>CM030008.1:79198692-80515676 GCA_017639485.1 Pluvialis apricaria
CCTTTGTTTTTTTCCTGGAGGGCCCCAACTTCCATTTTTGGCTTGTGCTTTCCTGGCAAACAGACTTTAGGGTTCACTCTGTGAAATTTTGTTTAGTGAATTTTAAAAATTCAAAATATGCAATTTTGGTATGTTGGATTTTTTTAGGAAATTGTATGTTCAGTGATTGTTCATGCTTAACCAAGATGTAAAGGAGCCTGGATGTTTTGTAAACATGGAGCAATCATAAGTCCAAAGTTTCATCTTTATTAATGAAGCTCAGTCTGAATAAAACATTAGCAGGAAAAGAATGATATCAAGTGAATTAATGGTACCTCTGTTACTTTGCCATCAAATGAAGAGCATGGAAGGAAATTTGGCAGAATTCCTCCATATTTTACGAGGGGGTGGCTGAAATTTGACTCTCAGCATTTTAAGGCAAAGCGTGAAGTGTGAGTTGTGGGAAAGAGTAAAAGGTTTTTCATGTTTTAATTACCGTGGATACAGAATTACAGCTGATGACTACTGAGCCACATGACAGATTTTTTTTTTCTTTTTTTTCTATTTTAATCAGATGACTTGAAAGTTTTAGGTAAACTTTTTGCTTATGGAAGTGAGGGATTATTGGCCTTGATTTAAGCATTTATAGTACAGACTGGCACGCCAGCTCCCCCATCCCCTCAAGCCCGCCTTCCCAGTCACGTTATTATTGCTGGAACCCTGGGCAGCCAGCCTTTCCAATGCTGCAAATGCTTTTCCGTGGTAGAGGTAGCTGACATTGCACTGGTTTTGTTACGTTCACAACAGGGCTAAAACAAACCCAAACAATTCATACATGATTTGAGGTCTTCTGTAGGTGTCCCGGTATCAGTAGCTCTTGGCGCTACGTAAACTGCTCCAAGGCTCTGTGTTCCCTGGATCTTCTCACAGCAATGCCATGCAGCGGAGGACGGAGAAGGGCCGTACCCATCATCCACAGCTAAACCCCCCCCCGCTGTCTGGGAACACAGCCTGATGGCACGTGAGATGCTCGGGCAGCTACTGCAGGAAACATTCGTGTGTCAAGTGAACATATCTCAAGTAAACGTTGAGGTCAAAACATGCCTTATCCTTGTTGCACAGAGAGCGTGGCTTGAGATCTGGTTTTTCCAAACATTTTCTATGGGTGGATGGAGGTGGGGAAGGAGAAGGTACATGGCAGCAAATGAGACCCGGCATCATCTGGGAGGCTGCCGAAGGATCTGCTGGCCCTGAAGGCAAAGGTTTTTGTGCAAGAGCTTCAGTAGGGCAAGGTTGTCTGGAAATGCTGCAATGGATTTAGAGCATGTTAGTGACCTTTCTGGTGCTGTACGCTGTCCGTAGGCCTGACAGCTGGCGCTGTTGTGTTCTTGCTCTTTGTCACTTTACCTCTTGCGTGCTCGTGTCAACAACCAAAGCTGCTTGCTTCATCCTCAAGTTGAACGATTTCACAGACATTTCTTAGGTTGCCCTGAGCATCTCTAATGAAAAAAATGACCTTCCAAGTCCAATGGAATTTAATGCTTAATAAATGTTCGGAAAATGCATTTTCCAAGCATTTCCTTATGTTTCAAGACATTTTTATTTTAGTTCTAAATAATTCCTGTAATTTTTGTGCTAAGCATGGTCCTGAACATCAGAGGCAATTTTGAGGGTCTAGGTAAGATCAACAGCCAGAAGAAACTATTTTCTATCACCCCCATCCATCCCACCGTCCCCTTGAGATCTACACAAGTCTCTTTTCACTCTCCTCAGCTGTATCACACTGAAGTACCTAAACACGGGGATGAAATGGGGAGTCGTGGGCATGCATGGCATACATACGAGCACAGGGACATGTTTCCGTGTGAGGGGAGGGTGGTGTACGCACAGCACACGCTCACGTAGTAGAGAGAGGCCAAGCGGATTAGTAAAAGGGCCTCGTGCTGGTGTACCTCAGGAAGGTCTGGTACTTTATGGTGCTGGGACGATGAGGTGCTGAGATAGCTTGGCAGCATGAAGCCGCGGTATCACTACCTGGATTTCATGTGGGATGAGTTGCCACCTGCCCTGAGCTGCCTCCTGCAAACCGGCTCCTACTGCTGTTGCATGGGACTCGCTGCTCCACAGGTGGTATCTCATCTGGGGTTCAGGTGAGGAGCCGCACCACTGATCTGTGCCTCCAGGCTGGGATGTCCACGTAAAAGGGAACAGCCAGATGCCTGGGCTTTTCTTTTATCAGGGGTCTGTAAGTTCAAGTGGACGTCTTTCGAAACACAGGTGCGTAAAGCACTCCTGAAAGCTTGAAGGCAATGCACAGACTTGGCCTGAACTGATTTGAAAGAGTGAAGAAAGGGTGCAGAAGGAGAAGGACACCTGGAAATGAGCAATAGCCTGGAAATTCAGATCTGTATGTGCAAAAACATCTAGTGGGCATGGTTTGCAGTGGCCTGCATATGTCATTTCTGTCAAATTGTATCTTGAGAATGGCAGTGAAACTCCAGATCTCGCTTCCCCTTCAACACTTTTGAGCTGGGAAGATGCCTATTTCAAAAGTGCAGTTTTCTACCTCACTGGAAAACTTGATGGGTGTGCAGAAATTTTTTAGGGTGCTGAATCATCACTGGAGCTCAGGACTCAGACACAAGCTGAACAGGAATTCAGTGGGAAGAAGCTGGGATAAAAAAAAAGCAGTCTTGAATTCTCGGTGCGTGCAAATGTGTCACATTGTTTAAACTAAAAACTTGTTCTATTTGCGTGCGTGTTGATGGAACGTACAAAAGCAGGTGGCCATCTCCCAGGACAAGTAATGAAGTTGACAACATTGGTAATGCCAAACAGGTAAAGACAGGATTTATTGAACCTATTAGATCTGAGAAGCAGAAAACAAAAGAAGTGTCTGTTTGGTAGAGCTATTGCACTCAAATAGTAGGGTTAGGTGAGGGGTCTGTAGCTTTCTGGCTTGGTTTTCAAGATGGAGGGAATAAAAGAAATGAGAAACCTGAGTAGTTTCATGCTGAAGGCTGTTTACTTGCCTATCTCAGAATTACAAAAAGAAGTGTGTGTATTGTCACCATGCTGGTCAGTTTTGGAAGCATTTGCCCTATAGGTGCCTGCATGCACTGACGAGGTCTGAATCGTTGGGGTTTGCATCTGCTTGAGAGAAATCTGGATCTGCCTCAAGATCGGAAAAAATCTTCCCCCTGCAGGATGGTGTGAATTCAGGTTGACGTTGTAAAGTGTGTGATCTCACTTTGAAGTATTTAAGAACGGTGGTGGGTCTTACGATACTTTCAAAGCCGCGTGTCCTGCGGTGGACTCGTGTGGCTGGCTACGAGCATAAAAGGGAGCTCAGTTCCCAAGCATGGCCAGTTTGGTGATTGAACTGCAAATGAATAATTTCTTGCTTAAATTATTTGGAATAACGGTCACAGATGTTTCTCAAAGATTTGCTTAAGGAATGTATTGAAATATTTGGGACATGATTCAGGAAAATGCGCTAACTGAGAAAGCACTAAAGCATTATATCTAAGGAAGATGAAGGGATTTGGTCACACATGATTAAATTCTTGAATAGAGGTGCACTTTACACTTAGGTGTTTCTTTCTTGATACTTGACTAATCTGCACGATTCTTAACGAACATTTGAAGTAATAAGCTTTGCTTTGGGGAAGGTTTAATTTTGAAATTTGGAAACATTGACTGGGAGAGGCTCTGTAATACTCAAGGGCTGCTGCTTTCAAGCACTTGAGTGTAGAAACCTGTATTTCTATAACTCCTGTTTTTAATTGCTTATTGTACGTAGCTGAGAATTCTTAACTCATGGTGAAAAAAAAAAGAAACGCCTGCAGTTCAAACCCACACCAAAACCCACCCTAGGAATCCAGAGTGATGATGATTTAAAAAACTCAGGAGAAATAAATTGAATTCTAATCGCTTCTTTCCTGCTGTGCTGAAATGCTGAGGGATTTGCTAAACCTACGGATTGATAAAACTGAATCCCTGCTTAATGATTATATTTGCTAAACTGGCTAACTGCAATGGATACACAGAGCGTTCTTTCTTTTCCTTTCTGACCTCCTCTGGTTTAGAGAAGACAAGATTTGGACAGCTGTAGCTGGATTGAACAGCGTGATAAGAGTTGTAAAATGTTACCAGCAAGGAGCGTGGTTTTGTGATAAACAAAGAGCTGCAACACTGAATGTCTTTCGGCAGCCATCCAGGCAGAACAAACATGCAGCAACTCCAGCAAACCCCTGGGATCGGGAGAAATGAGGATATTTTTTAATACCTTAGATACTGTCTGTGTTTGTTATTGCTGATGCCTGACATCTTTGGGTTTGGGTTCTTTCTTTTGGCCTTTACAAGAAGCTTAAAAAGCACTTTGTACTGCTTCCTTACGAGCGTGCCACCTCCTGTTTCCTCTTCTTCAGCCCGTTGTTTGGCCATCCTGTTTCCCTGCAGATTTGCAAGGAGAAACTTACCTTTGTATATATGAGTGACTGCAAAATTCTACTGCATTTTCAGTGATGAAAATGGTGAACAAGTCGCCACAGAAACAGGAACATCTCCAGGGCTCTATACTGAGTCTTATTTGGAATACCTCTTTGTCTGTTGTTATTATCATAGGTCCTCTCTATATAAGTATTTTGGATTATTGTTTCTTTACTATAGCCCTAATATTTTTGAAAAAAAAAAAAGCAACAGAAAAACAAGAGAAAACAATTCAGAGACTAGAGATTATTTGCACAATCTGATTTTTAAGGTAAGATCATTCATTAACAGCTTTTTTTTTTTTTTTTCCTGTTCAGTGTATCAGTGACATTAATTTTGTGATTCCACTTCCTCTGGTGGGGGAGCAAGATAAGGAAGAAAATCTACATTCAATGCTTGGGTTAGGTCTGCTGAGTTTCAAAATGTACGTATGTGCTTCTGTTGTGTAATACCTCCTAAACCTCCTAACAGCTGAAAACTGCAACAGCACCAAGATCTTAATGAAATGTCACGTGCTGCCTATTAAGTTTGAAATGTCTGCTGAAATGTGCAGAGCCTGGACATTCTGGATGTGGAGCACAGAGAGCACTATACGTGGAGTTAGTTGTGACTGTCAGTTCTCCGAGATCAAACTCGGGTCTTATGCCTCATTTAAAGCCGTTAGTGGACTCTGCCTCTGAGGATCTCTGTCACATGTCCTATACTCAGTGGCAGTCCTCGTTTTATAGATCTAAAGCGAGCAGCCTTTGATGAGGAGATACATACCAATTTTGAGGGCAAATTATCCATCTCCTTAAGAGATTGTTAAATCCTTGATTGGGTCAGTGATCTGACTTTTGCCAAAGGAAGATGGGAATTTGGTTAAATCATCCCAGCACAGTTCACCCCCGCTGTGTTTGCTTGGTGGCCCAAGGGGAGGAGGTGTCCTGGGCGGGGTGTTGAACCAGGTGAAACATGGATGTGACCCACCACAAATCTCTGTTGAAACAATGGCCCTGCAAGGACACACTGTGAATACTCTCCTTGCTGGGATGGTCCAACATAACACCTCTGGTTAGAGCACGGGGATCTTACGGTTCCTCTGTTGTAGATATGACTTTTAAGGTTTAAAAGAAACATGAGAACCTTTCTGCAAGATTCCTTCAGCTTTTTAAGTCATCACGAACGCAGAGCTCTCCCAGGCACCCAGTATCCTGCATACTGGAGAACCTGCCCTTCTATTCAGCTTCAGGTGAGAAAGGTGGTCCCAAAGTAGGCTGCCTTGTGGTGGGGCGCTGTGTCTGTCGCTGTGCTGAGGGTTAGCATGCTGCTTAGATGCTCTAAAAAGTGGTAGGCTCTAAAAAGTGTTTCTCATCCTCCTCCCCCACCCTCATTTTGCTTATAATTGTTTTGGAAAAACAAAAACAGGCACTAGGAAAAACAAAAAGAAGAGTAAAGCTGTTCTTCATTCAGGCCACGTTTATACCATCTGTTCCGTATCTATTTAAGCTCTGTCGAGAGAAAGCAGAGGTGCCCCTGAATTTCAGCTACGCTCCAAATGAATCCCAATAGGCTTCCCGTTTTGGAGACTAAACCTTGCTAAGCAGAGGACCTCTGAGAAGAAAAATGTTTTTAAGTCCCAGGAGTCAGCAGATGCAGTCGGTGGTTGCTGGAAAGCAGAGAGGGAGCGGTGGCAGTCCTTGCAGGGGGGCGATTCTCCCTGCCGCCGTCCCTGTGGTTCGGCAGCAGCGGGCTGGTGTGGCACGGGGCTGGTGTGGCACGGGGCTGCAGCGGAGAGGGCAGGACCGACTCTGCACATGCACACATATTCTCTAGGGGAGCTGCTTGTCAGCTTCCCAACGTGTATTTTGAGCTACTTGCAGTTGATATCAGTTTAAATTACTTCAGCTACAGTATCCCTAATTGCTCCAAAGGCATTGCAAGTGAACTGTAATCTAAAGCGGACCTAAAAAGCCCATCCCACAGGGCCTGCCTCTGCACTGTCCCGATTAGCAAAGGTTTCTGTATTACTGGAGAGAGAGAGACAGGAGTGGGGATGGTTGGATGGTTTGTTTTGTTTTTTTTTTTTTTTTTTTCTTTTCTTTGGTAAAGGCAAATAAACTTTGACAAGTGTTAAAACAAAAAGGCAAAGGAAAAATACTGAATAATCTTTATGTCAGCTGAAGTGTCCTCAGCACAGCTTTGAAGTGCGAGCATGTTCTCTATCTCAGCGCCAACGTTGAAGACACGTGTATGCACTCATGCACTTAGTACATTAATTAAAACAAGCGCTGAATGAAGGAAGGTTTGGCTCTTGTTTTAAGAATCGAAGGCAGAAAGGCCTCCCTCTGCCTGGTAGTGCCGATGTCCTCCTCCCTCCCCCTCTGGACTTTCAGGCTCATTAATAGTTGCACCAGAAGCTGGAAGGTTGACTCTAGCCTCCGGCACACGCCGGTATTACATCGCTGTCCTACAGCTCTACCACCGTCTCTGCTTCTTGTTTTACACTCTGTTTTACATGGTCCCTTGCCCTCCCTAGGCTCCCTCCCCACCCCTCGTTAATTATATTCTAGCTAAACAAGCAGGCTGGCACTGTTCAGTGGCTGTGAACTGAAGTCCTTGACGTGTTTCAGAAGCAAGAACACATATAACTTGGTTTTAGATGACTTCCCCCCCCCTCGTTTCTTGTGAAGGGCTTACCAGCCCCTGCATGAGCTGCTGGGCCGCCCTGTCAAAACCTTGCCAAATATTGACTCTATAAAGGTGAAATCAAAGTGTTGTGGATACATCTGAATGTCTGGAGAAGCATTCTTTGCTTGCTTTGTCTGTTCTAGCAGGTGTCTAAAACATTGCTGAGTTTCTACCCGCCCCCTTCCTCCCCCTCCCCCCCGTTTTAACCCATGGTATTTTCGTAGGCCAATCTCTGGAGTCTTGTCCTTTGTATATGTGGAAGCGCTGATTTTATGAGATCTATTCAGACACATTTGCTATGATTAAAATTCTTCAAAATGATTTTCAATAGACTAGTGTGTGCTTTTCTTTTTTAATACAAAAAGTACAATTGGCTGGGACATTCACTCATCGGTTCCACTGAGAGCTTTAATCGAGTTGCGCAGTAATAAAGGAAGACTGAGATCCTCAGCCAAGTTTCAGATGGGTGGAGGTGACTTTCAAGTGGTCCATCAGAAAGTCGCTTTTATGATTTTGTGAAAGAGAGGGAGAAAAATGAATGGGTTTTACTCCCCTTCTTTCCCTGGGCAACTTTACCTCTGCAAGTTTGATACAACTTTGGGCTCGACTTGGGTGCAAATCTCTGTCCTTTGGAATGGGAACTGTTGTGACATTTCCCCGTGAATGGTCTGTGATACCTGAGTGCACATGTGCTGACACACAGCCATGCCTACACTCAAGTGTCTAGGTCTAGAGATAGTCTCTTACCTCCTTAACTGGTACACATCCTTATAAACATGAAATTAATGAGCTACTGGTATTAATGAATGTCAATCCAATGACTTCAGGATTTATAACACCCAGGGTGAAGACCAATAGATAGAGATAATTTTTTATATACAGTGATCTCTGGTGTTTCAAATTACTGTATTGCCATGAGCAAAAGTGCAGCTCATTTTCCTTGTAAATCTTCCATTTTTAAGACTGGTTTCCTGTGGAGATGAGACATGCACACTCATGCTCTGCATCTGTGTGTCCCTTTCCACTGACCTTTCAAAGCAAATCTAACGCAGTGATAGCCATCTAAAAGATAATTAAATTTCTGTTTTGATGATGTGTGGGTAGAAGAGTAGAGGGAAGAGAGAGACAGATCCTGTGTGTGCCAATCATATGAAAAAGCTCCAGTGTGGACTGACATTAGAAATTTTAGACATTAGAAAGACCACATGGGAGATGCTCCCCAATAAATGACTCAAGCAGAAAAAAACTTCAATTGCAGCTTGCAGTGAACAGTGAGACAGCAGTACACAGGAAATTAGATTTTATTTTTGCTTCTCTTCATTTAATTCCTTTTCTTTTGAAACGCAGCCCCTTCTAGCATTTTATACATATATTTCTGTCTTGAGTGACGAATTACGGTGGTACTGGTTGCCTCTATACAGCCTAGGTAGGGCAAGGGGAGTTTTGTAGTCGCCAGAGGCTGAATCTCTTCATTAGTAGTGCCACGACACAACTTTTATGACATCGGTTTGCATTTAGTGACTTTAAGCAATTAAGCTTGGGTCACCCAATTTCAATGTGATGGGACAAATACCAATTGGCGGAACTGTAGAGGAGCGTCATCAAAGGGAAATGCCTGGTAATGGTGTGTTTGATTGGGGTTTTTTTAGTGTCAAAAGCAAGGCAAAACCATACAGTGCTCTATCGTTTATGATAGCTTAGTAAATATGGTTGTTTTAGCTGGGATGAACGAAGAGTCTAAATTAGGTTTGTCAGGTGAGGTAACATGATTTATTAGATGAAGCGATAAACTGAGGAAAAACCATGAGGTTTTGTGCCCACAAGCTCCTCTTCTTCAAGCCTGCAATAAGAGTAGCCTACATCAAAACTAGATACGGGCAGATGACAATTGCCCTGAATTTGCCTTGGTTACGCCACTTAGTTGGAGTACTGGGAGAATACGGGAGATGCGATCTGTGGAGGAGAGAGAAAATTGTATTGAGAGTCAGGAAAGGTCTTAGCCAAACAGAACAGGTAGAGAGTGAAAGAGGCAATTTCACCAGTGAAAAATTCAAGTGGTTAAGGGAGGATATACTTATAATGTGGCATGAAATACTGATATTCAGTAGATCCCAGTCTCCCAGATGAGGAAATCGCAGGATCCAGCACAGCTGTTAATTGCCAGGCTAGATGGAAACATTCTCAAGTAGCAATGTTTTTTCTTCCCTAATGCCATCAACAGACAGGCATAATGGACATTTCCAGTGTCTTTAAATCCAGTAATGCTGAATAGGGCTTCTGAGTAAAGCTGAAAAAAAGGGGAATTTGATGTTCTTAGTGATGTAAGTCTCATATAAGGGAGATTTGTTCAAAGCCTTGATGCCTTGCTTCAGCGAGTAAAAGCCTTTCTTATGTTATCAAGCTAACTAGAATAGCTTAAAGAGCGCTAAGCACTAAAATCACATCTGGGGAGCAGGAATTGTGTTTCAGCAGTTACTACTACAAACAGATGGAGAATGAGAAGGGAGAAAGAAATAAAAAGACTGACCTAGGTTTCCCTAGGGGCTGGACAACCGTCAGGAGATCCAGACTCCCCTGAGCCCTGCACTCGTGTCTGCCCTAGGCTACGTGGCTGCAATCAAGGGCTGCGTCTACAGTGTGGGAGTCATATATGGCACTGTATGATGCGGATGCGCATCCGTCCAGCAGTAACCCGCCCAGCTGTTTGTGTAACAGTCGGCGTATGGGGCGTGTAGGGAGAGTGTGCGGTGCAGGTTTGCTCTGCCGAGTGTGCCTTTTGGTGCGATGCTTCCGTACTTTTCTGAGTAGGAAAGTAAAGCAAAACGGGGCCAGTTGCAGCCCTTCTGCTGCTGGGCTTTCTCTCCCCGTAGCCTGTGCGGCAAGTTGGGAGGAGGCTCCCTACGAGAAGCAGAGTGAAGCAACAGCTGCACAGAAAGGTGTGAAAGATGTTGTCTCATCAAAGCCACCCCTTTACCGCCAGCTGAAGGCACGATAAAAGATTGCTGGTAGCTGAAGTCTTATGCAGGAAGACAGCTTAAATTATTACAGCGTTCCTCATGGCCTCCAAGGCAATGAATCTGTGAAGCAGTGAAGTGGGTTGTTGCTTTCACCATGGAGGAATTCATCACGGCAGCCAAATTAATGACTGCTTTTCAAAAGTTTCTCTTGCTCTCTGAAGGACCGATTTGCTGCCTGCTGTTTGTTATCTGTGGCGTTTTTAAGCTTCACCCAGGTGAGTGTATTGCTTTGTGTGTTTAATACCTGAATATAGCCCTCCTAACCTTGACGCTGTTCATTGCTTTGCTTTCTTCTTTCCCTGGGCTTGATGATGATATTGTAACAATTCACCCCGCTAAGAGCCTGTTATTCATTTCCCTTGCAGCTACATTAGAGCGAGTTCTCTCTGCTCCTTCCAGTGGACATGCTTGAGAGTTGACCTTGTGGTGGGAGCAGCAAGGCAGTGGTGTTTCCTTGGTATTTCAGGCTGTGCGGTCTGCGTTTGAAGATGCAGCTTAAGGCTCTCTACGGCAGTAGGGAAGGGAAGGGAACGAAGGGCAGTAGGGCAGTAGGGAACGAAGCAAACAGCTCAGAGGAGTTGCTGCAAATGAGCTTGTAAAGTCCTAACTGGAAGGCATAGTGCTGATTAGCTGATTTGCTTTGCTGTCAGCGTTGGGCGAATACACACCCTGAGCTGGGTTTAATCTACAGAGATTATTGCCAGCGCTATCCTCAGCTGGGGTTATCACTTAATTTTGTTTTCCTCCATGTGCTTCTATCACCTGTCACGCGCTGAGAGCTGTGGAGCAGCGGGGCAGGGGCTGATTGCAAAATGCAATGGGTTAAATGAATCCTTCAGGAAACCCTACTGAGTAGAAGGGTGTTGGTTGTGTTCCCTGGCACGTCTGAAAAATGTATTAGTAGAATAAATACAGTGGCATGGCTGACAATGAATATGCAGGGTTTTCACTCTGACACTGTCTTTTACCACAGAATACCAAGTCTCCTAACTCATATGAATTAGTTTGAGCCTTTCATCAGCCTTATATACAGCTCTTGCTGCTGAGCCATCTAATACTCAGTGTTGTCTACAGGTCTGATGTGTCCAGGACAGACCAGAATCCCCAGACTTCAACAAATGAGATGTCTCCTTCAGAGTCAGTGAAGTGAGCCAGCTCCACATCCTACCTGTATTTATGAAGAAATAAAAATAAAATAAAATAAAAATGAATTAAAATAAAGGGGCTGTAATTTAGGACATATTCCGGGAAATCAGAACACACAAATATGTAAACAAACCAATGTTTTTATCCATTGCTACCCTGATTAGAAAGCCAGGACAATTGTCTGTGGCATGCAAGCAGCTCCCAAGCTACTCTTCAGCTCAGCCGTATTCCCAGCCTAATTAATTGGTCACAGGTGCAGATGGGCACATTAATTGCACCAATGTATCACTTCTGACCAGTCCCAGTCATGCCTACATACGGGGAACAATGCAACTCCTGCAGCTTTTTGTGGTGGCTCTGTGAGGAGGGTGGATAAATCATGAAGCTCCAGTTCTGCCACCTCTGTTCTCATGGAGCAAGAGGCCTTGTAAGGAGAGGTGTTTGAAATGTCGGGGCTAATGGTGAGTAAAATACTCTCAGCATGAGTAAGTATTACTGAACAGCAGATTAGCACACTGTGCCAAGCACTTATCTAAAGCTAAGTGTTTTCCTCTACTTACACCCTGAGATTCTTGTCTCCAATTATGTTTGTTTTGTTTGCTTTTTCTTTTTTTCTGTGTGTATTCAAATATTGATAAGAGAGAAGTCTCCACAGAGACCAAGGGATGGATAAGGTCTGAGTAGCACAGTAAAATAAAAGCACTTGGGTGGAGTTCAGCTGTTAAATCTTAAGGCTATACTTAACCTATTATTGTCTTCGGCTGGGTTTGAAGTACTAATGTACCTAGGCAAGAAAACAAATTTACAATGGCTTAGTTAGGAGTTCCTTCTCCAGGAAGAGCTAGAATAAGCAAAATGTAGCCTGAAACAAGGCCAGATTCCCCTGGGATGTCTTGAAAGGGATTTTGTTGAAATCAAACCAGTTGTGTGCTATTAAATTAACGCAGATCCCCTTTGGCAGGGGTTTGCCGAAGGCAGCCTGCAGGCAGACACCCAGTCCCAAAGCTGTGTTGCAGAGGTGTGTGGCGGAGCGGTGGCACCCCAGTAGGACCAAATCCCCTCCTGTCATGGCTAGTTTTGTTGGGGCAGCAGCTGTTAACGTGGCTGCTCTGGCTTCATGTCTCTCCATAGGTGAAAGAAATCACACCTACCCCTTGGTCAGACTCCCCCAGCCTCGTCCTGTCTCACAGCTCCCCTCTGAGAGACCCAGCCCTGCTTTGGCTGCTCTCCTTGATGGGCTGTTCCCCAGGGGCTATTTGGGTGTCCGTCTGAGAACAACCTCCCTTCCCAATGCCTGGCTTGCCTGTAGGCTCGGGTCTCCGTGCCTTTCCCCGGCCTCCTGTGAGCAGCTCTGTCTCAGCCTCCTGCCACGCCGTGCAAGGGAGGCTCTTTGTTTATCTTTCCTCCCAGAACTGGGAAGTCCTACATCTGCTGCTGGTGTCTGCTTGGGCAAAAGGAGCAGGGCTGGAGTGTTGGGCGTGCTACAGCCGAAGCAAAGGGAGGGTGAAGGCAAATGCCGGCGCAGTAGCCCTTATGCCAGGATCCTGTCCTCATCCTCTTCCTCCCCAGCAGCTGGCTTGGTTTACCAGGAGACCGGTAGAAGCAAAGTAGGAAATTGGGCTGTAGGTGTTTTTCTGTGGCTGACAATCTGCGGCCCTAAAAAAATGATTACTTTGCCTATGTCGAGAGCCAGTTCTAAGGGGAGGGGGAAGATTTCAACTTCCCCCACTGGCCTGTTTGGGGGTTGGGAGGTGGCTTCATTAGTGTACGCAGGCACCCGAGCACAGCAGGGAAGCTAACAGTATCCTAGAATGGTTTGGGTTGGAAGGGACCTTAAAGATCATCTAGTTTCAACCCCCCCTGCCACAGACAGAGACAATAGTAATAGCTTTTGACCTTGCTGATAAACACACGGCACTTTTCAGTGCTTGTAGGCAGAACACTGAATGAATGGAGCAGCTCGCTGCTGGTGCCGAGCATCCTCTGAGATGCCTGATGACCTGCTCACATGCTTCAGTCCATGGTAATCAACAAAGCTGAGGGCAGCAAGAAAGCTTCCCTCCAGGGTCAGATAGATGTTGGTGTTTCATCTTCTTATGGACAGAGAGGTTCAGCTGCTGGGGTCACCTGCACACAGCTGCCAAACAGGATCGGACACTGGAGAGCCATCAGCTGGAGATGATACTTCTTTTTTGATTTCCAAAGGTGCCCCATAATTTGGCTTTTTGGAGGAGTGATGCATACCTGTAGCATCAGGATATTTGAATGAAACTGGGAAATGAGATGGGATCAGGCTAGATGCCCTAACGATCCTCGCTACCCTTAAGTTCTATAATGCTGTATTTTTTGAGATGTAGCATAGATTGCTTGTGCAAGCCTAAAAGGAAAAAAAAGGTACCAACCCTCCAGGTTACACCTCCTGCAGACCTTGTGCAGCAACTATCTTAAAATACCTTTTTTAAAGTATGTTCAGGTCTTGTTTTTAAATGAAGGCTTTGACCTTGATCACTCGAGAATACATGGCTGAATTCAAAATGAACTGCTTAATATTTGTTTAAAATATTGCCATGCATTATGTAATGCAGAAAGACATTCTGGAATATGGTTTATATGAAAACTGCTACAAAATGGAATTGTGTATTAATGTATCAAAATCAAACCTGTATATTAATATAATTAAAACAATCCTTTCATTGCTTTGAAAATTATTTAATGGTTGATAAATTCAAAGGCAAATGAAAGTAAAAATTTCAGACAAACACGGTTTTGTTCTTTACTTTAGTAATGTAGGTATCAGTGTTAGTGAACTGTTCCTCTTGTATGCCTGTATGATTTTAGTCAAACAGCAAGTATGATGGAGGTACCATGTCAAAATTGGATAAGTTTGTTAATAACAATTATTCCTTGAAAGTGTTTTTGTGAAATTTAAAATAAAAAAAAGGTACAGTCAGGTGTTCCTTCACATTCATCCAAAATCTGTGTGTAAGTTCAGAAATAGTGCAAGCTGAAGCGTATTTTATAAATGTATATGTGCGTGTGTGTATATATGTGTGTGTGTTTATCTTTAATGAGACATATGTTGTAAAATTTCTCATGGCATTCCCTGAGACACCTTGGGAGCATAGAACATGTTTTTGTAAGGTTATAAAAAAATGCATAGGGAAAAGCTTGCAAAAACCTTTCATCTAAAATAATAAGTTTGGAGATTTTACTCTTCAATGCAACTCACCTCAACATGGAGCTTTTCAGCTTTGCAAGGAGGGTTCTCTCTGCTCTTTCACTCTTTCGTGCGTGCCCACAGACAGATACACCTTCTCATATGATGTGACTCCAAATTACTAGATAACAGTACTCTCATGTTAAAAGACCATCTCCTTATGTCTTTCATCTTGCAAATAGTTTGATGTGAATGTCCTATGCAAAGTGGTCTATATTTTACACTGATGTAATGCATCCATGTGAAAAACTGGAGGAATGCTTCAGAACAAAGCTGTGTGGTCTTTATAGTAGACCACGTACTGTCTGTCAGTACCCCAGTGTATTCTCAACCATACTTTTTTGCTCAGCAGTCATCAGGAAATTATTCAGAGGTATGTGAAAGTCTAGTGAACTGGGGATCAATGGAGATCATATGGAGCTGTTTTTTTGTTGATGATTGATTTTTTTTTTTATTTTTTTTTTTTTTTAATTCAAAATAAAAAATGCATTTTTTGCCACCGCAGTCTTAAGATGGTTGCTTTTGCTGCTAATCCTTTGACTAAGTATTTGAGGGAAGCAAGCACAAGTAGACACTCTTGAACCCATTACCCAGTTAACAGATGAACCGGGGTAGTTTCCAGCGTGTTTTCACTGCCAGCTGAATGCAAGTGAGACTCTTGCCCATTTCTGCTTGTTCTGTTGATTAACAGGACCTGCCTCTTTTGCTGCAACGCTTCTTGGACTTTTTTCTCTCAAGCTTCTGAGAAGTACAGCTGCTGCTACAGCACAACATTTTCACACTTACAGCCCGTAACCCCTCAAGAGCACTGGAAACACTGCAGAAGAATAATTTGTGTGCCCAGGTAAGTTGCATAACTTGGATCCTGAAAATGTGCAAAATCTTCTGTGGAAGACCTCATGCTGGGGTCTTACCAGGTAAAAGGAATTGAGCTGTGGGGCTTGGAGGCAGGGAGATTACAGTATCACAGTATCGTCAGGGTTGGAAGGGACCTCTGGAGATCATCTAAGTCCAACCCCCCTGCCACAGCAGGGACACCTACAGCACATTGCACAGGATGGCATCCAGGCGGATTTTGAACGTCTCCAGCGTGGGAGACTCCACAACCTCCCTGGGCAGCCTGTGCCAGTGCTCTGCCACCCTCAGAGTAAAGAAGTTCCTCCTCATGTTAAGATGGAACTTCCTGTGCTCCAGTTTGTGCCCATTACCTCTAGTCCTATCACTGGGCACAACTGAAAAAAGGCTCTTCTCATCTACCTGGCACCCTCCCCTTAAGTACTTATAAGTATTGATAATATCCCCCCTGAGTCTTCTTTTTTCTAGACTAAAAAGCCCCAAGTCCCTCAGCCTTTCCTCATAAGAAAGATGCTCCAGTCCCCTAATCATCTTTGTAGCCCTTTGCTGGACCCTCTCCAGCAGTTCCCTGTCCTTCTTGAACCGGGGAGCCCAGAACTGGACACAGTACTCCAGATGCGGCCTCACCAGGGCAGAGTAGAGGGGGAGGATGACCTCCCTCGACCTGCTGGCCACACTCTTCTTGATGCACCCCAGGATGCCATTGGCCTTCTTGGCCACCAGGGCACATTGCTGGCTCATGGTCATCCTGTTGTCCACCAGGACTCCCAGGTCCCTTTCCCCACAGCTGCTCTCCAGGAGGTCAGCCCCCAACCTGTACTGAGGCATGGGGTTATTGCTCCCCAGATGCAGTACCCTACACTTGCCTTTATTGAACCTCATCAGTTTTTTTTCTGCCCAACTCTCCAGCCTGTCCAGGTCACACTGTATGGCAGCACAGCCTTCCAGCGTGTCAGCTACCCCTCCCAGTTTTGTATCATCAGCAAACTTGCTGATGGTACACTCTATCCCTTCATCCAGGTCATTGATGAATATACTGAACAAGACTGGATCCAGTACTGACCCCTGAGGGACCCCACTAGTTACTGGCCTCCAACTGGACTCTGCACCACTAACCACAACCCTCTGAGCTCTATCTGTCAACCACTGTTCAATCCACCTCACTGTCCATTCATCTAACCCACACTTCCTAAGCTTGCCTGTGAGGATGATGTGGGAGACAGTGTCAAAAGCCTTGCTGAGGTCAAGGTAGACAACATCCACTGCCCTCCCTTCATCCACTCATCCAGTCATGCCATCATAGAAGGCTATCAGATTAGTCAGACATGACTTCCCCTTGGTGAATCCATGTTGACTACTTCTGATAACCTTCTTTTCCTCCAGATGCTTGGAGATGACCCCCAGACGAGCTGTTTCATCATCTTTCCAGGGATGGAGGTGAGGCTGACCGGCCTGTAGTTTCCTGGGTCATCCTTTGATTTGAGATTGCTGGGAAAAGGACACTGGAGCAAGTCCCCCTTGCATTACACACACGTGCATGTAACCTAAACTGAATTGCTGGAATTTCTTACTGTATAGCAAGTTAAGTGTCATCTCTTTCGTTATCTTCTCTCTGGGTCTTTCACTTTTTCCCCCCCTCACCTGCAGTCTGGCAGTTCATTTTTCTATGCTTATGGTTGCCCCCTCATGCAGGAGAAGAAAAATACATCATTTCCAGGGTAATCCTGCCCATGGAGTTTTGGCCACCACACAAAACAGTTCGGGTCCAGACTGAAAAACACCTGTAAGCCCAGAGGATGGGCTTCCTTCCACTGACACTTCCCGGAACAGAGATTGTCAACTGGAAAAGTGCTGTGCAGCTGTGTTGGTTCCTTGGAAGGGTTTGGGCAGAGTCCTGAAAGCATCCACGGCCGTGGGGTGGGACTGAGTGAACATTGGGTTTCTCCAAAGCACTGCTGTGCTGTCGGGCTTATTCGGGCTGTGCTTGCAGCCTGTATGGTTTTGTCCCTGCCACCTGGAGCTGCACAGCTTGTTTTCAGCCACAGGCACCTGAGCTCGGCTCCTTTTGTAGTTTGCACAGAGGAGCTATGCTTGCGGCCCATCCAGAAAGCTCGAGGATCAGATAACACCTCTCTCATTCCTCACTCGTAAATCATCCAGGAGAGATAGTGCTTACCTCCAGATTTAAGAACTGTTCCTATTACGGTGTCTGCAGATCGGGCCGATTGCAAAAAATAAGCTGGATGTAGAAAAACAAAGACGCCTCTCTGGCCTTTCAAAGCAGCAGAGAAGCTGCCACCTAGAAACCATCAGGGATGTGTACCTTTCTCTCTGGTTTTGAGCCAAAGGGCAGTTACTCTCCTATTAGCTTTCCTGTGAGCTGACTTTCTGTGTATTGATTTTATGACCTTTCAAGCGCTGTCTGTCAGTCTTCTGCACTGACAGCTTTACGAGGGTCAGTTGTATGGTCAGAGCTCGGAAAATGTTTATCTCTTTGGTTCTTTCAGAGTCAGATGGGTTCACAAAATCCTTGGGGCTGGATGATGATATCATTTCTCACCTCCAGCAGCACTCTACTTCACAGGTCAAATCAATGCAGCTGCTCAGAGGATCGGAACAATTCAGGCCACAGAATTAGCCTTTAGTGTCCATTTCTGCTCTTAGTGAAGTTAGGGGGGGAATTCTTCCAGGATCAGAGTGGCTACCCGTGTGTGCACATTGTTCATGCACTCATCTCCTGAAACCTGGCTGTATGCCACTTATGTCGAATTCTGCACCTAAAAATATCTATCTTTGCGGAAATGAGAGGTTTGCTTTGTTCGTGTTTGTTCCTTTATCCCTGACTGATTGTTTCTGTCTGTCAGCAGCAACAAAGCCTCGTTGTTTTGGTTCTCTGTCTGAGAAGCATTAAATGGATCCTATTTTCAGAAACTGCTGAGCCCCCAAGCCCTTGAGATGTCCACCCATTAGCGTTTCACCTTGGTTAGCCCAAAATGGTGGCAGATGCACCCTCTCCCCATAGTAATATTGGCCTTAGATGCAGCTTTCTGCAACTTAATAATTTAAGCCCACCTAGTTTGTGATTGTTGGGGAGAAGAGATAGTGGATGGCTCTTCAGATATTCATCTTGGCTTTTTGTAGAAAATAATACCACTTCTTTGCCAAGCGATCTCTCACTTTTGTTCGTTCTCATCCTGCTGACCATTCATCCTCCATTCACCAGGCTCGCAAACAACCTCATTTTTCATACCTACTTCTCCATTTGTTGACACTTCAGGCTCCTGCCCATTGCTCTCCCTCAGCAACAAGCTCATTCGCATTCCATATTCAAAACCCACAATGTGATTCATTGAACAGAAAAGTGCTTTTGCTTTGCACTGTTTGTCTGAGACTGACCTGGAGGATGACATTATAAATGAGCTCTTATATCTGAATTGCTTTGTCCTGCTTAGCAAAGTCAGTAGAAAATGGCAAGGAGCTTTTGGTCTTGAGGGGGGGTCAGCTGCTTCTCCAAAGTCTCTCTTCCCACTGATCGTGTGTCTTTGCTCCCTTCTGTTGCATGGAGTGTACCAGTTTCAGTTTTCAGGCTTGTGAGGGAGATTTTTGAAAGGGCAGTTTGCTACAGACAACTTTCACCCAAAAAAACCCAACCCCAAACCCTCAGCAGGACAGAGGTGGTATTCAGGTATGAAAAAAGGGGGATGAGCTGAACACTGGAAATGTTGTAAGCCATGAGAATGCTGCCACTGATTTTGCTGATTCAAGAGGTTCCAGACTGTGCATTATTCAGATCATTAAAATTAATGGGAAAATTCATTCCTCCATGGTAGAATTCAACTTATAAATTTCACATTATTATCTAAATTCTTTGTTGTGCATTCAGACCAATATTCCAAATCCAGATACATGGCTATTTTTGACACACATCACCAAAAGGGAATAACCAAAGATCAGCCTGATCTTTGTCTTCCACATATTAATGTGATAATATTGCCCCAGTGTGCTGTCTGTTTTTTGAGATTTAATCAGCTTTCTTTTAATTTCAGTCATATTCTGTATCCATGTAATCAAGGCCTCAGTTGAGCCCATTGACTACTGCTGATGTCAACATCAAGATTTATAGAGCTGCAAAATACTGCTGTGAGGGATAAGACTTTATTTTGAGATGTAATGAGGCTTAATAGATATCATAATAGAAATTACCAAGTGCTTTATTACACACAGTAATTATTGCTGTCATGCAGAACATCCCAGCTTGTGACAACTTTTTTTTCAGTGTAATATTCAGGAAAAGGAGTTTAAATGTGAGATCTAGAAGAAAACTGTCATCAGAAATGTGCTCATGAGCTTTCCTAGCACGTGATACAGTTCACCGGTATGAACATAAGTCCAAAGTAATACAATTGGCTGATAAAGAGCAAAGTTTGTTCCGATATAGAAAAAAGTGAAAGATGGGAGTGGAAGTCACTAACAAACACAAACATAGGTGAAACGGGTGTCAAACTTGTGGTGTCTTAACACTGTTGAAAATTGGGACTTTTTTTGGTTTTAATAAGTTATAGGTAAAGGTATAAACAGGCTTTGGTGGCATGGAGTACTGGTCTCGAAAAACCACTGGAATTCAGAAATTAGAACCTCTTTCAAAGCAGGTAAGGAAGGAGAGAGAGGAGGATATAAAGGAAGCAGAAGTTATTTTTACTTTAGGAGTGGTGAAATACAGATAACACTTGTGACTAATTTACTGTTTAGGTACTAGTCTGTGTCCTATACTACGTCTGGCCACAGTGAGATTGTTACCGAGTCTTCTGGTGTCTGCTGTTTCAAAAGGATTTTTGAAAACCAAAGAGGAAATGTAAAGGAAGTAAGAGTGAATGTTTCTTGAGGGTTTGGGAATCTGGTGTTCAAACAAAACTCAAGTATCTCAGTTTATTTTATCAGCAATGAGAATCAAGAGGTGATAGGTTTACAGTGTAGAAGTTCCTTCTAGGAGAGAGAGTAATGAGGTCTAGACAAGCGTGTGACATGATCTTGTAGCTTGAAGCTAAAATTACACTAGTGGAGACAGGAAACAAAGCACAGATTTTGACCTACGTGCTCTGCGCAACAACATAACAAAAACCCCAAGATTTTTTTTCCCTATCCTCCCGAAGTTCATATCACCTCTTTGGAAAGTGTTCTTCAAGTACAAGATACTGGTTCCAGTACAAGACTAAGTAGATGAGCATTAATCACTTCTAAAATACAGGGAGCCATACTGGATTGATTAATTATCTCTTTTTTGCAGCCTTCAGCTCTGTGAATGTATTACACTCACTCCTTTCAATCACAAAGTATTCAGAGATCAGGATCATTCTGTATTATTTGTTCAGATGTAGTATCTTCCCTCTGTGTCATGAATATAGGATATAAAAGTGATAGATACTTTCCTCATTCCTTTAGCATTCAGGTCCCTCTCCTATCAGCTCAGAGTTTAGGACTGAGATTGCGGATGCTGCTTTGTCATGCAGTCTATAACTTTCATTGCTGTCTTATCATTTAAATGTAGGATTTCAGTTTCAGATGTGGATGGTATCTCAGGATTTAGACATAATGCCATCATTCCTGCCATGCAGACATAGGCAGCCTGTTAAACAGTGCTTAAATGAGTGTGATCTTTTTTCATGGCTCATGCATTTGCTGTCACCTAAATTCTAAACTCGTAGACCTTGGGCACTAACCTTGAGGCATCATTGTCCTGTGGTTAATGAATATAATGTGATCATTTCTGGCACAAAATGACCAATCACATTCTGTACGATACAAACTCATTTCTATATTACAGTTTCTCTTAGAAGGAAAAAAAAAATCCCATTTCTTAACTGTATTCCCCTGTTGCTATTGTTTACTTGTTTATGAGGAGTGATACAAGAAAGACTGGGAAAAAGCATTTGAAATTCTAGATATAAGGTAAACAGATGCAAACAGTGGCTAAAAGTGTAAGGGGAACACAAAATAGCTATTACACTTATCTGTTCTTTGGTTTTGGAATTTAGAGTGGAGTCTGGGAAGCTTTCATCCTGGATGGGTGTGGGATGGAGCTGCTCTTTCCCTGGTATGCAGGAAGTTAGTCATAGGGACGAAGGTGTCCTGGTCTCAGACTTTGCCATTTATCATGTTTTCTACCCCAAAGTGAAATCCAGTAGCTTTATCCTCGCAGAGGAAGGCGTGGAGGAATTAGTGTACCAGGGGTTTCTGATCAGGGTGCTATGGAAATCTTGGCCAGAGGGAGGTAGAGCAAATGGGTATTTGGGCAGCGGGAGCTAAGTGGGAAGAGGATAGAAGCATGAAGAGAAAGATGTGAGGAATGAAGTCAGAACAGAGGACAGCTGATTTGGGAGGTGAGGGCATTCCATGTAAGTGCTTTTTCTTGCCTGTTGGGCTGAACCTAGCGCTGGCCGTGCACCAAAGTGAAAGACCTGCCAAATCAGTTCAAGCGGTGTCTGGATAAAGCAGGAGCCTTGTGAAGGTAGCCTGGCTGTGCAGCCATTTCTGTCGCAGTAATCTTGTGTGCCAGGAGGTGCAGGCAGAGGTGAGCTGCCCGTGACCTGGAAGCACAGGGAGGCGCAGGCAGAGACCACTGAGCTGTGCGGACGGAGCTGCCCCGCTCAGGGCGCAGAGCAGCGCTGCGAACACGGTGGCACTGAGCTGACAAAACCCACTGTGAGGCTGCACAAGCGCTCCTGGTTCTGTCATGGGCTGTTTTGGCTGCTTGGTTTTACAGCCTGATAGCAGCTCTTGTAAAACAGTTTGTTTGTGGGAGATGTACATTTTCTCCCTTTCTGTATGCCTTTTTCCTAGAGTGCAAGCATCTGTGACTTTACAGCACTGTGCTGCTTGATTCATGCCCTTTCCATCTCCCTTCTTTAAAATGGGAAGCTGTAGCAACTGGTGTAACAGGGCTTATACATTTAATCTGAGAGATTTCTGATCTACTGGGGAGGAGGAGATAATCTGTGTGTGTGTGTGTGTTGATACAGAGCCAATTTAAGCCCAAAGGAAATATTTCCATTCATTATAACACAGTTTAAATCTGGTTCTGTAATACCTACTAAACAACAAATCATGTTGCGATCCTTTTAAGTCATCACCATTATGTAAAATCAGGGGAATTATTCTTATTTATTATCCTTTCCACTTAAACCTTTTGGGGATAGCAATGCATTCAGTTTTAGTGACAAAGGAAATACTGCATTCAATGGCTTTGAAAAACCACTAGAAAAAAGGGTTTGTGTTACAGGATTGAATCAGTTTAAATCCTGCTAAGTAGCTATTGTGCAACAGTAGTGATTTATGGAAAAGTTGTGGAGAAAACCAGATCACAGTAGAGTTGGTATTTCATAGCTAAATCATGGAGAAAAAGATTAAAAAATAATACAGTGATGTCAGAGGCTTTTTGTAGCTTGTAGGATTTTTCCTCACTAGAACTCAATTTCACTATAAACACAATTACCTGGAGTAGGCCACTCTGGGGAGCAGAGGGGGAAATCGTTTAGTGCTTTCAAAATTGGTGACAGAAGGAAAGTAACTGCACTTTTGCTGAGGCTGAAGGTTGGTTTTTTCTTCAAGCCCAGATTTTACCTTCTCCAGTAAGGCTATGCCATACTTGAGGCTGGTACTCTGCAGTCTTGTCATCTTGACTGCCTAAAATTGCCTCTCGCGTCTGAATGAAGAAACACAGGTACAAATCATACAGCACAGTTCTCTGTGTCTTTCTCGCATGCTCTCTTTTTAGTACACACTATTTTCTGAAATAGCATTAATTACAGAAATGTTTGTTATGTTACAGTTAGTGCTCAGTATAGTTACAAATATAAACTAACTTGTGTATGTCAGAACAGTAGAGTCATCCAATTATATGAAGGCCTTGGTCATTTGTCCTCAGCCCTGCAGGACATCTTGAATGTAGATGACTGCTTGACGAGTTTCTTTTTCATACAGTGTTGTTTGAAACACACGGGTGTCAGAAATACTGAGATTACTGCAACTCACCTCCCTACGTGGGCCTCATGACACAGTAGCTAAACACCTGGTGTTTTTTCCCCAAGAGATCTGTTTTGTCCTTACAGCAGGAAGCTGCCTGCCTTCCCTCGCAGAGGGTGGGATACTACATGGAAGTCGGCCCAGAAAGTCCCGGGGAAGTGGACTGCCCTTTGTCTCCCTGTTGCCTAAGTGTGGATTTGTATCTTGATTATTTTGCTGCTCAGCCTCCTTCAATATAGAGTTTAAAACATGCTCTGGACAGGTATCTATCTTTGGGGGGCAGCAGAAATATATTTTTCTGTGGAATGGTACTTCTCACTGAATCATTTTCTGAATGGAACATGCAGAAGGTGCTTCCCAGTTCAGTAACAGTCTGTATCGGCTCTGTACCAGCTCTGTCGGTCCCTGCAAGTTGATGCAGGTAGTGGAGCAAGAAGCACTTTCCGTGATGTAAAACCTCTCTCAGATCTCAGAAAGACCTAGCTTTTTCTATAAAGCTACCACTCATAGCTAATATTTGTAGGTTCGTTAAAGACAGTTTAGCTATTACACGTGTCCGCACGTAGTCTGTAAATTGTAGGTCATCTTTTTGCACAGGCTTGTATGGTTGTGAAGGGGACAGGTGGAACAGCACCTTTGCTTTTCTTGGAGTGGCTGCTTCCTAACTTCTCTAAGGATAAAGGCAAAAGCATTTGTGCTCACATGCTCTGACCAGATTTGGTAGATACCTCTTTTGACCACTCAACAGATGGCCAACAGGGGACATCACAGCTACTTCTGGAGGGTTTTAGCCTGTGCTGGCTTGGGGTGTTGATAAGTGACCCTGGTGTGCAAATCATCTCCCGTCAGGCAAATCCAGTCTCCTCAGCAGAAGCTATTTTATAGTTTCAAGTGATTACATTTCAAGGGTCCATGAAGGCCACAACCCCATGCTGTTAGTCATGTGCGAACACTCCTTATGAATTATCTTTCAAAGCAAAGTTTGAAAAGGGTACTTGGGCAAAGTGGAGTCTTGCAGTTTAAGTGGTTTGCACTGTGACTGAGGAGAGTCCCCTTCCCAGACTTCCAGTGTGCAGATGCATCTCCAAAATGGCTTTGCTCACTCCTTGCTCAGAAATCCTGTGATGTTCATGCTTCAGAAGCGTACTCGCTCACTGAATGCCAAGCTTTTACTGCCCGAGGAGAGGGCAATATTTCCCCCTTACAATCCAATCTTGAAGGCTTCAAGGCAAAGCTTTTCCTTGACAAAGGCAAAATATTTTATTTTGCCTGACTAAGGGACCAGGGCACATGCAATCTTTTAAGCTGGCTCAGTTTTTAACGCTCACAGAACTGAAGTGCCTTTTGAATTACAGACTGGCATCTCCTTTATCAAATGAAATGACTATGTTGGATTCATTCATGGAATGTTTCCCAGCACAAAACTCGCTCTGCTCTGTATTTCCATCAAGAGCTGATCCATAGTATTGTGGTTTATACTCCCTGGTAGCCATTTAACTTTTTTTTATTATAAAAATTTTGCATGATGCCATGTGTGGTTCAGTAGAAACATTCTGTCCTTTGCTATAGTGATAGCTTTAAGATAAATAATGGTATTTTCAAAATTGTTTGAATTTTGTTTATAGCTTTATCTACCCCTTTAGTAGTAATGCACAGTACTTTAAGATACATGAAAATATCCTTAGGTTCCTGGAGGGATGAATTTAGAGGGTACTTTGAAGAGTCATCTGACAGATTTACTAGTAGCAGGAAAGTAAAACAGATAAAAACTATTATAAGTAAACCTGCCCTTTTATTAAGGGGGTTCATCTTTCAAATCCTTTTGTGAAATTACTTTGCAGACTTCCAGTCCAAAATTCAGCTGACATAAACGACCACCTTCATATTGATACACAATGGGTTTTATACCAAGTCTATTCCCACATATCAATTGCATAGTCTTTCTTCAGAGCGTGCATATGTAATTTCATTAATTTTGGAGGGATATCATTGTAGTCCCACATCAGAAATGACATCTCCAAGTTTTGGTTAAAAATACTGCTCATCGGAGAAAACTGAGGTTTAATGTGTTACCTCTTTCCAGTTCCTCTAGGGTCACTGAACTCTGAGTCCTTTCCAATTACAAAATAAATATATGAGCTTGCAACACTCCTAAAAGAATTCTTTTTTAGGTGCACACAGATCCCACCTGACAGTGACCTGACTTGGCACCGGGTTGTCTGTTAGATTTCATTGCATTTTCATTTCCAGGATTTTATCCATAATATAGCTAATCTCAGCACTGATTTGAAGAAGTAATTTCCTTGCTTTTTGTGTTTTCACAGTGACTGGAAGTGCAACCATCTTGGCACTGACAGTGAAAATTTGTCATTGTGATTCTTCTTTAAGGTCACTTTCTCTAAGTCCTATGGCTTGCCAGGAAAGACTCCCAAGGTTTCTGAAACAGATGATAGCATGAGAGATTCACCACACAGGTACCGGTGAGGAAGAGCCCTGCTCGTTCTAAGCTGTGCTCCAGTCACCCCTCAGTAGCTCATGTATTTTTTTTTCCAGACCAATTACTTCAGGTCTACAATTTTCCACGTTTGGGCTCAGACCACTTGCCATTTTGAGAAGGATTCACTTCACCTTGTTTGAATTCCAGGAACTTATATCTAAATCAAGGAAATAACTCTGCTTTCAATACCTTTCCATACCTGCATCTCAGATATGTTTTTGTCTGCAACAAAAAAGTAATTCAAAATTATAAAGCAATTTTTTTTCCCCCCAGTTTGTGTGTTTTGTGACAATAAGAGCCAGAAACAGAAGGAACTCATGGACTGAGCGTGATCTCCTGCTATTCCAGCACCTGTAGCCAATAGTTGCAATCAGAAAATTTTCAATTTCCATAGTATTCCATTAAGAGATAAGTCCTGAAGTAAATTGGTTCAGCAGGTAGGCATTGAAAACGGAAAATTGTCTTAATCCAGCAGTTCCAGTTCAATTACATTGTGAATTGCTGAGATACTTTCATACAGTTATGAAAAATCTCTCAAACAACAAAATAAAGCATTAGATTATTCATAAATGCCACATGGCTATACTTCATCTTATGAATGCCGGACTACACTGTAATCAGAAGTATTTTCAAAGCAAATAAAAAAATGTTGCTTCTGCAAACATAGGTGCTTAAATATTAATCAGAGCTCTGCCACAATCCTGCTGAAATACTTAACGATTTTTTGGCTGTCACTCACTGTAATTCTGACAGTGGTAATGAAACGCTAGTGTCAGCCCCGCTTGTCAGTGGCCTGGGAGACTGCAGCCGGTCTCGTTCCCTTTTTAAAAACAATGATGAACCGGCACCAATTTATTCCCATGTGGAAGTGTGGTGAGTCCTGTGTAACTGCAAAGAACGAGGTACAAAGAGACAAAATGACCCGTCTTTTGGAGGGATGGCTTGTAACCTCCCTCTGCTCAAGGCAGCCGCTAGAAATACCAAAGAGTGGTCTGAAGCTGTTTTCCAAGCCATGGCCACAGGAAGGGTCCAGTCTGAGAATATCTAAAGCCTGAACTCTGGGATTTTTCCCTTTAAGGTAAAAAGAGGGGTCACTGGCTATTGGTATGAGGTCTGGATAGGAAGTATTTTCTTTAATTAAATGACATTTGAATTCAGCTACTTCTGCAGCCTGTCTAGGCTTATTGCAAAGTGTGTGAAACTATTCTACCTCTGAAACTTTATCTAGAGATCATTTTATAAACTTGCCAGAGATGAGAAACAAGCATAAATATGATATTTACCTCTAATTCTATTGGTATTATTAGGCCTTGAGCACAGAGGGGAAGCAAGAATGCCATTTAGGTGTACCGCCCTACCCAAAGGAATACATGTGCGTATAAACAATAAAAATTCCTCAAATGGCAAGCCTTTAACCTTTTACTGGGCGGGTACCAATTTCCTGTGGTGTGTCGTGTTCCCCCCCCCCCCCCCCCCCCCCCCCCGAAAAAGTCCTCTTTTCACAATGCCATACTCCCTCTAATATTTTTGGTACCTTTTAGACTGTGTTAATGTAAAACAAAACAAAAAAAAAACCCAGAAAACATATAATTCAATTTTGTATGGATTAAAAATCAAACAAAACCCCACCTATAAAAGGGTAGATGGCTCTTTCCTTTTTTTCAGGTCTTAGTGATAAATTTTCTGGGAAAAGCAATTTTTTGACTAAGATTTCCAGTATACTAAAATACAAAAACATCCAAAGTTTTTGCTATACTGCCTGTAGTATTACTTCTGTCTTAGAGGGTCCCAAATACTTGTATGTGTTTAACGTATGAGTGTTTCTTTTCCTCAGCTACTTCCATTTTGAAAGCCTATTCCATTTATTGTTGTGAACTGGAAGGTATATTTTAAAAGTAATGATGAAATATTGGCTGGAAGATTTGTTGTGCCAGTTATGGGGGCTTGTTCTCTCAGCAGAAGGAGCTAATTTATTGGGTGGCTTAAGCGTGGCTGACACGAAGCACCCATGTTGTCAGTTGTTTCAATGCCAGCATAGCATTCAGAAACCATAAATGAAATGGAACCACTGGCTATGATGACACTAACCAGTGATTTTTACCTTCTCTCCCACTGACCCTGGCTGGAGGTTGGCCAAGCATGTTGCAAGGTCTCTGGGGCTTCTTTCCAGGAGAAATACAGGCACAAGGAAGCTCCTTTATGCCCAGCTATTTCTCGGATATGAAGGCAAGGTGCCACTGGAGCAAGGTCCTGTGTGCCCCAGCTGAGACCTGGCCTCTGTGTAACGTGCAGTGCAGATGCAGCCTGTTATCTCTTTATTACAGACAGCAAGGGCAGTATCACAGAACCACAGCATGGCTGAGGTTGGAAGGGACCTCTGGAGGTCATCTAGGCCAGTATCCCCTGCTCAGGCAGGGCCACCTACAGCCAGCTGATCAGGACCATGTTCAGACAGCTTTTGAGTATCTCCAAGGATGGAGACTCCACCACCCCTCTGGGCAAGCTGTGCCAGTGCTCGGTCACCCTCACAGTGAAAAAGTGTTTCCTGATGTTCAAGAGTGAACCTCCTGTGTTTCAGTTTGTGCCCACTGCCTCTGGTCTTGTCACTGAGCACCACCAAGAAGAGCCTGGCTCCATCTGCTTTGCACTTTCCCTTCATGTGTTTACATGCATTGATGAGATGCACTCTGAGCCTGCTCTTCTACAGGCTGAACAGCCCCAGCTCTCTGACTTTCCTTGCAGGAGAGTTGCTTCAGTCCCTTCATCACCTTGGTGATCCTTCACTGGGCTCTGTCTGGTGTACATATATGTCTCTTGGACTGGGGAGCCCAGAACTGGACACAGCAGGCCCTAACGTGGTGCTATCCCTCTTACAGCACCTTAGGCCAAAAGCGCTCGGAGTGATTCAGACGATCAGCCCTCTGGGGCTCCTTGAACTCAGTGCTGGTGAGTCACCAGAGAGGAGCCGTGGGGCTGATTCTCTCCCATGGCTATAGGGAGATGAGGTTGGAGAGCAGTTTGTGGTGCTCATGCTGACTGCTGCGTGGGGCAGAATGGCCCAGTAAGAGTGCTCTGCTCACCTCCTGCCCCAGGGGAGATGAAGGCTGGCTCTCCAAGCAGTGCATGGTGCTTGGGCAATCCATGGCTGCTTGCCACCCGATGGCCTAATGCGGTGCTGGGCTTGCTGCTGCCATCCTTTGTGAGCAAGGGCATGCACCATGGTGGCATCATGGGGAAGCAGCTGTGTTTACTCTTCCCCTTTTCCCTCTCTTCTTCCAACCTCTGAAGGTAACAACAGCAGCAGTTTGACCCTCCGTGCAGCCCCTTTTCTCCATTCTTCCCCCGCTTCTGTCCAATCTCCCGAGATGTCTTTTCCCCTCCATTTTCACAGAAAAGCAATTGCCATCCTTCCTCACCCCAGCCCTCCTTTCCTCTCTCCCTGGGACCCTATATATATTTTTTTTTTTAAGGATGAGAAAGATGTTATCTATAATTAGGTTAGCACATGATTTCTACATTTATACATATTTATGAGATAACAAATAATGTTTGAAACAACAAATAAAGTTAATACATAGAAATAAAGTTAGTATATTGGGCTGCAGATGAATCTGATCTGCATACTAAGGTACGTTTGTGCATTTTTTTCTCTCTTAATATAGCTCTAAAATAAGCAGGAAAACAAAATGTTGAAGTTAGAATTAATATTGCTTTATTATTTTGTAAACAAGAGCCTACATAATCTTCAGGATCAGAAATGGTATACAGTCATACTGGAAGCATAAAAGAAATATACATTTCTAGGGAAAAAACTTTCAAAAATAAATACAACAGCATATTTTATCCTAATGCACTAACACAGTATTGTGTTGAGGAACAGAAAATAACCTTGGATATACGCTCAAGTTTAACAGTTAACAGCTGCCTTTGAAATTATAATTTGCTGATACTAAAATGTCTTTTATAAAATAAGTTTATTTAAAAAACTTATTAGTTATATATTCCCTTTAAAGTGTATATCAAATATATAGACCTTATTTGTTGTAGAGAATATTCTCTCCTGAGTCAATCTGAGAGAAAGTATTTCAAATAAAAAGCTTTCTGTTTTCAGTTGAAACTCAATATTGATTTTTTTTCCATACTAGATTTCATACAACAAAAGAAAGATTTTTCTGAGCAACCTGATTCCTCTTCCCCCTCCATGTCCTGCTCTTCAGATCTCCTTCTGGTGAGAGCTGCTGCTGAGACTTCCTCCATGGGTTGCACCAAGAAACTGATGCTCAGGGTGAGGCAGCGGAAGAGCTGGAGAGCCTTAGGAGATGGGGACCAGAGCACATCCCGACTTTCTGAAGTTGACTGGCAGGGATTGTTACTCTGTTCCCTATGGGATGTGGTGAGTATGGATTTCTGTGTGGAAAAGATGGGAGTAATAACGGTGTGTTACCCCAATCTGGGAACAGGAGGGTCAGAGGCAGCGCTCAGAGGTGTCTGGTCAAAACACAGCTTTGTCTCTGGTCTTCCTGGCTGCTTAAGAATGGTATCTCCTGGCTTTTCAGAACTGTGGGGGTGTTAAAACTTTCAGCTGTGTTCACCCACTGCAGGTATCTACTGTTCACCATCCACCAGCACGGTCGGTGCTTCCTGTGAGCTTGATGAAAAGAACAGCCTGGCTCCCCAGCCTTGAGCACTCAGAAAGGGGAGAAATGCTCAGGATTTTCTGACTGAGGGTGAAGTGCAGGCTTGAAGGGTCAGGCCTTGGGGGCAGCACGAGCAGCCTGTTGTAATGGGGAGAGAGTTTCAAAATCCAGATTTTTATCCTCAGAACTGGAGGCATCCTGGCCTTGCAGCATTGCTGGCAGGAAGAGGTAATAAGGATTACCATGCTCTGGTGCTCACATGCTCCCTTCTCTGAGCACAGAGTAGTGATGTGGAAAGTCCTGGGACATTTCTTAGAAGTATTATGAACTCCTGACAGCCTGGTGCTGAGGTGGAGCCTAGTCAGAAAGCTCCTGTTCTGCAGAGCTGGTTGTGTCATGCAGGAGAAACCTGGAATCGTGGATGAGCAGTGGGAAGATATGTAAAGAGGCAGGAAAAAAACCCAAGGACAGATCTTAAGGCAGATGCTTGCCTGGGATGGGGCAATTTCTACTCTGCCCCATGTGCTGGGTGGCCTCTTCTTCTGCAGACACTCCCCACTTCATCTAAGGCGCGAGTGTCAGGACAGCCGCAGGGAGGAAAAGGGACGTGCACTTTTATGTGAGATCAGGGAAAGAAAACGACTAGAAAAGAACTGAAAATTGCAAGGAGTGAGGAGATGGTTTGTGTCCCACTGTATGCTCTGCTCTTCCAGGAACTGCTCCGCTGCTATTCAGAAGAGAAGCAGAGTTCATGCTTTTAAAGAGGAGGAACACGAGAATGAGGCTGATAGCTTCATTTCTCAGACAGTATCATATTTTTGGATGCTGACAGGTTTTAACGTGAATTACTGTCATCGAAGTTCACTGCCTGGTTGAATTGTTTTGCCTGCCCCAAATGTCCCTCAAATGTACTTGTTCCACAAGGCTTGTCACCTAAGCACCACTGCAACAACAGAAATCTCTTGTCATATACTCTCTGTTCGTACTCAAGACTTGGCACTGCTGTTACTCATCAATTTGGTGGCTTCAGAATAGCTTCTAAGTACACTCAGGAAGGACTTTTCTCAAGGTGCACCTGAGCCAAGAAATATAACAATGAGAAAAGTTGTTACATCAGTTTCAGTTACTCACCTTTAGTGGGGATGCGGTTGCAACGCTCTTGTGTTGTATTAGTCAATATTTATCTACAGAAAGAATCAAACCAGAAAAGCCTCAGTTTTTGTCTAATCGTGTTATTTCATCAGTCGTTTTGCCTTTGGCCATTTCTATTTATGTGTGGATTGACTGTGCATTATCGTAGATCTGTTTAGAATTCTGCTAAGACATCTCTGTTATATTTTAAAAATAGTGTTTCCTTTTAATGAGAGCTGCATCCCATGGTGCCAACAGGCCTGCCGTTCTAAGTCTCAAGTGTTCTCCTTGATGACAGTAGGAGGCAAATAAGACCAGATCTTCCCGACTTGCCGTTTTCCCCTGCATGAGCTTTTCTTTCTGTGTTTGTTCAGTATGTAATATTAAAGTGGTATTTAGCTTGTAATCTCCTATTAAATCAAATGAGACGGGAGCGCTGATTTTGTTTAAGTCTGTGATGGTGAGAGCCGCTTGCAGGAAGATATTTCTTTGCAAAAGGGACATGATTAAATAATTAATTAAACAATGATTAATTATTTTTTTCAGGCAGCAGGAGAAGGAGCTCAATAGGATAAACACTCAGGGTATTTCTCATTAATTTAGAAGTCACTTTTATGAGAACAATAAAGAAATCACTTGTCAGAAGATAATCCAAAGTTAGCTAAGCCCTGATTTCGTAGTGATAGATTTGCTGTCTCTGGCGGTTTATATTATGCCTTTAGATTAGCAGCATTGTTCTTTAAAGTTTGGTCTTTGAGTTTGATTGCATAAGAATTAAACTTTCATTTAAAAATAAAACAAAGGAGCTTTCTGCAGTCTAGAGGAGGACTTGAAAACACCACCTGAGCCAACTGTGATTAGGATGAAGTTACGTTGTGTAAAGGGGGGGTGAAGGGACCTGAGGAGTATTTATAGTGTGGATAAGCCGTTGGCCACCGCTGGTGGTGATTCATGTAGACATGTAGATGTGCAGCAGAACTGGCAGCTGAACACATACTGTCTGTGTCCGAAACCACACTTGTAAGTCATGGGTGGGCTTCTGTGTGGGTATGGCTCAGGTCATATTGAATTAGACCTTTATTTAACAGGGTGGGAAGGCATTACAACCTTTGTTCAGTATGACTGGCCACAAATTATAGCATCTCCTCTGTCCGTGCTGTGTTTTGTTTGATGTCACAGTGCAAGAAGACTGTCTGGATATCGAAAGTGCAAACTTTGATATTAGTTTTGTTGCTAAAAAGGTGGATTTTTGCCAATGGATAGCTAATGTCGGATACTTATCGTGCTCTGAAGCCCCAGCTGAAACAAGACATTTGTGTATCTTACCCTGTGTGGTAAACTTCTAATATGCTTAGAAGTGAAAACTACAGGAGCATTGTCTTCACTAAAATTTTATTCAGGATAGCAAATTCCAGCTTTTAAAGTGTATCTTCTTTAGTAGTGAAAAGAACAGCAGTCTCTGAATACTACCTGAATACTCTGAGTATCCTTCTCATCTGTGGTGACCACATCCTTCCCTGAGCAGTTCTTGTGTCATCAGTCCTATGCCAATACCACCAGTGCTTATCCTAAGATCGTACCACAGTGTGCGAGAGGAAAAAATTCATACCTTTAGAGAAACCAGGAGAGTTAATATCTGTATAGGAAATTTTAAAACACATTGCATCACTGCTAGTGTGCAAAAGTAGGGAAAGGGAGTAAGCAATGGGTGGGAATTTGCAGCAGAAGTGGTGAATTGCAGTATTTGCTTAATGACACTAGAAAGAGAATTATGAGGAAGCATTGCCTGACGGGGAATAGCTTCCCTCTCATGTGAGGAAGTTGTAAATACAAACAAAGCTAAGGTGTGTCCAGGAACTGTCATGCTGTCATTGCTTCAGTGGGGATGTAGCAGTTGTTGGGAGAAGGGATGGAGAGTGGGGGTTTGCAAGCATCTAGGTTCGCATTGACACTGGGAAGTTTCTACCCAGATATCCTGTTGCTCTCTGCTAATTATATACACTTGACTTTACACTTCAAAAATACCTTGACCTCTATGATAGGAAGTTTTAGTCACTCTCTGTCTTTCCAAGCAGAGCTTTTATTTAAACGTGCAAATGAAAACTCACATTCTCTCCCACGAAGAGTTAGACTTGTGCTCATCTACTTCTCATGGTTTTCATCACATGACTATAAACAAAATAACGAACAATGAAAAATATTTAGGCAGAGTTAAAAAAGGCTAAAAAGATAAACCAACAGATATTTTGAAAATGGGTATTTATAGTTATATTAATCTCTGGACTATGCAGATTGCACACCATAGAATTCAGTGCAATTATACTCTCTCATACCAGCAGTTAATATGACCCAAGAGCAAAAAGAAAAGAAACAAAAACATTTCTGGTGTGTTTGAATCAGGTTTATTTTGGTGATGACTTCTTGCTCAGCTGTGCACATCAAAACAAAGCGATTGTTATGCTCTCGGTGAGAATTGTATTTATATGCCATGACACTACCAGTACTGAATCATGGTGTTCTTCCAACTATCCCCAAAACAACAGTCTGCCTAGAAGTATTTAAGAAAATACAGCTATTATTGTTTTCTTACATGTTTTCATACACTGAATATGGGAAGTCCAAAAACACAGCTAGAGTCTTGCTGACACTTTTGTTTTCATACAAGTGGAATTTGCTGTAATTTGTTACAAAAGGAGGGGCGCTCTCCCATCAGGGAAAATCAGAGGTGTCTCAGGAATATCAGTAAAAAAAATAAGATTTCCATTCTTGTGGTCAGTTGGTGTGTTGAGGGCACTTTGGGCTTGCTTGGAAAGACATTCAAGGCCATGATCTGCTTTCTGCTTCTCACAGTAAAACAGTTAGCAGCGTGCTGTGTTCCCTGCAGGGCTTTTGCCGAGTTCTGCCTCCACCAGAGCTGTCTCTGGATGCTTTCATCACTGCTTTTCTTTGACCTTATGGCTTTCCTGACTCATCAGAACTTGTTTCATGTCAGGAGACCACTTTCTTGGCATCTTGCCTGCATCCAAATAACTCCTCTCAAGGCCTTGTCAGAGCACTTTAGGGATATGACATTTTTGTTTGTGACCTCTCTTAGGATATGTATATATCTCTGTGTTTAACCAACTAAAGGCTGTTCATACTCTTTAAATGTAGACAATTGCCTGTTTCTTACCAGGTGGGCTTTGAAGACTTTTCTTGCTGCTGGGCAGCTATTTCTGCCTAGTGCCCCAGACCCCACAGAAGGAACCAATCTCCCATTGCAGTGACTACAAACTGCAGCGGGGTATATAATTTTCTGACTATCTAGTAAGAAGCTACCCAGCAGCCTCACAAGAGTGACAGATATTTGCTGAGCAGAAGCTTGCTTCTGTTTGTGACGCTCTGCGAATGGACGTAATGCTAAGGTAGGAGTGGCTTGACTGAACCTTTTATGCTGAAGTGAAACCAAGAAGTGAAGAATGGGTAGGGGGAAGTCTGCCCCAATTCCCACACTTTCTGGGAAGTACAAATCTCGGCTTCTCCAGTGAGTTACATCCTGGCCTCCTTCGTAAGCCAGAGTAGTACCTTTGGAGGGGCAAGCTCAAAGACCAAGTAACTGGCCGAAAGAGGTGGAGACTGTCTACCTTGCTTCTCTCCCACTTCATGTGCTACGAGCCCATACTTACAGCTACAGATCTGTTAAGCATCACTGTCCCAGTGGAGGGTGCTGTTGTCTATGTATTGTCCTTTCTCCTTGTTGTGGTTTAACCCCAGATGGCATCTCAGCCCCACCACACAGCCACTCGCTCACTCATCCCCAGTGGGATTGGGGAGAGAATCAGAAGAGTAAAAGTGAGAAAACTCATGGGTTGAGATAAAGACAGTTTAATAAGTATAGCAAAAGCCGCGCACATGAGCAAAGCAAAACGAGGAATTCATTCACTACTTCCCATCAGCAGGAAGGTGTTCAGCCATCTCCAGGAAAGCAGGGCTCCATCATGCGTAATGGTTATTTGGGAAGACAAACGGCATCACTCTGAATGTCCCCCCCTTCCTCCTTCTTTCCCCTGGTTTATATACTGAGCATGACATCACACGGTATGGAATATCCCTTTAGTCAGTTGGGGTCAGCTGTCCCAGCTGTGTCTCCTCCCAACTTCTTGTGCAACCCCAGCCTACTTGCTGGCAGGGTGGTGTGAGGAACAGACTCTGTGGAAGCACTGCTCAGCAATAACTAAAACATCCCTGTATTATCAACACTGTTTCCAGTACAAATCCAAAACGTAGTCCCATACTAGCTACTACAAAGAAAATTAACCCTCCCTCAGCCAAAACCATCACACTACTTCAGACAAGGGCCAGATGGCATGGCCATCACCATTGCTGCATTGCTTAATGTAGACAGTGAGTATACACAGTCCTTCATTTCATTATTACTAGTTTTGCTGATTCAACAAATACTGATTCCTGAATCCTCTTTACAATCCAATCCAGGCTCCACAAGCCACAAGGGTCCTGTGCCCCTCTTCTGCAGCGTCAAAGGTACCAGTGCATTTTAACCATCCTCTTACCAAAGTAGTTGAGTAGTAGTTTTCCTTTCTCTTCCTGGACTTCATTGCTTACAAAACAGAATTACGTTGCTGTGGATCACAAGTGCTACTCTGGATCTGATCTCCCTAGTGGTGGTGCAGGTACTACACAGAAGAGGCTGATTATGTTCACTGTCATAGTCTCCTGTTTCCCATCACTTTTGATGGATCAGGGTGCAGACAGGAGCATTGGTGTTTGCTGTGCTGGCTGACAGCCTGCACTGATGTTCACCCATTCTCAGCAGGGCTGAGAGTAGGTAGCTGAGTAGGTAGCTGCCCACTAACATCTTGGATAAAATGTCCTACATGTCTCTACCACTGACCATCACCGTATGGGGCAGAGCTTTGTAACTGATTAACGGGCCAGAGCAGACTGCTTTGGAGGAAACCTAAGCAGATGTGCATTGGTGAGTGAGGGTGAAATAACACTATTGATTATGATCTAGCAGCTCAGTGTTTAAATCGCTGGTCAATGGTTGTGAGGCAAGTCTGCTTTGTGGCAAATCGCTCATGACACCCCAGGTACTCTGGTTGCTCATACCAAGACAAGGGTGCCATGGCAACATCTGAGGGACAATATCAGCTCCAGCTAATGCGACACTGATCCTTGTTGATATATGATCTACATCCCAAAGAGCCAGAGAAAGTGGCAACAACTTCTGTGGCTAATTTTGTGAAGCTAGATAGTGTAGACAGCTGCTGTTCTGGGTTTGAGGTGCAGTATACAGCAGATAAGGGTCACAAAATGTATAACCCACAGGTTTCACCTTTAAATAGTAATAGTGATTGGGGAAATGTAACAGATCATCCTCTAAGTGTGAAAGCTAGAAGTCACCTTTCCCATTTGTTCAGCCTTTGCTGATGAAAAGAGATTGACTTTGCCCCAGCAAACTCAGCAGTTTAGTCTTGCTTTGCTCTGGGTAAAACAGTCTTGTTTTGTTGAACATTATAAATAGAGACGCACTTTTCCATCTCTTGTGGAATCTCTCTGGCCCCCAGTTGTACACAGTGGCAAGCTACTTATCTTGGGGGCATTTGAAAAATGACAGCACAAATCTGGGCTTTTATCTTCCCTCTCTGTGTAAAGAGAAGAGCACCTTTTTCTAAGCTTACTGTTCCCGGCCCTGCTGAGTTGCAGAGAATGGGCCCATGCTGTTGCACATCTTTCCTGTAGATGTTGACGTATTGTTGACGCTCATCTGTACTGCACTCTGCTCTCTCTGATAAGTTTTAATTGAAGAGAGAAACTGCTGAGGTGGACATCTGAGTTCCTGAATCCACTCACAATGGCCTGAGAAGAAGTGATTTAGCAGGAAAACATAGAGCCTGTCGGCAAGGTGTTTTGCTCAACTGTTTCTGACAAGAAATAGAAATTACAGTAGAAAATCCTCTGGCGTAAGGGTCAGACCAGTCCCATGAGCCTGCCTCTGGAGCCTGACCTTCCCAGCAGCATTCTCCTACCCTCTGGCCACTCCATTAGCTCTTCTGAACAGGATACAAATGGAAGGGAGAGCAGAGCTGGATTTAACTCCTTGTTCACAGCCAAGTGCATGCTGGATCACAAGCCATCATTGCTGTGTCAGGCGCAGTTTTTTGTTTACAGCTCTGTGTCATAACATAGCGCTCAAATTCCATCCCAGTCCCTGTGGCTTAAGCTGCGTAGGGTCATGGGAGACTCCTTCTTGGCCCAGATTATCAAGTCCTACTTTTGGGGTGCAAACACATCATACAATCTGTTCCATGGACTAATCGGTCTCCATTTAAAAGCAGTTAGATCTTCCTGCTCTCTTTCTTCTCTCTCCCATTAGAAGGCTGGTCGTGAATCAAATTGCATTGCTGGGCCTAATTTGCAGGCTAAGTTTATTCATTACCTGTCTTTATCCTCTGGCTCTTTGGCTTCAATAGTTCTTTTCCCTATCTCATGCTCACAATGTTTCATGTGTTCATAAAAAACAGCTCTGATACCTGCCAACCTTTTTTTCCCTTTCTTCTTTTCTAGGCGCAATGAGGGAATCTTGGTGTCCTCTTGTAATGTACGGCTTCCACTTTCTCTGATAATTTTGGTAGCTGATATCTGAGCATCTTTCTTGTACATCATCACTGATACTTGGTTTCTTAACCTGTGCTGTACTTCCCTCAGAATTCCCCAGCCTCAGACTCTGTTCCTGATCACATTAATCCAGTGGCATTCAGAGACTGCTTAAGAACCGTTTAAGGCTGTGCAGAAAGCTGGCTGTATGTTAAGTACCACAGGTTAATCCCTGGGAATTCAAAAAGTCATTCTGTCTTTTCGTGGTAAGGTCAATGAACATCATTTAGAAATTATAACCCCTGAAGAACAGCATCATTATTGGTAGTGATGGCTAACAATGAAAACAGATACTACAACAGACCAACACAAATAGCTTAATTTCTTTTAACCAAAAAGCTGTTAAAGATTGTTTTTAAATGTGTCAAGCACAGAGACACTCTTTATAAAGAACTTCCATTCTTTATGTGTTATCAGGTGCAGTTTGTAGGCTGATATTTGAAAATGTGCATGTGGAAATGCTAATTTGAAAACATTAGGCCTTGTATGATAGTAAGTAAAATAGCCTCTGTGCTCTTCACACGTGTATACCACCAGTCTGTATGCATGGTGATGCTGCCCATGTGAAACTGAGACCACTGGCAGTGTGTCTTCAAGATTAGATTAAAATCTCAAAGGCAGGGACTTTCTTCTTTATTTGTGTGTAAAGCTTTCTGCGTCTTTTTGACAGCTTGTAAATAATATAACAGGGCTTTGCTCAGTTTCTTCCTCATATATGAGCAGTTTCTGTCACAGCAATAGACAAGGGTAAACTCAATAATACATGAAGATTAAGGCTGGATGTTGGGGTTGACTGATGCAGACCTTTTATTCAAGCTTTAGCTGAGTTGCAGGTGAAGCAGCTCTTTAGACTCTGAAAATGCTTACCTATTTATATTTGCTCTTCCCACCCACTAGAAATCATTTAAAGTGAGCTGAGAGATGGAATTAACAAGAAAAACATGACTATAGCCATAGAATGAACACAGCTACTTGAGAAAATACAGATGACTCTCATTCAGGATGGAGGAAAAGATACTGAATAATAATTGGAATGTTATCATTGAAGGTCAGTTGTTTTCTCCTTGCTGGGCCAGCTGTCCAAGCAGTCTTCCTACAGTCGCCTATTGGCTGGGGACATAAATCTATCAGCGTAGCTCATGCTGTTCTTTGTTTTTTTTCTCATTGACAAGAACGGGGTAGCCTACCAACCTTTATTGTTCTTGTCAGCCCAAGAATACTGACAGTGGCATTATAGATATCCTCAAGAAACAGAATTTCAGGGCCCCTGTGATACGTTTTCTGCTCTAGTGGTTTTCACCCCTGGGGTAATTATGATGTATGTTGCTGATGTCTCGGGCGTAACTGTTACCTCAGCATGTTGCTAGCTATGTTCTGTGTGGAATTTAAGATCCTCTCTCATCTATACTGTCAGATCAAGTCTTCTCTTCTAACATCTTGGCGTTTAGTTTTTTTATCAGTCATGAGCCAATGGTGGAAGAAACCAATTGCAGAGGTATGAGGACGCTTCTCTGCCTCTTTGTACTGGTGATCCTCAACCAATGCTGTGAGGTGAGTTGCTGTACTCCAACATGTTCAACTATAGACCGTCTGACTATAGGGGAAGGCCTGACTTTTGACTGGTTTTCTTTTGTGTCATTTACATTGGCTTTTAACCTGTTTTACTCTTCCTGGCATACTGTAGCAGCAGTAAAGCCAGGAATGAAAAAGAAAACATAAAAAGACTCAGTCTGTCAGGCAGGGTATAGGGCTGTCACTGTTGCTGTCCCAGTTTCATGAAGCTTATTGTCACCTGGGTGAAATGCAAAGTCTCTCTTCTCAGGAGGAGCATTCCTCCTCAGACAGTGCTGTGGGGAGGGCAGGGGAGACAGCCGCTGTTTTGCTGGAACACCTGGAGTGGCCGTGCTGGATCAGAAGAAAAGCCCATGTGGGTCAGCATCGCCAACTCTGGCAGTGGCCAGTGGCAGGCCCTCAGTAAAAGATTGTAAGGAGTGGGGCAAGCCCAGAGGGATACCTCCTTGAGAAATCTTCCCTGATGCCAGCTGTAGGAACTTCTCTCATCAGAGCTTATACTGGCTTCTTCTATGTTTTATGAGTGATTGAGATAGCCCGATTTTAAACACAGCAAGAGCTGTCATGGATTCTGCTACAAAATTATAGAGGAGGTTTAAATCAGAGCCTCTTGCTTTCTCTGTGTCCTGTCTCTTGCTTCTGCTCTGGAGCAGTTACATGCACTGTCTGTAGGGGTTCCCCCAGTCTCAAGATTTGAGTTCTGTCTTGCAGGCAAAAGTACTGAGTGTGCCTGACATGCAAGCTATTGTGATACATTTGCAACACTAACCACATGTCAGATGCTTTCCTTAAGGGGCTGTGGGAAGAGGGATTCACTGGGGAGAATGAAAGCCCACAGCAAAGATTAGTGAAAACCTTTCTCTGCAGCTTTGAGGTTTCCTTAGGTGCTTCTTCTCTTCATGACTTGAGTTGCTATGTCCCTTGCAGTGCTGGGTGCTGATGGTACCGGTGCAAGGAAGATAAAAGATGGAAGGAGTAAGCAGATTGTTTGGCCCCGTATCAGCCATTTATCTTCACTGATATGGGGATTTCCCCCCTCAGTAAAAGGAGATGCTGTAAAAGGGTCATCTGGTCTAAGCGTATCCTCTGGGACTAAAGCAGTCCAGCTATTGATTACTGAGTTTCTGCTGCCTTTCCATAACCCCCAGCTGCTAATTTGTAAATATCACCAGCATCTGCATTAAGCCGCACTCTTCACATGATGGATGTAAATCAGAATAACACCTGCACTGTGGCATTTAATCAGCAGCAGTCATTTAACACAGCAACTTAATTGTCGTTACATAAGTGAGTCAGGTCATCACAGACTAGCACCTAATAGCTGACTGGTTGCTACACAAAGCTATGTGCCCTGGCTGGGACTTTTATATCCAACTGTTGCTAACATGAAATAAAAGAGAGTCGTCCTGGCTAATGCTGTGCTGCATTTCCTCTTCTTCTTCACTGTATTCAATATACCCCTTCCCACCCACTGCTTTTTCCCATCAGGGTCTGTCACATGATAAATCTACTGAAAGTCTTGCATTAATCATGCCCTTGTGAATTACCCAGCAACATATTTCCTCTGTCAGTCAGCCTCCAATTTGAAATGATAAAGCCTGCTTGCTTGTGACTACTGCATTATCACTGGTTGCCTTCTTACTGGCTTTAGTAGCAGAGTAAATGGATTTAGACTGGTTCATTTGTAAATCCACAGCACATATATCCGCCTCTCTCCAGCTCTTGAAAGTTGGAAGTCCAGATGAAGCACAGGCAATGTTTTCCAAGAGCTAATTTAGAAAAGCCTGATTTTGGCTGTAGCTTTGTAGCTGTGTCCTGCTCTCAGAAACACTCAGGATCCAGATGAAGTTCACCCTTACATTATGACGCCAGTACTGTAATAGTCTCATTAAAAAATCCCAGACATGTTTTTTTAAGAAATTGTCCTGAATTGATTGAATTAAATCAGAGAAATAACACACCAGCTGTGTCGCACATGCAGAGATTTCAGACATTAGCACACTTAGTTTGTCTCTATAAAGTACAAGTGGAATGGCTAACCTTTAAGTAAAGAGGGAATATGATAAGGTAAAGATAAAACCAAAAAGGTTAGGTAATAGATCATTTTCATGGAAACAATATTTTTAATGTGGATTAAGGAGATAATTTAGGCTCTCAGATACCCCGATGCATGGTGCCAGATTAAAAAAAAATTACACTTCTGTCTGCATGACTGTGCCTATTAATGTTACAGATTATCCAAGAGATTGCAAGTCTTTTGTTACATTCCGTTTGTGTATTTCAAAGCACTTATTCATGGAATAATTTCATTCTTTCCCTGATGTGCTGTCAAATGATTCCTTTGTTGCTTATGTGGATTTTTCCCACAACAATGAAGGAGGAAAAATAATTTTAAAGGCAAGTGTAAGTACAAAACCAGTAAGTGTTGCCAGGGGAATCTGGGATGAGGGCAGTGCTATTATCGTCTCTTTAATAGACTGAAGTCAGTAAGTCTTTTTACCGTCCCTTTATAAATTCCTCATCTTTCCTCTCCCTCTCCTTTACCTGTATTTTCCTGTATATGAGACTGACCTGTACTCCGTGAAAGTGAAAGTTCCCTTGTTTCCTTCAAAGGAAAATGCCCTGCAAGGGCTAGTCACAGGCCTGCTTCTGCACAATGATAGCTTGAGGGAGTGGAGGAATACCTAGATCCTCTTTTGGGGAGCTGTACTGAAATATTGGATACTGTAAAGCTTTTTGAAAGCAATGCCCTTGGCCACAGAAAAGCTTTTTAGTTACCTAGTGGTTTATATTTATAAGGGGCAAAACTGAAAACCTCCTAAGAGTCAGCCAGCAGTGCAGCTGGGGGAAAAAAATAAATCAAAGTTTTGTTTGTTGGCTTAGGGCTCAGTCATTTAGTCATAGACTACAAATTGCTAATAGCTTTCGCTCCTGTTGAGGTCAGCTGGAGAGGAGTACCATGTGGAAGTCCACAGTACCTGGTACCACTGACCTTCTCTATGAAAACACAGATGTAGGAAATGAGTAGTGCTGCTGGGTGAGGGTTTGCTTTCTGCTAGTCCTGCCTATTTCTCAAAGCTGGAAAAGGAAAGTGGAGTAACACCGACAAAAGACTCTTCTTGTTTTCCCATTGATGTTAGAGCTAGAGGAGAACATAACATTTATTTCCCTGCCCACCCCCGACCACCGTCTTAATGGCATACTACTGTTTTCTCTTAACTAGTTCATTCCCTTCAAAGTTTCAACTCAGCAGATCAGGCTGTTTTCCTGACACTCCATTTCCTTGTACGTGTGCCAAAATTTGAAACTAGTAAATACGCCTTTTCTTTCTAAATGGACAGCTTCTGTTACTGCTGTTAATCTCCTGTTACTCTGCAATTGCTTTGTGGAGAGCATTTCACTGGGTAGCAGTAGCCCTCTTGTCCATGCTACCAGCCCTCTTATCCACGCTGGACACACATCGCTACCTCTTCCAATATGTTTATGATCTGTTGTAGTTAATTTCCCACCCCATTCCCGCACAATTTCTGGTCCTTGTCTTAGGTTGTGGTTTTTTGTTACCTCTGAAAGTAGCAGCTTCATGTGTTGTAGGGCTTCTCCTTTTCTTGAATTTTGTATGGCTTCACTGAATGTTGGGGTCCTGAGGGTGCTGTCAGGCCTTGCTATATTTGACCCAGTTCCTCTCACAGGGCCTGAATCCCACCTGCAGGACCACGTCCTGTCCCAGCCTCAGCCTGTCCCTGTCCCCATGCAGGTGCCTGATGCCCAGGGCTGGGGCTGCCCCGGTGTCCCTGGCTGCCCTGCTCCTGGCTGGGGTGGTGGGACGGACCCTGGCTGCCAGGCCCTGCCATCACCCACCCGGGAGCCCCCAGTGCTCCCAGTGCCCATCCCCAGGGAGCCGCTGGCCGCCACAGTGCCCTGACATTGAGCTTTGTGTGGCCTTTGTTTTCCAGCTTTATTTTGAGTTGTATCTTGTTATTTCTATCATGTTCACACTGTGAAGCCATTGTCTACGTTTCCTAAGCTCAACCGTGCTTTGGGTTGAGTTCCTGTGTTTTCACAACTCCTCTAGAAATGTGTTTCCCTGTACTCAGTCCTGAAGCATAAGCACGACCTGAAAAGTGCTCCTGTTCTTTGCATTAAAATGTGCGCAAAAGCTTTCGGTTCCCCTGCCTCTTGCTTGAAAGCATCTCTGCCAGGTTTTTATCTGGTGTGCAGGCCTCCTCCAGCTCCTATAATTGCATTTCATAACCTCCCGTACCTGAAATAACTAAAAGCTCTTTAAAATGTCAACTGATCAGAGTCAAAGCTTGTCAGGAATGGAGCCTGTCAGAGACAAAGCTATCTTCTGATTGCCCTCCGCTTTGCTGGCACCCATTTCTTGCTGATACATAACGAAGCTCTGTTTGAATCCTTGGCAGTCTCCTCCTATCTTTCTTTCCATTTCCCGTGAGTTTCAGCTCTGGCTGGGGCCTGAATCACTCCATCCTCTTAAGGTGTTTTCTGAGTTTGCTTTACCCAAAGGACCGTGTGTTATTCGGGAATTGCTCCCAGCCAAGGAGGCCAACAACAGCCTGGGCCATGCACGGTGTGAACCCATCATCCCAGCCTAGCGCCTGGCCGAACACCTCCTTCCTCTGGCGGCCTCTTCCCAAACCACTCGGAGCATATCCAGGTCCTCACAGTCCCATTGCTTCTGCTTGACGAGGACAGGTGGTTGTCAGCCAAGTCAGAGGACCTACCAGGAGCAGGCTGACCTTTAAATCTGTTATTTAACCTTGTATGGAGGTTACTTCTGTACCATTCCCACAACTCATTTCTCTTTCTGTCGCTTGAAGGCGAATGGTCCCCTTACAGTTCTTAGTCCCAGGGCCTCAGTTCTCTAAGTAATGTCAGTTTTATACATGTGCAGTTTCTCCGCTGGTTTTACACATGAATTACCCAGGTAACAGGAGGGTCTGAACTAAGAGCTCCTTCCCACAAGTTTCTCTGTGCTTCTGGGAGAGTAATAGCTGGGTCACTCTGAGCATGAAGCTCTTCCTTACACCCCTGATCAAAGGCACAGGCAGACTGAGGCGCTACAAGATCAAACGAGAGATAACAACCGCTATCAATCACTTTCATTTTCCTAGAAATAGCAATTCATCTAAACTGTCGAGGGCTTTCTAAAGACAGAAAAGTTGTGAGAAACAGATGCAGCTTCTGCCCAAATCTCAAAATATGAACGTTGTCGATAAATGTTTCAAAACTTGGTGTCTCACTCAGGACTGCTCTACTGCCTGTCCCTGTGTAGTGTGGTAGTTTTTATTCATCTTTACAATATTCTGACTGTGAGGTTTTGCTTTAAGAAATTTACTGCCCTTTACAGGCCAAGTCTTTCAGAGGGCCCGTGTCCTGCTAGTTTAAGCCAGCACTGCCCTCTTCTGGAGATGACATTAGGACTTTTCAGTAGGAGTGGTGGTCTTTCAAGCCTCAGCTTCATCCGGGACCTGGCACTATGTCAGCAAAATACTTACTCAACTTGTATATGTAACATAAAGCATGTGAGTAGTTCTGCTTAGGTGCTTAAGGACACCAACACATCAAACTGAAGCCATTACTACTCTGACATAATACCGTCAGTGGAAACACTCGTGTATAAAATCACATGTATTTATACCACACTGTGCTGTCTCTCTGAATCTTAACTTTTCGGAGCAGGTCCTTATTTGACCCTTGCCAGAGGGTCAAAAATTTCATTAGGCTGTGATAATTAGCCCACGCTGAACATCTGCTCTTCAGCTGCCTTGCAACCATACCACTTCTAATCTAGCATCTGTAAATGTTTCATAAGCTTTACTTCTTTCTGGCAAGGTCCCTTTCACAAAAGGGAATAGGCATTTGTAGTTGCTGGAGAAGAAAGCTATGCAACTCGGCTGCTTTGTCAGGAGGAAGCCCAAGTGGCCACAAAGTCCATGCCCATTTCATGTGGGCTGGATGCGCTGCTGTAAGGTGCTGCGGTGTCCTGGCCTCCCGGCTGTGGCCATGGGGGGCTTGGTGTGCCTGGGATGTGCATGTAGACCTGACAGCTGGCAGAAAGTGCCGCAAATTGCACAGCTGAAGTCACAGCCAATACTTTGTGTAGGTGGTTCTTGTGAAGGCCTGGAATTTTAAGTTACCTATCAAATTGCACAGCCTTTTTGAGAGCAGTTTATCTTATGGGTTGTGATGGGCTCAAGTGGTTGTAAAGGCTGAGAAGCAGAGCTAGATTAACTTTATGACTGTCACCAAGCCCAGATTTCACTTTAAATATTTTATGTGGTGCATTTGCAGCCCGGAGAAATTTGTACCTTCCTGACAGCATTGAGATTCCTGAAAAATATGATGTGGGGGATGAAAAAGGAAACCCCAAACCAAAACGCATTCACGTAAAATGAAAAGTACAGTGCTATATCACTCTCTGGCAATTTCAGCCAAGAACTGGTGCTTTTCAAGAATCAATGACAAATGATTTACAGTATCCTTGCAATGTCTAACGTATGTTATAATGACAGAGCCACGCTAAGTGACTTATACCAAGGTATTCAATACCTCATCTATAATTAAGGATACCTGATGTCTAATTGCATCAGACAATGTGATTCTTTTGGTATGATTGTTTATCAGGATTGCTAAACAAATGAGAACTAAACTTTGTTGATATTAAGTAGAGTTTGCAATAGTTTTTGCATCCTTTCTTCCTGTGAACTTCCTAAATTTAGACACTCCAAGAAGAAAAAAAAAAAGGAAAAAAAAAAAAGAGTGGGCTGATTGATTTATCTTTTAAACATTATTATGCCACTGGCATAGGAAAACATTGCATACAAGACTTTCTTTTGTAAGTTTTACTTTCTGATTGGTGACGCTTGGGAATTCTGAGGAATTATGCAAAAGGTTGAAAGTGAATATTTATCCAAACCAGGGCTCTAACTTCTGAATATTTCAGTCACTCTCACTAATTATCATTAACTTTTTGTCCAGCAAGACCTTGACATTGGTATACTCTGATCTTTTACTTTCATGTTGGCCACATTTTTAAGAGAGAAGAGCCTTTCACAGTATGCTTTGGAAATGTTCACCGCAAAGTGATTGCCTTTCTGATTTTTGCGCAGACAACAAATGTTTATTTGTCTTTTCATTATCTGTTGTGTGAAAAGATGCTTCTCACATTCACTGGCAGACATCTCTACTGCCAGTGTAAATTAGGAGTAACTCAGTCAAAAGCTATGAAGCTCAACTGGTGTGAAACTGATCTGAAGAATGGACTCAAGGGCAATTGGAGTTAATGGGAATGTTCCCATTGACTTCCATGTGCTTTGAAGTATGTCATGTGTAATGCAAAACAAGTAACAGACTTGTGGGCTGATGGCGGTGGCGAGGAGAAATGTTCAGAGATTAATTTTAGAATGGGGAGAGCAGTTATCCTTAGTCTTCCTGTAGAGTCAAAAGGGAAAAGGCGGTTTCTCTTCTGGGCTGTTCTTCCTTGTCACAGCTCTTAGAGTCAGTAATTTGTATTCACTTCTGCTCCAGTCCTGCCTGTCTGATGCCTTCAAAACTCCACTGAATCAGTAATTTCCCACCCTTATTAGTCACGTTGATTAGTTTGAACTATGTTTTAATGGTTTTGCTGGCAATGCTTTAATTGAAACTACTGGAAATCCTGTGTAAATAGTACCCAACTATGTTTTATATAGGATTAGTTATACTGGATATAATCTGGTACTCATTTCTTATAGTAGGGTCAACAATATTTTCAGTAGAATTTTCAGTGTTTAGGGATTTGAAAAACCTATGAGCATATACAAGGAGTCAAGGACAATCCTCCTGAACATACAGAGTCTTTGCATAGAATCTTGTTGCTGAGGTCCCTACAAGAGCAATAGATTTTGAAAGAAAATAATGTCATTCAGGATCAGATGTATCTTTTTTTTTAAGCTTTCCTTAACAGTAGGTGGTCTGGAAAAAAATCTACAACAAGCTTCAGCAACAAAATAGCTGCTCAACTCCGAGCTAGGGGAGATTTCTTGAAAGAAAGAGCAAGGCAATGCTTCACGGAGCCTGTGCTCTGCACACTGCAGCTCTGCTCTGCCTTGGCAGCTTTTTGTGTTGTGATTTGTCATGATGTAAGTGCATTTTTCTTTTCATTTGACAGAATAGCGTTAATTTCTCCTGCAGTACCATGTTGGAAGATTAAAAGTTTTTTTGGCTCCCGTGTGGTATATTTTAATACAGGCAAAAGCTGTGCAGGTTTTTAAAATTATGTTTGGCCTTCATTATGTCAAGATTTCATAGTGTTTCACAGAGATTTTATAATATTTCTGTGGTTATTACAAGCAGGCAATTACTATGGAAATTACAGACTGTGCTTGAATGTTTGGAGTGAGAAATTATAGATAATTTCTGGTATGTTGGTCCAGTTTCTATGGTAATCTGAATAAGTGTGAATTAATTGCCTGTTGTTGCCATGGTTCTTTATGGTAATTCCAGACTCTTAATGTTTGAAATATACCAGGTTACACTTTATGCATGTCTTTAATACTTGTTAACATACCTCTTAGGACGTTCCAAAGATTACTGTCATCTCATTTCCCCTGTTTTTGACTATCTGAGGTTGTTAATATGAAGAGCTGAAAGATAATCTTCTTTAAGAAAATCCCTCTAGCCACATTGACTTTTACTTTGCAGTCCAAGAAGTCTATTAAGGCCAATTCCCCATTACTACTTTAGGGTCTGGATGGGGCCCATAATCTTTCATATGCGGCAGTGATTGGCAGGCCATTTTTTTTTACTTACCTTTCTCTCCTGCCGTTGTTAACAGATGGAACTGCTGCCAGCTTCAAAAATGTCTTGGGCAAAGTAATGACCAAGTCAGTACAAAAGCAACATTCAGCTCTTTCTAAATAGGTGTTTGAAGGAAAAAAAAACAACAACAAAAACCTGAAAAAATGAAACCCCTGAAAAATAAAAGCGTTCACACCAAAAGAAAATTATTTTCTCACTAGTGTTAACCTCGTGTCTGGTGGATCCACGCTGGTGGATGATGACAAAGAATCATTGTGCCCTGAACAGGGTGGTAGAGCAGTGGAAAATTGCAGTGGTCTTTCTTAGGGGGCAATCACTCTGTTCAAGACAAGAATTCATAGGGAGTGTAAGGTATCATCAAGGGGTGAAATCTATACTTCTTTTTGTTTGGCAATGTGGTGGGTAAGCGTGAGCGTGTGCTATTGTGCAAATTACGAGAATGTGCAGACTGCTATCCAACATGTTATTAACTCCAAGCCCTGTGAGCTTCAAAACAGAATCAGGCTCTACTTTATTTGTTATTCAGATGAAATTATGTGAAAAACTTGGCTTTCTAAGCATCTGTCTTTCCCACCATGATAGGTAGATGATTATGGGTCTGTCATATTAGTCATCATTAGTTGCACACAACCCCTAAATTAATTAATGCTATTCAGATTGCAAAGTCAAGTGTTCAGGAAATGCCAGTTGAGTTTATAAATGACAGAATTAAGGTATTTGCCTGTGCAGGCTTAACTCAATCGCCTTGTGCATGAGCTTTGCGATCCAGCCTTTGATTACATGATCACATACTGTTTTTCCCACATTCAGTGCCAGGATGGCCAGTTCTGTCTTTATAAGCCAGCTAATTGATATTTTGCACTCATACTTTCTTAGTGGGTGGTGCCAGGATTATTTATGATATTCCAGTCAGACACTGTAGATGTGTTAAATTACCAATTATCTACAAAGAGAGTGAGGACACTTATCACCAGATCATTTTCAGAAAAATGACGTTTAAAGGAGAAAGAGGAAATTTGGAAAAGTTGACAAATTCACTATAGTGATCTTGCCACATCCCCATTGTTTTGAAAAAATACAGAACAAGGAGAAATTTTAAAATGTAAAAAAAAAAAACCAAAATATTTCAGCATTTGGGAAACACTGAAACAGATTGGCTTAACATTTCACCGCAAGCCTGTGAATCTTTTTTGTGTGAGAGCAGCATATCTTTAGATACTTTCTTAAAAACAAACAGGAAACCTCAGAAAAAATATTGAAATTGTTAAACAACACAAAAATTTCATGAGGAAGTTGTCTTAGATTGAACAAAATGTAAGTAAAATGTGTTGATGCTTGTGATTGTCTGGAAAATATCTGTTTTGACTGGATCTGAAACAGGTTTTTGTTGGATTCCTTGTTTTAGCTGGTGTGTTAGAAAATCAATTATTTTTGCAGTAAAATGTGAGAGTAACTGATAGCAGGAGTAGCTTCTCCATTAATCAAAATGAAATTGCAAAGTGATCTTATCACTGGGCATAGGTACTTATTGATGGGAAATAGCTCATCTCAGGGCAGGAGAGCATTACAATTTTGCTAGCAAAGGTGCAAATGGATCCAAAGATGAAATTAGATAAGTTTTATCTTGAAGTAAAAGGCAATTGCTTAGCAGTGAGCCTTAGAAATTATTGTAAAAGCTGCCATGGGAAGCGGTGGATTCACTATTCTTTGTGACTTTTCAAAGTGAGGCTGCGCTTTGGTTTGGGTCTGTTTTGCCTTTTTTTTTTTTTTTTAAACATGAGTTAAAGTAACTTCTGAGGAAAAAATTATCAAGCTAGTCCACATATTTGGGAAGAGTGGATGGATGCAGGGGTTCTGGCTGGTTTAGCAGTTTGTAGATCTCCCGTATTCTTTTCTGCTTCGGTCTTGAGGACAATGTATTGCCTTCATTATCTTCAACATAATCCTACAATTTGCAGCTCTCCTTTGAGACTGATTTGAATCATTGTTTATGTTTCAGGAGAGCAGCTGTTTGCTTGCATTGATCAGGAAGGATTTCTGTTTTCTGTGTACAGCCAACCAACTCTATCCTACTTTTTTCCTTTCCTCCTGAAGCAGTTGGAAGATTGGATGGGTTGACACAGAGCATGCCTTTCCTAAGTCGTCTGGCTGATGTGTCTTGCTCGCCTACTTGGGGTCATACTGATCATTGTGTTTTCGGCAAGAAATAACTTCTCTGTGTCAGACGGGCTGAGAACTTGGGAGTTTTTATCTTTCCCCCCCACACAAAAGTGACATGCAAGGGTCATCTTGTAGAAATCTCTTTGACTTTACCTGTGCTTTCACAGGAATGCTGTGGACTGAAAAATACCCTCCTAGCTAAGATATTTAGCTTTGGTACAGGTGCTGCTTCAATTCAGGAGAGGACATAGCGGTCCTCTCTTGCCTTGAGCTCTGTGAAACTCTGCTTTGAATAGCACTAGGGGAAGATGGGGGAAATAGCCTTTGCCAGAGGGTTTCAGAGATGTTTGCTAATAACAGGACTCAATAAACTTGCTCTCAGGTGGAGGCATGAATGCTTCAGTGATCACAAAATTTTTCATCCCTTCTTTTTCTGTCTTCTTGCTTCTCCACCTCACATCTGCTTCAAAGCGCGCTGATGAATGCTTGGTACAACATGGCAAATCAAGTGATCAAGCCGTGGAACGGATTTATGAATTGAAGTTGAGAGACAGTCTCCAAGCATCCTGTGAGGAAAATTTGTGGTCTGGCGAGGTGTTTTCTGGATCCTCAGGTCATAAAGACATTGAGGCCACTGCAGCCTGATTTACTTCCTTGTGTGACCAGTGTTACAAGGCCTCTCTGGTGTTACCATACTTCCTTGGCTCTTTCTGATGCTATGTTCAAAAAGATAACAAGAAATTAAAATTATTGTCATCTGAGGAATTTGCCCAAACAGTAAACATACATGCTTGCCGCCAGCATCACACACTTCAAGTTCTGTTGTGTTTCAATACATTTTCTCAGCTTTGGGTGTTTTAATGTGAAAGTAGAGAGATGCATTAAACATTCTGTGGTAAAAGAATGTTCTTATTTCTTCTTTGTTTCTTGCCTTCAAGGTGTCTGCTCTAAACTCTCCTCTGTCAACCATCTTGAAAGATTACACGAATTAATAGATATTTTGAGATTATAATGTCCTATCACGACACATCAATTTATTATGACAGCTTAAAACATGTCATGTCATTATGTATTGCATCTATTGACATAATAGAATGAAGTGTAATGAAGACAGACAAATAGAGATTTGTCTGTATCATAGAATCATAGAATCATTATGTCTGGAAAAGACCTTTAAGATCATCAAGTCCAACTGTTATCTAACTCTACTGGGCCCACTTGTAAACCATGTCCCTGAGCACTTGTATAGACAAGTAATACAGTATTGTGAAATGCTTTAAGAGAAAAAAAAAGAGTGCTCCAAAAGGTACTCATGACACTAAAAGGAAAAGACCAGAAGGAGATGGCTCACCCAGTTTCACCTGGTGTTTTTATGCCCAAAGACAAGCTGGTGGAAGTCAAATGCAATCAACAGTTTCCAAACTGTCATTGAAGCTCTTATCTTCAATGTGGTGGAAATCTGACTGTTACCCTGTAAACAGACAGATGCCTGAGAGGCATCTTCTCTGCTGTAAATCTGTTAAGGAAAGATAATGAAAAGGAGGTGTGTAAAAGTCTACAGCCACTTCTGGGAGTTCTTCCTGTTGTGTGCTCCTGACCTCCATGTATCATCTGGGAGTCTCTATGAGGTCGTCAAGTACTAACTACATCTGCCAGATGGGGTGAGACTCTGCAGAAAGTCATTATTACACCCACCTCTCCTCTGCAAAAGAATTGTCCTGGCCCTGGCTGCTCCTTTTGAAGATCTTTGAAGATAACTAGCATGCATAGTCCTGACAGTCATGCAGTCCTCATAACATGCATAGTCCTGACAGTCATGCAGTCCTCATAACTTTGTAAGAAAAATAGAGCAGTTATTTACCATCGCTATAAAATGAAAACCAACAACAAATCTTGTACCTAGTTTCTTGTTTAAATTTGTCTTAAGCTACTGGTTGGTATTCTACCTTTCTCTTTTAAGGGATTGTCAACATTTTCTGTTAAGGAGGCCTCTTCCCCACCATTGTGTTATTTCTTGATTTGTTATTAAAGGCATTGAGCTCACTGCCTTTGCCCCTGTACAGCTCTCAGATTCTTTTTCAGAGGTTTTATTTTTTGCACCTGTTTTTTCAACATCCTTCAAGAAAACTGGCCAAAAGAACTGCATGGGTTTGTCTGGGATTAGTATAAAGTGCATGTAATACTGAGGCAACTTCACCTCCTTTTTCTCCTAATGACTCTGTTCTTTATGGATCAAGGCATCTCATCAACTGCTTTTATTACAGCATGGGAGCCTGCATGGAATTGTATGTTCACTGTGGCCATGAGATTTTTTTTTGCCCCAGTCCTTCAATTGTGTAAGGCATAGGTCGTTCTGACAGGATGGCATGGCACTCTGTACTTTATTTTATTGTGCCACTCACCAAATTTTATATGCAGTGACTATTTTATATTTATTTCTGAATAATTGATAAAAGTATTTGTAAGAAGAGATTGTTGTTAAGAGGGCACTCAGACCAGAAACACTATAAATGTCATCTCTGCAAGGTGGGAAGGGCCTGCTCTCCCTTGAGTCTGCAACTCAAAAGGTGTGCATGCTTGGGAGCTCTTTAGTCTGGGGCTGTAAACTACCTGTAAAACCTTGCAAATTTGTTTCAAATTTGCATTGTAAACAATTACTCTATCACTACACTCTGTTGCTTTTTCTTTTAAAAAAGAGAAAATACACCTGGCTTAGATTATTTGTGTTTTATATTTCATATTTAATGTTTAAGGGAAACTGAGTCAAATGAATATAGAATGACTTGAAAATACTCTTAATGTGGCACACTGCCAAAGCCTTGAGAACCGCACACCCTTTGATTCCTAATCTCAGGACCTGTTGCCTTGTCTTCCTCGTCTCTATTTTCTACTTCAGGCATAATTCTGCTGGAAATTTCTGCATGTCCTTTCATCATCTGTCATCAAAGAGAGGATTTTCTGTGATCTGCTGCCTGTGAATTTTGTCATGGTCTGGCTGAGCCTCCCTGGTGGATGGTGACCAGATTGTGTTATTTGGACCTCTCTTCATGATGTGGAGCTCCTCAAATGCTCTTTCAGGGGCACATCTTTTTTTCTAGTCCCTTTGCTGCATCTCAAAGACAGTGTTGATACATCCTAAAGTATATACATCCTGGCTTACAATTTAGCCCCTTTGGGAGCTTCGTGGCAGTTGAAATAAGGAACAAAGGATTTGCAAAGGAACTTCCTAAGCAAAGTGCATGACTTTAAACAGTGCAGGAGTACTACAGGTCCATAGAAATCAATACCTATCTGGATGCAGCGCTCTCTTCATCCACCTGAAACAATTTCTCCTGACATTCAATGGATTAAGTAAGCGTCCTTCAGTTCGTTGTTTGAGAGTTCACTTTCTTTAATGTTTACTTAACAGTTAGTGATACATTTCCTCTTTCTTCAAATTTTCTGGTTATTTTTTACGCCTCAAATCACTGTGGGACTACTATGGCAAAAAGTCATTAAAAGTCAATGATTATGTTACAACAGCTGGCTGTCTGCTAGGATAATACTGTTCCAGTTAGGTGACCCCAAAAGGACCCCATTCAGCTTTCTGGAAAGGGTTTATTCTTGTTTTTAAGCTGAAAGTCTAAGTGATACTGAAGGTTGAAATGAGAAAATTACTTTATTTACTTGAACAAGAACTATATTCCAAGAATGTACATACCCACATGTGCACTTACCACAATTATAAATAGCTAATTTTAAAAGAAAATCCTGAAAGAAAACATCCTGGTTATTATTTATGTATTTTATTCAATACATTAAAGCATTAAGCATAATATGATGTATATTCTGCAGTCTGTCAGAGGTGTTTTTCCTAGACAGGTGCTATAGCTCAATCAGATATTATGTACTCAACTGAGAAATTACATCTTCCTCCTTTTCCACAGCCAGGCAATCACAATGGCTCAGTGGAGTCTTCTAATTCGTATCATAGAATCATAGAATGGTTTGGATTGGAAGGGACCTTTAAAGGTCACCTAGTCCAACCCCTCTGCAATGAGCAGGGACATCTTCAACTAGATCAGGTTGTTCAGAACTCCGTCCAACCTGGCCTTCTTGTGGCCTTGCAGTCACTTCGATGATGCGTATGGGTGGTGTCTTAGCTCAGAATTGTCAGAGAGTTGTACTTTTAACTGCAGAACAACAGCAAAAAATACTTGAAAAATAGTCCATTCTTACTAAAAGACAACGGAGTGAAATAAATTTGCAGTCACAACAAACTAAACAAAATTGCAGTGTAAAACCACCAGAACCTCCCCAGGCTGGTGGAGAGCTTGTGAGCCATGGACTGTAGTCACATTGCAATGGAGCTTGCACTGATGCTAAAGTGAATCATGTCGGGCAGAAGGGCAGACACGGTCCTGAGGAAACAGCTTCTTGGAGAGACACCATTCTAGCAGTGTCTTTGTGTTGCTACACAATGTTGTGTCATGGTTTGGGCGGATGGAAAAGAGCATCAAAGAAGTTCTATACAGGTAGAAGATGAGAAACAAGGAAAAAGGTCACAATGAAGGTAAAAATGAGAGAATATTTTAATAACTTTTGTCAGAAGAGGAAAGAAGTACTCTGTAGTGTTTGACTCAACATGTGTGTAGCCCTGAAAAAATCTGCTCGTGTTTTGGAATCAGAAATGAGGGTGCCTATGGGAGAAAACCCCACACTTCTCTTCTGAGGCTGAGCAAAAGCTGGAAGAATTTTTAGATGAAGCAGACAGACTCTGAAAGTGCATGGAGGCAGGACGTGGTTGAAGACCTGAATGACCCTCTGCAGTGGTAGCCCTGATGGGCACTATCACTGCATCAGGCATAGCTCTGCATTGCTTGTTTTCAGGATTCCCTCTACAACTTTGGATATTCATGGAGTGGGAGGGGCTGGGAGCATAAGGAGGAGTAAGAAGACAGGTCATTAGTGTCCACCATCCATTGAGGGGTTCTGCACAGAAGCTAACCCAGCTAATTCAAAGGGTTTCCAGAAAGGTAAGTATTCTCAGCAAAATGTTGGCATACTGGGACCTGGTGACGAAAGAAATGCATGTTGCACGTGGTAGTGTGGAAGCAAGAGTATAAAAGATCACTGGATTTGCAGTTTGTGATGTGAGGTGTGGGAGAGGGTGAGGTAAGCAGAAAAATCTATTTTTTGTTTTTCTGCTGGGAAAATGTGAGGGAAATGATGACCAACTTCACTTCCACCGTGGCCTTTTTCTGTGTGCTTTATGTGGGAGGTGTTGCAACGAAGAAATGCTGAACAATTCGACATTGTTTTGTTCTATCTTCCAATATTTTGTGAAGTGATGTATACACTGTGTAAAGCACCGTGTGCAATAAATAGTGTGTTGAATATGATTATAGGTATTGTGGCATGACAGATACTTGAGAAATGCCGTGTCATATAAACACTGATAGAGGGAGATGTAAAATGGGAGAATTTATTACAGCAAAGTTAGGTATTGGTCCCCAGGAAGGAATGAAAGCACAATCACTAACTGCTGTTCCTCCCATAAAAATGGATTTTCCTGTCTTTCTGTTTTTGGTGTTCTGATGTGGTATTATAGATTTTAAAATATCACCCAAGGAGTGAAAGAAGAATTGGAATGTGAGTACTTCACGTTCAATCCAAGATTCTTGATATAGAGGCAGTGGCACACCTTTGATTTTCTGAGATTTGTGCTTTTTTTTTCAATGAGATTACTTCTAAAACATGTATTAGAAGTATTTGATGTTGAGATAAGGATGGTGGTTTCAGTGGCAGTAGCATAAAGACTAATGACAAGCTGGATTACTGGAAACCTTGCTGATGCTGACAAGTGCTAAATGAAAGGATGGGAAACAGTAGATGGACCATAATTTTACTTGAATAAATAATTTTTCCTAACACAATTTTTGCATTTAATCTCTGGATGCTGTGGATCAGAACTCTTGCTGATCTTCTGCCGGTGTGAGAAGATGAGTAATGGGTCTCTGGCATTCATGCTTCTCTAGGTGGAAGCTGGCTGAGCTCTAAAGAAACCAGTGGAGAGTCACTGGCCCCACTTAACTGGCTGAGGGAAGCAATACAAGGTGGACTGCTCCAAAAAGAAGCCCGGTCTGCTGGGTCAGTGTGTGTTCCCAGTGCCTGTGCTGTTACTAGTAATTTCATTTCAGGCTTTTTATCATTTTGTGATGCCAAGTTATTAGGGCTTTTCCCCTTCCCAATGCTCTTTCAAGCTGATCAATGAAATGAAAATGTTTCTTTTAGGGTACTAATGTCCAGCAAAGATGAGCCTTGAGAGACCTGCAATAGCTTCTTCCATCCTTCTCTGGGTGATGTTCATGGGTAGTTAGAAGGGAGCCCTTCCAGTTCATCTAATCTTTTCATGGAGATTTTACCTCTTAGGCAGCTGTCAAGAGGTAGATTCATATATTTATTTGCCTGTTCCCAGGCTCTCAAAGGTGATTTACCATTTTCCATCAAGGGAGGGAATGGGTACATCCAGATCTCTCTTATTTCTCTGTAAGAACAAGGCAACTGAAGAGAAAGCTATCTTGTAACATTGTACTATTGCAGAGCTAATGAGCACAGCACAGCCATCCCAGGAATATAAAGCCACTTTGAAGCAGGTGATAACTTTCTTTATAACTTTCTTGTTCCCCAACAGAATTTTAACTCCTGCTAAACTTGTTCAATATTTTGGCTGTTTGCTCCAACCACTCTTTAATCTCAAAGAGCTCCGGCTGTGGTTTCTTTGCAGAATGAAAAAAAAACCCCAACCCCTAATTGTTTCATTTTAACCTATTTTTATTTTGACCACACCTGACATTCTGCACTGAAGTCACTGGAGACCATTTTCTGTGAGCACGAGGACATCTTTCAAGTAGAGGGGATAATATCATCCACTTTTTATGGACTGCAGTGCGAGACCTGAAGATTAAAGCCAGTAGCATCAAAAGGAAATCCAGCAGCAGAGACAGAGATTGGATACTGTTCTTCAGGTTCACTAACAGTTTCTTTAGCTATGAAATATTTTTGCTCCTCCTCCAGTTTCCTGCCTTCTTACTGTTAATTCTTCCTATGGCAGTAATGGGTAACCTTGGGTCTTACAGCCAAATGCTCTTTCCACCACAAAGACACAGTTCATCCCCAGAACAGATTTATTCTGTAAAATGAAGAGAAAAAAGTCAATTGGGAAGGTTGCATCCAAGGAAGATTCCAACTAGCTACTGCTGCGTGTGGAAACCTTGTGGGATGTGGGAGACAGCAGGCATTTCAGGAAACACAGCAACGGGCATGTTTGAGAGGAGTGTTGTGTACTGCCCTCGCATGAGCCGGTGGCTGTAGAATGAAGAAAGTCAATGAAGACTAGATAAAATCTGCAGAAATGAGATGATTAAACGGAGTAGTGAGAGTTTTGAAACTGCGGAAACTGCAGGAAAAAGTGTACCCTTTTTTTCACTGATACATCATTAAGATCCTTTCTTAATGATGTATCAGTGAAAACTGGTGTGGAACAGAGAAACTTAGAAATGTACAAAGCTGTAAAATGAGTACAGAGAGAAAGCAGACTCTCTGCTTCCTTCTAAAGCTGAAAACAGAATTAGGCAATTGCACAGGAAGATGAGGAATACCTCTGCAAGATTTCTGTAGCCTCTTTGTGTAGACCTGCGTAATTCAACACCTAACTACAGTGCTGGTACATCTACAGGAGATTGGGGGTAACACAGCTTGCTGAAACACATGTAAGGTCCCAAGCCTTTGAAATCTACCTGTGACAGGATAATTAAAATAGGCTTAATGAGCTTGCAGTTCTCTGCAATCATTTGAGGGACGTAGACTTCTCCATAAATGATGTAGAAGTACAGATGCTGAAGCTGGAAACAAGAGTTTTGCTTATCAAGGGATGGAGAATGACAGTGTACTTTTAAGGATGTCTCATCTCCATGCTACAGTGATGCTGATATAGACTAAAAAGGTGCAGCTGCTAGATTCTCAGGTGATTTGCACAACTGAAAGCAAATTGCAGCACTTTCACAGACATATGCATGAGGCGCTGGAGCGTGCGCAAAGAAGGGCAACGAAACTGGCGAGGGGTCTGGAGCACATGTCTTATAAGGAGTGGCTGAGGGAACTGGGATTGTTTAGCCTGGAGAAAAGGAGGCTGAGGGGAGACCTTATCACCCTCTACAACTATCTGAAAGGAGGTTGCAGAGAGGTGGGAGTTGACCTGTTGTGTCAAGTAACAGGTGATAGAACAAGAGGAAATGGCTTCAAGTTGCACCAAGGCAAGTTTAGATTGGATATTAGGAAGAATTTCTTTACTAAAAGGGTCATCAGGCATTGGAACGCGTTACCCAGGGCAGTGGTGGAGTCCCCATCCCTGGAGGTATTTAAGGGTCGTGGAGATATAGTGCTCCGGGACATGGTTTAGTGGTGGGTTTGTCAGTGTTAGGTTAATGATTGGACTAGATGATCTTACAGGTCTTTTCCAATCTAGGAGATGCTGTGATTCTGTGTGATTTTCCCTCCCTGTGTTTGGTTACCATGCAACAGGGTGAGCTCTTACAGCCTTTCTGATGCGAAGCTCAGCTCAGCACAGCTCCCTGTCTAGACCTTGTTGAAGAAAACTTTTAAATACATAGCTTTTAATCTGAAACCTATTCTTTACTCTTTCTCACCCACACACAAATCTATCCTACAAGCATATATATAACATTGGACGTGGCTTTGGCTTCCTAGTTTTGAGGAATATTCAAAGCACATTAGTAGCTTTTGCAGTCAGTTACTATGGTTTTGTAGGTCACCTTGTAATGAAACGGCATAAAACCATTTTGTTCATTTCCCTATGATTGGATTACAGAATCACAATTTGGCTGATTCTTTACCATTATGAGGACAACATGTAAGACTAGCCAAAACCATACATAGATACGTGTAATGCTCTGAAACACTGCCATCTTTTGGTCACTGGAAAATGTATTGTGTGATTTGTTTTGAATTCCTCATAGATGCCTGGGAGGAGAGAGAGGTATTTATAGGACCCCAATGATTTTACCCTATGCAGCAATGCATTACATTGTGGAGCTTGGAGAATCACATCTCCATGTCTTGGTGGGAGTTTCAGTGCTTGGAAAGTGCTGCATTGTTTTCCTTCCTGCACACACAGCTCTCTCCTTAAGCAAAAGGGAGAATGAACTACACATAGCGGAGTTGTTTGATGCTCTGCTGAAAAATGCTTGCACAGTCCGTTAAGGATGGTTTTATGAGACCCTGTTACTGAGATCCTTTAGAATATGGATATGAGGTTAATAAGCATGCTCTGAACATCGGAGCTGATATTGTACATTTTCAGGAAATGTGAATCTAATTCCCTCTTTGAAGTTGCGCGTATCTTCCAATTAATAAGATTTCCATCCTGTTTCTATTTATTGTACATTTATGAAGAGTTTTGAGGCCTGCCTAGCTTTCTGCACAAAATGTTTTTTCAGTAGTTCTATGGACCTTTGGCTTTAGTCTGGGCAGTTCAGGAAGGAAATCTGGAAATAGGGAGAACCGAGGGACAAACTGTAGATATACTCCAGGGGCAAGTCCCTGGCACGCTGAGACCAGGCGCAGGATTCACAGGCTGTTCTCGCTGTGCTGAAGGTAAACACAATCAAGGAAACCGCGACAGTGGCCTGAATCCTTCACAAAGGCTCTGTTGTATTTGTACCCGACTGCTTCAGCTGATAACTGTAGTGTTTTGGGAGATGATTAAGGTGATTATAAAGTAGGACTGTAATCAGGAAAAAGGGCTAAGGTACTGAAGGTTCTATTGACTAGGCTTGACTTTCTTTTCCCCTATGCAACTTTTTATGTGGAATTAACTGTATTACTGACGATTTACATTAGTGCAAGGAAAGGCAGAATTAGGCGCTCTGATGCAGGTGCTGCATGTTTTGATAGCACCTCTCTAGCAGCAGACTGAAATACGTGAAAGAAGAATTAGATGCCTAGACTTACTAATGATGCTTATTGATATGTGATTGTACAAGAATACAAGTTGGTACAATTTTTCTTGGCAGAGAGCCAGAAGAAATTGTCACATTAAATTAGGAGGATCTGTTTTAATTTTCTCCTTCTGATATCCTCTTATTGATTTGGTCCAAGTGCCTTTATTCAATAATTCTACTAAGTGAATACCAAGCAGTCTAGTTGCCTAAATAGCATTTATTTATCAATACAATTTTTAGGACACAGGAACTGTCAGGACCCAGCTTATTTATGAAAGTGTGTAATTAAAAAACCCCACAACACAAAAGTGTACCTTAGCACATAGCCTGCCTGGGAATTAGCTGTAGCATTGAAACACGCTGTTCTCAGGAGCAGCCAGGCTGCAGCTTTTCAGCAATAGTACTACCAGGCACACATTGTCTTTCAGACAGGATCTTGGTCCTTGATTATTTGGTGTAATAGAAATAAGGTAAATAGATGTTATATGGCAGGAGGGGACTGTTGCCATACGGCAATGTTCTAGTCTGATGAGATTATCACTTACCCAGAGAAATAACTGGAAATGAAGAGGTCATTTGTGAAGTTGTTTGGAGGCACCATGTCAAAAAAATTGAGTGATGTGGATAGTTTCTGAGTGGGGTGACATCATAACTAAATCTCCTGTGAGGAAGAAAAGGTTTATGTGGTATCTCCTCATGCGGATTGATTACAATATCAGAACAGCTTTAGTATGTCTATTTTAATGCACTATATAGCTTTGGAAAATGTAGATCATGATTGTAATATCTTTTTGGGAGGAGAAGTAAAACAAGTCTCGGTAATTTGTGCCACTGAATTTATGGGGAAAGGAAGAATGGGAAGTTGTTCTCCTCCCAGACCAGTTAATTCTATTTTGTGAAACAACATTGGGTCTACTTTAACACCTCCAGCAGAACCAGTTGGCAATGGCACTTTTGTTCACTTTGTCATCTTAACAGCTATATTTTGTTATTTCTCTCTGCTCCTGCAATTTCTAAAAGCAGTGACAGCATTTCAGGGGTTGCTGTATCTGTGTTTGCACGTGTATGTGAACATAACTATTAATAATATTATAGGGTTTTGCAGAATTAGTAGGAAATTAATTCAGGTGCTCACAGTGTATCACTTTTGCTGGTTCAGTTTCTTTATCGCTGTAGAGAATTGGTGTGAATATGCATGGCTCACATGTGAATGTGTAATAATTACTGGCAGGCCCCAAATTTGTGGAACCTTGCCTAGTCAATGAATGATTACAGTGGTTCAGTACTGACAATATCCAGAAAGCTGGACATTAACTATTCATTGATAGGCTGCCTACTCTACAGAACTGTGTGTGAAGAAGGGAATATTTGGATGAAGACATGGAACAATAAAGAAAAACTTGAGCAGAGTTCAAAGAAATGTGGTCTCTCTTGTGTAATTCACATACTTTCTCACACAAATGTTATTGTGCTCAGTGAACTTGAGAAGGAAAACCTCTAGCTCAGCCTGCTAGACACCAGAAGACACTATATGAAGAACTTAACTACAAAGTTTAACGCTAATTAGCTCCTCTGTTACCTTAGTAGTGCAAATTCATTTAAATGGATTTGATGGGGTATGGTTTGATCAAACAAGGATCAGAGAGACGCAGTCACTGACGGTGGCTGATGGAAGGAACAGACACCAGGAGATTTGTTCCTTTCTTCCCCCATCCTGTTGGCTCTCTGAGAATTACGGTTGTAATGATAGCAGGCTTCAGAAGAGGCTTGCTGCAGTAGCTAACTTATGATCCTGATTAATTTTCTATAACTCAGTAAACTGTAAATAAATGGATTAAAGAGCCATTTGATCTTCAAGAAGAGTTTTAAAGTGGCTTTGATGACTAAGTACCTGGGGGAATACAATGGATTATCATGGATAATTGATTAAAGAAGAGAGGACATTAAATTGATGTATAAGTGAATACATAGAATCTACAGTTTTTGCATGTGAGTTCTGTGCGTATGTGTGCGTGTGCATAAATACAGACACATATACGAGAGAGCAGCGTGCGTGTATAGAAGTATAGATGTTGCTGTTTATTGACTTTGTCTTCTTTCTAGTTAGGAAATGAGAGATGAGACACTACTCCCTTAAACTGTAATTGCATTTGGGGATAGAGCAGCATGCTACCAAATTCCAGGTGAAGTTCAGGCACCGGGCAAATTTCTGTCAGACGTGCTATCCATTAGTAAAAGTGTCTGAATGTAAAGGGCAGCACCGTAACTATAAGCTTGTGTGAGCAGAAGCATTCAACGATGATTGAGAAGGTAGACAGGTGGTGTAAACACTAAAATACATTAGAAATCGTCTCCCCATAAATAAGAGCACAAGAAAGCATGCTTGCTCTTGCTGTCTTTCCCAGTGTGTCTTAGCTTGAATGCCAACACCTCTTTCTACTATGGATATGTGCTCAAAAAGAGGACTTTGAGGGAAGCTTAAAAACATGTAGGACAAATAGTAAGTGGACAAAAAGATCAAGGAGCAGCCCCCTTCAGCTTTCTTAATGGAAGACTGTAAAAGCTTGTCTCAGCTTTTAAAAGACCAAATTTTGAAGTCCCACGTGGCCAGAAATAAAAATAATGTAAGGTAACCCTGAGACTGGTTTTCTGACTTCTTTAGATTAAACAATTGGCTCTCCTGCTTTGTAAACTGGATTTCAGTCTGCAGTATATTAAGTCAGCAGAGCTGTATAAACCTGCTAAAAATAAGAAGTGAAATGGAAACAAGTCAGTCTTGACCTTAGTCCTGTGAAAGGTAGCTTACAGGAGCTGAAGCAAATCTATATATTGTTTGCTCTCAATTTCTTTCTTTCTCTTGCTTGAAATGTATTTAATTTTACAGATTCCTTTTTCTTTCCCTTCATTTTAGTACTGACTTAGTGGAATAGGGAAGGGTGAATATAGCTCGGGGAGGGGAAGACAGAGGTGATGTTTGTACCTTGTGGCAGTTACTCTCTTGCACCCATGATGGTACTTTTAGCATTGTCAGTTTTGTAGTTTAAATGCTAACTTTACAGATAATACAAAGGCAAAATGATAGAAAACAATTCATTCCTTGCTGTTGCTCCTCTCCCTCATATATTCCCTGCCCAGCCGCCGTTGCTCTTTAAAATTAAGTGGAGAGAGAAGGATTTATTTTGCACCAGGGCTTTGGGAAATCTAGAAAGCAGCTGTTCACTTCCACTAGAGCAACAGAGACGGCACAGACTGTCCTCTGGGAACTGACATAGAGTATAGTACTGCATTATAAATACCATTTCCTAAATACAGACTAGGCTCCCTGCGGCTGATGAATAGACCCACGCTGTCTTAGTACAGGGAGTTAAAGAACAACATTTTCCTGACTCTCAGAGCAGGGGGAGGCGTCTCACAGCATTTCTTTTACTCTAACGATTGTGTATGTGGTTGGATAGACCTTTAACAATCATTTATGGACTGACCTTCACAGTGGCTCTGGCATCATCATCTCCCACTGAGGTGAGCTGCGATCAGGGGTGCAGATCCTTCCCAGCAGAGTGAGAAGACATGAGTTTGGATCCTTCTGCGCTCAGCCCTTGATAAATGGCCTCACAGCATCTTTGCGTCACGTTGCCAGTTTGTGAACTGGAGCCTAAACTTCCTGATAGTACTGTGGGGATATAATAAGCTACCCTGAACAACTGTCAGCTTCACTGAGTGCCTCTCTTTTCTTACTCATCTGAAATAACTTTCTAGTCTCATTTGGAGACTTAAACTCCTCTTGCATGGTAGGAAGGAATTAACTTTGTACAATCAATGCAAGACAGTAAGCAACTGGGTAAGCTCCCACTGAATAACTTGCCGGGAATGCACCTCAGTAGGGAATGCTCATCTCTTTGGGTGTTTTCTTCCCCTTTTGTGGTCCCTTTCCTGCAGGAGGATATGGCCCTTCCTATGTTTCATATTCTCATGCACCTGTTTGCCACGAAGTGTTGTCTGAGGAGGTAAGAAAGTGAAGCAGAACGCACATTACAGCTCCCTGTATTGGCTGTGAAAAGCCTCCTAGGAATTACAGTTGAACAGACGTGTCCTCTCCTCCTTAGAGAAAGCAGCCTAAGACAAGACTGCACTGTTAGGAAACAAACAAGCTGCAGGGGTGGTTGGTTTTCTTCTTTTTTTTGAAATATCTCTTAAGTGAGTCTTTACTGCTCTAAGAACTACTTAATTAATCACCAGAATGGAAATGATTGTCAGCATTCAATACGCTCAGCTGTGTGATCATTTTGGTTCTGGAGATTTGAAATTGCAGTAGCTAATAATATCTTAGCCCTCGTTAGAGCTAAATTGCAATTGAAACTTAGGAGCCTCCTGTGAAGGTCATTTCCATGCTGCGACACCAGCCCAAGAGCCAGAGTTCACCACACATAGCAGTGATACAAGCAGTAATGCAAGAAATAACAAGGAATCCCAATTTTCCCATTTGCGTGAGGAAAAAATGAAGTTGAAATAGGTAAATACAAATTTTCACAGGATGGAGCAGGGTTGAGTTATAACTTCAAAGAAAACACTGTTTTGGGAATGGAAGAAGACTTTTATGTTCTCCTGATACACACCCTTGGTTAAAGCCTGACAAGCGAATTCCCAAAGTTCATTCTTTCCATCTTATTTTTCAGTGAGTTGCCTGGTTATCAGAAAGACAGGACCTACCAGCTGCTATTGAAGTCAATAAAAGCAGCCATAATGTTTGCCTTTTATTAATTGCTTCTGTGCAGGGGATTCTCCCCTGTGAATCTGTCCCTTCGTTTTTGATTAGAAAAATGGATATTTAGAGCAGTGCTATTTGCACATACTGTAAGAACCAATCAACCAAATTAAACTTGTGTTTAAAAACTGATTCCCAACATTGAGGAAACTGTAGTGTAGATGAAACATTAGGAGGAATCATCTGGAAACTGGGTGAGGTTTCTCTCATGAAGAATTTAAATAATTTTTAATAATTTGTCAAAATGTTTAGCTATGGTCTCAGTTTTTCATTGAAAAAGAGAATAGTTCTTTTTTTCCCATCAAGACAGAGTAGTGTTCAAGGAAAGAATGGGCTTTTTGTAATGATAACATTTTAACAACAACAACAGCAACAATAATAATAATCATAATGCAACAGGTTTGAGTTGATGGAAAGGATGCTGGAACAGGAGTCAAATCAAAACTGATGGGTAGCTCTGTGCATTGAGGTTCCCAGGACCCGTGTTACCAAGTAGCATTGCCACAGCAACTAAAAGAAAGAAAATAAGGAAGAATCACAGAACTCTTCCCACTCCTCTTTCACTTGCAGGTGTTGCCCCTTCTCGCCGTGTACAGCCAGGCATCTCATGCTTTCTGATCAGTAAAGAAGTGACTTTAGAGTATCGATACCCTCTTTTCCTTTTGACTGCAGCCAGCTGAGCCAACGGGATACAGAACTGACTGCATCAGTACATCCAGTAAGGTCACTTTGTTACTGAACATGAATTTTCCAGGTTACTGTACTATCTGTGTTCCCTGTATGAGTGTGCTGTTTAATGCATTGTAGCCATCTCCCTTGGAAATAAAGCCAGAAATGATGATTCAAGTTATGTTTAAAAAATGCTGAGCTTGTGTTTGTGGCTTTGCTACTTCCTTGAGCGGAGGCAGAGCAGAGCTCTTAACCAGTGCTGGTGGTACAGCCCGTAACACACAGCAGAAATGGGACAAGGACGCCTGAGGGCCACCCTGTCTCTCCCTCTCCCTCTCCCTCTCCCTCTCCCTCTCCCTCTCCCTCTCCCTCTCCCTCTCCCTCTCCCTCTCCCTCTCCCTCTCTCCCTCCTGTCTCTTTGGACCGAAAGTATTTCTAGTGTAATGATGACACTAAATGAAAGTAAACAGGGCTGATGGGCAACTTGCAAAGAGTTTAGCTCAGCTAAGCATTCCGGTGTTATTTCTTATTAATTACTGAGAGCAGCTGTGTGCTGGAAATGGTGGAATACTCAGAGGACAACACGAACTAGAGCGCACACAGTGTAACTGAGTCCCTATGTTGCTCTTGACCAAATGCAGTTTACTGGGGAAGGGCGAGAAGGGGAACCGGTTTTAGAGTCGTCATGCCTGTGGGTCAAACACACGTAGACACGGTGACTTTCTGGAGCATCCAGAGCACGCGCTTAGGATGAATTCTTACATCAGAAAGCCTGTTCTTTCCTGCCCTTGCTAATACCTGGCTGTCAGGTGGCATGGAGAAGCACAGGGTCACCCTGGCCCCTTCTATGCCTGGTGCTCCTGGTCTTGGTAGTGATGGTGTCAGTCTGCTTAAGGAAAAACTTGTTCTGGATTCTATTTTTTCCAGTCTTTTCCAGCACATAGCCCTGACTGTGAGAAGTTCATTCAGGACTGAGCCATGCCATCATCTCAAGCTGAATGAGATTCAAGCTGATGACTTAAAAGAGAAAAACATATAGGTTATTGGCAGTGTCATGTGGCTTCAAGCTCTCTACGCACCTGTGAGAATGAGTCTTCTATTTTTTTTTCCTTGGAAAAGTAGTGAATGAAGTTAATAATTCTTTCTTAGTAGAGTCAAAAGATCTTTTCACAGGACTGTTTCATCTGGACTAAAAATTGCCATAGGACAAAATCAGGGCGGATAGAACTGTTGTAATTAAAGTGATGCAGTCAGAGAGTGCATGATGTGAATCACACATACAGCAGCAAGCAAGTGTGCTGAGTAAAACTGCATTTGAAAGGAGGTTTAAGAGACAGGGAATGGGACCCAGTTTTCAAAATCAAGGTGTCATAGTGCTCTTGCAGATGCCCTCCATCTCCTCTGCTCTAGCTGCTTCTCCAGAAGGTTGTGGATTTGCAGTCTCATGTCATGTGTGTCAGCCCCATGTGGATGTCTCATGTACTTAGGGGCATCTAAAATGGCACTTCACGCCTATGTTCATGCAGCTGAAACCCCTCTGAGTGACTATTCCAGGAAGTGCTTGGATGGAGCTGTGGGCCTCATCCTGATTTTTGCTCTGTATTGTAAGTCCCATTGACGTTTGGTTGTTCTACATCACTGTTGAGAGTGAAAATGAAGTAAAAGCAGTCGTTATCACAGGGTATTGCACGTTTATTTCTGCCTCACTGCAGGGCAGAGGTAGCAGCAGTAACCTCTCCTAATTGAGGTTTGGAAAGTGAATAACTCTTATTGCCACATTGGGAGTGGGTGTTTTAAATCTCTGCTTGAGCCACAGATTAGAACCTTTGGCCGAGTCAAAGGATAACATCATTTATTTTGCTAAATTAGGTTTCAAAAAGATCCCAAAAGTGAATGTTCGAGATAATATAAAACTGAACATAGTATTTTCAGTCATTAGAATCTTTTCCAGACAGTTAAAAGAAGAGCTGAATTAACCAGCTGTGTACTAATTAGTGGCTACTTAGGGCAGTGATTAACATTACCATAAACACTTGACAGTTCTTGGACTTGAATTTGAATACTGAAATGCTTGTATGCCATATTCGTATGGTCTCATTCTCTCTTTTTCTCTTTCTCTCTTTTTCTTTTCCTAACAAGGTAATAAATTCAGTTTTTTGACAACTGTTGTGATTCTTTTCTTCCCAAACTGTTCGGGTTCCTGTCTGTGAATAATAATTGCTTTTTAAAGCAGTTGTGTGTGCTGTGGAGGGCAATGCGTTTGTGTTTAGAGACTCCAAAGTTTTCAAATTAGATTGAGAGAGGGATCTTGTCTTTTTTGTATCTCCATAAAGCACTGTTATTCTATTCGGTACAGGGCCATATGTCATTCTAGCATCTGAGTTCCTTCTGGCACTGCAGTAAGCAGTGTGATTAGTGTTTTGTGGTCCCTGAATTCCTCTAGACCAAAAGCAGAGCCAGAGATTACCTTTCCTTTGTTTCTCCAGCTACACTAAGGACCAGTGAGCACACTTTGTATTTGATACTACCACCTGACCTTGGAAACATCGGAGTTATAAAACCTTTACATTGGCTTTACAAGACTGTATGTTTCCTTGGAGCTCAGACAATCCCAGTTTTGCAAACGGTTTGGCTATCCTCTGAGATTTTAATGCAATTTAGCTTTCCCTGGAACAAAATAATGATATCTTTGGGTGTTTTAAGAACTGTTACTTCCAGCTAGATGAGTTAATCTGATAATAACTATGTGCCTAGAGTTTGCTGGTCCAAAATTTGCAGGTTTACATGCAGAACTATTTTTTTGCTGAGGAAGCAATGTATAATGAGCTCTGAGAGCTGCCAGCTAGTGTCTGCAGCTTTCACTTGCACAGCTAAAAAATGAATTCCTCCCTGTAAATTGTGAGCAGCTCCATGGGAATCTTTTTAATATGTGTAAAGTAAGGTGTGCATAGCAATAGTAAATGCACTGATACCACCGTGCAAACACTTTGGAGCAGGAAAACAATGTTTTTCACACTGTTTTATTTGTTTCAACTAACTCATGTGCAGCATCAAAAATCATAGCCAAGACTAACTTTGAGTTCTTGAAAAGTCCCTGTACTGTGCTAAACTGCAGCAGTGGGATGATGAATTAGTGTAAGAGTGAAGGAAATATGGCCCTGTGCATTACACTTCGCTGTGCTTTGTGTAAGGTATGCTTTTGAGACCTGTCATGGATTATTGACTGTTTGGGGAGAACAAAGAGGTTCTGCAATGATTGCTTGCACCAATAAGTCGTCATGCTGATGTTCTTCTCAGGGCAGGAAGGCACTTCAGAGACTGATAACTAACAAGTTACTGTGCTTCGGTAGTAAATTACCCGATTTCACTGGGCCTCCTTGTGAAAAAACTTCAATGAAGCAGCACTCGTGTTTTGACTACAGTTCATCACTGGCCGGCTGCAGCACAAGGTACCTGCTGGTGGGACACCAGCTGCCTCTCCTGTGTCAGTTCTCGCAGGACACTCCACGTCCTGCTGAAAAATGTAGGTCAGAACTGCCGAGACTGGAACATAACACTTCCCAAAAATGCTTCTACTGCAAATGTATCTTTGATATCAAACATTGAGATACATTTGCAGTCTTTCTTTTCCAGTTAAGCTTTGGGCAGTGATGACTTTTTGAAGCTTTTAGTTGCTGAGATTGTACAACTGCGCAGACTTTCAATGACTGCCATGTTTCCTCTTGGCACTTGTGGACTCTGCCTTCTTTATTTCGTTTACTTTATTGCTTCTGCTGTTTTCTTATATAATTTGGTAGGCATGCACTCTACTGGCTGAATAATTTTTATGTATGTGTTGTATCTTCTAAGGTATCCTAGTTTTTCAAAATCATCCTGGTAAACTTTCAGCAGTTTTGCTTCAGGTGTTCTTGCACTGTGAGCAGCCTTAGATAGATGCTTTTCAATATTCTTAGTTTCTTATTCCACTTACCTGCAGGACATGGTTGCCTTCTGGCATGCTGAGCAGTCTTTGAGCAGAAAAAGAAGGAAAGAGAAGACAGTGTAACATCCAGCCTTTTTACTCTTTCTGCCCATATATTATTCTATGTTACTAAGTGAAGCATAACTCTCTCAGTTTGTAGGAATAGCGTTCCCGCTATACAACAGCTCTTTTAACATCTGGATTGTGTTGATTTTTTACCATTCTCTGAACATAAACTATGAAAATTGTCCCTTTTCTTCCTCCCTACCTTGTGAATCCCAGTTATAAATTGTGGGAGGGCCACGATCGAGATGTACAGAATACAAGATCTTGCATTATAAAGGTTTTACTGACACTCATTTGGGATGACCTATATAAGTCACTGGTCATGTTCATGCTTTAGAAAATTAGAAGGAATTAATTTACAAATGAAATTAATGGAAAAAATGACCATGAATTTTAATAGAAGTGTAATATTAACAGGAATGGAACTCATTAAACTTTGAAATATGAGGCAGCCTTTTCATCCACTAGACTCCACAGCTGTGATTATAACTGATGGGGATTCAGAGGTATTAAATTGGCTGCATGAAGGCTTTCTAGCTGGCCCATGAATAGCGTAAGAGTAAGGGGAAAGGAGGGAGATAGTTGCAGGGGAGTAGCAAATAAAATCAGGAGTGAGGGTGAAAACTATTAAGCTTATACGATGCCTTTTCTGCAGTCCATGGTGAGTTACAATGTTCATCATCTGCACTACCTGGGGGATTGGTTTCGCCAGTGAGAAGCTGGAATAGTTTTTCTAACCTCTTGCATCCTTGCTTGTGTGTGTTCCCCAGTTAGGAGTATTTTTCTGCTCTGAGCATGCATGCTTTTTCTTTCTCCTGTCCCATAAGGAGCAGCCTCTGTGCAACCTGATGCTCCCCTCTGACTACAAAAGCTTCACGCCACTGAGGGTGGATACAGAAGCAGCACCTTTTCCAGTTTGGCTTCCTTCAGACTGAACCACAGCTTGGTACCTTGTATGTCTTGATTTCTTTTTGTTTCTTTCCTGCCAGGCAATGCTAAAGTGTCCCGTGAAGGCCTGACTATAAGTTTTCAAAAATGTTTTCCTAAGTGAAAAGTATTCTTCTGTAGGCTGATGCTATCTGGCACATGCAACTGAAGTGTATGTGTGTGTATTGTCTGTCTGCCCATCTAGCTACTAGTAATTCTTTTTTTTTTTTTAAATAAAGCTCATCTATATTTTGCCAATTTCTTCAACTTGGTATCTGAAGTTACTTTCTTTTCTGCTTATGCTTTTCTTGTGTGTCTGATTGGTGCTTAGTTCTGGTTCACTTAATATGCATTTATACACCTTACTTTTCAATTGAACTTTTACCCGTCACGGGCTGAGAGGCAAGTTATATTGCCAGGCCTCAGTTAATTACCACTGCCATTACTTTTTTATTTGCGGTGCCTGAGCAAGCAGGAGAACAGGAGGTTAAGTCATATTTGCAAAGAGATCATGACTCAATTAGTGCTTATAAGTAAAAAAGAAAAAAAAAAGAATAATTAAGGGTATGGCAGTAACAGCATTATATGCCTGCCTAAGTGCTAAGGAACCTGCTCGAAATAGAAACCCAATAAAAGAACGAAGGATTAGAAAGGATGCCTGAATGCAACAGGGAATTTGTGTGAGACTTTCTTCACACAGAGGAATTAGAGGAGCTTGTTACAACAGGGTACAAAATCTTGGCTCTGGTTTTGCAAAATCAATGGACCCAAGTGCCTTGGTTCTGGGGGGTTTGCTGCATGGCTAGTTTCATTTTGGTTGTGAAAGCAAAAATAAAAAGCACCAGATATTCAAGATTATCCCTGTCCACTACAAGCAGAAAGGCCCCAAAGTGTCGAAGTTTTGCTTATAAGATCTGCTGTCTCTGACTAGAGAGACTGTTTTTATCCTTACGTTCAGCTATGCTTCTGCTACCTCCAGCAATTTATAGAAACACTAATTCACATTATTGTTAACTTGCCCCCAAAAGTGCCAAACTGCAAACTCAAGAACTGAATGGATCGCTGCATAGGATTGGAAGGGCTGTCTGTAATTTTGTTCTTTGCTGGATGTACATATAATCTGGTGGTGCGGATAGTCGGGACTGAGAGGTGAAGCTGTCTATGGGCAAAGAGGTGCAGCTCCCCTTGAAGGAGAAGAGCGATGGCAGTTGGAGCCAGCTGAAGAGCTAGCTTTTTGGGTTACAGGTTCTTTACTGAAAAGTAACTTGAGGAACATCACATATGTGCTACTTGTTAGCTTGGTGAAATCTTTCTGAATGAAGTAGCAGTTAAAGGATTATTAAAGCAATTCTGGGGAAGAAATTGTTGTACACAGTAGCAGAGATATGCCATGAAAGGTTCTCTGGCTTTTAAAATTTAAGGTCCAAGGCTGTGCGCTTGAAAGCAATGTGCTGATTTCAGTGAAAGCAGGCGCTCTCACCATCACCATCACCATGTCACCAGATCCAACTGGTGCCTGGAGCTGCAGAGATGGAGCCACATGCTTCATGCCCTGAAAAATTCTCCGGGGATCACCCAAACCCACAAAACATGTAAGACCACAGCGTAAAAAAAAAAAAAAAAAGACATAACCTGTAAAAACTGTAGAGCTCATTAGCTCCTTTTCCACTGAAGAGGCTGCTCTGGCTTGTCCTCTACTTCCAGGCTGAGACAAAACAGCCCTTTGGCTATGCTCTGCTCCTCCTCACACTGCGTATTTGTCTTCCAAGTTTCTCACTCATTGGGGCAATTTGTCTCCTTGTGCAATATACAGCTGCTTGCCTTTCCTACAGGCAGCTGGCTGGGAAGATAAGACATCCTGCATGAAGGGAATCCAGCCACTCTCAGACCTGGGGACCTTCGGCTCACTTCTTTGTTGCACTGTTTTAAGCTGCTTCTTAGTTCTCTAAAAACTTCTGTACAGCCCCTGTGATGTGAGTCTGAGTAATCGGACTGGCAGCAGTACACAGTTGGATAGGGAAGCTGAGTTGCACATCAAGTGCCGTAAAATATAATACTGGCACCACCCCAGTCTGTGGCAATGAATAGATGGGGATTTTTTTCTTAAGCATGGCTGCATTACAGTGACAGAAGTTGGGCTTTTTTCCCCACTCTGTGTGTGTGTGTGTGCGCGCATGCACAGGTCATCATAAAAAGCAGATGATGGTGAATGTGATTTTTTTCACTGTGACAGATCCATCCAATGATAAGACCCTAGAGGAATTTGATCCTGCAGTGGAGAATGGCTGCTCTGCTGTTGCCATTTGGATTTACAAATGCCAAGATGTTTATACCCCATGATGCCATGTACCACACGTAGGATAGCTCATTACCTCGCTCACTACTGGCAGCAGTACAGTTTGGTACTGTGGTGGTCTGCCCTAGCACTACTATGAAGCGGGGGTTAATATTTCGAGAAAAATGAAGTTCTATTGCAGCCAGATTGCAGCTAATTAGCATGTGAACTTTTTCTATGGGATAGCAGCATCCAGTAATCCATGGGGCCTCTGAAAGCTCATGCAAGGGAAGGATTGTAATTTTTTTTGTCTTTTGCAGGGTGTGTGTGTGCGCGCATGTGTTTAAAATTGCATGTGTGTTTTTTCAAATGTTTGCAAATATTTTCTGAATCTGGAAAACTGATTAGGAAACATGTTCCTTCACAGAGGCCGTGACCCTTCAGCAGGTGAGCTCAGTGCAACCTTAAGCAGCTGAGGGCTGCGGTGGCTGCATTTAGTGCAGACAATTCATGTGGATCTAAACAGGCCTGAGGGTTTGATTATATTTGCTTTTCTTATAGAAACGTTAGCAAAAATCTCTTCCCTGGGCAGATAAAACAGGTGGACTAACCATACACAGAATTAGCCGTTGCTCAACGTAGGACTTGGAGCAGAGGGTACGTTATTTTCTTAAAGGACATGGTCCTGAGTCAGTGGGTGCCGAGTGCCATCTTTCCTCTGATACATATTTCATTGGATGAGGATAAAGAGTTTTGCTTACTGTCTGTGGGAAATAGAGTAGAAAGCTGTCTAGCAAAAGTGCTGAAAAATACATTTCCTCATTGTTAAATGGCAGCAGGGTGCTTTTATGCCTCCTAGCCGGCTTTTGGTAGAGGCAAAGTATTAATACCAAAGAGCAAAGGAGGAACATCAGTGTCCCAGAGCCACGGTACACATGATAGAGAGCCCTGTCAGAAACGCTTGCTAGTGGAAATCCAGGTAATGAGATGGGAGATGCTGCATTTCCCGCTGCTCCAGAAGAGCGGGAGCCTGGTGCCCTTCAGGGGCAGGCTGCCGGCTTAGCTGCGCTCCTTCGCCCTCGAGCTGCGCGTTAAGAGCCGGAGATTAAGGGCATTGAGGGACCTGGGTAGGTCTGCTGGCTTTTGTTACTTGCACTTGGGGTTGTGCTAAGCGTATGTTCATGACCGGAGCATTAGGGGTTAACAGGGCACTGAGAGATGTTTTAATATACGGTTAATTAGTTATCATGCAGGCTGATTGATTGCCGATCTATTAAATCTTCTGTTGATGGACTTGTAAAATGTATTACTCATCTGTAAAATGGTTATAACAGCTATAAATCATTTAAGAAACCTTATAATTCATTTATGAACCTATTCTTTAGAGTAAAGCGGGATTGATCTTCATCTTCATGCCCTGTATTTTTAAATTACACATATGATGACAGCACCTCATGTGTCTGCCGTGCTGGGCAATTGAATAGAAAGGATCCCGTGTGTTTCACAGTGGCTGCTTGTTTTCCTCTCCAAGTTTTGGTCCTTGTCTTTGTGAAAGTTATCACACTGCCTTTAAAAACGCACTACAGGGTCTGTTGCAAAACCCTGTATAGCTATTGGAGCTGGCTGGAACACAGCCATTTGCTCAGTCTGTGGGAAGTACTGCGTTTTGGGCCGTTACACCACCGTGAGAACCACAGTGTGTCTGCCAAATGCCCGGTGGTCCTTTCCGGTGGAAGCTGGTGCGGTTCTCTGTGACTCACGAAGAATAACGTAAGCTCTTGACCAACGTTGTCTTGGTTTGATCAAGTCGTGGGTAGCCTGGTTTAACCTGCTGGCACCTGAGGGCATTTCTGGGGTTGTGCTCACTTAACGCCTATTTGCGGCGCTGAGGAATGGTTCCAGGGACTGTGGAAACCTGGGAGCGAAACATGTTCCCAAACCTTCTTTTTCCCAGTAAAACCCTCTCTGTCTGAAAGGGCGAGGGCTATCCCAGCTTTGGGCCAGCCCATCATTTCCCTGCTGTTGGAGAGACCCCGTGGAGGACTTGCAGACCCTTTAGCCTGACTTGTAAGCGCTGCGGCTGAGCTGGCGGTATAATCCCGGCTATTGCTAGGGCCACAGTTTCTGGCACAATGTAGTTCTTTGTTCATACGAGTTCATGGGACTCGCCATCTCCAACACGAGCTGCCACCCGCGGAAGAGGGCGGGGGCCGCCGCTAGGTGCCACTGTGGCCCGCCAGGAGCCGCCGGGAAGCGGGCGCGGCGGCAAGCCGGGGGTGCGGGGGGCTCTGCGGCGGCACCCGTGGGGAAACTCACCGAGGACTTTTTTTTCCTCTTTTTTTCCTCTTTTTTTCTTTTTTCCTTTTTTTTTTTTTTCTTTTTTTTTCTTTCCTTTTTTTTTTTCTTCCCCAACCCATTCACCGATAAATGTGTCACCTAGCTGCACCGCTGCTGCTGGGAAGAGACTGCCGGGGGATTTTTTTGAAATGAATTTTTCAAATGCTTCCCTCCCTCTACCTTACTTTTTATATTAGCCTCTTGGAAATCAGAAATTGAAATCTGTTTCCTCCCTCAGGTTTTCTTTGTCCTTTTTTTTTTTTTTTTTTTTTTCTCCCTTGAGCTCCCTTTTAAAGGCAGCCTGTAAGTTCATGAAATGAAACAGGCAAAGAAACAAACTGTACTATTTGAGAAGGATGTTAATACATTTTGCAGAAAGGCTTCGCAGACTTCAGACAGGCAGGAAAGCAAGGACACTATAGGTAATATTAGTATGGACTACATCCCATAAATACCTCTGTGCCGCTCTAGCACAGATGTGGGTTGCCAATAAGCAGCTGGTGCCAGAGAATGAAGTCTATAGACCCCATGTGATTCCATGCAAGTCTCTATGCTGTGTGACAAAGATGTTTATAGCTGCAGGAGTGCCTCATGTCTGATGCATCTTTCAGGAGGTTATTCACATAGGTCTGTCCTATGTCTGGGAGACCTCGCTTGCTTGCAAAACAATGAAGAGTCCCAAATGAAAGGTGTCTCATTATGGCATATACTACATTATGCCTCAGGATACGTTGTCATGAAGGCTGGATGTCAGAACGTTGGTCCAACAAACGACGCCAATTTCTCTCCGTGTCCTGTTAGCGCAGTGGGGTGTGATGTCATGCAGCTGTCTGGAGGTGACGCTGACTCAGCCCGGGCTTCCTGGCACTGTGCCCCTGAAACCCATCACCTCTCAGGATGCATCAGCACCACAAAGCGGGCTATGAACCTGTGCCTGTCTTATTTGTCTTTCCATGTGCCCTTCCCTGCTGTCAAGGGATTAACTGTAGGTATGAGATACTAAGAAAATCAGTCCCTTATTTTATAATAAAAACCTGCCTCCAGGAGTCCTGGTCAGTGTTGCTGGCTTTGGGGGATTTCATCACAAAATTCAAGCAATTTGTGTGTTTTCATTAAAAAAACCCAGCCTCCTAAAAAAGCAGCTCAGCTTTTCAATTATTTAAGAGAGACAAGGTTTTCACGACTGGGAGCTCTGGGACGTGAGTTCCAAAGTTGCCAGTGTTAGTGGCAAATTGTTAGAAACAAAATGCAATTTTTTCTTAAAAGAAAAACATGATGATGAAGCAAAGAAAGTTTAATAATTTGGGGATCGCAGACCTGTATTTTTTTGAATGTTTGTAACTGCTATAACTGTTCCCCTCTACAAAAGCAACCACAGGGGTACAGCAGGATTAACCATCCTCCACATCTCCTTCTAATTCCGGTACGATTTACCCTTCACCTCAATACTTGGTATTAATGACACTAAAAATATAAATCAGTGATTTTTTTTCCTGTTGTTGTTGTGCAACTTTTAGCTTCGTTATTGAACACTCACCGGAGAAGGGCTTCTGGAAATGTTTAAATTAGCGAGCACAGGTGTAAGGCTAGGGGGCCCTTTTTCTTTCACCTGTGGCTTTGCATGACTGTGTAACCTCCTCACCTGCATCAGAAATTCCAGCATGAAGTAGCTGCTGAGGCCACTGCTTTCTGTTCATCCTCATATCTTTGTTCAGGCATTTCTAACGCGGTCCTTACTTCACTGTCTGCCCCTTTTCCTCTTCAGCTAAAAGGATGCGAAGTGGGATGAATGCTTTCCTATTATTGTTGTCCTGTCCTCATGTTCTGAATGTGCTTTTTGCAGGGATAAACTGAACGTCCTCACAGCTGACTACCTCCAGCTTCTCTCCTCTGTCTGATTCCCAGCCCTTTTAAATAGAGCTTTCTGTCCACCGTGCCCCACATCTCATGATCACACAGCAGCTTCCCTCCCGCTTCCTGCTGCTCTTGGCTCTGCGCACTCCCCAGCCCTGAGACACTACACCCTCCCTTTGCACGTGAGCTGTGCTGCCCCTTAATATGAGTCCACCCTCAGATCTCAGCCGTGCGCCCTTGTGCCTTGGCTGACCCGTTGCATGGGTCGCACGGGCCCGCATGAAGCAACAGGGAGAGGCCGGTTGCACCCGAGGACGGTTTGGGATTCGTGCAGCCTCCATGGGGTCTCGGTTTGTGATCAGGTGGATTCGGAGCCTCTCCGATGTTGATGTTTCTAGATGGAGCCCACCCACTCCAGCACAAGCCTTAGGAATTAATTACCCTTCGCCAGGGCTATCAGGGAGGTAAAGTAGTTATTATTCACCGTGAACTCTGTCTGGCCTGTCCCCTGCACATGACTCCTTCATCAGCCATGCTTGAAGCAGCTCAGCACTGAGGGAAGTCCTGAGCACAGTTAAAACAAACAAATGAGCCCTGAAGGCAGGAGCTTCCAGCCACGAAAGACTTCTGTTACAAAATCAGCTTGTCCAAGCACCTTAAAAATGTCACCAGGCTCCACAAACACTGCTGCAGAGTGTCAACCCCGGTTGCTTGTCGCAGGGAAGGCAAAACTTTTCCCGTTTCCAGAGTGATGCCGTTGGAGCTGTTGTAGGGTCGGAGTGGGCTTCATCAGCTACGTGGAGCATGAGGGAAGTCAAAAGTGATGCGGGGAGGCAGGAGGCCAGCAGGTGTAATGGTGCAGTTGGCTGGCAAGAAGTCGCATTAGAGCCCCACCGTACTGCGGCCCCTGATCCTTTGCCTCGTTTTCAGCAAAGGCAGACTCTCCAGCTTTTATAATGTATTGATTAGCAGGGAAAATAACGTGCGTGGCAGTGCTGTCTGTAGGCTCTCTCTGCGAAACTTTCCAGCCAAAACTAGGTCAGGTTTAAAAGCCTAACGTGTGCACTGAAGCGCAAAGGCAGCCAGAGAGATGACTTGTTCCCAGTAATGATATTTTAAACAAAAGGAAAGCTGGCATTCTGTTTGTTTAATGGCTGCAAGCTGATCACATGTTTCACTACAGCTGTGTTTTGTGTTTTTAGACTCTATCACAGTATTTACTTGCAGACAGGACAATGAGTTGCAGGCAGAGGCTGGCAGGGAGTATGCTACAGCAAAAGTAGCTAAATAGTGTAATTTTTCTTGTTATAACTCTGATACATTGCAGTAGCCATTATCCCCACACAAAATAAGAGATGCTCCTCTGGCCTTTCAGGCAGAGTAGCTAAGGTGGAGGAGACCATTATCTCTGTTTTGTGGACAGGGATCTGATACTAATAGAATAAATGACTTCCTACAGGTCTAAAGAAATTCTTTACCACAACTTTGTACAAAACCAGTGCCACGTTCTTGCATCTTGTTTTCAGTACAAACGTCTTTTCTTTAAAGAAGAGGTTGGCCGACTTGTTTTTGCCACATGTCAGTTTGAACAGCAGAGGTGGTGGTAATCGGTGCTGACAGCAGGTAGATCCACCGGCAGTGGCAGGTCTCACTCACCTCCTTTTTGGGCTGTACGCCCTTGTGAAGCAGCGTGTGAAGCACTACAGGTACCCAACCCAGCGATTTGGGTTGCTCTGAGATTTTACTCTGCACTAATGTCCCTGTAAAACCCCTCTTCATCCCTGTTGGAGACATGCAGTCGGAAGTCAGGATGCTCTCAGCAGTCACCTGGGCACCTCTGGCCCATGTGGACACCTCCTGTGTGGGCAGCAGCCGATGGCTTGGGGAGAGAGAGAGACACTTCCAGGGGCCAACTCTTCCACTTCTGGGAATGGTGTCTAAGGTAATACGGTTTTCTTCCTGGGGAATCCTCCTCTGTCTCTATTGTCTGTAGAAAGAGCTTAAGCATTTAATTTTTAGATCTGTTCTACATTTTTCTGGGAAAATGGGATCTGCTGTATTATAAGTCTCAAATCCTGCTGGGCTGCATCAAGACACTCAGCTGCTTTTCTTTAGCAATAGTATTAACATGTAATACTCTCCAAGGACTACTGATAACAGAGTCACCACACACATCAAGGATGCTGTACTGCTTCAGTAATTCATGTTTGCTGTGCGCTTTGATGTTTTTGGAGAGAAGGTCTGACAAAGAAGCAAAATATTGTGACTACAGCTGTTAAAGTGAGTCAAAGGGATGGATTAGGATCTGGCTTGCTACAGCATTTTGCTCAAGTCTATTCCAGGTAGGCTTTAAGGGAGCTTGCACCACTACAGCCTCTGAGTGCCTTCCAGTAGTGCGTTAAGAGATGCTACCAACATCTGCTACTTGTGAGTCATCCTTCTTTTCCTCATTTCCCAGAGCTAGAAGAGTATGTGCTTTTTGAAAAGAAATATGCAGCTTTACATGCTATCTAGCGTGTGCCTGGGGCCCTAAAATGCTTAGCAGTCTGCTTAAATAAATACTAAAAGTCGTCACATTGTTATGCTACTTTAGAGTGGGTAGCAAAGATGGTTATCCCTGTGGTATGCTGGGTGGAAAGCCACAGCGCAGAGAAAAAACCTCGCAAATTTGTGATACTCGTATGTAGAGTCAAAACCAGACCCCAAGTCTCGTAGTGTCTTGATGTTGTTTGTTAGGGATGAGCTGGGAAAGCACATTTGGCATTATGTGGCTTATACAGGGTGATGGCTGTTCACCAAAGTGTGGTGGGAGATGCCTTGCTTTCTGTGAGCCCAGATATAAAAGTACAATACTGGGACCACTGGGGAAGGTTTCCAGCCTTCCCTTCTCCTTCACCAGACATGTTATTGGGGTATCTGCTGCACTGGTTTATACAGTCTAACTCTATTTGTGAGATGGAGTTGTTTTCCTACTGACAGGTTTCTCTTGCTCCAACCTGCAAATGAAGTCAAGGCTGGCAAGGCACTGAGCCCCACCAGAAAATGCTGACAGAAAATGCTTGTTTTATTTGGTCTTGTTCTAAGCAAAGCCAATAATTTAGCACATCTTTGAATGTGCTGTTCATTTATCAAGCAGATCCATGAGATGGCTGAAATTTTTCAGGGTAGATGAAGGAGGCTCAGCATCTAATAAATTGGTCAGTTTGGAGCTCTCACTGTGCGTGATGTTTCTAAAATGCTAACGTCATCTCTAATTTCTCAAAATTACACATAATTTATGTTGTGGTTGTTCGCTACTCTAACAGTTTAGGAAAACACTTTACAATTAACTCTAGATGATAAGATTTAATAAGAGCTCTCAGACATTTTTATCCTACTCATCTGTTTTGGGTTGTAAATGCAACATTGTCTTTTGATTTCTTTAGTGGTTGGACAGCTGGCTGGGTAGTAGTTGAGAGTTTCAAATATACAGGAGTCATGAAATGAAGTTTCCTTGGATTAGTAGCAGAGATAATTTTCTGTTGCAGGACATTGTTTCTCATTTAATCCATGGACATGTTTATATTATCAATTAAAAAATAACTTCACATCTGAGCTGAAGCTCAAAATTCCATTGGCTATCTGCTACATACACCATAGGTATAATTTACAAAGTCATAAGAGGAGGTCTACTTAGATAACGGACTGTTGGGACAGGCTACCATTTCTACAATGATTTCCTCTGCAATCTTAGTCATTTTTTGAACTTCTGTGTGCTTCCATTTATTTGTCTGTAAAAAAACCCCATGATTATTGTGTACCAGATATGAGGGCCTTACTTAACTGAGGTTTGCAAAACACTTTGCAATCTGAGGACAAGAGCATACAGTCTAAAGGCAGGCTATGCATGTTTTTCCTTACTTCTAGTGGACGTCTTAAATGCAAGGCACTTCTCCATGGACAACAGGCACAAGACTGAGGCTGTTGAAAGTACGTACCTCAACTAGTTAGATTTCTTTCTGAGAACATGGCTCCAAGCTGAAAGTAAACAAGAGTTTTCTAAACCAAAAGGATGCTCCAAGGTTGGAAGAGGTCATGTGCAGGCTGGGACTCTGTTTCTGTTACCATTAAAAAGTCACTTGATTGCTTTGTACCTCTTTTTTTCTACCTTTTCCATCTGGGATACCTATGACCTTACAGAACAGTTGGTTGAGGTCCTTCAAAAAGAAATGGGCTTTCTGAACAGGTTGTCCCCCTTTTACTGCTACTGCAAAAAGAAAAACAAATAAGCCCAAACAACCCATCCTGTGTTAGCGCTACTGCTTGGGAGAAGAACAGCTTTTCTCCTCTGAGCTTGGAAACACTTTTCCTGTAAGTTCATGGCAATACATGTTATATCTCAGGAAGCCTGTAAAAATTCTCCTGTTCTGAACTAGATCGCAGGCTGTCCAGGCACAAATACCTTCACACTTGAAGGAGAAAGGGGATTCTTGTGTTCCCTGATTTCTTGATCATAAATGATTTGAATGAGTGCTGGGCTAAGGCAGTCTGGGGCACTTAGAGATCCATTGGGGACCAGCACTGTCTCCAATGCTCTGCACTGATCATGGCAGTGAACCCTCTTCCCATTGTAAGGGGGGAACAGGAGGTGCAGAGAGGTTTCACTGTACCTATAAGAGTGGCAGCAAGGAGAGTGGGAGCAAGAGGGAGGACAGGTTCCCTTGGCCATGGGTTATCTTCACTACTGGTTTCAAGAGGATCTCTCTTTCCCTTCCTTTGTCCTTCCCACCTGGGAGGGGTGGCCCTTGTGCTGAAGGACTGGTGTCAGTGGAGCCGAAGAGCATTAAGCTGTGCAGGGAGGAACAGGGCACTGCACACTGTTTCAGGCCCTCTGCATGCTCCAAACAGCAACTGAACGACATTTTCCAGATTTTTCTTTTACTAGGGTTGGTGGAAAAGGCAAAAATCTCCTATTCTGTACTCATCTGGTACTCTGGTGCTGAGGAGGATCATGTTGTACTCTGACTTACCCATGTTTGCTTGGTGGGATGAACGCCTGGAAATAATAAGCCTTTAATTTCCTGAGTCCCATGATGAGTCTGGGAACTTTCACACTTCCCACAAAACAGGAACAAAATCTGACACAACTCCCCCCCCCCCCCCCCACGTTGTGATAGACATTGTCATTATTATTATTTTTTTTATATGGCATGGCAAGCACTTCTGCCTCTAGTATTAAATGTTGTAGCTCATGCACCTTTCAGAAAAAATTATAGGATCAGTCATTGTGTGACTGGCCTATAGATATTAAGAAGTTTGTTTGAAAATTCATATTCCCCAAAAGGCCCATTCCTTAATGGTGGGCTTAATAACAAATGAGGTCTGAAAATGGTATTCAGACAGTGCACTATCTTCTACATCAGCTCTTAAAAAAGAAATCACATGATTTTTTGAAGTCATTGTAAAGTGACTCTCTTCCACCTACTCCACCATATTACTCTAATGTCTCTCGGGAAGTACAGTATCAGCATTGCACTGCTGCTTCTGCTCAGACCCCGTGATGCAGGTGGCCTAATTTGCCACCTCTAAGGCTAACAGTAAAATATCTTGCATGTCAGTGGGCGCAGGATCTTTAGAAGGTTGATACAGGAAAGCAAAACTGAAAATTTGTCCCTAAAGCTTTGGTTTGGCAGCGAGACCCCCCAGCCCTTACTGCTTTCCTAGCATCATAGCTCTGACTGCACCTCAGGTTCACTGCTGTCCCTGCTAATTTTCTTCTGTCTATTTAAAGAGGATGCACTGATACAGATCATTGTTGCATCACAGTCCAAATGAGAGGCAAATCAGTGACCTCTGTGCACGAGAATGAATCCCTTAGGTGATACAGCTGTTTGTAGCAGTGGCTACAGTGGAGCACTCTGATGGCATATGCATTGCCCTGGGAGAGACAGGGCACTACTGAGTGGAAGGCAGCTCCTCCTCTTCTGAGTGCTGTAGATCTCAGCAGGCACAAATTAGGATGTCTTGGACAGCCCCACTCTCTGTTTACAGCAGCTGCATGTGAAGAGAATACATGAAGGGCTATTTCTTGAGCAGGATATCATGGGCTGCCTTGCACCCTGACAGACAAGAGGAGGGAGATCAGCAACATATTTAGCTTACAACATTATGGATTTCCCCTCATGTTGTCCTCACTTGTTATTGAACCCACCTTCTCTGCTGGGGAGCAGCAGCCTCCCCTGGGTTTGGTCTAACTGATAGCTGACCTAGCATAAACCAGCGATCACGTCTGACAGCACCTTAGTGATAAGACTCTGCCCGTACAAAGGTAAAAGCTACTGAATCTCCTCAACTACTGAATCTGTCCAGGTCAGAACTTTTCTGGAGTCTGTCAGGCATCATTTGTGCCTCTTTTATGTGCTCATTTCTCTTACTCATGGCCAGGACAGGTAAGATGTGGTGCATATGCAGGGCAGACCTCTGGGACCCATCTGTCCCTCTGGTTTGATGGTTCCTGGGAGCTGTGGTCAGGCAGCAGGCAATGAAGCACATTGTAGTTTGTGCTATATGACAGTTGCACCAAGCAAAAAGTAGTAAATCAGTATTTCAAGGTGACCAAAATATAACTTTTGGGTCCTCCAAGGATCTGTGTCACTATGTTTTTTAATGAATGGTCTAAAAGGGGATCATAGGCAGCAAATGTGACTGTGGCATAAAATGATTAAGAGCAATAAAAGCTGAAGGAGAAATGACAAAATCAAGAGGGACCTAATAAAGCTGGATAAATGGGCAATGCAGCAGCAAATGAAATGCAGCGTTGCAAGAAAATTTATGCCAGAAAGAATGACATTAACTCTTTTGATGCATTCTTGAGTTTTGTGTTTTGCTCTGAAAAGTTCCGTGCTCTTGACAGACAGCTTAAAGAGAGCTGCTACGCAGAGCCTAGGTGTGATGACCAATGCAGTATAAGAGATGCCAGGTCACACGATCTACCTAGACAAGAAAGAGATGGGTGGTAGGAAGGGAAAAGGAAAACTTCAGAGACCGTAGTGTTTGCCCATGGTCACTCATAAAACCAAATGTAGAGCAGAGGGTTTGAAAATGTCATGCCTAGGGCCAGACTCTGAACTGCATGGATAAATCCCCAGAGGCCAGGCCATGAAGAAGCACCTCCAGAGGGCCAAAGCATCATGCAGATGGCCACGACAGGGGGAATGAATCACTCTTTGTCTAGCTCTGTTAGTTAGAGAGAGAGCTTAGATGAGTTGCTTAGGCCATATGCTCAATTTTTAGGTGGCTGGAATTAGTAAATTGTCTTACACCCTCTGTTATTTCTTTCCTCCGAACCATTTATTTTCAGCCACAGCTGAGACTAGGGGATTGTTCTTGGATGGTAAATCCTTTTGTTTTTTTCCTGAGAACTGGCAGCTGTGGAAAAAAAAAAAGTCATCAGAGGAACAAAATGAAATGAATAGTGATAAAAGCTTTATGCACTCAGACCGGCCTTGGAGCACAGGGGGACTGGGGACACTGGTGAGGGCATATAGAACCTTGTCCTGGCCCTCTGACATTTCTGCCCTTATGTCAGGGCAGGGGGTAGAATGTGGGTCCCATGTAGGACTGGGGCTGTCACTTTGAGGTGTTTGCTCCTGTGACAAAGCCCAGTCCCTCCACCGTGGCAGGCTGAGCTCCCTAGCTGTAAACCACCAGCAGGTTTTATGTAGTGCTGCAAATGTCTGTGTGTGCTGCCAGGCCTGGCCATGAGGAGCCCCAGGGCAGGAGACTGAGGACCTGCGTGACCAGCATGTTTGTTTCACTGCCAGCCTGTGGCACCAAACATTTCCCTTGGGCTTAGACTCTTCTCCCCTCTTCTACTTTGGGCCAGGCCTGCTGAGCCCTGATATTCTCCCTAAATGGATCCTTTTTATATCTCATCAGTAAAAACAGAGCGTTCTTCAGTTTTGTTTGTGGGAGGGTGATAGATGCAAGTGTTGGTTGTTTGCATAGAGATTTCACAGACTGCAAAAACACTGTCACCTGTTCCATAAAATAAAATAAAAAAGCCATGCTGCCAAGTGCCTGCTAAACACCAGCTGGTAAGTGTCACAGCATCAAGCTGTCCAACTATTGACTGTGCTCACAAGCTGAGGCAAATCCGAGGATAATCAGGTAACCTAACAGTGACATGCAGCTTAGGAAGGTGGGTTCAGAGCCCGTTCTGCCTGCAGGGTCCCCTGTGGTGCGAATCCAAGCACCTAACAAAAGTGCCTTTGGTCCTTCTCCACCGGGTGACGCACAGCCTGGGAAGCTGGTCTGAGCTGCTGCATAGCCTCTCTTGCAGAGGCCAGTGCTGGGGGCTTCTGTGGAGTAAAAACTGACCTTGGGAGAAGCTTGTCCTGGGAAAACCCTCAGTAAACACAGCAGGTATCTTCAAGTTGAAGGCAACACGATGCTGGACTGCATTTCTACCCCCCCTTCCTAAACCCTTCCCTAAACCATTGCGGTATCAGGACATGCAGAACTATCCAGAGGCTTTTTGTTACTGTAGACTGTGTCTAGAGAGAGAGACAGTAATGGTCTGAAAATACCGAACTGTTGCTCTACAGAAGGACAGAGTCGTCTATGTGCGTTGCAGGCTTGTATAGCAGCAAGGGGTACTTGGCTTATACTTCCCAGGGAAGGCTTTTGACACTGAATATATTGATGCAGTGGAAGATTGCCTAGAAAGGTTACAGAGCCTTAACAGTCGGGGGTTTTAAGAATAAACAAGCATCTGCTTAAAATATATAAAACTGTTGATCAATTCAGACAGGGAATTGGTGGAATAGATGTCCTCTCTATCTTCCTTCCTGGCCACGTATTCTGTGATTCCTGCTGCGTCAGGAGGTGAGGAAGCTCTCAAAAGTCTCTCAACAGCAGTTTTGCGTGCTGTACACCACTTCCTTGATCACACTGGTTGCACTTATTTGTCTAGTGTCATAAAATCAACATGACGCGTGAAGGTAAGTGCTACAGGATGAATGAAAGAATCATTATCACGTATTTTTCAGTGCTGTTTCTGCAATGGTGTAAAGCAGATTCAGGTTCAGGTGATAAGCAGCACAGGTTTTCATCATATCAGATAAGCAAATGTTTGAGAAGTCACTAAAACTTTTTCCTTGCTGACTACCTGGCTCTCCAGGGGTGCATGACTTTGTATGAGTCTGTGGAAACAAGGCTCCTGTCTTAAATTGGTGCAGCCTAAGACTAGGCAGAGAGAGCAGGAGGGTTTTGTGCACATCTGCAACAGAAACTGAGCACAGTATGCACATGGTAAAAGTGTGGTAATTGAGTGGTTATGTCTGCACATCTATTTTCTGGGCAATTTTGAGATGGAGAGAGACCTTAGCTAGGAAGAAACCTGCATTGAAGACTGTTCTGCTTTCAGAAGCCTTTCGCCACCTTTTATGAAACTTGTGTTAGTGTAATTTCCCCAGCCCTTCCTATTTACACATACAAACGAGATAAGATCCATGCTCAAAACTTTGATTGCAGAGTAAGAATGACCATAAATGAATATTGGATGTTACAGTCTGTCATGTCTCTGAAGGCATGAGATTCTGATAGGTCCATGTAACGGGTTTCCAAGCTTCTCAATGCCCCAACTGTAATGTTTCAAGAATCAGTGAAGACTGTCTTTTGACTTCAGCGTGGTTGGAATAGAAAAGTAACTAGTCTGGTGGGCTCCACATGGGCTGATTCACAGCTGAAGACAAAGTCCAAGTGAACACCGATAAAAGAAGCAGACAATCTGCTTGAACCTGCAAACTGAAGGCTTGTCTCCTTGACATGATGCTGATGAACCACATTTTCTTGATACTCGAGGCACGTGACAGTAAAGCCACAGATAAGCACTAACTGCTCTGTGCAAGGTAGTCAATAAATTGCCATCAGACCTTCCTTTCTGTTTAACTTTTATTAAAAGAGGTGCTAAGGTACTGTACTGTATGCAGTACATCATATTTATTACCAAAATTAACAAATATACAAAACTTATACATGTAATTTTCTTACATCCATTTATTGGTCTATAATACTGCATTTGTTCAAGTAGGTTATCTACAGTATGTAAACATCCCTTGGATTGACCTCACACAGATTAGGAAAGCCCATCTAACCCATGTAGTTACCAAATATAGCTTTTTCTTTTTTTAAAATTTATTTGGCTTTCATTGGTAGAATCTAATCTTCACATTTGGCACATGGAAGAGACATCTACAGTGCAAAAGAGGCAGATTTTCTGGTTTTGTTCTGCGCAGTTTAGCGGAGTCATGGTTTTAAAGAGCCGAGAATAAATTTACACAAACTTGATAGGAGATGGATTAGTGTTAACACCAATGACTCATAGATCAGCCATTAAACTAGAGCAAAAATTCAAAGCCTCTTCCCCAGCCCTTTCGGCCAGGTGGAAAAAAACCTCAGCCTTGTTTCTAAAGGATTAAAAAGGACTCTGTTAGCAACAGAGAGAGGAGGTTTAGTTTACAAAGAGCCCTCTGAGATTCCAGTTTCAATTTTCTGCTTTGTGGTTTGTTTTTTTTTTTTAAACTCTTGTTAGCAAGCAATTTTTTTTTCCTTTTTAATAGGGGAAAAATAACCAGTGGGGCACCACTTTTCTGTGCTGGCAATTTCTCAGTGAGTTGAAGATTACAATTGGAGTTTACAGATCTTTGAACCCAGACGTATAGAGCTCAGTAAGCTGCCGTGTACAAGGGAGAGAGAAAGGGAGAAAGAGAGTAATGTCATTATATTCCAGGAGTGGAGCTTTCCAATTTTGCTGTAAAAAACAGGGAAAAACTTTCTTCCTTCTGCTTCTCATTGTTTCAAAAACGTGACTTAATTTAACTGAGTAAAGCTGATCCAGAGAGACCTTCATTCGCACGCTTCTTCCCATTCTCATCCAAGCACCGTATTGCTATTTTTTAGGAGGCCTCACCCATGTCCATGGAAGCATTTGATGAGAATGGACCTAACCGGACACTGTTTCACATGGAAACCCCTCTGCTGTTCCTCGTCTGTTACCACAGAGCCCCACTGCTGTCTGTGGCACCGTACATCTCAGCCAGCTTTTTGAAGCGCGGCCCCCAGTCCGTCAGGTAGTCGTAGCTCTGGTCTGAGTCTGTCGTCACCGACTGTAGGGAGCTGAGCGACTCTGCCACCGAGCCATTCCCTTCAAACATGTACGTCTGGAGGGAGTCGAAGGGAGGTGCCCACAGGTCCATGTCAGCTTCGTACAGCTTGGCGAGCACGTAGTTGTGGACATTGTTGTCCATGACGCACGCCTGAGGCACATATCGGGAGAGGCTCTCTATTTCAGGGAGCATGTCCTGCCGGTTTTTCACTACCAGCTGGGCCTCCCGCGGGTTCCACATGGCGGCAATATCGAAGGCCTCTGTGTCCTCCTCCCCGCCGCCCTCGTCGTCGTACCTGACGATGTTCTCGTGGATGTTCTCCTCCTCATTGATGATGTACGGCTGCTTCCGCTGGCGCCGCATGGAGAGGATGAGGAGCACCAGCACTGTGGGGGCAACCGAGACATGGGGCCGTCAGCGAGAGGACAGATCTTGCAAGAACTTTGTACTCTCTGCTGGCCTGTTTTCCCCTCAGTGAGCCCAGCCAGCCCCTTGGGATTTAAAGAGCTGTGGTGTTTGTGGGTGGTGGGGTGTGGAAATCCCCTACCCCCCAGTCAAAATTAGTAGCTTGAGATCCCGCTAATCTGTCCCTTTTCTCACATTAATTCTTAACTCTTGGTGACACTTAGCAGTGTCATCCAGCAGTGCTTGCAGTGCTTTTGCTACTTTTAAGCTAGCCAGATCAGGTATCAGTAATGGTTTACCTGCAGGGGCACACAGCCCCATAGAGATATTTTTTTCCTGCTGTGTAGCTGGGTTTTGCAGCCTGCTTTGGGGGTGCCTCTTGGGCTGGGTACTGCACGTGACATAGATGGATGGTGCCAAGGCACCGTGGTGATATGTCTACACAGCAAAGTGCAGAGCTATGCCCTTAGTCTGCTCCAGAGCATTTTTGTGTTTATCTGCCGTGGGCTGGGTAGACCTATTGTCAGTTGCTCTGTGCTGATGGGATGCAGATGCTCCTTAGCATGGGGAGAAGTGGTCATACAGGCACCAGAGGCCTTTATTATTGAAAATGTGCTGTCACCTGGTGACTGTATTTCCAGGTCTAGAACTCAGCAAAGGTTTTGAATGCTGAAAGTTTGAACTGAGGTATCTAGGCTCCTTTGAAGAGCCAGAATCGAGGCACTTTTAAAGAATTTTTTCTCCAGATGCTCCTCAAACTGGGTCCTCTGAAATTTCAGGAAAGGTATGTTTTGAAATAATATCTCATGACTCAAGATACTGAAGGAGGGAACTGAAGTTATACCAACAGCTAACAGAGGACATAGAAGGCCTGGGCAAGGAAAGGATGCAATTTATTTATGGAGACAGACCACATGCAAGATGCTCAGCCCCTTTATAGCAGCACAGGCACCATGTAAATGTAGTGTCTCAAGGAAAAAGGGTGGAGGTAGGGATATCTCCTGCCAAAAGACAAGAGGTGGAACTGGACTTACTACTCCTGGTTCCTGTGGGAGCATATGATCAGAAACTGCTGAGGATGAGAAAGTAACATGTCCCCAGCCACAGCTCTCAGTACTTCCTCCGGGCATACCCCTTCCAGGAAAACAGAGCCCTATCAGACACCCTAGCACTTTGGAAATCTGGCAGAAAAATTTGCAGGCCGTATTTTTCCCCCATTCCCACACCCCAGGGTCCGAAGCCATATGCAGCTGGCTACACCATCTGGTCCTTGATTTAGGCCTTTAAGAGTGTGTGTGTGTCCTTCAGCTTCAGTGGATCAGCACCCCCCCTGGCCAGAACTGAAGAGTTTCTCCCCTCCCAAGAAGCAGCCAAGGGTTTACCTAGCAGGACAAAGATGCAGGCGAGGATTGCAATGAGTGCCCCTCTGCTCAGGCTGACGGGGAGGACGTAGGCCTCCGCGTTGCAGGACATCACCATGCCGTCATCATCGCAGCTGCACACGTGTACGGTCAGTGTGCCCGTGCTGCTCAGCACGGGGCGGCCGTTGTCGCTAATCAGGATGGGGAGGTAAAAGGTGTTCTGCTCGTGCTGTCTGAAGCCAGAGCGCCTTGTCAAAATCCACGCTGTATTGTCTAGTGGTAGAAAATAAAGGGAGAGAAGAGCTTATATGCAGAGCAAATATATTCAACAGAGAAGGAAGGTTAAAAAAATCAACCCTAGACCCACATCCATTTGTATTCTCTCTTTTTTCCTTTGTTTTTTTTTTTTTTTCAGTTTGTCATTAATCAATATTTTACCTCTGCTTCCCCTATTCCAGTATCTTCTCAGGCCATAGCTCCAAACCTGCAAGGCATACATACCTTAGGAGTTGTCTTTACCCCTTATGACATAAAGTGCCCCAAGCAAACTCACAGCCTTCAGATTTAGCTAAAAGAGCTTTCAGAAGGCAAGACAGAAACAAACAGTTGAAAGCAACTTGTAGTCCCTGTTTGTTCATGCTCAGCAGCTTTTCTAGACCTCACTCTTAAGTGTTGCCACCATTTTGGAGATGCTAGTGCATAACCCTTGTGGACATGTTAAGGGTCTCTTTATGTTTTTTGATACGTGGCATGGCCATCTGCTTGAGGCAATAAGGAGACAAAGGAAAAAAAACCAGCTTGCTATCCTAGAGCACCAGCGAGTTGAAAATTTGCAACTAAACATTTTTCAGTGAAACACATGCAATTTCATTGGCACTTTTGCCATTGAAAAAAGTTGGAATGCTTTATGTCAGAATTCATTGTCAGAATTATTCTGCTTTGTTTTGACCATTCTGCTTCATTTAGTGTGACTGTCTGCTTTTTATAAGAACCTGAATCAAAATGAATCAAAATGATGCTGCTGAAACAACATAGTAAGAGAGTGACCTAACACCCAGTTGCTGTTGGTCATTTCAAGGGAAATTCCTCCCTTTGAGGCTTTTTCCTCCATATTAAGCATGTTTTTTAAAATGTCAGAATTTCTCAGTGGCATTTGAATTCCTGTCTACCCCCTTCCTCACATTCCTCAGACTGTGCACCAAGTTTCCTAATCAGAAAGAAATTGGATTCAGGAATTTGTTCTTCTAAATGCTCATCTCAGGAATGCCGAGGCAAAATCTTTGGAGATCCATGATGGTTTTGTCAGTGCTGACTTTCAAGCTTTTTGGCCTCAGAGACTTTTGGAAAGTGCAACACTGAACATCTCCAATGTGATCTGGGCCACCAGGGAGTCTAAATGAACCTGCAGGAAAATTGGCCCTTGTTACAAACATGTCTGCAAATCTTGGGCCAGCTGAGATAAATGGGGAACACAGGTACCTTTCCTCTTTGGCAGACCTACACGCCCTGACCCTGTGCAGTGATGCTGTGGGATTTTTGCGAGCTGAGTTACACGCAGTTTCTTTTACTACTTAGTTTTGTTTCCTGTTCCCTTGGTTCACAAGAGGTGATATTCTGGCCATCTGCATCTCCAGGTTGTGACCAATGTCCATTTGCTATGCTTGTAAATGCAGGATGCCAATCAGCGGTTCCCAGGTGGATTGGCACAACGGAGCTGCTGCCTGGAAATGGCAAGAAACCTTCTGATCACAAGCAGACTGTGAAAAACCCCAAAATATCAACACGGCATTGTTCCATTTCTTTATTATTTCCCTGCCAATACACTGCTAAAATTTAAATCTTGGGTGATTTTCTTCAGTGCAGAGACTCGGGCTGCATGCAGGTAAATCAGCTGTATTATCTGCTGGAGTCTGAACATCAGAAATGATTTGATGGCTTTTAGGAGTGAAATCAGGAGTGTTATATACAGCGAGCTATGGAATATATGCAAACTCAAGCTAGACTCACTAGACTTGCCTGCTAGACTTAAATTATACTCCAAGTTCCATACTTTGTGCTGCAAATCTTATGGCATCAAAGAGTCCTGGTTCATGTAAGTATTGAGATGTCAGCTCCACAGTTCATGAGATTAGTTTGAATTTGTGACATGTTTTTAAAAGGAATCTCAGGGTCTTTTATTTCTTGCATATCAATGACATTTCGAGATTTTACTCAGAAAAATTCTGAAGTGTGCATGTATGTCTGTATGTGAATATACAGTGAAATTGTAGTGTCGTGTTAAATCATGTGATCCCAAGAGCCGGAGCTTTAAGGGAAAAAACCCACCAGGTGCAAGATGAAATCCCAAGTTGCTTAAAACTGAGTATGTATCAGTGTTTACCGATTTCACCACCCTTTCATGTGCCATGCAGCTCTGAGTATGTGCAGCGAGTGTGGACAGATGTAGATAATTTTCAGGAATGTGTCTCAAAACCCAGCAGGGAGCAGCACCCTGTGGCTCCCATGGCTCCCGGGCAAGGGGTGTGCTGCGGACGGGAGCCCTCGTCTCCTGCAAACCTCCTCCTCCTCTCTCCTGGGGCACATGCAAGTGCTTTATCTCCCTTGGGCTGTTTATGTGCCTTCTGGTATGCACTCCCCAGCTATTAATACCACATCTTTTCATCACTGGGCCTGCTTTAGCAAGAGGAAAAGCAGCCCAAAGGGCAGAAAATGGCAAAGTGCCTGCTTTTATGCAGTGTCAATGGAAATGTCTGAGTCATCTTAACAGGGTAGTAATTTGGTTGCATTTCTCTTTCCTGGGTGAAAGACTCACTCTCTTTAAACTGACTTACAATAGAAGTCACCAATTCTATGCAGCTGACAGCAAACCTTCATTTTATGTAAAATTGCTCTTTGTGAGGGAAAAAGACTTCATTATTCTGAGTTGGTCATACTTTGCCTGGAAAAGAAGTCACAGACAGTGAACCTGTGGAAAATCAGCTAGTGAGAGGTCTCAAGTGTTTTTAACCATAATTCTTTTTTCAGGCCAAAACCATATTTCTATAATCAAATATTGAAAGATATGTATGTGTATGTATATTTTTGCTGTGATGTGCTGACCATATGACCCAGGTCATAAATATTCTTGGTGATAAAATTCTCTTGGTGACTCTTGGCATTACATTTCGGTCCTTTTGTTTTGTTTTGCTTTGTACTAGGCAGGCATCCAAACCATCCCTAAAGAATTGTTCTACCAGTTACTCTGCAACTGCAAAAAGTTTGTGCTGAAGCTTGTTGTGTGACTCATCAAAAACCAATGTGATTTGACGTGCTACTGCAGTGCGAAGGACATGCTGAAATGTGATGCAGCATGGCAGAAACCAGAATACACAATTTTCTTCCAAATTTGATATATGCTGAGCTCCAGTCATCAAGAGAAGAGGGCTTGTGAGGACACGAAAGCCCCATTATGCTAAAAAAAAAAAAAAGCAAGCATGATAAGAATGCACAATATTTTTGCATCACAGCTTCCAACACAGTGTCTTCGGCTCACAGAGGGCTGGATGGTAGCACTTAGCTACACTGCTGAGCAGAGATACTGAAGATTGCAGCATGGTGGGTCCCGTGCCTGTGTGTTCAGTAGGAGCTGAAAGCTGTACTTCCCATGGGCATGCAGGCTGGTGTCTTCATGTGGTTGTGAGAGAAAACCATGGAGTATCTCCTTCCTGCAGTTTTCTGCCCCACTGGAAGTGATTTAGCTCCCTGGAGAGGCCAGGGGAATCCACCACTGTGTAGGTCCAACCCCTGAGATCAGAGCTAACCACTGCTCTTCTCACAAGAAAGGCTTGGTTTCTTTCTGCATGCATCTGTGCAAGAACTGGGGATGATTAGCCCAGAACTTCTGTTAGTTTTTAGAAACTAATTGTAATAATTATGAACAATTAGGAATAATACAAAGAAATATTTCACCAGGAGTGGGAGAAAGAGTACAAGGAAGCAAGCATTACCGACACCACTGGCTTGAGGAAAGGGTCACATTTTTCCCTTGGGGTTTTTCAGCTCACTGCTTTTGTGCTCTGCCAAAGCGTGAGGTAGACCACAGGTTTAGGAAAGGAAGAAATAGCTAAAAATTTTCCTAGGACAAATTTAAATGCAACAGGGAGGACTGCCAGGGGCTTCCAATGACAGGCCTGGTGGTGGTATGACACTGATGCCTGCACCCATTAAAATGGCTACTGTCTTCATCAGTTCTTGGTACTTAAAAACCAAGGGCAGCAGTGATGGGTCAACAGAAGATCAGCTCAGAGTTTAATCTGGAAATGCAGTAAGCTTTTTTTTGTTGTTCTACTTTAGTAACCGAAGAGATGGGAGACCCCCAGCTCAATTCCCTGCTTCATCACATATATCCTACATGGCCTTGGGAAGTCCTCTAGGCCCAGATCTTTGCAGATACTTTCACATCTATCTCTCACTGATTTTACTGAACTCAAAGGGAACCAGGCGTGTAAGTAGCTTAATTTCTCCTTGCCCCAGATCCCTGTCTATAAAGTGGAGAACAACAGGATTTCTCTGTCTGCCAGAGATATGCAGAGAATGAATAGGCTGAAGAAGTTCTCAGAGACTAAAATGACAAGGGCCAAAGAAATATGTAAAACAGCTCATCAGAATGCAAACTGTGGTCTATCTGTTGCTCAGTAATTTATACTGAGAGCTTTATACAAGGTTTTAATTGTTGCCAGGAAGGCTGCACGTCTTGCAGTTTCTCTTACTGCTGTATTGGACAACCAAGTAATCAGCACAATTACTAATCTTAATAGCGCCTTCCCACAGCCTGGGAAGCGTTTCTGTCTCGTGTTTATGTGCATAGGCTGTGACTAGCAAGGTGGGTTCTGTTTCTCGTCTTGCCACCCTGTGACATACAGTATAGTTGCCCTCTCTGTGACTAAGTCGTATAATTGATATAGTCCTTAGTGGTCCCTAGATGAAAATATAAATATAAATTATTGTTGCTGAAATGACTACTGCACACCAAATTGCTGAGGCAGTAAATTAATCCTTAATGTGTATATTTCAAATAGTCAGTGGTTTGATACTTAACATTTTTATTTCAAAATTGTAACCAATAGTACCCTAAGCTTCTTGTGATATATATCTCTGGAAAACTGGTATTTTACAGAGAGTGGGAGGCACAGCCATTCAGTCACTGCTGTCACTATAAATTATCGCAAGTATGGCCTTAGACAGAAAAAGTGCATCTGATGCTGGGAATTTTGTGAGTTTCTTTTTTTAGAACAATGCCTTGAGGATGAAATGAGCCTTGTTTGCCAAATGTTTTAGCAATAGTTGTGTTTTATTTGTTCTCTTATTTTGGCAATATATATTAAAAAATAAAATAGAGGGAGACAATGAGAGAGAGAGAGGGATAAAAATGCAAGAAATTATGCTGGGAGGCTTCAGGGACCCCACAGAAAAAAATGCTTTTGGGATGAAAAAGCAATAGCATGCTGTGGAGGAAGGCTCTAGATTCTGCAAGTAGCATATTTTAAGACATGTTTGGTTAGTGAGGGCACGGGCTTCTATATTAGCCTCTATGTTGCTCTTTCATGTGCAGAAGCACAGATGGGAGCTTATGGAAATAAGTGTGACAAGTGGGCATGTGTGGGAGCAGAGGTAGGCACTCTGCTTGGAGACTGGCCACAGATGCTGCAGGTGCGTTCCTCCCCATTTATTCTGGAATTGTCTGCTGATTTGTGGTACTTTGCACACTAAACTCCCACTGAAATCCAGCCCCTTCGTATTGGCTGTCAAAGCTCTGCACCAGGTCACTCAAGGTCATCCCTCTTTCCCGCTGAAGGCTGGTGTGGACCTGAGCTCGGCACTGTTGTCTGCCCACGGAGATCCTCTGTCAGCAGGTGTGATGTGAAGGCCTGTCTCAGCGGGGCTTTCCTGTGGGCTCCAAAACCACCAAAGCTTCCCCGAAAGAAGCAAGTTCCACTGGTTAGGATACTCAAAAGCCAGCGCTTTGCCATGAGTCTTCCCACTGGTGTTTCAGTTTCTACTTAGCACATCTTACACAGACTTTTAGCTGTACGCCAAGTTACCCCCTAAGGCTCTGCATCTCTTTCCTTCCTCCCTCCCTCTCTCCCTTTCCTGGGGAAACGAGGATGTGTAAAGAGGAAGAAAAAAAGTGCTTGGGGGAAAAGATTGGAACAGTACAAGAACCTTCCCTTTTTGTGCCTGGGAGAAAACACAAAGAGTACAAAAAAAGAGCAATGTAATTCCCTTCAGATTTGTCTCCTAGTTCCAGTTGCTATCCTACCTTTAAGCATCTCCTTTTGAACAAATGCAATTTCCACTCCGGTAATCCGAGATGCCTGCAGCCTGACCACGAGACCTGAATTTGCACAAAACACTGGCACATTTCCTCGAAGAAGAAAAAGGGGCCTATTGCTAGAGAATATTTATAGAGAAGAAAATATCATATAACCTTCAAGTGTATTAAGTAATATGTCATTTTATCACTGCCTTTAAGGAGCAGGTGTCACTTGGTATTATTTGAAATGGCAGTCTTATCACACACTGTAAGTCACAGCCTCTCAGGTCCAGCTCAGGCATTAGAAATTAGAGTAGCTAACTGTCTGTGTCCACTCTGATTACCTTGATTGTCCCTTAGAGTAAAGTTGGGGTTGTTGGCTGCCTCCGGAGCCAGGCTGTAGTAGAAGTGCTGACCCTCCTGTGGGTCATCCCTGTCGATGGCGCTCACTGTCTGGATCAGCTACAGAATACAAGAACAAAGCAGAAACAGGTGAGAAGCAAAATATATATAATATAAATAAATAAACAAACAGATAACATATGTATATATTTATGTATATAAATATAAGCCACTGGAGCATGTGAATAAAACTGTCTTGCTAAGGTACAATAGATGAATCAAGAAGAGACTCAAAACCTTGCAGGCTTCATTTATTTTGCTGTGATCATGCAAATCACTTCTAAACAAAGGAGGAGACAGTCATTTTGGTTCAAATAACAGACACTTATCTCTCATGCATCCCTATCTTCTGTTGCACATTTCTTTTTTCTTTTGAAGGCCCAGGGTGTTCAGAAGATACGTTATGCATTAGAGAGCTTATAAGAAAGCCCATATTTATTTTCAGCTTAATTTTGCAGGTAGAAAAGGACTTTGGATTGATTATTGTATCACTCTCTTAATTTTAAATCAATTAGACTCTTCCCACGATGTCAGTGGAAAAGAAAGAAAGAAAATGCAACCATGCAGACAGTCTGTATATGCAATAAATTACACCATGGAAAGCAACTAAGACAATGCTAAATCCAGAAAGAGATTTGTCACCTCACCTATAGAGGCTTAATAAAGTAGGTCTAACAGCTTGAAGCACAGTGAGGTATAGCTCTGTCTGAATAAATATTCTGACATCTTTTTAGACAAGGAATAAATCTTCGCCTGGGTTTTTGCATTCAAAAGTTATTTTTGGATTCAAAGGCAAATGACAGGCCCATAAAGTCTTATTCAATAAGGTAAAACTGATTTCAGAACTTTTCAAAATGTGGCAACAGAATTTGGCTTTCTCCACTGAAAGAAGCAGCCCAAATTAGCATGCATTTCTTGGAAAGCTTATTATTTAGGCCACTCACCCTTCAAAGTCAGGAAGAAGGCTAGGCAATGATTTCTATTCCCTGTATTATTAAGGATGTCTGTAAATTAGTGGGATGAAATTATCCTGCATATGATAGTTGTGAGGACAGTTGTCCCAGCAGTGAATAGCTATTTCATTCTGCTTTACAGCAAGATGGGAGAAGCCTCAGTGAACAGGCAGTGATATTGCTCGCATATTTTTTCCTTCACAAATCATAACTGGTGTGTCTGTGCGTTTGAACTATGCTAGTTAGCTTTGCATTAGGAGATGCAAATTCCCAGTGTGGACCCTGGGTGGTGAAGCACGAGGTCGCCTCCCCACATGTGACCAGCAGAGCTTGCACCAGCTTCAGCCAAGGAGAGCTTATGTCCACCTGTGGCAGAGGCAGACCTTGTTTAAGGGCTTTGGTGGGGTTTTGGAAGGGAGAGGAGCAAAGAGGCATCACTGCTTGCTTGGAGGTGCTCGTTTACAGTGTTTGGAGCTGGAGTTTGTGTGTTATCTAACAACTCCCTGTCATCTCCAGTTCACAGCAGAACAGATCCAGTTTGTCACCCCTTTGAAGCTAATGTAGGATGTTATGTCCAGCTCTCCTAAGTCCAGGGGTGCTTAAGGCTCTTATAAATAAGGTGTTTTAAAAGTAAGCCTTGTCTGCCACACGTGGGCCATGCTGATGCCGCGGCACTTCTCAGAACACTTCTACTCTCTGTTGCTGCTGCAGGACACACAGGGTGTTCCCCTGCTGGCGCCTGCCCAGGGGAAGGCTTTGCTTCAGCTCTGGGGTATACTGGGCAGTGGGTCTGGAAACTACGGCGGGAGCAAAAAAAGGTGCTATGTACGATGTTAATCCCAGGGCGATGTGCTTGCCTTTGGGAAGCAGTGCAAACAGCTGCTGGCAAAGACCGCAGATGAAACATGTAGTTAGCTGAGCCCTCTTTCCAACGCTCACCCCTTCTGGCACCGTGTCTCCGTGTGGGAAAGCACCCCCTTCCCCACCCCACGTGTTACTGGCATTTCTCACCTGCCCGGCTTTGGCGTTTTCACAGACAAAAGCTTCATAAAACCTCGCAAACTCCGGCGCATTGTCGTTCACGTCCAGGACTTTCACTGTCACGGAGACGCTGCCCACCTGCGAGGGGTTGTCTGGAAGGAGGAGGCACAACATAAAGAAGGGCAGTGTACAGGAAGGGGAAAGGGCTGCTCCTCACTCTGCTCGAGAGGTAAAGCAGCTTTTTCACTACTGGCTGGCTTTAAGTGACATTTTTCGCATTGGGAAATGCGGTGGCTTGCGGGTTGTGTGACTCGCGGTGAAGTTGCAAATGCTGCTCTCTGTCTATCCTGGCTTCCCATCTAATCGCATCTTTTTCAGACAAATTCTGCGAAAGACTTCAACCTGGTTCAGTACAATGAGACTACTTCTGCAACAAAAGTTTTAGACAATGCCCTGTATTTTTTTATTGCCCTTTGACCGGGCAACACTGTTTGTTGAGCCTTGGTACTGGTGGCATGAATTAGGAAGGGACTCTTTAAGGATAGGCTTGTTAGTTAGAGCTTGTTGAAAGCAGTAATTCTGCTGTTCAGATATGTTTTTGCTCAGAATTCATGTTCCTTGACCTCAAAAATAGTGTCAAGTATTTGATACTTTGTACAGGGGGGTTTAAAATGTAATAACACATGAAATTGTACAGAAAAGCTTTCACTGAAGCTTAAAATTGCAATGAAAACTTTACATTCTGCATGACATCATTTCTGATGTTTCTGTCCCATTGGTTCATTAGCTTTCTTTGCCAGTAAATCCAGACATCATTTCACATATCTTCACAATTTCCAAACTAAGTGACCACAGAATAATTTTTTTTTCTTACTATGTTTTTCTGCCCCAAAACATCTCTTTTTTTCCTTTATTTAATGATAAAATGAAACTCTAAGCAGAAAGAAAAAAAAAGTTCATTTTTAAGAGGTTAGAAAAGGTGCAAGAATCCAGAAAATTCTTAAAAAATAGTATTCTCATCTTTTTAGCCATATCACTTCGTGCATTTATCTCCAAATATATCTCCATTTATAGCAAGAAATGATATGTTCATATAAACAACAGAGAATTTTCTTACACTCTGGAATTTTCTTAAATATTCAATGTACTGTATCCATAACATGTGTCACACTATATCATTGAGATAATACTCTTAAAATTTTATTGTTTCTACCTAATTTATAATTTAATCCTTCAGCTTCCCACATATCCATGCATATCTTGCTAACACACCTGTCATTGTGGCAGACGAATGTCTGCATTTACACTCTTAGTAACATTGATCTAACTTTTAAAACTGGGAGTTTTATTCAGGAGCGCACAACTACAACGTTTTTTAAACTCTTCGCTAAGTTAAAATACCGTGCTGCGCATGTACAGAGCAAAACTGACAGGACTGATGGAGGATGAGTCAAAGGAAGACATGCCGTCATATTGCTCTCACCCTGGAGTGCTGCTATAGGGGCAGCTTTTACAGACTCCTGGGTGTATGTGGATTTACATGGAATTGCAATAGCCATTGGTGGCTGAAAATAAAACTAGCATCAAAATAGATGGGAGTGAGGTCCTATCACTTCACCAGCCCCTCTCACTACTAAAAAAGGTACAGAAAGGCATCATTTGCTGGAACAGCCTGCAAATATGCGGCAGAGTCACCCAGCGTTTTGTGAAATATTCCCTTTGCTGACTTCAAGTTGGCCGATTCGGTTTTGGGCAAGCTTCTCAAAACTTTTTTTCCTCTCAAACTGCCCCGTATCTCTGGTAGAGCCTGGATGTGCAGGAAGCTCTCTCAGACATGAGGAATGGCTCAGCTATTGGGAGCAAACTTCTGAAAAGCTGCTGTCCCTCAGCAGATGAACTGAGATCCTGAGGAAAAGCTACATGGACCAAAGAGATTTCAGGTGAAGACTGGGTGAACCTTTTATTTTATTTGCTTATATATCCTGAGCTCCTGTATGAAGCTCGTATCTGTTAGTATTTGAAACTCTGCTAAATTTTTCGTACTGACACTATGAAATGATCAGTGTCTCCTTGTTCTCATAGCCTTGGTAAATACCTGGCGTGGATGAATCCTGAGCTTAATTTTAGCTCATTGCAAAACCCAAAAGCATAATGAGTTCAGCATTCCAGAAGATCCCAAAGCACTCTGGCCCAAATTATTTATGGAGCAAGCAGATTGTGATGACGTTTACCTGCTTCTGAACCAGACCAGGTTTCGACCAGTGACCTAGCTGTGTAGGATCATTGCTGCCCACCAGTCCCTGCACCACTCAGTCCTCCCAGGTAGGACTGGCAGCTGTGCAGCCTTTACAGCATCTGCTTCAGCTGCCTAGCCCAGCTGGAGAGATAGAGCTCTTGCAGAAACACATCAGGAAGAGTTTAAATAAATCCCTGGAATACTAATGAATTGAGAAAGCAGCACTCTGCATTTAATTGCCAGCCTCTGCTCCCCCACCACCCTGTGAAAAAGAGCATAAAACATAAAAAAAATAATGCAGTATTCGCTTGTTGATGTCAGAAGAGTAATTCAGTTAACACGGCTTCCCACTCAGTGCGTAAGAACACGTGAATTGCTGAATTCAGGTCCCTCAGCCAGCTTTGCCTATTGTATCTCTTTAATCTATGTACAGTTTGCATTCTCCTTACTCAGCTCCACGGCCAGCACAGTGATGTTGTGCCAAGAAACGTCCTCCCGGTCAAGAGGTCTTGCAGTCATCAGTGCTCCTGATGTAATGTCGACATAAAAGAACCGCCCCGGATCACTGCTCCTGTCAATCGAGTATCTGCAAGATATTAAAAGCATTATGCAACCCTTGTGAAAACTATGTGTTCTAGCCAACGAAGTACCCCAGCAGGGATAATGTCATACGCAGCAGATCCACATTCTTCCTCAACCTAGTTGTGTGCTCCATTGACTTGTATAGGTACGGAGCAAGACGCTCAAAAAAACAGGAATTCATGTGGCTAACAGCGTTTAACAGTGAGTAATACTTCGATGGAGCTGGAAAACAGGAAGATTTAGAGGAAGAAGCCTCAAAGCAAGGCACAGCTCAGCACAGGAACATCTGCTTTGCAGAGAAAAACTGTCAGTGAGGAGTGTGATTTCTTTTTCTAAGCAAAATAATTATGCCCTTTCCTTCGGCACAATTCAGACAGGATGAAAACGACTTTACATCAGCTCATTCTCTGGGCAGCTATGCTGAGGAGGAGGAACTGTTCCTTTCCTTGTGTCTCTCCTCCTTGAGGGTAATAAACTCCACCTGCATCCTGCACCATCCTACTGATTGAGCCATGTCAACACGAGGGGGATGATGACTGGCTTTCTCACATCATCCAGCCAGAAAAACAGCTCCCTCTGTGAGGTTAGTTCATCATAATTACTGAACCTGCCTGGCCAATGTGTCAGTTTAACGCTGGGAACAAACTTCTCGCACCCGTGAGCAGGGAAGTGCAGTGGTACCTGCAGGCCAGAAAATTCAGGCAGGACAGCAGCCGACTGACAGCTGTCACTGCTGTACTCGCTCAGAGGGACCGTTTCGCAGGGTGTAAAAACTCAATACCCTTCATATGCATCACCTTGCTCTTAACAGCAGTTTGTACGAGTTGCTTTCCTAGCTAGCTATGTTAGCATGGTAAGAGATCCTTTGGCAAAAGCCACACATGCGCCTATGTAAATGCCACAGCCTAGAACAGAACCCAGGCTCATTCTTATTTTTGTTGGTTCTTTCTTCAGAGTTGGTGGGAATTGAAAGCCTTTGTCATAACGGACGCTGAACGGGGCTCATTCTTCTGAATTTTCTGCTTTCAGCACAAGTGCATTCACTGGAACAAGCGTGCCAGCCTGATCTTTATATAGGGACTTATTAAACTGGGATATAAAATACTATTGAGCTATGTTGTTGGGAAAATCTTTTACACTTTTTTTCAGAGAAATCAAAAAGGGTGGGATGGCAGGTTTGCTTCCCTTTCCTTCCCAGTCCTTCCCATCTCTTCTTAAATAAAGAGATTCCTGAGGCATTTGATTTATTTAGGAAATAAGTACGAGTGTAGCTATATTTTGCTATAATAATTATTCTTGTATGAGGGCTATAAAAAGAATTTCTCTCTGACAGTTTAAGGCCAACGAGTATCTGAAATGGAATATGGCCTTGTGATTAGTTGTGCAGTATTAATCACAGGTGCCAAGAGGCACACGGGTGGAGTCTTTGTCTGGATTCTCCATGTAAGTTCTCCTGTTAATAACACCTGATCCTTCATACTCATTTCCACTGTATTCTTTAGGCAATCTTCCTGAATCACTTAACAACAATCATGGCATATTTCCAGCCATCAGAATTTCACAGTGTGGGAGGCCAGATATTGGATGCTGGCAAAGTGAGGGTTTGAGAGTTCCCCCATGTTTAGTGAGCCCTTCTGAAATGTGCCCTGGCTTTTCCATACTTGCAAAAACAGCAAAAGGAGGGGCCAGGTCACAGTTTTAATTTCAGATGGATTTCAGCTTGTGTAACAAAATATGTATCTGGGATTTTGGTTTTCTCATTTTGCTTTGCCCTGTGCAAAGTGAATGCAGAGCAAGCCTAAAGCATTGCCTGACTGATACTGCACAGAGTTGGCATGGATGGAGGAGACCACATGAGAGGCAAGGAGAACCAATTCTTAACATCTGTATTTTAGATAGCATTACAAATGGTATCTATTCTTTTTTTTCCTGTTTTCTCTACCCCAATCATTTACATTTGTCCATATTAGGTGTGTGGGAGGAAGGAGGAAAGAAAGTGGGAAGAGACGAAGATGGGAAAAAAAGAGGAAGAAAGTTGTGAAGTCTTCAGAGTTGCAAAGGAGTCTGTGCATATTTGCAACTTTTTTTTTTTTAATATATCTTTGGTGATGCATTTTGAACTTTATAGAGTGCTGTTTCATCAAGGGTAGTCACTGGAAAGCTCTGAAGAAAACTAAGAAAAACCTCATTAAAAATAACAATGAACACTTCTACCCTCTGATAGTCCGCAGAATTATTCTTATACTATTTTAAGCAGATTAGCACAAAGCTGTTTGCACTGCAGTGTTTGGATAATGCTAGACAGTAATCAGCAAAATAGGATGTGGGTGGAAAAAAGTTTAGGGTAATGAAATTGTGATGCAGACAGTATAATACTTAGTTTTATTGAAGAATTTGAGACAATGTCATGAGAAGTACGATAACCTTGTAATGTAGCTAGAAAAGATAGGTATATTAAGGTAGCAGAGATGAAAAAAATAATTAGAGCGACAACACAGAAAGCAATATCATTAAGAAGAACTGGCTTTGTGTCTGCTCAGATCTCCTAGCTGAAGCTCACAGAGTTGCTCGTATAGATTTCACTTTCTTCAAAAACTCCAAATACGCAATGTTTCCACTCCCTCCTGTACTTCCCGGGACTGTTCCCAACCACAGACAATTCAGAAGCCGGACTGACGCGAGGTTGGGCAAAGAGCAGCTCAACACCCAAAGCATTTCTCAGGTGTGAGAAGCAGCCGGCCTGCTGGGATTATTAACTTGCAGTCACCCGGAGCTCCTGCAGGTTGTGAAAATCAGTATGTGGGCTGGCCTTGGAGAAAAACAGTCTTCCCTGATAAATTGGGCTGACTCGGTAGCCACTGTGGAAAAGAGTGTTGTGGTCACACAAATCTGCTCCTTTGGCTCCTTGCTGAGTTGCAGCTACGAAGCTCCCATGGCTGTAAATACAACTTTACCTTTCTTAACTCCTTATGGGAATATCTAGTTCTGCAGCTTTGACCAGACACTATATAATTTAGTGGTTCATGAATATTTATTAGTATGCATTCAACCTACTGCAAAAGTAGCTGTGTATTTGAGCTGTTGACAAAGGCAGGCTTTAAAACAGAAGGGGGGGAGAGAGGAGAAGCAAGTTGATTACCTTCCCCTCGGTATGGCAGCAGAATCTCAGCAATACTGTCAGGTTTTGTGCCAGGAAAGGCACGCGAGTCTGGGGTTTGTTTTTAACATACGCTGTCAGGACACTCCTGACCAGTTCACTGCAATGCTAGATGCAGACGTTCTCCGTATCACAGAAAAGGTAAAGGTGAGCTCCCGCATTGCTTTGACAGTCATAGCAGAGCTCCACAGTGTGTGAGATCTGGTTTGACTAAACCCACTGATGACTAACCACCGGCTAAAAATAGAGTTCCTCCTGTGTCAGCCCCATCACTGCCCCACCAACCAAAAGTACCAGGGAGAACATGCAAAGAGAGGACTGACCTGATAGAGTTGTTGGTCACATCCGGGTCCTTGGCGGAAATGATCTGTATGGTGGTTCCAATCTCCACGTCCTCGGGCACTTCCACAAAGTAGAAGCTGGGCTCGAACACAGGAGGTTCGTCCACATCCTCCACGCTGATGTGGACTGTGGTGGTGTCACGGAAGGGACCCAGGTTCAGGAACCGCATTTCCAGGTGGGGGTTGGCACCCTCTACTTTCAAGGTGTAGCTTTTCTTGCTCTCAAAACTTAAAGGCTGAGGAGAAAAAAATATATCTAGCATTAGGCACACTTAGCCATATGATTTAGGCCACATAATTTTAATTTTCAGAAGTAAAAGATGCCCTCTAATATAAACTGATGCTTCTTTTTAAAAATAAATCTTAACTATGATTCTTAATCATAAAGATAACAAAGATAAATATTTGCAGATGGAGACAAAAGCATTGAGTGACAGTAGTACTAGAAATGACAGTCTGCATCTTTTTTTTTTTTAATTTGACAGTTAAACTGAAAAAGCCAGGCAAAGTATTTGCAGATAACTTCAGAATACATATTCTTTCATTCTTCTTGCCGAAATGAAAAGTGGCCACGCCACCATTGTGTTGTGATTCACACAGTGTGTTTCATGTCACTCTGAGGAAAATACAGGCAGAAACGGTATGAGAGCAGTATGAAAATAAGGTAAAGATAAGAAGAGTCGGTTCCTCAAAAATGGGTCCTGGTGGCAGGGACAAGGATGTTCACACATGAGGTGGAGGTCCTCCCAGTTAGCATCCTCTTTTCTCCCTGAGGAAGTCGGAGTCTCATCTCCAGAGCGCCCTGTCTGCTAAGCTGCTAAAGGGCTCCAGTGGGAGCAGGGCACATATTCAGCCTCTCTTGCGGGATCCTGCTCCAGTTTGTATGTGTAATCCATCCTTTCTAGAAGTTGGGTTTTCCACCTCCTCAGTAAGCGTCCTAAACACAGGTTCATAGTCCAGGTGTGCTGAGTGCTAGGATTTGAATCTCCTCCCTGCCTAGATAATAGTTTAATTTCAAAGCTCTATGAGCTACTCCAACCTTTTCCTGTGGGAGCCCTTCCACTTTGTACTAAATACTCAAGTATTATTTGAAACAAAGAGTGGGAATGGGTCTTTTTTTTTTCTTTCCTGGGATAATGTGTAAAGGGCTGGCAGCTTCCTCTGTTAGCAGTTTCATGAATGTGATTTCCTTTCTAGATAAAACTATGTATTTGGTGAATATGGATAAAGAAATAATTGATGCTGGCACTGAACTTTTCAATAAATAATTTTTTCATCTCCCTTCCTCCTTCTTTTCACAGATCCCTGAAGAAAATAGGGCCTCTCCAAAACCTGCTTAGACCTAAATGGAGAGTTCTGTATTTAACGTGCAATTTACCAGTCTCAACAAGAGATGACTAAAAGCATCTGACAACCAGAATGACAGTATGGAAGGATCATTCCAAAATATTAAAAAAATTTTCACTAGAAGAAGTACACCTTACAGAGGACACAGTCATACTTCCCAAGTTACAGATAGAAGGATTCCTCTGTGGTTAAACGGTCACAACCCTTTACTTGTATCATCTGGGGAGTGTTAATGCTGAAAACCAGTACAACTGGATCCCCTTAGCTGGCACAGATCCTCAGCAAGGCAAACCAGGAAAGAAAAGGCCCAATTCTCAGAGTCTGCCAGTGGGACATACTCCTTTTTGCTACGTAAATGGCTTTCAAATTGTGTGGCTTTAGTTGTACATAGAGATTTGAGCATCGTGTGTGGCGCTATCACACACAGCCTTTGTTCATTTAGACTCCAGGAAGATCACTGCTGTTCCCATCCAACACCTTTGCTTTTCCTATTCAGCGCTTTCTCTTTGAAGACCTACTACCAGACTGGGGGAAGGAGATGGGCAGGAAAACAGAGAAGAAGGAGGATACCAAAGCAACTGGAAGTCAAAAGTGCAATGATCATTACTGTAGCAGTGAAGTCCTCCTTAGCCAGTCATAACCCATCCCTTTTCTGCACTGCTCATTAGTGCAGCCGGCCAGTTCTGCAGCCATGAGATGTGCATTAGTTTAAGCAACATCAGCAGAAGTTTCACATGCTCAGGCATGGCGGGACTATATACTATGGGCCTCAAAACACCCCCTGAATTCAGTGGAGGCTTCAATACTTGTCAACTGCCACAACTGCTTCTTTCTTCAGAAGTGGAAATATTGCAGTGACATACAAAAGCTCACACTTTCACAGTAAAATTACCGGTACTGATGTCCTGCATAGGAATGCCTGACATAAGACTGGAGTTCTTGAAATTATAAAGCTAAAACTCACTTAGCATTTAGTGCATGGTGAAAAACGGAACCTGGAATGGGAATTGATTTTCTTGTGCAGAGATGACGGTCCAGGATTACTGGAGATGCTGTGCAACAATACAGTATGAACTGTGCAACCTATGCCAGCAGGTACAAGCAGATGATCTGAAACTTGCTCCTGCTGCCCTTAGTTCCACCTGGTAAATCAGTGACTACTGCAGGCATAGCACTTGGCAGCAAGGCTTTAGCTAGATCTGCAAACATATTACCCTTTAATGCAGAGTCATTATGGTCTACTGGTTGCATATTTATGCATTGTAAAAATAGCAATAAAATATATCCACATGACCAAGCAACAGTTATTGTCCATCTGGCAAGGAATGCGCAGTGCAAAGCTGCCTTAACATATACTAAGAAGGAGGCCGTTATAGCTCATAGTTTCTCATGTGAAGAAAACTGCATGAGAATCATTGCACGTACACTAAAAAGTTAAGTTACAGAAAGAGCAGTTAAATCACAGAAACACTTAATAACTATAAAACCCAACTGCATTAGGAAAAGACTTAATCACCTAGTTAGAAAAAGTGAGGAAATCGAACAAGTGTGCAAGGCCATCACATTTTTGGGGCTTCTGAGTTCAGACACCCTCAGTTTGCTTTGGATTCCTTCATCAGCAACCATGGCTTTCCCTCCTGATCCTCTCATGTGCCAATGCCTCAACATCACTGTCCCCCCCCAGCCCCCAGCATCAGATTTGTCATGGTTGTGCTCAAACCTCTTTCCAACACTGGTCCCGTGGGGAGGGCAAGGAGGTTGCCTTCTCCTGTGAACCGCGCATGCTGCAGAACACAGCCGAGAGGAGAGGCACCCCATGGAAACCTCTCCTTGTCCTCGTCCTTCTTCCCCCGGTGCTGAGACAGGCACGGAGAGGTGCACCACGCGAGCAGGATTTAGCAGGAGCCGCCACGCGAAAGCAGCTGTTGGGGCCGTGGCTGGGCAGGAGGGCAGTGCGGGGCGCCCGGGGCGCTGGTGTCCCTGCTGGCTGGGTCACCCATCACCCTGCCTCCTCCAGGCAGCGTGGCAGCCAAGGCAGGGAGAAGGGAAAGGCTGTCACCGGGGTGAGCATCAGCCTCACAGGCGGGGAGCTTGGAAGGAACTGTAACTCTTCAGGAAGTGCTCAACATTTTTTCGCGGGATTAGCTGGCTGAGGTAAGTGGCCACAAGACCACAAGCAGCGGTCCTATCTGTAACTGTAAATTCTGACTTTTTGATGCCCGCAACAGAAGTGTTAGTTATTTTGTTTGGGAAATCTGCCCAGAAAAATTAAAGGGAAACTTTTGCTTTCTTTCAAACAAGATTTCATTCTGGGTTTAGAAATTCTCTCTGTCTCTCTGTCTCTCTTCCGCCGCTCCCCCCATTTTGATATCCTTTTCTATCAACACCAGTTGATTTTTTTGTTTCCTTGAGTGGATCCAAAGGACAACGTTCCCAATGTTTGGCTATTGATGATCATAACATTACAAAAAGCTACAGGCATATATAGAATTTTACAAACATTTGTACGTACAGTAGGTGGACTAAGCAGTATGTAACAGTATGCCAATATCAGTACGCTGGTATGACCGATGCCATAAATTTTTGTAACTCCTCCTCCTGACATACAGGAACACTTAGTAAAACTGTATTCATAATAACAAAAGTCAAGCTTATTGACACATTTAGTCTGAAGAAACTGTTTTGTTTCATCAATAAGTGAGTGAAAAATTACATTAGAGTTTGCATTCAACATCTATTTCATTCCAGCAAAGCACGTGCTTAACTTCAGGGACCAGCGTTCATAAACAAGAGTTGGAGAAAAGTGACCATAAATACTTGCTTAAATGCTTTGCTGTAGGGCATAGAGGCTCGCAAGGTCAAATCTCTCCCATGTGTTGTTCCATTTTAGTGCACGATTTAGTCCCAGGCCATTTAAATGGAGACTATACTTCCTTATTAGTACACTCGATATGCTTAGACAGAAATACAGTTACAATTTCATAACCTAGAAACCGAGTTGAACTTCTAGCATTTATGTAACATTGCAGAATAAATATCCTATAGCAGGGAGTCTAAGCAAAATACTCTATTCCCTTCTGCATAGCCTCCGGTACAGAGTACTAGAAGTTTCACAGCTGCCATTTTAGAGACAACTTCTTCTAGCCTAATTAGCATTTATGGATCTTCAAGCAGCAATTAAAAAAAAAACTGCCTGGGTTTTATTGGTTTATAAATAATTCTAAGGCATGCTTTACTATTGTTTGTGGGACACCGGAGTGAAAAATGTGTACAGTTCAAATGCAAATATTGATCTAATTTCTTGCATTGTAGGATAATTAAGCTACAGAGAATATTTAAATAGATAAATAGTGAATCAGAAGATTCCTTTGGTGGGAAAAGACATGTTTATGCTAATGCTGTCCCCACTTTTTAAAGGTTGCTCCTAGGAACGCAGTCTGCTTTCATATTTTAGCAGTGAATGTTAAAGAAATTGTGGTTTATAGCAGGAAAGGGGCTGCTGTCATGTAAAGGGAACAAAGTTACTACAGGCATAAGGGGATATTGCACACATAAAATGTAACCAGGACTGTTAGCCATATAAACTACTATAAAAAGGAAACTTTACTACCTTTCTCACAGTTATGATGCCAACTTGGTAATTAGGATCAGTGTTAATATCAAAGACATCCAGTCCGTCTCCATCCACAAGGCTGTATTTCATCTCCGCGTTAATGCCTTCGTCCAGGTCTTTAGCAACCACGCGGCCCACGGTGGAGCTGACGGGCGCGGACTCCAGCACACTCATCTGATAATGCTCTGGCACAAGCAGCAGGGAGAGAGTGGGGAGGAAAAAAAAATCAGCTGTGAAAAGGAACCAAAAACTGCACAGCGGTGCAAAGAGTGGAACAGGGCAGGCCGCGGCGCTGCACAGCCCGCAGGGAATCCCTATTGCCCTTCCCAAAGCTGCAACAGCTGTGTGGTCTCCTTTAAAAAGCCACAGCTAGAGTGAATTGCTGGGGAAAGTTTTATTTAGGTGTTTGTCATACCAACAGGTTTGTCCAACGGGTTCTTTTCAAAACAGCAATATACCTGAAAATGGGAACTTCAGCTAGAAAAATAGGGCAATTAACACCAGTGCTGCTGCAGTCAAGATATAAAGCAGGATATGAAACAGATTTAATAGGACAGGCATCTTTTATTAGATCAGCTTGTACAGCGGGAATAAACACACAAGTTTTGAGCACCACAAATGCTTTCTCAGGTCCGTATAAACTTATTTTCCACCCTGAACAAGGCTCTGAGAGCTCAGAAGCTTGCCTGTGTCTTCAAAATTTACCAGTGACTCTTTTAAAATATACTACCTCTCCCTACAAATCCCGTCTTGAGCACATTTGGTGCATCACTAATTTGCTTAGCAGCAAGCCTGGGGGAAGAGAAAGCTTCTATTTTAAAAGCGTGTTTCAAAAATACAAATGCATCTAAAATACTTCTCTGCCACGATACTTTATGTTCAGCCCTTCCTTGCTGCACTCTCTCTGTTAACGCCACCAGTTACTGAGCTTTACAAGGCAGAATTACACCAAGGGTGGAGTTTGATCTACTCTCATTTTTCTTAATCAAGAGTTTGATATCAAGCTGTTACAATTCATGCCACTTTCAAAACAGGATTGGCAATGGCGCATTCAACAAGCTGCTCTGCCAGAAGCCGAAAAGTGGAAGGTGGTGCTTCTTGCTGATCTCAGTGAAGTGCTTTGATTTAGCAGTGCAACATGCAGAAACGGAGAAGAATAATAGCAACAAAAAGAACCGCAGGAGTTTTCATTTCTCAGCTAGATGAGCAATATGGCAAAACCAAAATGTCTTGAGACTGATCCACACCACCGAAAGAAACAGCATTCAGTCAAACCTGAGAAGCTTCTTTCAATTTTTTAACAGTAATATAGAATTATGTAGGTAAAATTGCTCTGAAATAATTTAAAAAAGGAAGAGCAAAATGTGGCAAATCTTGCTTTGAGATTCACTTCTGTAAATACAAAGTAACATTTCTGATAAGGCTGGAGTTGCCTATTTTTGCATGCCATTAACTGCGGCTGTTGTATATCTTCCGGTTTAACTGCATATTGCCAAGGTTTAGATGAAACTTTCCCGGAGAGCAGCCTGTACGACAACGCACTCTACGCACTGGCAGCACAGCGATCAGACACTCCCCTGCAGCGGCCTGGCTGGAGTGTTGCATGAATTATCTTTCAACTTCCAGCACCGCCACATGTCCCTGATTTGACAGACATCCTTTTGGAGACAGATAGGAAGAAAAGAGAGTCAGGGCAGCAATTAGCAGCCAAAGGCAATGGCCGTGAGCAGTCTAGGAACACAAAAGATCTCCTTTTTTTTCCTTTTTCCGTAAATTAATTTCCCGCCCTTCAAAAAAAGTGTTGGTTTTGATGATTTTGGAGGTCAGGAACCTCTTCTGAAAGACAAGCTGGTGAAGGCTCCCTTTTGATATTTTCCGAAGGAAAGTTCCTTCTTCGATCCGAAATGCTGCCCATTGTCACTATCCCGACTTTGAAAATGGCTGTAATGAGAGCAAAGAGCAGCTGTACAACTCAGTCCCCCCCCGCTTTTTGCCCATCCTGACACAGCGGGTACTCACTCTGTGGAAATCTGGGTGGATTGTCATTGACATCAGAGAGGGTGATGTTGACTGTGGTTGTTCCAGCTAATCCTCCCAGCTGTCCACCCATATCCTTGGCCTGGATAATCACTTCGTAATATTCTTTTGCTTCTCTGTCCATGTTCATTAGAGCTGTCCTAATTAAGCCTGTGAGATTGAGGGGGGAAAGGGGTTTCGGGAACAAAAGAAATGGCAGTTAAAGAGTACACAAACAAAGCGGGATAGTCTTGCTCCCCCGTGATATTCCCTATGTCAAGAATGAGACCAGACTCTGCATTTGGTCTCACCTTTCCTGGCAGGGTAAAACTCCCCCAAATTAAATCCGGGTTAATAGAAGGTGGGAATTTTAAAGAAGCCGGGTTAAAACGGATCAGCTGTGGGGCAGGCTGCCTGTTCAAAATGAAAACGTTGCTTTGTGAAGGAGCTGGAAAAGCGTTTTGGGGACAGAGTGCGCGACGTCGAATTAAGGCCCTGCTCAGGCGGAGGATGTCCTCACAAAAAGTGGAAGAGAATGCCATTAGTTAAAAGCTACGCCAGAATAAGTTTTTCGGAGCGCCCCTACACACGCAGTGCCGGAGGCGACCTGCCGCAGGCCCGCGGGCTTTGCTCGGGCCCTTCGGCAACCCACGCTGGGGGCTACGAGAGCAGAATTTGGGGCGATACCGTTGGTTCGGGCGGGTTCCTCCCGCACCGGGGCGGGCGGGGGAGGGAAGAAGAGGCGGGAGGGGGGTCACCCTGCTCTCCCCCCATCCTGCAGAGCCCTCACCCCTCTCCTTCGGGCTAACACTACTGCGAGAGGACATGAGGTGGCAGCAACGCCTCTCTGATGGCGGCTGCGGGGAAGGCCGGGGCGGGCAGCGCTGCCCATGAGGCCCCGGCCGTTCCCCCCGCCCCCGGCCTGGGCTCCACAGCTGTCAAACCTCCGGTCCTCCCAGTGCCACCCCGTTCCTCTCCGCCTTCAGCACCTCCTGGCCCGCAGGGTGCCGGCAGCTCGCTCCTTTGCCCGGCATCACTGCTCAACAGGGTGCTCGGCCTCCCCCCCAGCCCCTCGCCCCGAGGGTCCCTGAGCAGGAGAGGAGCAGTGGCTGGTGTCGCAGCCCGGGGGATGTGTGCTGCCAGGGGACACTTTCTAAGGGCAGTGACGGCCCCTGCTAGGCATGGGCTGTGGCACATTTTGGGGTGCCCTCCTGTGCGGGTCAGCCCCAGGCATCAGCCCGGTCGCACGGCTCAACTTGCAGTCCTTGCACACCAGGACACTATTAAGTTGAGTGATCTGCATTTAGGCTTTTATTTTTAGCAGAAAGGCAATGTATGGGTTTAATAAAAAAGTAGTGAAAAGATATTGCCTTGGCAATTATCGCTGTATGTAGAAGGGAAGAAATAGTGACCAGTGCTGAGCAATTCACAAGTGCGCTATTTTACTCTTGCTACATGGAGCACTTAAGAGTGTCATCCTGCAAATTTGAGTGACTCCCACGAAGTGCCGTAGCTCCTCAGCTCCCACGGATATAAATAAGATATGAAAATGCTTAGCATTTTGGGAAGTATTTTCTCCATATACGAATACTTTGTAGGGAATTTTCACTCTTGGCTTGTCTTTAATAGGTAACAGGCTAGATCTGAAAAAAGACATCAGTGGCTAAAAGCCGTGCTCTTGCTTTGCCTATGTTGGTGCCTCTGGTCCCTAGAGGAGGGCCAGTCCAGGACACCAGGACTCAGAGACAGGTTGGGGTTCATGCTCTTCCATATAGGGACCCAGGGGAGCAGCCATGCTGAGCAGAGAGCCTCCAATGCTGCTGCACACACCTGGTCAACAAGGAAATGCCGAGGATGGTGGTGAACCTTAAAATGTTCCTTAGGTCCATGGGAAAGGCTCAGATCCTCAGATCTGCCAAAAGAAAGGTGCTGGTACCATTTCTTTCAGCAAGCTTAGTGAGGTTCGCTCTCTTAAATAAAGTAGTGAAGAGCAGGGGTGATGTCCTTTCTTTTCTATAGTAGCCAGATGGTTTCTTGGGAAGTGGGAGACTCAGGGGCCTTTGCTTACTTCACCTGAAGGGATTTAAATCCACGTTTTTTACGTTCTAGGGAAATATGATCATGGCCAGGCTGTAAAAGTATTCTGGAAAAAGGGAGGAGGGTCTCAGCTTTCCTTTGAAGTTGTGCCTTTACACACATGTTCATTCAATACCTGTAAGGCCAATGACAGAACAGGAACAGGAGCACACTTCTGGAACCAAAAAGTTGTGTGGGAAGATGAAGGACAAAGGACCCCAAATGAGTGTATTGACATGGGCTGCCCACTATTGGGTGCTTTAATCACTACCCATCAATATAAAGGAGTTGGTGATTGTTTATGGTCTAGCTCTGGTTTAGAAGAACGTGAGAGCTGCAATTGCGTTTTGTGGGTTACGGAATCCTGCAGGTGGGTTTGTAGCGCGGAAGCTGGTTAGAGTCCTGTGCCTGTGATGGGGAAACGCTTTCTGGCTCACAACTGCGCTTAGCCTAAACGGGTGCCCTGTTCCCCACTTGTGAAGGCTGAGACTGCTCTGGACATGTCCAGGGACGCAGGTCTAAGTGACTGCGAAATTAATAAGTGGAGAAAAAGACCTTTTCTGGGTTAAAGTATGTGATTTTGAACTTAAGGGCCTAGCTTCTGTCTAAGTCGCACTCCAGCGGTTAAATCTGTACTGGATCTGACCCTGAATATTGCTGCTTTGCTTTCTTAGAAATCATTCAGTAGTTAGCAAGTCTATGATTATGCCCCTATTTGTCTGTGGTTGATAACCTGATTACAAAATGAACATTACTGTTTTACTTATATTGTAAAGAGCTGAGGAAATAACATGCCGCATACAAGTTTGTCTTTGGATAGAGCACCTACTCCTTAAACTGCTAACTTTCAGAAGTAGATTATGCAGTGTCTTTTCTGTTTTGTTGCCTGGGGCTGAGCAATGACTATCGTCTCATGAGTTTCTGACCTTAGCACTACAGATGCCCTTTAGAAACTGTCAAAACCTGTCAGATTCCTCTTTTTAGATATAAACCTTGGATATACACAGAAAAAGAGAGAGAGAGAAAGCAAGCGAAACAGAGAGGGTGTCCTATAGATAAATTTAAGGTTATTAACAAGAACACCCTTAGGTAAAACTACTCCAGGCAACTGCATCCTTTAGCCTGCACTTTCCAGTCCTGGTTGGTTCATAGGTTGCTTGTTTTCCACTAAGCCCTGTTACCAACCATATCTGCTGAAGATGTTGTTGCAATGATAGAAGCCAGCAAGAATATTTAGAGCACCAAACCCATCCAGCTCCCGAGCTGCAGAATATGGTCATTCAGATGAGCATATCACTGCAGAAAGCACGTCCTTCTTCTGGAGCTCATTACCACAGCCTTGCTTTAACACTCGCACAGTGCTGCTCTATCTTGGCTCCAAGCCATAGAAATATGTTTCTCTGACCGCGGTCATGATGCACTGCCTTTTCTTTCTCCCTGAAACTTTTTCTTTCAGTTTTCACACTGCTGCTTTTCCCGATGAAATAACATACCTGTCCGAGAGTCCACAGAGAAATATGGTTGTCCTTGGAGAATACTGTACACTACTCTTGCGCTGTTCCCATAGGTTGGGTCATCAGCATCTGTTGCTGTCACCTGGATAACAGAGGTGCCTGACAAAAAAACCCATCAGGTAAGACCTTGTGGGATAAAGAGCTGGCATGAAAAGTACAGAGTTCAAAATAAATAGAAATGCCTAACAAGAGCTTTCCCACACTGAACTTCTTCATTTGATGCTCATAGTGCTTGTACTTATTGCTCATACTTGTATCTCATTAGCACTAAAAGAATTAATAGGCATAAATTCATCATGCGTCTATAAGAAGATATAAAAGAGCAAGAACTCTATGGAGCACAGTTACAGAATTGCTGATCCAACAGTACTTCGTTATGGTTTGCAGGGAGCTGGTAGTTATATACTGCTTGCTTCTTTTCCCCTTTTCTTGGTTTTAAATGTTATTTAAAGGCAGCTCAAATAAGATCTGTAGCTATGCTGACATAAACCACGAATTGCTGCAGCGGGCCCATGGATGCTGTATGTTGACTAAGGGACAGAAATTGTACACAAACAGTGGGCATGAAGGGTTGTATCTCTGAGATAATCTCTCTGTGGGACTGCAGTTTACGTTGCATGGCCTAGAGATGATACCCTGCTGAAGCGCCTTTTGGCACCTGCACAGACACACATATACATTTCTTTTCTTCAATTGGTTTTCAAGGTCTGCTTCCTCTGAAGCTAATAATGGCTTGTAGGTGATGTAATGTATCAAGAACAAGGAGAAGGTAAGGCATAACTGTTTGAAATATATGAGTTTTGACTCCTTAAAGTGTCAGACAATGGCTTTATGAATGTATCTAGCCTTCTACATAATGTTTTGTGTTAGAAACAAATCTAGTGTTACTAGATACGCACTGGAAAATAAATCCAAATTCAAGCTAGCCATTACCATTAAGAAACATTATTTCTGAATGGAACTTTTGTATTTGATGCTTGTCTCTAGCTTTATGTGAACATAATATTGAGGAATGAGAAGTTGAAGCATATCTGTAACTTCAGGTCATGTGATTTATATGGTATTATCTCTGTAATGACATCGCGGACCCAAAAAGCAACAAGCATCTCCAAAAGAAAGACAAAAGTCCAGGAAAACAGTATTTTATATGACTATTAGACTTGGTTTATGGAAATGGTTTCTTCTGACTTGTGTAGGTAGGAAGAATCATAGAATCATAGAATGGTTTAGGTTGGAAGGGACCTTGAAGATCATCGAGTTCCAACCCCCCTACCATAGGCAGGGACACCTCTTACTAGACCAGGTTGCCCAAGGCCACGTCCAGCCTGGCTTTGAACACCTCCAGGGACGGGGCTTCAACAACCTCTCTGGGCAACCTGTTCCAGTGCCTCACCACCCTTAAAGTGAAAAACTTCTTCCTAATGTTTAATCTAAACCTGCCCTCTTCCAGCTTAAAGCCGTTCCCCCTCATCCTATCACTACATGCCCTAGTAAAAAGTCCTTCCCCAGCTCTCCTGTAGGCCCCCTTTAGGTACTGGAAGGCTGCTGTTTGTCTTCTGGCTGCTTTGCAACAACAGGACTGTCTTTGATATGATCCCAGTCTCTAAAAGTGGAGAGCAAACGGTACCAGAACTTTGGAATCCGCTCAACTGTGTTTACTGCACACTTAAATAGATTTAGAAGGAGCAAAGCTGCTAATAATTGTTGTCATGTCTCCATGATTTCAAGGGCTCCTGGACAGTATTTCAGCTCTCAGTACAAGCTAGAATAGGTTCCTAAAATTGCGTTATTTTCTGGATGGTAATGGATATCTAATGGTCATTACTGTTGCTACCATGTGATGGCAGGGGAACAACAGACACCAAGTTACTGTAAGTTGTTTGAGGCTGGCATATTTGAATTACACCTTCTTCAGCTCTCCTGCTTCCCTTGGCATGTTTTCTTTCAGAGGGACCCAGCTGACGGTGGTGTAAAGCCTGCTATCCCTCTTCTGCAGCAGTTGGACACCCTGGGGGAAGCTCTCCTGCCCTGCAGCTCCTGCGCAAGGGGCAAAAGCTGAGTTCAAGGAGTCAGGGAATTTATGTTTTAGTGACTGTCTCCAATTTGCTTAGAGGGAAGAGACTCCACAAAATCTGCCTTACCCACAGGTGACATTTCAGGAACAGAAGCTACGTAAGGTCCATCCAGGAACTTGGGTTCGTTGTCGTTGATGTCTTGGATTTTGATGATGAACTCTGACTCTGGTTCCATCGGCCGGCCCGTTCGTCTGTCCAGAGCCTGCGCCCTCAGGGTGTACTGTGACCTTTCTTCCCGGTCCAGTCGCTGAATGGCATGGATGTCTCCTGTGGTATCATCAATTGTAAACACAATGCCAGCTCCCTCTCCCGAGAGGATGTATTTGATCGAACCATCTCCCCTGTCCATGTCAGAGTGGAGCTGCAGAAAGGAACAGGATTCAATTAGACCAGGAGCTGGGCAAGCAGCTGCTGAGACACTAAGCATGTGAGCATCCTGAGCACTTTGGTCTCACTGTTGCGGCTCACAAGATGGTTTTAATGAACTTGTTTTTCTGAAAGAGGCAAATACTCAGGAAAGTCTGTATCACTGAGTTGCAATTAAAAACCCTCTCCTGTCTTCCCGTTTCTGCACCCACAGCTGTGCCAGAAGAAAAGGCAGAGACACCCAAATAGGAACAGGCTCTGTTCTTTTTGAAATCTCACTCAACACAAGAATTATGTTTTGCTTCATTGCAATGGCCGTTGAGAAGGACTCACGGCCAGGCTTGGGATAAGGCCAGGTCAGCAAAGCTGCAGACTGTGCTTGTTCACCTGGCTTAAGAGGACTCAGATATTCCAGGGGTAGATTAATGTTGGGGCAGATGACATAAATGTGTTTGGGATCAAGGGAAAAGCAGGATGGGAGAGCTACTCAGTAACTGTCGTGATTGAGAAATATATTAAATTTTTTTTCCATGAAAATTTTAGCAATAAAAATTAGGCTGTAACCTTACATGTTCAGGAAAGAATTACTGTCAAACAGTAGGTAAGGTAAGCAGTGAGGAACACTTGATTGTGTCCATGGCAGGCTGTAGAGACGAGAGGCATCCCAGATTTTCTAGGGAATTAGCAAATGGATTTATTGCATGACTACTAATTAGTTCTGAGCAGCCATAGATAGCTGTGAATGCAACAGAACAGAAGAAAAGTAAATGCAGTGCTAATTATAATCTAAAACAGAGAAACAAATCATCCTGGAGACTACCATTCAGTTAAACACCTGGTTCCTGTGAAATGCTGGAATGACTATCAAAAGCCAAACAAATAATTTAATTTCACTCACACTATGAAGATTCTTAAAACTATACTCATACTTTCACGCTTTTGAGAAACAGAGCATAAAGACCGATGCCCAGATATGGTGGTATTGGTTCAGTCCCAAAGGACAGGAAGGCAATAGAACTGAGGTGTAATAATCAAAATGGGGTTTTCAAGAATGGCTCAGGTGTGAATACCATTTTCCAGTGTGATATAATTTTGAGAGATGAATAAAAAATAATAATAAAAAAAGCGGTCAAAGTGGGCTGGACTCAGTTAAGCACATTTTAAACTGCATATATGAGCTAATTATCTCAAGAAATATGGTCAGAATTAAGTGTGTGTTTAATGCTTTGGTGAGCTCAAAGGACACATGGGAATAATTGTGGAGGATGGCGCCAAACATAGGTAAATATTTGTACTAGAGAGAAAAGTCTTGGAATAATACACTGGATAGATGAACATAGGATTGGTAGGATTTAAAGAAAGAACCCAAATAGAAGTGGACAATATGTGTGGAAAAGCAAGAAGTCAAACCTGATGCATTTGAAAGAAGAAATCTCATTGCTGAGCTATTTAAAAACACACAGAAAACTGTACAAAAATTTATCACACAGGAAAAACTTTTATAGGGATGTGGATAAATCGTCTTATCTGACCTTAACATTTCTAATTCCAGTAGACCAGCTCCTCAGCTGTTTTAGGGCACATGCTCCCATCGACTTGTGAGCTGAAAGACCATTTTCCCCAGTGAAGGGTCTGGTTGGAAGATGGTAATTCTCTGGACGCTGTTTTCCTTACTAGCTTCTCAGAGCATAGCACATGACCTACACAAAACTTGGGCCTACTCCCGATTTTAGAGTAAGACTGATTTCAGCTGAGGTACGATCTGTATTGTTTTCCATGGCAAGTCCCAACCTGCAAACAGGTCCTTATGTAGGTGGCCCATTGAACCTTAACAACTGGTGGGACAATGAATGTTAAAGCCACTGCAAAGTGTCTGCAAGAGCTAAAGGTGCAGATTGTGACAACTTTCTTATCAGGTCATTGCTATTTCATTTTCTTGCTTTGCCACTGGTCTCTGCAGTGGCTACTGCATCTGAGAGACATCAGTCCTTTGGAGGAATGCTGGCAGCTCTCAGGTGATGTATCAGCTAAACGGAGGAAGAACAGGCCCAGAAAAAATTGGCAGTGGCAAACAGTTAAATTTAGATGACTGCCATATGTATTAATTCACATGCAGGTGCCAGGACTGCAAACTGGCGTATCTTCAGGAAACACCATCTTGTGATTAATTTAAAAAAAGAGAGTGATTGTCATTATTTACCCTAAACGCCCATAACTCAGAGATTATCACTGTAGGAGCTGGTAAACAGGATTCTTCCAGAAGGAGGACACTATTATAGCTTTTCCAATTGGTTCAGAACCACTAAGCTACATCTTGGGCATTTGTTGTAGTGCATCAGTGTGTCAGTGAGAGAATGCAGCTGCTGAGACGCATACAGATGTTAGACCTGACTGGGGACTTAGAGCTGGGCCTGATGGAAGAAAATGTGTTTTGCAATATCAACAAGTCCTCATTAAATAGGAAAAAGGAAAGAAAAAGAAAGAAGTCAAAGTCAAATTCAAAGTCAAAGAAAAGGCAAAGGAAAAAAATTGTAAAAGAAAGTCGCAAAGGCAAAGAGAATTGAAAATGAAAAAGAAAAGGCAAAAGAAAAAAGACAAAAGAAAAAATAATAACGAAAAATTAAAATTAAAAATAAAAATAAAAATAAAAATAAAAATAAAAATAAAAATAAAAAGAAAAAGAAAAAGAAAAAGAAAAAGAAAAAAGAAAAAAGAAAAAAGAAAAAAGAAAAAGAAAAACAAAAAAGAAAAAAGAAAAAAGAGAAAACAAAGAAAGAAGAAAGCATCTTTTAAAGTAGCAGAAGGTGTTCTGGAAAGTTCAAGAGACTTAGAATAAGATACTGAATTGAACTCATGGGTTAAATTACACCTTTGTCCGAAGCTGTATTTGGAATGAATGCAGTTGTGTAGGGCGCAAACCATGAATGAACATGGCACGCTAATAAGAATTTGGGAGTACAAGAGGATCTCTGTCTAATTATGATTTGTTAAAAGCATCGAGTCTCAACCAAGGCTAGGCAGTAAGAAATGCTAGCAGCACTTTTGCTGCTTCTCGTATAACCTGCTCATTCTAGACAAAGCAAAAAAGAGCGTAAAAGACTTGGTACTTCCAGACTGCAATAAATCTGAAAGAATCTGGTGTCTGAAGGGACTGAAGCTCACATCATTGCAATGACAAAGCCAATATCAGGATGCTGCAGTTTGGGGTGTATGTAGAAGTCACTGTGTTGGAAAGGCGATCCAGTTTTCGGTTGGCTCTGTTTTATGGGTGGTGCAGCAAATTGTGCTGCTATGTAGCTGACACAGAAGTAGAAGGAATTAATTTCTACTTTCTCCTCCATATTAAAGAATGGACTATGAGAGGAATGAAGCTGATAACTCCTGAGAAATTTTTAGCTGTGTCAGCCTGGGTTGCTTCTTTTGATGAGTAGTATAGTACAAAAGATTAAGGAGTCTATATCTGCATCTGAACGACACATTTCCAGGCAAAGGGCACGTGGAAGAGGGTGGTGCTGCTGGGGGCATCTCAGGGAAGGACTCGCGCAGCTCTGCTAACTGGGCTGTCACTCCATCCTCGACATGCTTTCCTTTCTCTGCCTCCAGGGAGATAGCACCTGCAGGGGATTTTTGTGAGGATGCGTGAGTGAATTTGGTTGATCTACAGTGATAGTCTGTAGAAAGTATGCATTTTATTCACTCATTCAGCTGCTGTCGTTCAGATGCCTCTCTCCTTTGAAACAGGGTTAGGCAATCTCCGACATGGCGAAGTGGGGAAGTCTGTCCCCACTTCAATTACTGATGCAGTTTAGGCTGCTGGATGAATGTGGAAAATACCTGCTGCAGCAAATGTGGGGACTTTGGTTTCACTAGTTCATTCTTTTAGCTAATAATGGCTACCTCTAGGAAACGTAAAGCCTTGTATTTATCTGTGACAGGACCAGGAACCCTCTGAACCAAAATACTTAAAATCAAATTTAAACTCTTTAAATGAGCACTGGTGAAAAGAAAAAAATGTACTGCCTTCACCTCAGGAAGTTTCTTTTAATTTCCCTGTCCAGAAGATATTTTCCCCCTTACCTTACTGTTATGTAGGAAAGTATATTTTTCATAGCAGCCTTGAAGGTCGTATTAGGCAAGCCTGGACCCATGGTTCAAGTCAAGGTGCTGTTTGGGTTGCTCCAGTTATACACAGCTAGCCAGGAACAGCTGTACAAGCGCACCAGAAAAGACCCTCTCTTATGGGGAGCCTTTAGGGTATAAAGTAACTACAACTGGATCTATGCTGTGCGCTTTTTCTCCTTCTGACCACGGGCTTGGAGAGAGCTGATGGATAAAAGCAGGGCCTGGCTAGCAGGATGTTTCAGGCTGTTGTGGGTGGTTAGAAGAGGCTCTGTCTGGCCAGGTGTGGGACCCAGGGCGGTTTGGAGGGCTGGCGCTAGCAGCGAGCAGCAGTCTGGGAGTCCATCTGCACCTCTGCCCCGCTCTGCGCAAGCCCTTCCAGAGCTATTTCTGAGTCGGCCTGGGGTGACTCGGGCTGAAAAGTTTCTGGCCTGCCAGAACAATTAATTCAGCCCACAGCCTCTTCCCTGCTGACCCGTTTCCTAAGGATCCCTAAGACACAGGCAGCACGAACGCAGGTGGGGCGACAAATCATGGTGGGCTGCAGCTTCTGAGAGCCTGTGCCTTTGGCTGTATGAGACAAGGGGAAGACTTTCCCTCATGGTAGCCCCCGCTGCATTCATCCCACTGCTTGGCTGGCTGCTCTGCACCCAGTTCAGGGACGGGAGAAGATGAAATGTTTGACCCCCAGAGGTCCATTTTGGTAGTAGAGTTCCCTGGTGTCTGGTCTACATGGAGCAGTGCAGAGCTAGGAGGCCTTCAAAGTGATCCAGCCATGTCAGCTCAGCAGTGCGTGCAGCTAATTGGCCCTGTTAACCGTGGAAGCTAATTAGCCCTTGGGCACCCCTGTGCTAACAGGCGGTCCTGGAGAGAACTCATTCATGGCGGCTTGGGCCTTTGTGTGGTGGAGACAGACCATGAAGAGTTGTCTCTGTTTTCCACTGTTCAGCGGAGCTGAGCGGCAGCAAGCTCAAGAGCACTGCCGAGCGCACCAACTTTTTGTGCTCCTGATGACACAATCAAGTCTAAACCAAAGATGAGTTGGGTTCTCCCAGTACTTCTTGTAGCTGAAATTCAGCTCACAGTGCAAGTCTGGAGCCGTTTCAGATGAAACCGGGTATGTGAAATAGTACATCTGGCCCTTGTTTCAAAGCTGTGAATTGCATGAAGCCAAATATTAATTTCTTTATTCAACAGAGATATCAAGAGCTGAAAAGCTAGGTGTAGAAATGAATGAAGACTAATGAGGTGCCATTTGGTGGCAATCACTAGTAATGCCATTGCTGTGGGAGGAAGGAGAGCACATCTTGCTGTCAGTCACACAGGGATAAATCAGGAGAAGGTCTTTTGAAGCCCCTGGATTCATTCTGCTTTATACTGGTGTGACTGTGGGCACAGTTTAGCTCTATGGGGTTGTAGAGTGATAAATACAAGTCCAAAATGGGCCCCTGGATATATGATTCTTTTTTTTTTTCTTTCTGCAGGTGGATAGCTTGAAAGGAAAGAAGGATCCTTGATCATCTAAAAATAGGCAATGAAATCTGAAGGAATTGTTTTCTGACATCATTTCTTAGTTCTTAATTTTTCATATCTACCTATCTGTAGTCTGCACTCATCATAGCGGTATCTGACACTAGGCATGTAAAAACTTAATTGTATTGTTCAAAAACTTAAGCACATGAACTTCTCCCCTCCCCACTTTTTCCAGATTTGTCAGGTTGGTGTAGATGAGAAGCAAACTTGGTGCTGACCATAACCCTTTGAGTAACAAGGTAAATACTTTAAACAATTCAGATTCTTTAAAAACAGTCAGAAAACAGAAAAAGGAGGATGGTTATAGTGAGGCAGATTGTGATGGCAGACATCAATGGTCTGATTTCCATCATCTTGTTCCTTAAGGAGCTACAGAAAAGTGCTTAGGGATCCATTTTACACTTACTGGTACTTATGCGTAGGTTCTTGGGGTATGGAGCTACAGAAAAGTGCTTAGGGATCCATTTTACACTTATCTGTACTCATGTGTAGGTTCTTGGGGAATAAGGGATCCAAAAATAGGACCCTTCACGGTTGGATTTAATGAGTTGTCCCTCTGCCCTTCTAGATCTGGAGCAAGTTCTCTGTAGTCAACAGAATTCACCTGTGGTCAAGCTGTGGTAAGTAAGAAGATAATCTGACTCTAGAGATTTGCAAAAAACAAGAATTGAAATGTCAGTTTTCAACAGAAACTGGATATTTAATTTTATTGTGAATTTCAGCTTCCCGCTGACTTGATCACAAACAGAAGCATGATCACAAACTCTTCCTTTCTTTCCTAATCCTCATATGTCAATATAACCTTGCTTTGCCTTGACATTGTAGGAGTTCCTGGAAAGATCACTGCAAATTTTGTAACACTACCTCAATTACAGATGATGATTGGTGCAATAGATCTCTTTGAAATAGGCAAATACATTGAGAGCCCCTTGAAACAGAAATTCTTCCCACACAAAGGTGATACTGGTCAAAAGCTCTTGGGAGCAGAAGTGAAATTATCGTGGATAAATTCACTGCCAGAAAGAAGGTAAAGGCAATTAAGGAAACTTCCCGAATTTTACCATGGTCCGCAGATACACAGATGTATACACTCTGCCAGATATCCTCCTGGTGCGGGTCTTACCTTCCCAACGTAGAGAGGGTCAGTTCCTGTGTACTCCTCCAGAACAAAGAACTGGTTCCACACCCAGCTCCGCTTCATACGCTGATGCAGCTTGTCCGACAGGTTGTCTTCTTGTCCTTCAGTGAGGGGCCTGGCACTTCCTGACAGCACAGTTGTAGTAAGGTCCATCAGTCCCCAAAAATATAAGGAGACGCCAAGTCCAAGCAAGTTCTTTGCATTGCTCATTCTACCTGAAGTCCACATCCGTATACTAGGGCTGACTTAAAAGTCAAAACACAGTATCGTAGGTCCCTTGTGAAGAATGTAGGTCCTGTGTGTAGTCCTTTGAAATGTCCAAGAGAGATCCTGGTTCTGAGAATGGCAGTCTCCTGTAAAGTTAAAGGAAATTTATAGGAGGATCTTTTTTTCCCCAAGGTAAAAGAGTTTCCTCAATAGGCAAATATGCTATAAAATATTTAATCTTCTATATAAAAATATAATATCAGGATGCACACCTTCTGAAACTAGGAATACTATTACCGTATAAGCTGCAGAACTGGAGCCTTAGATACAAGAATCCTCAGGATTTAGTCAATAAGTAAGAGTTCTCTGCTTTGCTAGCTTAGCTGTAGTGTTGCTTTATGGTATTGATTGGCATGAGTTAAATGCATACTCTTTAGAAATATTTATGACCAGAAGTCCTTAGAGAATATTTAAAAACAGTTCACTCTGGAAAGTTGTAATAGCTGGTGAACACTTTTTGGCAACCATCTTTCTGTTGGGAACTATGTCATTGTCATTACAAACACATGCATGCATACATGTCTATATAAATACAGATATTATTGCTATATTGCAAACCTTGAATATAATTTCTAGCAGCTCCAAGTTATTTCTAATTTTAATTATTCTTTCAACCTCCCTGTTTCTGAATTCAGGTTTCACACTCTGCTGCCTCCTCTCTGAGGAGTTGATTGCTGCTACAAATGCAACATTTCTAGAATTTGAATGGTCAGTTAATCATTTTATAACCTACAAAAGGTTTCACAGTGCTGATGGTCACGTGCTATTGTGTGATACGTCCAAGCAAGTCAAGCTAGCACATGTTTTCCTCCACAAGCCTGAAAGACCCGTTTAGACAGAGGAATGCTGACCTCTAACAGAGGACACTTTCTCATCAGCCTAGGATCTTTTGTTGTCATGAAGTCAGTTTAGTTGGTGACCTCGCTCCAGGCTACAGATTGTAACAAACCTTTCCTTCACAATTTTGCTGAGTTTAATGATATGAAGCTGCACTCAAGTTACTCTGCCAAAACACTCCATACATCCTCTGTGGGCCTAGTACTTTTGCTGGTCTTTTTACAAACTCTTCTTTCTCTTTTCAGGACAGACTCATTAGGAAAGGCGTATGGGGCTGAGGCTTAAGCAAGTGTTTCATACTTCATTTTACTGCTGTTTTGTACTTAAGTCTTAATTATCCCATGGAAATAAAATGTAGCAGGAGATTTCTGTCAAACATTTCTAACAGAAATTCTTGAAAGACTTCAAAATCATAAAAAAATGTTTTAAAGAGTTTAATGATAATCTTTTGAAGTGAAGAGTGAGACAATGCAATGTTTTCAACAAAGAAGAAGAGAGTGTTTGAAAATTCCCCAGCATCCAAGCTGGTACAACTGGAGGACTGGGTACACTTAGAAATCTACTGAAACAGAATTTAATTTTGGAATTTCAGAATTTAATCCAAAAGTTGGCTGAAATCTGAAAAAGGCATCTTAAGTCTAGAATAGATGTCCACAGGGGAAGTAAAGACAAAACAACTATCTATCTTAGACTAATTTCTACACAAAATAATGTTTCCAAGTATAAAGCCCAGAAGGAATATGACTACACAGTGCTGCTAGCCTATACAGTTGTGAAGTATAGCAAACAACTAACAGGTCCTTTACCTTGAAAAATTTACCACCTAAGGCTCAATAGATACAACACAGAAAGGACAAACTGTAAGCACAGAACATGGTAAATCTCTTCTAAGCAGAGCAACGTACAGAACTGCTGGTTGTTTAGACATTGGCTGCATAATGTGCTGGGGCTTGTTGTCTGCAAAGCCAAAGAATGGGGATTTATCTGAGCAGTATAAGCCCAGAAGGACCATAGTAATCTCCGTGTGTCTGTCACTTCATGAAGAAGCTGGCAACTGCTTGCAAGAGGCAGGGACAAGGCTCAGCTTGCTGGACACCCACAGTCAGAGGAGTCCAAGAGCTGTGTGTGCAGTGCTTGCCTCTCTCTGTCCCATGAATCCTTAGCTCACACTAGCCAATATACATTCATACTGGGGAAAGGAGACTGAAGTGCTCTTCATAGAAGGTATGTCCACCTTGCTCTGGACATGAGCCAACAATGTGCGCTCACAGAGGAGAAGGAAACTGTATCCTGGGCTGCATCAAAAGCAGCGTGGCCAGCAGGTCAAGGGAGGTGATTCTCCCCCTCTACTGTGCTCTGGTGAGTCCCCATCTGGAATACTGCATCCAGCTCTGGAGTCCTCCAACAGACATGGACCTGTTAGAGGGGGTCCAGAGGAGGACCACAAAGGTAATCAGAGGGATGGAGCACCTTTCCTATGAGGAAAGGCTGAGAGAGTTGGGGTTGTTCAGCCTGGAGAAGAGAAGGCTCTGGGGAGACCTTACTGTGGCCTTTCAGTACTTAAAGGGGACTCATAAGAAAGATGGGGACAGACTTTCTAGCAGGGCCTGTTACGATAGGACAATGGTTTTAAACTAAAAGAGGGTAGATTTAGACTAGATAGAAGGAAGAAATTTTTTACAATGAGGGTGGTGAAACACTGGAACAGATTGCCCAGAGATGTGGTAGATGCCCCATCCTTGGAAATATTCAGGGTCAGGTTGGACGGGGCTCTGAGCAACCTAATCTAGTGGTAGATGTCCCTGCCCATGGCAGGGGCGTTGGAACTAGATGATCCTTAAGGTCCCTTCCAACCTAAACCATTCTATGATTCTATGATTCTGTGATTCTAAGTTGTCAATGGCAAGTTTTTCTCATCAAAGTCAGGGGTGCATTATTGACAAGCCATGTTTTGCTGCCAAGTGAATGTGAGGAAGGGTCTCCCCCCACCCCTCAATGTGACTTGAGGGAACCCAGCACCGCCTCTGCCATGCAGCAGGAAGGGAAAGCAGAGGCAGGCAGCTGCTAAGGTCCTGCCTGAAGTTTTTACTTTAAGAAATGCCATCTACTGTACAAGTCAGTTACATTTTTGTCCATGTGACAAAAGAGGTGATACAACAAGATGGACCAATTCCTGTGGCAATGAGAATTGTGTTTGTAGGTGAACTCCCAAACCATGAATTCAAAACTAAAGGTGCCAGATGTCTCCTGCAATTAAGTTCAGACAACAAGGGTCAACAGTGCTTAGGCAAGGTAATATCAAGACATGGTTAAATAAATTTTCAGAGTTACCAGTATACCTGTAATGAGGCAATAGCAAAAAAAATCTGATCATCAGGATGTTTTTTCTGCACGTGTGCATTTTATCAGCAGCAAGCAATGTAAGTAGAAGCAGCGAACTAAAGGTCAAGAATAGGGTCATACATGCTTCAGGCTCTTTGTGATAACAGCTTTTGTAACTTGAATGTCACTTGTCATTGCATTGCAATGCAAGGAACCTTTCTTGAAAATAGTGTGCAACTCAGTGGCCTCCAGGAGCAACATCCCTGAGAGCATTTCCTATTCTCAATGCAATCTCATTTTTGGGTATAGCAACTACCAGGAAATTTGCCATTAAGTAACGTAAAATCTTGTAAAAGGATCTTCCTTCCCTGAGTACCAGTAATTTCTCCATGTAATGCCAGCCCACGGTGATACAGTCATACATTTTTGTAGGAATTGAAGAAAGCACTAGTGGTGAGGTGGCACACAATTTTTTTATGTTAATACCAGGGTTTCTGGTGTCTCATGCCTTTCGAAAACTGTGAGCAAGCAGGCTCAAACTTGTCACATTTTGCTTCTTGCCTAAAGGCAAATTACTGTTATTAATGACTGTTTAATAAAAATGGTTCCTCTGTCTCAGAGGCTGAAGGAGAATGATTTTTTTTTTTCTGTCTTAGGTCCTCAGCTGGTATTAAAAGAATAAAAACCGCCTTTGTTAACTTCTGGCCTGCAGTGCTGGGGGATCTCTGGGGCTCCCTTCCTGCAGCTTCACCAACCCCAGGTGTGTACTATTCGCCTCTGGATCTTCAAGGCCTACTGGTCAAGCGAGGTATTTCTCAGCACTCATGTACATTTAGGGTTTGAATTGTGTGGTAGCACAAGTGATGGCTGAGCTACAATTAAGGTCATGGATGACCGAGTCTTTCAGAGGATTCATGCAGAGGGCTTCTTCACCAGCTGAGTGTGATGGATGAGTATGGGGTCACTTAGGCTGTAGGCACGACAGTTGGTTAGGATGATAGCCATATGTTTCGACTGTGCTAGCTTGGTGGGATTTCTAACCTCAAGTGGACCTTAGTGGTTTTGCCACAGATGGATGACAGAGGCTTTGAGGCAGAGTCTGTTTTTCTGTCTCAGGCTGGCTAGTTCCTTGCAGGGAGATCAGGGTACCAGTCATACAGGAAGGCACATGTTGGCATAGGCAGAACTGAACCTTTCATGTTCTCTTAATGCAATTTGTTTCTCTGAGCCCTCCAAAACAGTTTCTTAAGGACACCTGCAAAGATGGAATTGATGACCCTCTGCTTGTCATATGAAATACATTATAGAAACATGTTTCATGGGGATGTGCAAAGGATTTGAAGGCAGTAAAGGGAGGGAAATCTTGCTTTCCTTGCTCACACAAAAAGATTATTGAGCCCAGGGAAACTGTACGACCAAGACCTGTGGGTTTTCTGCAGAGGATATTTTATTTTTCAAGAACAATTTAAATGTTTCAGAACCCAGTTCGTTACCTACAGTTGAGTACCCCATTGTAATAGGCTTAGCTGCATCTGTGCAGTTTAGATCCCTGACCCAAAGTGAATGCCCTTCTTGCCCCTGCTTTTGTGATGAATAGTTGATTACCAGCTTAGTTGTTCAGGTTATTTTCTCTGTTCTTGCCTTGCCAACATTGCTGAAAATCCTTTTTCTTGTCACTCAACAGTTACAAAAATGGCTTTTGGCTTCATAAAGACCCGTGAAGATCTGATTGAACTCTGTGCAACTGGTGGTCTATGCATGATACAAATGAACTATCTAATTGTTCTACACAAAAGAGTCACAATAATGCACTTTCCACCATTGCAAACACAGATTTCTCTTTTAGCCCATATTATGGATTACAGTAGGCGTATTCCAAGTGCGAGCTACTCTTCACGCTCCAGTTTTAAAGACCCCCTCAACGCATATTTGTACTGTAATTAAACTATTCTTAATTGAATAGCTAATTCTGGGAAAAGATGAAAAGGAAAAAGAAATATCTGCCAGAACCAAGTTCTAGCATTTCTCGCAAGTTACCCATTTATCTTGTTAATTCTGAAGAGAACAGCACTTTCAAAGGAAGGATGAAAATATTAATAGTTTGGATGACCATATGGGCATCCAAAGACTTCCACTGGGAATTGAATGTATTGTGCTCAGTACATATTTACATAAACACCAAGGATTTTATAGTCAGAAAGCTCAGACTTGAAAAGGTTTATACACATGCTTAGAGTATTTGTCATGTTGAGCAAGTGGTCTCCCAGAAAGTCAGTGGACTATTTGCATTCATAAAATGAATTACATGTTTACGTCTTTTATGCCTGGTCCTCCCAATGGATTTTTGCTGCATGGAGCCAGCACTCATGTAGGATGCTACGGACCCTAATGAAACCAATGCTGGCACATCGCCTGAGCAGAGGCAATTCATTTGCAGGAGACATGTTGCACTGAGAAAGTGGGGAAGAAAGAGGCAATCACTTTTAAACTCCCTCCTCCAATTTCTCTGTACATAAATACAAAAATACATGTGATGTTTCTAATATATATATGTAAATGTTTCTTAGCAGCACATACACTGCCCTAGGAATATGTTAATGGAAAATTATTTCTGTGTTTAATGACACATTTAAAGAGTTTTCCCCCACTAATTTGCCAAAAGAAACCAAACAACTCAGTAATGAACATAGTAGGAAGAAATTAAATTTGAGTGAAAAGAATTCTCCAAGTGAGCTATTTACTTCATTCCTTGAATTTCTTGTGATATTTTAAACCCAAGGTGGGGGTGTGAGCATTGTGCAGTTTTTTACCCCCCATTAAATGGATTATTCTTTTATGTTTTCACAGATGACTTCTTAGGTTTCCCATACCCTTAGTTGCTCACAGCTTTGTCATAGAATGCCTTTGCAATAACCCCACAGGAGCACCAGTTCTGTAAGAAAGTGTAGGCTGTATTCTGCACGAGGCAGGACCACCGGCAATAGGTGCGTAACACCAGCCGCCAGGGATGGAGGCTCCACCAAGTTGGGATCTAAAATCTCTTAAGCAATTTATGCAATCCTTGTCTCGTTTCAGAAATGTTAATGCTTGCAGTACCTAAGTTAGGTACCTCTAAACAGGCTGCCTGGTTATAGTCCTAAATATTTTTGTACTACTTCCAGAACTTCACATGTTTGATTTCTGGCCCAAGCCGGTCCTACTGTTACTGTTACCTATTGTTATACTTACTGGGCAAGTTTAAATTAAAAGGAAAAATCTAGGAGCATTTGTTACTGTTCTTGAAAATAGACTGGGCCTGAACATGTATTTTTATTTTTACTTCATTTTACTGAGATCTTCATAAATACAATGAATCTTGACAACATGCCATATGGTGCATAAACATTAACTCAGAATAAAATCCATTGTCATAAAATTACATCTACAGACCAGTCAACAATCTCTCCTGGGACACATCAGTGAACCCATTTTACTCAAGATCTGAAGTGCTTCAAAGCTACAGTGTGCCTGCAGAGCAAAAAATCCCACAGAACGACAGAGGGAGTCCCATCGTATAAATCCCAGCACTATAGATGCATAAAAAGATCAAAAAGAATGAAACACAATCACAAAGTAAACATTTCCAAATAAAATGATGCTGATAACTTACATCAGGTGAGGATTTGATCCCCAGGTTTTACTCAGTGTGAGGTACTGTAAATACTACTGTAAAAGAGTAGGACAGAAGGAGAAGAGGGTTTCAAAAAGTTCCGTACTGGTCTAACTAACTGCTGAAATCAGCCTCAATAGAAACTAAGTAAGGCATTGTAAATACATTGCAAAATCCAAATAAGTGCCAGATAAAACAACCTCTACCCAATTAAGGATGTACAAAAATATATAATACATATGAAAATCATACTAATTAAACTTCTGTTATTAAGGAAAAAGTCCTTTTAATCCTCACAGTCTTCTGACTACTTTTGCCACCATGTCAAGGAACAATCTGTAAGTGACTCTAAACTGGGACTTGATGTTCATGCAAACTGTGATAACCTTCTTAAACACGTACCTTTTATTAAAAATACAAGCCCCCTCCTCTCCCCCCTCCAGCACTTGCTTTGCAGCTGTACCAGGAGCCTTTGCTCAGACCTGTCTCAAGGCTTCTAAGCGGCATAGGCAAAATCTGTAGTTTCCTGCCAAGAATGAGAGGGCTGGGTGGGAAGAGTGAGATTTCCTATGCTATAAAAAAAGAAGAAGGGGAAGGATGGGTCAGGTGTGGGGTGAAGCGCTGGTGTCTGTCAGAGCCAGGGTTTTTGTGAAGGCAATGAGAAGATGAGATGGTGAATACTGCTGTGATGACCTAAGCTCTGCAAGCTGAGAGGCCAGCAGGGATAAAGCTCAGGGATGCAGCCTGCTGCACTAGGCAGTGGAGCACTCATGCCCCGAACAGGACCTACTCACAACTGTTACAATCCTCTTTGAGAAAAATGTACTAATGCCTTCCCTCTATTTCTCTTTTGCTTCCTTCTGCCCACGTCCCTCCCCTCTTCCAGGTCCTGAGTAGATGCCTTGCCTGGTCTGCCGTTCCCCTGCAATGGGATAAAACCTGTTCCTGTTGCACACCTGGAATGCATTTTGAACCTGAGGTGTCCCTGTCTGTGCTGCGTGGTGCCTATGGTAGCAAATCATGTTTTTAGCTACTAAACATTGCATTTTGGGTATGCCTGTCCCCAGAATATGACATATTTCCATGTAGCAGAGAGAACAAGACTCTTTCTTATCCCACGGCTGCTGGATAGATGATAAGGCTCTCTGATACCCCCTAAATGCCAAAGATGGAAAAAGTGTTACCTCTTATCTGGAGACAGATATGAGAAACCGCTGTCTGCCTGGAGCAGATATAGGTAATATTTTTTCCCATGCATGAAGATCAAAAATAATGATAGGTAAGGGTCTCTGCTGTTACTGGTGAAGACAACTTCCTAGTTTCATTATGACTGTGTTCCTGGTTAACATGGCATTTCATATAGCGTTCTGACATATTAGAAATGGACCCAAAACAACCCACTTCCAAAAGCAGCTGTTGAAGACAAAGAAGTGAATGGGTAATTTCTTTTTCCAACCAGAAAACAGTACTTGGCCATCTCTCATAATAATTGCATGTACCCACTGGCACATAGTGTTTTTTTGGTTTTGCCTTTTTTTTCCTTAAACTTGTGTCTGTATTTATAAAGAAAGGATTGTCTTTAACCTATAAAATAGCTGTAGGTGCTCTAAGAGGTGAAAATATTTCCTCTAATTCATATTTCTTGAGTTTGACATTGATTCAACTGTACAACACTGGAATCTGTACCTTGACTTGACCTCACTGATTGCCCTGTCTGAGCACGAAGACACGCTACTAACCAACAAGATGAACATTTTCAAGCCCGCTTCAAGCTGCTGTCTATGAAATCAAACCAGCAAAAGAAACAGAAGTCTTACAGCCTCTTTCTCTATCTGAACTGTTAGAGTCCATCTTGTTATCACCTAGCTTCAAAGTGTTTCTAGAAATACAGAATATGAGTGCCTGGCCTTCACAGGACACTTTCAAGCTGAAAGAATAAAGTAAGAAGGAATAAAGATGTGCTGACCTCATTTGTCCTAGAACTGTTCTGATACAGCAGGAATAAGGTTTGTAAAGCCTGAAAAAACAACCTCAGATGCTTTGCATATCAGCCTCTAGATTTTGGTCTTCAAAATCAATTGTTGCAGTCTCCACAGGGAGTGTATGTGAGGTATTATCTAATCGTCCTCTATAAATGTGACATGCACTAACAATACCCCTTATGAAGAGGACCCCATTATCTGTTTTCCATCTTCTGCTGGGACATGTGTTCCCAGCTTTCCCAGCCCCCTCCCATTTCAGAAGGTGAGTATTCTAGATGAAGCAGTTCCTCTTCCTGGATTACTTAGAATCATAGAACGGTTTAGATTGGAAGGGACCTTGAAGATCATCGAGTTCCAACCCCCCTGCCACAGGCAGGGACACCTCCCACTAGACCAGGTTGCCCAAGGCCCCATCCAGCCTGGCCTTGAATGCCTCCAGGGATGGGACCTCAACAACTTCTCTGGGCAACCTGTTCCAGTGCCTTACCACACTCAAAGTGAAAAATTTCTTCCTAATGTTTATTTTTCTTCCTTCATAGCTAATTTTCTTCCTTCATACCTAAATTTTCTTCCTTCATAGCTAAGAAGAACTAGCATTTACTAAAATATGAAAGATTTCTTAGGCTTTGTTTTGCTGGCCAACTATTGGCTTGGCAATTTGTTACAGGTGACTCTTTCAGAGGAGACTCCAAAACCCAGTGCTCCATCTGTCTTAGTATTCAACATGTAATGGTGATGTAATAGGAGCTTTTGTAAGAGCTGAGGTATTCTTGGCCAAAATTCCCATCCTTCCATTATCTGCTGTGAGCCATCTGGTTGCTGTCCTTCTTCACAGGGGAGGATCTTTTGCAGCTGTTTTGAGTCTGATTTCCCAAGAAAATGAGTTTATGCAGTGATATAATTGCAGTGATATTCCATTAATATTGTGAAAGACAGACAGAGGTCCCAAGGATTACTGTATTTCTGTCTGCTTCCTGGGTATCAGCAGGTACTGTAGGGAAGGAAGACCCAGATTAACGTCCACACTGAGGAAAGGACAGGCAGTTATACAATCTCTTTAGCCAAGTGATCATCTCGCATGTGGCTCCAGACTAGTAACTGAGGTGTTTTAGCTGGTATGCTAAGGGAGCTGGAAGGAGCTGGAATTATTGTGTGCATGAAGGAAGAGTTATGGGGAGAAGACATAACCATAATAAACCAGGCTTTGTAGCTCTGCTCCTCTTCGCTTGTTTGTTAATAGCCTTATAGGAAAATTTTATCCATGTATAAGTCCCAGGGACCACCCCACTACTGAAAGCTGCCTTAGGATCCAGTACCGCTCACCAGTGCAAACTCTGAGTATGGACCTGAGAGTAAGCTATGGCTTTCATTCACTGTTCTTCACTGGTAGTCACCAGCAGGTCATTTCGTGCCTCTTTAATATCTAAGTACACCTTCTCTTTAGGTAGGGAGACATCAGTCAGCAGACGAAGAATTAATGACTCTGACCACAGCACGTAAACACAGAAGACCCTACTGACAGCAACAGCATGGGACATCAAGGCCCATTTCTCTGACTGTCAGTAGTCACTTCATGTAATCCCTCAAACAGTTTGAAGATCTTTTCTTAATTCTCAATAATTCAGACATAGGATTGCAAATATGCAATCAAAAGACCGCAAGGAAATGCAGAAAATGCAGAAGGGCTTAAAGGAAAGCAAATTAAAATACATTCCAGAAGAACTTCTCAAATGAGATTGCAGCTTTGCTGTTAGCCCATCCACGTGTGCATTGCAGCAAAAAGATTTTTCTTATGTACCTGCTAAATCTATTCTTTCTTACTTGCGGATGTGCATTTTTATTAGCATGTTCTGCACTGTACCTTTTTGATATCTCAGGATTGCCCTGCCAAACCAGATCTCTGCTCTAATGTTGAGATTTTTGCTTTTGGAAATTGCCAATAACTAGTACTTCCAAACAGTTAAACTCCCTCTCAGTATGCTTTGGAGGTGATAGTTCAGAAATGAAGGAAATTCTGACAAAAGAAACTTGACATCAGAATAGCTGTGATTAATAGCAGCAAAGAGGACTATACCAAGAAGCTAGATAGAACTTCCCAAGTGGAAATAGAGTGGGCTTCTAGTCTGACACAAGTGAAATCCTAACCAGAGAAGGTGTAAGAAAAGGAGAAAAAGTGGTATTTTTCTGAAATATTGAGCTATGGGTTGCTGGGAAAATGTATGACACTTGAAAGACGTGCATGCAAACGTAAATAATTTGCCTGAAAGACGGTTGCTCAAGGAAACTTCACTTCCAGGTGAAGCTGAAAAATCCAGCCTTGATGTAGTTTTATTTCTTTCTCTTTGTGGGAGAAATTTGATTAATTAAATATTTTGTATTTGAAGTTTCAGAGAGGGGAAGGAGAAGTGGAAAATAAAGAATAAGGGAATAAGTACCAGTGCTCAATGTTGAGGTCAATAATGTGATACTGCTTAATACATAATCTTTAGATAATTATAAAAAGTAAGACTGTACTGTCGTGAGATGTCGGAAACGGTGAAAATTCATTGCTGACCCTTGTGATTGGTTTATGCACCGAAGCATGAGTTTTGATTTCTTCCTTTGGACTGAGAAATCATTTTATCTCTTTGAAAAATATAGCAGTATAAATATCACCTTCAATTTCTCCCAGATTTTCAACTTTTTACTACATCTCTTTTTAAATTTGGGGGAAGCATGAAGAAATAGGATGGATCCATTTTTACTTCATCAACTTATCTTGATCTCAGCCAAAAGACTGATCTAGTGTCCAGTGAAAATGGATGGGATATTTAGATGTTATGCTCTGTCTTCTCTCAAGTCGTATAACCTACATTTTTGAAATCTCTTGCCAAATTAATCATTCCACATAGAATTTACCTTTGGGAACTTCAGAAACCAGCTAAAGCAACAGCCAAAACAGAGGTGATTATCTTCATGAGCTTATGAAGATGGGTGAGTTCCTAGAGGACTGGCAGAGGAAAACCATCACACCTATATTTAAAGGGGGAGGGGGCAGTGGGGAAGAGGAACCAGTGAATTATAGAGCCTTCATTCCAACTTCAATACATGGAAAGTTATTGGAACAAACAACCAATTTTTCAATATCTAGGGGATAATGAGGTCCTAAGGAATAGCCACCATGGATTTGTGAAGAACAAGTTGACAACAAAAAAGCCTGATTTTCCTCTCTTTGATAAGATAACTGGCCTAGCAGATCCGAGATGAGAAAAATGCAATACATCTTGACCTTTGTAAAATGTTTCACACAACTCCACAAGTCATTGTCAAAGGCAACATAGGGCAATATGGCCCAGGCAAAATGAGAGTAAGACAGACTGGAAAACAATTCAAAGAACCACTGTCAGTAGCTCAGTGTCAAACTGGGAGTCAACATCAAGTGGTCCTGCAGGATTTTGGTTCATGACCAGTACTCTTCAATGTTTATGCTAACAGTTTGGATGATGCTGTACAGCTACAAAATGTGAGGGTGACATCAGGCTGGGAGATGTTGTAAGCACTTGGGAAGATGGGGTTAGAATTCAAAATTATCTTGACAAATGGGAGAAATGGTAGGAAATCAATACCAGAAAATTTAATAAGGACAAGTGGAAAGCACAAGCCTTGGAACGGCAAAGCCAAATGCCCAGGCATAGAGTTGAATAATGGCTGAGAAGTCAACACTGTAGGAACAGAGCTGACCACAAACTGAGTAGGAGCCAACTCTTTGATGCACGGGTTTTTGCAAATGAGGAAACACCATTCTGAGCTGTGTCGACAGGATGTTGGGCAAGTTGCTCATGTTGCATATGTGAAACACTTTTACTGGCACCCTCAGCACAGAAAGGCAGCGCATCACAGGTTAAAGAAGATACAGACAGACTCCCAAACTGCTGCCAGGAAGACAGCAAGAAATTTGAGCAGAGGTCTGGAAAAACAGGACATGTGAAAAGACTAAAAAAATTGTATTTGCTGAGTCTGGAAAAATGAGATTTGGAGGAGGGCATAAAAGCAGACTTAGAAAAAGTGTAATACATACTAACAGGTATAATAGGAAGAGTAGTGATCTATTGTTCTTCTTAGTTTCCAGGGACAGGTGAAGGTGCAATAAACCTAATTTGAAACAAGAGAAATTTATGTTACAAGTAAATTGATCCTCTAATGATAAGGTGGGTGAAATACTGGAACAGATGACTGATAGAAACTGTGAAATCTCAATTTTTTTAGCTTTTAAGAAAAGGCTAAAGCATAGTCTATTGGAAGTTGTTTTGGTGACCTCTGATCTTGTATCAGAAGCAAAATACAAAATTTAGAAAAGTCCTACATTTCTATAACCCTGAAATGCATATAAAATCACATCTTATAATGTAAACCAAAAGGTTTGAGTGCTTACTATGTCTAGTCTTCCTGTACCATTTCCCTGGGTCTTTTCACCTCTTCCCTGGCTCCTCTGTTAGGCTGAATCCACACGTGATGTGATTTGCCTCTACTGTGTAAGTACTCAAATAAACCAGTCAGTTTTACTAAGTGGTAGAGAGAAACCTTATCAGGCATGGATAATATTTTTAAGCTTATTTGAACATACCAAATGAACCCTAGAATGACCACTGCTTGCCATGATGATGAGGAAAAAACACAAAGAAAAAAACTCATGCTTTTCTTGATCATCATAAGAAATTGGTCTTTCCAGGAAAGAGATGATCAGAAGGTGCTTGGCTATGACTGCCGTACTGTGGGGTTAACCGGGAATAAAGCATTCACTCCTGCTGCACTTTGATTGCCCTTGGGGGTCCCCACTTCTACAACAGCAATAATTTCATGACAGGTAAATCAGATCCAGAGCCTTGTATGCTTAAATGGCATTTTTTTAGATTATCCCTTCAAGCAGGAGGTTGTACCCTTGATCCGAGCATAAGGACTTCTGTGGCGCAAACTACTCTGTAATATCCCTAACCATACTGAATTGTCACCTTACTTCATAAAATGACCATCAAAAGATGTTCTATTGATTCAGAAGGGGCTTCTGTTTCTGCATGTGCTAATTGATACTTTATTAAAGTCTAAGTTAGCATACAACAGTGCTAACTAGGCCAGAATCCCTGCAGCTTTGTAAAAGACCATTATTGCTTTTCAAATCCCTATATGAGAAGATAAGGACTACCCACCCACTTTTCTCATTGATTCCTGCCTCAGAGTATAGGTTCACAGTCTATATAGATGTTCACAGTCTATGTATCCAAGCAAAAATAATTAACCGACCCTTCCTATTAAGTCCGACATATTTTCAATAAAACAAAGTTTGAACCCTGGTGACTCCATTATAGCTGGCTGTACAACATCATGGGGCACAGTAAGACACTTTTCTTTGCATTAGTCAGTTAAGATATAAAAGAGACCCTGGCTATTTCTGCCTTTTAAAAATTGATCGACACTTACTATAAGAGTAGAGGTGTTCTTTTTCATGTTCTATAAACTTACTTTTCTGTTTATCTAAATCCGCTTGAAGCTGGCATTGATCCTCTCACTTGTGGCCTATGCAGTCTTACAGCAATGCTCTACATTATTGCATTTGATCTTGGATTTGCCATGTTTCAATGGGAAGCGAAGTGTTTCGATGTGCATAAGACCAAATTTTCCCCAAAAAGCTTCTAGCCTAGTCTCTTGATTTGTACAGAATGTGCACAAGGCAAATCTTACTTGCTTTGCTCATTTCACACCTTCCAGTTGACTTCAGTCAGAACATTCAGGTGAACAGAGCCATGAAGATATGACCTGCAGTTCTGAAGAGGCACATAAAAGAATTACAACACCTAACTATATACTTTGTAGGTACAAATGTAGCTTTGGCATTCAGATGGCAGAGTTAAATGCCTATATTATATCATTTGTGCCCATTAGCCTATTAATTGTCTCATTACCAACAATGAATAACTGCAGGCACAAAATATGTCTGAAGGAACTAAAATTTTATTCAGATACTATTTATATTACTGTGACATTCCTTGGGATGGAAGTGCAATATAAATTCATAGTATTACCTGTCAAAAATCTATCACCTCTTCTCCAGCCACTAGAATATCTTTCCTTCAAGAAATATTTTTCCTGCCAATCACATGATAATAAGCAAAATACAGCTTAAATGAAATTTTCTACTTTTTAACGTCAGAATGATCTCCACTTGCATAATATAAGGGGACTAAGTTTCTTAATCAATATTTCACTCACATAAAATAAAATAGTATAATATAATGTAATATAATATACTATGAAGTGATATAATATAATGCAATATAATATGACACATATGGAAAGCACGGTGTCTATTTTCTGCTAGAAGATATGACATGCTCATGAATATGCATCATTTGATAATACCAGGAAGGGCAAACCCAACACACATGCAGCTCACATCCACAAATACCTGGGCAGCATTAAAGGTGTGTGTGTGGGGGTATGAGCCACCTTTAAGCCCACAGTTTGAGACGCACTGAAGAAAGGATCAGATCTGATTAAAGTCAGTTCCTGCTAATTTCTAGTTAAATATCGAAGGTAGAGTAACAAACCAGTGAACGTGACTGACTCAGGAAGCCCCAGCAAACAGTTGCATTTTCAGAAGGATTTAAACAGGGAAGTGTTTGTCTTGCAAAACTCATATAGGGAGAGCATTGCAGGCTGCTGGAGCGACATGGAGATGCGGAGGGCTGGGCTGTCCCGGTTCTGCACCAAGGCAGCCTCAGGCAGTGCTGGCCAAGGCTGGAACAAGGTCTTCCTTTTGTCCGTCTGTTTGGCCACTACACCCGCTCTGCCCGCCTGCATCTCCCACCTGCCCCAGATAGCAGAGGTGGTACCTGGGACCCTCGCTTTAAGAAGTACCTACAAATGGCCATGGGCAATCTGTGGGCGCCTGGGTTACACCCTTCTCCAGCCATTTTGAAACCAAAACGGACTCTCTTGTGGCTGCCCTGGGCATCCTGAGGAGTTTGTACACTTAAAATTTGGGCAGAGGAAAGCCTTCCTCTCCAGGAGCTGCCCAAGGGGCTGCGGGTCCCTGCCCGCTCTGGCCCAGGTAGGTCTCAGAGCCCCCACCCCATGATAGTGCCACCCCACCATGTGGGGAATGTAGCTGGCTGGGAAGCTGGTGGGATGGCTGGAGGGATGCTCCTGACTGAGCAGCAGAATAATCACTGCTCCTCGTGCTGTGTCCGAGGCGGGAGGAGGAAAGTGGGTATTTTCCCCGTGTGCAGGAGCCGGACTGCTCCGCTTGCAGAGGGCTTAACATGCATTCACCTGTCTCTGCAGCTGTTGTTAAAAAATGTGGGTGTTTTTTCTTTAATGATAATCCCCACACACCATTAATTTCAGAGGGTGGACTCCAGAGCAGTAGTTCCGAGTCATTTTGCTATGAAGAAAAACTGAACAAACTAGAAAAATGTGAACAGTGAATTGGAAAGTGATATGTCAAGGACAATAAAACTTTTGATTTCTGGTTTAACATTCATTCACTATTTCAAGAAAAGCTGTAGTGTCTGTCCAACATTATTAATTAGCATGAGCTTCATTCACTGTAACTCTTCTTTCTCTTCAAAGAAACACATATATTGTTATATATGCCCCATTTTGTTTTCCCACAAGGCACATTTCAAAACAACATGTGCTACTTCTGATGCAATACCATATCAGTCTGATTATGTTGTACATAAGATATGCCCTAAGATAGCGCACTGCACAGATATTTATTTAGAAGGACACCTTTGATGTTGTGTGAACTAAAGCAATCTTTAAATTCTACTGAAATAAAAGTGAAATTCTGTGTCACTGTAATCAATCTTGATCCATTGTAGAAATCCAGGCTCCGCACAAGTGCCATTCTAATCTACTTCCAAATATAAGTTTCCAACTAGACAGTCAAGACACGCGGATTAGCTCTTTGAACAGGAATTTTCTGAAAGCGCAAGTAGAAATGTATGTGCCTAATGCCTATTTTACAAATCAACTTTTCAATTAGAGGAGTTTTACAACTTGTTTAAGAATAACATGTCCATGTCACTGTCACTCTTAAGTAATTCATGCATTTAAACTTACAGCCTCCTTGAACAGACTTTGAGAAACAAATAAGGGAATTACTGCTGAGCCTTTTATATGGATACCAATGACTGCAACAGACAGCTACCTAATATTTCTGAAGAACTGTTTCAGACAGCTTGTCCACATCTTAGAGAACACAGCATATTAATTTTTTTTTTACCAACACAAAAATACAATGCTTTCTAAATCTTTCCTGCAAGCAATCCACTGTATTCAGCAAGAAGCAATATAGAAAATATACTTTATGCCACTGAGAAAAAAAATAGTAACGTTACAACATACCTTTCACTATGTTTGCGTTTCTCTCTTCTCCTGTCATTTGCTAGAGCAGCTCAGTTTACATATTGCCTTTCTCTTGTGCGCTTCTGGGCAGCGTGTGCAACAGGCGCTTCAACAACTCTGTCCTCTTTTTAACAAAACCCGCTCTAAAGAAAAAGTTTCTTTTGTATTATAGTATGAGTCAACTTTCAGGGAAAAAAAAAAAAAAAAAAGACACCATCCCAAACCTATCAGAACACTCTTAGTCTGATGATCAAGCTTCTTTCCCAACTGATGCACCAGTATGTGAATGGGTCCAGTAATCCATGAGGTGGGGTATACAGACGCCATTCACTAGAAGGGATGCCGGGAGAACATAAGCTACATGGGTGGATGGTGGGAACAATAGCAAACATTTCATGTTGAGGTGGCCGGGAATGAATAATGCATGTGTTGGGGAAACAGTTGCCCCATTCTGATGTGGAGGGGGTGGAAAGAGTGGCCGTGGGAGGTACCTTCCTGATCAAGTTAGCATTTCTAATTAATATCATCGTCTGCAGAGAGCCAGAAGACACTGTATGACAAGAAAACAATGTGCAAATATACAAGCGGGAAGCAATTACAATTATATGGACTCACAAAAATGGCAGCTTGGATGCAAAAATAATATTTTATGTAGGCAGGCAGGCAGGCAGACACAAATGAAACCAAAGTACCCAGAGAAATGTTAGCAGGCTACATGTTCTTTTGATCGGGTATTGTTTAGATACGCCATATAAATGAATGCTTCATCTCAGCTGAACCACCCTTTCAAATTATTGTTAATTAAGTAATAATCCCTGAGAAATCTGTCATTACCAACAGTTAGGAGCTGGTTTATTATGTTTGCCCCAGGCTATTAATGCTCAAATGCAATGGTCCCTAATTGCAATAAGAACTAATTTTCCTGGAATTACACATGCATTTTCTAACTATCTGGTGGCATATTTTTTGTTTTTAAAATTTAGTTTTTAACTTGTCTAACTGGAGCACTGGTCAGTCAGAAAACTATTCTCTAATCACCCTGCACAGAAATCACCATTAACAAAAAGAAAGATGATTTTGTTAGCTTTTTAAATTATTAAATTTTTGTCGCAGACAACAACAACAGCAGAGGTTATAATCCCTATAAACAATGCATCAGCTCCAAATCCAGCAAAGCTAGCAAAAGCATTTTCAATCAAGGCAATGAGCTTTGGATCAGTCCCGACAGTTTCTTTAAAAACAAGATGGGGGGTGTGTGGGGTGTGTGTGGGGAAGTCTGTTGTTTTCTAAGTTTACATTACAACTCTTCTCCTGCAACATGTTATTAACACAATGAAAAACCATTTCTGGGATGTCAATGACCAAACTTTGACCTTTATTCCTGTCAGCTATTCTCAGTGTAGACAAGTTAGGTGGCCACAAGAATTATTATTAAGTATTGTTAAAGGGATAAATTGAGAAAATTAATCCAAAGGCAGGGAAAAAAATATCTACCTGGAATTTAAAGTGATTTGCTCCGCAAACACTTTTTCCCTCAGCTCAGGAGCAGAGTATAAGGAAAAAGCCTTAAAGAATAGCTGCCATTGTCATTGCATTTTAAAAGCATCCACATGACAATTTAAAAAGAACTGCCATTTCAGCTATTTCTTAAATAACCTCTTTCTTCCTCCATAATCATGTAATATATTTCTTTCACCTTTTGACTAGCACTTTGGTTTTTTAATAAACTTACACACTCATTTTGCAGGAAATTATATTTTAAAATGCTTCTCAGAGGTGTTTTATCCTAACAGTTTCATTTGGGTTGAATTAATGTTGAATTCTGATTTGCAGAAATAGAAGGAGAGGAAGAGAGGGAGAAAAAGAGGGGGGAAAAAAAGCAGCTTAGCTTGTATCCAAGCTCCAAAACACACTTATCTTCAATTTGCATTTCCAAATCAATCTTACAGTAACCTTTATCTGTAATAACAGAATTATTCTGATACTTCTAAAACAGATACAGCAGCAGTATAGTTATCTACTGGACTAGATAGTCAAAAGAGTTTCCTCCCCCTCTCTTCACCAGCGCAGTTTGTTTTCAAGCCTTCAATGCCAGTTCTCACTTGATAGTTTTTACTCTTTTCTTTTTTTTTTTTTTTTTCAGGTCCTCATCTCTCTTTTTTCCCCATTAAGATGCGAATGGGCTGGTACCTCATCCAATATGTCTATACATGCCTGAATAGACTTGCAGAAAAGCAGGGTTTCCTTTTGTCTGGGCCCGTATGGCTGTATGTCATTCCGCACCGATAGGCAAGGGCTCCTCTCTCTGTGGGAGATTTCCAATAATTGCCAGAACAAATTAAACTGGGGCTTATCTGTTCCTCTCTCTTTTCAGCTTGAAAATGGAGGAACAAGACCAATTTTAACTGGTGACAATGCAGCGTAGAAATAGATTGGATACAGCTTGTGTGAAGTCATGTTGTAGACAGCAGCGGCCGGACACTGCTTTGAGGAGCGAGGGGCTGTTGTGCTACATGGACTTGTCCAGTCCTTCTGATCTGACAAAGAATAAAAACTGAGTTGGGACATTAAGAGCAATCCATCACCATTGTCACAGGCAGAGATGAATAAAGGAGTATTTCTGATCACACTGGAGTGGACAGGGCAGCCCAGAAAAGGGGAGTGGACGGCAGTGTGTAAAAAGGACAGATGTGGCATATTTTGAAAAACAGAAATGAAGCGTACAATGAATTCTGGATATTCCCCACATGCATACACAGCTCGTTCCCCCTTGTCATCCCCCACCATGTACACCTTGTGCCTTAATGTATGGGCAAGCATCACGAAGCACAGTCTTAACTCTCGACAAAGCAATGGGGAGAGCTCTGCCTTGTCTCTGCAGTGAGTCTGGGGCTGAAAAGAGTTTTTTAAGGGATAATATAGTTATCAGACACATATTTTCTACAGCAAAGAGCTGTCAGCTTCCTTTGCAGATGAGATAAAGTGAGTTCAAAGTGCTTTCTCCAGGCAAAGACAGACTCGAAACCATGCAAAGGAAATGAATTCTTTGACAGTGTGACAGACAGAAATGGGAACCATCAGACTTGAAAAAGACCCTTAATTCTTGGGGCTGCTGAATGCCAATGAGAAATATTAGGATCTTCTCTTGACCAACATGATTACTGCTATCAAACAAGAGTATGTCAAACACCTTTCAACATACTGTTGTCTGTCAAGCTCTAAAAAGCCATCATTCACTGTAAACTATCTTCTCAACTACCACTCTGCCTCAGTCAGGCTCTCCCAGCCTCACAGACAGTGAGAAACAAACAGTGAAAAAAATTCCAGCGGTACTTAGTGCTGTCAGCTTTTCTCCTCTTTTTCTCTCAAGCTCTGATGTTCCTGCTGCATATCAGAAAACCAAGAAGGAAGTTGTGATACAGTCATTAATGAACACCAGGGGATGTAACTTCAGGTTACTGGAACTGGATGCAACATCAATCGGTAAGGTCACCCTCGTGTCCTCTCACCGGAGGAGAGAGATCAGCACCTCCCTCTCTGCTCCCCTTCATGCTGACAGTGTAGACTACAATGAGTCTTCTCTAAGCTGAACAAGCCTAGTATCCTTAACTGCTCCTCATCGGTCATACCCTCTAGTCCTTTCACCATCTTTGTTGCACTCCTTTGGACACATTCTAATATTTTTATATCTTTCTTATATTGTGGACCCCAAAACTGTACACTACTTGAAGTGAGGCCACACCAATGTCGAGGTGTAGAATATTTGGTGTGGAACTTGGAACAAGTGTCAGCCCACCAAAAGAAAGCACTAGGATCTTGCTTATGTCTTTTATACAGATGAGTTCATTTTAACATCACACACAAGAAGTAAAAACATAGTAAAAGAAGTGAAAATATTGAGGAGAAAAAAACAGATGGACTGAAAAAAAAGTAAAATGCAAAGTCACATTCTTAATTTGTAATGTCAATCCTGAGAGCACCCCTTTGACCTTGATAACTTCCGTAACTTGTGAATCTTAAATAAGCACTTGTGTTTCTTAAACAGCCCATAACTAAACTAATTACCTAAGGAGATGCTATAATTTTAGATCATTTTTAAATGTCTCTGGAGGAAGCTATGGAAAATTCATAATAGGTTCATCTTCCATTAGGTACTCAAGAAAAAAATTAGCAAAGTGCAAGTTTTACAGTATGATCTTCAGTTCTAAAATTTGTGAACAGTCAGCAAAACTGGAATGGCAAATCCATTTTGAATTGACTTTTTTATAGTCATAAGCCTGTGAATTCAACTTTTTCAAAAGCATACACTTCAGAGACTCTGCAGTATTTTAGTCCTGTACATTCTCATTTCTAGCTATTCTTTTTGGTTGGGGCAGATGTGGGCTTGTCACTGTCCAATGCACAAATGCTCACATTGGAGAGGGGTATTTTTAGAGCCCAAACAGAACTCAGCTTCTCTGTTTCCATCTTGAAAGCAAAGTCAATAAAACCTACATTCCTGCGGAAAAGGTAAGATCAATTTCAGTTGTCATTTATTGTCTAGAAACCTCTCTTAGGAGGCATCAGGAAAGGTGATTCCATCTCTATAAAATGGGCTAGTCTGTCATTGGCTTTAATTAGTGCCATGCTGGAGAAATCTGAATATAGGACAAAATTGTCCTTTCTCTTTATAAATATACAAGTACAAAACTAGAAAACAAACTTTTGCAGAAAGATAAAGACCAGAAGGTAGCTGCATGTTGGGATGAAGTTAGGGGTGACCTCTGAAGCAATCGCCAATGTCAAGCGAAGAAGAGGCAGCGCTCACAGCAGGAATTAGCACCTGTCTGCCTGCCCACTGAAGACCTCTTCAGAGCCTCGGGAACAGAGGCCTGACTTTGCTCATTATGGCACCGAATTTGCCTGGCCTGCTACTTTAAACGGGAACAAACCCAACTGTTTGATAAGGGGGAGGGTGCCTTGATAACTGGCCACGCAGCTGGGCAGAGAACAAAACTTTGCCGAACCAGCCATGTTTACTGTGCAGAACTGAAGTCTGTCAGTCCTTTATCACCTCACCGTGGCAGTTGTTAAAGCCTTAAAAAGCTTTGCTGCATGCATAGTGAGTGCAGCAGTAGCCAAAAGCAGGTTTGTGCTGGTGGGGTGGTGGCTGCCCTGCTGTTCCCCATCCTTGGACATGGATGGTCCTGCTGGAGGACCCCCCGGCCAGAGGCTTTCCTCCATCCTGGCAGTGCTGGGAGGATGTGCAGGGTGCCCCTGCAATAACGCAGCATCACCAGCTATGCCAGAGGAGATGAGGGGGAGAGGAGCCAGTGCCTGGCTCTCCCCTTTCCCTCTTCCCCCTGTTGCTGATGGCCCAGATCATTTCTTGCACAGTCGCTGCCTTCAAAAACTGGGGGCAACGGTGAGTGCACAGGGAAAGGGACCTCCACTTGGACTGAAGCTGGGGACCCTGACCAACAGGAGAGCCCCAGCCTTTGGTGCAATATGGGGTGGTGCCTAAGGGTGGGAGCTCTCCTGCTCCCATGTTCATGCCCTTTCTCTCAGTCAGCTGCTTCATGCGTCTACTTAATTTATCAGCACTTTGGGCTGGCCTCGGTTGCAAATGAATCCAAAATCTCCTTCCCCTCCGCAGCTCTAAATGAATTACTTTTGAACACCAGGCCAAAGAGGCTTGACTTTCCCTTGATTGGATAACTTAATCACCTCTCCCATCTGTCAAGGACCTCCTGTCTTGCAGTTTGATGTACTGAAGCAGAAATGACACCCGGTTGATCTCGACAGCCTTTGTGCTAACCTCGTGCCCAGAGCACCGAGCTCTCCGAAGGCCACTGCGGCTGCTCAAGTTTTCTCTTCATACATGCATAACAATTTTTTTCCTGATTCAGCAAACCTACAGTGCCCAAATAGAGGCATCCTGCAGTAGCTTTTAAGCACTCATGTCGCTCTGCATTATGATTCCCAGGGCCTTTAAAAGCTAGGGAAAGGCTGGAAAATGTTGCGAGTGGGAAATCCCTGAGGAATGCCCACTTGCCACAGATACTTCTTGCTAATTCTGCAGACGGCATGTTCTTTCTTCTGAACAGGACATTAAAATGAGCTCTTGCTTACGTGAGGCTATTAAAAGATGCAGTAGTCCTTTCAGCAAGGGCAGTGGTGAAGTCTTCTGTGCCCTTTCCAAATTCCAATTCAGTTAATTACATGTGTAAGGCACTGTGCACAGCTCCATCACTAGGTGCTTGATTCCTGCTAATACTTTCTGCCTAACTAAATTCCCTCTGTTGTTTCATCTGTGTGTAGCAGTCACCTTCAGTTCCTACCCTGGACTGTTTGAGAGTGTACATCCTCTTCAACTGCTGCTCTGTTTTATTCTGGTTGTGAGCTGGGGAAAAATGATATGATTCCTGCACGTATAAAATCCATAAAGATGAAAGGTGTTATAACTGTATGCTAATTATTCATCACTAGTAGTATTAAATATACTACCGTTTTCCTCAAACTATAGTGTACCCCACTGAGCCATAAACACATTAAAGAGCTGTACTTTTACATTTAAATTTGGCATAGAACACAAATGAATTTCACCAAAGAGGTAGGATCAAGATCAGATTTTGTGAATATAAAATCCCTTCCTCACCTAGGGATGAGTTTAGAGAAGGAAGCAACAAAGAGTTCAAAAACACGCATTGTCGATAGCTTCTAGTGCGCCATGAAGTCTTTGCATCAGATAGAGCACAATTCAAAGTCAGCCACTAAAGCACATCACCATATGCACAGCAAGGATACCGAGATCCCTACTGAGCACAGAACTGCTTAACACCAGCTTCACAATTACCCTGTAGGCTGTCCAGCCTGATTAACTACTGACGTCAACAAAAATAGTGACCCGAAATTCCTGCAGCTAAATATATTTTTGCCCTATAAAGCTGTTTTCAGTCTAAACACAAAGATCTCTGTACAACTGTGTGAAACAATCAACTACCAGCAGTAACATTTAATGGCTCTGTTCAATGTAAACTGTGCACTTAGGAGTGATCATGGTATAATTATAGAAAAATGCATTAACAAATAAAGCTTTAAAGCAAAAAAAAGTACTCAAAATCAGATAGTAACTTGGAAATGATGTTGTGAATCTCAGGTAAATTCAATACAAACTGCAGTCATTTTAAATAGGGATAGCAATAAAAAAGCATTGGCATTAGGTTGTTATGAATGTGCTGGTGAGCGTTCTGCTGTTGTTTCACTTTTTCTAAATTTTACCAACAGACAGTATTAAAAGGAAATAAGATTAAGTTGTAAAAAGGAATCTTCTGCAGTGGTAATCACAACAGACTAAACGACTGCCTGTTCCCAGTTTCAAATGGGAGGCAGCTAGGAGCTTTCCACTCGATAAAGGGTTATTAAAGCTGAAATTTTCTTTCCTCGCAAGCCTGACAAAGCCCAAGGCTGAAGTGAAACGATGGACTACAGCCTGTGAGCAGTGAGGTGAGAAAGGGTGTTGGATGGGACCCTATTGCTAGGTGGGTATGTGTGTGGGTATACGCATGTGGATGCTTGTGTACCTAGATGTACATGGGTATATATTTTAAGCTACCCTGACACCTTCGTATCAAAGCGGAAACGTCGGTTTCCCAAACAGGCATGTCAGAAAAGGCAGAGCACGAAGTTGCTGCTGGCCAGCGGGGCAAGTCTTACCTATAGCACCCTGTATAAATCCAACATTTACCTTGCTGGCCTTTTCATTAACAGTGACTGGAAAACGCAGTGGTCACTGCAAGTGGGAGATGAGTGCGGTAAGTTCATAACCATTTTATGTTTTGGATGTGGCACTGCATTAACAGGAAGAAAATCAGAGGAGCTCATGCTCAGTTATTTACATTTGTCTCATCCGTCCAGACTGAAGAAGTATGGAGGGTCGCAGAGCTGTTATCTCATGTCTTTTATGTCAACAGATGACAGGATTTTTGTTATACAGGGAAACTGTACATATGTACATCTTCTGGGGTTTGATCACTACCGAGTCTGCCTGCACTCTACAGCAGTACATGAAATATGCAACCCGTGTCACCTTCTCAAAAGGCACGTCCACGGCACTTCTTGTGAGCTCCAGGCTCATCAGGAGATAAGAATCTATACATCATTAAATCAGCACCAATCAGCTACCCATTATGGTTACAGGAGAAAGGCCCATTTAACAAGTGTTCCCAGTAAGGAATAATCACTAATAATGAACATTGCACTAATTTCTACGTTATCTGTTGAAACATAGGCTACAGTACCAAAAAAAACTATCTCCAATGCTACTGAAACTTGAGCACAAGCACCAAAATCTGTTTGTAATTAGATATTTGGATTAATAATTATGCATTTATTTAAGGGCCCTCAGCACTGGCAGCTCCCAAGTGGAACATCCAGAGACACGTTCACTGACCACGTTTCAGGCTGTGACATGCTAACGATGGTACACCAGCAGACAACTTGGTTGTGAAAAAGTTAGCATGCATCTTAGGGCATTTTAATTTCCAGTTAATGCAACTGGAAAACATAATTTTCCCACAGTATAACATGTATTTGCGGGAGAAATTTTCAGTTGAAACACTTTCCTCCAGGCTTCCCATTATAAATGCAATCTTCAAGCATTTTTTTTGGTCTTTTCTTTGTGCCTTTTTTTTTCCTTTACTGTTGGCTATTGGGGAAGTGGGCAGGATAAACAGAGGGCAAGAATAAGGTTAAAGGTTAAAGAATAGCAGGTTTCTCAGCCTGTCTTGCAAACACTAGACACAGTCTAATTTGGTCTGTGCAAGCACACAGTCGCTGTTTTGAAGAGCTAACCATATGGAAAACTTTTCTCTTTGACCAAGGAAGGAAGCTCTGTGCTAATCTTCCACCCTCTGGGGCCACTTCTGCCCTGCCTACTACTATCTCACTAAGGTGGACTCTTGCATCTTCTCCTTGGGTTTCTCCGTTGAATTCTCACTCCAAGCAAGACGAGGGTTTTATGCAGCTTTTTTTTTACATTCTTCTGAACTCCCAAACCTTCAGCACCTCTTCAGTGCAGACATAACTGTTCCTTTCTTTTGCCTTTTGTGAGACTCAGAGTTCACTTGACTTAAAGTGCAACAGGGGTGCTGATGTCCGACTGTAAGGATGGCATGCAACACTTGCTGGCACCTGCCGTGCCCCTGTACAACCTCCCTGGGCTCTGCAGATGTTCAAAGCACTCAGGGGTGTCCAGGACTTAGCCAGCCAGCAGGAGAGCAGCCTCTGATAGACAGCATCTGCATAGCCTGACATTTTTTGCAGCCTCAAAATACAGCTGCATATCACATTGCTGGGAGTAATACTGCTTGTATCATCAACCTTGAGAATAAAGGATTTTTAGCTGGATTTCCCAAAGAAATGGGCGTACAGTAGTTTCTTTCTGCCTGTCAGTCCTCATCTAATAAAATTGGAATCCATTTAGCCAATTTCAACCCTATTTGACAGAGGAGATGTTATAGTGTGTAAGGAAGAGGATTATGTGCAATATACCCAAAGAACTTACTTTTCACAGAAATTTTGTGTATGCATGCCTTTGAGTTGAGAGCAAGCTCTTCTACAAGTATACCTGCTTCTTTAAAGTGCCACATATATGCTGCTTGCATGGTTGTGTAATGGATGTAATCTTTTTAATGTGTATTTACAGACAGTTTAAAATATGCGCTGGGATCTTAATTTGGAATGAGAATGATAGTATGCAATTAAAATCTGAAATGAAATATAGCAAGAACATTGTAGGTTGTAACTGCAATTATTACTAGTAAAAAGATGACGTGCCTGAGATATGGTCTGTCTATCATTTGGTGAGTAAAAGTTCTTCAGGGAAAGAACTGCTGTTTGTTATAAGGTTGTACTCTGCCAGTCACAGTGGTCACCTTGATCCTCACTGTGTAATAAAGATGAGTTGAGTTGTGTTGAGTTGAGTTGAGTTAAGTTAAGAGAAGATAAAACCAGGCAGTATCACCGATGACCATAAGTGACACTAGAATACTTCCCGTAGTTTTAGAAGATGGCGCCAACACTGCATCTTCAGCAATCCCTGTGTGGTAAAAGTTAGTGACCTTTTAATGGTGACAGTTATATGAAGTAGTTTGAATAATTACCCATGAAAAGATCCTTTTATATATCTTTACAGACATCCTGCAATGAGATGCTCTTTTGTGGCATTTTCATTTCCATTCTAAACCATATTAATGATTCACTGAGTTGGAGAATCAGATGGAAAAAAAAAAAACCCCACCCAAAACAATTTGATACTTCCAGTGTTATTGCCTGGAGGCTCTTTCTCTCAAGCAGTCAAGCACCCCCCGCAGCCATGGTGGGTGAGGGCTCCTCTGATGGAACGGGGAATTTGGGGAGCTTCATCTCTCACAGGACCATCTCACTCTACCCTAACTGTACCTGGGCAAACAATGGCAAAAGACCATCCAAAACAGCTGCAAACAGCAGTAAACAAGCTGCAAACAAACCTACTTAGGAAAATTCCCATTTGGTGTTGCTGGTTTTATCGCCTACATCTATGTTTGCAAATAATTGCTCTTATTTAATTCAGCATATAGCATACTGCAACAGAAAAACAAAACGGGAGAGGAGGGAGGAGATGAAAATTGGAGAAAAGGAGACTGTATAACAAGCAAATGGAGAGACCTTAAAGCTATAAAGCAGTCTGAAACATCAGGTTTTTTTTTTTTTTTGCTACAGTTGTTTTCTTTCTCTCACAGATGTTCAAGGAAATATCTACAGAGTAAGAAATATCCTGCCCATATAGGAGAGGAATATGAGTTTAATTATATCTGTGTGCTTTTGCAGGAAATCACTGAGGTTATGGACCCACTTGTATTAATTTCATCAAACTCTTCTGCATTATTATCATCCTGCAGGAAAGTTAAGCCTACATAGATCTAAATCCCCTTCATTCAAAAGACAGATCCCAAATCAGCATTTCTTTTCTGGTTTGCATTTTCAGCATGATAGACAGAATAAAAAATATGTTTAGAGAATGGAAACAAGCTCCACAATGCCCACACAGACATATACAGGATATGAAATGGAATTTGGAAGCATTTTATGCCATGTGCTTTTAGCCTGTTGGTGAAGCTTAAAACAGTAGTGGTGACAACTGATAACAAATATCAATATTCATCTTTTCAGGGAAAAGTAACCTCAGATCATTACGAAGCTGAGGCTGAAATTTAGTTTTGTGAGAATCAGGGGTGGCATCCTCAGAAGACTGAAGGAGTCTCAATCAACGTTTATTTGTCAATGCAGTTTGTTCAGGGCTATGTATTATCAGACAATTCTCTAAGCTCTGTTGCAGGTGGAGATGGTTCCACTGCTTTGAGAGTCCTTACAAAAGTGATGTAGGGCACATCAAAAATAAACCTAAGTAGCAATCATGATCATAGCTCTCCTGAGAGTTGAAATACTCTTTTAAAAAGCACCCCAAGAGAGAACAGTACTTCAACATCACCTTTCCTCATATTTCAATTGTCTCAGTCTTGTGAGAACCAAAGAGGTGGGGTAGAAGAGGGAAGGCAGATTTTTTTCCAAGGTCTAAGCAAGGTCTAAGCAGCTGTTGCAGAGAGTGTGAAAAGCACAGAGTTTAGGGCCTAGCAAGGAAATGAACACCACGAGGTTCTTTCCTGACGCTTTTTGCCCACAGTCAATATTTTCACAAATTCACTTGATCTGATACCTTCTGTCTTTAATTAAGATGTTTGCTTGAATTTATGCCAGATGATTTATTCTATTCTCCTCCTTCTATGATATGCTTATCTGGAGGAGCAGGAAAATGATTCACCAGTCCTTGTGAACGGGATTCACATACTCCCATAATTGTGCTGGAGATCCCAGTGAATCCGGGCAGAAGAGAAACATCACTCAGCCGTGTCACCTCTGAAATAATCAGCGCTCACTGTCTGCCACGCACTCTGACTCCCTGGCTTGCAGCGAGCAGGAACGAAGTCAATGAGCAGTCCCGTGGAAGTCAGTGTTGCAATAGCTGGAGATGAAGGAGATGGCTTTGGAAGGTCTGAGGCAAGAGAGCAGAACTGGTCTATAAGTCATGGGCCATATTCATCAGAAAGTCAGAAGTGGAAAAAAAGCATCAGTCTAGACCGTTCCTAACACAGCCACTCAACCAGGACCAAATTTGCCATTGATGCATATTAAGAAAGCACTTCATGAATAGCCACAGAATAAGGTAACCCTCAGCATGAATACATGTATTGCAAACCGGCCACAAGCAGGGAAAAGTGCTGCTTGAACAATATCCAGTGAATATGCTATTCAGCTGATCTGTATGGTTGTTGTTTAAAAAAACATCAACAAAACCTCCCCCTCTCTTCCTGCTATTCAGATTGCTCTGTTCATCAGAAATGGTACAATATGTCCCTGCCATTGTAAGCAACCGGCAGCCCAACCCACGCCAACTACATATGGGGCACAGCACGTCCTATAATGAAGCGCTCCCAGTGTTGGTGTACTCCCTTTTCAATACTCTCTGTACCTGCTATTGACACAAAGGACTCAGAGGAGCTGCTCCTCTCCCTCACCCACCTCTCCATCCTTCACGCTCTGGTCTCCACTGCCCCTTTGACCAGATCACAAAGTCATGCAGGATTTTTTCTTTCACGTTTTGTCTGCTGCAGCCTTTTTCTGCCTTCTTCTCCTTTGCTCCAGCTCTACAGGCCATTTGTCAGCAGCCTGGTTTAACTTTGCAAGCTAAATGGAATGCACTGTTGGTGCATTCAGCTGGGGATGGGCAGAAAGAGCCCAGCCACAGCCTAACAGTGCCGACGTTGTGCATGAAGCTGGTCCGTGGTCTCTCCACCCCCAAACAGTCTTAGGACAGAAATACCTGCCTTTGTCAGAAGCTGTGAACATTTGGCTATAATTAAGTCCAACAATGATACATTGGGGCTCAGTAGGCTTGTGTTTTAGGGTAAGAAGGTAAGGCATCGTTCCATTCTGTGCATTAAAATGAGGAGTCAGCATGAACTGCATAATTAAGGACTGAAAGGCGAAAAAAATGCAATTGAATTCGACCTGACAGCATAATGCAAGGAATCAATAGCTTTATTTGCTGTTTAATGATAAGGATACTGTTTTCATTTCATTATATGTGAGTCACAATCAGCTTTTGTGTTGGCTTACTTATATTCTCTAGCAAGTAAACTGAGGCATACGATTTACAGCAGCAACACCTGTTAGAGAAAGCTTATTTAAGACTATCATAAATTGATCCTGAGCAATGAAATCAATTTGCTTCCAATCCAGTACACTAGATAATAAAGACATGACATTCTGGGTTTTTGTTTTGTTTCTTTGATTAAGACGAACATAATATAATAAAGATTTCTTCTGACTGACAGAAGAGAAAACCCAAACAGGCTGTAGCAATGCGTCTTGTGATCTGAACCCCACAATGACCTGTTTCAGTTTTCACATGTTTGGGATTACACAGTAAACCCTAGATCTCTCTGTCTCTGTGAAGTGACTCCAGCTTTTGGCAATGCTTGAACACACTGTATTTATTGCTTTTCCTTTTCATGGCCTCTCTACCAAAAATATCACATAAAAGAACCAGAAAGGGGAACAGAAGTGGGTGAGAAAAGAACTCAAAGGAGCCAGCTGAAGAAGCAATGACTGTCACAAGACTGAAGTCATTGTAGGTGTTTTTTTAAGCAAAGTAGCGATGGGGAACACTCTACTCATTCATTTTTTTAAAGTCTTACAGAGTGGTTCAGCCTTAAAGAGGTCTAGCTATGGTGTCTCTGCAAACGGGCTGAGCTGCAAATGAGTTTCACCAGACTGCAGATGCAAGGAGGCACTGGCAAAATGAGAAACAGGTCTGGGGTAGCCACCCCTGGCCAGTTCCTTTGTCTTTATAGCTTCTCTTCTCCTGGTCTGTTTTGCCCACAGTTCCTCTTTCTCCTGGTTGTCTGCCTCTCTGTTGCTCTGGGTCTTTTTAGCAGCCCCCCCCCTTTTTCCCCAGCACCCTGGTGAGGTCCTGGCAGGCTGTGTTTGTCATGGCCTGGGTGTGCAAGTTCAGTGACACAGAAACCTCCAGGTACCTGAGGTGCTCCGTGACCCCTCCAGGACCCAACTGAATGCCCAGAAGTGGATGAAGGTGCAGGCACACCCACATCCATCCTGGGCTGAGCTGAGCCCTGAAGAGGAGGTAAAATGGGCAGGTGCCAGGGACCATTCTGGCACTCATCCTGCTGTGAGGACAAGGGATGACAAGTGCTATTTCTGCTCCTCAGCTTTGGCCTGAAGTGGCAGCTCTCTCAGATTGAAATAGATTTAGTTTGCTTTTCCTCAAATGCTTTTTTCCCCCCTCCGTCTTCTGCATCCTGCAGTGCCTGTGCCACTGCTGGACATTCAGTAGCTCATGTTTTGGGGAAGCAGAGGGACTCATAACTATTATTGCCATTCCCAAGTTGCCTTTGCTTTACAGGTCTACCCTTAATTGTGGTTTCAGTTACCAGGGACTACACATTTTAATATTACTCTGAATTGCCAAAGTGAGGAGCTTTAGACAGCTCAACAGCCACATCATAGTTGAGGCCTATTATTGTTTTCCTCTAATCAGGAGATGTTAGCTGTGGAGAGGTGGTGAGGTGGGTCTGACAATAGGGTGTCAAGTATGGAAAAGGCAGATTTTCATGACTTTGTGTAGAACCTGCAGATTTCCTTGGGGACCTAATGAATTAAACATTAAGCGTATGTATACTATGGTAGATATAATTCCATTATTAAATTCAGGAAAAAAAAATATTAAAAGGCATCTACATGTGAAGACCTCCAAGACCTCTATGTCCCACAGCATAATCGGAAGTGTTAAAATGCAGTGTTATCCTAGGAAGTTCTGCTACAGCAAAAATCACATCATGGGTGTCCATATTTATTATTTCATGTTGATTTTTTGCATAAAATACATTCAGCTTGAGAGTAAAGTGCATATTTCTTTCCTGACTGCAGACCTTGCAAACCGTATGTAGAACTGGACCACCAATGTCTTTTACACAGCTACCAATCGTGAATGGCTAATTGGCCAAACTGTGCTGCTGCTGATCCTTGTGCAGTTGTACTGGCCTCACTTCAATTAGGCAAGTTGCGACTAATTAGCTCTCTGTAAACACTTGAGGATGATGCATATAATAGAATAGAAACCTCAGCTCGTGTCTGCCTATCTGCATCAAGTCTGCAGGGCAAAATAAAGGGAAAAGCAGCAGAAGAAACTCAGAGTTTTGTTAGACCCCCTGAGCAAGAAGATGCTCTTTTTATGTGGTAATTTTTCAGAGTAAAGTTACATACAAATGGAAAAAAAATCCCCCTCCTCCCCTGCCTTTGGGCTACTGAATGCCTTATTAGATGCTTTTCTCCCAGTGTAAGAGGAATCCCTGACAGAGGACTATCAACCTCTTGGAATGGTAATTCGGGATCTTCACTCCAAGTGTTCAGGAGCCCTTTTCTCATACACAAGGCTAGGAAGGGCTTTAAGGGAACTGCGGATTAAAATGCACTGCCCGGTTCTTCCCATGATTAACTTCTGGGACTAACCAAGGAAAGCGCTTTGTGAGCAATTGGCGTCCATTCCCTTCCATTCCCGTGCATTCAGAGGATCATACACAGCCTGAAGATAAGAACAAAACACGGTCACGGAGACCTCTGGAAAATAACACGCCTTCTCTTCAAGTTGCTTATGGCTAATGTTTTCTACTCTCCTTTTATGAAGGCAGAAAATGGGGGTAAGGGCATCATTCATATTCCTAAGGAGGCAGTGAAGATAAATACACCCAAAGCTTGTCAACAGCTTGGATAACAGCAGAGCAGAGAGGTGGAGACCACAGACCTCTGTGCTACTTACCCCGAGTTGATATTTCAGTGCTGGCACATGCCAATCTTTTTCCGCCTAGAGGGGCATCTGACTCTAACAACCAGGATGTATTACTTCTGAAGGCCTGTCTAGCCCAGTGAATTACAGATATTTTCTTTAAGTGTAGGTCTAATGTCTGACCAAGTAATATGCCAGGACTGGTGTTGCAGGAATTTCTGTTTTGCAAGTTGTATTGCTTTAAATACAAAGGAAAGTAAAGGTTGGTTTTGTTTTGTTTTTCTCCTTTTGAACTTTAAATAAACAAAGAACTGCAGAATTAGAAAGAACCTTTATGTTCAAAACAAGAGACTTGACTCACTTTGAATAAATAATAACACTTTCCTGTACTCAAAGATCCATTAAGTAAAATCAAGTTGCAAGGTCCTGATTGTGATCAGATAGCTGTGGTATGTTAATAGCCTTCGTCTGTACGTGAGTGGGAGTACAGAGAGGGAAAATGCTTTCATAGAAAATAAAGCAAACAGCACTGTTGTGTTTGCAAAGATATTAGGAGTCTGCAGATGATCGAGGTAAACAATTGCTTTTATTAATAGCAGCAGATCAATGCCACTAGATTAGCAGAAACTGAGAATAAAGCAGAAAAGAGAAGAACATCTCTGTCTAGTCACATCACACCTCCACTGCTGAGCACAATCCCTAGCTATGAAGAGTAGCAGCAACATACCCTGCCAAGTATGTCCTCAAATTTTAAGACCCAATAAAAAATTTCCTCAAATTGAAAACCTAAACAGAAATGTACCCATCTGCCTACACTGAGGTTGGGCACATTATCTGTGCTGATGTAAGAGCCGATGAACGAGTGAATGACTCAGAAAGGGGTACGGCTCCTCCTTGGCTCTCTACTTTTGTTTCTGGAAGGAATAAGCTAATCCAGCCCGAGAAAGGTTGGCTTTCTGTCTTTTCTTGGCTAGAGAATAGCTGCCCAGTTCCAGCTGCTTCACCCCTACCAGTGGCGGGAGGCAGGAGGTGGGAGGCAGGAGCTCCTGCTCTTCCTCCCAGGCTGGAGCCAGAAAATGATCAGAGCTGACCGAGAAGCAAAGGAGTAGTGGCAAGATGTACGGCTGGGAGTTGTGAAGGGGTCCTGGGAGCTAATTACCAGGCTGATTAGCACTGAAAGTCAGTGAGTGTGTGGGTTATCTTTGGGCTTGTCTCTTACTTGGGGTTGGAGAGCTTTAACCCTTGCAAGCTAGAAAAATCTGTATGAAACCCTGTCCTTCTGCTAGCATGTCAGTATAAAAGCTTCCACGTAAAAAGGAAGACAAGAGTTACTTATGTAGGCAATTTAATGTGAATACAGCGGTGGCTACACCAGAAATGTTGCCAGCATATCTACCTAAGAAATTCTCACGCTCTTCATGGCTTACACAGTTGTGTCATTTGGAAAGCAAAAGTGCAATTTAGGCATCTCTTCTTTACAAATATTTGAAAACTTTTCTCCATCGAATTAGCAAAAAGAATCAAATTTGGAAATTATTAAAAAAATAAATGAACGGTGTAACTTCTGAAAATTTTAGTTCAAGATATTAAACTAATCATTACCAAATTATTCTCTTGATAGTCCCTTCATTACATTTTGAATATTTGTTTTTTAATCTTAGCATCTATTATGAGATTAACATATCTGAGAATTTCCATTTATTGTTCTATACATCACTGTAATATCACTGACAAAATCTTTGCTCATATTTGGGTCAAAACACTCACTTGATTTGATACCTTTCTGTCGTTTATCTTTCCTAGAAGATCAATAATCATCAACTCCTAAGGGAAGTTAACTAGTCAGATCACATATTTCTACAAGACTGCTGCTGACTTCTGTGAAACCTGCAAGAGAGTTTCTGTTTTGCAAATCCACACATGACCAAATTTTTCGATACTGTTATATGTTGTCATGAGATTCTCAATCATAGAGAATTCAGACTTCAGCACGGGATGTTGCAAATAGATGATTTGCTATTGTAATAAATAATGAAAGCTAAATTACACTTAGCAAACAAATGAACAAGAGCTTTAAGTGACCCATTCTCGTCTTTATATTATCCTGTTCACGTGGTATATTACAAAATTTAGTCATTCAAAATAGGTACCCTGCTTCTCATTTTTCACTGGACATAATTTGGGAGAGGAAAAGTAAGCTATATATTTTCTTTGGGTTAATCAGCTGTACATGTCCAGGGGGAAATAATTTGCAACTTGCAATTCTAGGGAAAAAGCTCAGAGGTTGTAATGGATCACACACTGAACAAGACTCAAAACTCAAAAATGCGCTGCAGGTACAAGAAAAGGAAATGCCATAGTGGGATGTATGAACAGGGAAAAGGCAAGACATCTGAAACAGCCCCTCTCATTACACTTGGTACTGAGAAGGCTTCATGTGGGGTTGCATCCAGATTGGGGCACTATGCTTCAACCAGCGCGTAGCTCAACTGGAGAGAGGGCAGGGACAAGCACCAAGGCAGATTAGAGGTCTGGAAAAGGTGACTTCAGAGGAAAGCCTGCAGTTAATTAACCAAAGAAGAAGGAACTAAGGAGGCAGTATCATAACAGTCATCGAACACATAAAAGCGTGTTGTAAAGAAGAAAGGCACAAGCCGCTCTCGGTGCCCGCGGTGGACAGGCGACACAGGAGGCCTCCCTGCTAGCGAGGAAGGAGCGCGTCAGACATGAGGGAGACTTTCTAAGAACAAGGCTCATCAAGCATTGTGGCAGGTTGCATGGGGAGGCTCTTGTACCTCTATTCCCAAACATCTTTAAATGCAGGCTAAACTGGAGGTATAATGGATCCTGTGTTCGGACAGGGGTGTCTTCTTGACCCTGCAGCCCTGCTTTATTTCCATTACAGAGATGTACAAACACTGCTAAGCCAGCGGAGAGCACTGGCACCCCTCTCCCAAGCTCCTGCCTCTGTCAGAGGCTGGTAATAGAGGTTTCAGAAGATGTGCAAAAACATGTTAGCATTTGGTGTCCCCTTGGAAGAATATGGCTTTATGATCTGCTATATTTTTAAGCTGACCCAGGGTAACGATAGACAGTCTCAATGTACATAAACATTTCTAACCTTTTGACATTTTTTGCTAGACTCTTGGCCTCAGTGGTAGCTAGTGGCAATGAATATCACATTTAACTGTGCTTTTGAGTAAAATATATCTCATCTTAGCAGTTAGCTATATGTTACACAGAAAAGGTAATTAGGATTTCCCAAGTTACCGCCTCTATAGTATTTGTTACTTAGTATACCTCTATCATGCTCCATGTTATTTGTTTAATCTCCAGACTAAACAGCTTCAAGATTTTCACTATCTCTTCATATGGAAGTGTTTTTGTGTCTGTAGTAATTCTCATCACTGGTCCCTGAATTCTCTCTGCTGGACTAAACAGCATATGCACATACCTTTTTTTCTGACTGAAGCAAGGGAAGCAAATGCATGGGTGTTTGTTTTTTGGAGGGGCAGGGAGAGGAGAATTTTATGCTCCTGTTTGTTTTTAGAACATTTTTTGCATGGCTGATTTTCCATGGCGGTCAAGATATATGGCTACAATGGAAGAATTACAGACAGTTCTGAGAGTTCTGAACTTAGGAAACAGTGCATGCAAGGCATATTGATTTCTTTGTATTGATCCTTCTTCATTACTTAACTCTCAAGCCCATAAAACCTGATGGTTAGAAAAAATCCTGATAACTTATTATTAGCTTATTAGAATTTCTATTACAGGTGGTATGTGTTCTTCCATTTTAAAAGAAGAGTAAAAAACTGAATTGAAGATTATTCTTTTCTCTCATAGAATTAAAAGTTAACCTAAATAAACATAAAGAAATAAGAAACGGTATCCAAAGTACTGTATGCTCTGTTCTTGTCCACTATATATGAATAGAGTCTTGTATTACTTGTCCTTGCCCTGTCTTTTTAAGAACTGTGTAGATTTTTCAACCAGTATGTGGTGCATGGTGATAATCTGCACATTTGCTTCAATGCTGCACTTCTGCTCCAAAGCAAATTGCTAGCATAACTACAGCCTTGATTCCTAACACAGCCAGACAGAGGCTGAGAAGACACGACTGCATCCCAAACACAACACCACCTCCATACCCTTGCTAGAGGAGCTGACTGGCAATGTAAGAGGTACAAAACTGCCCCCATCAACAGAAGTAAGAGTGGCAGGAGGGTTTGGTAATTTCAAGGAAGTGAGGAAGATTCCCACAGGGCAGAACATCCCAAGGCCATCTTCGGGGGAAAAGTGAATCTCAAGCGTTATTAGTGCATGGATGTGTCTCTGAGAGGTATCAAACCCTGCCTTATGAGGTAACAAATCATGGCATTTAAAAAATATTTCAATGACAATGTTACCATTGTGAAAAGTGATCAGCTGGGCATACTCACTTTGTCTGCCTTCAGGTCCTTTTGTCACAGAATTATAGCATAAAGATGACATTTTGTTGGAACTTTTTACTGATTTGCATTATGGCTAGAGTTAGACACAGAATTCTAATATCATCTACGGGTTGCCTGGCATTTGAGGGCTTATGTCAGATCTTTTGGGTTATATGAATACTTCCTTTGATGTAATGATATTCTTTATTCTTACAAGACCTATTTAAAAGACAAAGAAAAATCTCTCTTCAAAATGTGTAGTTAATGAAATAGCAGCCTGTATCATCTAATGCATCGTGCATTTCATAAATATATATTGCAAGTTAGGACAGATGGCTTTTAACATTTCCCGTGCTCATCTCAATCTAATTCTTCGAGATCTACTGGGTCACGGTAGCTTGCTTTGAGAAATACGGACATAATGTTGCAGCTGATCTGCCTCTTGGATATTACATCAATGCAGATAACCCATAAAGAGAGTACATGGACTCAGAGCTCCCAATCTTCGAGTACTGGAAGTATACAAGTATACGTTTTATTTACTTGATAATTCATGTATCAAACTATAGTTTAGAACCGATTCATGTATCACTGGCTGCTCCTTCTAAACCTCTATAGACCCATTATGACTGTGTGCATGTTGGATTGCAACTTGTGAATATTCAGATCCAGTAGGGCTGTTTTTTTTTTTCACTTTATGGTCTTTTATACAGTAATGGAGCAGCTGTGAGTAAGAAACTGCTTTTTCTAAAGCAACATGAATTCAATTCAGCCTGTTGCACAAAATTGACCATAAGAGTCAGCAAAAGTCATGGAGAACAATGAGGTGTCCAACTGATAAGACTGGGAATTCTGCTGAAGTCTAAGCAACATGCACAAGAAAATAAGACCAGAAATCAATGGTATAAAAACAAGTGTGATGGGAGATAAGCTAACAAAATAAAGAGTGGACATGCTACTCCACCCACAATTTCTTTTGGGAGGGCTATATTTGGAAAGCTGATTGGAAGGAATTATAATTACTATAATACAAGTAAGCAGATAGTAGTGTGTGTGATCGGGACACCTCCTCTGATCACAGGATGCACCCAAACACTGTAGGACCTTACTTGAACCTACTTGCACCAAGGAAGTGTCAGCAGGATCTAGAGGGCATCAACACCTCTTTTGCCTCAGGACAACTTCTGGCAGATATCTACTGTGTAATGAATTAATTCCTAGTTCTCCCTCTTCTTTTTATGCTCTTTCCATCTCTGTCCCTATTTATTCTTTTTCCATACTCTCTTTTTGCTTTTGAGTAATTTGGATATTCTTACATACATTTGTGTGCTTTTTGATGTGCCTGTGTCTTTTTGTGTGAATCTGATGTGCTTGGCTAAGATGGCAGCTTTTGTTGCTACATTGAGCATACCATCAAAAAGCGAACTACCGGCAAGTCAGCCCAACACCAGTCCAAAGACACCGGCTCTTGAAAGGGCCAAGAAGAGTGTGTGCAGTGCCTGGCATTCTCTAGAAGCACTGTTGCAAGTAGGAGCCAGTCTCAGAGACCAAAGCCAGCTTTTTCTGTCCTTGATGCTCTTTGTCCCTTCTTTGGTGCACATTTTGTCCTTTTTTTCTTGTCTTCAGGGAACCAAGATGTGACAAAACAGCTCCAACCCAGCTCAGATGACATTTTGCGTTTTCTTTAACAAGAACAATTACTATCATCTCTAATATCAGCCTAATAGTTGCCAAATGGTCTCTACAGCTGAAGTCTAAGGAAATGTGGTATATTGCTAAAAAGAAGTTACTTCGCTGTTTATATGTCAGATGCATTAATCTTTTTCTTTTCTGATTCTGCATCTTTAATAAAGGATGATAGATTTTTAAGTTAGCTGTTTACCATGGTATTAAGCAGACTGAGATTTCTCTGTCAAAACCATGAATGTATTTAATTGTCTGATGTTCTGCAGTGACAAGGTCACGTTAACACCATTGAGCCTCTAGACCCGTTAACCCATTGAAACCAACACAGAACTCAGTTGTTTTTCCCTTCATGCCAGGCTGTGTCCCAGGAGTCGCAGATGGTTTTTTACATAAAACCAGACAGTGATTCGTGAGCAAATTTTCCATTTCCGAATTTCTCACAGTGCTCACCCCTAGATAACTTTCGCGATCTCCCTTCAGATTGCATCTTAGTTATGTTTTCCCACTGGTGGACTGATTATCGCCATCCCTCTCTCCAGTAAAGCAGACTTTGGGTATGACACTAAGACTACTCTTCCTCACCAGGTCCCAGGCAGAGCTTCCAGTGGCTGCCTGTTCTGCCAGAGGGACAGAGGTCCCATCCTTAGAAGTCCAGCCTACCCACTCATTCCTGGACCATGCTCTGCTCCTCCTTTTCCTGGCTGCACCTGGGAGGCCTGCCTTTGGTACTGTAGAGCTGGCTCCCCACCAGCCTCCAACATAGGGAACTGAAACTCAAAAATAAGGCCATGCCTGCATCCTGGATGAGCTGAGCTGCTCCCGCGCATGATGCCCAGGAAAGCTGGGGTGCAGGACAGTGCAGTGCAGGGACTATAGGCACAGTCCAGCTGCATCCTGGGGCAGCACTGCTGCATCCGCTTGGGAGGGAGATGAAGGGGAACAGCAGCTACTAATCCAAGAGTCTTTCTACCACTCCTGGAAACAAGCAGGTAAGTCTGCATAGCACCATGTGCTACTGTTGGAGTTTTGTGTATGCATGCCCTGAGAAAGTTAGCTCTGGCTGTGAACTGCTACGCTATCTTTACCTTAGGAAATTAAATAATGATGCCTGGGCAGTGGACGGTGGTCATCTGTCTTTCAAGATTGTCGGAATAGCCCCCAGTCTCATGGGCTGTTTCATGCCTACTGGTCTCAGAGCCAAAGAGCCATCCTGGGCATGTTTAATTAACTACCATAGATGCAGCCTCAGGTTGCTTTTATCATCTGCCCAGATCCTGACTGGCTGCATTTCTCACTCTCCTCCCAGATTCTGCTACTGCTGAGCACCTGAATACTTTCATTGGTTTACTGCTGCTGTCCCTCATAGCAAAAAAAACCCACTCAGCAGTACCTGAACTGACCATAAATTACAAACTGATAGAAAGAAATACACCAATAAGACACAGTAACTTACTCGTTCAGTTGGAGAGTGTGAGTGCATGTGTTTCTGCATGCAGTGTCTTCTGAAACCCTCTAAGCTCTTGATAAACCCATGCAATCATCTTCTGCTACCTATGGTTTTGTTAAAGTACAACTTTAAATAAAATATGACTGCTGTTGTAAACCTGAGTTTATGCAAATCTCAAAAGTTATGCAAATGTGAACTCTTCTTGTTTTTACAGATGATGTTGGCAGGTATATATAACCTATCAGTTCTTAACATAAAGCCATTGTGGTGATAATACTTCTGTGTGCATTAAATGGTTCTGAAATGAAAGCAGTGATATGTGTGCTCTAGCCAACAGTCAGATGTTCACAAGCCTGAAATTTTAATTTGAAGAGAACAAAAAAAACCAGCTCATCTGCATCATTAACAGATGTTACACAACATTTCATTTTGAAGAACAAAAATATTTTTAAATTATAGGAGTCTTGAAAAATAGCCAAAGTTCTAAGTAATTTCTACTTTCAGACATTATAACCTGCCTGAGAAGTAATTTACCTGAGCTTTTTTTTCCCTGGCTTGTAATGATTTAACAGCATGTGGAAAATTAGCACTTTCTGAAGGACAAGAAATAACTGCTGTGAGGAGAGGTCTTACTAAAAAGCATCAACAACATTGCAAGCAGTTGTCTAACAATAACCTAACCTTTTTTCTTTTACTACTCATTAAAAATACCAGATCGATAACAGAAGCAGAGCACCTCTGGTTATTTATACAAACCAGACAACAACAACAAAAACAGTCTTTCCCCATCTACCATAAAAGCACATCACCTGTGCATCAAATTGCATAGGTCTTTACAACCATTAAGTAATTTTTCTCTCTTACAAGATTATGAAGAAAGTCATGCCAGCTGAAAAACTGCAGATTTTGTTCTTCTACTATTATATAAAAAAGCAGCTACAAAACATTAAGTCTTCCTGAGAGGGTTTTTCTCAACAGCCAAACCAAAACAAAAAGAGAGCTACTTCAAGTCACATTTATTTTTCTGCTCCTCACCATTGAAATGGACAAAAATCAATCAAAACATCCCACTTCACTCTTCCTCCTCCTGTTCTCTTCACTTTCACTGAAGAGAGATTTCAGTGCCACTTGAGCTTTTTGGAAAAAAAAAAAAAAGAAAGAAAAGCAAGCATTCAATAAAAATTAAAGCTCTAATAATACACTTTGGAGCATTCTACATGTACTTGAAAAAGTAGGAAAACAGGCTTCAAATCTCTGCTTTGAAACAGGGAAAGAAGGGATTTGAGAGTGGACTTCCAAGCCAGAGGGTCATACAAAATCTGGTTATGTGACGCCTTTAATCTCTCATGTTTATTTTATACCACTTTGCATAAATAATTAAGCTTACATAAGTACAAAAGAGAAACGAGACGGACTTTATAGCTCTGTGGTTAGGATACTCACCTGACAGTCTGGAAACCTGCTTTCAATTTCTACTCCAAATAATATTTGTCTATTTTACGCAGTGGAGCAACAGTGCTAGGATGCAGAGCAAACCAAAACACCGAGTACCCTTTTTCAGGGTTCAGAGTACGCAGGTTCTCACACGTAGGAGAAAGTTGGCTGACATAGCCGCTATCCTCTCAATGGACATCAGTGGTGATTGCAGATCCCCTTCCCTTCTAGCTAACACACTGCCACATCCCATTTCTGTCTGTCCAAACTGTTCCACAAATACAACATAGATTATGTTTGGAAATGGCATATTTTGGAAAGGCATTATTTTATATATTTAAATATACAGACAGGCATATGTATAGTTTTTCACCTTAAGTTTCAACAAACATTTTTGAAGACAGATAAAAATATGTTTCTGAGGTTAGCTGGTCTACCTAACTTATTCTGCACAGGGTAACCATTTACCATTTTATAAGTCATATAGTAGACTTGGTTAAACTTCAGGCAAGCTATGAATATCCATACACGCAGAGACTTACTTTCAAACTGCTGACACACTGTGAACTGCAAAAGCACCAGTAAAAAAAATTATCATTTCTCAATACAGGTCTCTAAAACACACACATAGTTTAAAATAAATTGACTGAACATTTAAACCTGCCTAATTTTGGAATCAATTCCACGTTTGAAATAATCTACAAGTTGAAGCAGCTGAAGCATAAAATGTGTTTGAAACTGAACAAGTTTAAATATTGAATCAATTTTGACATAAATGTGTTTGCATATTAAGGCATTAAAAATGAATCCAGTTTAAATATTAAGCTGATGAGAGAAAGAGCTGTGCTAGGGAAAAAAGATTAAGGGTGACCACTAAAATTACAACACACTCAAATATTAGAAAATCCTGGAGTTTGTTATTTAATCTTAGTGAAACAGCTATGGTAAAGGAAAAAGAAAAATCCTGTAAGCATCGGTATGGAAAAGAGTTAGTAAGGCATTTGAGAGCACAGAATGGCGATGGGTGAAGAGTTTCTTACTCAGTGTTTATCTGATTTCAAAGGCCATCCTACAAAATCACAGCTCTAGCCTATTTTTTTTCCCTTTAGCTTGCCTCAGGAGTGAAGGAAGGACCCACAAACCTCACCCTTCCACCCTGTAATGCCACTGCACTGACAAGCCATAATCTTTTGAAATGAGTTAGCTGTAATTGATTGGGACTCAAAACAAGGTTTTCTTTGTATAATCAAACACGGCCCATAACCCTCTCCACAGTCCGCTGCAGTCGGAGGGCAAATTGCCTGCCCCTTCCACCCCCCTTTCCAGGTAGAGAATAAACTGCAGGTCATAGCACAGCCTTGGTCATCCCTTGCCTACGCCCGTGGATGCAGGATACTGGGGCTGACAGGAGGGGAAGGAAAGGCAAGCAACAGTAAGGTACAAAGTTCTCCATGTAAAAGGAAAACAAAGTTAAGGCAGTGGGGCAAATGTGCCCAGGCAAAAAAACCTCACATGCTGCCGTAAGCAATTTGCTTAGGTTAAGAAGTCAGGCTAAATTAGGGCCCTCTGCCTTGGACTCATCCAGCTGCAAGTGGCTGGTAAGGCTGACATGAGGCAAAGCACGTTAACGGCTTCCCAGCTTAGTGCTGCTGCTGGGAGCGGCAGCAGGTTCAGAAACTCAGCCTACGTTTTTCACCTGAATTCAGATGGCTGAGTATTGCCAGATTTCATGCTATTTAGTCGATTACTCACTTGGGCCGCTCATCCTCTGTTGGGAAAGCTACACCCACCTTGCTGTGCGTGTTGCTCTGGAAGTCCACACGGCTGCAGACACCCCTTGCCCTCGCAGAGCACTCAGCTGCACATGACTCTGGGCCACTGGTGTTTTCCAGCGGCAGCCCATATGCACCTGAAGCTTAAGCCTTCCTTCACGACCCTTCCAACAAGCTGGCTCTATGTCGAGGTTCGTCAATCAGTTTATATTTTGCCTCCGACATTAACACCACAGCCAGAGGGAGATGACTATTGCTTAACCATTTTAACTGTGAAATTGCCCCTTTCTCCACCTCACTACCTGGCACCGTTCCTGCTGCAGAGAAGGGCAGAGCTTAAATAGCAGGGGGGTTCCAGGTGAGGAGTACAGTGAACAGCCCTCTGGGAAAACAGCCTGTAATCATTAGCCAGTAGTTCTAAACTGTCACTGCTGTGAGTTTTGGTACTCACAACCAAAATAACAGAAGGATCAGTCTCTTGAGACCTGGTCGGCGTTTCTGCTGTACTTCCCAGAACTGACATCTACTAACCTCAGCAGTAAAGCCCATACACTCCCTCAACCCCTCTCCCTGCTGCCCTCGGTACAAGAAGGCAGCACTTTTGCAAGACCGAATGAAACCTGGGTCCAAAGCCTTGAACATCTGGAACGTTCTGGTCCATATTCACCAAAATAACCATTATTGCAAATATCAAGAGTCCATGGGCTAAATCGTTCCTTAAGGAGAATGTCAAACACTTAGACCTCTGGAACAGAGTCTGCTTGCTGTTGAAGTTTCAAAGATGATGTCAGTTTTAGCTCTTTGTACTCTCTGTGTGGAAATCTCAAAGAAGTTATTTTTTACCGGAATTTTATTTTCATAATAGAAAAGTTTATGTACGACGAGAACTATTGTCTGACTATGTGAATGTGAAGACCATTAAGCTGTGGTTATCAAAAGATAATGTTAAAGAAGTCTTGCCTGTAGTTGTGCAATGTGCATTAAAAATGTAGTCTTCAGAGAAAAGCAAACACCGATGCCTGATGGTAGGAGGTACAGAATCAGCCTGTGAAATTCCTCACCACTGTAAGAGCAAGGCGCACCGATGCTATCACACCCACCTATACTTCTGATATTTGCCTGCATCTTTAAAAAAAATAATAATGGAACCTGAATACACAGTATCTCCCACTCCTTTTCTTGCATCATTTCTCCTCTTGCTCACAAGAATGGCAGACAATTTTACTCCATGACATGTTGTATGTCCCTCGAAATGTGACTGGAGTTTACTCACTCAGTTTTATTGGTTTCAGGGTAACAACTCACAGAGATAAGTATTAAGGAGAGTGAATAGGAGCTCAATAATTTTATCAACTGCTTGTTAGTCTCCTTTTTTTTTTTAAGTGACCCGTGATCCATGAAAATGGATGATCCATGAAGTTGTTCCCAAAGTCTTATGAATGCATTTGCGTCACTTGACACAACAGCAACTCACTGAAGTGCTCCATGGCCCTGGGTGTGCAGGAGTACAGGCGGTCTGGTGGGCAGCGAGAGAGTTACGCCTGTTTCACACAGCAGAGAGCAGATGTGGATGCTTTGCATGCGCTGAAGAAAACTCCTCCAGCTTACTCTGTTGTCTCCTTCTGAGACGAAGGCCCTTCTGAACCACACGCCAGTGAGCTGTATCCCTCTATATGCTTCTGTGAGAGAAGTCCCTCACAGAGCTGGTCTTGGCAATGTGAAGCGAAATCCTTTCTTCTTTCAAGTCAGGGGGGCGGTTTATCGTTAACTTTATTGGGTGTAAAATCTAATGCGGCATTTTTGTCAGCCCTAGCTGTGAGGACTGGCTGAGTCAGACACCTCCCCAGCAGCTCTGGAGCACAGGACAGCCGGCTACTGCATGGATTTTATTTAATTTCCTTTATTCATTTGTTGACCACCTTTCCTTCATCCTTTATCATACACAAAGCATTTTCTATATAAAAAAGGACCGAAGGAACTCGATCCTGCTTCTTCCTATCTCAGCCTGAATAGGTTAAATTGCCATGGTTACCTCTCCTGTGCTGCTAGACCTTGAAATACATCTCTATTTCACTTCAGCTTCCCAAGCTCAAAGCTGAGCTCTAGACAAATTTAGGAAGACTTTTCATCAGGATATTAGCTCCCCTCCCAGAAGTCCCCTTTTGGGTTTTGTTCATGCCTCTAGCTTCCTTCTGTGCCTGTTTAAACCAACAGTTGCAGCAAACCTCCAAATCAACAGCCTTGTCAGGAGGAATAATCTAAAATTAATGTGCGCTTGTCGACACGCATTACTGTTCCTGACAGAGACGCGTTGCCTGCGCTGGCTACAAACCGACAATCCTTCAGAAGAAGTTTGCTCACTGCAGTCCAAGGGCTGATGGAGAGCCGGGGTAAGGCTGGGCGTCGGATTTCAGATGATAAGTACAATGGTTCCTGACACATAAGACTCAGAGTGAATTCACCACAGACCAGGCTGCTTACTTTTTTCCCTGCTGTTTGCTTTATTCTCACTGGTGACGGTTATCGCATTTATACAGCACCCCCTGAGAAATCATCTAGATGGGTTTTGAACATCTTGTTTTTACCACCCTCAATTTCAAGTCGTGGAGCGGGAGCGTGAATAATCTGGTGCACCACCGATACACTACAAATGCAGACTTTAACTCTTAACTTCGCGCCTGGCACTCCCCCTCCCACCTTGCTTTTTTACTATCCTTAGCTCCTGCAAGCCTTTCTCAGCAACCACGTGTGCTCTTTTGTGGTGTTGTGGGCAAACGGCAGAGAGAGAAGGGGGCTTCAGAGCCAGAGAAATGGAGTTCATGAGAGCAGTATAGGGTTACAGCTGTTAGCACCGCGCCCGCCCAAGTAATGAAATCAACTTGGAATGAAAATAACAGAATAAAATATTGCTCTGATTTTTTTTTTTCTTCCCTTTTTTACACAGCTCAGTAATCAGCATTCAACATATTGCTGCATTTTTAAAGTTAACTGTTATGGAATTCATGAATTCTTCTTCATGAATACCAAAGGACTTGGTCTTTTGCAATTTAATAGGTAACAGAGTCGCTTTAAATAAACTGTCGCTAAGCTTTCGTATGTCAACAGTTATATGAAAATTGAGAGAGGCTTTTATTTCTGGTTTTCCTTAAACTTCCTCACTCCCTCACCCTCTCTGCTCAGCCATGGCTCGGGCCGGACTCCCCCATCTCCAAATCTTTCCATTCCGCATGACCTGGCAGTAGCGGGGTGGCACTTTGCACAAGGATGGGGGGGGACCCAGAGCCCTTCTGGAAACTTGGAGGCGAGCGGTGTCCCCCGGCGGGGGGAAGTATGTGGGGAGCGAGCACAGGCACTGCCCGTACGGAAGGCAGCCACAGTCTGGCTGCGTCGCTCCCTTCGAGCAAAGGACAGCCACGAGTGCCCGGGCTCCCCCCATCAGCACCCTGCCTCCACCCAAACCAGGATCATCTCACACCCTGTGAGACAGCAGGTGACTTGTGGGGGCCTGAGCGCTGCAGCCCTCATCCCCACACCTGACACCGGCTCCCACCCAGCTCTCGGCCCCCGGCAAGGCCACCACGGGGAGGGAAACCGCCTTCTCCTCCTCCACGCTGGCGTGCACCAGGGAGGCAACGCAACCGCTGGGATTTTAATGTCTATCTTCCTGGCTGCTCGAGGCACCGAGGCGTTGGCCCTGGGAGATACCGTCCAACTGCCCTGATCTCGCCGGATGAATCCTCGGCTGGGAAAAGCCTGCCCCCGGGAAAGGCTGCTCTCCTTTCCGGATGGCGCCCTTGAAATGATGTGGCAGGCTGCTCCCGCGCCCCTCCAGCCACCGGCAGGCTGGAAGCACATCCCTCCGGGCAGCCGATCCGGGGGCAGCAGCAGGGGCAAGAGGTGGGAGAGGCAGCTTGTGGCAGTCAGAGGGGACCAGCCCGCTCCTTGGGAAAGCGCAGCCTGCGTGCGGGGAGAGCTCGGTGCGACCGACGGCCGAGGGGAGAGAGCGAGCGGAGAGGGAGGCTGCAGAGGTTGAGGCACAGGGTGGAAACACCACGGGGCAGCGGCGGCACGCGAACGAACAGCATTGCAGGCGGGAAAGGAAAGAGCATCCCCGACGCTCTTCCTAAGGGATGATTCTAGCTAATTTCTGGGGAATTGCAGATTATTTTTCTTTATTGTTTTACCCTACTCTCTTTCCACTTTTCCAAGAAGAAAATTACCTAGAATTTACCAAGCTGCACAAACAGCTAGCTGGCAGCTTTCAGCATATTTGGAAAAACATTTCCTTGGCAGAACAGCATACAGGTTTGTAACTCTGGGATGATACTGTCATAATACGTCACGGGGCTCAGACTAGCATCCCAGCAGATTAAACATAAAAGAGTTACCAGCAGTGTTTTCTCACAAGGGACTTATTGCCTTAGAAATACACGTCCCTGGATGGTGCTGAAGAACAAACACCTCAGCAGCCCTTGGCTAATGCTGCGCAGCCCATCTATTCATCCTTTGCTGACTGCAAACAAAACCGAGGTCTGGATGTGAGGCATGCCTTTATTTCTTGCTCTTGCTTTTGGACTCTTGTCTAGCCAGGGAGGAGACCCGAATTTGAGCTAAGACAGTATAAGGGGTTGGAGGAAGGAGAGATCACGTGTGGGGAAAATGGGAGCAAGAAATTAAACTGCAGGAATTAGCTCCTGGTACGAAGTGGAGTTTCATGGCTAGGCACGCTCATTTCTATTGCAGAAGTTCCTACAAAAGTGCAGGAAAGTAAAAAGGTATCTGCATTTTAATAATGAAAACGGCCAATTTGTGGGTTGGTTTCAGCAGAGGGTTGACACACAGGGAACAAGATTCAGGGAACCCTGTTTATGTAAAAAGGGGAAAGACTCAATTTAAACCCAGGTAGAGTTCGAGTGCTGGCTTTAGGGGACTTGTGAGCCTCCAAAACATCGATTGTCTCCAGCACCCAGTTAACACTCACTGCTCTGGAAACAGGCTGTGGGCAGCTGTAGGCTCAGAAGTTGCCTTGTGCTCTCTATCTGTTCACTGCACTGCAGGTCCTGGAGACACGGTAAAGGGGATGAACAGAGCAAAAGTGGTCCCTGACAATTATTTTCCATAGAGATCATCAGGCTCTTAATGACACACATCTCACCAGAGGTAGTGTTGGCTTTGTGTGCCTTTCCATAGGAGCCAGGTGAGCCAACCTGCCTTTTTTTCTCCTTCTTTTCCCTTTTGCAAGGCTGTCTGAAGACAGGCTGCTGGGAGGCATCGTCAGCATACTGACTCCCTGCTGCCTATTAGAGTACAGGTTACATCTCATCAGGTTATGCTATGGCACATGTCTATGAAGACAACATGAGGTGAGATTATGCCACAGAAATTAACAATGCAGAAAGACATTTTCTTGATTCACAGCATGGCATCAACTTATACATCTGAGTAGTGGATTAAGGGCTTCCAGCAGCGAGGTGGGAAGGAAGTAAGAGAACAAGCTGCCAACTGGTAAATATCCACACTAATTTTGCAAATGCAGGTATTTCATGTCTTTCCTAATCTAATCGTGAATGCAAACTGGATTACTGCATCTGACATGACAAGAATAAAACAGCACCAACAGACTCTTGAAATTAGCAGAGTGAGTTTGCTGGAGGAATTACATTGCTGATACAAGTCACCCTCGTAATAAAGGGCACTCCTAAAAGGCGGGGGGAAGAAAGGGGGAAGGGTAGAAAAAAAGCAGAAGTAGGCAGCCTTTTCCCCTAATTCAGAGGCACAATTAAGAAGCTAAGTCTTTTTCCTCCAAGAATAGAAGATTTTCCCTTCTGATGCTCACTGCAACATAGAAATTAGTGAGACCATGTATGCTCACCTGACAGGAGAATTTAGGGAAGGGTGTGGCAAATACCAAAGGCAGTGGTAGCACATTCGCAGGGACTGGCAAGGGTGGGCCACTGGAGGTGCCTGGAGGTTCAGGCGAGAAATCTGTGAAAGTGCAGAGGGTAAGGAGAAGAGCTGTAACCAAGCGCACCTGCCCAGAGCCACACTAAAAGGGCTCTCGCCTGCCTTTCCAGTGCTCTCCGCTTTGGGCAGCTGCTTAAACTACTACAGAGTTACTGTAAAGAGAAAGTACTCAAAACTGGTTTTAATTGTGATATCATATACCGTACAGAAGTGCAGAGCAGTAGAGAGTCTTCCTCTGAAATCTGCTGCTTTTCTGTGTCGTTTTCAGGTTAGTATTAATGGAGCCCTTACAACTAGCAACGCTGCACTGTTTCTCCAAGCTTCTTCTGTGTGTAGCGTGGCTGAGGTGGTCTCCAAACTACCTAAATCTTATGTCTGGAAGAAGAGGAGTTGCACCTCACTCTAAGCTGCAGGCTGTTTCCTGGCTGCTGCAAGTGTAAAAGACGACAAAAGAGTGAAAACATGCTGAGAATGGTTGCAAAAAGCAAAGCTGTGAATCAGAGAGTGAATGAGAAAAACCAAGCAGGTCAAGGAATGTTAAAGTCATAATAAAAAAATAATATCTCCTTTCCAGGTGCCTTCTGTGGAGAAACTGGGCTGAAAGCCAAAGTGAAAAAGCTGAGGCAGCAAGGAGGAGCAGATCCCACAGAGACAAAATGGGAGAAGGGACTGGCTCTGCAGGCGTGGTGAGAAGAAAAACAAATCATTAACATTGCTATGGAAAAGATGAAAATAAAGTGAAGAATTAAAGGAGCAGAAGTTATTTTTCATAGGCATTGGAGTTAATAGGTCTCATAACCCCCTTCCCCCTCTCTCCTGCCCCAAACAAGGAAGCTTTGCCTTTGCTGATAAACGAGCATGGCCAGGATGGAGAAGCTGCCTTCAGGCAGCTTTGTACAGTACCAAGACTTCCTAGAGACAAGCCAGTCTCCAGCCCTGTGGCAGGTAGCAGGAGAGCACTGCCTACAAGCCCTTCTATCGGGAAAGCTGGGACCAGCTGCTATAGGATGGCAAAAGAAAATGGCAGGACACTGAGCACAGTCTGGGGAGGTGAGGAACAGGGAGCAGCAGTGATGGAGGACTTGGGGATAGGAAGCAGACAGCAACAAACAGTGTGAAGTCACCATCTCCAACCTGCACTGCACACCTGAATGTCTGGAAAACCTGCCTTCAGGAGTGAAGTGTCGAAGAAAGCATTAAAAGAACAAACTGAAAGAGGGTAGATGTAGATTAGATATCAGGAAGAAATTCTTTACTCTGAGAGTGGTGAGGCACTGGAACAGGTTAACCAGAGAAGTTGTGGAAGCCCCATCCCTGCAAGTGTTCAAGGCCAGGCTGGATGGAGCTTTGAGCAACCTGGTCTAGTAGGAGGTGTCCCTGCCTATGGCAGGGGGTTGGAACTGGAGGATCTTTAAGGTCCCTTCCAACCCTAAGCATTCTATGAATCTATGATTCCACGAAACTATGCAGCCCTGAAGCAAAGAGAAAAGAAAAAGCCAGAGTCAAAGAGAAAGAGATGGAAAAGATCAAGCCTCAAGCCAGAAATGAACAAGCTTAAAGCTATTGAAGAAAAAAATTAAGGCATGAAACAGTAAAGCACAGAATGTAATGAAACAGAGCCAAGTGACCATGGAGGCAGGCTAATCTCTGTTCAGCTTAGCTGGTCTTCTGCAATCAAGTTTACCATGAGACCCAGCAGGACACTTCAGTATTAAGAACTCTTTCTGGAATTAAAAAGCAAAAGTGTTTTGAGAGGAAAGCCAAAGTGTTAATGCTGGTTGTCTCACTACACCCAGAGCTTTTGGTCATCTCCCATATTATACTTAATCAAGGATTTACCTCTGTTGCATCTGTCTCTGCCTCTCTGCACCAGACCACAACAGCACTGAGGTAGAGCAGGTATCCTCGTGTTCAGGTACCACAAGGGCTAATTTGCCGTGGCTGAAAATGTTACTGCTTACTTCTGGTTCTCTCTCCACTGGCAACTGCTTAAGTAACTACATTTTTAGCTTGGCTGCAGCAAGCCTCCAGTTACAAACTTCTCATCCTAATGTCTTTGGCATTAATAATGTCTCTGTCTACTGCTGTGATGGGGAAAGATTATACTTTTGGGCATTTTTTTCCTCAGAAATAAAGCCTTAACCCATCTCATTTCAATCACGTAATTAATTCTTAAATCTCCCTCCTCTGATGCCTTCTATCAAACCGATATGTTGTTTTGGGGAGATGTAAGGGAAGCCGGGGCTGACCTTTTACCCCCCATTTTCCCAGCAAGACAGGTCTGATTTAACTAATGAGAGGACTGAAGGAACCAAAGTACAAGGAAATAAACCAGTAACAACCACGAATTCAAAGCAACCTGACTTTAGCTCAGTTTAATGAGAACAAAACTTCCCCCTAAGCTTTCAAGGTACTGCATAGGCTCAAAACACAACTCTCCCCCAGGTTTTTCCAGACATTAATGGAGCTAGGATTTTTCCCTACTTAGAAATTGTAGAGGCCAGAGACAGGAGGCTGCTTGAGCAGTAATAGAGCTTCGATTCCTGGAAATCAAAGGCTAGTTTTGTTTGTATTCAAATAATACCCAAAGGCAATGTCTTATTTAAACCCTGGGAGCCCAGAAGAGCAACAACAAAATGATTTTGCCTACGTATGAAGAAAATAGTCCATGCCTGTTGCCCCAGAATTGGTCTGAAGAATTACTGAATGGTCTCCAGAGTAAATCTTCCCAAAAGGTGGAATGAGGAGGCACCAAGCAAATCCCATTCCTGCTTTTGTCCTCTTGTACATCACACTCCTAATCACAGAGAATGAGCCACGCTTTTCCTTTTGACCTTTTCCTTCTGGACTGATGAGGAGCCAGACTTGGCTAGGATCACTGAGAAGCTGGCAAGTGGGTCTTGGGTTCTGTCCTAGAGACTGATGTTTTCCATGACTCTACAGAAGATGGTTGTGCTCATCTATGTGGTCCTGCTAGCACCCTTCATGCTCACAGTGACTGAGAAGGTAGTTTGGCCAGTAGATTTCACCAGTTAACTCTTCACTAATGACAAAACACATTACACAAAGGCTACCACAATTTTCTGACCTTTGTGTAGTCTGCGTTTGAACCCCTGGCAATTAGCTAAAAAGCTTTATGTTTTCTAGCAATCTCTAAAATAATTTCGTTACCCATATAAATGTACTGAACACTTGGTTTTGTCCTATGGGGAAAAAAAGGAAAATATAAGAGAAAAAGAGGGGAGGGAAGGGGAAAAGGTAAAAGGAGGAGGGGAGATGGAAGAGAAGTAACTAAAAAAAAATAACCAAGTTAAAGTTTGCTGGATGGAGTCTGCACTGTGCAAATATAGATGCTGTAATACAATGATTTCATGCTATCATCTTAGTGTGAATTTACAATACTGTTCCAGAAAAGCCCTAGCTCAGGGCTTAGTGCTCATTCCAGTACCAGAACTGCACCCGTCTCCAGTGAAATCCAACTCTCTGTCCTGGCAGCCCATCCATAAGGAAGGGGAAGGAGAAGGACAATTCTTTGTCTTTCCAACTGGCTGCTCCTGCCCATCGCACGCTGGGTTTCTAACACTGTGGAATTTTGCAAAGCAGTATTGCCTGATGATGCCAGATGGAAGCATTACGAGGGGAGGATGTAGCTCAGGTTGGGGTTGCCTAATAGTGTTGGCTGCAATTCATTTGCGAGCACCGTCCAGCTAACTCACTCATCCCAATTAAAGGTCAAGGCCTTACATGGCACTGCCCCCACTGATACGTACGTCGCACAGTCACCAGGGGAGGACAGTCAGCTCAGACAACAGTCCTTGAAGAAGCAGTGGTGCAGAAGAAGCTCCTCTGATAAAGGAGACTGAGGAACACACGACTGATTAGACAAAGCAAGTTAATAGAACTGGTTTAAAACATTCTTAATTGTATTATTCCTGGCTAATTATTTTTTCCAGGAGGGAAGAGAAAAAACAAAAAGTCGACCAGCCAGAACTAATGAAGAAATATTTCATGGTAACTATTTGCATTAATAATAGTACGGAGTGTTATGATTAATCAGAAGGGTACAAACACAGTGAGTTAATTGCAGGTTGCTGATTACAGATTCTGAGACTCGGACTAATGCGCTAAGTGGACACAGAGCCAAATTTAAATATGAACTAGCATTACTGATTACCCTGAAGTTTTCAGCAGTGTAACACAGATCCAAACCTGACCCATGGTCTTCTTTTTCTACTTGGTTTGCCCTGTTTGGACAGGTAATTAGATCAGCTGAATACCCTTTTCTTTGACTTCAGCGCATAAATGGAAAAGCTTTGTTCACCAGCTCATTGTGAGCCTCATCCCACTGAAGCAAGGGCACATTCAGTCATTGACTCCAAGAAGTTAATGACTCAGCCCTATGTTTTCTGGAGACAGAACTTGGCTGTTCATTTGAGGGGCAAGGCAAGTTCTGAAAAATGAAAGCGGTGGTCACTAAAAGGCACAGGCTAAGCTGAGAAGTCTGAAAAATTTTCTGTTGGTTTTGGATTATGGGCATTATGTGGGTTGCAGCATTTCTGGGACACAAAAGCAATTGCTATTTAAACAGGCATTAAATCCAAGTCAGGGACTTTGGGTTTCATCTCCAGGCCCAACAACTAATTACTGCAAGGGTTAGAAAGAATTTCTTCTTCTCCCTCTCCTGCATCTCCTCCACAGTATTTCATAATTGAATAAGCCCATTAGAGAGGTTTTGCTTTCCTGTTTACTATTTTGCCAGTTTTTGGAAGAGGGATAACAGACTACAGGATTGTTCAAGTTTTGGCAATGCACACATTTCATTACAAAAGCTTTTCCAGCAGCACCAGTATATAGCGTAACCCTAATCAACACAGATTTTAATTGCAAGTAAGCATTAGTTACATTGTTATCCAATAGCTATTAATAAATTTTTAAATAATAGTGCACTACTCCGTTAACTGCATAACAATTCAACTTCCTAAACACCTGTAATGAAATGAACAGTTCAATGCATGTTCATTTCTAGGCAGATGTCTTTGTACTTGAGATGATCATCTGCTTCAGGAGTGGATTACAGCAGATACTTAGGGACTTTCTGAAAGTTAAGCAGGTACTTAACTGCTGTCCTGCAGTGGGATGGACTTCAGCACCATTAAATTCACCAAGGCAGAAACGTGCATCTTTTCTTAAGCATGTCCTTAACTGAATAGAGACAGTGCCAGAGGATGGGGTGCTACTGAAAAACAGGGTCAGGCTTATGTCTCAGTTTTACTGCATACGAGAGAGTTGCATCACATTCATTTTTAAACTGGCCAGTCCCGAATTCACACCATTTTACAACAAAATAAAGGAACATTCATCTGCAGTTTAAGCAGGGTTTCTCCTGCTTTGCTGATGTCTCTCTGCTCTCTCATCCTTCTGCAAATATAATCGCTTGCAGTGACTGCACCATTTCAAGCACGGTCTCATAAAGAAATGACACAATTTTGCCATCCCTCTGTTTGTGGCAGAGCCACCATATGAATGTTGAAGGACAGCACGGACTGGGGACCTTGGTGATTCTGGATAAATATGCGTTACATGAGGAGAATGACTCTCCAGTGCCTGTAGAGCAGGGTTTGGGCAGGCACGCTGCCCATGAGAGGTACAGGCTCCCTGCAGATGCAGTCCAGTACATCAGATTTACAGCCCACGTCCGACTTATCTGCAAGCAAACAGCAGTCAGTTTCTGGACGCACAGCAGCCCGGGTTGCTGAGCATCTTGTTGCCACAAAAATACCGAAAATACCTGTCCCCTCAAAAGGTTTTCCCATTTGAGATCTGGGATCGGATCATCTATACAGGACTGCATAATACAGGATCATCTCTATTATCAAGCCCAATCCCAGCACTGACTGATGGGTCTCTAGGGCCTTTTCAAAGTTGGGGCCCTGGGACCTCAGGCACTCACAGCTCGCTCCTTAAGACGGGGCTCTCTATCTGTGCCTGTCCATCCAGGCTGTCCACAATTAGTTTGAAACCTGTTGTCTTATTTCAGTTCCAGTTATTTCAGCCACTTTCAGCTGGCTTAGTTCAGAGCTGACAGCACCAGAAATCATTAGGGTCCTACACATATTATATAAAATTGCAACAAAGAGAAGAAAGGCCCAAATGAAAGTCCCACAGAGAGAAAACCTACAGCAAGTTCTACCCAGTTAATTGTGGTTTTGGGCTTGGCCCACACTGGGCAGCCTGGGGATGTGGCTCACCAGCTAGCTTATGGGTGGCTTGGACCTTGCCATGGAGCAGATCCCTGGGGCCTTGAAAGAGTCTGGAATTTTGTGTGGACAGTTATGGGACATGGGGAGGCAAACTTGAGGTTCAGATTACAGGAGCCAGAACAGAGGCAATAAGGCTACTCCAGAGGAGAGACAGGTGTCTATGGGTATAGAAAACAAATCTCTAGGACTCTGGGCTTTTTTAATTGCACTAGTCCTGGAGCAACTTGTTGTTAAATTTCATGATACCAACTGTTTCTCTGCTTACTTCTCACTTTGAAGTTATATGAAACAAATCCCTGATGAGCTCTCACATCTTACTATGGGATACACCTCAGCATCTAAGAGTCAGGAATTTATTTTACCTTTGCAGTCCCTAGTGACTTCATTCAGTATTCTTGTAAGCCTTACGTCTACTGCCTAAAATATTCCACAGTAATTTGTCACCATTATCTATTGCTTTACTAATGTTACTTAGGTAAATTATTATAATCTCAGCAAAAATATTTTAGTATTTCCTTTACAACTTTGTTCAAAGTAGTCTAACCAGAATTAGATTAATAAAACATCTGTCTTTCAATATAGTTCAAAGTAGCCTAGCAAGATATGTGCAAGACCATTAATTCTGCAGTAACAAGCAGAGTGTATAAAGGCTGATTTTACCTATCAGGACAAGTAGCCACAGTGTCTATTTTTCTTGAAAATCTGCCTGTAATGTAAGGGGTTCAGTTCCCCCAAATAAAACATTTTGGTCTCAGTTAACAACGTATTTCACCAGGCAAAAGTACCAACACTCAAGGTATGCTGGGATCAAGAGTCATCTTTTGCTTTGAAGATCCTAGATGGTTCTGCTTTCCTGTATGACTTCCCATTCTCTGCATCTGCACTGCTCCCATTTCTCTGCTAGCATGGGACTGCACATGTTCTCGTCCCCCAAAGCTGTCCCCATGGCCTGTACAAAATTGCCTTCCCAAGATATCCTCTAGTTTACAGTCAGATAACTCCTGAAGGCTCAATTCTAATTGCTCGTTGGCACCTAATAACACTGAGGTTAATGGGAAAATAACTGTGATCTATTTATTCTCAGGTGCCTACCTTCAAGAGAAAAGCCATTATGTTATCAAGAACTACATTACCAATATTACAATATCATTACCATATTGCTGCCTTAACTCTTCTCTTTCCAGTATACCTTGTCTGAACACAGCATCTACTCAGGTTCTCAAACCAGTTTGAAAGTTTGTTCCTCCAGCACCCACAACAGTCTGAATGCTATCTGAAGTTACTAATAACAGTATTACAGCACTGCAACGGAAAGCTAAGCGAACATACAAGAATAAGATTGTGCCCTCTGCAGCGATTCAAAAGCACTCTTATTTTAAATTGATCCATGGTACTTACTAAGAACAGTTCCTACATCTTTATTAAAAACAAAATAATATAATGCACAATACTTTAATGGCATTCTAAATAAAATTTACTGTCAATAGTGTAAAAAAAAGTGGAGAAAAAAATGACTACATTTTGTCTACTCTATATGGGATACATAGCTTTTGGGAAAAAGAATGCACCACATCCACTCCATGACATACAGAACCTGACAAGAGGATCTGTGACTATTTGTTGGGCAGGTCAAATATAACCGGGGGGGGAGCTCATAATTCTTTGAAAAAGTTTTCCACAGGGACCTAGACCTGGTGCTTTAGAGTTTGAAGCTCTCTGCTACAGGAGTTGAGTCTTCCTACACGTTTCTGTGGAGTGTGTCACCCCAGCACCAGCACTCCCTGGGAGATCTCCCTTAATAATAAATAACAGTAGTGTAGGATGTAGGGTAGCTCGTTTTCCTCCAAAGTCTACTGATATTGTCTACCCTTTCCGATATGCATTAGTGAGACTAATATTTCAATGGAATTCAGTGCTAAAATTCTCATTAAACTCAGTGGAGTTGGATTCAGGTCTGATGTTTAAGATATATTTGATAATTTTCAATTCTACCCTTATAAGCAAATATTTCATGTTTGAAGACTGGCATCAGCAATGATTGAAGTCTGCTGTCAGAAGAGACATCTCTGCACTTCCAGTATCACAGCCTTTCCCCGTAACCTTTTCAAGACATTCCCAGTCCAGAGCAGGGGAGGGTCAAAGGGCACTGAGAAGAAGAAACACAATTGCTACAGGCTCCCACTGTCATCCTTCTGCAGCAAACATTGCCCGTTGGTCCAAAGTGCAATAGGTTACCTGTGCTGGTACAACGAACAAGTCAGGGTATATAACTGTCTCATTTAGCCAGATGAGAAAGGATTTTCTTTTCCTTGCAGTCTACCAGTCACTTTCATGAAATAATTGGTTTTACCAGCAGCCACTGCAATGCACTCCATAAATTGGGAAGAAATACTCTTCAAGGCTTGAAGCAAGACTGAACACAATTTTAGAGACCTTTTTCATAAGTGAAATCAACAATCCATGCTAAGCTATTATTAGAAGTTCAAGGTGGAATTTCTATCCTGGAAAAAAATTATTTTGAACACCCTAGATTCAAAGTCTGCAATTGCTCTTGTAAGGGAGAAAGGACCACATCACTTAAAAAGGCCCTATTTTTGTTTTCTTGCTGTTCTGCCTTCCTAACCCTGACATATCTGTACCAGCTCCCCAGAGAGGGATTTCAGTGCTGTTGCAGGAACTCGTCAGAAGAGTGCAGTGTATAGTAAGAGAGAGTAGTACTGGTGTCATGCAACAAGTCTTGTGAGCAGAATTAATACCCTTTGTTAGATAGGCTGATATAGCTGAATCAAAGTTATGGGTCCAAAAGCTTGCCCAGCTTTATCATCTGGCCCAACAACAGTTACTACCTCTTCTTACAAAGGTCCCTTTGCTAGTCAGAGGTGCAGCGAGCACCTTCCAGTAAGAGGCTGGATTAGGTGTCCTCTACAATGCATGGTGTGCAGGCTGCCTACAGTGCTTGATGAGATGACACCACATAAAATTACCTCCACCTCAAGAACTCAGTTGAAGTTTTACAGCAGAGTACATCTAATGGATGCTAGTAAAAAGAAACTCCACTTATTTTGTCACAAGAAGTAAATAAGGTGAAAACGTCTCCTACTATATTTAGGTACTTGCATTCTGCTCTAATTCTAAACTAATGTACTTTTAGTATATAATTTTGCAACCAAGAAGTGTAATAGAATCTAATGCACTAATGCATAACACTTTTCATCCTTATACTGTAGCCAGACAGCTTTTTACAATTAGTACTACTTTTTTTTTTTAAAGTAATACACATATAGTCATTAAGAACTGCAATGTAATACACAGGATGTCCACGCTTTTCCTCCTCCTTTATCTTCTGCATGAAGAAAAAGGAAAGAAAATAAGATAACCTAATGTGACTAGAAGATGCATGCATAGCTAAGAACGAATACAGACTGTGTGTTCAAAAAAAAAAAGCATTAAAGCATTAGGGCAGGCATTAGTAATCCCACACTATGTACTTTAAAACAATTTACTGCCAGAAAGAAAGATAGTGAGGATAAAAATAAAATAAAACAAACAAGCAAGCAAGAAAAAAAAAAAAGGAATTTTCTGATTTCTCTATACAAGCTAACTGAAATATTTGTAGCAACAATATGGGGATGTTTCAGTCAGTCACAAAACAGCCTGATTGAATGATAATCAAATTAATTATCAACATTAACTGAACAGTTGAGAGCCCAGGTTGAAATTTAATAAACCACACTGCGTGAGGATGCTTAAAGATAAATCATAGCTTGTGGCACTGTGAGCGTCATTTATTTTAAAACACTGCGCTGTTTCTTCAAATTGCATTTATTAAAGCTATGCAAAAGCTTCAAGTCTTTTCAAAGATGACTACATTTTGATTGTGCTGGTTCTTGTTATTTAAGATGTACTTATCCAGTTACTCACATTTTTGCCCCAGTAATTCTTGGTCAAATGTGTTTGGCACGGACCTGCTGTGGGGAAAAACACGGGTCCAGCTGTTTGCCCAATCTTGATCCTGCCTTTCCCTATCTTCCCTCTTCAGCTCATGGCCCCACATGCATTTCTGCCATTTATTCCCCCAACAGATATGCCAATGTCCCAGACACACGACTCTCTGTGTAGCTGCTCCTCATTTTTATTTGCCTTCCCTACACTACGATGTCCAGGGCAGTCAGCATGGTTTCAGCTGCCCATGGGGCTGGAGGAGAGGTGACCACAGGGTTGTGTCTTATGCAGAGACACCCAGCTCCTGCCCCAAATATGGGAAAGAGGGTGCCGAAACCCCATAATAAGTCGGGTCCTACCAGCCCTTTAATAATAGCCCAGGCAACAAGGAGAAGCGAGGCCGAGCAGACTGTGGCACAGCTTCCCCCTTCTCTCCCAGCTGGTGAGACCCTGGGCACCGGGACCGTGCCAGGGCAAGGGGGAGCGGGAAGTCACAGGATGTGAGAAAGCAGCTTCCCAACCGCTACTTCAACAGGGTTTGCAGGTGAGCACAGTGCTACCTGACAGCATGCCTCAGCTTTGGGGGGCCCCACATCCTGCTCCGAGTGGCCACCCTCCACCTCAGCCACTGGGTGCACAGGGGACACGGGGGGAATGCTGCCGCCGGCGGCTCCATGGCAAGGAAGGGTGGCCTGAGGCACCACAGCAGCCTCACCCCCTGCCTGGGACCTGAGGCCCTGGGGTGGCCAGACAGCTCCCGGTGGTCCTGGCATGGGAACCGTGTTGCTGTCCCATGCCGGGATGTGGCACGCGTGCGCGCTTGATTGACGTGTGTGCTCAGGACCCACAAGGTTAATTATAATGCCACCTGTAGGAGGTACTTTCCCGTAAATATTAACCTTCTGGTTTTTCCATATGCTCCCATATGGTCCAATTTTTCTTCATAAGCAGAGCTGTACCAGAGCTAAGAAATGACAGCTAAGCTGTACTTTCGTGCCTGTAATGTCAAAACCAGAAGTCACCTGACTGATAAATCCTTTTTTTTTTAAATTAATTTTAATTTAAATAAATTTCACCTTTTCCTCCCATACCATTACTTCTAAGGAATAATTTGCATTCACAAGATAAATGCAATTTGATAGACTTTGTCACGAAACATTTTCATCTGTGCCTGGCAGGAGTTCAGTGAGAAGACTCAGATTGCCTTATCTCAGCGTCCTTTCTGCAGCCTTTTCACTTTGCACCCTTGTTGCAGTCCAAATATGCCCAGTTCTACAAATGTAGAAAACATTTCAGAAATCAGATACAATCTCTGTTAATCTTGGGAGGAGCAGAAGAGCCAGCTGTATTGTGATGCAATGCAAAACACGGTATTTAATCCCTCAAATAACAGGGCGAAATAAGCCCACATGTTCTTGATCAATTGCTACTAATTCTTATCAAGAATAAAAAAAAATAATCAGACAATTAAAACACTTGAAGCATCTCAGGTTTTTCTACACTGTGTCTGAAAATAGACTTTGTTAGCAGATTAACTGAAATCTTGCTGGTCTGAGAGATGTGCAAATGGTTGTGAGAGGAATGCCTGAAACAAATCACTTCTAGAGGAGCTTTGAACAATAAAGGGCTGCTGTTTTTCAGTGAATTGCGCGTGTGCACACAAACGCTCATCCATAATGTGAATTTAAAATAATCCTGATGGGAGTGAGCGAAGGGGAGGGCAGGGACACATGGAAATAACTAGGCAGACTTTGACCCTTTGTGTCAGAAAACAAAGCCTTCTAGTTTGAATCTGAGATAGCGGTTCCCATTTGACATGGTTTCAACAGACATACACACATTCTGGCTTAAGCTTGTCCCTAAAGGATACTAAGACCAAGCAAAGCTTGCTTACAAGTCACCCAAGCGCAACACGATGGTTTTAAGTGGAAACAAATGAATGGAATAGATGTAATTAAAAGTCCAAACCAAATTAGGCAAAATTGCTACAGCTTCACTTTACAAAGTCAGTGAAAGGCAGGAATAGAGCATCTGAAATAGCTATTTGGCATAGGGTCACTATGAAGATGAATTAGGGTTAATTTTCTACTGGAGTGTAGGTCAGGCGCTGTGCTGTGGCAGAATGCTCATTTTACTGGGTATGTTTTGGCCTACTTACAACTTTAGAAAATAAATATTACAATGTTAAATTAAATATGCTCTGTGACAAGGACTTGCAAGATTGGGAGAATGTGATTTATATGCAATTGGCTCATATATACTATCTAATATGATATGCACAGTGTAACAAAAGCTCAAGGGTCTGATCTGCAGCGCAGAAATGCTTTACAATCCTCTTTCAGGTTGCATGTTGTTTTTACTTCCTCCTCTTCTTTTTTTTTTTTTTAATGACTACATGAGTTAATTAGTGGTTATGTACTCTGTCTCTTTGCCTGGCCTAGCTTATCCCTACTGTAATAAATCTCTTTTTTTTCCCTCTCCCAAGGATCATTACAACATTAGCCAGCACTGTCAACAAAACTAATTGAAAGCCACCTGCTTTTAGGATCATCCTAATGAAAAACAGCGAAGTTAAGAAACAAAATTCAATCAACTTTCTAATAGTCTGTAATTTCCTATTAATTCACACAAATGCAGAGGTAGAAAAAAACCACACAAGATCCTTTTTTTTTTTCACTGCTAGCCTTATCGTCCACTGCTCTGTACATCTGTATAATTAGAAATTATTATTTTTATAACCTAAATCTCCATCACTCCTTAAAGTGGAACTGATAGCATTACGTTTCGTCTTCTCAAGTGCAGCTGTACAAAAAAGGAAAGTACTTGCAAATAGCCTTCCTATTATGAACCAATCTGTTCTTTTTGCTAAACGCTAGGGTCCTTTTTAATCAGGTAAGCCCATATTCAGCAGAACTTTTAAAGACGTCTAAGTCCACTTATGCACTTACACAAAGGATCTAAATCTCATTGCCTTTGATGAAATCCAGGCACCTGCAGAAACCTGGGGAAAGGCTGAACATGCAGGACCGAATAGGTATGGATTTCCTGAAGGGGGCCTCGGACCCCAAACATGCAAAGCTCTTCAGCACCTGCTGAACCTCGGACAGGTGATTAAGAACTATTGAAGTCAATAGGAAATAAGCATGTGCTTCAAGACAAGTACTTTGCTACCATTGCACAGGAGCACGCAATTTAGTTGAGTGAGCATGAGTAAAGAAAACATTCTTGAGATAGCCTGATGGCTAAGCCATTTCCCGTAACTAGGTTCCCAGCTCGTCCTTAATTGTGGAGGAATAAGCCTGGAAAAGGATACAAGTGGTTGATTTATTTCTGTTAGGCCAACTGAAGTAAAATACTAAGGGGAAAAAAAAAAAAAGGAAAACACGAGACAGACGGTACTAATGACTATTTGTGTTACAGCGGGGCTTAGATGTCCCGGTAAAGCCTGAGATCCCACTGCGCTAGACACTGTGCAAACATGTCAGTGAGGGTGTTCAGTAAAGGAGAGCTGCCTGTAAACACGACATGTGGAAGTCCCTTTGAAGTCAGCCAGAAGCCAAGCATGCAAGCGGTTTGTACTGTCAGGCCATACGTTTCAAGCTATATGATTAATTGCTATCAAGTGTGCTGAAGCAGAAGACAGGGTCTCTCGTACTATGGCCACCAGAGATATAATGAGCTGAGGGGAAAAAAATAAGGTCACAGATAATATATCGGTTGTATTTAATAGTCCACTGTTTATACTTCCTGGGACTGTAAACATCATTATTTTTCCAACTTCAAAAGAATAAAACCTCTATTTAAATGAAATACACTTTAAACAATGCAGGTGCCATGCAATATGGGATAAATGCTATCTTCACGCAGAAGTATGCATCTCTCATCGATTATAGTAATGAGATATGCACAGAAAGATCAGAGGAATATAATTTTATCCTTTTTGGAAGCTACTACAAAATTCATGCTGGATGTAGTGTGTGTGCACGCACAGAAGAGGAAGAAGACTGAGGAGTCATAGTATTGTGGGGCCTTCCCAAAGAGGGCAAATTTCTGCTGCTTCGGAAGCGGTCTGATGCCTACAGAAGGTCAGAGGACCTGGAAACAAGGTGAGCCCCCCCCAAGTTTGTGAACCCGCAGTTTCAATGATGCGATCATTACTGCAACACGCAGAAAAGACTTAAAACTAAAGGCGTACAGAAGAACGAAAGGAAGGAAAAAAATACCAGTCAGGAATAATTATCGCAGTGTATAAAACTTTCCACTCCTTTATTATCATAAATTGCAAAGTTTTATTGATGCATATTTTATCACAGCACTCTTGCCATATGTGATCTGAAGATTCAGAGCCTGTCCCCGGGGACAACGGTACTGATATAGATAATCAAGAATTCCTTTTATGCTCCTCTCAACACAGCCACAGCTCAGATTGAAATTAACATCTTTTACAATGAAACACCAGTTTGCTGCCACAACTAGACATGACAGCTGGAGAGAGGGGCCTGCTTATCCAGTTATTCCTTCAAGTCTCAGTTTCATTACAGCCCGTGAAGATGTAAACTCTGTACAAAGCAATGTGGATGGTCACTGAATACCAGAAAAACGAATCTGCATGCAACCTGCCGCAGGAAGAAACGGGGGAGAAATGGTTCCAAATAAAGCCAGGGATGAAAAGCAAAGATCAGAGGCAGTCCCTAAAAAAGCAATGAAGAGGAATCCAAGAGCTTTGAACTTCTGCCGCGTCGGCTGCCTGGGTTAGACTGGGCGATGCTGGCACATGCACACAGGAGTGGAACCCACGCCCAAAAAGAAACCCAGCACGGGGCTCTGTCCCACTTAAATCCTCCAAAGCAAGGATTTTACCTAGTGGAAACACTAGGGCTGCTTCGTGTTGGCACCTGCTCCTGGTCATCTTTTGAGGTTGACTGCTTCCACCCATCCATTGGCCCCGTTTCTCACGCTGCTGAGGAAGGGGGCACGGAAGTTGTTTTGCTCTGCTCCCCATGGGGTCGTACGTCACTGTAGCATCTGAGTGCCTTCCTGTAGAGCATTAAACGACCAACATCTGCCATGTGTGGTTCACTCTCCCTCTCATCCTACTCCCAAGGGAGAACTGGGTATGCAGTGTAGTGTTTTGTTTTGGCAGGGCTTTGTTTTTGTTGTTTTAAATCTACACGCTGCCATATGTTAGGAAGAAAAAAAAAAGCACCACCTTGCTTGTGCAGGAGGTGGTGGTGGGGTTTGCAACAGTCATTAGTTTCTGAGGGAGTTAGTGCCGAGGTCTCAGCCTGGCTTCCCAGAAGGCGCAGCTTCCCGATGGCTGCTGCAAAGGTGCAAACTTCACAGATCACCACAGGGAGCTGGAGATGATAATGCACCAGACTCACATCTCTGTCATGCATGAAAGAGGTTCAAGTCCAGCTTTGAGCACAACTTACCACAACATTTCTAAAGAGCCTGATGCTTTGGGATATTACATGCTAGGACAATACATAGTAAAACCTACTCCATCGATCATTGGCTTTTTTTCTTTTCTTTTCTGATTAATGTCATGTCATCTAGAGGTTATCTCCAAACAGTCACCACAGAAGGACAAAAAGGAGGTTATCAATGTAAGTTTTGAAACACGTAAGTGGGCAAATGCACTGCTAGAGATGCAAGGATGTTCAGGAAACATTTAAAGCATGTTGCGTACCTTCAGTGCAGATCAGGAAAGTACACAAAGGAAGGCAGATGGCACTTTTCTAGCCTTGTAGCTTTGTCTTTCTACAGGTTGCACAAAACAGTATTCTACGGTTCAGCACTATGGATGAGCTCAGGCTAAAAACATGTGCAATAGCAAGCCCCCTTTAGGGTCATTATCAAGTAAGACAGGGAAACAGAAGGCTGTGAAAAGAAGATGGGTATATATGGCAGAACTGCAGTGTAAGGATCTAATTTATATCATCAGCAGAAAAAATAGCACTAACACATTAATCGCATGAGCCTTCAGTGGATAAAAAGGACGGGGACCTCTCACCCTGCGTTAAGAGACTGTCACCTTCGCTTTCCTCAAACCAAGGAAATTTTGGAATTTCCTGCTCCTCACCCCACTGGAAGGGCTCACCTCACTGGGAAGGGCTGATTCCCAAACCCTAAAACTTTTTTGCATTCACGAAGGACTGGGGGTTACTCATTCTCTCTTCCATTATATTTTTAATTGACACATTTCCCAGAGTTTACTTTTGTAGGATGCTGATATTGGAGGGATTTAATATTGAGACATTCTTCCGCATGAAGGAAACTTTGGAGCATAGGTTCAGATGACCAGGATTTCTCCAGTCTTGCACACACATTCAGAGCAATGGCTGCAACCTCACTCCAACTATGAAGTCTAGATTAGCCAAGGATCAGTTGAAGAGAAATGTAGCAGTACCTATTATTTTTCCTTTTACAAGAGATTTAAGACAGAATATTTACTATGATCGTACAACTTTTATATCAGGTTGAAAACCAAAATTTCCATCTTGCAAGAAGTTATAGTGTTTGGCATTTCTCCCAAGTCAGGCTAAAAAGCCAAAATAATGCAATTTATCTCTCCATAAAGTTTTTAAAAATCAGTTAAAAAAGGTAAAAATGTTAACTTCTATGTTATGAAATGAGTCATCTCGAAGTTTTAGAAATAAAATGTTTAGTGTTGGGGGACAGGAAGGATGTGGTGACATTGCTCCTTGACTCCACCTAAATGGCCACAATTGGGAGCTGATATTCTTGGCCCAATTGTTTCTATCTACCCCACAGATCCTCTCCCCAATCAGGCTTAGAGTCCCACCAGGCAAGACAGTCTCATGGTGCTGCTGTTCTCAAGATGCCTTACATCACTGCAAAATCTCATCTCAAATACAAAATATATACGTTGGCCAGATTTTCCTCTGTGGAGCGTTTTACCAAAAGGTCTATTTTCCCTATGAATATTTTCAAATTTAATGAACTCTCTTTTCCAACAGAAAAATACTTAATTTGACACTTTTGTGATCAAACCTAGCTGTTTTATTACAGCTTGCCTTTTGAATCCTTTGAGTGGAACTATCAAGGCAGAATACCAGGTAAGAACACTAGTATCAAACTAGACTCTCAGTGTGATGTGTACATGAAGAAGGACTTTGAAAAGCATTTTAGATTAATCTTTCTTCACAACTGCAAGTTTTAAAAGTACTATTTATAAGCAACCCTTTTCATCATTCTTTTCATAGTAACGTTGGTTTTAAAAATTACTTTGCACCTGGGAATCAAGAAGCACACTGGAAATAAACACTTTTCTATCAAACTCTTAACAAGGTAGAGAGAGACCTCATCAGGAATCTGTACAAGGTCTACCAGAATGGATAGAATGACCAAGCCAAAGGGGGGGTCATCACTGTAACACAACAATAACAATAAATTAACTAAAGGAGAATCAGAGACCATCAAGCAATCAAAAGTCAGTTGCTTCCTATGAACAAAACTCAGACCCTCTTTGAGTGAAACCTCATTCTAATTTCACCAGGGAAACCAGTGAGCTTGCATTACTGTATTAAAGAGCAGAATAACATAGAGACATGCCATGTTGTAAAGATTTTATACATCTTTCTTTGAAATACTGACATGGGTCATTTTCCCAGACACCAGTCTGTCCTGAGATAGTAAATCCTGGATCTTTAAGATAGATAGGGTGTAATTAAAACTAGAATACAGCCTACAGGGAAGGATCTCTCCACACTTAAATCACTTTGTTTTCATTGCTGTACTGGTGTAAATGGTATTTTTATGTATGTGTCCAGAAGAGAACTCAACTGCAATATTTCTTTTCTACTGCTGAAATATTAGCATTAAAAAAGCAGTATTTTACAAAAGTCAGATAAACATAGTGCCTATAACACAATCAATTTTGTTGGAATTATTTTGCACCAGCCTTCATCCTTGAAATTACAGCCCTTCCTTGCGGAATCTTTTAAAACTTAAAAATGTTATTTGAAGTAATATTCGACAGTACATTAACTGGTAAAAATCAAAGTACTCCTTTTTTTCCCCAAGCCCAGAAGAATTAATTTTGTTGCCCCTAAAGAAGAACAGACACACGACTTTTGAACAGGAGCTGACCTAATATTTCTGAAAACCCTCCATGCAATTAGCTTCTTGTAAGAGCCATCTTTCAAGCAGTCGTCTTCTGCCTCTGAACTCTGAAAGCTGCTCATCAGATCCCACAAAATTAGGATATTAATAGAGAACCATTTATCAAGCTCTATAGGTTTGTTAGAAGCACGCTTGCCTAGTTAACCAACAGTGTCAGAGCATCTTTTAAAGCAGAAGGACATTGTTAAGGCCCTCCTGAAGTGTTTATTTCTACTCTAGGTTTTCCACACCAGCATTTCTCCAGCGATGGGCTGGAAGCAGTGCTGCCCTAGAAAGTGGTGCTCAGACTATAGAATCATAGAATTGTTGTGGTTGGAAGGGACCTTTAAGATCATCACAGAAGGTCTCCCCAGAAAGGGAGCCCTCCTCGGCTACGGGGTGGTGCGACGGCTTCATCCCAAGATGTCAAGATGTCAAAAGGGATGCCTGTTACAGCAGGGCTTACGCTGGCACCCCTTAGTGCTTTGCGCACATGGCGTTACTGGTGGGTGTCAAAAGCAAAGAGTGCTCCTGTCCTCCTGACTCCAGGGCTTGCAACACATGGCTCAGAAACTGTGGCCTAGGTTGAAAAGAGGAAAACGTCTGGTGAATCAGGATGGCGAACTGGTGGTATGAGATTGGGAACCAGAGGGCTGGCTCCAGTGTTTGGTTTCTCCCCCACCTTGCTCCTTGATTGCCCATGTTGTTCTCTGGGCTTGCCCTACCTTCACTCTGCCTTGTGTTTTTAGTGCACTGGTCCGAACTTGCTCAGCAACATTTTGATTTTCTAGATACATTCTCCTTCAAGTAAAAAAAGCAATTTTTTTTTTTACCAGAAACATATGAACTTCAACATTTTCCAGTGAAAGATTTCTCAGATTAGGGCTCTCTCTTGTGACTTTCTGAGAGACACAAATCAAAATCTTGACCTATTCATTCCTAAATGTGAATGATCTGACAGCTCTTTTGTCTGAGCATTTTCTAAAGGCTCTGGTTTCCTTCTAAAACATGATGATTTTGAAATCTAAGCTTTGGCAAAACATAACTGTGATCTCCAAGCTCTGGTATGTGGATTGCAAGCACTTCGATCCAGTGCTACGTCGTATGTGTTTGTACAGCACAGGGCATCATACCTAGCACCTGCAGGTATCTCTAAACCACAAATTATAACTACTAATAGAAGCTTTACCTTTGCCTGGTGCTTCCATCTCAGAAGCTTAAACCCTATGTATTTATTTCCTCAAGCACCCAGATCCACTCTGTCGACAAAAGCAACAAAATCCCTGTTGTATCAGGAGATTCGGAACCAAACTCAAACGTTGCCCTTATCCAGACATATCATCCCATCAGATCGTGAACCTTTGGCTTTGCCAATAGGGTGCCTAACAGTGGCAGAAGTTGTGCTAAAGCTGGACCCTTCTCCCACCCCATCCCTGCCTCCTTTTTCACCCAGCCTCACTTGGCTGTGCCTGTGGCTCTCATTTATTGGCACCAGTATTGTACAAGTTTCAGACAAAGCAGCACCATTCTTTCCTCTCCTTTTCCTTAAACATTTAACATGTCACATCTGTGATTTTTTTCTAGTTCCAGGGTTTTTTGAGACAGGAATGTCGAGGTTATCTTACTGCTGTTGACAATACCCCACACATGGCAGAGGACAAGAGGATAAAACACTGGGAATGTTGCCTCTTCCCTCTTTCCATCTTTTTTTACTTCCTGTAAACATTACTGGAGAAGATTGTACTGCAAAGTCATAAATAAAGTATAGTTGTCAGAAGCTACGGCCTTAAAATATTCTAACGGTTTGTTTGTGTTCTCTCCATAAATTGTTTATTGGTCAATATGGCCAGAACTTTCAAACGTATCCTCCTTTGCAGTTCGCTGATATTATCTCCATTCTAAACACTTTCATCTAGTATTGAGCTTTCAAAAAAACCCACTTTCTACCTTTTTTTCATTGATGAGAGATTTTTCTAATGCTAAACATACAGATTATGCAGCATTACATTACCGTGTGTTTCTTATCTTTACGGAGATTGCTGGCATTAAAGGAAAAATGTATGATTGTTACTGAAGTTACTATTGGCAGTAGGGTTATGCAGTAGGGGGATGCTTATTGAGTGGTCTCTATGCAGTAAAGCAAATCAGAAAAGAAAAATCTCTGTATAAAATATTGCTCTAATTTGTATTCTACTTCACTACGTCATGTAAATGTTCTTCAAGTAACAGACTGACATTGTGAAATGGTACCCTGATGAGTAAATTATCATAGAAAGAAGTTCATCAAAGCAATGATTTCAGACACGCGTCTGAATAGCCCGTGAGCACACAGAACCGAAGATACCTCTTTAGCCAGAGATGACACCAATTGTTAACATATGAGAAAACAGACTTCTAACTCTCCTGGAGCCCTGCAATGCAGGGGGTCTTCCGACAAAACAATCATCCAACAAGCACAGGATGATATTTTAAGTCTGAAGTTAAGTGGTTCAGTCCCCTCTTGATAGCTCCTAAAGAGGCTAAAGGAAGACCAATGGAATTAAAAACACTTTTAAATGCACGTAATGGCTGATAGATTGGATATTTACAGCTAGTAGGTCAAATATGTTATGACATTTGGTAATTGCTTCTTCAATAAATAACTTGATAAGTTCTTGCAGAAAAAGAAGGTAATTTATCTCAGAATAAAAACCGGTTTTGGTTCACCAACTCTTTGAGGACAATTTGGTAGGTAACTGTAACTACAGGGGGAATTTGGATGCTCAGTGATCATTAAAAATAATAGGAAGTTAAGTGTCCAGATCCTACAGCAGCTTCAAAAATCTTAGCCATGCACACCTGGGACAGTCACTTTTTGCCCACTGCAAAGGTATTAACACTGAAGCACTCATATCTTAGAAAAGAAAGAGAACAAATTGCATAAAAAACTATTTCAAATGGTTATCTATGACCATCTTACTAAATTGACACATGAAGAAGAAAACAGAACACCCTATAAGTTATTTTTGATATTATAATTATTAATGTTTCAACAAAACAAGGACCTCGTAATCAAAGGGTTGATTTACAACAGGATTGATGTGGCAACAGATTTTAATCAAATCTAGGCAAGGAATTTGTATTAAAAAATAAACACCTACCTGCCATACATTATTATATATGTTTATTCTGCATAAACACCTAGACAACCCAGTAAGGGATTACAGAGGTAATGCAATGGAGCGCCTTCTCCCAAAAGTAAGAAACAAATGAATGGGATGGAGATAGCAAATAGTTAATACAGAACAGTTAATAGCTTTACTGGGTGTCACTGCTGTTAGCTGTGGTTCATTCATTGCCTCACTAATAGTCAGGTATTTAGCAGTCATCATAACACAAATAAGTCTTAATAGGAGCTCCTTCCACCGCCCCAGAGCAGCAGGACAGCAAGCAAGAGGGCACTTGAAGAGCTATATGGGGCAAACAGGCAAGGAAAACAGATCGGCAGAGACTGACAGTGTTGAGCGTCTCTCTCTTTTCTTTTCTTCTTTTTTTTTTTTTGTTGCTTTTATCTCACCTACAAATTTGAATCTAACATCCAGTTCCTTACTCCTCAACTTCATGTTGAGATGTACCATGCACAGGAATCAGCACAACTAGCCCACCCAAAACAGTGGATCCTCAACCACAGCGTATTTAACACAGCACCTTTAGCAATACCCCTGAGCTTGCCCTAATGAGGATTAACCTTTCCAAAGTCTATACTACACAAGAAAGGTTTAGCCATGATTCAGTCCAGCATTTCTATATAATACTTCCATTATGTATATAACCCTAATATATATGACACATTGCTGACAGACACCTTTCTCTTGGCGCATTGATGAGCTATAACCTGAAACTCCAGACGCAAATCTAGGAATCTGATTTTTTTCCCAAACCCCTCCAATATCCTGTACTCACGCTGGAGACTTCTCACGGGTTCCAGATGCTGCTATTCCAATCTCTATCTGTTAGCACAAACTGCTCCGCTTTCTGCCATGCTCATTCACAAGCCTCTGAAACAGTTATTTGTCTTCTTTTTATGTTAGTCCCTCTCCAAGCCAGAGCCAAATTCTATACCTGCCACTGATCAGATCTGTCCTTTTTTGTCTCTGTTATTTTATGAAGACATTTGTCATTTCTTTCTCTCTGCCTCACTATACAAATCCTCTGTTTCCTTGCCCTCCTGCAGCTTCTTCCTCTGTTCAGTCTCCGCAAGGTTTTGTTACTATTATCATCGTTTTCTCTCAACATGCTCTCTGTCCTCTTGAAGGCTGATTTGACAGATCCTCTCTTGTCATCTGCTTGAAGGCTGATTTCAGCTCTTCCTTACAGCACTGTGCCTATGTGCCTCCTCCGCTACAAGTGCTTAGCGTGGAGCTTGTTCTACCAGGGCAACGCGTCTGCTCCTCGTGGCCCTTCCTCCCAAGGAGGGTCACAGGGGTGTAAGGTGTGCAGAGCCACGGGCCGCAGGTGCTAATAATAATCTCAGTTGACTGCTGCCTTTCGCATAGGCCTGGTAGCTCTTCCCCTTGTCACTATCAAGGACATGCCCTAGTCATTTGACAGGATCTCCCCTGAGTGTCCATGGGGTGCCCAGAAAAGAGAATGTTTAGGCTTGCTATTAGAATAAATTTACCAGCCTATGTTCACTCCCCCTTGTCTTAGAGAGAGAGGTTCATGAGGAGCAGCCGCCCCTAATGGTTTGCATGGTGCCTGCCCATCTCCATATCACTTCCTGAAGGAGACACAAGAGTACAGCAAATCCATACGGGAAGCACAAACCAAACAGGCAAGTGCAGTGGCTCCTCTCAGGAGATACGGGAGTTGATTGATGCATGCAGCCCTCCTCTAACACTGACAGAAACTGAGTGTCCAACTAAAATGGACGTGCACCACTGATACACACTCTTCCCAAACTTCCCTATCTGAGGAGGCATTCATCTGCCCTTCACACGTCCTTCAGGAGGCACGCTGATTTCCTTCTTATTTCTTCACTGTTTCTTAAAAACATATTTTTCCTGTGAAGCCTTAATATATTACACCTGCAGGTCAAGCAATACATAATATGTACTTGAATGGTTAGTGCCCTCCAGATTATGCATGGATTGGAGGATGCTTGGGGCAAAAGCGTGGTTTGTTTTTTTTTTTTTTTTTGCAAGGAAATGCTTCTTTTCATTTAGGAATCTCCCCTTTCCAGAAGTCAGTCTCCTAATTCTCACTGAGAGTCAGCAGAACTTCACCTGTTAAAGCGCTTGCCTCCTCTTCAAAAGTCTCTTAAAATTAAAAAACAGACTAATTTCAGCAATGGGCTAAGCACACAGAAGGCACTCCATATATAATAATCTAGTGAGGTACCTATATTATTCTTAAGAGATTTGCCAACTAGTGATCTACTACTGCTATTTTAATTTGTGTTACATCATGATTGCAATTCTAAATTAAACTCACACAAGCAAGGAAATTTATAGTTAAGCCTTTCACTCAATCCTTAACTTGCTTTGCTGTAACTAAGTTACATATTGCAAGGGCTCTTAACTGCGTCTCGCAATAGCTAGGCATGTAGAGAGTTTAATTACATAGACTCATTTTTCACCTTTGATTTGCTTCTGTAGTAGGCTAAAAGGAATCATGTAGAGGAATTCAGCCCCAGTGTGCTCTCAACTTGAAAACTGTTAGCACCTCTTGGACTGTGTTGTTGGGTGCTGTGTAGTTCAGTGGGGCAAACCCTACATGGTTTGGCGCGTGCTTGCTCCACTGGGTACCTACGCAGAAGCACGAAGGCCTTCACTCCTTCTGAAAAAAGCGGAGTGATTTACAGAAAGGCCCTACTAAGAAACAAATCCACATGTTCTCCCCAGGGGCCCCACGGCAGCCCTAACCAGCCCCATTCCTTCCCTCTTTGGTGTGGACATGGATATGAACTAACAGCGTGCGCCCATGAGAGCACCTCAATGCTGTCACCATTAGAAAAACCAGGAGACGTCACAAACAGCAAAAAGGCGAAAATCAAGAGAGAAATTCAGAAGGCAGCCCTGTAACCTGAACACCTGAGTGTTTCACTGATTCCAGCTTAAGCTCGGACTGGTTATGGTTTGGGGTATCAGCCCCTGCATGCTCAGGCTTTTGAAGAGCTATTACAAAACCAACAGAAGCAAACCTTTTAAACATACACAATGCATTTGACAGCGTACCTTCACCTTGCATACCTGCAATTCCTTTAATTTATTTCTTAGTATATAAACTACACTTATGCTTTTCAAAGCAAAACAAGTAGTTTAAAAACTAGAACCTCCTGTGACTGCATGAAATGCTCCTTTCATCCATTCATTCTTTAAATGAGGACCCGAGTCAACTCCTTCACACCAGTTACGGTCTCTCAAGTTAGCAAACACTTTTCAAAGGTGGGCTCTGTCTTTTGGAATACCATCATGACATGCTTGGTAGTGTTATAGCTGGTGAATTTTAAGCGTTTAACTTTCAGATGGAATGTATGCAACTATGTTAAAAATTCCTGTGAAAAAGTAGGTCTTATACATGCGTTGTAGTCAGTTTTCACAGTTCTATCGTTTTTTAATTACCCAAGGCATTCTGATTACAGAGCTACAAAGTAATCTATTTAAAACTGGGTTTTACAGTGATTTAATGGGCAGGAAAAGCATGTGGAATTAGGAAACATTTACTTCTCTTCCCCTTCTCCTTATATTGCCAAATATATTTAAATCAAACTTGTTTTAAAACCAAATATTCCCAGGGTAAGGACTTTCATATCAACTTCTAGTTAAGTTGTTTCTGCTGAATTAGAAACCTCTGGCAATTTTGTTCTCAATGAAATGTAAATAATGACATATCGTTAACTAGCAGCATTACACCACTAAAATACTAAGACGTGTCTTGCTTGCCTCAAACTTCCCTTGCCTTAAGTGCAATGCCTTACAGGCAGCAGTGTTTAAATGGTACAAAGTACTCTACTACCACCAGCCTGAATCTTTATTTCGGAGAACAAGCTTCACATTCTTCCCTGCTAATGCAGTATATGGGCATGTTCGGCTCCTCCATAAAACACACTCATACACTATCACTGTCTAAAACAAGGTACAGTACTGACATGACAGATTCATGTTCACAGCTGTGACATAAGGGCTCTTTGACAATACCACAGTGAAAGCCCTATTAAGAAAACATGTGCCGGACAGTGCATCTGATGCAGTTAAATGCTATAAAAGGTTTTCCAGGTGTTAATGAGTTACATGAGTAGAATGAAAATGAGATGGAGCCGTGCACTTGGAAATTCTCAAGAAGCAGGACTCAGGCTCTCAGAGAGACAGACAAACAGCGCTTTATAAGCATCACTGGCCACGCTCTGCACCTGACCGCACGAGGTGATGAGCGACCCTGACTATTCACTGGGGGAACTGTTCATTGAGGATCGTTTGCATGGGAAAAGACAGACTTTCATGTCTTCCTGCAGTTTACTGCATCCTTTTTGCTTTGCTCTATTTGTAAAAAAGCGCTAGCTATTTTCCCCTTTTTATGCTTTTTTTTTTTTAATTCCCTAAAGGGAAGGAAAACATTATGCCTGTTAGTTCATTTCTTGTTCCTAGTTTTATGAGGGATTCAGCTTGACCCAGTACAGATAAGAAACTGTCATTTAACCCGTGTTAAAGTACCACTACTTACAGTTTATGCTTTTAAAGGACAGAAATACTCTCTTTCGCATACTGTGAAACAGCAGCAGTTGAAATTTTTCAAGGCAATGTTGGGGCTTAAGATATGTTCCTTTAAGCTATGTATGTACGGGCTGCCCTGAAAATTTCAGCCACTGATATTTCAGAGTATGTGCACATGTTATCTTGTACATCAGGCATCTACAGTAGAATTATTTGTTCATATCATCTGTTGACTTGATAAAAGACTGTTTCATTTCTTTAGCATGTGTGAATTTTATGTTTACTGTCCTTGAGGAGCTAAGTTTTGTTTTATCTACATGTGACAGGTACAGTGTGGGCAGGCTGCAATGCAGATTTTTCCATGCTGTTGTGACCACAACCTCAGTCTTAATCCTGGCATACAATTGTATCCAGGAAAAAAAAAAAAAGAAGACAATTTTGTCTCCATGCTAATTCTAGCCTGATTTTCCTTAAAGGGGAAGCTCCCAGTAACACAACAACCAATGGAGAGTCTCCTCTCAGAAATTAATTTAGACCCACCTATTTTATTTCCCACAATGACAAGTCGGTTCTATTCTATCTTTCGCTTCCAATCTAATATCTCAAGTCATCCTCCCACTCTTCCCCCATCCCAAGAGAGTTACTTAAGTGAACTTGAAGAACTAAATTTTCTTAAATGCGTAAGAAGACTAGGTGGAGAGAATGAGCAAACCAGTCTAATAGCACATTGACACAGATTCTTGAAATTCATGTCTTAAGGGTTAAAACTCTTCTGGCTTGCCAGGTGTTCCGTGCAAATGTTGCATTCACACAATGTAGTATCTGACCATTTAACCATATGTCAAACAATCTCTGCTATGACAACCAGATGTAGACATTGCCATGGAATGAAATTATCATTTTATTAATTACCCTTTAATTAGTTGATACAGCAGAGAACATGCAGTAATTTAGTCATAATTGGCCTGACTGAGGCTCAGTACTTACAGGGATGGAATCTGTTTGTGAGACTACTTGTTATGAATAACAATTACGTCTGTGACAATGCAATTTTATTATGAAGATGTACTGTGCATTTCAAACAACTTTTAGGTATAAGATAGTATTCAGGATTTAACTACAATTTGATGGTAAATGTTTTCCTTGAATAAGTGTATAATCCTCTGTGTATTTTGCTAAACATGTTATAACAACGCAAGAAAGACCTCTTCCCAAACTTATTGTGATGGCCAAAGCACGTTTTTGATGCATTTTATTATAGAAATGAGGAGCCACTTGGTAAATGTTGTATTTGAAAATGGAGGAAAAAACCACTTCAGACTTCTCTCAAAATCTTGTTACTGGTCTTCAAATTATTCTAGAGTTTAATGTGGTATGCATGTGAGGGGTACACTATGCAGATTTTTCGAAACATCCTCTGTCAGAACATCACAAGCAGAAACTTGAGCGGTGTCTCTTACGCGATCACTTGATCACTACACTTTTTGGATTTCTGTAAGCAGAGTAGAACATCCTTTGGTTTCTCACACTGGATAGGTGCAATTAAAGTTAGCAACGTCCCTCTCTAGACTGTACTAGTAAGTAAAATGCCTTGAAGACATCCTTTCAACACAGCTTGCCATTAATCAGGAATACTCTTCATAGACAGAATACTGGTAGGACAAAGCACATTCAAAAGCTTAATAAAAATGCTTGTAAAGTAGATCTTAATGTTGGCCCTTACATACTCAGTTGTTACGAGGTTTTTTTTACCATCACTTTGGACAAAACTCTGGAGTCACCATTCTGTTCTTGCTCTTCTAAAGTCTGTGACCTGAGCAAAGACTGCAGTGTTTTATATTAGTTTTATACTGTTAGACAACATGCCTCGTGTTTTCTCCACTTGTCTTTCCACAAAAGTCTCACAAAGTGCAGGTCAAAACCTTCAGCAAACTCAACTTCAACAAAATATAACAAATTGCTTTACTTTTCGGCTTTGAATGAAAGCTCCTTTTTTTTTTTTTTCTCTCTTTCTGTAATGGGCAGCTCCTAGCTTTCTGCATGTGCAGTGACAGAAAATTATACTTAACTGACTTTCTTTTTAAACCTTGCCCCATTCCAGCACATTTATTTATTTATTTATTTATGATGGATGGACAGGCTACATGGATGTCTCTGAGCCAAATGAATCTTTCATATAACTACTCTAAAGTCAAGGAAGTTCTATGAAGGATGAGTGCATTTCCTTTACAACTAGACTTTGAGTAATTCTTTTACTTTGCTCAAATGGCTATGGACTTCTTTATAAGTTTTCTTTGTTTTAAACACAACATTCTTCCATCCTTTCTGAGAATTAATCCACTATTATGCTTCTTTATCACAAGTGTGTATATATGGAAAAACACGCTATATAGAAAGAAAAACATTTTTTGCCTATGGTGCCATCTTCCAGTTAATATCAGTAAGTCATATTCTATTGCTTGTAAGTGCATCTTGCTCAACAACTTATAACCACCTCCAGTACAAATACACCCAGGTTGTGCTTTCCTGCTGTGTCACAGGGAATAGCTAACACGGTGTAACAAGAGATCATTTCATTAGATTACCATGAAAGAGTCACTGCTGCAAGGAACTCGAGTTGAACGGGGACACAATCACAGTGTTAAAAACTCAAAACAGTTTACCATTAAAATCTTGTGTGCCTGCTTGAAAAATGTCTTAGAGCAGCACAAAAGCTGGCACCATTAGCTTTCATCCCTGCTGAGTTGGCAATAAAGTGCACACATAAGTAAAATGCATTAATTGGTATTAGTCAATCTAGTTAAGATGTTCATTCTCCAGGCATCTTCAGATTTCATTTCCATAAAATAGGATTTCTTTAAGTCTCATAATTTGATTTTGTCCAGCCCGAAATTATGTTGACACAGTGGCAGCAAAAGCACAATTACACCCCAGCTTTACAAAGGTGTTCTCTCTCCAAATAGACCGGGACCCACGTGCTTCCAGTCTCACACACACACACACACACACAAAGAAACATGCAGAAGAGGAAAAAGTGATACATTTTCCTATTGCTATTTTTCCTCCCTTTCCCCCGTATTTTTCCTACTGTGCACTACTGATTACTGCACTTTAAGATCAGAATGAACAATTAACTGCCTAATTATTCCAGTCACACCAAGCCACAATGAAATCTTTATTCAGTGTTTACAGCAATCTTTGGCAGAGACTGTCTTGCTGTTTTTAAACCGAGAAGAACTGCTCCCTTTGGCTCCCCTCAGCATCAGCTGCCTGGGTTTCAGAGCTGGATGCCAATAATCAGCCTCCTTTTTCTCTCCCAAAGTGGCTATTTTTTATTTATTTATTTATTTATTTATTTTAAAGAGTGAAAAGACCTATTCTCATCAACTCCCCATATATTCTGCCTGATTTATGTCCCAGCCACTGGGTCTCTTCCTTCCGTATCTTTTACCATTTGCGTCCCCCCCCCCCTCCCGCACCCCCTCCGCGCCGCTCCCGCAGCGCCCGCCGAGCCCCGGAGCCCCCGGACCCCCCCACCCCCATCCTCCCCGGGGCGGGGGGAGCTTCTTCTTCGGGAGCCCCGGCGAGGCGAGGGCGCGGAAAAGGGAGGGGGTGAAGGGTGTACTTTCCAGCTCCTGCTGTGCAGCATCCCCCCCTCATACACGCACCCACACCTTTTTCTACAGTTTTTTTCCCCTTTCTGCAGAAAGCCCCCGCGGCGGCTCCCCGTCGTCTCCGCCCCGGGAAAGTTGGAGGGAGCCGCTCGGTGCCCCGGGAGGCTCCTTCTGCCCCCCGCCCCGCTCCGCCTTTCCGACCTGCTCCCGGCTCCCGACGGCATCCCCCGGCCCTGCCCGCCGCGGCAGGGCACCTGCGGGGGCGGCGGCGGAGGGGGAGATTGTCCCAGGTAAACTCCAAGAGCGACCCGGTGTGGGCTTTGCTCCGTCCCCCACCGCCTCCGCCTCGCCCTCTGATTGCGGCTGGGCAGCTAGGGGGGCCGGGGAAAGAAGAAGGAAATAAAAAAAAAAAAAAAAAAGAAAAAAAAAAGAAAAAGGAGCAAATAATAATAGGAGGAAAAAGAAATAAAAAGAAGAAAATGAAAAGGAGAAAAAAAATAAGGAAAAAGGAAAGGGGGGAAAAAAGAAAAAATATAAAAGAAACAAAAATAAAGAGAAAGACAAGAGAAAAGAAAAAGGGGGGAAAAAAGAGGGGGAAAGGGGGAAAAAGCAGAAGAAAAAGTCCCCGAAGGATAGGACGGGTTACCTTGCTGCGTGGAGGAGCTCCCGGCTGCCTTCCCGGCGAGGGGACTTCCCTCCTCCGCCGGGTGCGCCCCTCACATCACCGCCCCCCCCCCCCCCCCCCCCCCCCCGCCGCTCCCCCTTTCCGTCCCTCCGCAGGGGCCGCGCCGGGCGCCTCCGCGCAGCGCTGCCGCTCGCTCCCGCCTCTGGCTGCGGAGGGAGGCTGGGGATGGGGGGGGGGGGTGAGGGGGTGCTGGGGGGGCTCTGCGCGGCGGGCGGAGGAGGAGGAGGAGGAGGGAGCCCCGCGGCCGCCCCGCTCGCCGGAGCTGCCCCCGCTGGAAGCGGCCGCCGCTGCCCCCGGCTCCGCCGCCCGTCAGGATCGCGGCGGGTCTGAAGCTACCGCGGGGACCTGCGGGAGGCGATTGGTGCCGGGGAGATGCGCCCTCCTCCGCCGCACAACCCCCCCCCCCCCCCCCCCCCCCCCTTCACGGGGACACCCCCCCACATCCCCCCGCCGGTGGCCCCCGGCCCCACGCAGGTCGCCGGCTGTGGGCAAAGCGGCCCCCGTGGGTGTCGTCCCCCCCCCCCCCCCCCCCGTAGGGCTTTTTACATCTCCCAAACGCACCGCACGGGCTGTGGGGAGATGGGGTGCTGAGGCAGATAGACCAAAAGTCGCGCTGGAGAGGGGAAGCGTTGCTTTATTTAACAAAAAAGGTACGGCGACGAAAGCTGGATTTCTTTAGAAGGCGCAATTTTAGTTAATAAACATCCTGAGACTAATGTCAGAGCTACTTTTACGAGGGTAAACACTGCAGTTTCCTGGAGGGTTTGTGTAAGACTTTGGGAAAACAACCAAATAATAAAGGGGTTTTACATCCACTTTTAAAGATCATTTTCGTGTTCATAAAAGCTGCCAGACTTGCTGAAATACTCCTTACCCCCTGAATGACAGCAGCAAAGGCAGCAGCAGGACAAGGCATCCTCTCTGCCTACCAATTTGCCTCCATCTCGACCCGAAGTAACTGGGAGGGCAGATATTTCTCACACCGTCCCTGCGCGAGCCTTCATCTTCCTGCGCACTGGGGGAAGGTAGCAAACTTGTGCCAACTATGGCGACACGTACGTGTGAAAGAGATAGGGAAACGTGTCCACTTGGGTACGAGAAGGTTATTACCTCTGTAATAGCTCCCTCTAGTAATAACTTCTTTTCGCTGCCAGTGTGGAGCCCATTCCCCATCTCAGTTAAATTGGTAAATCTCAAGAAACTCCACTAAGTTCGGAGCAGAGCTGTGCCCCAGCAGTCTGCGAGCCAAGCCAGTGACTGGCAGTAGGAGACTCTAAATCTCATTATCAATTCCTTGGGACACTGCCAGTCCCTCAACAATTAGATCTTGAGATGAAGATTCAGATTATACAGTCAAGATTTGTTGGTTTTTTTTTTTTTTTCCTCTCCAGATTTGCACTAATGATTATTTGCAGAACTAAGGTCACACTGGCTAGTTTTCTGGCCCCACATTTTTCATATTAATCATAACATAGTCATTTCAGCATTACAAAAGAAAAAGGGCAGTCAAATCTCTGAAGAGAAGTTGTTGGAAGTTTGTATGCTGGCAAAGTGCCCAAAACAAATGATGAATTACAGCTATGATAAATGAATGCTTTGATGTGTTGGGAAGCAATATGGTGTTCTCTTAGTTTCCTCTATTGCATGTTCATCTTTGGGCTCCTCAGGCTGATTGAACGTTTTTAGCGTAACAGTCCAAGGAAGCAGAAATGGTTCTCGTCAGCATCGCTGGTCAGCATCAAAGACTCCATGCACTTCTGATAATGATAAGGCAAAACGTGCCCCTTGGTAGCACTTTTCCCCAATATTAGGACAGAATACTTGTAATACCATCCTGGAAAGTTATCAGTACACCATTACTGCTGGGAGTCTGATTGCAAGAGCGATGACCTCTCGCTAGAATTGAGCTGGTTACTGAATCAATGTGCAATTTTTTCTAGACTAGGATTTTATTCATCATACTTGCTTCTTGCAGTGTATGCACACATCTCTATTTCTCTGCTTCAACATAGTATACTCAGAATATATCTGATTATAATTTAAAAGGCTAAACAGTTGCTGCTTGCAAAGTTTGCATCTCAGTTTGAGTGTAGTCTGTCAGGTTTTTTCCCCGAGTTGGACTGCAGTAAGGGAAAAAAAAAATTAAAATAAAATACCTACGACAGTGTTAATGGAATGGTGAGTGAAGTGGATGCTATTTGATTGTTGCATATACTACAGCACCATGAAAATAAAATGCAGATACTGTCTATTGTTTAAGATTATAATTTAGGATTAATATATCCTACATAATGCAGCACTCATATATGACACAGAAAACGCATGAGAATTCTATGATACCCAGAGTGAGCACTGGAAAAAATCCACACATTTAATACACGAGCTCTTAAGTTTCACATATACAGCCGAATAGGTTATCCAAACATTGTGTTTACTAAAGCAGATGTGGCTGCATGATCCAATTTCTACCTCCTCGGTTTTCTTCCTTCACAGGGACACGTTTCAGTAATGTGCGTGTGACTTATCCTTTCTAAGAGCCGTTGTGTGATATACAGTAAAATAGGAGGAACTTACATTTTCACTGGGTGTCTCATGCTCCCCCCCTAGTACAGGCCTGAATCACGCAACCTGAAGAGTGCTCTCCTGTGCCTCTGAAATCAGAGTTGAGAGTACATTACAAAGAATGTGTCCATCAACCCACCTGTCTCAACATTATATGGTTTCAACCACCATGCTTTTTCAGGAAATATAAGAGAAGATTTCAGACATTCACATGCAGAGTGCATGTACAGAACAGGTGGGTGAAGATGTATCTCACCTTCTTCCTCAAAACCAAAACCTAAAATTAAAATTTTAAATTAAATAAACTGACCCTAACCCTCAAACCTTACATGCACGATAAACATCAGTTTTTGACTATTGAGCATTTTATTAAGCACAGTTATGATTAAATGTCCTTACATGAAAAGACTAAATCTTTCCTCTCCGATACTTGATGTTCTCCCTGCCACCATACTATACATAATGCTAAAACCATGCAAAACAGAGTAAAAATACTTTTTAGTATTTTTATATGCAGCATGCTGAGTAGTTTTAAAATTTAGAGGCTTTCCGAGACATGAAAGAAACATTTTGCTAGCGCTGTTTGAACAAGAGAATTTTGTATGCTGCAAGCTATTTACACTGTTCTCCTACGAGGAAAACTTGGAAGAAGCAGTATTATATATGGATATTGCTTATGTGTTCATATAGTTTTCTGTCTTGCAGGACTGGTATGAGGAATGAGTTACAAGTCACCTAAATGACAGAGGTGAGGGAACAAGAGAGGAGAAAGCTGAAGAACAACTATTTTCCACTTTTGTGTTGTCATTTCATGTCATACAGCAGCTTTTATGTTTCTGTCTTATACCCCTGCCTCACTTTATCCAGCTCTGTTCATCTGACAAAAAAGAGTTTCTGGATTTTGCAGATGTAGGCTGTGTTGAGGTATCACTTCACAGGTAGCTAACACCAAACACTCACTCTTTACAAATACTAGAACTGGATGTTTGCACCAGGAAGTGTTGGAGGAATTGACGCGATGTAGGTTTTGTAGCACCTTCATGGCTTTTTCATATACTGGGTGCTCGTTTAACCATTGATTTGCTTTTGCAGTTAATCATGACCTAATCTGTATTGGTTTTTATTGTGCAATAAATCATGGCTTTTCAAAAGGCAACAATTTTTAAGGGTGCTACAGAGTCTATCTGAGAAAGGGAGAAGGTGAATATTAACTAAAAAGAATTCCGTATCCCAGATGATAAAATTAGGCTGTCACTCGAAAGCAAGAAGTTTCCAAAGCAATAAAACAAAACTGCACATTGCTGAAGAAGTGACTTATAAAGAGAATGCATATACAACAACAGGACAGGTGAAAGGAATATGTATGGTCATAAAATCACATCTACCTTTGTAAAATGTTACTAAACCAGTAATAGGAATAGCTTTCAAGTTGTCACATCCACAGGCGAGAATACCAGCTCTACTTGTATCCAAGAAAGCCCAAAATGTCACCTGCTACAATGGTGACACTCCTGAACGCTACAGAGCCTGTTTGAAAAGTGTGCATGCGCACGAGATCCAGTGGAGAACTGACAAAGACAACAGCACAGCAGGAGCAAAGACACGCGTATATGGATGTACCTGTTCTGTCACATGTATACGGGTGTACCTTGGAACACGTCATTCAACAGGCTCAAAGCTACTACCTTCTCGGTCACACGTCTTTCTTTTTGCCTCCACGCTCCCTTTCTTCCACGTAACCAGTGATGAGTCCCCTGAGTTGGCCACTGTCAGGCAAACTTTGTAAAGGTCTCCTCCCTCAGAACTGTGTGTTTTTGCTCTGCTTCTTTCCTTATTTTGCCTTACTGAGTCACATAATACAGTGACTTACCTTCTATGTTGCTTATATAGGGTAGGGGAAAGCCAATCTGACAAGGCTTTCTTCTTAGTCACCTTTTCTTCTGCCTTAGTTAAAGAAAACCTTATTCAAACATATATTCAAACCTACTGGCCGTTTGGCAGCACAGCCTTGTTTTGGACTGTGTTCTGCTTTTTAAAATAAAGCCTTTGTTTGTCTCTTCCACATCTTCTTAAATCAGTATTCTCAGTTTACCATTTTCATCTATTTTTTCTTTGAAGGGACGTAGGATTCTGTGTCTTCTTTCTCAATGGCTGTCCTTAGGGAAGACGCTGAATTGAACATGGACTTCTATTTCTGCCAAAAAACCCCCATCACCATGGTCTACTCCATCAGTATCTTCAGGAGAGTAATTTGTGGTCTGGAGCCACTGAGGAAAACACTGCCTTTTCTCCTGCTGACAGATGCATTAGCTTTTCCTTCACACTGAGGCTTTAAAACTCCATGGCAGTGCCAGGGAATCCCAAGAGTAGGAGTCAGCTTTATGGCTCTGGACTTTATTAGTTTAGTTTGACATCTGATTTGGTTTCAAGACAGCAGCAAAAACGTTCACAGAGTCCTACCCACATCTGAAAATCTCACTCCCAGACAGAAGGCAGCATGAGGGTTGCATGGCTGAAGGTCCCAGAGGGAGCTGCCAAGGAATTGCCATGGCACCTTGGCCTTGTCCTGACCTCTCCCTGACTGCACCGTTTCAGTTTTCTTGCTTTTATCATGTGGCATGTGGAATCTCCAAATGCAAAATATGCACAACTGTATTATTACAATTTCATTTACTTTTGATTTTTTTTTTTTCCAGCAACGTTTCTTATGCAATGCTGCTGAACAGCATTTCTGCTCTTCCAGCCATTTAGTAAAACACTTCTGAATATCTGAACTGCACCAGTTAGGCAAAAGGAGTGAATTGTTTGCTGTGGTATCTCTACCACAGGGTGTGGTGTGTGTACTATGGATGAACCACAGGTAGTATGCTGGCTGGCATACAAGCAATTGTCAATTGCTAGCTACACCCTTGTCTGCAGTGAGAGAACTGCAGGTAATGAAGGATTGTCTTCTCCCCATGCATGATGACAGGGGCTAATGGGAAAGGAATAAGTTGAAGAAGGAAAAACACCTCAGATCTCTTTATATGAATATTAAAAGGAACAGGCTTCTATTGTCAGAACTTAAGTCAGTGACGTCTGTGCTTGGGCTGCTTTTCCTGATTGCACTGAATGTCACAATACAAAATGCAGCGTAACTCTGATTGCCCAGCACTGTTCATGTTCTCTCTATGGAACTGGGCAGTGATTTTTCTTTGAATACATCATTTACAGCTTGCTACAGTGATTCTGCAAAGTCAATACATATCCTTAGCACAAAGCAAAGAATGAAGGGCATTATGGACAAAGAGAGAAAGATACTACAGTGACAGAGAAAGATGAATTCCATTGCACCAGCACATTACAGGTTCCATTCATAGGAATAAAATTAGTTCTTTTTCAAACACTAAGTATTTTTTCAAAATACATGTAATATGGTTATATTTAAAAAGATCTTGTGTGCAGCCTACGTGTCACTACTGACATAAACTCTCTGGCAGTGAATTATCATATGATTATCTATTGTACAAAGAAGGTCTATTTATTGATTCAAGTCACATATATTTTGCAAGGCAAGGTTTGTAGACACAGGTAATATTTTTTATTAGACCAACTGATTAGAATGGAAAGATGGATCAGGCACACGAACCCTTCCCAGAGCAAAAAGTGGTCTGTTTTTTTCCCTAGGTACTCAAGCTGGTTTCATAAAAGATGTTATTTCTCCGGCAAACTTAGCTTCTGTTACAGCCTTAGATCACTGTGACTGTTACAATGCTGCTACTTATGTAATTATAAAATACCTATCTGGGAACCTGGTTACTCCTCTGCATTATTAATAGTGTCTGATGTTTTCACGACTGTATTGGGAATACACTTAGACAAAATCTTCTCCTGACCACCTAGAGTAATCAAATTATAGCCTACAAGTTCATGGAAAGCAATTTTCTGCCACAGGGTATTAAGCTGTGCTAGGAGTAGTTTGCTAGAAAGCAGTTACATCTCTTGGACTTGCAGCAGTCCTTACTTGAAGTGAGACTTGTGTCTTATTTTCACAGGTAACAAAAAGAGTTAGCAGGTGATCTACCAGCCTCCTATTTGCCTCTTCCTTGAGATCACTGCTGTCACAGGGAATGGTTTGGAGTCTGTGTTTTCTAAGTGGACTTTAGGACTAAATAGGGAATAAATGAAAGATAAACCAGACAGAGTCCTCAGTCTCTTGTCCTGACTTGGGTAAGATTTTCAATGGGTGCTTGGCTTGAGCTTCAGAAATGCACCTCATTTTTGGAGAAACATAGCATCTTCTTTCCTCTTGAAATCTACGTAATAACGCCTAAGTAATTTTGTTGCAGTTTAGAGGGATCTCATTTACTGTGCTCCTTCCCCATTTGTCATGTGTGTTTCTTCTGGACTTTGGTTCTGCTGAGGGCCAGAGTCAAAGAGCTCAGGGATCTCCTGAACAAGAGTGACCTGCAAGTCCTGTCCAGCCGAGGGCAAATGGTCTCACGGTCACACTTCAGTGAAGAGTGCAGACATCTCTCACTGCCCCTGGAGCCTCAGCGGTGGCTCTGAGGGCAAAGCTCTGCGCCAGAGCTGGTCAGTTGGAGCAGGGAACAGAGCATGGGAGACTCCTGGGGGACAAAAAAGGGTGCTTTGGACTTCTCTGCAGAAATCCCCCTGCATGGTTTGACAAACGCTCACTGACCTGCTGTAAGCAGTGCAGTGCCAACAATGCCAAACTGTCATCTACGTCAATAAGGAGAATTTTTAGTCTCATCTCACCCCTTCACAATCCTCACTGGCAGGCAAAAATTGAACATGTCCTTAACACTATAGGAGAGGAATCTATTTTACAGTGTGCTACAGGCATGATCTAGACAAATTGCGCCTATATTTTATTTGAACCCATCACAATACAACATAACAAGGCATTTCAATTACCTCAACAAGCTACCAATACAACTTTATCATTTCAATTTTTCATCCCTTTTCTCCAACTCGGCGTTTCTTCTATATATCACTGTAAATCTCATCAGTCCCAGCCCAGTTTAGGCTAATAAATTTCAGTCACCATCTCAAGCCTAATGAAAAGGGGAAGCTCACAGTCAAGAAAGCCCAAGGCCCCAGTTATTGCCTGGGGCCTCAAGCTCAGCCCTCTGAACGGGGAATTGGATGGGCTCATTCATCCTCGCTAGCTCAGAGATGGGTACGGCACGGCGGGAGGCAGAGATGATGAGTCCAATTGCAGTAAGCAAGGCACCCCCAGGATCAGACCCACATGTCCCCCTAAGGCCAAATTTAGGCAATGGTTTGAAACACGCCATGCCAGAGCACAGTCTTAGTTGGCGTACATAGAGCCCAAAGACAGACCAGAGCTGTGCATGCAAGTCTGGGGCAACGTATTTAACCACAGTAACTTTTACGGTCTTCTGGCATGCTATTCCTGTCGTCAAGGAGGGGGACAAGTTAAGCAGGAAAACAGTTATTTGCATATTAGCTGAAAATGCACTGAGATCCCAACAAACAGAGCGAGAGAAAACTAATTTTGTACCATAATTATGTTTTTTTCTAAAAGACAGTGATAAAGCTTAAGGTTTTCAAAGATTTTATGGATGCACAGAAGAGGCAAACAAGCTAAAATAATACTGCAAATCAACATACTTATATGTTTATTAATTCTGACTAAAATTTGCCATCTGTGACTGAGCGTTTTACTAAATAAACCCCACAAATTATAGATTATTATAGCTAAGAATCTTCATGGCACTGTTTCTTAAGCTTTGGTACTGAAATAGCTCCACTGTAAATGAATATTTACAATAAAAGTATGCTCATAAAAGTTCCAAAGCATTTTCTAGTGACAGTCTGTTCAACTATTTAGTGATTCGAAAGAAAACTCTCCAAGAAAAGCTCCGTATCAGTGCAGTACATAAAATATAGAAATGTATGAAAAATGACAAAGGCAGTATGTTACTGTTGAGGTGCCTCTAACTTGATTGCTAAGCTGGTTGAAGTAGCTTTTCATAAATGAAATATGTACTCAGTTTTCCTGGAATAGATAGAATAAGAGCAAAGTCAACAAAAAGTCTCTTCTTTATTTTCCTTTGAAGACATTACTTTCTCTGGAATATAGTAAAAATCTGTGTTCAGGGCACGTTAGCTAATTCTGAGGCTTGTGTTCACAAGCAGACACTTAAGAGGCTAATTTACATGCTTAAGGCAACTGAAACTTTGTCTTGCATATGTAAATGTACCTGCCCAGTGTAAGAAGTGGGCTTTCCAGCGTGGCCATGTGTGAGCTGGGTTTACAGGCTTAAAAAAAAAAGTCTGATCTGCTACTACTGTCACTGTAGCTGTCATCACAGCACAATTCAGGCAGAAAGCCTCAAGACACCTATCAGACCAAATCCTGTGGACCTTACTCAAGCAAAAAATCTTGTTGATGTCAACAAACATTTTCCCCAGAGAGTTCGTACACAATTGAGCCTTTTTTATACATTCATATTTTAGTATCATCGAATACCCGCAACAACAAAAAACCAGGTTTTCTTCTTTAACTCAGAGATCAAGGCATTGGGGAATGAAAACCAAAAAATGCCCTCCTTTAAATCTAGGTAGGGACTACTTCTATAATTTTAGGATACCTTGGAAGGGCCCAAGTTTTTTAGGTGAGTACAGAGAACTGTTTGAAGAGCAAGTTCCTTTAAAGACAAGTCACGATGATCAGGTACAGGAGTATTAACAACTCAAAATATGTTTTTTCCTATGAAGCAATAATTTAAATATAAGAAGCATGCACTCAGTGTCCAAAGGATTCAAAATAGTAACTGTTAGTCAACAAACCTACATCTTGGGTGCTTTTTTTTAGGACTCTGCCCAGACCAGGGCCTGTTCTGTCAGAGTATGTCCTTAGGCCGTAATTCCAGCCGGGCTCTGTTTACTGGAAATGACACACACCTTCAGTTTTCAGGTCTAGCCACCTCCCTGCCATGGACTCCAGGTTTAGAGATTTAAGGTAAACAAAACATGATAAACTGTCAATGGCACAGAGGTTTTTGCCCTCGATAGCACCTTTGGGTCCAAGAGCTGGAGAGAAGACCTCAGTCTCCTTCTGTGGAGGAAGGGTACCTACTAGAAATAAATCTCAGAGGAGCAAATAGAACAGTTTTAGGAAGCACCTTACTGGTTGTCATAGTCAGACCCTAGCTGAAAAATCATAAAAAAGAGTTTCCAGAGAGCTCAACCTACTTTCAAATTCAGTAGACATTTTTAGCAACAATAAAGAGGAGACAGGTCTGGACATTTTCAAATGGTTTCAGAAATGCTGAAATAGTCCCCAGACCAAAACAGCACTGCACATTTGAAGCACTGCACATTTGAAGGTAAGATTTGTGTTTGTCTGAAAATGAAAGACTACTGAGAAAGAAAATTGAAAGATAAAAGATTAAAAAATGCCCAACGACTTATAAATGAAATAAGACATTTATTTTTAAAGTATCTGTAGAAGAGACATCACTCTTTACTAAAGTCTACCAGCTATTAATTTATAATACTGTAAATGGTTTAATTAATGTTTAATGATACAGCACTTTCCACAGGAACTGATCTCCAAATACACTGCTTTAGAAAAAGGATATGGTACCCTGAGAAATACATTTATATGAGATGGGACAAATGCGTGATTCATATAAATCATTTTAACTAAAACAAAGTCATGAGAATGATGTTGATTTCCACAAGTTTACTACCTGCAAAGGATATTACAAGTAACATATTATCTTAGTGCTTATCTCATATGTCTGTGTGTGTATAAGTCTTGGTGGCTCTTTTTGTTTTCTGATGACACAAACTGACTGTGGAATCACTGAATTACATTGCTTGAGACAAGTACTTGTAAACTACAGTTTTTGCAGTGCTATCTTCTAATGCTATGTATTCTGATGGCAAACGTCACCACTCGAAGTTGCTAAGTTATGTAGCAACACTCACACTAGGTAAAATGAAGAGGCTATAAGAAAACTCATAGTACTTAATAACGTTACTTAATAAGGTAACTTACTAAAGTAACTCCAAAAACTCCAGCTGCTAAACTGCCTGTAGACATAGCATGAGTAAATTCAAAATTATGCAAAAGGCTCATATCAGGACTCATCTCCTCCAATTGTACAGTAAACACTCCTGTTCAATATATTCATCAATGACCTGGATGAAGGGATAGAGTGTACCATCAGCAAGTTTGCTGATGATACAAAGCTGGGAGGGGTGGCTGACACGCCAGAAGGCTGTGCTGCCATACAGCGTGACCTGGACAGGCTGGAGAGTTGGGCAGAAAAAAACCTGATGAGGTTCAACAAGGGCAAGTGTAGGGTACTGCATCTGGGGAGGAATAACCCCATGCCTCAGTACAGGTTGGGGGCTGACCTCCTGGAGAGCAGCTGTGGGGAAAGGGACCTGGGAGTCCTGGTGGACAACAGGATGCCCATGAGCCAGCAATGTGCCCTGGTGGCCAAGAAGGCCAATGGCATCCTGGGGTGTATCAAGAAGAGTGTGGCCAGCAGGTCGAGGGAGGTCATCCTCCCCCTCTACTCTGCCCTGGTGAGGCCGCATCTGGAGTACTGTGTCCAGTTCTGGGCTCCCCGGTTCAAGAGGGACAGGGAACTGCTGGAGAGGGTCCAGCAAAGAGCTACAAAAATGATTAGGGGACTGAAGCATCTTTCTTATGAGGAAAGGCTGAGGGACTTGGGGCTTTTTAGTCTAGAAAAAAGAAGTCTCGGGGGATCTTATCAATACTTATAAGTACTTAAGGGGAGGGTGCCAGGTAGATGAGAAGAGTCTTTTTTCGGTTGTGCCCAGTGACAGGACAAGAGTTAACGGGCACAAACTGGAGCACAGGAAGTTCCATCTTAACATGAGGAGGGACTTCTTTACTCTGAGGGTGGCAGAGCACTGGCACAGGCTGCCCAGGGAGGTGGTGGAGTCTCCCACACTGGAGACGTTCAAAACCCGCCTGGACACCGTCCTGTGCAATGTGCTGTAGGTGTCCCTGCTGTGGCAGGGGGGTTGGACTTAGATGATCTCCAGAGGTCCCTTCCAACCCTGACGATACTGTGATACTGTGTATCACGGAAACTAAATGAAAGATAGGAGTAGTGTTTGCAGCTTTTCTTGCTTGATTTAGTAGTTTTCCTTCTCTCAGATGATTTTTCAAGTTTCTTTCTTCCACACAATAAGGAAACAAAACAAAAGCCATTTTCATTTCTAAAGTTCTCCAAAATGTGTTTTTTCAAACAGATATTATTTTCCAAGTGCTTTGGAGGCTGTGTCAGTCACAGGGCTATTCTTGGTATAGCCACTGGCAATCCAAGAGCAAAGCGGAATGAATTCTGAAGCAAGAGGAAGACCAAATACCTCCAAGTGAAATTCTAACTAGGTGGAATTATCTGTAGGAAAGAATTACAAAATCGAACTATCACAGTGTTTGGCACAGAACTGTCTGGCAAGTGGAGAGATACAAGTTAATCTAGGGGTTAGGATTTGATTTTCTTGAGGTATACTTTTAAATATCAAGAATGTCTGACTTTTTACATTGCTCTTTTTCATTTGGTAGCTTTTTGAAATGTAGGGATGTTGTTTTCAGCTATAGTAAATTTGCTGCTCCTACCTACAGCTTTAGCTCAACCCTTACCTATACTGTCTCTATTTCAATTCATTAAAACACTGAAGTTCAACATCAGCGTAACTGTTTTCTGTATTAGTTACCTACATGCAAATGTATAATTTGCTTTCAATTTCTTCACTGGTTCCATCACATGGTACATGTACTCCAGACAATTTAAGCTAACTCAGCCAGTTTGTCTCCTGCAATGAAGGGCCCATTTCCTTCAGTGACAATTTATGTTAATGATAATCAGATGCTTTTTTAATTAACAATGACCTACAAGCATCCTAATATATTTCTCTCTCTCCCTGATGGTAGTTTTTTACAAGACTGTGTCACTCCATTTCATTTGAAACTTGGGGGCTCTTATATTTGTTCAGACAGCACAGGTCCCACAGCCCCTTTATTTTTGCTTCCGCAGCATTTATGTTCATATTTCCCTGTCAGTGTGTGTAGCTCTAAAAACAGTAGCACAGTGGGGGGCTGAGGGGGAGCTGTGTTGCTCCAGCACTGCAGAATTGATCTTCACACGTGCAACAGCTCTGCAATTGCCCAGATTGCGAGATTTCTTACTCATACCTACAGTGGCTCCGTGTTACACGTACAGAAGTAGGGTTGCCTTGGACACACTACCAAAATGGCAAGGTTATATGCTGTCAGTAATAGCCATGGTGTAGAAGACAACAAGTAAAAATAGGCAGTAGAGACTGTAGACATATATACACAAAAGACTGCAATGTAAAATGTAATTTCCTTTTATTCTACGTATGTCATGTATTTCTAAGAAATAATACTATTTATAAATTCTTTCAATGCAGAAGGATACAGTACCTAATCTTGCCTCCTTCACAGAAGAAAAAACAACCAGGCTTATAGTTCAGAATTCTTATAGTTTCTTTACCAGAGCCTTTTTTCTGCACTTCTTGTCAGGGCTATTGCTACCCAAGAGACCGTGCAGACAGCTGCCTAGGACAGAAGACTGCAGAGGGCAGCAAAAATGTGCCCATATCTCAGCTGTCCCATGTCACACTCTGGCATGTTAATACAAATCTGCTTTCCCCTTTGACTTTGGCTAATAATGCAGGAGTGTGACCCGTGATGGCTGAGGCTGTGCTCCCTGCCCTCCCTGCTGCAAATGCAACAGCTTCTCACAAAGAGCAGGGCACACATCTGGCTAATGCAACTGGGGTTTGGATGTCTGCTCTAGCCTGTAGATACTCACTATTGGCTTTAGGGTTTTGGACTGCTGTTTAGATAACTGGGGCTTTTTCAATAAAACTCCTGTAAATTAACCTACAATAATGAAGGTCCCAGTTGATGTCATACAATCCTTACCATGTCACTATAATAGAAAAACTTCACTTAGCAAAGAGGTTTTGGAATATTTCTATACAGTGACCAGGCTCTGGAAGCAGCAGAAAGATGACTTTTGTGGCTGCTAGAGCTGATGCATTGTTTTAGGTACAGGGAACTTTGTTAATCCAGTCGGGAGCTGATAAATACCTCTTCTGGATCATAGAAACCAGAGACATGCTCAGGAGAAAGGATCAGCATTTCTGTGAATTCTGAAGTTGAAATACAATGTGTGGGTGAGTAGGGAGGTGTTTTGGTTTGTAATCATTGGCACCAAGTGTCCAGGTGTCCTGGTTTGAGGGACACAGGACTAATTTCTTTTCTAATGTGTGGGAAAACTGCACTTTTAGAAGACTCTAGTGTCTGAATTTGTGAAAATATTTACTTTATAGCCAGCTATGGTATGTGGGTTTCAAGGTCTCAGTGGTTTTGGACCTAGCCAGGTGCAGGGATGAGGAGGAGCGAGACCTGAGCACTTGACCCATTATTTCATACCATGAACATCACATTCAATATAAATTAGAAAATCTGCTGCAAAAGGCTCTCTCTCCCTTGATGGTCGCAATCCAGAGAACTTCTAATCCCAGTGTCGGACCCCTGAGACCTTCCCTTCCTCCTGAAGCCGTAGCGCTTGCAGTGTCTGACATTTGCTGTCCACTGCTGGGAGTGCACAGCTTCCTACTGATAGAATTGGCTGAGTATAATCCTTGCATATTTTATATTGGTATCGGCATCAATACTGGTTCTTTAGTATTATTAATGTTAATTATTTAGTTTTATCCTATTAATTCTATTTATATCAGCCCTTGAGTTTCCTTGTTTTTCCCTGATTCCATTTCCCAGGTGGGGAGGGGTCATTGGGTGATAGAATAATTGTCTAAATGACAATAAATTTTTGTGAGTTTCTCAAACCATATCACCAGGTTTAGTTGACGATGCAGTTAGCACCCCAAGGTTTTATCCCATTTTGGCAAATTCAGCAGTATCCTTCACAGAGTGGTGGTCTACATTATGCTGTTTTTTTCTTTTAATTTGCCTTGGTGATCATGGACAAACTTGCATAATTTGTAAATTTGCAAATAAGAATCTTCTTTCTGTTTTTTTTTTAAAGGAAAAGTATACAAACACAGACTTAATGTACCAGTCTGAAAATAATTTTATATGAAGCATGTCAGAAACTCAGATTATGGACAATTGGCTGTAATTGAAACAGAATTACCGCAGATAATTCTGGGTACTAGGACTCAGGAGGAGGTATTAAGAATCAGAGAAGGGGCAATCAGAGAACCGTAAGGACTGACGATTAAGGACTTCAGACTGTCAAATGGATGCACTGGATGATATGTTATCATTTATTCTGAGTGTTGGGGCTGCTACATGACATGAGTAGACCACAGATTTTTATTTTATCTTAAATTCATTCAAGAAATACTTTACATTTTGCCAAATCAGAATAAATTATTCAGCTTTCACTTGTTTTCTGTGAGATCTGGTACTTGAAAACTGTATAAAATAAAGCTATTCCTGAAGAAAGAGCTGGGTGCTAGGCAGCTACCAGGAACTTCACTGTTTCTTTCCTAGCACCACGTTTGCCTGCCAGCCTGCAGGACAGGTGTTGTTGATGGGGAAGGGAAATAAGGAGACTATGGACAGGCAGACCTTGGAAGCAATAAAGGAAATTCCGCAAATTACACTGTAGATTTTTGCCTGAGCTCCAACCAAGACATGACAGCACACTGGCTAGTAATGGACATTCCAAATCTCTTCAGCATATTGGCCTTCTCTATTTGCCTACATTTAGCCCTACTGGAAGTAAGCAGAGAGGAAGACATGGGGATGGAAGCTGCCAGAAGCTTGGCTTTGCCTTTGTGTTTTTCCTTGAACTGGGCAACATTGAGAGGCTCACAGGGGGCTGGAGTATTTACACACTTAAATGTGTTCTCTAGACTTTCCTCAAGTTCATCTTTCATCCCATGTGATGTTCAAACTTTCACTTCAGCTCCATTGACAGACAAACACCTGTTTTGGCTGACACATGACTGCTTGAGTTCTGTTTTGACAAAAGGTGCCACACTGAATGCACTAGATAAAAATGTCCTTCACGCATTTACAGTCCTGCAGTTGCAAACAGATCTGATACAGACATCAAAACCATGTTTCAGTTCAAATGCACAAGAAGCGCTCCATAGGAGTAGGATCAGTTGGTGCTTATTCACTCATGTTCTTTCATGCCTCAAATTACTCAGGACTTAACATAACCTATCTACGAGTTTAATTGATTTCCTGAACAACAGCACTTCACTGAGCTGAGATGCCAATTCACGGCTGTCAGGAGTCTATGACATTGGCAGTTGTTGTTTTTGTTGCAATAATAAAGTTTATTAAGGGTACTAAAAACAGCAAATGAAATCCAGCTAGGCAGGTAAATAATACACATGAATGTGAAGACATATGAATGTGAAGAAAATTTAAATGATTGACTTGATACAGCAAAGTGAATGTAAGATTTCGGTTTTCTGCCCTCCTTCCTTCCTCCCTCCCTTCCTCCCTACCTTCTGTCCTGCTTGCCTTCCTGCCTGTCTTTATTCCTGCCTGGCTGCCTTCCTTCTTGCCTGCCTTCCTTCCTTCCTGCCTGGCATCCTACTTTCCTGCCTGCCTTCCTTCTGTCCTGCCTGCCTTCCTGCATTCCTAAGCAGCCAGCTAGGCCAAGTGGCTTGTACCATTTATGATCTTGTCTTCCATAAAAAATGAACTGAAACATCCAACTTTTTTCATAGCTGCAACATGGAGTTTCTTCTTCGCCTGATCTGCTACACACACACTCTAATGAAAAGCTTCTTTGACTTTGGAAACGGAAAAGTTTCTTTCCCTTCCTCATGACAAACAAAAATAAATCACACCAGTATATACATCAGCCTTCTTCCTTCCGCACTTCAGAAATTTTTGCAAATTAGAGCTTCTAGGAAGTGTTAGTCACTTTCCTTTAAAACAGTAGTGTTCTTTTGTAGAGATCAATTTGCAGTTAGAGGTTGATTTGTAGGATTTGATCCTCAACAGGCATTGCAAAATATCCTTTTCCCTTTTGCACAGCTAAGAAAAAGTAGTTTTCAAAAGCTTATCAAAATAATTGTCTTTGATATTGGGGTTGGGTTTTCTTTTTTTTTTTTCCTTCTTAAATCTAACAGGCACCAGTCAACGTTTCCCAAGCACCCTTAGCAGGGTATATTTTCCTATTCACCAATAACAGATGGGCTTACAAGACTGAGGAAACTGTACGGAGAAGGGGACATGCAACAGGCAGAAAAATTGGGTATTATTATACCTTCCTTAATGGTCAGTGAATCTCACTCCTAGAGTAACTTTACCTGTGGTCCTTTGCCTTTTTTTCATGCGCTGGTGTGAACATGCAAAAGGCACAGGTAATTTATTGTATCCTAGTTCCCATGCAGTAAACATTATTCATGGTTTTGTGGCACCCTTCTCCCTTGGGAAACATTATCTAGTTTTGCTTTGAGGCTTCTGCAATTAACATGTCTCTGATGATTTCTGTTTTTTTTTGCAAGAATAGGCAGGCGGAGCATCATAAGAATTCACTAAGGTCTGCTCTCATCATCTGCAGTTTGCAATGCGTCTCACTAGGAGGACAGTTTCAGTCACCCTTGACTGAGGAGTTGTCCTTGGTCATCTTACACTGAACAGTGCTCCCAGCTGTTCAGTCTTCCCTGGGAAACAGCCACCCTGCCAGGAACATTGGAGAATAAATGTCTTTCTCTTGTTTTCAATGTAGCTCGATTTCGCAGCCAATTCTGCTTTTGTTTGTAGCTATGGTGGCTGCCACAATACCGTCAGTGGACACTCAGAAGGAAGTTGATATAGAGGAGACACTTTCTTTACTTAGTTCTCTAATATCTGAATAAGCAGAGAATTCCTCCATTCCTGAATTTTTTACTCATTTCAAGTTCTGGGTGAATAAGCTGAGGAACCAGCTCTCCGCATGTTCTTTCACCTGCCCAACAAGACATAGGAGCAGAGAGATCATTATCCTCCACGTCACATTTATACGTGGCATCTTGAGGATCATAGGGCTAGGAGCAAGCGAGTAATCTATAAATGTAGCTTCCAATTTTGAAGGTCCTACCGGTCTAACAGGTGCCCATAGATGAACATTTCTGACTTAAGGTGCAGTGCCCATCTCGATGGTTTTACTGTGTATTTTCCCCTCTTTTCTGGTTATCTTGTTATGAACTCTATCACTTCCACAGTATGAGCCTTCCATTGCCTCTCCCCAGCTTTCCTGTCTATGATTGTTTTAATTTGTTTCATCCCAAACATCATACACTCAAAAGCCTACCAAATGAAAGGAAGGCTCCTCTATATTTGGACCAGTTACCCTTATCAGGCTAGTGTAACAAGGAACACAAGAACTTCCATTCTTAGCACAGAGTTTAGTGAACACCAAGGCCTGTGGGGGCTCAGCGTGGTTCAGTAGATAGTACAAATGTGTGAAAGACTGTGTCACTTCACCTGCAGAGTTCCCAGGTACCTGTGGAAGAACATTATGTTTCCTCTCGTGGAAACTCTCCCATAAATTTGGGTACTGAGAGGACTGAAAACATGGGAGAACTGAGCTGAGGACACCAGCAGTTGTTACAGTTGATTCTCATCAAAGTCACTGAGATTTAGCTCCCTGTTTCTGAGGAGTGAAGCCCCTGTCTCTACTCCTGCCACAAGCAGTAGGTGGTGGGCACTTCTCATGAAGGGCATGGGCTTATGTAGGATGCCACAGAGATGTCTTGTGGCACACTTCTGAGGGCAGGATAAAGCCCTCTGGAAAGTGCTTAATGTTAAATTTTTTGCGGGGATCTCTTTTAAAGATTGTATAAAAATGCGAAGCAGGAGAATCTAAATCAGAGTGTTTACTGTGTTTCAAGATGCAAGGTTTTCATATTACTATTAGTATTCACAAAGTCGCTACAACTATGTTGATACTGTCCACATCCAGATTGTTTTGAAATAAAGCACCAGAAAATTAAATGCCAGAATTTACATAACTCTGGAGCATTTATCATACTACATTATTACGCCCTTCAATTGCCAAATACATGCCACTTGTCTGAGACAGTTTAATGTGACCTGGAATAGTTTTGCATTAATATCCTCTTAGGCTAAGTCTACATTAGCAAATAGTACTGCATGATAGGAGGGCATCTGTAGAGTGAAACAGCTGATACAGAGGATCTGACATGAACATGGTGTACATTTTGGAAGGGTTTACTTTGGTCTAGGTCTAGTCTAATCCTGTGAACTGCATGCCTGTGAGTGTTTGGAGCATATCAGTGTGTGCCCACAGTGTATCTTTAGGTCTATTTTCATCCAGAAGTTAGCATGTTTTCAATAAAAATATGAAACAGAGTAGAGTACGGGTGACAACCAAGAAATTTGCTTAAAAAACTCATTCCTCATCTGAACTAAAACTCTTATGTAGAAGCACCTTAGAGACCAGTTGTTTTTCCGCATAAGAAAAGAAAAGAAATCTTACCAAAGTCAGAGAATTCATACTATGAGGCCTTAGCTGATTAATTTTAATGCTGAAAAGAACTGACAAGGTCCCGTGCAAATTTTAGGACAGGTCTCATGTGACTGTGCCTACACTCAGCTCTGGCATCCAGATATGCACCTTCTGCAAGGAAAGGGGATGTGGTCAGATAGTGTGGACGGTGGGGAGATGGGGCCCATGCGGTGCAAGGCAGAGCACACCTGCACCTCACAGCTTATCTCAGAGAGGGCAGATCTGGTCAAGGCCAAGGTGTTTCATGAGGAAGACAGAAATCGGGACCTTGCACCGATCACGTCAGCTTCATAAGCTGTAAATAAGGATGGGCTGTGACCCTCTGTCTAAATAAGATATACTAACATACACTTCTGAATAGGTGAGAGCTGACTGAAATATTCCAGCTTGTTAAACATTTGGAATTTGGCTGATAGACTGCAGGAAATAAAACTTTTCATAAGTGTAGCACAAAAAGAGGAGAAAATAAAAATGCTCTTAGTCATTCCCTGGAGCACAAACAGCCGTTCAAACAATATTCTGAGTAAAGATGAGATTTAAAGCTCCGTGCATGGGGCAGACATTGTAAAAATCAAGGAGAAATTCCCATTTCCATCTGTTTCTGTTGCTAGAGCCTTGCTGTTGACTGGAGTAAAACCTCTCCAGCAGAGGATAACTGAGGCTTCTGGAGTTCTCTGGCATAAATAAACTTTAATAGGTATAATAAACAGTGTCACTATTATAGCAACATTGGTACTGACATACTTGGTCAGATAATTTCTGAGGTGGAGACCCCCAGAACCAGAGATAATACTGAGGGTGAGGGCATGCTACCAATATCTACAACATCAATAAAGTATTTTCAGGCTTATCTGCCTGACTTTTCTTAATGGAATTGGTTTTGGTTTTATGCTTTTTTAAATCTCATGTGCTTACTTTTTGGCTGAGGTTTTTCACTCAGCAGATGTTTGCACTGAGCCGGCCACTTTAACACACAGGTTTTCTAGGATTCATCTATCTAGAGTCCAGCAGAGGCTATGTGTTTTATGAATTATATTCTTTTCACCTGTTTTCATCAGGCAACACATTATTACCCAAAGGTTTACCTCTATTTTGGATTAGTTTATTTAAATTTGTATTGAAATCTCTACAAAGAACTTTCCCTTCTGGATTCTCACATCCAGTTATCCTGAAGGATTCTGTTGTTGCAGGAGTGTAAGGGGGAACATGAGTGCCTGATTCAGAGACAGTGGGGCTCTTTATATTGACTTCAACAGTCTTTGGATCATTAACCAAGCAATAAATTCCTGCGAAGTCAAAACTGTGTCGAGCACATCATGTAAGCTTGATATAAGCACATCAAGCTGCACTCCAGGTCCTTTCTGGACGGGCAGACTTCTTCAATCCGCATAATATAAAGATGTAGTGAAACAGACACAAAACAAAGCAGCCAAATACAGGTTTCCTCACTCTCCAATGGTAAAAAAAAAAAGAGCTATAAAAAGCAGTTACAGTCTGCATCACGTAAACCACTACTGGACACTGTCATATTCCTGAAGCAAGATATTGTGAGGCTGAATGTAGCCTTGGCGAGGATAAGAGAGGAAACCTGCATAATATCTCTCACAACACCGGATTCAGAGCATTCTCCCCACACACAGTGCTAATGACATTAGCACCTTATTCCTCTATCCAAAGGCACTGCTGACCAAAAGGCAAACTAGAACTGATTGTCTCAACATCCGCATTTGGGACCTTGCACAGCCAGAAGGCTACCCATTGCAGATGCTCCTGCCATTGCCACCAACAGGTGAAAACACAACCAAGCGCAACATGCTACTATCAGCTGTGCTGAGCTAACCCCAGATTAGCTCTGGCACATCAATACAGTTATTTCAGGTATATATCAACTTGGCTGAGAACGATATCTGACCAGTACTTTATGTTAAAAAAGAACGCAGCTGTAGTAATTGCAGTTGCCTGGATATACTGAAAAGGAGAGGTTTCTAACAGACAGCCATGCCGCTGGTGTTGCTGGTGGCTTGAACCCTTACTTTTTAATCTAAATGGCAACACTTTCAGTTATTCCCTTCCTGTCTGAATCTCGCAATGTTAATCTGATTTTCTACTCACTGGAAAAGTGATATTCTCAAACTTCTGTTTCACGGAATTTGCACCTTTGCTACATCTCTTCCCCGTTATAAACTCACTTCACAGACATGGCGGTCTTAATCTTGACCTTTTCGTCACTGAACCTCAGGGTTGCTACCTTATTTGTAAAAATCAGCTGGTGAGTTACGTTAAATAAAATGAAACAAAACCAAAACAAACAGGCAAAAGAGCTGGCAGTTACCTTTGAGAACCCAGAATGACTTTCTCATCTTTTTCTGCACCATCCAGTGACTTAAGGGCAAGTTTGAAGAAAATAGGTGAGAGACAGTGTCTAAAATGATATGCATTGTTATGTAGCACCTGCTTTACTGAGGTCCTGTTCCTTGGCCTTTGCCATTTGCAAATGCCTTTGTATCTTCTCAACCTAGGTAACTCATTGCCCTTTGGCTCCTAATTCATGTTCAGTATCTTTAAAATCTAATGGTCAAGTATATTTGCACACTTTTTTCACTTCAGTCTCCAAACAGCGGTCTGCGGTCTCCTTATGTATGTATTTATACGCTGCTCTTCCTTTCTCCCCTCTATCCCTGCACTCGTCAGGGCCCCCAGCATCGGAGTGCTGCCTAGCACGCTTGCTCCTTGCTCTGCAGAGGTGGGGGAACACTCTAGTCCCACACCAGCTAGCAGGGTGCGATGTTCATTAGTCATTCAGGGTTTGAGTCCTGAGAGAGGTAACTCCTGGGTTTGTGGCCGGAACCAAACAGCTCTGCATCACTTCATCAGGTCCTCAATACTCTGCACAAGCTCTGTCTTGCGAGCTGAGCACACTCCCCAGCTTTTCTTCCTTTACAACAAAAGGGCTTAGCAGTAAAATGCCCAGCTGTAATACTTTTAACACCCAAATCTACACAATTGCAGCCAGACTAACACCTACACCAAGGGGCTCAGACAGTGTGCTGCACTGTTGCTCAAGCTCACAGACTTTCCCTCCAACCTGAGTGCCGCTCACCTAGGGAGGCAGTAAACCCCACGATATGACTCTGACATCTGTGTCCTGGAAGTTCCCTCTGTCTCAGCCTGCCGGGCTCACCACCTGGCTGAGGACTTCTCAGAGGGAGCTGGCTGACCTCAGGCAGCCCCAACCTCTCCTCTCTCTGAGACTCCTAGAAGGTGACACTCCTGTCTGGGTTGACAATTTCAGGAAACTGCAGATAACCGCTACCTCTGGTGATACCATGGCAATTCACAGCCAACATTTACTGACATGGGTAGGTACAGTTTCTTTTTGTGAAGCAGCGGTGGCCCTGAGGCCCCCAGCTCACATCAATCAGGGGGGTTGTTTTGCCTTAACTGTCACTTTGCATATATGTAATTCCCCAGAGACTCTGGCATCTGTTCCTAACAGCCCGGGCATTCTTGTTTTCAGCAGAACAAAATGTTATGCCTACGGATTAGCCACTGTCAAAGCCAGTTACCTTCTGAACGTCTCCCTTCTTAATGCACCTGTGGATGCTATTTGCAGATAGAGTCAAAAGCCGTCTCACTTTCTTCTCCTTATTTTCTACAATTCCATGCAATCTCAAGACTCTCATTTTTGCTTCTTCATCTTCTTCCACTCAGTACAACATAAATTTTGATTGCCTTTTACTTCTGGAACCATGGGGGTCTCAGAGCACACTTAGTGCTCAAACTGCTTCAGGATGATTGGCTCTAGCCTTTGCTATTTAGGTTGCTCATTATATCCACAAGAGTTTATGAGTTCCTGGCTCAGGCTTACTGGATTCATCCTGCTTAGCTGAGACACCTTCAGGAGGAACTTAGTCCCTTCACACCTCTTCTTATAGCTAGCGTGGAAGGGGAGGAGGATGGGAGCTGTTCTCTGGACTTGCCTCTCACTCATTCTGCCCCCTTCATTACCTGCAGGAGGAGGTTGTGAATGTAAGGAGATAGGGTTCCTCCTGGAGGTGTCTCAGAGAAGTGAAATGCAGCTGGGCCTGTGAGCAATCCAGTTTTTGGAGTGTTTTTGTTTTTTTTTTTTTGGTAGAACTTCTCTTCAATTGAGCAAATGTAACTGGAAACAAGTTAACCCTGACTGACACAGTTAAACACCTTGCTACATCAACCCTTTATAAAAAACTTCATTAGGCAATTGAATTACTTATGGTTGGGGGGTGAGAGGTGTTTTTTCAGTTTCTCAGGAGCAGCCAGATCTTTCCCAATGAAAAAGTTATAAATCACAGTAAGCAGAAGGTTCACAGAGTCTGTTGCCTTAGCAAGCATATTGCTACCTCCAGTTAGACTAGGCAGCATATCAGACCTAGATTTTGGAAAAAAAAAAAGAAAAAAAAAAAGAAAAAGAAATAGAAAAAAAAATTCCTTGGGTGGAGATAAACTTAAAGAGCTATGCATTCCCTGTAGAAGAGAGGGCTAAGACTCAATTACACTGTTATTTTGCTTTTACCCCTGACCTCTAAAGAGAGCAGGAACCTGGCGTATGGAACCTCATCTCACCTTCACAGTATAGAAGAACAACTGGAGAGAAGAGAGATACATCCCACTAGCTGTGTACGCACCAGGACATTGCAAAACCAGAATGCTGAATGCTGGTAAATCCTTATATTTTCTATAAATAAAACAAAAAAACCCCCATCAAGTACTTCCTGGTAGAGTCCCCACCTTATCAGAGAAGCATATTCTTCTTTCCCAAGGGATGTACACTGGACTCTGCAGCCTGCCAGGCAAGAAGCGCTGCTTTTTTTGTAGCTACGATCTTGTAGCTCACACAGGCACAAGGACAAGTCTTCACCTGACACCCCTCACTCTGGGTTGAGAGTTGCCTCCTCAGAGCAGTGCCTCTGTCACAGTCTCAGGCAAGAGCCTTCCTGTTTCTGCCCATGTTATTCGGCAGGTTTCAGAAGAGCTCCCTTTTCAGGGAGCTGTTGTTGTTCTGCAACTGATGCCTGTCCGGCTCATAAATGCTGAATGTTGTACCATAATCAAATTCTCATAGGTAATTTGAGACAATAAGCAGCTTTTTCTTCAGTGGTTAAATACTACAGTCAACGAGGTACACACCAGGGCCCTGGCAATCCATTTGCTGCTGTGAGATCATGGTGGGTTGACCTTGGCTGGCTGCCAGACGCCCACCCAGCTGCTCTCTCACTCCCCCTCCACAGCAGGACAGGGGGAGAAAACAGGATGGAAAAGCTCATGAGTCGAGGTAAAGACAGGGAGATCCCTTACCAATTACTGTCATGGGTAAAACAGACTCCACCTGGGAAAATTGTTTGTAGCCAATTAAAATAAAGTTGGTTTGAGAAACAAAGACAAAGACTAAAGCACCCTCTCCCTTTTCCCAGGCTGATCGTCACTCCTTCATTCCTTCAATCCCAACTCCTCGACCTCCTCCTGCCCAAGCGACGCAGGGGGATGGGGCTATAATGTGGGGCTGCGGTCAGTCCATGGCAGCTCCTCTCTGCCGCTGCTGCCTCCCCTCGCTGCTCCCCTGCTCCAGCCCGGGCCCTTCCCAGGGGCTGCAGTCCCTAAGGATAAGGTTGCTCCAGCGTGGGCTCTCCATGGGCTGCAGCTTCCCTGAGGGCATGACCACCTGCCCCGCTGGGGTCTCTCCCTGCCGGGGCCACCGGGGCACCTCTGCGGGGGCGCCTGGGGCACCTCCTGCCCTCCTCCTGCTCTCCCCTCTGGGCTCGCAGGGCTGTTTCTCACCCGGTTTCCCTCAGCCCTGGCTGCCGGGCAGCGTTTTGCCCTTTCTGGCACAGGCTTTCCCCGCGGCGCCCGCCCGTGGCTGAGGGGCTCAGCTGTGCCCTGCGGTGGGGCCGCTGGAGCCGGCTGGAACCGGCTGTGTCCGGCACGGGGCAGCCCCGGCAGCCACACACAGGGGCCGCCCGGCAGTGCCCACCACCAACACCGGGGCACCCGCACCCAACACAGAGATTTCCAGTTGTTTCTCCCTACATATAAAATACGTGTATGCAGTGTACACATATATGTAATTCAAATACACATGTAAGTACATACATCTGGCTTAATTATGTGACACAAAAAAGCTGTTGGCCTCTGTGACCCCTTTGTTTGCTTAGGGAGCTAACCGGCATCGTTTCCCTCTTCCATGCCAGCCCTTCTTTAAGCAGTCGGCCGGACCGCTGGCCCCCACAGACCAGGCACCAACACACTCATGTGCGTTTCACTGCGCAATCACCAAGAAAGAGGCCTCCACAAGTAGTGCTTGAGTGAGGAGCTAAATCAGGATGAAGTGCCCTTCTTCTTTTTTACTGACTACTTAGGTAGCTCCTCTAAGGATTATTTGATCCACGACAGACATTCACTTAAATCTTTTATTTTGGAATAACAGTTGTTATTTAAGACTGCGTGATCTCTAGAAACTGGTAGTGGAACGTTGGTATTTCTGTACTAACTCTCCTATCAACACCCCATATTCCCAGATCGTTATTTTTATCTACAGTTTAGCTCCATGCAATCTAGAGATGGAAAAAATGCATTCGTATCCAGTACATTTCCTATAAATGTGCCATTGCTCCCTGAAGTGCCTTGTATAGGCTTTTTTGCTCTTTAAATGCACACAAAACAACAACATTTTTAATGGGGGCAATTAAGGAGCTTTCAGACTGTTTAATGGTTCTGGTGAGATGTTTTTTATCCTGGGTCACATGGCTCCACACTGGTTTGTGCCTGATGTCCATTTGATCCGTGCAAAACCTAAATTGGGGGTGAGATGCTGTCCACATCAAGCTTCAGGTTCCTACATTCCTACTTGCCTATGCTGGCACCAATTTCGAGAAGACAGCATTACCTGGGTTTCCTTCCCAGCAAGGCTCACATCAGGTCCCATTCTTCTAGCATCAGGGCACAGCAGCAAAGTGCCACAGAAAATGAAAAGCATCACAGGGTCCAGAGCTTACTGCTAGCTCTGGTGGACTTAGGCTCCAGCCCTTTGAATTCCATTTCAAAAGCATTTATCTGATAAGCTTTTTGATGCCAAGATCTACCCCTTTTCAGGCTTGTGATATCTTAAAGGATGAAGTGGGCACCTGAATATAGAAAATTATTTTGGTTTTATTATGCACAAATAAGAAGACTTTTTTTTCTTAAAATCATCAGTTATCTTTCTTCTTCAGTTGAGAAATGCAGGAAGAATTAAGGTTCACAATAGCTGCTTGAGAACTGAGAGTGCTGATGTGCAGCATACTCTTATTTTTCATGCTTAAACTGCTGTAATTCTCTTTTAACTGGTCTTCCCACTAGGCAAATTTAATGCCTTCAAGCTGCACAAAACTATGCAGCTCATCTTCCCATTGGGAGTAAGCCAAATCTACATATTTTTCCTTCATGGCAGTAAAGTTCTGCAGTGATTTCAAAATGTTATCAGTCACATTTTTTAAAGCTCTCTGTGGTCTGTCTCCAGGACCTGCTGATAGCATATTCCCAACAGTTCAAGCAAGAAGAATTTCTCAAGTATCCTCAGACTTAATCAGAAAGACTTGTCAAAGCTTCTTCATTTGATGCACAGACACAGGAATATTATTTAAACCATATAATATTTGACAGTCGATTTCCTCTTTGCATTCCACACTTAGATGAAAGGACTTTTTTATTATTGTTATTTAGCCTTGAGTATTTTAACTTATAAGTGGTCTAACACATATTTTTTTTAATGTGGTTTAAAACATACTTCAGGGCTGAGAACGTCTCTGCCAACTTTTAACCCAGATTAAATTTCTATGGTTTGGTGGAGTTTATAAGGGAGACGCTGACACAATCTTAACTTGGTAGCACAAATAAGCCTCCTATATTTTTTTCCCCCGCAAAAGTGAATTTGGGGCTTGAAAAAGATGCTGGATCAAAACCAGGTGAAAATTCTGCCCTCTCTTTATTCATGGGAAGGAGCAAACCGCAAGCACTAACACTTCAGTATTCCTCAAACTGCCTGAATAATCTGTTTTATCTCCATTTTGGAAGGACCAGCTATAGTCCTTTCATAAGAGATTAATTCCACCTCTGTGCCCAGTCTGTCTTTGGCTTCTACATTGAGGCTTATGTGAAGAATGCCAAATGTAATGATGGGATTTTTTTGACGGCACAGACATCTGTCAACTAGAAATTAGGCTAGAACCACCATTCATTTTACATAGGCCACCCAAAGGTAATAACTCTCAGTTAGTATTGATTTGGAATACATTTGAACCCTTGACCTCTGAGATGAGAGTCCTCATACCAAATCCCAAACCCACTTAGGTGTCTATTCAATCATCTGTAAAATGAGACAACTTGACTATTTTTAACCACGATATTGATGTCATGTGTAGTATAGGGGTTTATTTTATGTGTAAACGGTGTATACAGATGTCTTGGAAATACTGGAAGCTTAACCCACAGTCAGGAGCATTCAGAGTTTAAGCAACTTCATTGTTACATTCAGTGTAAAGATAAATCATTATAGTAGATGAAGTGACTCTATTAATGCCTGTGTTTACCGAGTGGGATTATCTCGTTTTAAACAAGGTGGTCAAAATAAGCAAAGACTAGCTCCCTCCATGGCTCATCCTTGTGGATGGATCTGAACCTTTGCAGAAGTCTACAACATGTTTTCTGTAGTATTGAGGCTGGCAGAAGAGTTGTCTGTTTCCCTTCTCCTTCATCATTGGTTTTGCTCCTGCCTGCTCACCACCACTGGTCTCTGTCTCTCCTGCAGGGACTGGCAGCTTGCACCGACACCTTTGTTATGGTTACATTACATTATAATGATCTGCATTAAAAAACACTACTTTAAAGAAATAGATTAAAAAAAACCCCACACGAAACCAGAAAAACTTTTGTGTCCTTGTTAAACCCCAAATTACTTTTGTGCTCTGATTTACGTTACAAGGGGCAGATGAGGTGGAGATAATGCAGGAATGGGGCATCTGTGAGAAAAGAAATCTCTTAAATGAAGAAGTTTCTGGGTGAAAGATGAAACTTTCAAAGAAAAAAATGCACAACATCTTTGGTCTCCTTTATGTCATCTCCTGAGACAAGTGTTAATCCACCTAAAGTAAATAATGGGGCAAAAGATATGAACAGATGTTAAGTAAAGCCCCGTGAAATTTGAAACTTCACTTCTTTAAGAATTATAAGCTGAGACATTTTTGTCCTAAATTATAACATAATTTTCCAAAATGTAATTTTGAGGACAAAGGAAGTGAAATAAAATAAAATGTAAAAAATGCTTTTAGAAAGGCTGGAAAGATCCATTTTGTAGTGCTTGAATGTTTTATTCCAATCTTCACTTTTAAACTACACTATAAAAATTATTATAATTAAAAGAAACACCATGCTGATAATGTTCAGAAACACTTCAAAATAGACTGTTTTGATACCACTAAAAGGATTCATTTACTGACCCTCCCCCCCATTTTGTCATAATTGACATATTCCCACAGACATTGTTTTGTTCTGATGAAATACCATTTTCTGACAGGAAATGTTGCAGTAAAAAGTTTCTGACCAGCTCTATCGCTGAGAGGAAAAACTCTATGAATATTTAAGTTTCAATTTTCAGTCCACCTGATCTATCTTTTTTTATCCATTTGTTGTCCATAGTTATTTTTAAATAGCCCATTTAATATTAAACAAGTACTTTAAGAAAAAAAAAGTGCTGCAATTTAATTTAATTAGCTTTGCCTTTTCTTCCCCAGTCCATTACTGACTTTCAGAATGCTGTATTTAAAAGTAATTTTTAAAAATACCTGAATGTCTAACTTCTTATTTTTTTAATGAGAAATACCAGAGCACCAAGTGATATGTTCCAGTATTTCATGCAGAGTTCCCTGAGATGACTCTACAGGAGGCAAAACCTCATGACACATAATGGTGTAATAGATCAGCTATTGCCCACAATTTTTTTCCTATGTAACTTGTAAAAGATACCAGAAAACAATGTTAACTTTCTCCTGGGTCAATTGTGGAACTCTGTGCAGACCTGTATCAGCAGGTATGAGCAAAGTGTTGCATGCATTAGCTTCACATGCACAAACTTTTGCCTCTACTTGCTGCCTCATTGGTTTCCCTGGAATTTTACATAGTGATGGGCTTCCTCCTTATATCCTCTTTGGCCACCTGCCCTGTCCTACCAGGAGTTTTCTTATTCCTGGATAGAAAGGCTGCACAGCCATCAGCAAAAACTGACCTTTGGCTCCAAGAATCAAAAGTCTTTGCCTCACTTGAGCTGACGACAACTTCCACTGACTGTATCTGACTAGAGCATCTTAAATAGGGTCCGCTGGGTCACTCTCCAGAAAAAAGATAACATTTTACAGGCAGGTTAAACAGGTCTAGTTCTAAACCATGCATAGGTCTATGCTCATTGAAACTGTTTGAGATGTGATTAAGAGAAAGAAATCAGATGAAGCCATTTGCCAAACTCTGTTTTGAAGTGTGATGAATGGCCCAGATCTTTGATGTACATATAGAGAGATTTGTCCTTCCGGTTCTTGCCAGTAGCCCTGAGAATGCTCTGAGAGCTCTTCCATAGTTACTCTTCGTGCACATGGCTGAACAGGCTGGGTATGGCCAGAACCGGTACAGTATTTCTAGTGCTACTTTTCCCACGTGTTGGGCAGAGATTCCAGACTTGATGGAGGAAGTCTATCAGACTGATCAAGTCCATCAGACTTGATGGAGGAAGAGTACTGCCACATTCTGTTCACGAAATCAGAAAATATTATTTGCAGTGGTGGGGGTGAAGAAGGGGAAGAATATCGATGGTGCTGTTTCCTTGGAAGAGAAGCACAAAATGAATTGAGGAGATGTTGTTTTTGTCTACTAACTGGTCTTGAGTATGGACTCAGAAAGTCACTGTTCTGCTGTGAGACTGAAGTAAACAAAGGGTAACTATTATTTCAATATCATGGGGTTTATTTTCCAGAATGAAAAGGCGGGTTGTTTCATACAGATGTTACAATGGAGTGCTTCATCTTTGCCCTGGAGGAAAGATTCTTTGATTTGCCCAAATAATGTCCAGCATGTGGTGGCTTTTCTGTGGCATCTGAAGTCATTTGATGTAACTCTTCACTATCCAGGCTAATGTGGGAGGGAAAATGGGAGTGTGTTAATTGGATAAAGCAAAAACCCAGACAATTTTAGTGTAAGTGAGGTTTCAGAGGTATACGGTGAAGTAACAAGAAACAAGAAAGGATAGTGATGTTGCTGCCATGGATGACAGAGACCTTTAGGCTAGCAATGACTTAAGCAGGTTAATATGTACTTAGTCTGCTTAATACTACTTCCAGACCTAGCCTGCTGGGTAAAGACAGCTCATAGTTCATAGACTATGTTCATAGAGCATAGATAATCTGCAGTGTGAATAACCCCTCCTTATAAAATTTATAGGTAATGGACAGACCAAATTTTTTTTTTTTTTTTTTTTTTTTTAATATTTAGACAACACTCCCAAATCCACCTGTCTGGAAGTTTTTGAAAGATCTGTAGGACGTTTGGTACTGCAACTCAGCATGGGCTAATATAACAATAAGCTCTACCTTTCCTCTTACCTCTTGAGGCTGATTTTATCACAGATCGTTAAATTCTAGCTTCTTGGACTGGCCCCATGTCTATGGAAAGACATAGGAAAGACTGTAAGTCATGTAAACATAGGGAAAACTTGCAGATGGGCCTAATTTTCTGAATGGCCTTTAAGTGGTAGGCATAAATAAGGATAATAGATATCTGATTGGTGGATGCAAACAGGAATGTGTTGACAAATCAGACATTTAAATCAGACATTTGGTCCTGTATCTTACTGTGCCTGCATAATTGAGATCCACTTAAAAATCTGCTTCAAGAGGTACATTAATAAAGAAGGTACATTGGAAATTGATTGTAATACTTTTTCACTCATTTAAAAATTATTTTTCAATATATCTGCTTTATCCAGCTTTAAATACGTTCTACATAATATAGTTCTCTTGGGCCGATTAGCTCTAAAGAGGCTGCTAATAAACAAAACCCTGACTCTTGCCATTTGTATCATGTGCACTGGTATTCATAAGGACTTGTGCATTCTTCCTTGTTTGAAATGCCAGGTATCTCTGGGGATAAAATCTATGGCTTTTGTAGATGTTAACCGAAGATAAGCAATACACAGACATGTTTCTGTAGGGTGTATTTCAGAAACGCTCCCACAGAACTGAATCAAGAATATCTGTAATCAACAAGATTTGGTTCAATGACATTAGGAATCTTTTCATCAGCTTCCTATGCTCATTTAAGTCCTTCTGTTAAGAACTGTAATTCATGATGGTATTTGCACTATAACAGTATACATATGGCTTTTCACATAGAAGGTACTCATCAGACTTTACTCAAATTCTTGTGACTTGGTTGTACTTGTACCTATGTTTTCTTTCCCACCAGGTCCACATATTATTTTCCATCTAGCTACAGAAATCACTTGAACCCTTCTGCTTAACAAAGAAAGACACCGTTCTCCAATACAAAACCTTGGATGAATCCCAGCTCCTAAAATAAAGGAATGAATACTTCCTTCCCTACCTTTATAAGACTTGCAAAAAATGCTGAAGAGTACTCAGCTGAACTTGGAAAAGCTCAAGCCCTCTTACAACCTTTTGTTTTAAGCAATTACCTAGACACTAAAGGTAAACATCTGCAGACTTTCTTTTAAAATTATGCTATTGAGCAACAAGCATAATATCGATAGCTGATTGATTTATGTAGTACCATTTTCTCACTTCCTAGTGCATCATTGATTTCAAATTACAACAAACACTTCATCCTTTACCAAAAATGCAGCCCTTTCTGGAGAGAAAACTGGCCCCTCCCTAGCTGGCTGCAAAGCACCAGAAAAAAAAATGTTGGGGCAGGAAACTGGCAGGGAATATCAGTGAGCAGAATTATTTGTGTGTTGAGAGCTCAAGTGTGACTGTCACCAGCCCTGTGCAAAACAGAAACAAACTGGAGTAAACTCAAGTTGTGGACAGACAGAGACAGTGTTCGTTCTTCCTGGCTCCCACCCGCTGTCTTTCGGCATTAACGCGCGCCACTCACTCCTCTCTCAGCGCTATGCATCTCCTCCCCGGGGAGCTGGCAGGTGAAGCTGAGACTCCGTCTCTTCCCACAGCTGTCTTGACCCTTCACTTCCCTGCCCAGGCGCATCATCGGGGGCATCACTGCTCAGCCTGCAGCCACGGCAAGGTCATGCGGGCATCCCGTACCTGTCTCCGTCCTGCTGGAAAGAGCCTCGAGGAAACTGCTTCACCTGTGCCCACATACACAGAACAGAAACTCTCCCTGTTTTTGCTGTCCATGGAATCACAGTCTTTTATTTGCCTTTTCTAACCTTAATACTAGTTTCCTGTTGCTAATCAACACTGTATTAGGTTACTCTGACAGTAACTTTCACTCAATAACGTCTCACCTGAGACAGAGCCCATTTTTGCTGGGCTTAGAAGAAGGATATATAGGGGTACACACTCCAGACCCAGGCTGGTCACTGAGAACGCAGACCCCTGGCTCTGTTACAGCTCTTCAAAATATGGTACCCTCTGCACAAACCAGTAAATGAAGTCTGGTGTGCTAGTCCTCAGCTTGTGACCCTGCAGTTACTAACACTGCTGCAGTCTTTGTCATATAGTCATCTCGCATCCAATAAATAGTACACAGAGAGGTGATTAGCATTAATTTTATAATGTTATCTGTTTATTTAACAAATGACTGAAATTCTGCCTTGGAGAAAGATTAGGAAAACAGGATCCTGTTCAATATTGCCTGCCACTCTGTAATTCACTATTCTAACAAGAAAGGCAGAGCTTTCACATTAAAAACATATTGATAATTCTGTAATTTCACAGAGAAGACAAATGGGCATAAAATCATGACACGAGCAAGAAATATAGAAAATACAAATAGTTTGAGAGCAAATATTCCTGAGAAGGAGAGTGAATTGGAAGCCCAGAAGGGAAAATCTTTCTTTTCACCTTGCTCTTCCTCAGTCTCCTGATTTTTTCAAATTTGGCCCAAACAGGAAAGTGCTGTAATTATGCGAGGCGATGGTGATAACTTTAATAAATCATCTCTTTAAGGCTGAAGGCACAACTGGTATGTTCCTTTTACAGCAAACAGTAGTTAGCTTTTGACCACGTGTTGTCTGAGAATATCAAACCATCCATCTGCCTGCCTTTGCCATGCCTAGTTAGCTTGAACCAGATAATCAGAAAGTTACTAATAACATCTAATGACTGGTCTTCAGTTAATTTTTGTCATATCTGTCAAAAGTGAAGTTGATCAGAATAAATTTATAATGTATATATTTATAAGAAGCATTCTATGAGCATGTGTGTGAGTGTGTGTGTGTGCACATATCTAATACAGGTTTACATATTGGCATACTTGTAGCCCAGGAAAATTAAAAAGATACAAATTACTTTTGTTTGTGACAGTATTCAGTTATTAGCTGATTTATGGAGATAATTCAATAAGCATGTTAAAAAAAATAAAAATCAATGCCTGCATTTTGTGCCTGAATAAAGGAAAGTCAGTGATAAATAATTGCATACTGATTTGCAGGAAAAGCCAGATACTGGCGCAAACCAGACTGAGTTGGAATGATCCAGATCACTGATCTCCCTTAAAATGAACAACAAAATTTTTAACACAGAGCATTATGCTCTGCCATAATTAATATGAGACTAAGCAAAGCCAATATTGCACTTGTTTCAATATTGGATTGCTTTTTATGGAGCATGATTAAAAGGTTCCTTCTAATGCATAGCACACTTCACTCCAAATGATTGTCTAAGATCAGTAAAATGATCTCCACCAATGTTAGCATCACTTTTTCTCTGCTTTGAGTTTATCTGGCGAATGACATTTTGTTTGCAACACCCATCGTACTGTGAGAGAAACAAGAGGTAGGAGAAAGCTGTTAATTTCACCTCATCTCAAATCCTGTGGGTGTAAATTGTATGGCAAATGAGTCAAATATGGTTGTGACTTGGCAAATGCAGCGATATCTTTCAAACTGTAGAAGCAAGCATGGTAGTTACTCTGTTTTTTTTTTTTTTTTTGCTTTATCTATAGACAGTGTTGACAAAAGAGTGCCCTAATTTACCTTACTAGAAGGTATAACTAGTGGGCATTACTTTAGCAGGAGGCACAGATACCTTTCAGGCTGTCAGTATTTGTAAAAGGCCAGAACTTCTGTACACCATCATTTGCAGGCATTAGAACAGCCTAAATTGACAAAAGTACCTAAACACCAAAAAAAGTCTTTGTACAAAAATTCTGCTAGGAAGGATGACCGCTTTTTCTCTATTAGGAAGCATTTGTTTAGGCTTCCATCTTCATCAGTCTGATTACTGATGTATGTAAGCCGTTGCACATGCTTTACTCTTTTCAAGCTCAAAGAAACTTGGTTAGTAGTTAAGATGAAATATATAGAAGAGCTTCAGTCTGGAAACTCCAGGGTCTACTCTGCAAGACACTTGGGCTTAAATAGCTACAAGAGAAATTCAAGTTAGATGTTATGAAAATATTTCTAGCGGCAAGGATTGGAACTGATTTTCCTGGGGGAGGAATTGTCAACACTGGAGGTTTTCAAGAAGTAGTCAGAGAAACTTTTGCCAGGGATGGCTGAGGTATCGTTGTTCTTGTCCTGGGACGGACAGATGTACGAGAGAACTTCTTGAGGTTTCTTTCAGCCCGATTTTCTTCAGTTCTGTTTCATTAAAGCAGCACCATGTAAACAGAAAAAATCACACAGAAGACTGATAAACATTAAGGGGAAACATCTCACAGGAGTTCATTATGCACCTCACTAACTGCTTTAATTATGCATTAGTTTATTATTGATGAAAAAATTGGTATTATATCCCAGCATCTTTTCTGACGAGAGGGCTGTATAAAATGCCTCCAAGTCTAAAATAAATGGTATAACTAGAGCTTTTTTTTTTTCTCAGCAAAGATAAAGCATCTCATCATTATCAATTAAAGAACTAGGGAAGTCTTTGAAAAGAGGACTTGTTTGCTTAAAGTACGTGAAGGTCATATTCACCCTGTAATAGCCGATGAAGAGTAGTCATTTGTTATTTTAAAGCAGGCTGTCATTTAGCCATTATGAAGATGAATAACATTTGTTATTACCTAATAATCCTCCTGTTGATTACAGAGGAAAGACACTTGCAGACACCTTATGTGCCTTGCTTAGGTTTCGTAGATTATTAATGTATTTTGATTAAACTCTGTAAACAAAAAATTATGATCCCAGTTCTCTGGATATAGTGACTGGCGTGTAATGCACGATACAAGAACATGCCCAATCCCTAACATTTTGCTTTGCATATGTTATTGGCCTAATACTCATGTAACATAGTAAAAACAAAGTTCATTTTTTAACATCAAACAGATTGTCAATGGATCATATGCTGCTCTATTAAGGTTAGTTTTTGGATGCCTGCCTTCCCGAGGAGAGTTAATGAAGCTATAAGTTACCTGTGTGGCTTCGTTTGGAGTCAGGCCTAATTATCTGGATCATGGCCACATTTTGGAAAGTCCGAGCCTCATTTCCAAAGCAGATGGAGTCACTCAGGAATGACTTCATTTGTATTAATTTGTTACACTGTCTTCTGCTATTCATCTCAGGGAACGTTGCTGCCTTTGCAGTCTAGCAGGAACGGAATTTAAAAGTTTTAATTTGGGGATTTTTGCTTTATTTTTTAAAAGAAATCCATTATCTTCCTCCACAATTACCAACGGTGAAGCGCAAAGGCAATTAAGTGGGGTCCAACCTGTGGCCATCACATGCTGCAAGATGGTGATTATGTCACCAAAGATTTATGATGCTTTCGTTTCTTGGAACAAGTGAAATGACCAAAAGAGTGACCCAGCAGCTTTATCAAGATAACCTATGAAGCACTTCAGATTGGGCTTCATAAGTGCAAGGTTTCTGATGTCAACCCTACCACAGCAAGAAAATCAAAATAGGAAAAAAAGAGAGAGAGTTAAGGGCATAGGAACAAGGGTAGTTTTACTGACATTTTAATATATTTCTCTAAGAGAAAGGTTAAATTACTCCAGTAGGGCAACTATACCAGGATTTCTGATTTGATACAGTGGTTTATGCATTGAGCAATGGAATTATCTAAAATAGAGATTGGATGACTCCAAATTCATGGCACTACATTTCTAAGGTTAGGAGCATAGTGCAGGCTAAAGCCAGGGGAGTTTAAAGGTGTCTGTGGCACAATTACTGTGCTGTATCATAGCTGACATATCCTGGCCTGCCCCCTTACTAAATGAGAGCAATATTCAACACTGTTAATCCTTGAAATACTTTACCAATAAGCATTACTATTACCATTTTGTGCAATTTGTAAAGAGCAAAAGGAACAAGGACAAATGAAAACCATGTCAAAGGGAAGAATAAAGAGACTCTGGTTTTATATCCTGTCATCACACCTTTATCAGGGCATCTCTATGTAATCAAACTATTACTTGCCAATTATTTTCTGCAGAGAACATGACTGCTAGTCTACTTTCCTTAAGCTCAGAAAGTGGACAGGAATATTTATACATTGTAAACTTCAGCCAAATAATTCATTTTGGGTTTCTCTCATTGTGACCTTGTGGGGGCAACTTCTAGTAATTATGTGTGATTTAAGGTATCTGGGATACTCTCAGGCTACAACAGGCTGCTGCTACCAGCCCAGGAGCCGTCTGAGCCATTTACACACACTGCTCTGCTAGATGCTATGAAGGCTACTTTGGTGGCTGTGCTGAAACACTGATATCTGAAGGAAAGGAAAGGCAGGAGTAGGAAGAACATCTTTTTCATTAAAAGGACTGTTGGTAGAAAGAAAAGGTAAGGTTTCTCATGGGAGACTAAAAAATTCAGTGATTAAAATGTACGCTCTGACTATGGCACAGTAATATGAAGAAAGGGATCCAAATGGATGGAATCATGTGGAGTGGGAAGACGAAAGAGGCATTTGGAGGGAAATTGAGCCCCAAAGTTGTTGCAAGCTCATTTATGACTCCAGGAAAGGTCAGTTGTCATTTCTACTCTCATATCATAAACATCCTGTGCCTATTGGCACTAAGTACCTCCTGCAGGTTTTTAATCACACAGAAACAGAGTTATAAGCCTCCAGCTCTTTGTGTTTGCACATCAATAACATTATTCATGTCTCCTGACTATCAAGGCAACAAGCAGAGGGCATTCCTTTGGTCTGGCATCTTCTTTCTGAAATGAAATATTAAAGCTTTGATTTCCATGGGAAGAAAAAATCAACCATATGTCTTTCCCTGTTTCTGACGCTATTAATTACACACATACACTTCAAATTGTTTACTATTGGAAGTACAAGGAATAACATGTTTCAAAGCGTTCAGAAATGCCCTCGTATGTCAGAGAATAAAAAAACCCTTTCTGTCCTGAACAGTAGCCAGTCCAAACTGTAGAAAATGCTAATGCACGTAATTAATGATCTTCCCTGTCTGTGACAATAAAGGCCAGATTCCTCAACTGAAATCAACAGGTTAAATATTACTCTGATGGGAATCAGCTACCAAAATGCTTTTTGTAAGCCAGGCCCTAAACTCTAATTTAAAGATGTGGAACGAGCAAAAGAAACACAGGAAATGTTGGGTGGTTAAATGGGGAAAGGATTACTAGAAGCATAAGATCATACATCCTGAAGACTGCTAAAATTATCATACATGTAGAAATAAACACTGTTCTCAAGTATTCCTGGACTGTCCATCAGAAGGAGTATGGACTTTGATAGAAACTAACTCAGGATGAAATTAGGTAAGCTCCATTTTGAGTATTTGAATGATACTCACACTGGAAAAGAAGTCAGCTTCACCGAAGAAACTAATCCTACCCTTCTAAAGTACTGAAATTTACTTTGTTCTCTTTGAGGTGACTTTCTTAGTGTTCTTTTTAGTTTATGAATGGATACGTTGAAGTCTCAGACGCTTTCCAAAGGACAACAACTCCATTTTAGTGAGTACTATGCAACCTAGGGCACTACTTATACTACATAGCCCCTACTAATTTGTAGGCACATCCTGCAAAGGATATTTAAAGTATTTGTAAAGTACTTCTGCCATATGAATAGACCAACTAGTCAAGGGACTGATGTCTAAATAAGCATAAGACAATATCTGAAGGGAGTTTAGTGTCTACTTGATTATGGGAACAATGGAAGAAGATGACAGTAATAGTAATGTGAAGACGTAAGTTTCAATGGGTTTTAGTGAAATGAATAAAGTAAATGTCTACACCTTTTAAACTATTTTTTTTGGTGCAATTGGATCAAAATGACAGATTCATAGTGGGAGACATAAGACAGAGGAATTAGAAAACTTCTATGTGTTGGAATTTTCTTTTTCAATACTTGGGATTTTTATACAGCCAGGTATGTGAAACATAAGTTTTGCATTCCAGAGTTCCTCAACAGCTATGAACAGGCCAATCAGTATCTGAACTGGAACTTCAAACTCATTTATACGTTAGTTACCTCATCTAGAGCCTTTCAGTACAGGGGTTTTTAAATGAAAAAGTTTGTCAACTGACTTCCAATTTTTCAGAGCCAAAACAAGTAAGTGAATGAATGAGTGAAGTGGCCATTTAATGTAATATCTGTTTCAACATTGTCTTAATGATGCGTTCTGCTTTTTGGTTCAAAATGTCCTCAATTTAAAATTTAAGAATTTATGTTAGAGGGCAGCCAAACATTGAAAGTATTTCAAAAAGGTGAAAACATTAAATCAAATAATTTGAATTTAATTTACAAATTTTATTGCAGTTTTTAGTTGCGGAGGTTGTCACTTTTTGACATTCTATAGAAATTCAAGAGAGGAAATATTTCCTCAAAATAGAAAAACAGCTTCAGTGAGTTCAATCTTCAGGAGACAGTCATTCTGCCACTGAACAAAGCGGGTTTCTATTTTATGTGGACATGAAGTCATTCAATATTTTTTCTTTTCCAAATGAATAATGGAACACAGTTCTTGAGAGGTGTGAGAACAGATTTTATTAGCTAACACTTTATTTGGAGACAAAAATCATCTAATCTGAACCTAGATGTTAGGCATTCCTTGTAATACATTTTCTCCAAGTCTCTCAAAGAGGAATTGAGAAATGTGGATCGGGTAAAAGAAGAATGGGAGTAAAACCTTTGATAAACATGACCTTTGGTGTCAAGGAAGACTGCAAATGGTAGTATTTCAGCTATTATATTATACTGTAATACTAAACTCCTCAAATTGCTACAGTGGATGTATATTGATTTTAAAGGAAGATTGTTTATTAAAGTTATGAAGTTCAGCAGAAATTGGGCTAACTCTCATTTGGATAAGCTTGTTTCCTCTTATATGGGAAAAATGGAGTCTGGATAACTTATTTTGGACTTGCCTTTTTTTTTTTTTTTTATTTTTTATTTTTTATCTTTTTCCCTTAGTTGGGTAACACTTGACTACTTTTTAAATTCCAGTACCCAGTACAAACTTGAATTTAGGACTTGGTAACTGGCTTACTACAGATTTTTATTAAAGGCTTTGTGTTCCTTCTCACAGTCCCTGTACATGTTACTCTGTCCCTCAGAGAACAACTGCGTAAACAGTTATTAGATGTTTAGCACAACAGAAGAAGTGAGACGAAAGGGGTAAGAAGAATGGAGATGTCAGGACCTTCCTAAAGTACATGTGTTGATGCTGGAGCAGAAACTCCCTCCTTTGTTATAGTCTGATTATTGGCAGTTCCCTCCCTCCACTGGTGACACTTCCAGCTGCCCTTTTGCACCCACTGCAGTTTCTGCCAGGGGAGATCTCCACCTCCTTTTGTGGCAAATGCCAGATCAGCTGTTGGTGCATGGAGATGCTCTAAGTGGGCAACAATTTCCTGCAGAGGCTGGTTGGGAATTATGACCTTATTACATTTTTTTTCTTCTTTCCAAATTAGTAACTGGTTGCACTTGCAAGACAAAATTAACATCTGTACTCCTATCATTACAAGTAATCTTAGAGCATTAATTTCATCAATGTTCAGACAGGGAGTAAATCTACACTGGTGCAGACCAACTGTGTGTTAGCTCCAGGCATGGCAGAAATGAGCTATTTCCATCTGGAAGTCGCATATCTCTCTAATCATGGTGTTGTGTTCAACCCTAGTGACCAAATTTAGGTCCGGTGTCTTGTTAACATAGTTATATGAGTCTTGAACTGACTTGGAGCAGAGCTGGGTATTTCTTCCAGCTCTTATGTGTCTGTGGAAATATGATGTAGGTTCTTATATGCTTTTGAAGAGATCTGTTTCCACAGTACATGGATAATATCACAATTTTAAGACACTTGCGCAGATGATGAGTTACTTTACTGTCATGTTTTTAGAAAACAAGTATAGCTCAGACCCGTTTTAATTTTTACTTATCTGTTCACCTCAACAGGTGAACAGAAACAGAGGTGGAGGACGAACGTACAGATTATGAAAAAATCCTATCATTTTTGAAGCTACTCCAGAGAAAAAAAAATAATATTTCCTTAATTTTGTCTGAAATGGGTGTTCCATAGAAATCAAGACAGATAATATGTGCTAAATAGCCTTTTAGCTGTTTTTGAATTGTGGAGCTTGCTCTTATGTGTTGCATCACCAAGGGGGAAAAAAACCATTACATTCAAGGAATATTGCCTAAATGATATATATATATATAGATGTACACAGCTCATGTGTGTTATTACAGCAGAAACTGTAGGAGAAATCCAGTGCTGTATTGTATGGCAAGGCCTTTCCAAATAACTAGGAAACAACATAAAAAGATCCTCATTTGTGCTTATTTGGAAGTCCTTTGTTCATCTTTCTTCATGCTACTTTCACACACAAAGCTATTTGGGCATTCATGATGAATGAAGATCAAAATGATTTTGCACAGCACCTTTTTGGGCATATTCTAATTACCTAGGGACACGGATTAGCATTGCAATAGCTGAAAGTGCCAAATGTTGTATTTAGTGTGGGAGCACTCAAATACACAGTAGTTTTTCAGCATAGCACTACATGGCCCTTTCTTGAAACTGCTTACATGATTACTTCTTAAGTTGTATTTTTATCAGAGTATAGTGCAATTGTTTACATGATTCTACATAACCTATAAGAAGTCAAGAAACAGCAAAAAGATCTAGTCTAACATCATAAGACGAGTCTAAAAATGATGAGAAAAGTAGCTAGCAGACCAGCCTTAATCTCTCATCCAGTCTCCTGTCTCGGGCAGCACCCAGTACTAGGTGTTCCAGGAGAAGGTATGCGATATTGATGGCTTAACGTGCTCACAGCTGAGCTTACTTTCTACCTACCTGTTTTGGCATTAAATTGGCACATGCCCTGAAGCATGAGACTGTATTTCCCTAATTTGTTATCCTATCTAATACTGGATTATCAGTTTTTAAAACCTCAGGGGAAATTCTGGCTCACAGAACTCTACTGCAAATAGTTTACGTGGTTCAGCAAATATTAGGCACCGCACAAAGCAAATGGTGTTTGGGATTCCGACAGGTGAACTCCGGCAGATTGAGCAGGAGTGGTTTGCAGGGTTGTTACCCAGACTATGTCTTCTAGAGGCTCCTGCCCTCCTGCTGCAGCAGATATGTACTGGTGTGCCAGCTGCAATCCTTCAATAACGGCTTTCTCAGCCCAAACCTCATTAATATAACCTTGGTCTTCTGAGCTGTCACGCTAGACTGTGATGTGAAGCCTTCTGCTGATTCCTCTACCAGGCCTGTAATGTGTCACGGGAGGAGCGTGGGAAACAGGAGGGTAACATCTCACACTACCCCCCTGGAGCTTGCCTGTAGGAACTCTTCAGCTTCTGTAACTCAGCATGCTTAACGAGGAAGATCCCAACCCAAAAACCTAATTTGAGATAATTGTTGGAGTTTGCAAGTCACATCTAAGCAAAAAAGTGGCGAATTTTGGCTATCGTATTGCCTGTATGGCACAGACATGCAGGGAAGGACTGTGCTTATGGATGCATTATGTCCCAGATATAGCACGACTGGAATAGGAACAGCAGTGAAATGTTGTTCCTTGCTAACTTGACAGCCAGCGCTCTCCGCACCAGCTCCATTTTTACAGCCCAATTCTTGGCCCCGACATTGCCCAGCACACTTACACGTCCCGCACATGTGAGCTGCTGCCCCTTGTTGCTGTGTGGTTGCACAGTGCTCTGTTGGGGTGGTTCTCAGAGGCAACACGGGCTCGGTGGTGCTCCTGCAGCAACGCCCTGCTGACAGAACGTTGCCTACATAAGCAAGGCAGATTTCGAGATACTTGCAGGAAAAGCTTTATAACAGTGTTCCCTTTTGGTTTTTTTTTTTTTTTTAATAATGATTTTGAATTTTTTTCTAGTGTAGAAAATCTGGGGCTTACACAGGTCACTAAATATAGCTTCTGCCTTATTAATTAACTGCTCCGTTTCTTCTCTATTTTACACTTCTTTAGCCTCTGTTAGTGGCATGTAAGTACTGGTAAGGCTATTGACAGATCCGCTTGCAGTGTTTTGGGTGTTTTCTGTCAGTGGTCTAGCCTGGAGTTTTCTCCAGCTGGCTACTGCGCATAGACTCTCTGCCAAGTAGGCTTGGATCACTTGAAAGCCATATTGATTTTAATACAGACAAAAACTGTTGATTATCATGTTTTCCATCAACTAGAGGCAGGCACCTTCTGAATTTGCCTCCTAGAGAGGAAAGTGAATTTTGAGGCCCTGTCCTGTTGGAGCTACAGGCATCAATCTGCCAAACCATCCCCTAGCACAACTGCCATGGGTATGCTCTCTGTGGTCACTTCTTCTAACATATACATTTTACCAGTGGTTTCCTTGACTCAGAATTAGGGAATTCTGCAATATGGGAAGTAAAATAGGTGGCCCTGGAGAATGCAATATCTTTATTACTCTCTTTTTTTTTATTGCTCAGGAGTATATTAGTCACACTGCAGGAAGCACGAGGAAGATATACCCTTCTGTGGGGAACTTACAACTTAACTGAAGAACAGAACAAATAAATACAGGCAAAGGAAGAAGTGGAATACAAGAGGAAGGATATAGTCTAGGTGGACAGGTTGATAAATATTTCATAACATAAGCATAGGCTGGAACTTTTCCTGCTATCAGCTGGTGGAGATTTATAGATAAGATCATAAAAACATAAGGAATATCTTACTGGGTCAGATCAATGGTCCATTTAGCCCAGGATTCTGTTTCAGCTGTGGGAATACAGGACGCTACTTAAAGAAAGGACATAGGCTTGGTCACTTTCTACAGTCTCTGTGTAAAACTGCAGGATACCACAGTGCTCATCCAGTCTGACCTACATGACATAAAACTACAGAGCCTCACTGCATTAATTTCTCTTTGAACTAGAAGAAGACATCATGCACCTCAGTGACACTCTGCTGCTTAACACCAGCTGCGGATTTACCCAGAGATCTTTGTGGCTTTGTTTTCCCTTCATTTAATGTGTTTGAAATGTTAATATGCTTCCTTTTTTTAAAAATAAGTTATCATCACCAACATCAGCACTTTTTTTTTTTTTTTTTTTGCCTTGGTAGCTTTTACAACCCAGCAATAGAAAGAAGAAAAAGAGCCACCATAAAGCTCCATGTATCAAATGATAGAGCCTAGTCCTCTGATAGCCAAAGTTGGGAGAGGGAAGGACACAGATTCCCCACACCCGGAACATTTTCTGTTTACCGCTTGATGCCCATTAAACTCCTAGTGTCATAGGCTAGTCACTCTTATCTGTCAGTTTGAAGGAGGGGTGTTTCACCCATGTTTCTCTATGCCCAGGTTTGATATATTTTTTATATTTCAGTTTTTTGAATCTGTGTGTATGTCTGTGCCTGTATATCAGGGTTTATTTTGTTGTTATTGTTTGGTTTTTTTTTAATTAGTGTTTTATGCCAACAGTTACTTAAATACCCATGTGTTGGTTTGCCAATATAACGTTATATCCTTAGGGAAGTTTTCTGCTTCTACTAACCTCACAGAAAAGAGCTATACATTTCTTAAATAACTCTGAGAATTGTGTGCCAGATCCTTGTTTGATGTAAACTGGCTTAACTCTGCTGAGGTAAATGAAGCCTGCTGAATAATGGCAGGTGAGGGACTTAAGACACATCAAATGAAGTGTTACACAGAAATGCACAGTGCACAGAAGCATTGCAATCCCCATACAAAAGGGTAATAGACATCTGAAAGGGTTTTCTGCAGATATCTGTGATTATATTGGGGGAATTCTTCACCCTGCAGTTTGCAGAACTTCTCTAAGTTTTCCTTCTTTCTTGTTTTTGTACTCCAATACTGAATATAGCCACTAGACAGAAGGAGAGCTATTTTGAACAAATTCCTCATCAAACTGTAAAGCAAGTGAAAGGTAACATAACCTTTGCTCTCTCAGTGACTTTCCAAAACAGCTGCCTAACATAAACAACTCAGGAAATATTATTTTGTCCCCAACAAAGTAAATCACCTGATATGAAAAACTGTTATAATATTTCAGCTCTGTCATGATTTACTAGATGCAAACCCAAAATATTTATAGTTTTCTTGATGGGTTTACATTTCTTTTCTTGATGCTATGGGAAAAACTTCCTGTAAATAATATAATTTAAACTGCTGTTCAGCTATATCTGAGCATCATTGCTCAGAATTTCCAATAGTCTTTGCACTTTGCATAGATGCTTTTATTTATACTTTGACATGAAGCGATATATTTCCGAATTTATGCAGTGCATTAGATTCACTGTTGTTGTATTTCTACTTTGTAGATTTTCAACATTTACAGTAAAAATATCTGCATATTTATTTTAATTATGGAAGTGCTTAGAGGCCATGCAAAGCATAAAGCTATTGTGTAATTACTTGTGCACAAAACTATCAGAGTTGCTAGTCTATATAGAAACTACTTGCAAACTTAACCTTGAACGGGTAATTAACATCCTAAAGAGATGGCAGAGCTCTTCCCTTTGAGCCAGGCCACGGCAGAGGTGGGTAGAGGGATCGCTGCATGGACCACTCTGCAAACGAGTTGGGGAAGGGGGACCCCAAACAGGGCACACGTACCCCAAGCACTGAGGATGGCTGCCCTCCTCCCTCCGCCCAGGAGAGCATCTCGAAGCCCCCTGGCAGCAGCCCAGCTGGAAGGAGGAGGTTCAAGTGCCAAAATGTCTTTCTATGGTTTGGGCAACCCAGACTGCCTTTCTTCGTTCTTTTCTGGACAGTTTAGTTAGAAATATGTGTGGATATAGAGGAGATTTTTTTTTGTTGTTGTTATTTTACAAGGTAGCAACACTCATATGAGGTCCTGCTATTAATTTTGTTGTTCGTGTCATCCCTGTATTTATGGTTGCTGAATCTGGAACGTTTCAGTGTTCATATTTTAGCCTTCTGTTCAAAATAAAATAGATGTTGGGGGCTTTGGCTCAGGGTGTACATAATCTCTGCTAACTGCAGAAAAACTGCTGTGACTTCAGGGGTTGGAACTTTGCAGGTGTCTCCCTCACGGAGAGGGTGTACCCGATTATTTGCTCCCACCTATTGCAAGGCTGCAATGTATCATCTGGGTTCGCAGTGCCACGGTCCCTTGGAGCTCAGCATTACATGTTAAGCCCTTGTGGAAACCCATTAATAAGCAGTAGGGCCCTCCGCTTAGCTACGAGCCAGGCTGGCGCTGAGTTTTAACTCGTTTTTTCTCATGCAGTGGCTGTGGAGACATTCCAGTCACACAATTAATATACAAAGAGAAAGGCTGTAAAAAGCTGTTGGGCTGCAAACTCCAAACAAGAACACTGCAATCTGTTGTTCACTGGTAGGGCTGCACATGGGTGGCATCCTGAGGCAAGAGGATGAGAAGGAAACCATGAAAAAGAGTCTTTCAGTCTTCCCTCTCCCTGGGAACGGGTGCGGGGCAGGATCCAGACAGGTTCGGTGAAGTCCACAACAACCTTGGGGTGCATAAATGAAAGCCAGCAGCCAGCAGGGCTGGGAGACTGCTGGTCACATCCCCAACACCAGCAGGAAAGCAGGTATGACACGGTGGTTCATATGGCGCCTCTTGGCTCTGGTGGTTCACCCAGGATTGGCAAAGGCAGGTTTCTCGGCAGAAACTACTGACAGTGCAGTGGGAAAAAGCCACCTTGGCTGCTGGATCTGGTCCTGCTTTTAAACTGACTGTTATCTGTGGCCAAATGTCTTCTCTGTTGACCGGAGCATGATAAAATTTCTCTAATGAGAATATATTAATGTTAGCAAATTCCCATCTAGTCAGCCATGCTCAGAAATTGGCTATTAGCTTTTTATTTAGATTTCTTTTAAAAAAAATGAAAATGCAATACCCTTGTCTAAAACTCATGGCATGAACAAACAAGACATTTTAATAAGTGTGCTAATGTTCTTATTACAAGCCTCTTGGTACACCAAAATGAAAGCCTTTCCTCACAACTCAATTATTTCCATTCACTCTACCTGCACAGAAAAAATACATGAGCTTAAGCCCCTTTGGAAAATCAGCGATTTTGAGTACTGTCAGATCAGGGTTGGGGGAGTGAATCTCCAAAGACATTTCGTAGACTATGCTCTCCACAGTCTGTCCCAGCTTCCTTTCTAAACCTTAGGCTGTTAGTTAAAGCAGGTCTGCTGATTTTATTTCCAATAGTGGTAGACAGAGGAAAAGAGAGGGAAAGTATCTGCGACACCCAAGACTCAGGCAAGCCGTAACTGTATATGCACTTATTTGCTGTACGGACGACTGCTCAGCCCAGAAACAAAATGGAAGGCAAAGCAAGATCCACGTCTCATGACAGCTTTATTGCTTTTCTCCCCTGGAGGCATTACGACACTTATTGTAGCATTTTTGGGAGACTTTGAAGTTCCTTTACTTATAATTGCAGAACTCATGTCATTTGGGGAATTTGAAAATAGCCTCTTTTCATCTTTTCCAACAGTCAAATGTTACATGTTAACGTTTTATTCTGCACATTATGAATTCATAGATATAGAAATGACTGGCATTTTGCTCCACATCTTGCCGTGATTTTTCTCGGTTAAAAAATGCCGATTTGAAACCAGCCACTGCCGCTCTGGCAGGAGACGTCAATTACAGAAGCATCCTTTGGAGGCAAACTCCTGCCCCACCAGTAGCAGCCTTGCTGCCCCCAGAAGCAGCACGGTATTTGGACCTGCTCCTCCAGACCTCTGCACTTGTGTGTGGTCCCCGCGCCAGGCACTCGTGGGAATGTGCTGGGGGTAGATGCCTGGAGCTGCCATCCCTGTGCAGGATTTGCCACTGAACAAAGCATGGACTGGGTTGTGATAGCTGGTGTGGGATTCCTGGGGCAGGGATGTGAGTCTTCTGACGAGTTTGGGTGGTAGCAGAGCAAAACATGGGTATCAGTAGCATGTAAATAATAAAAGGTATAATAAATTGCAAAATCAAGCCCTGTAATGAAAAAATAAATAATCTAGATAGAATGTCTTAGAGTGTCTAAGCCTGATTTATTAGCAATTCTGGCTGACCGTTATTATTATTAGGTGAGCAACTTGCAGTGATTTTTCACCTGATGCTCTGCAAACTAACTATGCTACAGGATGAATGCAGGAGATTTGTGTTTATTGTTTTATGAAATTATACAGTAGGTAAAAATCCACTTGGAACATCACCACCATCACTTTGCAATTTTATGACCTATAGCGCATCTGACACAGAGTAGTACTGCTGCTCAACACAGATGAACAACAACATCAGTATCACCGGTCATCTGGAGCGGTGAGTAATAGCGACAGGAGCAGAGCCAACGCTTATTTCAGGTTGGCACAGAAATCCACTCACCTGCAGGTTATTCTCATGTTTATTCCATGTGAAAGAGCAGAGGGAGGCTTTAGGTTTTCTGACACATTATACGCTAATGTTTTCCAGGCCAAAATTCTGTGCCAGGTATCCTAATTATGTACAAATTCCCTCCCATCCACCCCCATTGCAGTGACAGGTAAATCACTGGCCGTGTTTATTTGTCCTCCTCAAAGAGGATGCAACTATGACCCTGAGGAAAAAAATGCATTTGCATATGCAGAAGAAGCTGGTGGCAATTTGTATTCTAGTTTAGCTCTTATTGTAGTAAATGACATTACTGTAGAGCCCAAATATTTCTTTTATGTCAGATTCTACTTACTGGTTTCCATTTCCTAGAGTCAATACAGAAATCAATCATGTCAAAAGGAAAATTCAATAAGAAAATCTTTTGTGGCATAAGCTTAATTATAGATATGTTTTCTTTTGTTAAAATAGAAGAAATCCAAGTACCAGAGCCCTTTACAGCTCTTTCTACACAATATGAAGTAGCTGTATTTATATATAAAAAATTATGAGTGAACTTTTATTATTCCTTACATAAAAAAACCCATGGGGAAAGGCCTGAAAACATTTTGTTCTTGACTAAATCACTGCACGATGTCATCTTAACTGTGCTGACAGAGAAAGAAAAGCATTTCAAATTAAGTATGATAAAGCAATATTTTAAAATCTTGATATCCTTCCTGCAACACATTGATTCAGTCATTAAAGCCCGCATATCGAAACCAGTTGAGAAAAATATTGGGAACTGAGCTGTCCCTGGTGCCCTCAGATCTATAGAAACTATGTTTTCCGTCTCTTAATTATCTAGCTAACAAACTGGACTTGAGAATAATGTTTCATATGAGTTTTGCTGGAACATATTGCAGGTGTTGGTGGCTTTTATGCAAAGAGGGATGAGGGGCTCACCTCGAGCTGGATTCTAATCTCTTATTACTTTATGAGTTTTTTTTGTGTTTCTTGGTGAACTAAGTGCATATGAACTGTTACTGGCACGAAGCAGAGCATCAGAATCTAGCCCAGCATGAGATACATATTTTATGTGATGCTAAGATAGTTTCTCCAGCAGAATTTAGATCTCAAGAAAAATAAACAAAAAATGATGCAACTCAATTTCTTGTATAAGAGCAGAATGGGATTTTGAGGAGTGAAAAAATGTTTACAACAGATCTAGATGCAAACCTCATACGTGCACGTTTTTACAAAGTTAGAGTCAACTTCATTTTTGAAAATATCAGAAAGTTCAGATTTGATTTCATCTCCAGGACAACACCTACTATATGAAATCCTCTATACATTTTTCCCTCCTTTTTGAGTAATTTCCCCCATGTTTTATCAGGGTTATAACGTTAAGAATTCCCCATATCGCTCTCAAAGCAGTAGCCCAACACTAAATAGTTTCCTCCCCATAGCACGTAGAGAGCAGCGATGAAATATGAACTTATATCTCCACTCTTTTAGGTTGTCCTTTGTAGGATTTTATGTGGGATAGCTAGTTCAGTGCAAAAGCATGCTTTCCCTATTCACGGAAGACACAATGCAGGATTTTAATATCTTAATTTCAAAACTGCACATCCATCCTGGAAAAAAGTACAGAATGAGCGTTGTGCCTGCTGTGTGCAGATCTATGCTAGAGGTAGTAAGTTAGACTCGGTAGAACAGGCTCTTAAAATTATAGCTTGTTCCCAGACCAGTGCTTAATTTTCCCCTCCAGCAAGCTCTGTCACTGGTGCTCAGCTGTGCTACAACGTCTGCCTCTTCCTTTCTCTACTTGCCCTGGCTCAGGGCATGAAGTTTCCACCCCACCTCACCCCAAGGTGTTCAGTCAGCACAGCCTTGGCTAGGATGGTAGGCAAATACATCCCAGATTTATTTTGCTAAACCTGCATGTGAGTACAGGAGCAGAAAGAAGGTAAATGCAGTAGCCCTTTGTTATCTTCCCTACAAAGTTACTGCCAGGAAGGAGCAAAGCAAAAATCAATGGTTTTTCTTAACAGAAATTGGAAGAACTCAATACCTAATTAATTTGCGCCTCTCAGTTCCTGTAACTGCTAACAGTACTGGATGCAACGTTGCCGGCGTTTGTTACTGTGCTTTTGTTCTATGTCTCTCCTCTCCTACATCACGCCACTTACACCATCTTTTTGATGTTTTCTTTTTATACTTAAGACTTTTCCATCAGTACCTTTCTCATAAACCTCCGGGGATAATTCCCAGAGGACAAAACACCACCAAAATTTATGCCAACCAATCATCATCATGACTTCATGCAAACTATGAAAGTATCATCAGCCACACCTATGCCGAGATGCAGATTAGCCACTACTATCAGGGAGAAACTTCATAAATAAAGACATTATAGCATTTTCAAAAAGCCAAACTTGATGTCTCTCAGATCAAAACATAAAAGCCTATCCTACAGGGTATTATCACTAGTGTTTTTTTATTCCTGTTTCCATTTTGGGACTGTATTGATACATAATGTACTATTTAAATCTATTGCACTGCATCTAAACACACTGCATTTTCAGCTCAAAAGTGCTGACGGTCATACAATTTTAGTATTTCACCTACTGAACTCCAGAGGGTAATCTCTGAGGGTCTATTGAAATCCCATTAACTTCATCAATACCATTCTGGGTCCTGTACTGTGAGCTGGTGAGCTACAACACTGTTTACGTGGCTCTATTGAAAAGAAAAATCACTTTTATTCTGATTTTGAAACACAATAGTAAACATTTTATTCCTTGACATGAATGGGACCAGTTTTCTTTGCACTAAAATGAGTAAAGCAACTTCCTCTAAGAGGCTTTGATTAATTTTGACTTAGTTTTTAATACACAAAGTGTACTAGATAAGTTATTTAATCAGTTTTTCTGATAAACTATGCTGGCCGGTGTTTCTAGATTATTAGAAAGGTGCTTGAAAAAAAGAAATTTATACACATGCACACTGAAAGCAAGACTGAATTTATGCATTTGCATATTACTGAGTAAAACACTACCTTGACAACCAATTCAAGGGCTCTGAAGAAAGTTTGATCTCATCAAAAAACAATAATGAAGCTTCCCAAAATGAAAAAAAAAGAAAAAAAGAGAACTTTGTCTGATGGAAGAAGCAAATACTCCTCTTTCAAAGATGATAAACCACAAATGAAAAGAAAAATACGATCATGTAGAAGTAAATTCTTGGCTCAACAACCTGTCTGCTAACATTCACACAGCTCTGACAACACTTGCTGAAGCAAGTTGAAATGTGACAACAGTCCTGAATGGTGCTACTAACACATGCCACACATCCCTTTACTAAAGATAATGCATATGAAGAATACATCCTTAATCTTCTCTTAAAGCCTCTTTGAGAGCAAATATAAAGTAGCATAAAGTGTTTAACTGGAACCACTGAATTATCACTTTTAGACATTCAGTTAAGTGGGAAAGGACTTGGTTATTAGCACCCTGGGCTACTCACTGCCCAAGCTGCAGCTGCTCTAGCACCATGTAGAGTAACACCAGGCAGTAGGGAGGTTGGAATATGAGTGTTCCTGCAGGCCATTCCCATGCTTGGATACCGTTTCCATCCTGAATCACAACAAAAATTCAAAATAGAGACTAACAGTGGAAGTGAGGAACTCTGCAAGTTTTCTTTCATTTAAATATGTCAACGAAGTTGGCTTTTACATGGAGTGACAACTTAGCTCTGCTCCTCTGAGTTGTCACAGAGGTTTGTGCAAATTGTAATTCTAAATCACACAGTCCTATTCTCTTGGATGCATTGGTCTCTCTGGCTTGACTACATCTCCTGCACTACATTTTAGTCAGGGTTACACTGACTCATTATAGTGGGGAAATGGAACAGAGCAGAGGGAACTGTAGCTGTTCAGTGCAAAGATTAACTGAATCTCCACTGAATGTATTAATTTGGCTTAAGTGTATAGTAGAATTGGGTAACTGTGATCCAATCTATTTGATTTACAAAAACCGTTCAGGACCCTGTTCACCAGAAGAGTGATGGGGCAAATCACTCTGCAGGAGACAGTTCGTGCTTCTGAGCTTCTCACAGGTCACACCGCAGCCAAAATAAATTCTGTAGATTTTTTTTCTTGGACTTCTGTCACTAGACCATGTTCAGGGTGGTGTTTTCCTCTGTTTGTACACCTGTCACTATGATGGTGTCTTACTGCAGCTCTTTCACTTCCTTTCTCCTGCTCTACATGTTCAATTCCCCTCTACCCACACCAGCACACGTCCCACCATCTACATGTGATTCCTTCTTGGATGCTAACACGGTGCCTCTCCACCTTTCAGGAGCTGAGCTATTTCTTATGGCTTATTGATTTGTGGATGTTTTGTCCGAGTCATAAATCCTTAAAAAATGTCAATATGTCATCCACATTATTATGTATTTTTGTAAAAATGCTTTGAAAGAAAGAAAGGGGGGAAAAAAGTAGAAGGAGAAAAGAGAGGTGAAAATTCAGCAAGGTGAAGTAGTTTGGGAGCTGGCTGTATATGCTCACAGAAAACTATAATGCAGCCTAAAAAGCTCATGGTTGTCACTGCAGCAGCAGGAGGCTGAGCTGTGCAACCCCATCACTGCTATAGTGACGTTTGAAGCACAGTTGGTCCCTTCCTAATTCGAACAGTCAGACCTCAGAGAGGATGGGGCAACTCTTTTCACAGCCGTAGTGGAAGCAATGAGGGAGCCATTGTCGGTGTAAAGAAGGAAACAGAAGGGACAGCTTGGAGGCTGTCTGCCCTGGACAGCAGAGGTATGGAGAAGGTACAGTGAAGGGGAAAGCAGGATGGAGGGAACCAGGGAGTGAGTGAGGTGGAGAGATGTTTAAAGCTCAAAGGCCATAAAGAGCTGGAAATTTTCCAGACAGGCTCTTTTATTTATTTTATTTTATATTTTTTTAGGAGGAAAGGCTGATGAAAGAGATGAGTTGACAGAAAAATATGTTTTGCAAAGAGCAGCAGATTTCCCTTATTTCTAAGTCACAGAAGTCCTTTTTTTACTATTACGGAGATAGGAATAAAGCCTATTATGGCAAGTGGTATGATTTCTGCTACATCTTAACTGGGTTTTATTTTGTTTGGCATAACTTTATTGATCTTCATTTCAAGTAACATGGGCCTTCTTCACTTTTTTCAGTCATGGAAGAAAAGTTATTTATTTATCAATTACTACTGTTGTATGAATACAGAACTTGAGTTCCACATAATTGCACAGGGCAGGCATGTATAGCTGTGTCTACTAGGAAATTAAACATGGCCAGGATTTTGCCTAGGCACTGAATGTACCTAGGCTACATGACACATCACAGGTTTATGTTACTAAGTTCACTTAGTCTCTGTGATGTAGTGACACCAAATTACTTGTTAGGAACAGCTTCTGGTAAATTCCAACTCCCAAAACTTGGCTGGGAATTGTTTGGGGGGACTGGATATGGGGTAAAAACATATAAGCTGATGTCCTAACAATCCAAGAGTACTGATCATTGCTTTCCAGTGCTCAGAAACATCCCTGGGCAGTATTTTACTAATGTAAACTTAGACTGTGATTAGCTGGCTTCCAGGTCAATGAAGAGTATTTCACTGTTACTGAATCTTTGGACATTTACACAGATTTAAGTCTATTCAAAACAGGAAAAGAATCTGTTATATTCCTTGCACTCTTATCATGCTTACCCTTCGCAGTATGGTCCTTATTGTCAGTGTCCTAAAATAAGGACATGACTTATAGTTTATTTAATGAGTATATTAAAATAGCAATAGAAAGTAAAACCTTTCTATTTTATGAGTAAGTATAAATATAAGCAAGCTTATAGGACCCCACTCAATAGAGTGCTGTGCACGCTTACAGTGTGAGACAGTCTCCTGGAGATTACACAGAGCTCTCACTCCAAGTTGACAGAGACCCTGAAGCAGCAGAGATGAGGAGCACATTCAAACAGAATTAATAACTCGAGAAAGAGCAACAAACAAGTTAGCAGCAAAAAGATGGAACGAAGACAATGACTTGGGGGTTATAGTGGAGGTCAAGCGGAGGATGAGTCAATGAAGTATTGTCACTGCAAACCAGTCATTAGGCTGCTTTAGAAGTAGAGTGGCCAGCAGGCTGAGGAAAGCTCTCATCCCTCTCTGCTCAGCATTGGTGAGGTTGCCCTGGCATGCTGCATCTGGTCCTGGGCCTCCCAGCTTGAAAGGGATGTGGAGAAACTGGAGAGGGACCTGCCAAGAGCTAACATGATGGGCAGGGGCCACGGGCATGTGCCCTACAAGGACAGGTGAAGGGAGCTGGTACAAAGTCTGGTGAAGAACCGGGTAAGAAGCAATATGGCAGGAGCCTACGTATACTTGAAGAGAAGGTGCAAAGGCATCTGACCCAAATTTCTCTTATTGTCAGCAGATAGTATAACAAGAGGTGGCAGTCACAGGTTGTGGCTGGGAGGGTTGGATTAGGACAATTTAAGAAAAAAACCCCCATTCTTCACTAGGAGAGTAGTGCAGGAGAGGAACAGGCTAGCAGGAGATGCTGCCAAATCTCTGCCCCTGCAGGTTTGCAGAGCTAAGCTAGACAAAGCAACAGCTGACCTGATTGAGTGCTGGTGTTATCTGGCTTTGAGTGGAAGTGAGCTGGATGGACTTGGTGATCTGTAGTCAGCACTGCTCTTTCTGTGAGGGAGAACCCATGTGCACTGATGCTGGACATGAGCCTCATCCACAAAACAATCACATCGACCACAAGTTGTGCAGGAGCCTCCACTGTATTCTAGTTCACTGTATGATATTTTTGATAAACAAGGGTAACTATTCTCATAATTACTTTATCTCCTTTATTTTATACTTTGCGCTGGCAGACCAGCAGTGGTGTTTACATTTTGGAGAAGTGTATTCTGGTTATTAGTAGAGATGATTTCTTTCATATGCTGGGAAATTTACTTAATCTGCAGTGTAGATACTGAAGGTCATCATATATTTCAGCTATTTTTTCTTTCTAATAAGTGGTATGCAATTGCAGTTTTCATCTTTATGGGCTTTTTTCACATTCCTATTATGAAATGTGAGTATGACCTCAAGGAGATCCAAATTTTGCCTATGCGCACAGAAAATACTTGAATCTGCTGACAAATATATGTCAGTACTTTATGAGAACTTGGTATGCAGTGATGGTAGGATATATTTGACAAGATTAATCAGAGACCAGCTCATGGAGATATTAGCCAGACTGCACGAGTATGAGTGAAAGCCACTCAAACCCAAATTAACTTAATAGAAACACTGTTGCTAACACAGCACAGTGCACTAAAGATAAAATATGGTGACTGGTCAAAGAGGAGAGCACAGCTAAGCATTTAGTCCATTAACTATGCAACTTCCAGTCTGGTCACACAGTGTGACAGACAGCAGTTGTTTCTGTGTTTGAAGTAATGGTACAACAGCATAGCCCACTACCAAAACTACTGTCCTGTTTTGCTGAAAACTTGTCCACCCAGTGCTGAGTATAGAGCAAGGCATGCAAAAGCTGCTAAGTATTGTCAAATTGGAAAAGCGCACCCTAAAGCTCAACACAGGCCTCTTTCACGTTTCCCACACAGCATGCCCTCCATTACACTCCTGCAAACTCCTGGTCTTTGAACATCCTCTACTACACTCTGCATACCAGCTTTGCTTATACAGCCATTCTAGAAAATCCTAAATAGCATTTGGGCCCATTTAAAAATGTGCCAGATTTAGTCTCTGCTCCCATTTGAATGGGACCCTTTGAACGAACCAACAAGGAGGGACTGGTGGGGAATGTGAAGCTCAAGGGCAGCCTTGGCTGCAGCGACCATGAAATGGTGGAGTTTGAGATCCTTAGGGCAGGAGAAAGGCACACAGAAAGCTCACTACACTGGACTTTGGGAGAGCAGACATTGGCCTCTTCAGGGATCTGCTTGGCAGAGTACCAAGGGATAAAACCCTGGAGGGAAGAGGAGCCCAAGAAAGCTGGTTAATATTCAAGGACCACCTCCTCCAAGCTCAGGAGCGATGCATCCCGACAAAGAGGAAGTTTGGCAAAAATACCAGGAGGCCTGCATGGATGAACAAGGAGCTCCTGGACAAACTCAAACACAAAAAAGAAGTCTACAGACTGTGAAAGCAAGGAAAGGCAGCCTGGGAGGAACCCAGAGAAATTGTCTGAGCAGCCAGGGATCAGGTTAGGAAGGCTAAAGCCCAGATAGAGTTAAATCTGGCCAGGGATGTGAAGGGCAACAAGAAAAGCTTCTACAGGTATGTCAGTGGTAAAAGGAATACCAGGGAAAATGTGAGCCCTCTATGGAAGGAAATAGAAGACTGGTTACTTGGGTTATGGAGAGGGCTGAGGTATTCAATGACATTTTTGCCTCAGTCTTCACCAGCAAGTGCTCTAGCCACACTGCCCAGGTTGCAGAAGGCAAAGGCAGAGACTGGGAGAATGAGGAACTGCCCACTGTAGGAGAACCCCAGCTTCAAGAGCATCTGAGGGTACCGAAGGTGCACAAGTCCATGGGACCTGATGAGATGTATCTACGGGTCCTGAGGGAACTGGCAGATGAAGTTGCTAATCCACTATCCACCATATTTGAGAAGTTGTGGCAGTCCGGTGAAGTTCCCACTGACTGGAAAAGGGGAAACATAAGCCCATTTTTAAAAAGCAAAAAAGGAAGACACAGGGAACTCCAGATCGGTCAGTCTCACCTCTGTGCCTGGCAAGATCATGGAGCAAATCCTCCTGGAAACTATACTAAGGCACATGGAAAATAAGGAGGTGATTGGTGACAGCCAACATGGCTTCATTAAAAGAAAATCATGTCTGACAAATTTGGTGGCCTTCTACAATGGGGTTACAGCATTAATGGATAAGGGAAGAGCAATGGATGTCATCTGCCTGGACTTGTGCAAAGCATTTGACACTGTCTTGCATGACTTCCTTGTCTCTATATTGGAGAGACATGGATTTAACAGATGGACCACACAGTGGATAAGGAATTGGCTGGACGGTCACACTCAAAGAGTTGTGGTCAATGGCTTGATGTCCAAGTGGTGAGCAGTGGAAGTGGTGTTCCTCAGGGGTCTGTACTGGGATCAGTGCTGTTTAGCATCTTTGTTGATGACATGGCCAGTGGGATTGAGCGCACCCTCAGCAAGTTTGCAGACAACACCAACCTGCATGGAGTGGTCTGCATGCTGGAGGGAAGGGATGCCATCCAGAGGGATCTTAACAGGCCTGAGAGGTGGGCACATGTGAACCTCACGAAGTTCAACAAAGCCAAGTGCAAGGTCCTGCACCTGGATCGGGGCAATCCCAAGCACGAATGCAGGCTGGGAGATGAAGGGATTGAGGGAAGCCTTGCCAAGGACTTGGGGGTGTTTGTTGATGAGAAGCTCAACATGACCCAGCAATGTGCGCTTGCAGCCCAGAAGGACAACCATATCCTGGTCTGCATCAAAAGAAGCGTGGCCAGCAGGTCAAGGGAGGTGATTCTGCCCCTCTACTACACTCTTATGAGACCCCACCTGGAGTACTGCATCTAATATATGGGGTCCCCAACATATGAAGGACAGGGACCTGTTGGAGCAAGTCTAGAGGAGGGCCATGAGGATGACTGGGGGCTGGATCACCTCTCTTGTGGGCACAGGTTGAGATAGTTGGAATTGTTCAGCCTGGAGAAGAGAAGGCTCCAGGGAGACCTTATAGTGGTCTTCGAGTACCTAAAGGGGGCCTACAGGAAAGATGGGGAGGGACTATTTATCAGGGTGTGTAGGGATAGGACAAGGGGTAATAGTTTTAAATTGAAAGGGGGTAGACTTAGATTAAACATTAGGAAGGAATTCTTTACTGTCAGGGTGGTGAGACACTGGAACAGGTTGTTCAGAGAAGTTGTGGATGCCCCATCCCTGGAGGTGTTCAAGGCCAGGTTGGATGGGGCTTTGAGTAACCTGGTCTACTGGCAGGGAGGCAATGGCAGAGGGGTTGGAACTAGATGATCTTTAAGGTCCCTTCCAACCCAAACTATTCTGTGATTCTGTGAATCAATATTATTATATAATTGTTTGGGAGTTATTTTGCGTATTTGTGAAAATACTCCCATTTTCTCTCAAATCTTTTGCTTTGTAATTAAAAGTAACAATTTTTAAAATTCTTCCAACTGAAAAATTCTCTCCTCTTTAGCTTCTGGCCACTGAAAAAAGCCTCAGTGTTTGGGGAGTCTCAAAACTTATTTTGAACCGGTTAACATGTTGACACAGTCTTCACTTTTCCCTTAAAAGAAAAAGAAAAGAAGAAATAGACATTTCATAAAGAAACAAATTAGAAAGCCAACAAAATCATGCTGGTGGAAACTATTTCATGAGCCCTAAAACTTTCATTGGCAGTGGTAGGCCAACCCTGAGCAGTTCTGTAAGAAGAGGGGAAGGTTTTGTTTCATTGGTGTTGCATGGTGTTCTGCTTGTTTGTTTCATTCTGCTTTATGTGAGCTCATACTTTTGTTTTAGTAAATAATAGTCTTGTTATTGTAAGAGTGCTGCTTTACTTGGTTCCCCATGGAAGCAGAGGTTATGCATTCACCTAACTGTGTGCTCTGTGTCCGTCTCCCAAGTACTTTCTGAAACCACTGGTCTGTCAAATCAAGTCAAAACTGCTCTGAAAAATATTAAGCTCCTGCAAGTTACATGAAAACAAGTGGCTGGGAGAAGAATGATCCTATTAGCATCCCCACAGAGGGGAAAGTTGCAAGATAACTTCACCTTTTATTCAACACTGGAATTCAACAAGGCAGAAACATTTGATTGAAAAATGGCTCCTTCCATTGAAAAGACATTTTCAAGTGACACCCACGCCTTATTAGACACTGAGGAACCTGACCATGAGTTCTGACACCATGGGAAAGTAGGCTCCACTTTGTTCACTGAATTTCTTATTAAGGGACGCGTTTCTTCCAAGGGGTTGCTATTTGTTTAACCTCTCCCTGCATGTTCAGAATGTCTGACACACGGAGCAGTGTAACTGCAGCTGTGCATCAAAGAGCTTTTGGAAGAAAAATGATGACCAAATACCTAAAGCTTTAGATACATTTGGCTGTGGGGAGGCAACTGTAAAGGAAAGAAGGCAATCTTGGCAGAAACCATGCAGATATGATACAGGGTCAGCTTGTGGAGTGGACTGAGAAGGCAATTGCCCAGAACAGTAAAACACCCTTGGTGGGAGTGGTCATCACTGCATTGGAAAATAGGCTTGTCCTGATGTGACAGTCAAGGGTGCTGACGGGCATGGGGCAGCTCCTCACAGAAACTCATTCTCCCCTCACCCATGGTGGGAGCCACAGTTCTCATTCCTGCCCTGGCTCTCCAAACTGTTGCCATTCCCCCACCCTCACCTCTCATGGAAGCAGCAGCTTAACCCCAAGTTCCTCCCCAGCTCCCCCACACCTCACAGCAGCAAAACTGATCTTTCCCACATCTCTGAAAAACCTTGAGCCTGCTCAGGATGCAGTGCGACAGAGACAACCTGGTTTCGACGCAAGGCGTACATCGCACTGGGAACGCCAGGAGCTCTCTCTTGTCTTGACAAGTTACACTAAAACACCTACATGCCATTTTTAACAGTCTTAAAGTCATGCTAGCTGCTGCAGCAGTGTTAAAACATGGGACCTCATCCTGTACCACTGACATCAGAGGAAGTTTTGCCACTGCATTGAATGGGAAGTTTTTAAAAAAATGTGCATTTAAGACATTATGCTTTGCAACTTGATCACATAAACTGTAAATACATGAACTCTGTGGACTGTTAAGTTTATTTCTTACCTGTTGTAACATTAAGGCTTCATTAGCTGAAACTATTATTATTTGTCTTTTGTTGCTAGACTGTTTCAAGCTTTATGGCCTGATATTTCGCAAAAGTTGAGCAAAGGTATTACAGAAAGTTGTCTGTTAAGTGAAGGAATCATTCTGATTGCACTTAAAAAGCCCGTTCTCATCCCAGAGATGTTACTGGTCCTCCTGGCACTCCAATTTTATGCACCAATACCTTCAGCAGAATCAGTCATCTCTCTGAAACTGGAACAAACTGCGCAAGTAAACCCCATGGGAAAGCTATGCAGTAACGTGGCCTTGGGGAAAAACTGCAGAGATGAACCAGCCAGGTTTCATCCAGTACAAGCAGTTTGCAAAACAGTAGCCTCCCCCTCAAAAAAGGCAGGAATAAAACAAGGTCCCTCAAAAGGAGCATCCCCTTTGCCTCTGCCTCCCCAGGTGTGCACGAAGGATCCCTCCCTTATGGTGAGAGGGGCTTTCTGCTGCCAAACACAAGCAGCCAGGAGATGAAGCTGAGGAGAGGAGCCGGCCGGACTCCAGCTGTGAGGAGCAGCCACAGAAGCCACCTAAGCACTCAGGGAGCTTCCCACCGCTCCAGCCAGCCTCTCGCCGCCCCGAGCCCTCAGCCTCAGCCTCTCTCGCCCTCCCTGCACCGGGGCTGCATAGAGGTGCTCAAATGTCTTACCTCGTACTACCTCTTTGACTGAGAGCTGGACTTGCAGATGAAGTAATTGCTATGCAAGAAGAACATGCTTGATGCAGAAAAGTGAGTTTTCTGTGAGAGGAGAGGACTTTATGGCTAAAAGTCAAAAAGTTACATTTTTACTTCTTCGTTGAAGTATTTTGGGGCAAGCGTGGCCGTGGGAGGGTGCTAGTGTGGGGGAAAGGACTACTTCTTTGCTAGCAATATATTTGGAATATAATCCTTCGCTTCAAACTCCAGGAACAGAGACACGTTTTAAATATAGAAAGACTGATTGTCTTTCCTAATTACAGTATGCACCAGAATCACTATAGTGTTAAAATTCGATTTATGAAGTGTGAAAAATTGATAGAATTAGGTGATCTGTTTTCCACTGAGTCTCATCTTTATGCTTAGCTGCATATGAGATATACGCAAGGTATATATTATCAAATAATGCATGTAAGACTGGCTATTATCGTCAGCTAATAACACACTTATTTAATGATCCCAAGCAAACTCCAAGTGCGCTAATGTGCTAATGTTACATCAAATCAGTCATTAAATGCTGTAATGACCACTTTTGTGGAGTTTACTGGTACCATACTAAAACCCATATTTAATGGTTTCACAGTTTTATTTTTTACAGGAAAAAGCTTCTGCCATCTACTTGCTGCAGAAGAGCAATTGAGATTTAGTTTCCTTTCCTGTATGAAATATAGGCTTTTACTTTTCTCAAAAAAGTTATAAACTACAATATATGATTTCCTATCAGCTCATTTGCATCACCATACAGACAGGATGTGCGTAGGCACTTAGTAGCTCATGATTAACACTCGTGCAGCTACAAATTCTCATTTACTAATAAAAAGAGAGAAAAAGAAAAATACATCCCCTGCTGTAACTTAAGCAAAGCCAGATTTTATTATTAATTTAATAACGTAGCTTATTTATTCACACACAGAGAGAATTACAGAATGCATGGTGGCTGAGAGCTGTAAAGACGTTTACATTCATCTTCACGAGTGAGCAAAGTGATAACTCATAACTGGTACAGCCAAGAGTGAGTTATTAGATCACTCCTCAGAGATAAAAGGTTAGAGCAGATTGCAGCCATCAGATCTTTTAATGTCTCTGTGTACGTTCAACAGTGAATATGAAAAGATAGACCATTTTTTTGCTTCACGCTCTAGCAAACTGCTCTGCAACTTTTCCACAATTGCCCTTGGTTCTCCCTATATTTTCCACCCAAGTTGTGCTGACTTTGCCACTCAGAGTTTTGTCTTTTACATCCCAACGTCTGTATGAACTAGTTATTCAACTGAGTAGAAGATCAACAGCTGTTTTTTTCAGAGACGGATTAATAGCTTGATTTTTAGTGTCACCAAAGAACACACATCTAGGGAAACTTTTTGTTGGCTTAAGCCTGTTGTCAGGGCAAGGGTAATTTACGTGTGCATGTAGCCTGACCCACTTTGATTAATGTAAGAAGATTTCCCAGAGTTTAAAGAAGGGGACTGAGAACATGGACTCCTGATTTACATCTAATGATAATTAACATCATTGGATTGATTGCAGCTACATTGATTTCTTGTAGTGGACTTTCTAAACCACAGAATGCAATCCTCCAACTTGTCAGGACTCACGCTGGCTGCGTCCTGAGCAGCAGTTAGACGAAATTGGGCGCATCTGTTCTTTATTAAAAGAAATAATCTGCTTTTGGAAACTTTTGTGTATCTATGACAAATAAGCTTTGGTTTCCACTTGTGAAGACAGGGCAATGCTTTACAGTAAAGCTTTTCTGAAAAAAAAGAGTAGTATGTACTGTAAATTAAAAAAAATAATGGTAGAAGCACATTTCACCTTTCTGCAAGTGATGCATGTGTATGCATTTCCCATCAAGGGCTTTCAGTCATAAAGCTAAAAATACATACAGAGCGAGAGAGGAGAGAACAGATGAGATTAAAAACTAAACCAAAACACACTGTAAGATGTGATTAGTAGAATGAGGCAGGGTTGACAAGGTTTATTAACTATCAGCCTTCCTGCAACAATACTTCAGCCCCAGAGGTTTTTGTCAAAATTTCTTATAAAAAGGTGGGGGAAGAGGTCTCATTTTCAGAAATTGCCAACATGCACAACTTCAACGGGAGCTGCAGGTCCTCAGAAAATGAAGTTCATGGTCTAATAGGTTCCAGTTGCCTCTGTTCCCGTCTGCAGGTCATACTGTAAAATTACAGCATTCATGCATAGCAGGTATAATGCTCAGAGCAATTGACAGTGGAGCACAAAAGCTGTCCAAGGTTAGGGACCCAGACAGGTTTCTGTAAAGCACCAGATTATCACCTATTCACAGTGAAAAATGAAAGGAGAGAGGAAATCTTATCTCTAAGATTTGGCACCAGTCAATAAGAAATCTTAAGTTGCAATACGAAGACCTAACAGTGAATAAATTGTTAGCAGCCCTATTACACGTATCCATTCTGGGTAGATTTTTCACACAGGACCAAAGCACCCTATTTCTTCTACTGTGCTCTTCTATAATGCACTATATTGGACCTAAGCCCTGCAAGAGAAGTAGGGGACTTTCAAATCAATTTGTTTCAAAATCTCTGGGAGGATTTACTGCATCAGTTTTTCCACCATGATGTTCTGCCCGGTGGCCAAACAGTTACAGGCCTATCCATTTGAGACTGGTGTTTGGTATAAAAAACTTAACCCACAGCCAAACAAAATTTAAAAATTTCTACCCTGGAGGAAAATATAACAGAGCCTGGAAAATGCAAGACAACTTGGTGTTACCTTTGGTTTTGGGAGAGGATTGTTCAGACCTTATCCCTCCTGGACATGTGCATTTTGAGTGGAGCAAAAGTAGCTGGGAAATTTCCGATTAAAATAAAAGAAAAAGCTGTACATTTTTTAAAGTGTTGAGAGGACTGATTTTTCAGACTGAATGTAGGACTTCTTGTCAATGAAGGATGTAATTTTTTGGTTTTTTTCGAAAACCATCCAGTAACTTGGTGGCTAATAAATACACTTAGGAGCTAGACCAAATCATTATTCTTTCTGCTTCAAGCCAGAGGTTTGATCCGAAGTCACTGACCTCCAAGATGAATGCCCAAGTCACTGGGTTATGATGCTCCAGTCCTCTGCTCCAGGTGCCTGCATCTGAACTTCTCATGGGAGAGCTACCCCACTTTCTACTGCACAGAATCCAGGAATTACGAGTGGAGGGAGGAACTCGTTAAGCTAGCTATAATGACAAACCTTGCACATTATGAAACCACACATTTATTTACCAATAGAAATGGTCACATTTTCACTAATCATCTTTCTGGCTACAGGGGACTTTTTTGAAAACATCAGCTTTTATATAGAAGCTGAATTATTAGAAAACCGGCTTGGAAGGGACATCCTGGACATTTACAAATCTTATTTACTCGCTGAAGTATGTCAGATATTCTGTACAAAATTCACACCTGACTAAGGAATAAAATACATGTGACCTAAGGGAAGCAACGATTATTAAAATTTATATAACCAGTAGATAAATTATACTTTGCTGTTGTGCACTACCAAGAAGCTTACAGGACAGAAGCAGGATTAGTTTGGGACGAGGGAAATTATACATGTAAGAGTTAAAGCTTAAGAAAAGAGATCTGACTTATGTCAAGTTGATGCTTCAGATAAGAGACTGTATTATAACAGGTTATAGTTGCAAAAATAATTTTGATTGGCATATCATTTATACTAAATACTGCTTGGAACCCACCCAGAATATGCAGTGTACTATAAAGTGTTAGGAAATATATCTGTGTATTGGCTTGCCACACCCCATGTGCACAGCGTAAGCGCTGGGCTGAGGAGCCAGTCTCTGCTTCACTGAGCATTTCAGTAATACAAAACAAAGGAGCCTTGACAGTGACAAGCAAGAGCTCTTCACTGCTCAGCAGTCAATAGCCTGATTGCTATCAGCATCAGTGAGTGATAGATCACCTAAGAAAGAGTATATTTTTCTTCTCCCACCTGAGAAATAGAAATAATAGAGCTTCTTTTCCTCGTATTCAGGATATTAGGATAAACACAGTCAAGTTGGGAAGATGCTTAGGAAGGTGGCTAGGCACACATGCAATTAAAATGACTTTTGAGGCAGCAGTGTCACCAAGATGCAGCTATAAAATAGTGTGCTGGCCAAGACCTAGCCAAAAATCTATGCTAGCAGTTGTATTGTGCATAAAGAAGAGCCTGCTGATCAATTATCCGAGAATCAAGGAAGAATTGTTGTAATCAGAATCCAAGGTCACAGAACATGAAATCTAATTACCCTTTTTTAAAGACCATATTTACCAATATTTCTAAATGACGGAAAGAATACCTTGTAGACATTCATCCAGAAGTCTAAAGTGAGAGCAGAGTCACAGTTTCCCTCTGTAACAATTTTCCAACAACATAAAATCAATGACTTCAATAATATTATTCCTGATTTACCCCAGTGCAAAGATGATCAGGGGTCTAATAGAGGAAATTTTCATACTATCATAATTGTTAAGAAGGAAATGGGAAAGCAGTTGGGAATTTTCCGATGCGTCAGAAGCTGTCAATTTTTTGAAACAGAAATATCTCTCAGAAATACCATTTAATGAGCTGCCAATGAGCCACAGAAAGGATTTCTGTCAGAAATCTGCCTGACTTTTTGCCAGCTCATCTAAGGAGTTGCTGGGAGGCCTGGGTTTCTTGGGTTTACAAATGTAGGATGGCCCTTCTGTGCAGCATCGTAAATGTATGGCCATCGGGCTTTCTGCACAGAGACTGAAAGTCCTGAGAAGAACACGCATAGCTTCTCTTGAAGCTCCCAGCTTCTGTAGAAGGTGTGTTGCTGCACATTTTTTTCTGAAAATGATAGGAAACTGGAATCCTGAAATACCTTGTTACTGCAGCAAAAGAGAAGATTCTACTAACTCTGGCTGTTAGACTTAAATTTTGACATTTTCTGAAGTAAGTGTACATTCCTCTCCCTACCCCGATGACAGTTTAAAGTTTAAAAACAACAAGTTTTTGCTTCTTGCCCTATAAACACAACCATTTGTCCCCTCCTTGCCACTTTTTCCCTTGATTTTCAGCAACCTCAAGAAAATGTATCAACAATGCCAAATTCAACACTTGAGTACTCCGCTCAGTGTACAGTATGTAAGTGTACCTCCCTTGCAGAGCAAAACATATACCAAACCATTCACATATATATGCTGAAGATATATACGTACATACATATGTGTGTCTATGTATATGTACATGTATATGAGTATGTATGTGTGTATACCTCCATACACTATAGAAATACATCTCTCAGTATCTTGTATATACTTTTATTTGTAAGTTTTCAGTTGTAATTTAGCTTACTACTGCATTTAGAGGAAGTAATCAATGAAGGAACAATGCAGTCTAAGGTAGCACAATTTTTCCATCATTGTAGTCTTAATATTGAAAAGGGAAGGCAATTTTCTGAGAGAAGACTTTAGGTAACCAATTGATGGGTAGATCTGGGGTCTTGTCATCCACCAGAGATAAGACTGGCAGAGATAAAGCTATTTCTCCCATATATTTCAAATTCCTACACAGTCTGAGGCTTTTTCTCCCACACATTTCACGTGCCTGCACACAGGGTTTCCTGTAATCAGTGGGTCCTGTCTCATCCGGGGAGTTGACTTACAAAAAGTCTTGCCTGAGACCATTGCTAAATGAACCAGACAGTGCTGCAGTGAAGGAGTTAAGTTCCTCATTCGTGGCTATAGTCCATCATTCAGGGATTTAAATGTGCATTGTTCAATAGCTGTGATGTGCTATTTAATTTCTGAAGTAGGTGCATATCAGTGTTACGTAAATTGATCCCTTTATCACCTAATTTGCAGTACCTCAATGAGATATTTTGAGGCTTAATTGATAAATGCTTGAAAATACATTCACGTCCTTTGAAAGGATAGAGTGGGTGATAATATATGATCATGATGAGTATTTATGGGGACTCAGAATGGCAACTTGGGTTTTGTTGATGCTCAGCTGTAATTCATGTGTGACCTCTGCAAGGTCTCCTTTGACAGAGGTGCCAAGCCACAGTCTCTCACTGAGGTTGCATTGTTGGTGAGAGGCAGAATAACTGAGCTGCAGCTACATAGCACTGACACGAGAAAGTGCAGCAGTTGAAAACAACACCCCAAAGCAGCATATTTAAAGCTATTAAACAGCATGGGGCCCAAGAATAGATGCTCACCCCAAAGAGGTTAAATAACTGCAACCATGACAGTCTCAAACACACAAACGCTTAGGCAAAAACATGACGGAGAAGGCTGACATACAAAATACTTCATGAGCAGCACCAGATCTGCATGAGTCACCAAATGATCCAATCAAAGTTTCCCAGCCCCCACAGCACGAGCAGCAGAGGAGTCCAAGAGAATTACAGGTGAGAGATGGTTGTGGCTTTCCAGCAGGGAGGAAACAGCTGGCGAAGCAGTTTTGGGGCTGGGAAAGGTTTCCAAAGCCCTCTCTGAAATGGATTGAAACTGGCATTCTCACTGAGGTGTGACTGCAGCCAAAGTGCAATTTTCCAGAATCTTGGGCAGAAACAGTAAATTAGACTTAAGGTTACATTTTAAAGATCTTTTGGGCGTGGGGGGCTTGCTGTTCCTCAAACCTGGAGTGAGAGTGCTGTGTAAGAAGAGGTAGGGAATCTCCCTAACGTGCAAGAGCATTACATTAAAATAATGCAAAGTGGAAAAGTGAAACGCTGAAAACAGCTTTAGTATGCCAGAAATAAGATCACCAGCTGCTGGCCCAGGGGGGATTTTCCTTGTCTGATTTGGATGAGCAGGCTTCTGCAGGAAAACCAGCAGGCAATCCTGCGATGAAAGATCATCTCAAAGTCCCTGCTCCCAGCTGAGCTGAAATAAGGGAGCACAAATAAACTTCACTTCATTGTGGAACTTCTTGATTTGAGTGTATGGCCAAGAAACCTCAGTTTCGATGGTGGCTTTTTAACCCACTAGCTTTCTTCTTGTTAACTTCATTATATGAAAACGAAGAGAGTAACACAAGAAGGCTTTGATACCTGAAAACCTGTTTAACCATACCAGTTAGGACGATAAGATGGTTTCTTTTGTTTCCACAGCCTTACTCGTGAAAGCCCCAGGATATAGACTAAAAAAAAGCAGCACAGCTATTAACACTCTAATATTCATAAACCAGCATAAGTTGCTGATAGCTGTAATCATAGAATAGTTTGGGTAGGAAGGGACCTTTAAAGGTCATCTAGTCCAACCCCCCTGCAATTAGCAGGGACATCTACAACTAGATCAGGTTGCTCAGAGCCCCGTCCAACCTAACCTTGAATGTTTCCAGGGATGGGGCATCTACCACCTCTCTGGGCAACCTGTGCCAGTGTTTTGCCACCGGCATCATAGAAAATGTCTTCCCTCTATCTAGTCTAAATCTGCCCTGTTTTAGTTTAAAACCATTATCCCTTGTCCTGTTGCAACAGGCCCTGCTAAAATGTCTGTGCCCATCTTTCTTATAACCCCCCCTTTAAGTACTGAAAGGTCGCAATAAGGTCTCCCTGGAGCCTTCTCTTCTCCAGGCTGAATAATCCCAGCTCTCTCAGCCTTTCCTCATAGGAAAGGTGCTCCATCCTTCTGATAATTTTTGTGGCCCTCCTCTGAACTCACTGAAACAGGTCCATGTCTTTACTATGGTGAGGACTCCAGAGCTGGATGCAGTACTCCATGTGGGGTCTCACAAGAGCAGAGTAGAGGGGCAGAATCACCTCCCTCGACCTGCTGGCCACACTTCTTTTGATGCAGCCCAGGATGAGGTTGGCTTTCTGGGCTGCGAATGCACATTGTCAGCTCACATCCAGCTTTTCATCCACCAGTATCCCCAAGTCCTTCTCCTCAGGGCTGCTCTCAATCCATTCATCCCTCTGCCTATATTGAAACTGGGCATTGCCCCAAACCAGGTGCAGGACCTTGCACTTGGTCTTGTTGAACCTCATGAGGTTCACATGGGCCCACTTCTAGAACTTGTCCAGGTTCCTTTGCATAGCATCCCTTCCCTCAGGTGTGTCAACTGCGCCGCTCAGCTTGGTGTTGTCTGCAAACTTGCTGAGGGTACACTCGATCCCACTGTCTATGTCATTGATGAAGATTTTAAACAGTACTGGTCCCAATACAGACCCTTGAGGGATGCTGCTCATCACTGATCTCCATCTGGACGTTGAGCCATTGATTGCTACCCTCTGGATGCGACCATCCAACCAATTCCTCATGCACCAAACAGTCCATCCATCAATTCGTATAGCTCGAATTTAGGGAGAAGGATGTTGTGTGGGACTGTGTCAATGGCCTTACAGAAGTCCAGATTGATGACATCCGTAGATCTTCCTTTATCCACTGATGTAGTCACTCCATCACAGAAGGCCACTAGGTTGGTCAGGCAGGACTCGCCCTTGGTGCAGCCATGCTGGCTGTCTCAAATCACCTCCCTTAGCATAGCTTCTAGGAGGATCTGTTTCATGATCTTCCCAGGCACAGAGGTCAGGCTAACAGGTCAGTAGTTCCCAGGGTCCTCCTTGCTGCAATGTTTCCCTTTTTCTGATCACCGGGGACTTCACTTGACTGCCACGACTTTTCAAATATCATGGACACATGATACATACGCACATTCATAAGACTGCTCCTTTTCTTCATCATAAATAAATACCAGAGACTGAATAAGCTGCTTTGCTAATGTGCAGGACTGTTCTTTGTTGCAAACCCAAGGACTTTGCACCATGTAAACCAGGCTACTTTCAACTATACCTCAGTTTTTTGAGAAAAGCTCAGGGTGGCCTTGGCAAAGGCATGAAATCCCTTATGTTAGTTAACAACTGAGGAGCTCCAGAGGGAAGATATCTTTTATTTCTCTGGTGACAAAAGGGATCATTTTAATGAACAATAATGTTCTATAGTAAATTACTAATGGAGACCTAACAATTGTGATTTCAGCCCCTGCCACTTGGCTGATAGCAGCATGCAGTCACAATGGGATACCGCTGAGCAGAGTCTCTTTTTGATGCTAATGGAGAAGTTTATTTTGTAGTTCAGGCCTGAGACAGTAGCACCTTGCATTTCCTCCAGTCTGGAGATGATTAACTTCAGACCTATGAAGTTCTTCATACTCCACACAGTACTGTGTGCCAGGGACATTCATGCCTGGCAAGTCCAGTTACCTGGCAGGATAGCAGCTGACTGCAGCTGAAGACTTTGGCTTCAGTGGGGGAGTATTCAAGCATAAGGCCTCCCTCAGTGTCACCCTTCCTCAGCTGACATCTCCCTCCTGCTGTGTGGCCACATATGCCAAGCCCAGCTGGATGATGGATCAGATGAAGTTGGGCTGTCCCCTTACAGGAGGCACACTGGGGTGTGCAGCCAGGTACAGGCTGTCATGCTGCACTGCAATGCATGAGGTACCAACCTAACCAGAGAAGTGAGCACAACACGTCAGAGAGCTCTGTGGGTTTCAGACAAACGTGTGACATTTACAGTTTTTTTGGTCAGAATGGCAGGGTAAACTCTAATTTCAAGTAATAGATATTTAAAAAAATATTCTAAATTTCATGTGCTTCGAAACAGCAATTGAAAAATTGAAAAAGGGAAGATGTATCTTTTCCCTCAAGAATGAAATTCTTTTGGCGAAGGTTCTCATTTCTACATATGTCCATGATATGCCTCCTATAGAAGACATGACTGAGAGTAAAAATAACTCATGAATGCCTCCTGTAAATGTCTCAGAGCCCACAGTCTCTCCCATAACTGGTTAGAAAATGCAAAAGAAAGAAGGAAAGATTAACACGCTCTACAGGACTTGCAAACTTCTAGGTCTGGGCTGGACAGCATAGAGCAAACAAAGCCTGAGTCGTACCACACAATCTGTTTTGTTTCTGTCCATAACATCTGAAAGATAACGACAGAAAAGGGCATGTAATAGTTGCCTCACCCAAAAAGTCCCATCAGTCGCTTGTACTGGTGAAGTACCAGAACTAGGGAAGAGGTTGCCGGTGTCTGTCCAGTGGGGAACAACAACTCTCCCTGACATATTTTGTCATGGCAGATAACCCCACAGTGCTTTGATAGCAGCTGCCCGTGCCCAGCTGCAGCCCAGCATCATCTTGCCATTGTGGTATCAGGTACCAGAAAGGGCAGGTGAGCTTAAAGAGAGCTAGCACAAGCTTGTTCCAAAACTGGGTCAGTTTGCAGGGAAAGGTCTGCTGGACATCACAGCTGGTGGGAGTAATGACCGTTTCTTTGTGTGGGAGCCAGGGACACTGCCTGTGCTCTTCCCTTTGCCTGGGGCACTACTTTGCGCTAGCGGGTAGGCTTCCCCTGCTCTTTTGCTCCTAAGTGAAATGGCACTGAAAACTTCCTCTTTCAGCCGTGGTTTCACGGGCAACCCTCTTGCTAGATTATACAAACCCAACTTCTTTTCTCAGTGCGTAAAATTTAGTTTACACACACTAATCCAGGGGCTGAGTGCAGAAGAACATCTCCATGCCCCTGAACATCACTGCCCTTTGTTGTGTGCAGACAGGTAGCTGCACATCCTTACCCACTCCTGGGCAATGTTTACCTTGCAACTGTAAAATGAAACAAAAGCAGGGTGGAAAGTCTTTAAGGAGTTCAAATCACACTGGATACAGCCTACTTCATGCACTCTTAGGTGCAGAAAATCTGTCTTTACAGGATAATAAGAACAAAGAGGAAATGCTGATATTTCAAAAATATTTTCCATCCTACATCATAACTAAATATTGAAATATCATAATTCTTTGTAAATCAGAAGTTTCAAATATTTTCAGCTCATGACTAATTTCAGTGTCCCTGCAGCAAAATGTTTCAATGGGACTTGTTTATACAAATCTGTATAAATTTGTCTTGCCTCCCTTTTTCCTTACCCCTCAGAAAAAAATTACCTACATTAAAATGTATTACCCTGCAGGGATTTGCTATGTCATGAGAGTCATATTCAAGTTTCATGCCTCCTGAATAAGTAGTATTTTCCATGGTATACTCCATACACCCATATTCCACTGGATCTCATAACACATCAACATGCTTAGGTAGAAGGAAAAATGAACATTTTTTGGTAGATAATCTGGCCCGGGACCCTGGTTCTCGTGGCTACATTTATACTTGTAAACTAACTGAGCTCAGGTCTGTTACTGAGACCGACAGACACAGAATGTCATACAAGCATACTGTTAAGCCTTTTTATCCTTCAAAACAGGGTAGCCACGCACTGACTGCCTACGAGGGATGGTCTCCGGCCCATGTAATTGTTCAGGAAAAGTGATAATTGGCTCAGGCCAAAGTCATACCAAGAAATATTTTTACATTTTTGTGGTACAGACAACACCATTTTAGTGTCTGGGACCATTCCTGGCAGCTGCTTAATTTATTAGCATAGGACCATATGCAGCCCCAAATTACAATACCTTTAAGACATTATGCAGTTTAAAGCTGAAGGGATATATCGTTTAGATTTTCCCTGCGAAACAATTGAAAAATTTTGAAGTAATGGATATTTTCTCATAGAGAACACTGATTCTGCAGATGCTGCACTTTTGTTTTGAAAATCATGAATGAGCAACTTGTACTTAACAAGACCCAAATTTTAATTGAACAATGAATTCTTTAGGCCTTTTTCTGTCAGCTTTGCTGCAGCTTTTTTTTTTTTTTTTTGTGTTCCATAAATAATCATTCTCAACACTTCTGTGAGTACAGAGTAGTATTTCATAACTGAGAGAATGAGTTTCAATGAGATGAAAGTAAGAAGCATGCAGTGTTATGCAGGCTAACTCCTACTTAGCCAGATAGCAGCTCTACTACTGATAAGATTCCAGGACCAAAATTTAAAACAACACGATCCCAAATATGCTGGGACTCTGGGTAGAAGTGGGACTATATTAAAATCTCTAGGTGCCCTTCAGCTTCCTTAATCCCAAGACTATCGTGTCTTTTTTTGTCCCCATTTCATTCAGCTCATACCTCAGGTTTCCCACAACAAATGAGCAAAGATGCTGGGAGAAAAGAAGCAATTCCACTATGGAGTTCCAGCTCATATCCAGGGCATACTGCAGCCTATGTGCAAGCGGAGCAGGAGTCCTATGGAAACTCCACTTGGCGATAAAGTTGTGAAACCATATCACTACGCAGAGCAGTTAATTCACAAGACTAAATAAAGTTGCGGGTAACAATTTTTGGCACCTCCTCAATTCTGAGTGAGTGACTTTGCAACACTAACATTCCTTTAGCCTAATTTTATGCCTGTAAAATAATTTGCATTGGGGTGTGACTTTGTGAGAAGCATTTGGCATACCAGTTCAGATTTCTTCTGTTAAGATGTGATTACTTATGAATAAACTGTGTGGCCAAAGTTCTAGACAAAGTAAAGTATATAAAATATAAATATATAAGCCTATACATATATATAAAAAAGAATAAGACTAATGTAAGGTAAGGGAAACCAGGTTATCAAGTTGGGATATTGTCTGAATACATAGTGGAGCAGACGGTTAATGATTCAAAGGTTACTGAAGCAAGGATATCTCAACTAGATTTCTGATGCAATGATAGTATGCCTTTCATGTTTGAACTCTGAAGAACGGAGTTGATCATATCAGCCCAAAATATCACTGACTTCCTATGAAGATTCTGAATCTTCGTCACAGCCTTTACCAGGACATAACAGTTGTTTCTTTTCTATCACAAGTTGGTCATAGCACTCAGAAATATCCATTTAGAGCTTAGAAAGAATTTTTCAGATTTGAGAGGTATATGAAGGTTGCTAAAATATTTCTGGGGATTTTTTCAGGCTTTAAAAAATTTTATTTCTATTTATATGGCTTTTACATTATACTGCCCAAAGAGGAGAAGAGGAGGGAAAAATCTGATGAGAATGAACTTTGCCCGCTGCTAGTGCATGGGAGAGCTCTGAATGCTCCATCTATTTTCAGAACCCAATAAATAGAGATCGAGCAAACCAGGATTGGTTTTGTCAGTACAATTTTCTTGTCTATTTTATTTTTTTTCCTTGGTAGAACTAAAATGAAAGGTGACCTGAATTTGGATACCATTTTTTTTCCCTCCAAGCTCCCTACATTCTGTAAAGGGTCTCAAAGTTGATGATAGTTCCAAGCAGGAACTGTTTGTCCATAAGTAATCTACCTCAATTGCACACCATCTGTAGACATCTAGCAGTAATCTAATTTACATGAAGATATGGATAGAAAAGAAACCTTCCCCAGAAGCTGTGTGAGCCAGTTATCCCTGTATAATGTGGGATGGTTTGCAATGGCACACACATGGAAAATCCAGAAGCTCAAATGGTCATGCAAATCTGCGAAACTATCATCCTAAATGAAAGAAGTGGAATAGCAGAGACAGGTAAAGTGACGAAGTCAACCATGAAGCGTCTATTTATATGGTTTTCATTATCACCACCTATAGCTGTAAAAGGGGGACCCTGACAGAAATCTTTCAGACAGGTCATGCCTTATTTTAACACACAAGCATGCACATACACACATGTATAAGCAAAATAATTTATATTTGCCATTCAGCTGTATCAGAAATATGTGTAATCATCTTGTTTTCCTCATTTTTATCCTTTCAGTTTCTTACATGCTCTCCCTGCCACGCATTAGTGAGAGGTTTTCAATCTCATTTCCTCTTCTCATTTTCCGTTTTACTTCTTGCTGCCCTGAGTAGGTTTAACTACCTTCCTGCTTCCCAAATTCTCATTATCTTTCCATCTCTCTCCTTTCCACTACAATTCCTCTTCCTTATTCCAATGTTTTCATCAGGGCTCCCAAAACACCTCTCTCCACTCACAATACTCCAAGTTCTCTTCCCCCATCACCTTCCCCAGCCCATCACCCTTTATAGTCTCATGTCTATTACCAGTTACTACTATACACAGCTGCACATTTATTTGATTGTAAATAGCTCCATTCCTTGCTGTTCCCAGTACTTAAAATAAAAAGAAAAAAAGAAAAAAAAACCACCAACCCTTAATCCCTTCCCCCTCTCCCCCTCCTGTCTCATCCTAGAGAAGAAATAAATAGCTTTAATAGGGGTTTTTTGTTTGTTTGTTTGTTGGGTGGGGTTGTGGGGTGTGTGTGGGTTTTTTTTGGTTTTTTTTTTTTTTTTTAAGATCTAGTGTAGCAGTTAGCATGTGAGAGTCACTGTATGTTGTTGAGGGAAAGCAATACTGAAACTGCTTTGTAGAAATGTGTGTCTACCTCTCACAGGAACCAGCCCTGCTCAGCATTCCTCTTCCTGGGAGCAGGAGTAGATGCATCCATCCACTGCAGTAAAAGCTCTGCCACTACACAAGTCTTTTCTTATCTGCTTCATGTTTTAGCACAGGAAAATGGGAGCAGAGGAAAGGAGAGATCTCCGTGACCATCATGGCAGCCTCATGGGTTTTATTGGCTGCTGGCAGTGCTTACAGAATATGTGGAGAGTCGAGGCAGAGCAGTGAGCTGGTGTGACCACCATAGCCAGGGGCTACTGACTTCACATGGATGAGGAGACTAACCAGGCTGAGGATTTCTTTGTTCAGTGGACCCTGACCTTTGCTGAGCCTGGCACTCTGGGTTACTGTTCATACCATTTTTTCTTGCACCAACATAAATATTTCCCATAAAATTCATGAAGTTTTTAGATTTTAGAAGAGCAAACTTCAGCTGGCTCAGAGCTCAGTTGGGAGGAATTCTGTGGGAAGCTTCCATGGAGGATAAAGGAGTTAGCGAGTGCTGGGAACTTTTCAAGAATGCTCTCCTGGAAGCAAAAAAACAATTCACACCCTTTAAAGGTAAGGGAAATAGGCAGAGCAAGAGACCCCCTTGGCTTAATTGCGAGCTTCTGAGTCTGCTCAAAACTAAAAGAGAAGCATGGCAGAGATGGAAAAGCAGATGAATACCTGTTGAGAACTACAAGGGTATTGCCAGGGTGTGCAGATATGCAGTTAGAAAAGCAAAAGCTTAGCTCGAATTGAAATTGGCCAGAGGTGTCAAAAATTGTAAGAAAGGGTTCTTCAGGTACATACAGGACAAGTAGAAACAGAAGGAAAATATTGGCCTGCTGTTAAACAAGAAGAGGGGAATTAGTCACCAACAACGCTGAGAAGGCAAAGGTTCTCAGCACTTTCTTCACCTTGGTCTTTTCCAGCACTCTTGGGCCCCAGTGGAACAAAAATTCAGGTTTGTTTTTAGGAACAAAAATCCAGGTTGATGCAAACACAGACCCACCACCAGTGAAGGAAGAGTTGGTATGCAAACTATTACAGGAGCTTGACCCCTACAAATCAATGGGTCCTAACAATACCCACCTGAGGGTCTTAAGAGAGCTGGCTGATTTTGTTGCAAGGTTGAGAAGTCGTGGGGATCAGGGGGACATTCCAGAAGACTGCAAGAAGGCTAGTGTTACCCCCATCTACAAGAAGGGCTTAAATGAAGATCCATGAAACTATAGGCCGATCAGTCTTACTTCAGTCCCTGGGAAGGTTATGGAACGAATCCTCCTGGGGGCTATCACAAGTCAAATGAAGCACGTGATTGGGAAAAGCCAGCACAAATTCACCAAGGACAAATCATGCTTGACAAACCTGGTTGCCTTTTACAACAGAGTAACCTGCTCGGTTGATGTGGGGTGAGCAGTGGACATTGTCTACCTGGATTTCTCCAAGGCTTTCAGCACAGTTCCCCACAGCCTCCTCCTAGAGAAACTGATGCATTACAGTCTAGACAAGTGGTCTGCGTGGTGGGTGGGGAACTGGCTGACAGACCACACCCAGAGGTTGGTGGTAAATAGCTCCTTTTTAAACTGGCAACCTGTCACAAATGGCGTCCCCCAAGGATCAATATTGGGCCAAACGCTGTTTAATATCTTCATAAGTGATCTGGATGATGGGATCAAGTGTAACCTGATGGTCTTTGCTGATGACACCGAACTGAGTGGGGAAGTGGACACTTCAGAAGGGAAAACCACTCTGCAGGAAGACCTGGATAGGCTGGAAGAGTGGGCTAACAAGAAACATATGGAGTTCATCAAGGACAAGTGTAAGGTCTTGCACCTGGGAAAACATAATCCAGGAGTGCAGCACAGGCTGGGATATACCCAGCTGGGGAGCAGCTCTGTGGAAAGGGACCTGGGGGTTCTGGTGGACAACAAGATCAATGTGAATGAACAGTGTGCTGCAGCAGCAAAGAAAGCCAATGGGTTGCTGGGTTTCATCAACAAGGGCATCACCAGCAGAGATAAAGAAGTCATTATCCCACTCTACTCAGTGCTTCTCAGGCCACACCTGGAATACTGTGTTCAGTTTTGGTCCCTGCTATACAAAAAAAGATGTGGACAGGCTGGAGAGGGCCCAGAGAAGGACCACAAAGATGATCAAAGGACTGGGAAGCCTGCCATGTGAGGAAAGGCTGGGAGAATTGGGTTTGTTTAGCCTTGAGAAAAGAAGGCTTAGGGGAGACCTTATCGCCATGTTCCAGTATGGTGGCTACAAAGAAGATGGAGACTCACTTTTTACAAGGAATCACATGGAAAAGATGAGGGGTTATGGGTATAAGTTACTCCTGGGGAGATTCCGATTGGAGACAAAAGGAAAATTTTTCACCATGAGAACAATCAGCCATTGGAATAATCTCCTCGGGGAAGTGGTGGATTCGCCATCATTGAACACTTTTAAGATTCAGGTGGGCAGGGTGCTGGGCTTTCTTGTCTAGACCGTACTTTTGCGAAGAATGGTTGGACCAGATGATCCTTGAGGTCCCTTCCAACTGGGTATTCAGTGATTCTATGATTGTATGAAGTTACTGTACTAAAACTCCTTCCCCGTTATTTAACATGACAAGCTTTCCTAATCATGCTATTTGGTGACTAACATATGAAGCTAAATACTTCATTTGGCCTCCTATATTTGCAGTACTGCCATTCAGTAAAATGTACTGTATTTCCTCATGTTAGGGGACAGAATGAAGAGGCAGGACTGATTAATTTTTACAGGGGCCTTATTAATTTTCAATACTTCAGCCAAGCCTTCTATCCCTTTTTGCTTCTCTGGCAGGATAATCTGAGGCTATTTCTCTTCACATGCAAATCCCACCAATTCTCTAGAGACAGCTCATAGAAAGCACAACAGCATCACTTTTGAGCTAATCCAAACCTTTCCCCAGAAGGGCTGAACACATTTTTTAGCAGACCAGCACTAGTTATTGTGCAGTTCTGCAGTCTGTTGTCCTCTCCCTCTTCCTTGCCTTTTGGCAGGTTGTCAGATATCATTAAGATGATCTTAGTGATGTAGCATTGTACATTTAGTTTTGTTTCTTCTTTGCTTAAGAATAAAGTCACAGCATGACATAAGTTGTACATGGAACGGGCTGAAGAGCATTAGCCTTTTCTTCTCTGTTCAATTAAATGATATTTTTGTGTGTGTACACGTGATGTACAAATGTACATGAATATATGTGCCAACACCAAGCTGGAAAGGCCCGGGGAATCCTAAGGTACCTCTTGATCCTCATGAATCTTTGGTTGCTTGTGCTAGGAAAGCCCTAAGAAATCTACTAGCAAGCTAGAGAGGTCACAGTTCCAAGTAAACTAATCCATTTTCTGTGACACTGGTATTATAGGAAAGTAACTCTACTTACTTCTGTAGGACCTACCTTCTTCAGAAACAGAAACTAATGAGACTCCCCATAGCATTAAGTATGCAATCTAACAGATCAGTCAAGATGGCTAGGAATGCTTCAAGTGGCAGCTATAGCTACTGGCTATTGTAATTAGTTATAGTAAATACATTTTTGGTTTATTGAAATAATGTTTCTTTAATTTAAATAATTTGCTTAAGCATGTGATTGAGAATTTTACAATTTACATTCATTTTGGCAAATAGAAGAGCTCAACAGGATTCAGATGAAATTAAGTTTTCATTTTGAGGCAATACATTCCTCTCACTCTTATACATTACACTGTTTAAAACACACTTGGAAGTTTTGTAATGGAACTGAGGGAAAATATGAAAAGAAGCTTCTTAAAACATGAAACTTTGTTCAGAAAGTGTCAGAACAAAATGTTCCTTCATTTTCTGCTATACTTTTAAAGTGTTCTTCACCTTATTGAATGATTAAAAAAACCCCACTGGTATAGCTTCATTAAAGATTTTAACATCACAAGATCTGTATTGTTTTGCCCTCAAACTCTGCAGTATGAACATATTTGCACAGGTCTACCTCTTCCTAGGTAGAAGATTTCAGTTCTCTCCTGACTGTCTAATCCACATCCATTTCCTCTGTAGAGGAGCTCAGCTGTGCAAACTTTTCATTTTTGAGTGTTAATTAATTAGATACGTATTTACAAACTTTTTGCTTGTCCCTGAATCTCATCACTCACATTACAGTACAAGACCTTTATAATAGACTCAGTTCAAGGAGCTATACTCATTGCCACCTCACATACAGCACAACATCACTGGCTCCCCCATTGGCTTTCAAGTTTGTTGGCAAATGAAGTGACCCTTGCAATTAAACCATGACGTTACAAAACAGTTTTGTCAAAGGGGATCTCTGCCCCACCACTGTGCTCCCATGAAGGTCACAGACTGTTGTGTGGACAGCTTCAAACACGACCTGAATACAGTTAAAGGACAATCCTTTCTACTGTGTAAAAAGCCTCAATCATATTCCCAAACCATGCTATAACCTTGAATAAAGAGGCTTTAGCATGGTTGAAGGCAGAATTTAGGTCCCTTTTACACTGCAGAAATGGAGTCATGCTTTAATTGTATTGCAGGGATAAAGATATTGTAATTGGGTCCCCTGGAATATATTTTTCTTTAGATATAGTTAAATGTAAGGCCTCAAATCTTTCAAGGACATGAGATGTCACGCTATCTTTTTCAGTACTGGTAGGAGTCTAAAGAATTGTGAAAAATGAAGCAAGCAGGCACAAGAATGGCATTCACAGAAGTATGTTGATTTATACAAGTTGAAAAATTGGCCCCAGCCTAGATGGTAAGGTCATTTTGTCCAACAAAATTGAATAAAATGTTTTTTGGTAAAATCATTTTTCTTAAGCCCTAAGATTAATGTTTGTTCTTTACCTTCAGACAACTACAGAAACAAACATATTTATATATGTACATATATACAAACCCAAAAGATTTAACTTCGGCTATATCCTAGCTCTGTTAGTTCCTAGCAGAGAGGATTTGTCATCTTTGGACTCTGAGGGATCCGTAATAAGGGCTTTTTTTTTTTTTTTCCCAGACTTCCATAGTGTGTCCAGCTGGTCTCCCCACCTCAGGTTTTTGCTCTCTAGCATAGTGGACCCTGTCTTACTTGACAATTCTTCCTGGTGACTCTGCACCTCAACACGAAGACCACCCAGGACTTCTCCACACCATCCACCACCTCAGCATCTAACCCAGCTGAGAAATAGAATCCAAGATCTTCATTTTTCTCTTGTACAAAAGATACTAAAACAAAAATGAAAGGACTGTCCATATGTCTATTTCAGAAGTCTTTATTCTTTCATAAGAACATTTTTGCCACTGTCTACCCAACAGAAAAAATAGTCCAGGGAGATATAAATTAAGTTACGCTCTATGCTTCTGACTAATGATGGGATTCGTCTCACCTAGCCTTAGCCATCTAGTGACTAAACATTTAGCTTAATCTAGTTGCCAGGCCTGCTGTTTTTGCCAGAGGACAGATACAGGCACTTTCTGGAGATTAATCATCTTGCTGAGACATTTATCTTAAGGTGGGAAGAAATGCCTTTTGGAGATGCCTTTCTCTGAATCAAGCACAGAGGGAGCTTGGATAACTAGCTTATACTAGATGCATTTTTTAAGACACCTCAACTAGGCAAGAGGAATCTTGCCCTCAAGTCTGCCACGAGGCCCTTACTCCAAAACAGACCTGTCTCAGTCCTATCTCCATTAAAAGCTGAGCCCTACACAAAAACAAGCGTCTTCTGACAGAAGCCAAAGCCTTGATGATGTTCGTTCTGCATCAGGAATACCACTTCCACAGAGGTAAAAATAGGAATGAACTTCACAATCTCTTCCCCGCTACCAGTACAGCAATGACCAAAAAGATAGGTCAGCAAAGAGAACAGCTGGAACTTGAAAAAAACAAGAGAGAGGATCTTCAGGAAGTCATGTTTTTAAAAAGCCACTTTTCTGCTTATATATATATCCAATCCTTCATTTTTCTAAGGTGTTTTTTAACTTGATTTTTTTGTATTCCTTCCCTACTTGCTACAGCTGTAATGGCCTGTCCCTTTTCCCTCTTTTCTATTTCACTTCTGATTTTTATTTTGATGTTGTAGACACATCACAGCTATGTGAAACTCTGGGGTCCTGAGGTGGCTTTTTACTCCTTCCTTCAGGCGGCGAAATGTCTGGCAACTGTTTGTGTTCAGCTCCAGACTGTGAGGGATGCATAGTCTCCAGTTTGCCTGGAGTATAAACATGAAACAAAACCATACTGGAGCCAATGCTGTCAAATAAAACCAACTGGGTCATAACCAGCTCTACCCTGCATTTCCACAGCAGGTCCATGGAAGGACTTGAAATGGGAAAAGCATGATGGGGACAAATCATTGCTGGCAGTCATATATATGCTGCTGCCAGCAGTTGCACTAAAAAAAACCCAAACAACCCACCATGCTATTGAGTGATTTTTCTCCCCCCTCCTCTAACTCAAACTAGTTAAGCTCTGAGGTGGAAGGCAGAAGTTTCCTATCTACTCTCCAGACTACACAGTTGTCACATACATTTCCTGAGAACATTATAGGAAGGTTTTTGGCAAGCAATCCAAAGACTCCCACGCATGCTAACAGTCCAGACACCAACAGCACTACACCTCAAGTGCCAAGAGAGAATCTATTCATTCGGCAGCGACTGTATATGTTTGCAAATTAATTTCCTTGAATATATTCCCATTACCCAAAGAAAACAAATTCACTGAGAAATGTGCGCCCTGTAGATAATCCAAACAAAGCATGTTTTACAGATGGGAGATTAGCTAACAAAATCTGAGATAATGCTGTCTCAGCTCAGTGCTAGATTACTTGTGTGCATTCCCTCCTTACAAATTAACACAGGAAACAATTACAAGATTTAGAAATACGCCTTCTTTTTTTCCACACTGTCCTTGACAGATTTTCTAAACCAGCTCTTTGGTTGGTATAAATCTGCGCATCTGCACTGAGGATGTTATGCTTGCTTACTTACTTCTCTGAGAAGCTGAGTACAAGTTTTTTCAGTCAAGTCTTCATTGTAGACTTACTTATAGAATTGTAAAGCTCTTCACAAGAAGATACCTAGTGTAGCCATCAAAGCACTAAGTTGACTGTCAGGAACGCTAGCCTCCATCCCAACACAAACTTGGATGCATCGCTTGATCTTCTTGTGCTTCTATTTCCTTCATGAGAACTGAAACTAATTTTATCTCTTAGTACTTGTTTCATTGATTTTTAAAGCTAAAAAAAGGTCTGACAAAAGTCAAAGAATCTCTTTGTGTCACACAAGGAAGTCTGCGTTAAAAAACCCTACATCAAATATTTAACTTCCAGTTGAGTAGCACTGTATCTTTTTCAAAGATATCCAGTCTTGATTTTAAAATTTAATTAATAGAGGATCCAATATGTTAATAAATTAGTCATTTTGCTGTTTTGTTACCTCCCAAAAAACCCCCATACATCTTTTGTGATGTGAATTTCACTTATATCAACTTCCTATCCTCAGACCTCAACCAGTCCTTAGAAGCATATTTCTGTTCTTTATTATATTGTACAGGCATGTATATAATGGATGAATAAACACTTACTTTCTTACAAGTAAATAGGTTAAGTATCTTAGACTAGGACTGGTAAGAAGAATTCCATCGCATATTTGCTCACATGCCATCTACTTTACCTCAGGAGAAAACCAGTATACCTCTGATGCAGTGTCTTTGTAACAAGACTACTATAACGTATCCATCTGACTGGTAGTATATGCAACAGGCCACAACCCTGTCAAGAATATAAGCTCAGACGTACAACATCAGACCAATGGTCCACCCAGCCCATTGTATTTGCCACACTGGCCAAAAGAAAATACTTAGAGTATAAAAATAAGGAACCTATACATGCTACTCTCTGAAGTACTATTTCACCCTTCAACAACTTGCAGCTACAAATTACCTGAGAATAATGTAGTTTTATACATATGTAAAATTTATCCTTCCATAAACTTATCCTCTTCTTGAACTCGTGCTAATTTTTAGCTACCATGACTGCTGTGGCAAGGAATGGCCCAGCTAACCTCACATGTTGGGAAGAACTACCTTCTTCTGTTTGTTTTGAACCACCCACTTGGAGTTTTCATTTGATGTTCCCTAGGTCATGTGTTGGAAGACACTGAGCAATCAACCGTGCTTACCCAGTCTGTGATTTTATAGACATCTACTATCTCATCAATCAACTGTCTCAGGCTGAACCAGCTGTCCTATATTCCAGGCTGAAGAATCCAAAGCTACTAAGTAGTTCCTTGTATGGAAGCCGCTCAGTACTTTTTGTCACAGAGAAAACCTCAGTGACTTGACATCTAACTTTTAGATGGCAAAAGTTAGGAAAGTTGAATACCACCTTTCGTGTTCAGAGTTTCCAGCCCAGGTGAGTGTCTCATTGCATTACAGAAGAAGAGTTCCTAAAAATTTGAACTTTCAGTGGACAAGGCACAAACAAATAGACAACATGAGGCTTAGTTCATTGAGAAAGTTTTAAGATATGCAATGGCAAGAGCTTTGGGAACAGACACAAGAACTGATTCTGGTCTTATTTGTGCCAATGTGCACCTGGTTTTCCCCCAAGATGTCAGCAGTGGTGCAGTGCCATAAGTGACAGCAGAATCAAGCTTATATAATTTACATTTTATAACCTTGCAAGAACATGCACATAAGTCCCAATGCTATAAACATTTCTAGAAAATATGCTTTGAAAAGTGCTTGATCTCCCTAAGTCCTTCCCTCTAGCAGGTAGCACTGCATGATCCATATCTACAAAGTCCTATCAGACAAGCCATTCCTTCTCTGGTGAAGATTTAACAATCAGTTGCCAGAAAAGAATTCAGAAATTATTTTCTTTAAACACAAGTCACAGACACAAAGAAGAAAACAACTATTTTTTTTCCTAATTTTCCTTTGAAGTGAAAGGGAGGAAAGAAGCAAAGAAAATTAGTGTGGCTGCTTGACTTGTTTAAATAGAAATTTTTGCATTACTATAGTAAGTGGCATAAACAAAATCAGGGAAAGGGCCTAGCAAATCATAAAAACTAGGACTGCACTGTGGTAAAGCCAGAGGGTTATTTAGAATACACAGTGCCTGTATATTTAAAGGTGCTGAACATTGGTCAATGTGCCAAGTGATTTAATCTGTTCCTCTGGCTTCCAGCCACTACTGTCTTATCTGGACATGACTAAAGAAAAGAATTAGTAGCAGACAGAGAAAGAGGTAGAAACACTTTGGGATATCATCTTCCCAAATTAAATACCTCTAGAAATGGCCAAAGACACGGCTATATCAAATCCACTGGTTTGAGTCAGCTAGCTCCTGAAAAATAGGTCTGATCAGTCCTGCTTTAACTACACATTCCAGATGTAACCAAGCATACATAGTCATATTAATATTCATCCCTTTCTGAAGTCCTCACTCACTGTATCTGTGGCCAAAAAAGCCCCCGGAAGCCATTACCTGGGTGCAGAATTTCTGTCTGCTACTTACTTTCCCCGTTTTCTTGCACATCAATCAAATCTTGGAACTGACAGTGTGACAACTGGTATAAAGGATGACAAGGTCTTTGAGAAGGAAAATGTCTGGTGCACAATGCCCTACACAAGCACTTTTTGGTAGACATGCTTTTTCTTTTTTTTTTAAAAAAAAAAAAAAGAATGTATGCTGTTTGATTACTGTAATCTAGTAAATGTGTGTCTTGGCCATGTTAAAAGATACAATTAATGTCTTTCTTTTCTTTTCTGTTCAATGGCCTAAAGCATGCAGCTGCAGCAATATTTACTGAAGCCCAGGGGATAAATTGCACTGAAATTTTACTCAAGTGAATTCTGTTGTTAGACGCTATAGGTAAATAAACATTTTATTTCAGTAGATTGCTGTGTTAGTGCTTTATTAAATGGCACAAGACTTGTATTCTTGAGACAGCTTGCAGATAGTATGAGATTGAAAATTAAAAAAAAATGTTTTAAAAACAAATAATGCCAGGAAAAACTACCAATGCTGGCATTTTTTTTTAGTGAAAAAAATACTTTTAATTTAAAAAAATACTAAAAACTTTCCTTTTCCAAAATGGATTAGAAATAATTTACTGAGTGTCCATCCACCCCCACCAAATCCTTCAAATGAAGCATCAGTCCAGATTTATTTTTTTCTTTTTTTAATAAACCAGCAATAGCCTTTGCGTTTTCCACACTGATGAATTCTGAGCAAGGCTCAAGTTGGCAGACTTTTATGATACTAGAAATCACATATGCAAAAATGCATTGGTTCAGATGGAAGGATTGGACTTTTCCAGGGACAAAATTCTCCACTTGCTGTTTTATTTTCATGCCAAGAGCATGTTCTCCCAGTATAATCTTCTGATTAGGCCACATAAAATGGCCTTTAGTTTCAAGTGCTTGTTGTCTCCTTGCCCTACTAACAGCAGTAGGTTTGCAGAGAAAGAGACCTCAAGCTAACATAAATCAGTAAATTTCATCTAAAACTATTGTCCTTTATCTTTCCACACTGGGCATGCACAAGGACAACTCAAAAGGCTGGTTAATTGCCTTAGGAATTGCAAGTTCAAAGTCAGGCTCAGAGAACACAGCATTGCAGGAAGAAGAAAACCTGTAGTTGAAAGGCAAGAACCTTTTTTACAAGTCCTTGAGTACCCTGGGCTGAGTTTGCTGTTATGATCTTTCTTCAGTTTGGTGTTGTTGGTGCATCACTACTACTGCTAGCAAGAAATGAAATTCTAATTTCATCCAGTAGTCTTATCCTGGTGCCAAGTACATTATTATGTGCAGGTCCAGGAAAGGGAGACTTAAAAATGCCAAGAACTTCCTTAAAAAGTGGACACTCACAAAATAATAGAAAAATTAAGGTTGGAAGGGACACCTGGAAGTCTGTAGTACACCCCTCTGCTCAAAGTAGGGCTAATTTCAAAACTAGATTAGGTTCCCCATGGCCTTTGGCAGCTGAGTTATGAAGATCTCCAAGAATGGAGACTCTATGACTTGTCTGGACGTCTCAGAGATGCTTGTCCAGCTTCAGCAAGGTTTTTTTCCCCCGCCATTTTATCCAGCTGGAGTTTCCAATGCTGTAGCTTTTGAGCATTGCTTCTTGTCCTTTTACTGTGTCCTTCTGAGGAAAGCATGGCTTGGTCTTCTCTATGATGTCCCTTCTGGTAGTAGAGAATTGAAATTAGATTCCCCAGTGCTTTTTCTCTCTAAAGGTAAGCAAATCCACCTAGGAGCCCAAAACTGGGCACAGTACTCCAGCTGTGGCCTCACAAGGGTCTAATAAAGGAGAATGACTCCCTTGCTGGACCTACAGGTCGTATGCTTGCTGATGCTGCCCAGGATGCCATTAGGCACCAAGGCACTCTGCAGGCCTGGGTTCTTGAAGTGCAAAGCTGCTCCATAACCCGGCTGTACTGCTGGGGATCTTTCTGCCCTCCATGCGGCACTTGGCTTTTGGCACTTTTGAATGCCTTGAGGTACCAGAACCGGGACCTGAATCTTCCCATGATTGTTTTAGCAAGCATCTGGCATCTGCTATCAAAACTTGGAACAAGGCCTTCTTTGCCTTTCACAGTCAAAGTCAATCCAAATATACAGAGAATAATGTTGTTAATATTCATTAAGAGCACATAATACACACACAGGCAAAATTTATATATATGCAGTGACTCGGAAGTTCAAATAAGCAAATCAAAAGCTCAGCCTGTTCTGTACCCGTGAAAAAAGGTGTTAACTAAAGCTTTAATATTTTTCTTGTCATCAGCAACAAACTGCGTAAATCCAGCTAATGAACTCATCAGGTTTATACCTGACATTAATAGGAAGTGAAAATTACCTCTAGACCTATCAATGTCTACAATAGAGCACTATGAATTTTAAGTATTGTTAATTATCATTTCTTTAAACAGAAAAACAGTGTAAGCATCAGCTTTATAGCTGGCACCACGAAACAGCTGAGTCTTGCAGACAAGAGTCAGCATCAATAAGTAAACATCATTCCACAAAGCAGGTGGTGGGCGCCTCTCTGCACTGCCTAAGACCAAGCCAGCATCTGCATGAATATTAACATTATTGATATTCACAGTCATATTACAAAGGCCATTCAGCTCACTCGGGGCTCGGGCAAGATTCCCAGGGTCAAGACAGCATTGCTACAAGACGACAATGCAGATATATAGTAGTAGGTGCAATAAGATCTTGAGTTAGGGCAGGGTGGAAATGCGCAGTTCTGCAAAAGGAATCACAATGGAGCACTCGGATTGGAAGATCTTTGGCAAACCAACCATTTCAAGGAAGTTGCAAGGAGAGAAAGGAGTTTTTTTTTTACAGATTCATTGCAGCATCAAGTCTCTTTTGGGTAATCCCACTTCTGTTTCTTGCATGAGTAATACAAAGCAAAGGAACCTCATGCTCATAAACATATTTAAAACGGATCACTGATGCATCCTGGCACTAGTGATCCTCTCTCTAACAACATGGAGATAACAGTTAGTTATTGCTGCACCATTCGCAGAAATCAGTTTTTTCCTTAATGTACAGCTGATAACTGTTCTGTGGAGCCTTCACGAATAAAAACATGCCTTTTTTTTTTTTTTTTAACACAACATGGACACATAATTTGGAAGTAAGAAAGAATTGCAGCTCTTCTCTCTCATCAAGGTGTCGTAGTCATAATCATAGCCCACTCTGGCAGAAAGCAGGTAGGGCCAGCTCCTCAAGGAATGGGACTCAGGTAAGCTTCACACTGGAGTTAAGTCAGCTGGCAGCAGCTATACCCAAAAGCCTGGTTTAAGGACTCTTTGTGGAAAGCAGAGCAATGGTCATCCTGTAATGATTCATACATAGAAATCAAAGTAGTGAGAACAGAGTAAATAAAGGTTAAACACTCACAGCTATCAGAGCATGTTTGCAACAAGAAGCAGTCTTCAGGAGAATGAAAGCGAGAGAGATTCAAGCAATCGCACTGCAATACAGGATATGGACCTCATAACTGAAGCTCAGTGTTGTAAACCTTCTCAAATGGCTGAACTCCATGTTAAGCAGCAAGCCCTTAGGCCTTGTTAACCCATTCTATGTAGTACATCCTTTTTATGCAGACTATCAGCTTTTTATCATGACCTTTGAGTTATGGCAAACAAGTAAGATATATCAGCTCTTGTGAGCTCACAGAGAGGGTAACCAAGAACACTGATTTCAATCTTCATTCATTTGCATGACCATAAAAATATTAATTCAACTCTAGGTACCTGAATAGTAAGTTCAGCCCTACCAACAGCCTCTTTACAAGCGCAGCACAAGTGGAAAACTGGTGAGGTAGGTCAAATGTCTCCTAAGGTGCTGGAATCCACCTTGCCTGCTGAAACATGCTTACAACGATTTTCAGAAGTTAAACATTTCCAAGGCAACATGAAATCTGAGACAAAGCTATGACTGAGGTTATGCACCCACAAGTAGATTTGTGATACTCAAGTTAGCTGGTGATCACAAAGCAGAACAGGCACGAGGGAAAGCACTGAAAGATGGTACCACACATTCAAGAGCTCTCCGAGCATCAGTTCCAGCAGCAGCAGCCCTGGCAGCAGGCTGTTCACACAGCGCTGCTTCAGCAGCTCGCCTATAGTGTTTATATTTGAAAATCCCTGGCTGCAAGCAGCAGGCTTCTTTTGTGATTAAAAAGGTAAACATTAGCACGAGTGGCATATTGCATCCTATACATATGCTTCCAAGAAAGGGGATTTTCTATTAAAAAAAGTTATTCCTCTTCTAAATCTCCTTCTCTGCCCCTCATCCCTCATCACAGGCTTCTCAAGAAATGAATCGCAACAGTCCTCAGAGAGGGTTGGTTTTATGCTTGATGGATGTTTTGACTTTTTGGCACCGTGGGAACCACTTTCCTCTCCCTGTGGATAATCTCCTGAGAAGATCTGGTGTGAAGAATGTTTCTTATAGCAGCAGGAGCATGGCAAATGGTCCCAATCTGAGAGATAAATGACTCTTCTGTTTTGCTTTCCCAAAATGCTTGTTTTATCTTCAAACTCTCTCCCTTTATAGTTGAGGCTCAGCCTTGACATCTTAAACACAGGCATTTGTATGGGGAGCAACGCAATGAAATGAGATCTTCAGATGCTCAATTTAGTTATAATGTGGTTAAAGTGATTAGTTGGTTGAGCTTTCTCACAAGGCTTTTGTTCAGCTGGAATTCTCCCAGTGGAACAGAAAGAACAATTAAAAGACATTTGCAACCTTAAACAGTTTTTCTTAGTTCTTCAGAGACATTTAATTGGAATTATGCTGCTCTCCATAAGAGATTGGGGGGATGCAGTTTTATTTCAGGTCTTGATTTCACAGAATTGTTAATACTATTTTTCAACTCTTACACTTGGGACCAAATATCCCAGTCAAAAGGGTCAATAGCCTATAAATCCGGGCTGTAACTCAATTGGAATCAGTGAACTTTATGACAGTTTTCACTACTTCAGAATCCAGCCCAAAGTCACAAACATAGGAAATGCTCACCGTCTTTCAGATAGAACAATAGCTGTGGAGTAGTAGCAAGACTTCCTCTCATCAGCAGGGTAGGTTTGCTCTTGGTTATATTTATATAATCCATTGATGGCAGGACGAGGCTTAATGAGTTAATTAAGGACAGAATTGGCACACGCTCCCATAATAGCATTTTGAATTCATGGCCTTTGTAGAAAGCAGCCAGGATAATGCAGAGGATTTTAATATCTATTTCTCAACATGAATAAACTATGCTAAGAGTAGTTCTGACCCAAATTTGCTAATGTGGGTTTGGATTTAGGGCACTTCACTGAAGCTTACAGCATGACTTTTTCAAAGGTTTTAGCCTTCCCAGACCTAGCCCATCCTGTGCCAGTTACTCCAGAAAAATCAGAGCTTCTGCTTTTAAGCCATCCACCAGTAATTAGAAGATAAGATTTGAAAATTGGGCATAATTCAAATTAATGAAGGTGTTGCAATGAGCTTATAGCTCCTTAACCTCTGTGTTTCCAGGATTGCAATAATAGGAAGCGAACGGAAATGTTTAAGATGGGAAGAGGACATAGATTAATAGTAATGAGATGCAGTAAAAAAGGCTACATTTAAGTAGGAAAAAGAACAGGACCCGTTCAGATAGGAGTTATTTCCCAGAGGAAATGTTGGAAATTTCATGGTTTGAAAAAATAAAAGTTTAGAATACATGAAGTTTTACGGGGACCATCTTCCATTGGACTGAGGAGGTCTGCAGTGTATATGCACAATCTTAAAGTCCTTTCTGTCTACAGCTATAATGCTTGTGCATGAATGTTTGTTTTACCACTAGACTAGGCAACAGTACATCTCACATATTTTTCCTTGTAAACTTCTTGCTGGACAGGTCATTATTCACAGATTTTCTTCGGAGGAAGCGGAGGACTGAAAAATAGGCCAGCAAGGAATAATGAAAACATTTAATTGCACGTTCAGTTGAAAGAAATTCAGGAAGATTTTGCTAGCAGCTAGAGATAGGAAAAATAATAGAAAGCAGAAAGAACAGAAAACAGCATAGTAAGGCAGGAGGATAAAGGTGCCCACTTAATTGATCTTATTATTACACTGGCAGCCCAAAAAGAGATGGAAACCCTCTGTGGCACTTCTATAAGGGGTAGTGACACTGTGCCCTTTATTCAAGGGGAAAAAAAAAACCAACAAAAAAAGTCCTGTCTTTTTTTTTTTTCTTCCCCAGCAACACAGTTGATGTATATAAGCTATATCTGGCAGTAAAAGTCCCAGTCAAAATAACATAACGGCATTCCCTGTGACATAATCTAAGCAAGATGAATCTAGAAGAGAAGGGTGTATAATTTTGCATTGAACTCTTGGTAGAAACTATGGAGTTCTTGTTTGTGTAGGATTTTATGGCCGGATAGCTAAAACAAACTTGTTATCTTGGGAAAAGTACACACTATTTCTTCCCCTCCTTTTTCTGGCACTGAAGACAAAGCCTCAGTCTGAATTTGCCCTCAGCTCTAGCAGCTCTTGTAGATGTAAAATTCAAGCCCTTGGCTCCATTCCACTTTGCTACCTTGCAGCTGCTCCTCAAACCCCCTGCTCAACACTCTTCCTCCAACTCCACGTGCCGGGCTGGAAACATGGAGTTCAGCAGCCTCGCAAGCTCTTGTCCTTGGTGTACATGCCAAGACTGCCCTGAAGCCATTTTCCACCCAGCCTTCTGCTGCATCCCCTGCCCAGGGAGAAATAAGGCTAATCCCGTACTTACTGGGCTCAACAGGAGGACTGCCAGTGATGGAAAATACCGGCTGTCACAGTGGTTCCCTATTTTTAAACAACCACACCAAGAGGGCTAGAGAGGAGGCTGGTGTCAGGCATTTGGGAGTACTGTGCAGAGATAGGGGCAAAATGCGTGTAATGTGAAGACATTCTTGATCAAACCTCATTTCTAGATTACAAACAAAGCCTAACTCATCAGTCATATACATATGGAATCACACATTACAATTCCTTTACATTGAGTAAAATCTTCTATGTGGATCATACCCTAATTCCACTTTAAGATGAAAAGTTTACTTGAATAAAAAGATCATAATCTAACTCCAGACTATTATGAAGAGTTACTTTCTGATTTCTTTGCTTTGGAGGCAGAAATGAGGCACTTTAAAGAAATATGTAGATGCCATATGCTGATGCAGAGCTCCCATATTATAAAAAAATACATTTATAACAAGATTGTAACGTTGTGATCATATTTGCAGATCTAACATTGGTTATTGTACCTCTATGGACTTATTAACTCTTCTGCGTTCACATCTCTAGAAATTTGAGGTAGGTTGCATGTTTGCTTAAGGTGTGGGCCTTACCAGAACAGTTTGCAAATAGTTCGTTGGCAAAAAAGGAAAACAAAAATCCTCCAGTATTTGCATTCTTTCCATACAAGTGCAATTTGTAAAGCAAGAAAGAAGAAGAACAGGTTTAGGAAAATAACCCCAAACAATGTCTATATTCTACCAGTGGATGGTGGGTGTTCATGGCATCATTCAAAACAAAAGGGATTTGCCTAAATGTTCAAATTTCTACCTGAATTAAATATAACATAAACAACTGAAAATTCAGTTACTGTCTGTCTTCCTCTCTGGAAGGACCTATATTTAAACACTATTATGCAAGTCACCTCTTGTTTGACATTACTGCGAGAATAGAGAAGACATCTCTTATGTTGTAGTGATCAATAGAGATGATTGCATATTTCCAAAGAAACCTCAGTATTAAAACTAAACAGTAATAAAAGAAATTGAAAAATGGGGCTTAGCCCCACCTGGAACTAGCTTTCATTATAAGACATGTCTACATTTACTTTTTTTTTTTTTTGCTTTAAAGGTCAACATGCATTTTCAACATAGCTGTAATCAAGCTGCAATTGATGTCTTAAGAGATACTCATAATGCAGCATTTTGGAATTATGTCATCCATTCAAACTGTTTCCCTTGAAAGAAGAGTGGGTAACTTAAAAACTATTGTCATTCGTGTGGTTCCCCCTCTTTCTGCATGTACAGCAGTATAAATCATAGCTTCCTGGACTAGATATTACAGTACCCTTTCTCTCCAGGCCACAGGAGAGAAAGGCAAAATCTCACACTAATTTCAACCAATATTAGGCTGATCTATGGTAAGCAGCTCTGTTTATAACCTGTACCAGAAACAGCTGCACAGTATAGTCTCCATGCCAGGCTTGTAAAGCTCTTCTTCCTTCTCTGTCCATGACAATAATCTTTATCTTTGACCAGCAATGAAAATATCACTGGGGTTTTGTTTTCCCAGTTCTGAACGGCTTCAGGAAAGGTAAGAGCAGAAGAAAAATGAACACTACCTTTTCCTGCTGGCCCTGTGCAGCTTGCTGATGGTTTAGAGTTTACTCAGAGGGCAGGAATAGAAGCCATTCTGAAGTGTTCATTCAGTAAAATCAGACAGCCTTGTGCAAAATCTATTTCCACACTACAGGGCTAAGGAGGATTACCTGCCTTCCTGGGAAAGTCTCCGCTTGCTTTTTTTTTTCCCCCATACACATCTTAAAGACATTTACTTGGCATTTAAAGTTCTCCCATCTACCACAACTAAACAAAGCAAACCCTAGTGTTTTGCTGCCACTTTTTCCTCCTTCTCTGTTGGAGCCAGCTGTGGACAGGCCCATATGCTTGCTGCTCTGCGGAAGGTACAGGACTCCCCTAGCAGCATGCAGACCAGCAATTGGCTGGAGCCACAGGCAGCTGTGTGGATGGCTTGTGTCCAGTCCGCCCAAAGTGGCCGGCTTGTTCTCTGGGAAGTCATTTCCTCTGGATCCATTTTTAATTTTAGGGAACTGGCACACAAGCCCTCTATTTAAAAGTTAAACTCCGAGAAGAGTTGGTTGTCGCACTGGATGCGAGCCCCGTTTGCCACAAGTTTCTCTTCTTATTTCTCTATCTCCTCCCAATAATACTACTTTCTTTTGTGAGAGTTACTGGAAAATGCTGTCTACAAGGTAATCTCTAGGTCTTTGGAAGGCAATTCTTAGTAAAAAAAAGTAAAAAAACCAAAACAAAACCCAGTACATTTTATTCATTTTACTGTCAAGTTGCTCTGTAAAATTAAGTTGCCCTGTTATTAGAAACTGCTGCTGATAATAATAAAGTCCTCAAGTTTCCTTCCTCTTCAGTTAACTCAGTCTTTAGGCAGTACCTGAATCTTCCTTAAGCTACTGTCTTCCTTTTCAAAACTTACTGACAGTGGTCCTTAACGGGCCTGCAGAGACACTCAGTCTTAAAATAAAGCCTCCTCCTTCTAAAACCTTGTTGGTTTGTCAAGATTTTACAAGAACTGCAGTGTACGTACAGCCTCGTTTATGAAAAATTGAGCAAGAGAGCTAGCCACGTGCACAATTACTAATTAACACATAGAATTTACTAAAAAATAGGGGAGAAAAATAGAATCAATAGGTAGTGTGTGCATGCGCACATGTGAGAGACAGGGAAGTGGGGGTGGGAGGGGATGCCGAGAGGTTTTTTTTCTGTATTACCTGTGGGGATTTTCCACCACAAAAAACCAAACTGGGGACTCTTCCACTCAGTTGATTCATTGAACTAGGGAGGAAGAGAATCTGGACTGAATTTTTGTATTGACAAAGGGCAGTATACTGTATGTAGGTTTATAGGCACAGAGAATGGTTTCTTTCTATTTATGTACTTTTCCCTATTCATACCAATGTCATTCAAATAAATAGGGCAAAACTTCCCCAATAATGAAAGAGAAAGGAAAACTTACTTATTCTTACCGCAACAGCTTGGAAATTGACTTTATTATACATACTCATTGGGTGGTATTTGGGAGACTATAGAGGACTAGAATGCTTGATAAAAATCTTGTCAACATTGACACATTTGATTTATATGGCTCTTTCCATAACAATTACATGATTTTTAAATTAAACCACATTTCCCCACCAAGTAGACTGCAATCTTTTTTAGTCTTCTTCCATATAATTTTTCTCCAAGTGTCTGTCTTTGTAATGTGTCGATCATTAGAATAATGCATATTTGATGAAAACTTGTAATAGATAACATTTTGGACACAGTTTCCAGTCACTGATTGATGTGCATATTATTTTGTCTGCTGTATTTAACTGACACGTCTCAATTTTTCCAATATCCGAGGGGCACGTACCGTATAGTAATGGAGAATTCAGATGACCTATTTTCAGTTTCTCTTACAGAAATAAAAGATTCACAAAGTTGTAACTCTATACAAGGAAAAACAGTGTAATTCACCCGAAAATCCAAGCTCACCAGCTTTCACACATGTTCACACAGACCAGAACATACAGGATATTGAACAAGAACCTGCCCATTTGTAAAAGCATGAAAAATACTGCTATTTAAGAGAATACATAAGAGAAATTGAAAACAGCATCACTTAGTTTGCAATGGTAGATGCATAATTGCACATGATGACTTTGAGATTTATTGGTCACCGAGAGGTTTATCTCCATCCTAGAGCTGTCAGATGCCTCACCAGCAGAACCACCTTTGTTTGTCTGTAAAGTGACAGACTGAAGTTAAATATATAGGGTGGTGGATATTTAAACTTCTGCTGTACTGTTGAGATGACTTTAATTATGTTCCCTCCTAAGTTAGTGTGCACGTGGGTCCGGGACTGAGGCTGGTGAACAAGATGCCCCCTGCTATCACCCTGTATGACCTCAGAGTGCAAGCTCTGTAGTCAGAGTTTTGCCCACCTTCCCATGAAAGTCACCTTCTGCAACTTCAATTTTCTCTTTGTTAATGCTGATAAGATAATATGTCTTGAAAAGTGACTGGTAACTGAGTGAAATGGGCTCCTCCCTTAAGGGCACAGAAAGAGTATGGGTAGAGCTTTGCAACTCTTGTATTTTGCAGAAGAAAATTGCAAAGATAGGGGAAAGAAAGAACTGAGGAAGGATGAGAAAAGAATGTTTTTGTATGACAGGACTTCTACAAATCTGCATACTTCGCATCTGCTCTCAAGAGCTGCCTAAAGCGTATGACTGCTTGCAGCCCCTCCCCAATGCAGTTAATTTCAAAATGGTGACTGTTTAGCACAGAAGCTTTTATAATTCAGGCTGTTATGCATGGGGTAAAAAGGATTTAAACAAAAAAAAGTCTTATTTATCCTTTTACCTACTATCTAGAGCAGCTATTGTACTTAACTGATATTCCAGACCTTTCCCAGACAACCCTTGTAGCAAAAAAAATAAACTGCAAGCTGCATATTTCTTTTTTTTTTTTTTTGCCATCCATCTAATACTTTGTACCTGATCATTTTTGTATGGGGCTTTTAGTGCAAGTAAATCAATACTGACAAACTTTTGAGAACATGCATTAAATGACTCAGCTAAGCACTGAACATATCAGCCCTTTTTCTGCTAAAGCCTCTCTCACTCAACAGGATGAAGAGTGCCCGGATTAAAAGCATGACTAAGTTACATTTATTTTGTTGTATCAAGAACGGGCTTCGTAGCACAAACATCAAAGACTTAATGGACATGCTCCATTTTTTTTTGACGCTTCTATATTAAAAAATCTAATACTTCTATTTATTACATTATCTTTGCAACTTGAAAATGAACAGTAATATCGTCCTTAAAAAAGTTTGCATCCCTAAAAAGCTCCACTCTGCAAGTCTGAATCAGAGCAACTCTTCAGTAATAGAACACAGGAGAAAGCAGAGCTACAGGAATGCTTTGTTTGAAAGTGAAAGAGAAAAAATTGTGTGTGTTTTTTCATTAGAAAGAAGTAAAATTGTCTGTTTGTGAGTAGAAAACCTACATGTCTGAACTTCATGCTACAGGTGGTCAGGCAAGTCTCAGGCCTGATCCTACAGCTGAAGAACTGTAGAAAGAACAGGTAGTCCTTACACTGTTGAAGTAACAGCCTAAGGAGGCTTATTAGGTGACCTTGATAGAAAGATGATTTCAGTTGCTTTATTTTGTTATTGGGTTTTTTGTGTGTTTTTTTTTTTTTCTTCCCCTAAAATGAATGTGAAGTGTAGAGGGCAAGAAAAATTAATGCCCAACATGAGACTGGAGCTAGGTATCAATGCATTAGGAGGATCTCACAGATTTACTCAATGCAAAATAAAATAGATGATTTGTCTAGGACTCCCCGGCAAAAAAACTTAACAAGTCAGGTGTCCAAGTGGGAGAACATATCATTATAACATGGAGTAGTAACAACATTCTCCTAGCCTCCCTACCCTTAAATCAATTTTACCAGGTCATTGATTGATGACTGCCCAGAAAGTTTCCAATTTCTTGCCTATTTCAACCAAGACACTGTAAAAAAAAAAAGTTTTTATTTGAGTCTATTTAATTTCAGTGCACACACATGCAGAATAAGTCCCTAAAACCATTCCACAGAAATTGAGTTGTTGATGTGCCTTTGAGGAATATTTTGCAAAAGGTATGGCAATTGTTATATCTTCAGTCTATGTATCAGTCCAAACAGTTAAATGGTTTTGGGGGAAAATATGGTGAGAAAGACTAATTTTGAAGAAATTCAGTCACTGCCCCCAGTAACAAAGGTCTTAAAGTAAAACATAGCTTTCAAGTTTGGCCATAATGAAACATCACCCCTCAGGCCATCATGAGCCACAAAGCCTCAGCTGAGGTTATGATACTCTAGCGTGTGCCTACAGAGCACAGATTTGTTAACTCATGTTATGATAACCATTACTTGGAAGAATTTTATTTCTAGTGATGGGAGACTTTATAGAAGACGGAAAAGAGAGATAAGTATCCATATACTTATGTGAAGAAAAATGAAAAATTCAGTTAGCCAAGAATTCCATTGAATAATGAACATTATAAAGAAACAAACTAATGTCCACCGTGTAAGTGCACTGCTGATAGGAAAAGTTTTGCTTCTCAATTACTGCACAATAGCATCTACATTAATGAACTAAATAAAAAATGCTTAGACTCTGATTTCAGAAATTCCAGAGAAGTGCTGAACATCCATGCCAGATATTAATTCCTTGCACCCACCAGCAAATCAGGATTAAATATTTCTTCCAAGCTGTTTATCAAGTGCCTAATCATCTGAATAGGGAAGAAAAAGAAAACAAAGAAACTTCAAAGATAAACATCTGTGAAAAGCACCTTTCTCAGTGCCTCTGAAGGTACATTTTTGTGTGACCTTCCCTCTATCCTACAAAACTAAGTGCTCGAGTCAAAGCACCAGGCCTAAAACCCTCAAGCAGAACCTATTCAATGAAACACTGGATTCCCTTTATACAAAAGAAATTAACTTCATTGGTCATAGCCAGCACATGTTCATGAGGGGAAAGCCTTGATTAACTAAACCTCCTTTTATGATAAAGTCACCCACCTAGTCAGCCAAGGGAAGCCAGTAGATGTGGGTTTTTTGGATTTGAGCAAAGCTTTTGATATTCTCACAGAATCTTTCTGGACAAAATGTCCAGCACACAGCTAGACAAGTCCATAATATCTTGGGTGAGCAATTGGCTGACAGGTCAGGCTCAGAGAGTTATAGTAAATGGAGTTACATCAGGCTGGTGGCCAGTAACCAGTGGGTTTCTGCAGGGCTCAATTTTAGGGCCAGCTCTTTTTAATGTTTATATAAATGATCTCGACACAGGAATCCAGTGTACATTAAGTAAGTTTGCTGATGATACTAAACCAGGAGGAGCTGTGGACTCTCTCAAGGGTAGAGGGGCCTTAGAGAGAGATCTGGATAGACTAGAGAGCCAGGCAATCACCAACCATATAAATTTAACAAGGGTAAGTGCAGGATTCTCCACCTGGGACAGGGTAATCCTGGTTATACATACAAACTGGGGAACAGGAGGCTGAAGAGCCGTCCTGTGGAAAGACATCTGAGGATTTGGGTTGACAGCAAATTGAATATGAGTTAACAGTGTGCCCTGGCAGCCAAAAGGGCCAGCTGTGTCCTGGGGTGCATCAAGCACAGCACAGCCAGCTGGTTAAGGGAGGCAATTGTCCCACTCTACACTGCACTGATGCAGCCCCACGTTGAGCACTGTGTGCACTTTTGATCACCTCAATACAAGGACATCAGACTCTAGAATATGTCCAGAGGAGGGTGACCAAGATGCTGAATGGCCTCGAGGGCAAGACTTACAATGAGTGACTGAGGTCACTTGGCTTGTTCAGCCTGGAGAAGAGAAGGGTGAGGGGTAACCTCATCACAGTCCACAATTTCCTCAAGGTGGGCAGTGGAGGGGGAGGGGCTGATGTCTTCTCTCCAGATGACATCTCTGGACATGAGGAAGTGGAATGAAGCTGCATCAGGGGAAGTTCAGATTGGACATTAGGAAAAGGTTCTACGATGGCCTGACTGGCTGGGTAGATGAGGGGAGACCAGTGGACATTGGCTACCTCAACTTCAGCAAGGCTTTTGACACTGTCTCCCATAATATCCTCATAGGTAAGTTTAGGAAGCGTGGGTTAGATGAGTGGACAGTGAGGTGGATTCAGAACTGGCTGAATGGCAGAGGTCAGAGGGTTATGATCAGTGGCACAGAGTCTAGTTGGAGGCCTGTAACTAGCAGTGTTCCCCAGGGATCAGTACTGGGTCCAGTCTTGTTCAACATATTCATCAACGAACTGGATGAGGGGACAGAGTGTACCCTCAGCAAGTTCACTGATGACACAAAACTAGGAGGAGTGACTGACACACCAGAAGGCTGTGCCGCCATATAGCAAGACCTGGACAGGCTAGAGAGCTGAATGGAGAGGAACCTAATGAAATTCAACAAGGGCAAGTGTAGGGTCCTGCACCTCAGGAGGAATAACCCCATGCACCGGTACAGGTGAGGGGTTGACCCGCTGGAGAGCAACTCTGCAGAGAGGGACTTGGGAGTCCTGGTGGACAACAAGTTGACCATGACCAAGCAATGTGCCCTTGCGGCCAAGAACACCAGTGGTATCCTGGGGTACGTTAAAAACAGCGCAGCCTTTTTAACTCAAAGGAGGTAATCCTCCCCCTCTACTCTGCCCTGGTGAGGCCACATCTGGAGTACTGTGTCTGGTTCTGGGCTCCCCAGTTCAAGAAAGACAGGGAACTACTGCAGAGAGTACAGTGGAGGCCTACAAAGATGATCAAGGAAATGGAGCACCTCTCATAAGGAAAGGTTGAGAGAGCTGGGTCTATTTAGCCTGGAGAAGAGAAAACAGAGGGGATCTCATCAATGCTTATAAATATCTAAAGGGCGGATGTCAACAGGATGGAGCCAGACTCTTTTCAGTAGTGCCTGGTGACAGGACAAGGGGCAACGGGCACAAATTGGAACACAGGAAATTCCATCTGAACATGAGGAAAAACATCTTTACTTTGAGGGTGACAGAGCACTGGAACAGGCTGCCCAGAGAGGCTGTGGAATCTCCTTCTCTGGAGATATTGAAAACTGGACGTGCTCCTGTCCAACCTGCTCTAAGTAAACCTGCTGTGGCAGGGGGATTGGACTAGATGATCTCCAAAGGTCCCTTCCAACCTCTACCATTCCATGATTCTTCACCGAGAGAGTGGTCAGTCACTGGAACAGACTCCGCAGAGAAGCGATTGCAGCACCAAGCCTGTCAGAGTTCAGGGACCATCTGGACAATGCTCTTAGTCATATGGTTTAGTTTTCGGTAGTCCTGAGAGGAGCAGGGAGTTGGACTTGATTATCTTTATGGATCCCTTCCAACCTGAGATGTTCTATGATCCTATGATTCTGTTGCTAAGACAGAACAGCAATTTTCTGTCTTTGACAACAGCTACCTGGGGAGAGGGATGACAAAAGGAAGGGGTGGAGGGAGACCGGTAACAGAGGGGTTGATTTCCCACCAAAATCCAGATGGCCTGCTTGATTTAAATGGCTTGTTGTTTCCTGCACTCCAAGTAGGTGTGTTGGTTACCCTGCTGTTGGTGTAGCTGGGGGCAAGGATAAGGAGGAGAAGATGCAAGCAACATTCCTCCTTTCTCTGTGAGCAACTTAAGGAAACATTTTTGAAGAAGAGTCTCCCAGGAGAGAGACACTGCTTCCAGCACTAGTCTACAGCTCAATTCAACATTTGTTGTTTAATCTCACTGCAACCAAAGAAAATAAAGCAGACATTTTACTTCACAGCCAACAGAAATTTAGAAATAATTGGGCTACTGAAATTACTGTTTGTTAGGATTCTTTTTTGGACTAGTTTGAGAGTATGCGTGTACATCTTCAATCTGTGTAATCTATTCAAGAGCTATGTGAAAAATAAGGATTTGTTCAGGATAAAAATATTTTCCTTTGGGAAATTTAGCAGACCTGATATTTAGCTTTCTGGTGGAAGTTTTATAATAATGGATTTTTGCTCAGAATTATGCAAAAAAAAAGGAAGATAGCTTTTTTAACACATTTCAACATATATTAGAAATGGAGCAATGGTTATCTTTGATTATGTAAAGAAAGAAGACAAAGAGGATGAAGAACAACTGTCAGAACCATAGTAAAAGTACTTACCATATAGAAATACTTAATAAAAAGTGAAGAAGCTCTTGCATTACATTTAGTGTACAGCATTTGGAAAGTTTATCAGCCAAAGATCTGTTCAAAGCATTAAGCACCAGAACAAAACAAATGCATACTTCCAAACTCTTTTTTTTAAGGAATTGAGCACCTTACTACAGATGATGCATCAAAATGTCTTCTGGCCTAGACTTGCACCAGTTCTCTTCTTTTAGTCTTTAAGAAGCAGCTAAGACATTAGTACATATGACTTTTGTAGGTTAAGCATTGCATATATACCATCAGAGAGCTGAAGACTGTCAAAAAAAGCTTGAGACAAATTTATTAGCCTTGTCTAATAACGTAATATCTTCTTCAGCAGAGAATGCCAAATCTATTTCTGAGAGTACTTGAGACATCATACATTTGTCATAGTTCTCCTCAGTTTTCTGTTTAATGAATCATTTTCAGCCTCCCCTTCTACATGGAAACGAGCAACAAAAATCTAACATAGCTATGTAGGCTTTCAGTTCATGGGTTGTGTACTACTTCGTATTTTCAAGTTCCCTGCAGAACACTAAACTGTGAAACAAAGTAATACCTTTCCTTCTGCCTCAAGGTACTTCCTGTCCTGCTGTTTCAACTAGAAGCTGAATAAAATATTTAAACAAGCAAGTGAACAGAGAATGAGGAAGCACAACAATGCTAAACATGAGAGCTCCTCTTACAGTAATTTCAACAGTACCAAATGGTCCAAGCTTCCCCTATTCATCAACGTTCTCTATTGCATATCCACCAACATGCACATAAGTACAAAACCAGAAGGCATTGCCTTTTTAGAAATGAAAGCTGGTCTCTCAGCCCATGAGACAGAAGTATACAGCAATGCTAGTACTCAGCAGAAAAATAGCTGGAAGCAGAGAAAACGTACTCTACATATCAAAATTCATTTTGAGGAGTGCAAAAAGTACTAGATAATAACATTGCAATGGTATTATTATTCTCATTTTGAAATGGGGAGGGGGAGAATGTAGGTCTCAATGTCGTGTAGAAGCTGACCTAAATACATATCTGTACAAAAGTAAAAATAAGCGTATATCCACATGTAAAGTGCGAGCAGTGAGGGACTCTTGGAAGAGTGTGCTTCAAAGGCACCCCAGGTCCTACATAATGTCAGCGCTGGCTAAACCTGCCTGGGTGCAAGTTAATGGCAGCAGGCACAGTCCACTTCCCCTAGTGAGCCCTACAGTTACTGCAAATCCATACAACTTCTTTGGCTAGAGGTTTTAAACTGAAAGCATTATCACCAAATGACTTTGTTACTTCCTAGGTCATGTAGAAACAAGAAGTAGAGGGAGGAAGAAAAACATTTTTTCCTCAAGTTTCAGTTCAGTCAAAACCTACACTGTTGGAATTTTTTAGTTTTATTTTATCTCAGTACTTATTTTCTCCAACCTTTTTGGATGATTTCTCTGTGTCAGATATTTAATACAAACATTTCCCTGTCAAGGTTAGTCTCCATCCTTCTAAGTCTCCATTTTTCAGCTAGAAAACAGGGAGGATCTTACATCCCATCTAAGTCTAGTGAGCTGACTCAAGGGATAGAAAAAAAAATATAGCATGAAGCACCAGATTTCAGTACACTTCAGTGAAACAACCATTTAAATAGTGGGAAGAGACAGGATGAGAGAACTACATGTGAAGCACTGAACTTCTTTGCTGACACCCGTGTTTTCCAGTGATCAGAGATCTTCATGATATAAAGGGCAATTTCTTTCAGTACTTTCGGTTTCCCACTGAATACTTCAAAACCTAGGCCTGATGATGCCTACATGATGCATTTTCTGCCCGAGAGACACAGACCTCAAACTGGAGATACCAGCTAGCATGGCCCCTTCAGAACAGCAGTGTTTCTGCCATGTTGGCAGTGTCCAAGCCAGAAAGACCTGAAAGGGAGATACAGTTCTCCATCTGTCAAAACTTCGAACTGGTGTGGCATCTGTGGGTGGATCTGATTTTTCTATCTTGAAACCAGTCAATTAAGAGCATTTCAGGAGCTCAAACTGAGAAAAGATTTAAGAACCAAATGCATCAATATGTTGGGAACCATACTCAAAAACTTTCACCCTCACTTAGGTCTGTCTGCTGATGGACAGGAAAACGCTTTATGTATTTTGACTTCACACAGAACATCAGTTTTGTCTAAACCCACAGTGGAACCTCCTGTACAGCTGATACTTGCCTTTTGCCCATTCTGCCAGTGATACATTTGCTCGTCCTGCCATCGCAGTGCTACGCGAGCTGGCTGTACCTTTGCTATCTCTTGCCTATGCTAAAGTCACCTCAAAAGATTAATAGGTCTCCATTCTTCAGCACTGTCATTTCAGCACCTTTTATAAAGGTCATTCGCACTTAAAAATGAGGTAGTTAGAAAACAGTTAAACATCTCTGGCAGAATGACTTTTAGGTCACAAGATACACAGGGCCTCACTGTGTGTGACACTCCCATTAAAAAAAAAAAGTAATTTACTGATAACTAAAACTGGTCTAATAATTCATGCATGCAAATTAAATAGAAAACAGAAGTATTTTAGGAGGCTAACATCCATTATTACAGAGTGTATATGCCCGAGACAAAGCTGACAAGTTTCATGGCCATTTTCACCATAGTCATGATAAAAATATTACATTTTATGGTTTGCAGCAGATTAATGAGAAAATACTTTTAAGTGCAGTTTTAATATTAAGAAATTAGCAGAGATTTAACGGTCCTTATTTAGTTGAGTTAAGCAAAAGAAAAAAGCCCTTCAACAACTACAAACATCAGCTTGTGATCTGTGCCTCATTAATTCCTTTCACACAGCTAGAAAGTGGGTGAAGCAAAGACAGCATCCAGCAACAAGTGCCTTCGTGTGAAGATTGATTTTTCTTTTTTGTTTTGTTCTTAATGCAGAATGTGAATAGAATCCACAGAACCAGAATCCCAATAATTTGAACTGGCCAAATCTAGGTTTTATTTTTTGGGGGGGGGGGGGGGTGGGGGTGGGTGGGAATAATGAAATAATTTTCAGTGCCACTGAAAGTGAAACACAGGGATGCAATGCAGAGTGAGCAGAAAGCAGACAAGCCCCAGTTCATTGTGGTAACTGTCAACACTCTTTCTATCTTCAGAAGATCATGTTGGTGTCATTCACAAGGAAAGAGTAGAAAATTGTTGGGGTGAAATATAAATTTTGCCTCCCTCAACACTGAAGTGTCATTTCCAACTATAAACTTGACAGTGCAGCATTCCTATCTGTCAGCTGAAGGAGTTATGCCAAGTCGCAGCTTCAGGGTTTAGCTTCGCCTACCAACAATCCAGTGAAAAACTATGTGGCTCCTTTCCCGAAAGGGTAGCAAGATATCCTCCACAGAGTGTAACATGGAGATTTCCACCTCAATGGCCACAGGATTTCTGAAGGCAGCAACTTCACTGTGACTGCATGGACCAGCCATCAAATTGGTGACTGCCTGCATAGCTATCATGTTTCGATTTCCAGAGATTTGGCAGCTCTGTTTGGAGACATGGAAACCAGAGCATTGTACCAAATCCTTTGAGCACCATTGTAGCTGTGAGAGTCATACAGAACAGGTGTTTGCAAGTCCTAAATCTGCATAGGAAAACCCTTACACCTTCCTCTATAGCATCTGAAAGTACGACACACCCAAAATAACATAAATATCATCTTTCAATAGCTCTATGTATCAAGACAATCTGTACATTTCTGGATAAATGAAGACAGGAAGAGATTTAGGTCATTCAAATCTGTGTCTTATCCATCCCAGTTATGACATACCATGTTAGAGTTTACCTTAAGCATCTATTTTAATGCTGCTGCTTTTGATTCAGCACCAAAGACATACTTGCTGGCACCATAATTCATTGGAAAAAATATTCATTTGCTGAGGAGGATGAAGATGACAGCCCCTTGGATCAGGCTTCTAACAAGGAGGAACCTACCAGAGAAGGGACCATGAGGGGCTCCCAACAGTTCCTTACTCTGCAGGTGGATTTTTAAAACAAAGCTATAGAGGCAAAACAACCAGCTTGACATCCTTGCCTGACTCCAAGCAAGGGGCTGAACTTGACCCTCCCGCAAACTTCCTGCCTGCTTCAGCAGCAGGACCTCGGTTGCTTACGTAGAAGTTTGTAGAGAGACAAGTGCAACCATTAGGCAGTTCCATATCCATCTGAGTTGCAGAACAGTGACTACAGATGGATTTATACATCCCAAATGATTAACACAACCCAAACACTAACAGCTGTTCTAGCACATGCGCTTCTCTGTGTCCCTCATCGTGTTTTACAGGCTTTAGGATTTTGGAAATTCTGCTCACAGGAGGCAGTTTTACTGTAACAATTTAAAATTCTAACCAAATATTTGCATGTATGTATTGCCACTGTATTATGGAAATGATTAATAAGAAGATTTATGCACTTGGATATTGTAGTATTCATCCTTCACAAGGTGTTTTCATCCTGCCTAAGCATTCCGGATAAGATTGCATCTACTGGGACACATTATAATTAAATAAATCTATCATTTTTGCAGTTATACTTATGTTCTTAAGCTCGATTAAAACTCAGTTCAACAGATTCTTATCATGGACATCACTGGTTTGAAGTACAGCCAGGTCAGCTCCCTGCTGCTGTACTTTTCCCCATCATTGATTTTTCCCCAGAGAAGAGAGAAATATTAAAATACAGTACTTGAACAGGGCTCTTAGTCTGAGTGAGCACAGGGAGGCACTGGATGGATGGAGGCAAAGGAAGGCCAGGATAAAAATTAAGGAAAAAGGATATGTAACGAGTAACAAGCAAGGCTACAAATTATTTTGTTATATACTGATTTAAACTACCCTAAGTAAGCACTTTTGGTTCTGAAATTCAGTTCTTATGTACAGCACTACTAGTAAATCAAATAATTCAAGTGTTTGCACAAAAGGGATGCAAAAAGATTGAAGGCAACAGCAGCCAGAAATCCAGATATTCTAATCCACAGACAAAGAACATCCCCCTACACATTCTGCTTGCTCACTCCAGACAGGAATGCGATACCTGCTCCATGAGAAGGCTCTGCACCAGCCCCTGTATTTCAAGGCAAATTCTGTGGGTCAGCCGGTGAGCAGCTAAAATACATTATTATGGACTCATTTGAGGATTTACAGTATCTCCTTTCTTCAGATAGAAGATGGTTCAGAAGTTACTAAGATTAAAGGCCAAGGTTTCAAAAGCTTTCACTTTTTTTGGAAAAGAGGAAAAAAAAAAAAAACTAACCCCACAAATTGAAGAGCCAAATTGATACATTAAAAATTGAATCCTCGTTTTCAGAGGCTGAATGCTCAGGACTTTTGGAAGATTCAGCCCACTTATGAGACTCAAGCTGGGTATTTTGAAGCAGCTAAAGTCACTAGTTATTTTGGAATTTTTCTGCTGAGAAGCTGTAATCAGCATGGCTATGCCACAGACTCCTGAGACTGGTCATGTCAAAGCATTAACTGAAGTCACAGCTGGTTCTTGGACTGCCCATTACAGCTTGTCCTCAGGGCCCTCAACCCCAAGCCACTGCTTCCAAGAAACCTGTTACCCAAAAACCCCCTACCTGCTATCCTGGCTCCCTCCTTAGTCCTACAATGACTGTGTTTATATTTGCAGAAAGGTTTTTCCCCTCCAAGTCATAGAATCATGGTATATTTTGGGTTGGAAGGGACCTTTAAAGGTCATCTAGTCCAACCTCCCCCACAATGAGCAGGGACATCTACAACTAGATCAGGTTGCTCAGAGCCCCGTCCAACCTGACCTTGAATGTCTCCAGGGACAGGGCATCTACCACCTCTCTGGCCAACCTGTTCCAGTGTTTTGCCACCCTCATTGTAAAAAAATGCCTTCTTTTTATCTGGTCTAAATCTACCCTCTTTTAGTTTAAAATCACTACCCCTTGTCCTATTGCAACAGGCCCTGCAGAAAAGTTTGTCCCCATCTTTCTCATAAGCCCCATTTAAGTACTGAAAGACTGCTATGAGGTCTCCCTGGAGCCTTCTCTTCTCCAGGCTGAATAATCCCAACTCCCTCAGCCTTTCCTCATAGGACAGGTGTTCCAGCCCCCAGTCATCCTCATGGCCCTCCTCTGGACCCACTCTGATAGGTCCCTGTCCTTCTTATGGACAGGGACCCAGAGCTGGATGCAGTCCTCCAGGTGGGATCTCACCAGAGTGGAGTAGGGGGGCAGAATCACTTCCCTTGACCTGCTGGCCATACTTCTTTTGATACGGACCAGGATATAGTTGGCTTTCTGGGCTGCAATCATACGTTGCCGGCTCATGTTGAGCTTCTTATCAATCAACACCTCCAAGTCCTTCTCAGGAAGGCTGCTCTCAATCCCTTCATCCCCCAGACTGCATTTGTGCTTGGGATTGCCCTGATCCAGGTGCAGGACCTTGCACTTGGCATTGTTGAACTTCATGAGGTTCACATGTGCCCACCTCTCAGACCTGTTAAGGTCCCTCTGGATGGCATCCCTTCCCTCTGGCACATCAACCACTCCCTACAGCTTGGTGTTGTCTGCAAACTTGCTGAGGGCGTGCTCAATGCCACTATCCATGTCTCCAACAAAGATGTGAAACAGCATCGGTCCCTATACTGACTCCTGAGGAATACCACTAGTCACCACTTGGACATCAAGCCATTGACCACAACTCTTTGAGTGTGACCATCCAGCCAATTCCTTATCCACCGCACGGTCCATCCACCAAATCCACATCTCTTCAATTTAGAGACCAGGATATCGTAAGGGACAGTGTCAAATGCTTTGCACAAGTCCAGGCAGATAACGTTTGTTGCTCTTCCCTTATCCATCAATACTGTAACGCCATTGTAGCAAGTCTCCCTGGAGCCTTCTCTTCTCCAGGATGAATAATCCCAACCCTCTCAGGCAGCCCTGGGTGCCAGTCTCACACTTATTAGAAAAATGCAAATGCTACTACCATGGTCTGGGAGATGGTCTATGAATGCCTTTAGAAACACAGCATGCTGAAGTAGAAATAAATGCCCTGGTAACTTAAAGCGAGGTAACACCTCCAACTACAGAAATATTGCAGCACGACATTATTTAGGTTATATCAATCATAATTTGATTGTATAAAATGTCAGAGTAATTTAAAAAAGGAAAAAAAAAAGAGAGAGAGAGAAAGTTTCCACACATCACTTAAACAACCAGCTGTTTCTCCAGTTCATACTCATAAGACCAAGCAGGTTATCAGCTTCAGCTATCTCTGCCAGGCTGTAGTAGCTCACTGAGACTGTTCTACACTCAGTACTTTACTAGGATCTGCAGGGGATTGTATATGGAGTAATTCTAATGTATCCATGTGCTGCTGGTAACAAATATACATCTACCTGTCCCTCATTCATATCAAAACACCAGAGCATTTGGTACGTGAATGACTAGCACTAAGAGCACCCCAGGCACATGCTAGGGTCTCTTTCAAACAACAATATTAGGGGGTCTTTCATCATACACCCACACCAGCCTTTGAAATGCAGTATCCCTGCGTGAAACAGATGTAGAGTTAGTGTTACATGTATCCTGTTCTGAGAAAAGTGTTCTTTCTGCCCTCTCATCTCTTCTTCAAGACAGCAAGGCTTCAGTGGTCTTAGTCCTCTTTACCTGCCCTTTTCCTCCTTTACAAGGTCTTCCACATATACTTTTAGTTAAAAGGCAGGATATTATTCATTAAAAAAACCTCCAAAGTACCATCTTGTTGAACAGAAAGGACGCCCAGGTAAGAAAGAGACAGTCAGTTATGAGAAAAATAAGCAAAAGCCAAATCCATTTGAGTAACTTACCCCAAACATGAAGAATCTCAGACTGCTGGGTTTTGCTGCTTTCCTCAAAAGTGGTACTACTCCTTGACACTCACACTAGGTCTACAGTACCTCCCAGTCTTTCTTAACATCTACTGCATCAGGAATAATACAACATAGAAGCAGGTGAGTGATTTGATTGTCATTATAAACAGCTGCCTTTAGCAGAGAGGAGTGGCAAAGTACCAATGTTCTGGAATTAAAGGAGCAACCATAACATTTCAGTGTATGGTTTGCCTTGATAAACACAAGTCTACCTGTTTTGGGAATAAGCAGGAGATGAATATGGTGTCCCTTTCACGTGCAGAAAACAAACGTTGACTTAAACAGTGCCCATACCCTCTTCCATAGCATCAAGCGGCAAGACATGAAAGTTGTGTTGTGCTTCTTGGGGGTCTTACAGTGAATAGGTAGGACAACCCAAGTGTGACAACAGGCTCAAACAATACCAGCATTATAGATCCAAAATTAAGTGTTTGAGCTACCAGGGTAATACATTTCTGCCTTAGACCCTGATCTAGTAAAGACCTATGCAGGTGCTTAGCTTTAAGCACAGACAAAGTGCCACTGCTTTCAATAGAGCTATTCATGTGTTTAAAGGCCTGGAGCTTTAGAGTGCTGATTCCTTGGGTCTGGGATTAGCTAAAATTTATACCACCAGTAATTCTCAAGAAAGGCACAATCACTTGTCTGGTCTTATTTATACCAACATTTCCTCCAGGTGGAGGGAATTCCTTTAGAACAGAAATTACCTACACTGAAAAGCCAAATGATCTTTTTGTAATACTGCAATAGCCTGCAACCAAAATAAGACTCTTAAGCTGACAAAAGATCAAGACCACTGACATAAAATTGGATTAACATGGAAGAATATTGGCTTGGTTTCATTTCCGCATTTCTTCCCATAATGGCCCATTATAACCAATCATTTAAAAGGGTAGTTAGCATTCCAAAATGCTAACAGGAAAAACAGGCAACAAATAAAATACAGAAACATTTATTTCCAACAGGGTAAGAAGGACTCCAGTGAAAAGATTACTTCAGTAGTTTTCTGCTTTATTATGTTATCTACATCTGCATTGACAGTTGTTGCTGGGGTCCCAGGAGGTAAAAGGACACAAATAATATATTTTTGCTTTTTTACTTCACTTTATTGAGTTTAAAATTCACAGAAAGTTCTTCCACCTAGTGGTTTTCTTGAAAATGAACAAGGTTTTTTTGAAGGAAACTCCTCTAATTTTTGGGGAACATTTGGGAGGCAGTTCCCATTAGCAGGTTGCTGCCATTTTCCTTCTGCCTTCCGGATGTAACTAATTTTGGGGGAGTGGATGACAAAGGGTTGATTTTGCAACTCTCTGTACTGTTACTTCACTCCCATGGCTAAAAGCAATGCCCTATTTCAGCCATCTCCAGGCTGGAGCATGCAACTCCATGTCCCACAGTGACTGCCTGCTCAAACTTCACAGTGTGAGCCAGACTGTGGAAACATGTATGTTGTTGGGTATCACACCCTGTTTCAGTCTTTCAGGACAGACTTCAAGAATTGCCGAATCCATTAAAAAATTTGTCTGCTGTAAGGTCTACAGCATTCCTGTCTCAGACTCATATGTGCCAATTCATGTAATATATGAAAAAATATGGGGGCTAGTATTTTACTCCAACCACAGCAAAAAACCAAATTACATTAACAATTTCTATGGATAATTCATTTTTCATCTGTTGTTCTAGCAGAAATATATCTGATAACTGGGAAGAAGACAATCTCTTCTGCCCATTGTATTTTCCAATAACTTTAATATTTCTATTGAAAAGAAACCTGCAGTAAGAATTACTTTATAAGCAAATGCCAAGTCACACAAACCAACAATACTGCACAATTTGTGCTGATAAAGTCTGGCAGTAGTTTATTGACTCCAGAAGGCTTCATCATGAAAATTAACATTTAATTCTCAGAGGACAAAATATTTCTCATTGCTCAAAATATCTCCTTTTACACTTTAACTTGAAGAAACCAATCCCCAAACCCTGTTCTCAGCAACTTTTGTGTCAGAGACAGAGTGATAGCCATTGAAAGCTCTGTTCCCCGCTCTAACAAGGTTAATCACTTTAACAACTTCCATGACATCTGGCAGCACTAGTACCTTCCTGCATGAGGCTTTCTGGTACCTCATTCGTTGAAAAGGTAGGAAGTTCACTCCATATTTCTTTTTAAGTAAACCAATAAAACTGTTGACTGCCCCCCCCTCCCCCCCGTCAGGAGAACCGTCAGTAGAACCGTCAGTAGAACCGTCAGTCACCACAGCTGTTATTTTTTTCAAAGCCACTAAAGCAATTCACAGTGCCCTTCACAGGATTAAAAATAAAATCCTTTTTATGGTGCCATGCAGGGATAACAGCCTCAGCCATTCCTCATGAACCTTAAAATCCTTGTTAATCATATAAAAAATACCAACAGTTGATTTAAAGTACAGCAGTTACCTCTGCACTTTCCACAAAGTGCCAAAGAATAAACAACTTCATTATCCATTTCCAGTTTCAGATTTTCATTCAAAATCACACATATAGCTAACTCAGGTGACATTTGTCATGAAAGGGACACAGATTCAATTTCTGTTGCTGTTGCTAGTACTTTCTCATCATCAGGCGCTGTGACAGATGCTACAGCATTGCTATATGACAAATTCTGCGTCAGCTAAATCTATTCTTTGGCTATGCGACCGATACATTTTACAACATTAGGTGCACTAGTTTTCTGGTGTGAAATCCTGGCTTCATTGAAGTCAAAGGCAAAAATCCCATATGCTTCAAATCTTGAACAGAGCCAGGGTTTCACCTCTGGCTTATGCCACCCCCATATTGTTGAAACCCCCACTCTGAAGCGAAAGCATCTCTGTCACTGACAAACAAGCTCTGGTTCCTCTACATTCATTAGATTTCTCCAGTCTTAATGAAAATAACCCGGCAGAGTGTGCTAGGGACCTTCTGTCCCTGAGTAACAGGTCCAGTAGATCTGTGCTACAGCAGTTCAAGATGTATGTTTTTTCCCCTCTTGGTGCTACAGCTGTCTAAAAGCTCTTATTTTAGTTTATGCTTTCAATAGCTATGACTCTCTCCACCCTGTCCATTATAACTTTGCTGTCTGGCAAAGCAATGACGGCCATTCAGCTGTTAAATGACCTTGCCCAAAGCTAGTCTCTATTGGGTTATTAGACACCAACCTTAGGAGCAAACCCACATTTCCCTCAGATTTGACTGGGAGAATGATGGCTGAGTTATCAGACTGTCTAAAATCTTACTGCAACCTGGAAAATGCCTTCTTAGCATATATCATAACCGTAGATGTCTTAGTGAGTAAAGAAATGAGCTCCAGAGTAAACACTCTTGCTGAAGTTTGCCCACCCCTGTCAACATTTGTTTAAAAATATGTCGACATTTTGGATGAGGTTATAAAGATTTCCCCTACGAACAGAAAAAATGTGCTGGATGAAACCGTGAGTGCCAATTCTGTTTCCATTTTCATCCTCCCCCATTTTTTTGGCCTGTGGCTCACTTCTGAGAAAGCTGGAGAAGAAAAGGAAAGGTCACCAGAATGGCAATAGGTTACAAAAAGAGGGAAGCAGCGTGATGTACTGCTCACCAACAGCCGGAAAAGGATGTAAAAGGGAATGAGGACTTTATCTGAGATTAGACCTGCACTGTGAATCCTTGAACCTTGGCTGAAGAATGCCCAGGCAAAACATTTTAAAGAAAGAGTTGGGACAAAGCTCTCCTTCCCCTTCCAAGTATTTGGTATTTTTTTGTAACATAAACACAAGACTTGATGAAATATAAATACCTTAGTGCATATTTTTTAATTATTATTTCAGTAGTGATTAAAGTGAATAAACAAATACGCTGCACTCTTGCCTGTAGCACTTAAAATTCAAACCCTGCCAGGATATGAAACCTGGAACTAGAAAGGATAGAGAATTATATGTAGTAAATTCATCAACCTTGAGTGGCCAGCACAAAGCAAAGAAAATTAAGTAACCCCCCAAAAAAACCAGAAATTAATTTAAATTGTTTCTTCCAAGTATCTAAGCATCTAAGGTTTTCGTAGTAACACAAGTAAGAACATTTTATTTTTAACAATGTGGTTTTTTTAAACCCAAGACTGTAACTCTTTTTCCTCAGAACACCACTTTGAAATAGCAGAAGATGAGAGGGACACCTTTCAGCTTTAATAAACTGAGGAATATTTATGAGAATTAGCTTGGCATCTTCTTTGAAGCACCAGACCCCTGAGATGAATACGATGGGTACAAGGCATACCTATTACCGGTGTGAGAGATGCTTCAGAATTTGTGATGTGGTGTAACTCCAAGGGCAGGCGGGCACACAGGAATGCACCGACTCTCTGCGGTTTGGGACACACCTGACATTAATCCTCACGGCAAGACTAGCCCAAAGGAGGATGCTAAAGACAGGACAGGCTTCTAGGGTGGGCGCTGGTGTCTGTGCAGGCACATTAGCTTTGGAAACCACATATTGTTATTTGATGGCTTTATAGTGCTCCAACAAAGAAAGCAGAATGAAGCAGAAACTCACCTTTTTAGCAAGTGAGAGAGATAAAGAACGAGAATAAAGTGTATAATTAAACCTGATTAAAAATGATTACATTTCCATTGCATTACCGATGATAATAAGAAAGAAAACAGAAAATAGAGGAAGTGCTATGAATACCGCCTGTGATTAAAAAGAGAAATGGACTGTCCTTGCCTGACTTCCATTTAGTATGAGAGATGAGCTGTTTGGATTGTAGTATATTGGGCTCTTTTTCTGTACCACACCATGGAGTGTTGAGAACACAGAGAAGAAATCTAAATAACCTGTTCATAAGAAAAAGAAAAAAAATGCTGATGACCTGTAAGCAGCAGTCTGAAGATGAAAAGTAATTGGTATTGAGCCTTCTTAATTATTTTTTCCAGTTTCAGGCCTTTAATATAGTTCTGACTCTTACTGACACACCTAAATGAGGTTTACAGAACGCAGAGTGTGAATTCTGTGCTCATTAATGGAGAGGCGGCAGGACAAAGGCTGCAGATGTTTTTTTCTTCTTTCACCTAGTTTAAATCACCACCCACCCACGATTAAGACTTCATGAATGCTGGTGGGCCTCTGAAATGGAAATCCTTTAATGCATCTCCAGACAAACATGGCACTGGCAGAAGAAGGCAGGCAAGATGATCCCTCTGAATCTTTTTGATTAACTAATATGTAAAAGGCTGCAATCTCAGTGTCCATCAGGGCATGCTAAAATAAACACCACCAGAAGGAAACAAATTATGCAGTTCCCAAGGAAAAAAATTAACAATGATGAAATCACAAACCCAGGCAAGTCCTTAGAGCACAGTGTTTACAATCCTGCACCATCTTTGTGTGGAACAGAGAAAAGATATCCCCGCTAAAAAAAAAACCCAACTATTGGAAAACAAACTGGCTTATTTAAGGCAGAAATAGTAATGGCAAACAGGGCAGTAGTGGAAGGTCTTGTGCTTCTACTTATGTAAAGATATTGGAGGTCAATAATCACCTTCTGCATTTCTGATGTGCCAGTGGATTTGTTAGAGTGCCCAGTTGGCCTCCAAAGATGTTCCTGCTGCTGGAAAAGGAGACACCTTCCTCTTCTTAAGCCTCTGGGAGGTACTTATAGTGCCTCAACGTGGGAGAACACCATGCATCTGCTGTGACACCAGCCTGATGGCTATGACATCTTCCTGCTCAGAAACACCCTTCAAGGGGAACTTCTCCCTATGGGCTACATAGGGGACCCGGGGAATTAGCCTTGACTGGGTGACTAAATTACCTCCATTACTTGAGCTGGGTACCTAAAATTAGACTGTGCAAGCACCAGCCTCTCTCTTTCCTTTGTGTAAGTAGTTATACGTGCTGTTGCAGCATGTGCAGTCATGTCCAAATTACTGTCAGTTTATTTCATCTGAGTGCCAGTGACAATGTACCTAGGGCAGCAGAGACCCGAGCATTGGCTATTGAGAGCAACAGTGAAAAAAAACCATGATATATTCTGTCGTGGCCAGCCTGAAGCAGGGCTCCATTGCCCTGGTTTCACTCTGCTTGTGCTAGAGCCAGCTGGACTACACCTTGCTCAGCTGTGCTGGAATATGAGCCCCTCATACCTTCAGCTACAGTGTAGATGGACCATCACTGCCTTTCACGAGTGCCGTGGCTCAGCAATGGGCTGCAAGCAGATCTGAGCCCACCCAGAAGCAGCAACAACCTGGTAGTGCTAGAAGTGTGGAGGAGAGCAGAATGGGACCATTAGCTGTGGCAACAGGAACAAGTAGAACATCTCTGTGTAGCAAGTGTGAGGTGTTACCCAACTTTTCCCAATTTTATCAAACTTCTACCCTTTCCATCGCTTTCTTAGGAAGAAACGGATGAAGGCTTAGTGCCATTTGCTCACTAGGGAGGTCAGGGCAGTCCATGTTCCTTGGTGAAGTGCCCAGCTCTGGTCAGGGAAAGCAGGGAGAAAGCTGCATCTAAACAGGTAGGTAGGTGTCTCATGATAAAACCAAATACAGCTAAGATATGACAGGGCTACAGTAGTTAAAACATAAGTGCTTAAACTCAATTTTTTATCACCCCTCCAAATAATTGGATGACATATAAGTGCCTGGAAAATAGTAATACATTACCATCACAACATACAACAAGACTCTAGTAGATGAAACGCTAGAAGAAATAGTATAGTTGGGAGACTTAGAAAACAAATAAATGGTTTCATATCACCTACTTTTTCTGATCGGTAACACAGGTTTGAATACCTTTCAATTTTTGTTCTTATTCTATTTATTAATGAAGAGGCAGGGGAAAGAAGGCAAGAGTATCACATGCAGCAGGCAGCCTTCAAAAGTTTCTTGCACTTTGAATAACTGCTGGTTCAGAAGATGCTAGGAAAAAAACTCACAAAAGATTGCATGATCAACTGAACTTTTTCATCGCACTTGTTACAAAATATGGTGTATGTACCATAAGGAAATAATGTTGAATATGCTCTACTTGGTTGAATGCTCCAGTATATTCTCATTCACAGAAAATGACTGGGAACAACTGGCATCTCACTACATCTTGCCAAAAGCCTGAAGGGAGCTTCTGTAATGAACTCCCTGCCTTTAGCTTTCCTTAGCATTGAAATGTCAGGGCTGAAAGTGCTACTGTGAACAGCGCATGTAGGAATAGCATCATCCAAGATGATGGCAGACATTATGTGGAAGGAGATTATGTCGCATGAAAAAAATAAACATAAACAAATAGCCAGTCTCCTGATGCCTGAACACTCCTGTGCTTTGAAATACAAACCTGTCATTGCCCAAATCTCTTTGGGCAGAATCAAGAACAATTCTGCCTCTGAGCCAAAGCAGTTTTGTAGAGTGAGCTGGTGCAATGGAGATTTGTTCTTTTATTCCCCTCCTTCATGTGTGGAAAACTAGGGAAAAGGGAAAGCAAAAGATAATGGAGGATAAACACTGAGTTTTTTTGCTTGTTATCATTACTTCTTTGGCTACGTGATCCATAGTTGTGAGAGGCCAGTAGAGCCAAGCTGACCATGCCGTTAGATGCCAGGAGCAGTCTGGTCACAGTCTGGTTTTGGGTCATTGTTGTTCCCAAGGTGGGTAGAATACAGGCAACACGGTATTCATGCAGAGCACTGCGTCCTTAAAGGCTCAGTGGCTGAGGGGTAGTCATCATCCTTAAAATAGGAGATACTAGCAGACCTGTGAAGAAAGCGCCTTTCAGTGTGACCCACAGAAAGAAAGAGGAGGGGAGCTGTGGCAGCCCAGTAGGGGAGAGGGCCCGGAGAACAGTGAATACCATTCTCCTACTGGAGTCCAAGAGGGTAAATTCTAAAAACCCAAATTTAACTTAGCTGGCCAAGGGTTTCTTTGGTTGCCTTCTTTGTCCTATTTCTTTAGACATTCTTGGCAGGAAGAATTGAACTGAATAAAATTGTTTTGGTATACATTGGTGTCACCCCTGGAAGGAAAAAAATCTCATGCTGTGGCAAAGACCATATGTTTATTTTTCTTGTATTTAATGTCTACTGTAGTGCTACATCTTAAAAAGCATGCTGCTAAACTGTGCAGCCTGTAAAATAGACATCAGGAGTTATGTGCACAGTGTGAAATATCCCAAGATTTAATTTGAATTTGCACCATTACTGAGACGCTTGTGCAATTATGTGCTGCGTTGCATTTCTAGCTGGGGACCAGAGAAGAGGGATGGTGTTTCAGAAATACCTATAGACAAACCACAGTCTTTAAAAATGGATTAGTGATTGCAGGTCCTTGACTTCAGAGCCTTGAAAGGGCTCTGTTCAAGGGGAGGCAAGGAAAGAGGGCAAAAGTAAAGATGTGTTTAGCACCTTCTGAGTGCTAGCCCTTTTAACTTATCTCAAGCTGGGCACCCTGATGTAACACTTCTGACAGTTTGGGTCCACAGAAAGATTCGGACCTCAGTCTGACTGTAGACCTTGCAACAATGCCTGAACAAAGGGCAGCGTATGCCTGCACTGCTACCAGAGATGACCATTGAACAGACACAGACCCACCTCCATCCCTGTCCAGCATTCTGGGAGGGCAAGGGCCACAGGGGACCCATGGAGGCTGCTCTCCTCCTCAGGCTTCCATCCAGCATTTCTGCAGATGATACGGGACCAAGAGGAGGATCTAGCATTTTGGTCTCTTGTACCCCCTTGCAAACGATGTTGCAGAGTGGCTCCTACTTTGAGGTCATCCTCTTCTTGTGATTTCCTATTTTCCCTCAGTAATACACAATAGCATTTTTTTTTTTTAATAAATATTACAGGAACCATATCGTTTATCCTGTGTGGAGAAAAGAAAGGTTTAGGTGCAAAAGACAGACATTTAATAACTCTCATGACTTGGACAGCCTCTTCTATTATGGCATCATTTTGTTTGAACTGTGGGGCCAGAGTGCAGCCAAGAGATGTCTGTTGCTTGACTGACAAACGGCTGGCATAAAAAACATCCAGTGCGATGTGAACGATCATTCCTTCTAAGGGCAATGTGGACTCTTTCTCTCTGACTCAGTTTTATCTCTGAAGGTGAATGCCTACTCACCTGCAATATATTCTGCCTGCAAATTGGCAAATGCCATTGTAATGGTTCTCATTTTATCTTTTTCTATTAAGCCTGAGGAAAGAAGTTATGAGGAATAGAGAGACATTTTTGTTTTCTCTGCAGAATCTCCTATATAAGCAAAACTTATCAAAAGGCACTGTTTATCATTTGATTTGGAAATAATTTTGCCTTTCAACATTCCCTGCGTATGTCAAGAGGAATAGAGGCTTGCAGGAAAAGGAGATGAAATATCCTCTTGTTGTTATTTATTGATTTTGTACAGCTCAGCATGGAAGCTTCATATAACAAAAAGAGCAGCTTAAGAAAGATGACCAAGTCATCAAGAACCACTTAGGTACACAACTGCTGAAACAAGAAAATGCACAAGGTTATTGCCTGCCAGAGGAATATGCACACAAATGCCCTCGTACCGAGGCGTGTGTTTCTGTGGAAAGTGTGAGCAACCCTTGGGGAGCTGAAATTTACCCCTATGATGTGACAGGCAGCTGGGCGGCCTTTGGGGGCTTTGTCCGGGCCTCAGCAGTGGCAGCAATCATGGACACCCATCCTCACGTGCTCCCAGACTGGAAGATCCGAATAAGCACAGTCAGTCTTGTCTCCCACAGTTGATGCGCAGATCTCCCCAAGCTGTACCAGCCCCAGGTACTCACCACACTGTGCAGACAGTTGTGAGGAACCTCCCTGGTCACAGTGTGCATGTCTGCACTGGCTGATCCCATGCTAAGCCTTAGCTAATACTGTTTCACTTTTAAATATTAAAATCAGAACCTGGCATAAACCCATATTTAGGCAAACCAAAAACAAAGCAAAAGGAGTTCAGTCTAGCAGTGCATTGCTTTGGAGATCATATTTTTTAATGCTGCCTACCTACACACAACTTTCAAACACATTTCCATTGCTTGTATTGACCACAAGTATCTTTTCCTTGTGAGCTATTTTAAACACACAATGAGATTAAACCCAAATCCATAGAGGTTTTAATTTAGTCTTGGTAGTTGGGTAAAGGCACATCGAAAGACTTAAAAACCCCACAAACCACACCATAAAACAAAAAAATCCCTACCCCAAGCACAGAAAAGTAGCAATAGTACCATCATGCTGTTTTACTTGGCAATAATATAGTTCCCTCATCAAGATAAACTACTCAGCCTTCAGCCTTGTAGTTTATCTGCTCAGGAACTGGATTACTGCCTCATAAAACAGTGCAATGGTGCAATTATCACTTCAATATTAGGTAGGTACTGCAAGGTGCTTTCATTCTGTGTTAGGTGGGACACTTTATGGTAGCTATAAAGCCGATGTACCTTCAAGTATTTTCTACAACCATAAATTAATGAATCATACTGTGGGCTGTGTCTTTAACAAAGTGAATAGCTTCTTTCCTTGCAACAGGCATTGGAGGTATGTGAGGTTGTATGCAAGTGGTATGGATGTCAAACTGCAGGAGGAGCTTTAAGATGAAGATGCACGATGCTGAGACAGAGCTATATGTTTGAGATTTCACTAATGAGCGTTTCTACTGAACTTTACCTCTCAAAATATTTTCACTATGTTTTCCTAAACCCTTCATCTGGGATTGATTAGGTGCTAACTTTTGTGCAATACCATGTAGGATTCTTTGGACAAGGTAGAACTTACCATTTTCTTTCATTAGATGCTCACATACAGTAGGAGCAGATCCGCGATGAGACCAGGAGAGTACTCTTACTTCCTGCGATGTAGCTGGGCTGGGAACAAACACCAACATGTTCCACTTTTGATGGTAAGATTGCTTGTAGGAAAAAGGAGTAGTACTCACTGCAAACCCCCCTGTGTCACTGCTTGCAGACTAGGTGGATGCAGAGGGATGGGGATGCGCAGGGAAAAATGTCACACAATATACAGTATTTTCAAAGTCTGGAAGAGATGGTAGTAAAGACCTTTTCTATACCTGGGTTGGTAGCTGCTGCAGTGGAAAGAATATCAGTACTGCAGATGAAAGTGGTTTTGGGTTGAAATGTAACATCACTGCCAAAGGGAAAGGTAAAATACATCTGAAGCAGGTAAATGGAAAACAGACTGAGGTAAACTAGAAACCTCCCTACTAAGTTTGGTTATCAAGGATATCAGCTATTTTCATGGACATGAAGAGAGTGATTATTTGGGCTTCAAATTTTCCTCCCACACAATTTTGAAATGTTCTGGAAGCAATTTTTTTTTCTCTTTTCAAAATGAAATTTCAGATTAAAATATTGTCACAACCACTCACTTTTAAAAATTTGCTTAAGAATTAGCTTTTAATCTCACACTATCTGAATGGGCATGGAAACACCATTTATCAAAAAATGAAGTTAGTTTCAGGGTAAATAGAAAAGTGAATCACATAAAGTGGGAATAATTTTAAGAGTTTTGCTGATTAAAAAAATAGAAAGTGATCAAAAACATCCTCAAGATTTTTAAGCAAACATAAAAGGGTCATTTTTCAATATCCTAAAGCAAGAAAATTCAATATACCTTAAATTTTCTATTTTAATAAGTCAGAGAGTAAAGTACAGGTGTTTCAGATGAATGAGTAACTAAACCATCTTTGAGATCTGGCCTTCACAACCATAGTTTAAAATGAACGCTTGTCAGCTTTATATGCTCATTTAACTTGAAACTTACTCAAAGACTCCCAATCTTTTAGCTACAACATGCATAAAGATTTTAATGGCATTTATTGATCCTGGATACATTACACCCAGAGATGTCACTACTCATATGGAATATAACAAGATACTGTAAATATGCAAAATACATGTATATCAGACAGGGCTGGCTCGAAGCTCCTCAGACATGTAAGTAAATGCAACTTTACTGCCAAAAGGATGATGAGTAGATGGGATCAGGCTGAAAATAGGCTTCCTTTGCTAAAACAAAGTGAGAGAAGAGAGCAAAGGGCTGCATCTGAGATGTCAAGGTAGAGTCAAATACCCAAAAAGCTGGATCTGCCATGCCAACCACTGCTTGAGGGGTGGTGCAGAGACAGCAGCTGAGATTTTGGGAGGATTGCTCTCCTCCCACGCGTGCATGTGCCCCTCCATGGCCCCCCTGCTGCAGCAGAAACCCCAGTGCCGCAGTCCCCTGCTGCCTCTGAGCTGTGCCCAGTCTGACTTTCCAAGGAGGTGGCAGGGCAGGGGCCTTGGACTGGTCCCAACATCAAACACAGACAAAATACATAGCATTTCCAACAACATACGGACTGGGTTAGTGTTTTGAAAAATGGGAGAAACCTGTGTGGCATTTGAGGACAAACAAATGGCAGTTTCACTATTTTCTTTCCAGTTTTCTTTTGTAGGACACAAGTAAGTGATCTCTCAAGCCGTCTTAATACCCTATTACCGACAAGCTGAAATATACTCAGCCATTAGACAGACCTCCCATTAGCTTAAACACTGTATAAGCCTCTCTTCTCTCCATAGTTCTTATGTACAAATCCTCTGAGAGGAAACAGGCTGCTCAGTCATTTTAAAAACGGCAGTGAACTTGACCCCGTGATCTGACTGGTGTGATTCCCACCACATGCAAGTGCTTGCAGAACTTAGACCTAAGTTTTAAATCACCTGAAACACTTCCTAAAATCAAGCAATACAAGGGCAGTCGTCCACTGCATTCAGCTATAAGCTTCCACCTGGATGTGGGTTTCTTCTCCTCATTCTCAGGTGGTTTGAAGGAACCAGTGCAGAAGCAAGATGCCTGGTCAATGTGCCTTCACGTTCCTCCACTGTGTCCAAGCAGCATCATAGCATCGCTGAGAAATGAGCTGACAGGCAGTGCAGGAAACCTTGCAGAGCAAGAGGGACCCGTTGCACTGTGGAAATCACCGTCCTCCACACTGGAAGTGGAGAAGCAGCATCCATGGAATGTTTTCTTGATGATTTTTTTTTTTTCAGGAGCAGCTAGTTACTGTAGAAATTGCTCCATGGTGCATTCTTTTAAAGTAATTTGAAAAATTGGTGGCCTTCTGCATCCATCATTTCCAAGAAATGGACTTACGTAATTATACTAAATTAAGATTCAACTATGCAATTATCTCCTCCACTAATTAGTGGCTGGAAATATCATACTTTTAAGGTCAGTTTACCTTGTTTTTTCCACTTCTTGCCCATCTTCCGTTCTCATTCCTACTAAACCCACAACATCCTTCTGGCAATCACTGCCTGTGGTTGCTCTTGCTGTACGCATGCTTTGTCTGCTTCAGGAAACAACAGCACCAGAAAGCCCTATCACAAATTAAAAAATAATCTTTTGAGACCAGCTAAATTTGGTAAATGCTGAATAAGCAGAAGTAGACAAGCCTCTATTTTTGCTGCTATGTATGTTTGATTGCTATCATAACTGATTAAAAGAAACATGCACATCATGGAGCTGAAAATGACCTTTTTGATCCCTTCCCCTGGGCATGAATCTTCACGTGCTTTCTTTCTCTGTCTCGTTCTCTTTGCTGCCAAACTCACGATTGAGGAAGAGATACTAACATAGCTCACCTCACTCCTCTGTTCTGACCTTTGGGCAGATACTATCCATGCATGCAAATTGGGAACGAGACATTAATCAGCTGAAAGCATTGAGGTTTACTCTTCACAGTAAAATCGATGCTTAGACACTAGAGGTAAGTCTGATGAGAATAATAATCTAATGTAACTTTTCATTTATTTCAGGTCAGTTCCTAATATTGCCAATGAGAAAACACTATTTCAAATTGAAGGAGAGCCTGTTCAGAAATTCAGTTGTTCTGTTGATCAGAATGGAGCCACAAAAAATTACTAGCTCTGCCATCCAGTATTTATCATTAAAAACCAAAAAAAGAGAAAGGTTTGGATAAGAAATAGACTCTTTAATGTTCACACTCACTCATGTCTATGCCAAATACTACAATGCTGAAACATGGTATGAACTGACAAGCCAGATGTGATTTATTCACCATTAAAAAAAAAAAAAAAGAAAAAAGCAAAGAAGAAAGAACAAACAAAACCCAAAAGTGAGAGTGTTAAGCAAAGCACTTAAGAATAATGGACCAGATTCACAAGCTTGTTCTAGTTGCTGTGGGCTTTTCTAACAGAGCGAAGCAGCTGGACACGTAGTTGAAACCACTGACATCAGTGCGGTTGAGCTTTCTTCTACCCAGTCCTAATTTGGACCAGAGACTGATGGCAAACGCTGGTGCTAGAAATTCTGTTCACATCCGGTGCTTTGTAATTCTGCTCCTTTTACAAATTTCAAGTGCAGCCTTGTTACACCCTAGCTGTACCTGCAGCTACCATCAGCAAATCCAGCTCTAATTGACACAAGCTGACTTAATGGCTAGTAGAGTCTTGACCTAGATGTAAATCCTTTGGTGGTAGAAACAAATCTTCATTTGTAAAGTGCCAAGCACAACATAGATAATGGAAATTAAACTCTGCTATTCCCATCATACAGGGTAGAGATGAACAAAACCCAAACAACATCTTCAACTTACAGTCTGCACAAGATCCTACCACCATCTTTTTCAAAGTTGTATATGCTGCTCTTCCCTCTTTACTCTTCTAACTGAAAACCCTACGGCCTCCAGTCTCTTGAGCAAGGAGATTTCAAATAATCTGTATTTCTTATTATATTACATTGTGTGCAATGGAAGTCATGAAAGATTCCTTTGTAAGAGCTTTGAGTTGGCTGCAGATGTTATACATAGCCCTCCCTCTCTCCTGCCATATTGATGGGATTTATTTACACAACATATAATAAATCATGCAGCAACAAGTAAGTTTTTAATGAATGGAACAGCTTTAGAGTTTGGACTTCCAGAATGAATTGTATGTTTTCTGCTTATTTTCAAATACATCTCAACCTAGCTAATTCAATTTCTAATCTCACAAATGTTGTTATCAAGGTATGACAATCGAGGTTATGAAAGCCTGTTTCCAACCTATTCAGAGCAGTCAATCTGACATAAAATATTTCTGTTTGGAAACAGACATTACTTTTAAGCAACAGGCAAAATCTCTTTCAAGAGGTGCCATTCTTTTCATTGCCTGATTTGTGTAGAAGCATGCTCCTTTTGGGCTCCAAGAAAAATGACAGACAAAAGGGAGAGATATAATTATACATATACTTCCTATCAAATTAAACAAAAGCAAAGCAAAGCAAATAAGTGGGGTTGTTTTCCAGTGTGTGAAGAAAACTACTATCATATTCATATGTTTTAAAAACAGCAATAAAAATGTCTTCAAAGATATCATATGTTATTTGATCTAGACTCAAAGCTTGAAAAACAGAATCATTATATAATGCCACTTTATTACTGAAGAGTGTGCACCACGGAGAGATATGATGTGCCGAATTAGATGGCACAATTCACTTGTTAACTTAATTAGGAACATAAATGCAAAAGCTTAACAAAATGGATAGCAGAGATGTGAGTGAGTAGAAAAAGGCTAACCTGTATGTTTTCTTACAGAAGTTTGAAGGAACTTCCATGGGCAGGATAGTCCCCTGCACTCCGCAGCAGCCCTGAGCAGCCCACCTCCATCTCCCATGAGAGGTATTTCACGAAACTAATATGCGAGAGGCGTCTCTCTCTGGGCTATGATAGTTATGGCCCAGCCCCCTTTCTCCATCAACAGGAAAAAATGCAAATGACTTAATTAACATATTCCTGTGAATTAGTGCCATTTATAAGAAAAGGCCCAAGTGATAATCATACTGTTTGAGAGCTAATTGAATGCAGAAATCTTGAGTATGAGCTCGACGTGAACTCAGTTTGATGTGCGCTGCTGTAGATTCTTCCCCGCTTGGCAAGGAAGTAGAGACAACTCAGAAGGAGTAGGAGCAGTGCACCAGACCCCATTAGAGAAGGGGCATCCTTCAGCTGGGGTAGACCACATAGGCTTGAAGTCAGGCTCGCAGTCCAAATGCCCATGCTTCTTGTCTCATGATGAGTAAACATCTGGGCACAGCATGGGGGCGCCCGGAAAACTGCCAGGAGTAAGCAGATGCCTGCGCAGCCTTGTCCCTGACCACAGCTGACTGAAAAGGGGGGCTCACATGGGCAAGTGCAATATGGCAGCTGAACCTGTGGGAGCCAGCACAAGGCCATCCCAGCAAAATCTTTTCATGCAGGTAGAGCAGAGCCTGTTGTTCTCTATACCCCCTCTCCTCCCTTCTCCTTAACCCTACACCCTCTCTATGCTATGAATCTGTGAAGCTTGACCTTCGGGGCGGCAGTAGCACTGTGCTGGTTTGGGTTTTTTTGCAGAGAACTGCCAGCTTGTCTGCAGAATACATCTAGGTAGGCGCAGTGCACTAAGGAAAGGCTTTTCAAGGGAGATGGATGGTACTTTAAACAAAAAAGAGAAAAATAGGCTGGCTCTATCTGTGTGCTGGTCTGCGTCTGTCTCTGAGTGGCTGGTGCCAGTCTAAGTAACTGCATCTTCTGTAGCAAAGACGTAAAAGCCAGCATTTACTCTTTAACTTCCTCACTGCCTCCTGCTGCCCAGTGCAGAAGGCATTAATGAAGACCCCAGGAGCTGGATGATATCCTTCGCGCTGGCTGATAGAAATGGGAACTGGGAAACCAGAGCCTGTGGATGCCACAGCATGCCAGTGCTTCTTTTCGCCCTCATTTACTGAAAAACCAGGCCACATGGCGTTCGTTCATTTGTAATCTGTGTGCGTGAAGTGAGACATATTCTGGATAGAGGCAGGTGTAAGGACAAATTTTGGCGGAAGAGATTTCTGGTCATGTTTCCTCTGATGGAATGTATCCTCCGAGAGATATGTATCCAGAAATACGACAATCATCAATATGCTTGCTTCTGTGCTACCCACAAGCAATCTGGAATTCAGGGTTTCCTGGCTGTTCCTGGTTAACAGAGATGTTTAAATTGCTAATGACTGTCTGTGTGATTAAATAAGCATGGAGTCCAACAACTACTGCCCTGGATCAAGAGCAAAGTTCATTGGAAAGAGTAGATTTACTTAAACCTTCTGAACAGTGCAGACGGCTTTGGTGCATATGGCGTGGTGTCCTACCCTGAGAGTCCTCCTGTCAGGAGAACAAAAACCTTTGACTGCTTCACCCCATGGCAGCTCATCTTTGCCTTCCCAGGAAGAAAATCTCATCTTGTAGATACAGAGCTTTTGGAGCAGTCCCAAACCAAGTCAGCACACCAGCCTTTTGAAAAACGGACACAAGTTGGTGTTTTCAAACATCAAGCATGTATCCAAGGGCAAGTATTGTCCACTTCTAACGTGCTATGGGAAACCCCTGGGTGGTATAGCTGCAGACCCTAGGGCTAATGAAAAAAAGAGTTCCCTGAAACCGACTGTATGAAACAGCCAGATGCTCATATGCTTTATTGTCTCAATGTTTGCATGCAACAAAGTGTCTCCCTCTCCTCAAACTGTTGTGCTGCATTGCCAGAAAAGCACATTGTGAGTCCTCCTCAAATCTGAATATAGCGAGAGAGTCTGGAGGAAGGGAGTGAGTCACTTTTTTACATTACTTCTTTAAGGGTTGTTTTATGCAAATCTTCTGCCTTCCTCTAACCTTTGAAATAACATAATTGGTGAAAACTGAGGCACACTAAAAGTTTTCCTCCACATGGAAATAGAGCCTTTAGGCATCAAGGATGTGAAGGCAGAAGGACTACCAAGCAATGAGGCAGTGAGAAGACAGACTTACTTTTTCCTCTCGTTCCTAAGGTAAACCTTAGCTAGAGAAGGCTCTTCAGTCACTAATCTAAAACTGTGCTCCTTGTTTAACAGTTAGACATAACACAGGCTGAAAATGTGATGGCTGAAAATGTGATGGCTGAAACTGCTCAGAGAAAGGTGTTCCCTGTAATTTATCTGTCTTAATAATGTCCCTTTATCTTGTTTTTGGCATTTGGTTTAAACACAAACTGTATGAATACAAAACATAATTGTACTGAGCTACTTATTACAATTAATTACATTAGCTGTGGAGGTACGGGTGCAAAGATGTATTTCTTACACTCTGTTGGAATTTATCTCAATCTGTGTCTACCAAAAGTATTTTCAAAACTGAAAAACACCTTTTTACATAAAGAAATGTTCACAAACACAATAAATTGAGGTAATTATATCCTGTAGTCAGCTAAATTCAAAGTGATTCACACATGATAGTCACTTGACTTCTCTCTGGATTTGCTCTGAATGACACATCTCTGACTTGAAATAATTTTTGTTCTAAGCTGTTATGAAACCATTTACACTAAATGACGGCAACACTTAGAAGGGTGGCTGAGAGTGAGTTTCTACTGCAAATAGTGCTCTCATTAAGCAAAATCATGGCTTGTGGGTATGTATGTGGCAGGTTATCTTTTCTTTCCTTTTTTTTTTTTTTTTTTTTAGTATCTAGAGGGAGAATAGCTCAGCATAGATACCACTGTGGAAAGCTTGCCATTCCCCTAGAAGGTCAGTGGCCTGTCATTATTTGACCTCAAATCTACTGCCTCTGAAAATACATTTTTAATCCTCCCACCCCCAAACAGCAGCAATGAATTACTTGACAGGCACCCACAAGACCTGCAAACCACCTCTAACAACTGGTGCAGCTCTGGGAGCCGCTGCACACATGCCTGAACCTCTCATATACATGTCTTAGCACCCTACTACTTTGCCCGTATCCTCCCACCCCTACCAGTTTCCCAGCCTCCACACTCACGCAGAGAAAGCAATCCATCTGCGTTCCCCATCCTCCCAACCTCTTCAGCATTTATCCTTATACCCCTAGAGCAGTGGGGCGCTTCCTACCTGGGCCAAAGCTCAGCTGTCCGGATCCTATTGCAACAACACCCTGCGCAGGGCATGCCTGCAAGTGCTTGCCTGAGAGATGGTCTCAGCAGTTCACACAAGCTGTGTGACAGGTGATGCTGAGGTGCTTTACAACACTGGAGGCTTGTTCTTGGACAACAATAAAAATCAGAGTCCTTTCCCAACTTCTTTGTGCATCCAGAGTAGGATAAGAGAGCTGCAGAAAGATTTCGAGTAGAGAAATGCTTGATTTATTCTCATCGTGGTGTCCCTTTTTTCCCCAAAATAAATTCACAGAGCAGAAAATGGGTAAACTGAATATTCACCAACCACCAACATTTGTAATTCTTCAAGAGCATCAATGCCTGTTTACAGCATTGAAACTATTTGACTGGTTTGACGTATTGTATGCTAGTTTATCAGATGATACTCAAATTATAAGGATTTCCTTTCATTTCTAAATTTCTAAATAAAAGTCAGCCAACATTTGGGGTGAAGTACAATGTAACACCAAAAAAATTTGTTGTGACTCTCTCTGTCCTCCTTCAAGAGTGTGATGTTTCCAGCCTATATAAAGTTGTTTGGATTGTCTTTAAAGATTTAAAAAGTCTATAAATTTTCATGAGAAGTGAGCTATGTTGCAGTTACAGCAAAAACTGTACGTGCATTGTATGTGTGTTAAAGGTATCCGGATGCACAAACAATAAAGAGAAAAAAACACTCTATGTAAAACATTTCTTCCCCTTACCCACATCTTCTTGTCATCAGTAGGATATTGAGGACTGTAATGAATAAAAAAAAAAAAAAGAAAAGAAGGGGGAAAGGATACAAAAGAAAGAGTTAAGAGAAATTTAGCTAGAATTCTTCTGAAGCTGGCACTAGCCGCTGAGGGTGGCTGCCTGGCTCTGTTCTTCTGAGATTGATGGCCACCCTCTGCTCTCTGCTTTTCAAAGTAATGGTGAGCAACTCGGCGCAGCTCCAGCTGAGCGCAGCAGGAGGGTAAGAGTGCTCCTTAAAGCCTTTTCCTTCCTCCTGAGAAATAACACTGGGACTCTGCATAAGCCCCTCCCTGCTGGAAAGTCCCCAGTTAGGATGGGGGGGTCAAGTGGGGTCTGTGGGTCAATGCTAAAATCTGTAATTGTGAGATGAACAACTGTCAGAGGGCACAAGAGAGTTTCCAGCCCCAGCAGGATCAGTCAGAAACACCTACTAATTCTGTAGAAAGTGTTTTAAGAGAAGATCCATGTGTTACTGAATACACGTTTAACACTGATTTTAAAGTTTATGTGAGAAAATCACAACACACAAGAATTTAATCTGCATTTACCTTGGCTGCTATTGTGTCTTCTTTGAAATGGTACAAGTCCTTGGGCCATGATAACAATTAAACAATGAACTGATAATTATACACTCATTTCTGCTAAGATGTAGGTTCACTTCTGCTGCAGTGCTGGTTGCTTATTATGGTGTTAAAGATGTTCTTGTGGTAAGTTCATACAGTAAATGAATAGTAGATTATTGTTTACTTTGTAATATTTTTTTAAGATGGGGCTTGTAACTCCTTCTGCCTTAGGGATATGCAGTGGCTAGGTAACATCCACTATTTTCTTTCAACATTAAAGCTGTATTGGTATAGGGAAGTGAGGTGATCACACACCTACTTAGTCTCCCTCCTCCCATGGATTCTAACACATCCTTAACATTGAGGCCTCAAAGTGTCCCACTGAAGTCAATGCTATTCTTTGCATGCTTAAAAGTACAAGAAGTCTATTTATTCAAATTAAGGTGACCTGGTTTAATATCAGGATATTTCACTGTTGAGCGTGACTGAATTCTAACACTGCTATCTATGCGTATTCACAGTTCTTTGCTTCTAGATCTTGTACTATCTCCGAAATGCAGTACTATAATGAGACCGTCCTAAACCATTGATCTTGTGCCTTCTTAAAAAAACCCCAAAACTGTGACCAAAGAATGCAAAGCAGTTACACTTGGATAGATGGTTACTCTGACTGGCCTTCTCTTCTGGGTTACCTTTGTGAAGCTACTGGCCTTTACGAAGTTCAACATAAAGGACACAGAGTGGGACTGCAATCCCACGGTAAACTTCATCTCACTTGGCCTAAGAGCCGAGTATATTTTCTGTTTGGGTAGAAGAGCTCTAGACTGTGTAGACCTCATTGCAAAATACAGGCATCAAAGAATTTTAAACACCCACCTTAGCAAGTTAGTACCACAGTACTGATGGTGGAGCCTCGTGGGTTTTGCCTCAGGAATCCATCAGTTGCCAGCAAAGGAAAAAGCTATGCCACAGGGGTGTAAGCCCTGGTTGCATTCCCGTTTGCACAGATTGGACACTTCAGACTTACCTGGGCTGGGCTCTGTCAGACTCCCAGTCTTACCTGAGAGGTGATGGCTTGCTTTCCTTCTCCTGGAAAAGCTCGTCTCAGCAAAGGCTGAATTGCAACGAGAGATGGTTCATCACCTCAACCCTGAGGGAGGACTCGGCTGCCTGAGTACAAGCAGCACCCAAACTCGTACACCTCAGTGGGAAAATGGTAATTCCCTTTAAAGTGACCAAAGGGATTTCACCAAGTTTCTCAGATGGAAATATAAACAATCAACCCATCTAAGAATAGAACATTTCTGCCAGAAAGGATTTTTTCCCCTCCTTCAGTAAAAAGAAACCTATTCGCAAGATGATAAAAGCTCCAAAAGTAATCTCAGCTTTCAGGGGCATGCTGAAACACCACCAGAGGCCATAAAACGTTTTGTGTTTGCTGTGGGACTATTTTGGTTAGTTTTTGTTTTACCTTGACTCAACATCAAGATTTTTTATAGTCCCTACCCTACAAAAAGTATTGCTTTCAGCTGTTCCTAGATGCATATTTATTTCCTTTTACATGGCTACTCAGATTTTAGGCCAATAAACGATTTTTAAGAACAAGTCAAAATGTATAAAAATGGCACTAGCTAAAATATTCCTCCCTACCTAAAGTATCCTAGCCCATGGGCTCCAAAACCACCGCATTTTCTTGTCTATCATTATCTTTGCCTTGTAAACACAAAGAGGCTGACAGCCTTTTCAGAGCTCTTAGATTAATAAAAGCCACCCAAACCACCCAAGTTAGAAGTGCATATCTCACCGGACTGGTGTCACTTAACTAGTTAATATTTAGAAAGCCTTTTGATATCCACAGATGAAAGGTACTGTAACAGTGCAAGACATTACTGTTATTACCTACAGATGGTAAGATGTTCTCCCACAGCTACTGTGTGTATATCATGAAAATCTGAAGGCTGGCAAAGTTCCTGTAACATCACAAAAGGAGCTGCGATGGCCTTCTACTTAGTCTGGCTCTGTATAGCGAGGGTTTTAAGGGTGTTGAAAAACTGCAATAAGCAGCAGTTTCCCAGCAGATCATCCAGAAAAATCTACATAATCTGTCTTGCTTTGATAATTGTTTTTGTGTCAGGCCTTTAGCTAGCAGTTTCAAAACTTCTGTTCTGCTAAGTCTCCTCTTCTCATGCTCCAAATGCTTTTTTTTCCCCCACAACTACTGTGAAAAAACTCTGATCTTTCTGTTTGCCATGCCATCACCAACCCAAATCTCTGCGTGGGATGACCCCCGAACCTCATCCCTTGGATGTCAGAGCAGGGAAGCCTGCGCTTGGATCAGGACAGATGCACAGCCTCAGCACAGTGCAAGCCAGTGTGGCAGCGGTATTCCTGCCGGCGCAGGGCTTTGGGGGCGGTGTACTGCCAGTTGCAGCACAGCTCTAAAAACCCTCTTTCGCAATCTACACCTCACTTCTTGGGCAGCCAGTCCTTCGAGTCCTGGAGCAGGCTGGCAAGATATATGCAACATGTTCTGTCCTGCAGCATAGGAGAAGCCGGACTAAGAGGGGAAGGAAGAGGAATGAGCCAAATTCTGGAGCTGGATCTTGGCTAGAAACAGATTTACACTGCTCCTTAAAGAGCATGATGCAGCCAGGAAGACCATCTGGTTTGCACAGCCCTTGAGACAAGGAGAAAGGGCAGAACATCATCTCTGGATAGCAAGTTGTGTGGTCCAGGGAAGAAACGATAATGAAGAAATAATGTTGAATCTTTAATTGAGTTCAAAATCTTTTATCCTGAGTTATTTCTTGCTACTGTGAATACCGCCCCCATCACTTCTGGAGCTAGCCAAATGACAAAGGGAAATACTTAAAGATGAAGTGATGAGTACACACAGTGGACCAGTAGTAGTAGTAGTAGTAGTTTTTTGTGGTTTTGTTCTTTTTCTTTTTATAAAGTGTATGGCACAGGTATGATTTAATTCCATCACACAAAAAAAAAAGAAAAAAAGGAAAAAAGGTTATGCCCTCTGTTGGTACAGAAAAGTATTATTTCGGTTTCTCAGGCAGTTGGCATACACATGTTTTTAAAGATCAACCCCACGTAGAAATGGATCAGACTGATCTGGCCTGGAGAGCTCCGATGGCAGTGTGAGAGGCAGCTTGGTCTAGTGGACTGAAAGGCAACAATTCCTGAGGTCTAATCCTGGCTGACACAGAGCCACTGCATGGCCTTGGGCAAGCTCCTTAAAAAGACATGTCAGGTCAACTTAGACCTAAAATTAAAGTTTCACAAATATATGGATTTGCAAATACTTACATCAGTAGAAATGAATGTCACCTTTTTAAATTTATTTATTTATTTATAATACTAGTGGGGAAGGGTGAAGGAAGGGAAGCAATATTTCCAGTTAGAGGTGTGGGAGATGTTGTTTTCTGCACGGTTTGCGGCCTCAGTGTTCTGCTAAAGATGGAGTGTGAAAGCAAAACCGGTCAAAAATTGCTTCTACAAAGAAGAATCCTCTGTCTGTAAGACAGCGTAACCTTGATACAGAGAGCTCCCAAGCAGCGGGTGCTTGTAAGTGTTAAAAACTCATTATCATTCAAGGAACACTAAGTATTAATTAAGTATATGCTAAGTAATAACTACAGTTCAAGAACCAGCCTCTGCCCTCTGGTGAGTGCTTTCCATCACCCTTGCCAACCTGAATTAGAAGGAAACTTTAAGCCCCGCACAGCTACCTGTGCCGCTAAATCCAAGGGCAGGCACAGGCAGTGTTTTAGAGCTGATAGAAGTGTGTAAGATGATTTATGCCCTGTGTGATACTGACTTGTTAATATTTATCAAGTCGCTACAGCTTCCTATGATTCCAGTTTTCCCCAAACTGCTTCATCATAATGACCACTACTGTTAGACCAGCCAGCAATGAATTATGAATGGCTCTTATTTAGAGAGAGTTAGGATCTGTGAGACATCTCTATTTGTGCGGTGATATTACTGCAATGGTGCTGCACTCCCTTAAGTGATGAGACTGCCTCAGATAACACCTCTTTGTTCAGCGGATTTTGGGATGCTGTGGAGGGAAGCCTTCCTCCTTTACCGAGAAGGGCAGCTTCTTGTTATTGTTTTATACGACTCTGTGTAGCTCATGATCTTTCTAGAGGGACATAGGAATTTGGGGGAAGGATTTGCCTTGGGAAAGAGGCCAAGCCTACTGCCTTGCAGGAGTCAGGAACAGCTGCAGGTGGCCTGGTATCCATAGCTAATATGACAAGAGAAAATTAGCTGCCAGACAGGGAAGCATTAAAGGAATTAATACCTCTCTGTGGCTTACAGGTACAGTGGGAAACACAAAACCAGAGCTAAAGCCCCATCATTGGATAGAAACTGGCTGTGAGACAGAAATTAAAGAGAAGGAATAACGGTCAAATTAAAATTTGTCAAAAGTTGTCAGTGGCTGCCCCAAAGCCCCACAGTGAGGTCAGTTTGTTCATGTTATCCATGAGAGATCTAAAAATGGGTTGCAAGGTGCCAAAAACCCTGCAGATGCCACAAAGTTATACAGGATAATTAAGACTAGAGAGACTGTAAGGCACTCCAGCGGGATGTAATAAAGCTGGGTGAACCAAGAGCACAACAACACATAAAATGCAAGGTAACACAACTTGTGACAAAGTATTTGACCTTCTTGTGTACGTTGTTGACTTCTAAATGAATGGTCGTGATTCTGGAAGACGATTCAGATACCACAAAAAATGAATGATACACAGAAACCCCAGTGCACAGTGGTGACCCACTATGTCAGGCAAATTCTTGAGAAAAAATACTTCAGAAGTGGGAACACGGGTACCAAAGGTTCGAAAAAACTTTTGCAGGACAAGAGCAAAGATGGCATATTTAAAAAGAAAAAAGGTAACAAAGTAATAGGTGATGACTAACGGCTTACAGAAATTAAATCAGGTAAACCTTCTTTTCTTAAACAGAAGAACCTGACAGTGAAACTGAGGGAACTGGGGTTGTGTAGCCTGGAGAAAACAAGGCTGAGGGGAGACCTTATCTCTCTCTATGACTACCTGAAAGGAGGTTGTAGCGAGGTGGGGGTCAGTCTCTTCTCCCAAGTAACAGGTGATATAGGACAAGAGGAAATCACCTCAAGTTGCACCGGGGGAGGTTTAGATTGGGTATTAGGAAAAATCTCTTCACAGAAAGGCTTGTCAAGCATTGGAACAGGCTGCCCAGGGAAGTGGTTGAGTCACCATCCGTGGAGGTATTTTAGACACATGTAGACATGATGCTGAGGGACATGGTTTAGTGGTGGACGTGGCAGTGCTAGGTTATTGGTTGGACTTGATGATCTTAAATGTCTCTTCCAACCTAAGCGATTCTATGATTTTGTGATTCCAATTTGGTCTCTTAAGTGGGGAACTCATTGCTGCAAAAAAAATTAATCATTGAGGCAAAGAACTGATTGAGGCCTTTTTTAAGCTGTACATGATTCTATAGATAATGAGATTCTTTTGCAATTATTTTAGCATCTCTAACGAAGAGATACAAGCATGTACACCACAGGATATAACCTAACCACTAGAATGTCAAATGCTAAGTGAAAATTTCCTGATGAACAAGTTATTCCTAGGTTGTCTGTGAACTTTGTTTCTTGCATTTACCTTTGGAATACAAACTGTTGGCCACTTTCTTGTTATCTGGACAGTGAGGATTGCTATATTGGGTCAGAGCATGTCCTGCTGGTTTAATGCCTGAAAGCTGTTATTAAAAAAGCAAGCAGAACCAGAATGAAATCTACTACTTTAAAGCCAATACATACCCTAAGGGCACCTCTATTTAGCCAATTATCATCTCCCACTAAAGAGCTGTTGTTAAATATCAATAGATTTGAATCCGTTTATTCAGAAAAAGAGACAGAAATGCTATTATGAGACTTTTACTGTTTAAATGCAATGGCAGTGATAGGGAACAGGTGTTCAGCACATCACAAAAAAAAAAGCAGTTGAAGAGTGTTGCTCTAGGCATAGTTTCCTCTATCTGACTCAGCATAAATGCCCAAGTATGAAGGAGAAATGAACCAGAAGAATCAGCTCTGTGCTGCCCCAGGTCTGTTCACAGGGCTGTAAGTATTAGGATGCCTCTTTTTTTAATTAATGCTTTCCCTTTCTACATTACACTGGAGACTGTGACTGAACTTTATTCCTCAACAGCAGCCTATGGCAACCAACAAAGTCCTCTGGGAAAACAGCCTAGCCAGAAGTGATGAGCAGAAACCAGGAGAAAAAACGGATGAAGAAGAAAAGAATCTACAGAAGAGCAAATTATTTATTGCAGACTATTCCTTGAATTTAGCCACTTCCCCAGACTATGGATAGCCCACAGGAAGATGATGTGTTATGTATGAACTGATCTGCCATTCAAATATTGCCCCACAGATGCTTGGTGAGAACACATTTCAGACAAGCAGTTTTTTAATCAGCTAATGTACCTGAGTGTTTGGGGTTCATTACTGAAGTGTCTCTGTCAGTCATTAAAACTGTGTGGTGGTATTTTTGCTCTTTGACTGGCTTGTCTATACAAACAAGACAAGAAGGGTTCCTGGAAAGCCAAGAGACAGTAGCGAAACAGCACTGGGGCTTTCATTCTCTTCAGAAAGAAGGGGCTGAGGAAAGTAAAAAGGACACATGCCAGGAAAGCAAGGAAAACCAAAGGTTGGGGACAAGTAATTTGTAATCTCATCTTGTTCCCTTATGCAAAAGGATTCCACCCAACTGGATTTCTGCCATACGGCATTAAGTGTCTCTCTGTGATTTACATGCTATTGGGATGGTGCCTACTTGCTATTCCTACATGCTCTGATGAACAGCAATTTGTTTCTTGTTTTTGACACCTGAAGCATCATTCAGATTGGAGGGTATGTCCACTGAGAGCAGCACAGGGAGTCACACATGAGTGCCGTCTGTGCTCCAAACTGGCAGAGTGTGAGCCAGTGCAGGCCTGGAAGGTATTTAACTTAAGGTCAGAGGAGACACAACTAACAACTGCCTGCACTGAACCACAGAAGAGTACCCTGATGAATGGCATGAAGGAAAGAGTTTGCATCTCTAATTTATTTTTTGGGCGAACCCAAACAACACGAAACAACATTCAAAAGAAAAAAGACAAAGGGAGGACTCCTGACAAATCCTTTACCTTTTCCAGATAATACCAGTTCACAATTAGGGTCATTCTGCATTGTATCCCTTTCTCCTTCTGCTCATGGTATTGGTGATGGAAAGGGTTGGGAATGCAACAGTCTTTGCGGCAGTCTTCCCGAACTCCGATTGCTCTCAACTTTTATGTTAGAAATCCTTCGTCATGCGAGAGTTGAAAAATAAAATCTCTTGTTCGTGCTGAAGATTGGGTTTTCTGTCTTGTATCTCCCAGAAAGTGTCCTTTGGTCAGGTAGCACACAGATGTTCCAGTGAATAGCTGTCCCTTTTGTCCTAGTTTTGTCTTAACTCTTCCTTTGAACAACAAACTCTGAACACAGTTTTGAGCACAAACACAGGACACTTGTCTCACTGAATTCACACAATCGCACAGCGTGAAAGCAGGTTATCTGTTATTGTTAAAGATAAGGCAGCCCATTACCTTGAACCAGAACCCCAAAAAGGGACTGTCTTTCACACACAGTATTCTCCCCACCATGAGGCAAGTTAAATCCGTACTGCTATATACAATACAAAGCAGCACAAGACACCTATCATTTGCTTTGTTGTTTAAAGTGTGATTTAGGATTGCAAAGCAGAACCAATTTTAAAATCAGACCCAAATGTGTGTCATTTTGGGCTGTGTACTCTATTTAGAAAGATTGATTTGGTATCCGTGGAACTTTTGAAGCAATAATGAAGCAAAAGTTTTACACAAAAAATATCAAACAATTCCAAATCTGAATTAGATATAAAAGTAAGAGATTTTCATCTCTCTTATCTCCACCACCCATCCTTCATAGCTTCAAAGCCAGTAAAATATTAAAAGTCAGAGCAAAATTAACTTTTGGTTAACATGACCTATGTTCTGAGGAAGATTATGATTATCTTCCAAATGTTGTGTTCAACTTCAGCTTCAAACTTCCTTAAAGGATAAGAATTTCTTACTTAGTATTTTATATCTTTGATATATCTATAAATATAAAATCATATAGTATGTGATTTGCATCATAGTGCTTCTCTCCCCTTCTCTCCCTCACCGCATCAAATGAACCATTTGGCTCCCAATCTGAATTTCTGTTCTGGGTGTTCATGTATTAGGCATTGGTTTTGACTTTGTCCTTACTTTCTACAGTACTATCTACAGTTTGCACCCTCTTGCCATTTCAACTTTACAGTCCTTCTCTCCTTCCTCTCCGTCCTATTCCCACCTGAGGGCGGTACATTTGTGTGCATGGGAGGAATGTCAGCTGAAGCCTTGGGGTGAAACTTAAGAATTGTGTTGAAACAGTACTGCAAATTTCCCAAGCAAAGCAGTTAGGAATGCAGCAAAAGCTGGGCCTGAGCCTGCTTCTGTTGAAATCAAAGAAAAAATTCTTAAAGAAGGAGAACAAAGAGAAAGAAAGGATCCACTGCAAACAAATTACAGAATAAAATATTGTTGTTTCTTTGAGTTCATTTACATATCTGAATTAAGACTGGACCAGCATCACATTGAAAAGGCAACTTTCACCCAACAGTTTTACATTTAAGATTGTGACATCTATTACACCTGGACCTAGCTAAAAGATGTCGACATTTCTTGAGGGAACAAGCACGAAAGTAATGAACTGGCTTGTTGAGCAAGCATCTAGATTTTGCACATAGGATTGTGAATTTCGCCCTCAGGTGTTCTCTCAGTGAATCAGTGTTACACGTTATCTGTAGCTAAATACATCCACGTTCCTTTGGTTGAACACTGGTCATTTTATATTACCTATTTATAGAGTTATTTTTAATTTCCAGCAGTTTTGCGGTTGCATAGTCCCCTCTATCACAGCGAATAGCTCACTAAAACCACCAAGAGCCAAGAAATGACTGTCAGCTATTTTTTACTTCCGTAACTAACAGCAGGGTTCTTTTTATTTTTCAGATAAAGTTAATGGATGCAGCTTTTCCACCGCCACATTTATAAACAATTTGGTTTAGGGGCTGCTAAAGCATACTTGAAAAACATCATTTAGGGAGCGAAAGTATAGTATTTATGCAATATAGTGTTTATATCTGTGGAATGACAGACATGCTGTTTAAGGAGATGTTGCTTTTCTGTCAAAAATTAGGCACTTGGTTATACTCTACAGTTATTCATTCACTTGGTGGTAGTTGTTACTTAAGTACCTCCTGTCTAATCTCTGTATACAGAGTTGTAGGCTTGGGAACCTGGTATCGTTTGCTGAGAAGTAATAGCAGCTCCTGGCTCACTCCACTTCCAGGGCAACCCAAATATCATATTGATGTGGTTTTTTTATGTATAAATAATCAGCACTCTTTCCTTTGAGTATTCTTTCCCTATTGAATCATTCTGTCAGTTTTGTTTTATGTCTTGTTCATTTAGTTTTACAATCACATGTATACATGTATCCACCTCTATTAACACAGATTTTTTAAACATGTATAATTAACGGTAGGGGAGTAATAAATGTCCATTGGGCTTTTACAAATTATCTATAAAGTTGCACCTGCCAAAGTCTGTCTCATTATACTCGAGAAAGTGTCAGTCCAGTGTAAATAAAGAGGAGTTTTATGGCCCTTATTGTTGATTAAATCACTAGTAGCTAGGGTGGAAGGGATGTTTGTGGAAAGGTTGCTGTTTAAAAAGAAAACAGTTGTACCTCTGATAAACTGCACCTCTTCCAAAATACCCAAGTCAGTCCTCGGTTAACTACATAAAAGGTTGTAGAGAAAGAGAGATGGGGATAGAAGAGCAAATAGGGATGGGAGGGAAGGTTGGAGTGACTGGGCTATCAGGTTAAAAAGGAGCAAACAATAGAGAGGATGAGGGGCAAAATATGGACAGACCACCAGAGCGTGTGTCTCTGCATGGCTGCTGAGATACAGCTTGTTTTCTTTTGCTTCCAATAGTTAATTCAAAGGATAACCTCATGAAAATACAAAACTTTCTGCTAAGGCACAATCTCCTTTTACTAAGAAGACAAATCAAGCCCCTGAGTATTGAATCATTTAACAAAACATCATGATTTCCATGGGTTGTTTTGAGGATAGTAAAACATTTTGGCCATTTGAAATCAGATCAAGTTGTATCTTAGTTTACAAGCTGTCAGTCCAGATCCATATTCTTTTTAATAACAATAAAAAACATGTTCAGTTTGTCTGGCTTTTACTTTTTATTTTTGTTGTGTCATAAAGACTCAATTTGGACTAGGTTTTGGATGTTTTCTTTCCCCTTAAGCGCTTCTACAGAAAAAAATGGTTTAGATTTAACAACAACAACATGTTAATATATGCAGTTTGCCTGCTGTCCATACAATAGCTTTAATGCGTAGCTGCAGAGCTGTCTCTAAGAAACAAACTTAAAATTCAGAAACTGTATGGCACCCAAAATCCTCATCTGGTAAATTAGCACCCAAAGAGTGTGCTGATTCATGCGAATTAAGGTTTTCCATTCCTCATCCTGCATGTTAGACTCAGAAAGATAATTTCAAAATAAAGGATCTGAAATTCCACTCCTCCTTCAGTTACCTGCTGGTTACTTAATTATTGATTAAGTGTGCAGAGAAATAGACTGAAAAGTGGTAGTGATCTGTAATATATGGGAGTATTGGAACAGAAAGTAAATCCCATAAAATTCCAATGATCTCTAATACTGGAGATTATCACTTCTCAATGTTGGTACCTAAGAATTTTGCTCATGTAGGGCACCAAAGGGGGACATGAAGTAACACAACAGTTGGTGGCCTGGAGAGGATAAAAGCAATAGCAAAGATAAAAGCTCCTAGAGGAGGAAATTTTTATCATAGTTAGCTTTGTTGGAGGAATGTTGTGGAAATAGCAAATATGGAACCTTTGTCCAGCATTTATACCTCTAGGAAGGAGAATAGTCTAAAGAAAAGTAAAAGCAGAGGTTATCTATATTCCTAGGGAACTCCTCTGTGCTCAGAACAAACCAACTGGGAAACAGGATTTCACTGTAAACAGCTGTTCTTGGTGTCTGCATTTCAATCACTCTCCTGTTGGGACTACAATACATTCATATGCTAGCTGCAAAAATCAACTAGCAGTACAGTGTGTTTCAGTGTATTTGCAAAATGGAAACAAGTACTGCAAAATACGTGCTTTAAGGTCCCTGCAGCAACCCAAATACCAGAGCTCATGTACCACAGAGGAATAGCAAGAGAACAGGACCTTGCAGCGAAAACTGGTGTTAGAAAAGCAACGAAGAAGTTTGTGGCAAAGCAGCAAACTGATGTTTCTCAGTAACAGGGAGGATTCCCTTTGTCTCCAAAACCCAGCTAAAGTTGAATGAGGATAAGAGAAAAATTGCCACAGTTCCATCTCTCCACCCTCTATCCCTGTCATTTATACTTGCTAAAAGGAAGTTTGTAGAAAGTTATCATGTTCATTAAAAAATATGGCTCTCAAACATCCACAGAACATCTAGCCCCAAGTAGGCAAAAGCATGCTGACTGCACACTTGTCTGTTTTAATGTTGTAGAAGATCAAATTTTCTGGGAAAAAGCAAACAACTTTAGCAGCAGGTGGCTGAAGCATAGCCTTCAGAAAGCTGTTAAGAACCATTTTTGTCTGGGAAATAAAACATGGTTGCAAGCTATGTGATTTACACTTATTGATTCAGTGAAAGGAGTCACCTTATGTTTAATTCAAATTGTAGTCCTGGCTTGGACAGGCTTAGAACAATTGAGTTTTACAAATCCATTTGTTTGAGTGACTCTCATGGTGGTTGTTCACACTGTTCCCTACATTGTTTTTAGATTAGCTCTCTTCTTACTGACACAGGCAAGAGCTGAAGCAGAGGAGGGGGTGGATGAGGGGGGAAGAGGGAGGGAAAGGTTCTGGTGTCCATAGGAGAGGGCCGCATACAGCAGCAGGATGTAGGGCTATGGATCAGTGGCAGATCAGGCAACCAGTTTCTCAGAAGGCTCGAGAGGTAGCACCATCTTTTTTGACCTCCCAGCTGCACTTAATGGTACGTTCAGCATCACATGTAAAATCAATACTCTCATTGCAGTCTGTATTACATCTCAATAAATATTTCATTTTGCCTCATTGGTGAAAGAGTTAAAAAAAAAGGTACGTGCATTCTTAGGCTTCTTCCCCCCTCCCCCCCTTTTTCGTTTTAAAGGAAAATTGCTACAACTCCTAGGCAGACAGAAGAAATTACATCCCTCAAACAGAAGGCTGTTCCTTTTACGGGTTGGTGAGTGTACTCATTAGGTGATCAGCTTTCCATTATCAGAATGGCGATGTTCTTGCCAGTTACTGACATCTGTCAAACATGGGCACTGATGATTCATCAGAATGAGTTAATTTCACAGGAAAAGGTCACTCTGAGAAGGCTACAACATTAGTTTGCTAATCTGGTTGGGTCAAGAGCCCTTGGAAACAAGGGCTTTGTCATGCTTTGTCATGATGGAAGAAACACAATGCTGTGTCAAGGTTTCAAGTGTATTTTTGTTGCAAGGAAGACATCCTTTGTCAATAAAACAAAACCACCCTACGTGCCCATTACAGATATTTACATTTAAAAATGAATGCAAAATCCCATCAGAGTTTCCTACAGAAATTTGCATCAAAACATACATTCTCCACAGATACCTTTTCTTTGCTAAAATCAGCTGTACCTTTTCAAACGTACTACAAGACTTTGTACAGGGAGGGATTTCTATGCTTGTGGTCATGTTTTAGTTTATTTTCTCATATTAATTGCTTTTATCATGGAGGAAAGAGACAAAGTGGATTATGAATAGGCAGGATCTCTGCCCTCACTCAGCTCCTAGATAGCACATGAGCACTGTGCTGGACAGAGGATCCCTGCTCTGCCTGCCCCTGGACCAGGGCAGCAGATGCTTTCCTTTTCAGGATCCTCACAAAAACTCAGGGAAAACCTCCAACTTCTTCATACATTTTCTAATACCTCCCTCACCAACATTTTAGTGAAGCAAGTGACTAACAGTGTTCTTTCATGACAATATCAGCTAAAATAAACACAATGCTATCACTTGATGTTTCACCAGCCGCCCTTGGGGACGTGATGTTGACGGTTACATGGTAAAAAGACAGGCTCAGCTGTTCACACAAAAACACAAAAGAATTCAAAACCAAACCCAGCACAGTTTTCCAGGGTTTTAATGCTGACAAAAGAATATGAAGTCAAAGCCTGGAGACCAAGATGAAAACCATGTTGAGATTTCACTCCACAATACAAAAATATTTGAGGTACTCTGAAAAAAACCCACTAGATAATGGCAACAGTGCAGCTATGCAGCAATTACAAATTAGAGAAAGGACTTCTGCTCAGCCTTTCACCCTCCACACAGGTTGGGACTGAAGCAACAACGCAAATAAAAACCATGCATTTAAACTCAAATGTGGAATGAGATAACTTTCATTTGTTAATTTAGCTATATGCACATATATATGCACACACACAGATGTGAGACAGCTCACAAACAGTCCCCCTCTCCTCTGTCCCTGACCTCATGTCACCACCTGCCTCCTGAAAATGTGCCCTGTCCAGGCTGGCAGCACAGCATGCAGAGCACCTGATATTAACAAAAATTTTTTTTAAGCAGCAGCCTTGGTCTCAGCAGCAGGGTTAGTACTTAGTCTTCCCTACAAGTGCTATAAGATGTTTAATATCCTCCAGGGAAGGCAGTGTTTCTATCAGTTACATAATTCACTCCAAGCATGGAATTTCTAAGTATAGACTAATGTGGTGCAAAGTCAACTGTGGGTGGGGAGAGCTGAGAACAGAGCAAAGATATTACCCTGAGAGGCACCATGAAAAAGCATCGGGTCTTGTCATATCACCTTTTATGAGGATTGGGTAAGAACACCAAGATGAAGCATTGAAGAAGGTTATACATGTTACTGCCCTAGACATGCCAAACCACAGCATCACTGATACATCGCCAGGCAAGGAAGAAGGGTGACCGAGGCTGCAGACTCCCTTTGCTTTTATAAGGCCATTTGTAGCCCTCCCGGAAAACCCTAGAGACTCAGGTCTTGCAAGACACCGTGAGTCACAAAGCATGCTCTGACGTGGATCCTGCACACTGTGGTCAGCTCCTGCACCTGAAACGTCTGTGGACTACAGGCAAATGGTCAAGATTTTCTGTGACAGGCTGTGAAATATTCCCAGCCACAATAACTTGGAACCAGGCCTCACCTTGGTCACCTAGAGTGTGGCACCTGAAATGTCTGTAAAAAAAAACTTTTTTGAGACAGTTCAGTCATAAAAAATGACTAGGCACGTGATCAGTTCTAAATTATGAAGTGGGTAATAGTAACAGTGTTTTAATTAGGGCATTTTCACTCCTCATGTAGCTGTTCTGTAAAAGGTACATTTTCTTTGTTATTAGCCATGACCTTTTTAGAGGTATGCTACCCAGCTGATTCATACAGCTTGGTACACTTGCGAAAATAGAGCTTTTGTGCCTCTTATGCTGGAAAACAGACAGAATCAACCAATGTGGAGAGAGGTGCTAAGGCCACATGGCTAAAATTGTCAAAAGCAATTTCTGGATGTCACCGATGAAGCCTTGTCAAGGGTCACTTAGTAGAATTTTGAAAAAGCTATCTAGGCACCCTGTATCCAAATCCATGTATTGTATCCAAATATATTCCAATTCTGATTTTCCATCAGCTCAATCAAAACTGGTAAGAATTCAGCAGATTAAACAGGTATAAAAGCTGAAAATACTGAACACATTCTGAGATAAAGATCATGGGAATTTTAAGCCCAACCACATACCAGCGGATGTTCCACTCAAACTACGCTGCAAGGCATAAGTAGTATCTACAGGAATAAACTGTTCAGAGATAGGAACAAGGCAGCAGGAAAACAATCTTTCTAACTACGTACTTTACATTCTGTTATTATCCTCAGAAATCGTCCCTTCTTTCTTGAGTTGGAGGGAAAACACACACTGGGCTAAGACACTAATTGTCTCAAAGATGATTTCAACAAAGACGATGAAACAAAAGTACGATAGGAATATCTCAACAGAACAGGTTTCCAGTTAGACTGATTTTCTTCTATAATGGTTTGAAGGGTCTATTAAACCTGTTTTTGAGGGATAGCTAACTGATAGGCCACCAACACTGCAAAGCCTGAAGGTAAGCTTATCTCCCAATTTAAATGAACCCAGAGAAACTCAGAATCCTTAGAGAAAAAAGCAGGTACTGTTATAGCTTTATTTCTTCAAGAAGTCTAGAGATGCTGCTCAAAAAATTTTTGAAAAATTTCTGTTATGCATAGCATGGGTTAGTACATATTCAAGAGTAATCCCATTTGACTAGACTTCTCTGACAGATGATCAGAGAAGTTTACATCATAGTGTAAACTTGATATCCTCCCTGCCATACCCCACACAAATGGATGCTGTACTAGGACAAGGCTCTGTAATGTGTCCAGAAAGGCTGTAAGATGGACTAATAATAGTTTAACCTGATCAGACTCTAGCTAAGATTATTATCAAAGGTAAAATTCTTATCAACTGACAAGAGTTTACTTTACTGTAGCACAAGTGGTAAAATCTGACAGCCCCCAATCAGGTGCCCAGGCTAGAAGGAAGAACATTGTAGCATGTCTTTATTTGTCAAATCAAAACGGTGAAAAATCAGGCAGATTTGGTTTGGGATTGGCAGCAGGGTGAAAACTGAGCTCACACTGGAAATACTGTTCAAAATTTATCTCTAATCTTAATGTTTCCAAAATAATAAAAGAAATTATACAAAAATAAATGGGCTGTAATCAAACATGAAGATCACAAAGTGCAGCACTCAAATGAGGAAAGGCGACTCTCCAAAGCCTTTTCTCCACTTGTACACAGCTTGGCATAGGAGTAAGCATGGAATAACATCTGTATCCAAGGGAGCTGCTCATGGGTTGTTCAATTACAGGCTCTTCTCATATTTTTAAGAAGGATATTTTTATGGTCTTGAAGCAACGCAACATCAGATGGCTGACAAACAATTTCCTACACAAACACAAGGGTCTAGGTCCCCTGAACAGTACTTCAAAATGTAAGACTAGCATCAAACGCTTGGGTCTTCCATAAGCGTATCATTGTGGTATGGCTCCTTTGATCTTCAGTTCTTTCGTTGGGAAAGCAGCAGATGGCTGAGGCAAAAAAAAAATATTCAAGAAGATTCTTTGTACTACCACTGCTGCAGAAACAAATTAGTCTGTATTTAGACAGTGGACAACACATAACTCAAAGGTACAGACGTGCAGTTTTTCCAGATTAAAAAAAGTTTTATTGAAATCCTATGTATGTCTGTTCTGTAAAATATACACACAAAAAGAGAAAATGCAGCAAGAGTAAAAAAGGTTAATTTTAGAAGATGCAAAAGACAAGACTTGCTTGAGTTAAATTAAACACTTTATCCATTCCCTTGAATGCAAGTATTGGGATACCATTTCCTCTCAGGCATCACATGTACTTTTGTATTTAAGAAATAAGATCTCAAACATCACATAAGAGAAGATGTGAACAGCTGCCCATTCTTCTCCATGGAGAGTAATGGCCTCTTATTAGCTGTGCATGAGTTCTCAAAGCAAACTATTTTCTTCCAGTTTCTCCAAGGACAAAGGAACTCCTGTTTCAGCTGTGGCCCCACTACTTTGGTAGTTTAGTGGCAATAAAACTTGTGGTACTCACATGTACTTATAAATCATGGAATCAGAGAATAGTTTGGGTTGGAAGGGACCTTTAAAGGTCATCTAGTCCAATCCCCCTGCAATTAGCAGGGACATCTACAACTAGATCAGGTTGCTCAGAGCCCCGTTCAACCTGGCAGTGAATGTTTCCAGGGATGGGGCATCTACCACCTCTCTGGGCAATATGTTCAAGTGCTTTACCACGCTCATCGTAAAAAATTTCTTCCTTCTATCTAGTCTAAATCTGCCCTCTTTTAGTTTAAAACCATTACCCCTTGTCCTATCACAACAGGCCCTGCCAAAAAGTCTGTCCCCATCGTTCTTATAAGCCCCCTTTAAGTATTGAAAGGTCGCTATGAGATGTCCCTGGAGCCTTCTCTTCTCCAGGCTGAATAATCCCAGGTCTCTCAGCCTTTCTTCATAGGAAAGGCGCTCCATCCCCTCTGATCATTTTTGTGGCCTCCTCTGGACCCATTCCAACAGGTCCATATCTTTCTTATGCTGAAGACCCCAGAGCTAGACACAGTCCTCCAGGTGGGGTCTCACCAGAGCAGAGTAGAGGGGCAGGATCGCCTCCCTTGACCTGCTGGCCACGCTTCTTTTGATGCAGCCCAGGAAAGAGTTGGCTTTCTGGGCTGCAAGTGCACATTGTCAGCTCATGTCCAGCTTTGCATCCACCAGCACCCCCAAGTCCTTCTTGGCAAGGCTGCTTTCATTCCCTAATCCCTCAGCGTGTATTGATACCAGGGATTGCCCCAAACCAGGTGCAGGACCTTGCACTGGGCCCTGTTGGAACTTTTGAGGTTCACAAGGGCCCACTTCTCACCCGTCAGGCATATCAACTGCATCACTCAGCTTGGTGTTGTCTGCAAACTTGCTGAGGGCACACTCGATCCCACTATGTCATTGGTGAAGATTTTAAACAGTACTAGTCCCTATGTGGACACTTGAGGGACACTGCTCATCACTGATCTCCATCTGGACATTGAGCCATTACCACTAACCCCTGGATCCAACCAATTCCTCATCCACGGAAGAGTCCACCCATCAAACACACATCCTCCAATTTAGAGAGAAGGATGTTGTGTGGGACTGTGTCAAAGGCCTTGCAGAAGCCCAGATTGATGACATCCATAGCTCTTCCCTTGTCCACTGATGTAGTCACTCCATCACAGAAGGCCACTAGGTTGGTCAGGCAGGACTCGCCCTTGGTGCAGCTGTACTGGCTGTCCCAAATCACCTTCCTTAGCGTAGCTTCTAGGAGGATCAGTTCCATGATCTTCCCAGGCACAGAGGTGAGGCTGACAGGCTGGTAGTTCCCAGGGTCCTCCTTTCTACCCTTTTTAAAAATGGGTGCAAAGTTTCCCTTTTTCTGGTCACCGGGGACTTCACCTCACTGCCATGACTTTTCAAATATCATGATGGAGGGTGGCTTGGCAAGTACATCAGCCAACTCCCTCAGGGCTCTGGGATGCATCTCATCAGGATCCATAGAATTCTGTATGTTCAGGTTCCTCAGATGGTCACAAACCTGATCTTCTCTTAAAGTGGGAGGGACTTTGCTCCCCCTGTCCCTGCCTTGCAGTCCATGCACTCAAGAGGTGTGGGAAGAGAGGTTGCCAGTGAAGACTGAGACAAAGAAGTTGTTGAGTAGCTCAGCCTTCTCCTCGTCCATTGTTACCAGTTTGACAGTCTTGCTCACCAGGTGGGGTATGCTTTCTTTGACCTTCCTTTTCTGGCTTACATACCTATAGAAGCTCTTCTTATTATTCTTTGTGTCCCTTGCCAGGTTCAGCTCCAACTGTGCCTTGGCCTTCCTGACCCCATCCCTACACAACCAGGTAGGATCCCTATACTCTTCCCAGGTGCCTGTCCCTGCTTCCACTGCCTGTGCATTTCCTTCTTGCCCTTTAGTTTGACCAGCAGGTCTCAACTCAGCCATGCCAGTCTCTTGCCTGCCTTCCAAGATCAGCCTTGTTTGTTTGTGCACTTTGCGAGTGAATGGAAGAAATAAGAGGAATCTATTGTACATCCTCAAAAATCAATTTTTAACTGCTAAAATTCCCAAATTAAAACCAATCTCTGTCCTATTCCCTTCAGTAAGGGTAATTTCTGTAAGAAATGTCAGCTTTCAAAATTCAGTAATTTCTTTCATTTAAAACACCTTTTTATTACAGAGTATATTTTCCTTCCTAGTGTTCTCCAATTTACAAAGAAATTACTGTTTTTTGCTCAAATACTAGAAGCAAAGTGTTTATACTCAGGCAGAGCTGAAGAATGAAGTTTCAGTCAAAAAGGTGCAAATTTCAGAAAAGTTGCAAGTGATTGAAAGCCTGAGGCTAGGAAATTGCCGCTCAGAGCTAATGACAGCAGTCACTATGATATTGCTTTAGCAGGTCTTGCCTCAAAGAACATCTGTATTTCTTTATCAAGAGTTTCTATATTTGCGTACTCTTCCTTGAACAGGTCAGAGGCATAGAGCCATGTCTCACATCCTTTACAAGACAGGATTTTCCTTTCCCTTCTCTGTTCTGTGTGATTGCAGGCCTAAAGACAACTTCCATCATTCACAAGCAGGTTAATCCGCTTGCAAATAAGTTGTTCCCTAGGTGCAGCAGGGTCATGAGAGGTGGCTCAGAGTGGAGCTGTCTTCACTCCAGCAGGACATACCACTTTGCATGCAATCCAGTGTGAGCAATGCTATACTGTTTCCACAATACGGCTGCTTTTAAGTTACGTGGGGTATGCCAGTTACCGCACCAATCTTCCATTATTCCAGCTTGTAGAAAATTTACTGTAAAAACTTTATATTTTAAAAAGAAACAGACTATAAGTCATTTTCATGCACCACTCCCTTATGGTAGATAATGAGTTTTCACGTTTCATTTTACTGATCATAGAATCGGGGATTTAAGTGCCCTTGTCAGAGCACACAATGAAACTCTGTGAAAATAGGTACAGTTTTATTACTAAAAACATAAATCAGGATATTTTTTTCTCAAAAAGTTCTGCCACAAACATATGACAACATGCCAGGCAAGACAATCCATTTCCTTGTGCCTTGGTTTACACTCATCTTCAGCAAAAAATTAATGAAGTGCGACTGCCTGATAATTACCACAGCATTTCTTTCCCACACAGTAAGTATTAAAACCAGATAATCCTTAACACTGGAACTTACAGAAACATTGTGAAGGAGTTCTAGTGCTCTGCCTCTTGCTCACCGCCTTGGTAGGAAATGCAGAACCCAGGACATGTTTTCAATGAACCTCCCATTTCCTAAATTATTTTGTAAGTGATCCTGGATAGTTCAGAGTCCTCTAGCAGATAACTGGATAATGTTCTGCTCCTAAGTAAAGTGAGTATCTACCTCCCTTAGTGACCCTAATCTTAATGAAGAGGTAAATGAGACTTTCAGAACTGGATAACTTTAAATATCTTGAATAGCTTTTCATGGTCCGTTTTGGGAACATTTCCTTTTCCTAAGAAGTCACCAGTCTGTAGAAGTGGCACTGTTCACAAAGAGATAACAAAGTTATTTGCTTTCCTTACATTCTTACGTTTCACAGGGAGCAGAACACCACAGTTAATTACATACATAATCATGGCTGTTTTTCTCAAAGTGTACACTTAAGGCTACTATCTTCAGGGCAACTAGAGACATTTTACAGCGTAGACAACCAGGCCTTCACCAATGCTAGGAGGAAAGTCTGCTGTGCACTCTCAAGACTTCAAAACTAACAAACCAAGGTAATTTTTCTCTGGAACAAGACTGGAACAGCAATAGAACTGTTCAACAGAAAAGGGAACGAGGGAGTATTTAAAGAAAAAAAAGGATATATAATTTTCTCCTTTTAAACATAAATATCTCCATCGCTTTAACTTAAACTAAGGAATAAGGCAAACATCTTTGGGAAGAGAGAGAGAAAAAGCCTGCAATGAAGGGGATGGAAATTTTCAGCTTGCAAAATCTATGATTCTAGATAAGAAGGAACAACATAAAGCATTCATTTATGACTGAAATAATCATGAAATTCTATCTACATCTTTTGCATCCAGCACTCTCTTGATGAATGTGGTGTTTAAATGTATGTCTGCAAAGATGCACAAGATGTTATATGTCTTCATTCCTTTACCCTCCACCTTGTTCTCGCCCTCATTTAAATTTACTTTTGGCTTTAAGCAAGCATACACTAGATACAAGTCTTAGTATTGAAAAGAATCTTCTTCACAGAAATGCCTGGCATTCAGCCATCAACGAAAAATATCCCTTTAGCTGTGGCTAAAACTTTGTGACTTTTTGTTTCATTTCCCAATTACTTCCCTATTCAATTAATCAGTCCGTCAAAGCGTGTGAAGCTGGAGAAATGTACCAGGTGAGGAGAGGTGGAACTACTTTCTTAAGTATACATACTTTCTTTGCTGTTTTTTTCTATCTACCAATACCATTTCTAAACTGATTGGTTAATTAAAACCCCCAGCTACTGGAAAAGTAATTGCATATATTACTTTTTTCCAGCAATCAGATACCTGGTCCTCCAACTTGAAAACATGGAGGGGGTTGCACCAAGGGAGGATCCCTTCCAAACTACATGTGGTATTTCACATATCTATGCACTCAGTCTTACTTCTTGGTTTAGGACTAAAGTTTCAGATACTTTTATTTTTAAGTCAAAGGGTCAAAACCTAAATTTAAAACCTCCTCCAGAATCAAGGCTACAACTCTGAATTCCATTTCTTTTCTTTTAGAGAAAACACCTCTAAACTAATAAAACAGCATTTACCCCATTAGTTACAGACCTGTTTTTAATTATTGGGCTGTAGAACTAAGGCTTGCAATGAACTTGCACTAACTTGGAAATATTCCAATATTAGTTTCTCTAACATTGTGCTTAGTGTTTGTTTTAAAAAAAGCACCTCAGTTTTGTTTTCTTTTTTAAATAAAAAATCTGATATTTACATATCTAGACACCAGACTACTAGCAGCATTTGTTCTGTAATATATGGGGATTTAGTCCCCAATGTCCATAAAGGCTTACAGCAGTCTCTCCAATTAATATGAGAGAAATCTCTATCCATATCTATTTTTATGTCAGAGACAAATAAACAAGGTGAATTTAGCACTAAAGACAAAAGAGAAGATGTAATGATTCAGCATACACTCAAATAATTGCTACAGTCATTTAAAACGGAAGCCAAAAAACCAAAAAGACCCCAAACATTTTTAATGCTGAGCTGGTACAGTTGTTCCAAACAAAAGAAGCAATATGCTTGTTACAGTCTCTCTTTACTTCAATTGAATATCATGGAGAAGTCACTGTGTGAGAAGTCACATATGGGATTGCATCTCATTGATGCACTGTAAGGGGAAAGACTATTAAACGAGACAAATTCAGCTGCCAACACTGAGAATATCAAAGTATTTAAATGATAGCAGAGCTGGAGTTAAAATAGCTGAGACACAAGAGTTTAAGAGATGACCTTCTCTTGAATGGTGACATGATTTGCCAATTATCCATCAAGATCTGTGTGTGTATTTGATACGTTTATCACATATAAAAGCATTCATTTTAATATAGTGGAGAGCAAAGTTCTATTCATTGTGAGCTAGTCTCATTATCCCGTTGTGCAATACTGTAGAGGTAGCATAGCCACTTTTTAATGTTCCACATCTAATGGCCTTTCAGAGTGAAAGATGCTCACCTGTCCTAGCTAACACTTGCATAAAAAGAGATGCCCATTTATAGCAGAGGATTAACTGCATACCAAAATGAACATATTACTCAGCATGATCATTACACCCATCCAGACGACATTTTCACTTCTGGACACAGCGCACACTTCTAACTTAGTGGCAAGGGACATTGTGTCTCCACAAGAGGTTCTCTGGGTGATCACCAGCCTCTGAGATTTGCTGCTGTCTGCAGACTGTTTTGATTTTTCTTCTCCTAAGTGAATAGCCATACTGCATTGTGGTAAATGCATTGTAAATGTGTCTGTAAGGAGCTGGTGTACACACAGGAAACAAACTACAAGGGACTGCCATCATGGAGACAGTCTGATCTGCACTGTGCAGATGGAGCAACAAGAGTAGAAAACAAATGACAAGTAGGACATGCAGTGACTACTTCTGTGAAAAGGACATGAGTTCTAGCTCCTTATTTCAAAATAACCTCTCAAATAGGCACATGCACTTAAAAAAGGAAGGGGAAGATACATGTTTGTTTCTTAAATTTCTCTAAAGAATAACTATTTATACATGATTGATAAGGAGAAAAGAGATAATTCAGACTAACAGAACTGTTGAACTTTGGCTAGATAACCGCTGTCTTATGCAAACTCATTCTGACTATAATCAATACAAACACTTATGCGGTCTTCTGAAGGTGATGGAGATGAGTGGAGGGAAGAGGATTCATGTTGAAAGAAGAGAGAATACAAGAAGCATTGTTAAGATGTGAGAAGGTGGCCAAATGTCAGGAAGACATGGAGGGTCCTGAGAGCTTGGAAGGAGAACAAGGATGAATACACACAGGTAAAATGGGATTATGTGACAGAAAACAAATGAACAGTTGTAGCCCCACCCCATTATACTCAAGGTTACACAGGTACATTCCGTGATCACAGGCAAGCCCTGTTCAAGGAGCTAATTTCTCTACAGAAAAGTGAGAATTGAAATTATGAGAAGAAAGGCAAAAAATCTCAATCACGTGATTGAACAATAATGACAAAACCAACATAAAACTCAGTTTGCATAACTTTGACTTCACTGCCTGTTACCGAGCTCAACTAAAATTTTAGCATCCTGAGTTTTGCAGGTTGCCTTAGGAAAACTGAGAGAAAAATAAGGTATTCAAAGGACAAATAAGATGGAAAAATGGAATGTATAAAGGGCCCAAAATACAGAGTGTGTGCCTAAAAGAAGAGGAGATATTACAAAAATATAAAAAAGGACAAGGTATATCTCACATTGTAAATTTAAACAGTGGCATAGAAGGCAGGGAAGGGAGGATTGGATGCAAGTAAAAAACTGTACTGTAGTACAAAAATACCAAGTTATTTCAAGGACTTGAAGAGGAAACAAGCATCTCCTTTATCCTGAATACACTAGTCAGTTTTCTGCATTCACTTTCAAATCATTAATTCAATAGGTGGAGAAAATTCAGCAAGAACAACTCTTCCAAAACAACGCCTCAAGGTTTGCAGGACCTAAAAGGCCACATGATTTTCAAGGCTGATATACTTATAAAAGTATATCTTGCATTTAAACTCTACCAGGTTCATCAGGAACTCACAGAAGGAAAAGATATGATGGACAGTAATTACAAGAGAAGGATCCAGGCCACCTCCATTGATCTACAACAGCCACAAACATACCACCAAACACAACACATGAAAATCCTGAAGAAACTGACAAACACCTCCCAAAACTTCTGGAAACTGCAAGCCTCTAACTTCCTTAGACAGACCGTCTGTAAGCTGGAAAGCAATCTTTGCTTCTCTGACTCTGCATCTGCAAGATAATTCTCTAGCCAGACCTTACAAGGACCTTGAAACTAGGTCACTCTGAATTGCATTTAAAGAAAATCTCTTATATTCCAAACCTTGCTATAATACAGCCTGCTGATTTAATGTTATTACCTCTGTATTTCTTACATTTTCACCTTTTTACTTCATTACATACATATAATGTGCTGAGAACACTGCTAATCAATAGCATCCCGGAAATACAGCACTGTTATTTAGGGTGTTTAGCTTGGGTCTAAATTAAAATTCTGACAGATTTTGGAAGTATCAAGTTCAGAAATTTTATTCTAAATTCCTCTCCATTTGCTAATTGTATCACATTGTAGGAGCACACAGACACTGATCAAATTCTTACCTTGCTCAGCATAAGGTGGTCCATTGATACCTGTTTTCCTGACTTCATTGTTACTCATGTTCTTAGTAGTCAAGTTCAGTGGTTTGGGGAAAAGGCCTTTTTTCCACTCAGCAACATTTCCTTACTGAAACTGAAATTTAAAAAAAAAAAAAAAAAGAAATATGTATAGTAACATACCACATGGGAATTTCTGAGTTGCTGCCTACAATATGAAAGCCTGACAAAAATGGAATGCTTAACAAGAGTAAAAGAAAGTAAGAGGAAGAGGCAAGAATGATAATGAGCATTATTAAAAAGAAGAAATGCAGAGTCCCTCTCTTTTCTCCTCAAAGAACTGTAGTCACAACTATTGAAGACAATTAAAAGCTTCAGTTCAGATAAAAATCCCCAAACACTAAATGCTATACACACACTCAGAGAGGATGAGAAATGATTGCTGCCTCAAGCACTTGCACTCTAAGAGGACAGGACAAAGGACAGAAGATGAAATAGGGGCACAGACAGCTTCCTCTTGAAAGATGCTGTATTCTTTAGGTACTGAATCAACAAAGCTCTTAAATATGCACACTCTTTCTTTGAAGACATAGTTCAACACAACTGTTTCAAGATAAGTACGTGCTTAAGTGTTTTGGTGGACCAGAGCCAGGTTGCTTTGCAGCTGACAGCACTGAGTCCAGAAGATGTCTCATCCATGGTTGTGTTGAGGATGGACAAAGGAATAATTACAGCCTGTTGATCTCATTGACGTGAGCCCTAGTATCTCTGCTACACTCTCTCATCAGAGCCACTCATAAACTCACGCAGAGTGTCAGATTCAAGCATATTTTCAGGGTTGCTCCTTTTAAGAAACTTAAAAAATGGCCAAGAAATATGGAATTACATTTTGAAATATGGAAAACCTCACCTTCCAGCCACACTTTTATGCTGTGCATGTGGTAAAGCACAGAAAAATAGCCCAAATATATATAATCTCCCTGAGAGAAGTTTGAACACTTGAAAATACTAAATTGTTAGGTTCCACCATTCAATCTTACAAACATAGTTGTGTGGGGCAACAGGAAAGATGGCAAAGAGCCAAGATGCCCAGTGGGTGGCATAGATTAGCACCGAAACATTTCAAAGAGACATAAATATAGAAAACATTCCACAGTTTTCTTACTTAACTCCAAACTGTCACAAATACTGTTGTATACTTGCATGGTTTTTTAGCTGCACCAGCTGAGCAGTTTGAAGAATTCAAGTTACATCCAGGATGCTGAATATATCTGGATAAAACAGAACACATGCTACCCAAGAGACAAAAGAGTCAGGGTAGCTTTGGTAAGCAGAGATTTCCTTAATGAAGACACAAACTGCACTGAATACAGTGCCCTGACAAAACCTGCCCTCAACATGTTTGTCCCATCACTGGGGAGAACAAACATGGGGGGGAGCTGGGGTGGGGGATAAGGGGGGAAATCTGTTACTTGCAAATGAGTTCAGTATCACTGAGGAAAGACCAAACTGTCATCTACAGAGGGCAGATAAAAATCAGCAACTATTAATGGCTGGGGATGCAACTTTCTGTGTGAAGTCAGCATCTCCTCAGGTTGGGCAGAAACAGTTTTCTTCTTAAACAAATTCCAAGATTAGTGCAAAACAAAATGAGTTCTGGGTTGTTTGGCTATATTGAACCATAACTATTTTCTTCTCAGGTATTTGGCCTATTGAAACAGTGTATTTCACAAGTCCTTATGTACAACGTGTCTGCATGAAATAATTACTATGAACCCTTAATGAAACTTATAAAATAGTTTCTGCTATATCATAACAAATAAGGGCTAGGTAGTCTACCTCTGTGTCACTCTGCCATACTGTTTGTTCTCTCTTGGGGTATCTGTAACCACAGAGATCTTTCAATGAAGAACAACTATAAATAGTTAATTGCTGGTAGGAGCTTTAAGAAGCTCTTAACTCGAAAACAAGGTAACACCTCTGAAAAGCTGGTCAGCAGCATTTCTCACTTTGGAAAGCAACCCTCCATGTAGGAAAAGTTTCAGTTAGCAGCTTCTTCAGTGGCTGCTTGACGAACTTGGTACCTGTCCTAGTTTAGCAGATTTCAGAAGTGGCACCAGTACTTTATTCACAGGAGACATTTAGAAAGAACTGTGTAAGGAGTTGAAGGACTTGCAGTGGTTCCTTATTACTTTAGAGAATTCCATGATTACATGAGAGAATGAAAAAAAAAAAGGGCACAAACAAAATAAATAGCTGATGGGAAACTTAAGTATCAAGAGGAAACAAAATCTTATCATTAAGTTTGGCTGAATACTGTTGCCCATGCAATTTCTAGACTTTATCTTTTTCTTTTCTGTCTTCTGAATAACAATGATGCCACAGACTAGTAATAACGGACTCAGAGGACTGAAATTCCTTCCTTTATAGTTCTTCCCTGGGACATTACATGATCTGCCTTGCTTCTAGTTTTTAAGAGTGGCTTTATAAAACTATCAGTTTGTAAGATGAACACTTCTCTTCACATCCCTGCACACTTCACGTTGGGACAAGAAAAGAAAAGAACGAAAAGCACTGTGAGACCTACTAGCACTAAGAAAGAGGAGGTGAAAGGAATAACATATATGTGTCCCTGAAGGAAAGAAGGTCGTTAAAAATAAAGATGAAAAACCAGAGTAGTTTTCAAAACTACTCAAACATACAAGGCTGCTTGTATTAAAAATGAGAAGGAACACATCCCTAGGTTTTCATACTTTGTTTTACTTTCTCTTTCAACTTTGCAAAAAGTTCTCTGCTAGTAGAAGTATGCATTTCTCATAAAAAATTACATTAACATTAATAATGTGCCTTTCACCCATGGCCCTCAAGTTGCTTTACAAGATGCATTTCTCACAGTTGTTCATAGTCAGACGAATAGGGTAGCTCAATCATGATTGGATCCATCTCATGCTAATAAAAAGAGGAAGGGAAGCTGAACAACCCATATTCCAAACACTTGTGTTGAGACTTAGAATCATAGGATCATTTAGGTTGGAACAGACCTTTAAGATCATCGAGTCCAACTGTAAACCTAACACTGTCAAGTCCACCACTGAACCATGTCCTTAAGTCCTGTGACTTGACTTTGAACTCATTACTACACACGCATAACGTGGTGCAGTTCAAATTCCTGGCACAGTTTAACCAGAAGTGGAAAAGAGAGTAAATATTGATTTGTATAGAGACTTCAGACTTGGGAAATCCAAATTTGGTTTGTTATTTTGCTGTAGGCGTTCAAGTATCTCAGGCAAGGTACTCTCTGGGCTCACGGCTGCAGTAAGCCTGGTAGCATCATGAGTGTAATTGCATTAAACGTTATGAGTTCCTTGGGAACCTCTATGACTCTAGGTTCAATTAAAGAGACTTTAACTGTAGGGACCCTCTAACAATCCTCACTGATGACATGGTGACAAAGGGGCTAACAAGCAAGGCTCTTGACCCTTGGTCCTTCACTCTACATGAGACAACCTTTCAATAATTACTTGCTCTAGACTTCTGACCTCCATTTAATCCCACATGTCAAAGGAACAATCAGGCTGGGATAATTTAGCTCACCAGGCTCACACTGCCACTGCTAACTACCATTCCTCAAGACTACAGTCCTCATGCTTTCATTATTTCAGCCAAACAAGTTTAAGATGAATACAAGTCTTAAACGTAGCTCTCCACCGAATCTTCAGCAGCTTCCACAGACTTCAGAAAAAGCCTCAGAGGCTGCCCCAAAACTTTTGAAGTAATGCAAAATAAATAAATAAATAAACAAATAAACCAACCAAAAAACCCAACACGAAAGAAAACCAAAACTCCACAGCACTTTTCTTCAATCACACATTACTATTGATTGTTTTTCTTTTCAATAATGTCTGTCAATAAAGAGGTCTAGGAAAAATATACCAAAGAACACCACCAAAATTTAGATGAGGTACATTTATGTTAGGACAAATTTACAAAAATAAGAAAAATAAAATCACTCACGTTTGTCCCATTGAATCTGACTAGAAATTTTTTACAATTCTCATACAAGTACTGAAGAAGGTGAGAAACATGATCTTAACATTGGTCCCACCCTCTAACACAAAGATTTGGATTTTTATTGCCACTAATAGTTACACAGGCAGAGTAAGAAGAGGCAGAGTGAGAATTTCAGAGTACAAATATTCACAAGCCAAAAATCATATAGTCATCTATTATGCAAGGCATTAGCTTACACTGTATTTCATTGCCTAAACAGCTAGAAATTGGGATCAGACTTCCCATAGGATTAAAAGTTTGCATTGAATTTTTCCATATTTAAAGTACCAGAAAAGCAGATAAAAGTTTGCAATGCCATGAGACTGTAAAGGGAAAAGAAAATCAGAGAAAGGTCATTGGAGGCCAGCAAGTGAGAGACTAAAGACAGCTTGCAGAACAAGAAGTTCATTTAAACACAGTAATTTGAAAACAGGCACAACAGGAGACGATCTATATTATCTTTTATTTGCTGAATCTTTTTGCTTTTACTACTGCCAATTCCACCCCTGCAGTTTAGACCTGGCAGCTAAATCTCTGTTGCTTTCCAGCAGTTTTCAGAAAACAGATAAGGAACCAAGCTAGCAAAGAAATAGGCTAAAGTACTCTCACTCTGTGTTCAAGTACAGTGAGTGAATCTTTCTTTACAGCATCATCTAGAGGCTTGGGAACTCTTGACAGCAGAAATCTTATACTGACCTAGAAATGTCTGAGTCTATGACTACCATAAACTTGTTAATGGTTTCCTAATTTATTATATACTTTTCAGCAGTATCCTGTATATCTTGGCAAAATAATGAGAGTCAGTTCATGCTCAGGCCCCACAAAGGTGATACTATCTTGATATGTGAGACTCCAGAGTGGTTTGGCTCCTGCAGAGAGAAAAAGGAAGAAAGACCTCTAGCTATTATCTAGATGGCACAATCATTCTACAGAGAAAGACCCATCATATTTTACAAGAGAAATTATACACAAAAGATGGTGTAAAAAAAAAAAAAAGCATACGAACTATTCTGTTGCTGTGCATTTGTTGACAGACTTTTATTTTTCATAGAAATAAATATCTATCGAGCCCAAATGTTCTCAACCTATTTAGAAATATTTTCCTCACATCCTTTTTACAAGCAGCTGCAGCATTCTATGTGGACTACAAAACCAATCTTTTTAAGCTATCAGTGTCTGGGCTTGAATTCAGTTATTTTTCTACTTTGTTGACTCTGCTTTAGGGTCTTAAAAATAAATCAGCAATTCATTCTGTACATCTTTACACCTTAGAAAATAGTTGAAATCCTATAATGAGGAGACAGAATTGGAGAACGTGTACTGGGTTATTATGTACTGTGCGATCGCTGACTTCAATGGGAATGCTATGCATTGTCCTCACTTTATACAAAACTAAACTTTGAGCTTGCATCCCGCTGCCTATCGTGGTGCAACACTGCAAAGGAAAATATTGCTTAGAGCTCTGGACACTTTGTTTCTTCTTTTCTCCTGCAGTAGTAAGTTACACTCTGTTAATAAAACTACTGAACTTTACAGTCTTCCCAAGGCAAAGTCCAAAATGAGATCCAGCTTCGATCCTCTCACCAGTGTTTCTTGATGGTGTCTCACAGCTGAAGTTCACTAATTTCAAGACCTCTGTTCTCAGACCCTGGCTAATGAATGAGCCCTGGTTGCTGCTTTTCCTTCAAGATTTTCCTCCTATACTGTTACGGTCCTATACTTTCCTTACCAGTAATGATACATCTATGACTTTCTTTTCAAACGCTACCCTTTCTTGTTGGGGCAGTTCTACCCAACCATCAAAATAAAGTTTACAGGCAGTTTTTCAGCTCTGGTGATCAAAGAGTCCTAGACTTCCATCCCACTCTGGTTTCTGCACCAGGAGGAAAAATAAGTGTTTCTAGAGTGCCTTTGCAATCACTACTTCCAATTTCACCATCCTTGAAAAGGAAGTTTCAGCATTCCTCATTCCCAAACACAGTCCTCTGTGCGCGTTTATCCTGAAACACAAGCTGTTTTCCATCTTTACTAATTTTGCTAGGTATCTTTATACAGTCCATCCCGCTGACTTACTGATTATTTTGGTGAAATGGTGGGATAGGACTCTCATTCTCTGACCTACAAATCTAATCAGTTTTTTGTGTCAGAGGAGACCTGAAACTGGAGATGCTCAATCATTTCTCAAGAAGGGTTTAATTCAGTAAGACAGAAAATTGCTGTGGAACACAAAGCTCAAGCTGTTCTCTCAAACAGGAGAAGCTAGACAAGAAGTGTCTGCTATTTAGCACACTTAAAAAAAAAATCTTAAAAGGCTCTCTGCCTGACCCAAAAGGCACAAACAGTACAGCTCTTTTAATCAAAGCATGCAAAAATTTCTTCATATTCAAGGCGTCAAATCGTGATCCCATTAATAGCAAAACTTCCAGGAGTTGTAATGAGACAGTGAGCTTTGGGTTTTTTTGGCATTGCTGGAATGGGCATGCAATCAACTTCAAAAAAAATTTAATTCAAAGACTCATTCTGAAAGCATATTGATACAAAGGGACCAATGCAAACACCTACTGAAGTCTGTAGGAGATTTTCAATTGCATAATTTTTAAAGACCATGACTTGATGTGAATTCACTGCAGACTTTGGTCTTAACTTAGAAGAAACTTCATGAAATGATGGAAGAATAACCTAATGTTATAGTCATAGAGACATAAAATCGGAATGAGAACTAACATGGCCCAAATCTTCCTGTGTATAGTCATAATCCAAATAAAACTGATGAGGATACTAGTATCAGTCTAGAAGAAAAATGACATAACATTATACAAGTATAGCCAAAGCATTAAAAATTAATTTCATTATGCAATATTGAAATTTAAATGGCTGATTTCACTTTATTCACTGGAATTTAAGAAGAGAAAACTCAAAATATTTTAGATGTTTTTTATGATAGAAAGTGGAAAGTAAAACAGTAGTGCTTGCAGAATAAGATTTCCTACTGTAAAAGTCAACTGGGCAGATGTGCATTGATCAGTTATTTCACTTCAGTGTTGAGAAGGAAGAGGTAAAGATAGCAATAATAGGCATCTATTGAACCATTCCACATTTTCTTGTGCCATAAATTTCTTAAGTAAATGAGCAAATTTTTGCTGCATTGTGATGGCTATAAATCTCAGAAAGGCATTTTGTGAATGGTCAATGTGTTAGCTCTGCAAGCTCAATTAACTATGCTACCAGCAGGCTGTGAAAATCTACAATAAAACAACTCTAGCCCATTAGATTAAAAATGACTATAAATATTGTGTTGTTGTAAATGGATCCAACTTTTGGATATGTCATCTAATTTTTGAAGTCTCATTTACGATTTAGCAAGCTGAGTACCCTGGACTTTAGGAGAGCTGACTTTGGCCTCTTGAAGAATCTGCTTGGTATGGTGCCATGGGATGAAGCACTGGAAGGAAGAAGGGCCCAAGAAAGTTGGTTAATATTCAAGGATCACCTCCTCCAAGCTCAGGAGTGACGCATCCCTACAAAGAAGAAGGCAGGCAGAAAAGCCAGGAGGCCTGCATGGATGAACAAGGAGCTCCTGGACATGATCAAAGGTGAAAAGGAGGCCTACAGGGAGTGGAGACAGGGGTGGGCAGCCTGGGAGGAATACAGAGAAATCATTCGAGCAGCCAGGGATCAGGTTAGGCAAGCTAAAGCCCAGATTGAATTAAAACTGGCCAGGGACATCAAGACAAACAAAAAATCCTTCTATAAGTATGTCAGTGAGAGAAGAAAGACTAGGGAAGATGTGGGCCCTCTCTGGAAAGAAACGCAAGAACTGGTTACCCAGGACAAAGACAGAGCTCAGGTACTCAATGACTTTTTTGCTTCAGTCTTCACTGGCAAAGACTGCAGCCACACTACCCATGATGCAGCAGGCAAAGGCGGGGACTAGGAAAATGAATAACTGCCCACTGTAGGTGAAGATCAAGTAAGACACCACCTGAGGAACCTGAAGGTGCACGAGTCCATGGGACCTGATGAGATACATCCACAGGTCCTGAGGGAACTGGCAGATGAAGTTGCTAAGCCACTAGCCATCATATTTGAGAAGTCGTGGCAGTCTGGTGAGGTTCCTGCCAACTGGAAAAGGTGAAACATAACCCCTATTTTCAAAAAGGGAAATAAGGAAGACCCAGGGAACTACAAGCCAGTCAGTCTCACCTCTGTGCCTGGCAAGATCATGGAGAAGATCCTCCTGGAAACTCTGCTAAGGCACATAGAAAATAAGGAGGTGATTGGTAGCAGCCAGCATGGCTTCACCAAGGGCAAGTCATGCCTGAAAAATTTGGTGTCCTTCTACGAAGGGGTTACAGCGGCAGTGGACAAGGGAAGAGCAATTGCTGTAATCTACCTGGACCTGTGCAAAGCGTTTGACACTGTCCCACACAATATCCTGGTCTCTAAATTGGAGAGACATGGATTCGACAGATGGACCACTCGGTAGATAAAGAACTGGCTGGATGGTCACACTCAAAAGGTTGCGGTCAGCGGCTCAATGTCCCAGTGGAGAGCAGTGATGAGTGGCGTTCCTCAGGGGTCGGTACTGGGACTGGTGCTGTTCAACATCTTTGTCAGCGACATGGACAGTGGGATCGAGTGCACCCTCAGCAAGTTTGCCGATGATACCAAGCTGTTTGGTGAGGCAGACACGCTGGAGGGGAGGGATTCCATCCAGAGGGACCTGGACAGGCTGGAGAGGTGGGTCCATGCCAACCTCATGCAGTTCAACAAGGCCAAGTGCAAGGTCCTACATCTGGGTCGGGGCAATCCCAAGCACAAATACAGGCTCGGCGGGGAATGGCTCGAGAGCAGCCCTGAGGAGAAGGACCTGGGGGTGATGATTGACAAGAAGCTCAACATGAGCCAGCAATGTACGATCGCAGCCCAGAAGGCCAACCATATCCTGGGCTGCATAAGAAGTGTGGCCAGCAGGTCGAGGGAGGTGATTCTGCCCCTCTGCTCCACTCTCGTGAGACCCCACCTGGAGTACTGTGTCCAGCTGTGGAGCCCCCAACATAAGAAGGACATGGACCTGTTGGAGCTGGTCCAGAGGAGAGCCACGAGGATGATCAGAGGGCTGGAGCACCTCTCCTATGAGGAGAGGCTGAGAGAGTTGTGGTTGTTCAGTCTGGAGAAGAGAAGGCTCCGGGGAGACCTTATTGTGGCCTTCCAGTACGTAAAGGGGGCCTACAAGAGAGCTGGGGAAGGACTTTTTACTAGGGCATGTAGTGACAGGATAAAGGGGAATGGCTTTAAACTGGAAGAGGGAAGGTTTAGATTAAACATTAGGAAGAAGTTTTTCACTTTAAGGGTGGTAAGGCACTGGCACAGGTTGCCCAGAGAAGTTGTTGAGGCCCCATTCCTGGAGGTGTTTAAGGTCAGGTTGGACTGGGGTCTAAGCAAGCAGATCTACTTGAAGATGTCCCTGCCCATTGCAAGGGGCGTTGGACTAGATGACCTTTAATGGTCCCTTCCAACTTAAACCATTCTATGATTCTATGATTTTAAGATTTAATTCTTAAAGGACATTAGCATGTTTTCTTGCTATCAAGTACTAATACCTCATGTGAAAGCATTTAAAACATGAATCGAGGGAGCATCTATTAGTAATAAAATACAGCTTTGTTCACACTCTATTTGCATTTTTTTTTAATTTAATTTTTCATTGTGCTTCTCAAAAAGTTATTTGTTTTGAAAAACAAAGCAGTCAGACTTGGAAACTAACAGATATGTTTTCAGTAACCAAAAGTAGCACTTTAAATAGGATGCTTATAAAGCAAATTTAGACCCAAGTAAGTTTTAATAAGACAATTTTGATTAATAAATAACCTTTTTCAAACTCATACTTCACATTTGAATACAAGGCATTACTGCAAAATGAGATGAAAAAAAAGATGAAACAAAAATTATTTCCTTCCCCCATTCCCATGTCCCCAGTGATACTGCAGCCCTGGGACCTGTTGCCTTTGTGGAAACCTCTTATGGAAGCAGTAGTATTTCTTAATGAACCAGAACTAGCTTCTCAGAGTGGTTCTTGGCAGGCTCAAAGAAGAGGAACTCATTTATGCTCATAGAGTCCCAATTTACCTGAATTCCCACCGCTGTAATCCTGATTACAAAGTTGTGAACTTCCATCCCAGAAGTGTACTAAAAACCAGTAAAGCTGGCCTGTTATATTTGATGGATTTACGCAAGAACATAAAAGTCAGCATGTGTATATTTATCCATATGTAAATTGGAGATCTAGCTGAAGAAATAGGTATATTTTATGTGAAGTCCAACCCTGTTTAAGGGGCTAATTAAGGAAAACCTCAAGGTGTAGTACTAGTATTTACCTGTGAGCAGAGGTGCAAGGTGACAACCAGACAAACCTGAAATCACTGCTTCAGGGTGCATGACAGCACAATGCAAGACAACATCAGTCCAACTGTGGCATAGCCTTGTTAGCAAAGAGGGACATTTTAGCATGGACAATGACTCTGGCAACAATATATTTTCCAGACATTGACTAGCTCCTATCCAGCTGATTCATATGGGAGCTCTGTGCCTGCTTTGACGTGCCCTTTGCCAGTTTCATGGACTTGTTAATACTGCTTATCTATTCGTCTAAATCCTTGTACTACACCCATTACTGAGGTGGCCAAACATATTCCTCTGCTACGGACAGCTATTCTGTGGCACTTGTGGTTCTAATTCATCTATTTCATGAGAGCTGTGTGATATTTAACCAGCTCTGTCTCAAAGTTTCAAAACTTACATGTACATTCCTTTAAGCCATGTCACTAAGGAGGAGCTGGTATAGATTTTGTTTCTCTGTTCTTCTCTCATGATTAATAGTGACAGTTGAAAACAAGTGGCAGAAGGCCAAACAATCAAAGGGCATAGCAATAACTGTTCTGTTTCCCTGCAATTCACAAATTATTTCATTATCTTTCGACATTGCAATCAGGGTGCAAATCCAATACTTTACCAGCTGCCTGGGTTACAGACATTCAGGTAGGTTTGATCTGATTGAGTAACGCCCACTCTTCAAAAACTTTCTAGTTCTAAGAGTAGACAGACCACTGGAAAATTTGATATTTTGTCTTCAAAGACTATGTCACAGTACTTGACTGGAAAGAAATCATTTCTGTCTAAGCATTGCAGTCTGCTTGGTTTGAAAGATCTGAATGCTCATGTTTTGCATCCGTTAAAAAATGGAATGCATTTTTCTACCTACTTTATAAGCTGATTGTCAATGTACTTCAAAAAAAGACAAGTGGAAAAATATATTTCATGATGTTTTTAAATCATCTTCTTATGGGCTTGCTGAGACTGACAGCTCTGCAGAAAAAGAAAGGTTCTTCATTTGAAATTAAATAGAATAACTTGGAATATCTGAAATTGTCAGGAGGCTTTTTGAAAAGATGTCCTTATGCACGTAACTGCAAGTCCATCTGTTGTTTTAATTTGTCTCTCTAATAATTCCCTGGAGTTTCACTTGGTTTGAATGTTAGAATAAATAGAAAGGAATCAAACCATGCAGTCTTTAAACAAAATTTATCCAAAAATACAGTTCTGTGCATTAACTCTTGCCTGTACCAGTCTCATTTCAAGTTTCGCTGTTTTCATTAACATTTACTGAGTGCCTATTTAAAGTAAATGTATTCATTCCAACAGTTGCTCTGCCTTAAAGAGAACTCTATACAGTTTAGAACTTTAAAATAATTTAAGTATGCAGCTTAGTTAAAACAGAGAGCTGGATTAACCATATCATATATTTGTACTTCCAGATGTTCTTAAATTGTCAATTTTTCACTAAATGTGTATTTCAAGTTTCAAAATGATTGTCAACAAGAATGATGTGTTATTAGTTCTGAAAAAAATTTTAAAAGCAATTTGTTTACCTGATTTCAAGTCATACTTTTTATTTGGATAAACAAAGAATAAAACACTGCATATTAACAATTTTACTAGCACTCATGCATGATTCATCTTGCTGTGTACAAACTAGTGAAATGTGAAACTGGCTACATCTTTGAAAATATTACTGGCTCTACCTCAGTGCTAGAAACACTCGGGATCCAGGCCACTTCTGGACTGATTTAAGGGAAAGAACTGTGGTCTTCTATTACATTTAAATAGCAATTAAAAGGAGAGTATATACTCTCCCTTAAATTGTTTACATTACATTACAATTGCCTCCTTTAAATTATTTACATTACATAAATTGATTGTTTACATTATTCTGCAGCGAGAAAAAAAATCAAATCATTGCTTCCAAACTACGTACAGTGTAACAGTCTAAAGAGGCAGTCTGCTAAATCCTCAGCCTTTCCCTCAAGCCTAAATCATAGAATCATAGAATGGTTTAGGTTGGAAGGGACCTTGAAGATCATCGAGTTCCAACCCCCTACTATTGATGTAGATGAATTGGGTGTTTCAAGTTGAAGCCAAATCCTGATTGTTCAAATTGACAGAAATGCATTAGAACCAATATGTCCAAGGCAACATATAGGCATACACGCAAATAGTATCTTTCATTGAGTATCATCTCACTCTGTTAAAACTGACATTTGGAGTGAATATATTGGAATTCCTCCCTAAAATTGTGTATTAAAACATAACTTGCCAATTTTTTTCATATATTAAGGTCAATTGTTTCTGTAACTGACTAGAAAAATCCTACAGAATCCAATGAAGGAGACTTTGTTCTCACTCAAACATCATATGGAATTTGTTAGCGCTTACAGATCTGCCATTAAAATTTTAAAATGTCTAAAAAAGAATAAAATATAGTGACTAGACACCCTTATTCATGCTTATTTTTAAGCCGATTTTAAAACCCAGGCTAATATCTGAGGAATCATTCTGGATTTTACCCACTTTGACAAGCGATGTTGCTGACTTGCGTATGGCCTTGTTGCTCTTATCTGGTGTCCACATGACTTTATGGTGAATATCTCCCATTACATTTAGATGAATTTGGGTTGGACCCCCCAGAGGCCTCTGCATGTGGCTGTTTGGTTTCACCTGAACGTGGACACCAGGGAAAGGGGGCATTTTTTGGGAAACTCAAAACATGTAACAGACTGTCAGGAGTGCCTGTGCTGCGATTGTTTCCATGATCTACTTTAGAGTCAAACTTTCACCAGGTGTAAGCTGGAACAATTTTGGCATAAACTGCAGATTAAAAGATTGGAGAGGACATAAAGGAGGAGAGAAAAAAAAGCCTTTGACTTGAGGTTCTATTAAATCTCCTCAGTTACCCAAATCACACAGAGATGGGGTGGTTATTAGTTTTATTCTATATATATCAGGGAGAATAGAAATGCATTTTCTCTACACTAAAGAGCACTTCCTCCTCCAGGTTCTCCTTTCAGGTTCGTGAGCTCCATGAGCTCAGAAATTGCCTTCCTCTAGCTTCTGTGGAGGCCACGGACAACCTGATTCTGCAGTCTTCACCTGTGCTTGCCAAAGAGCTCTCCCATCTGTCTCGCCCCCACAGTACCCATGCCAGGCTACCAAGACCCACCAATAACCCTATTCAGTAGGCAAAAGCCATGAGCTACTACCTGAAACTGTTTCAAGTAGCCCAGAACTTTTTAACCCAAAGGGGAAAGTGAGACAGCTCAGTTGGCATCCGAGCAGTGCTGCTAATGTCTCATGGGACTAAGGCAAACAAGGGTCACAGAAGCTGGACGTGACCCTGCGGACAACAGCTTCTTTTGATGGTGCAGCTATTTGGAAAGGAAATCCTAAGGAGCATCTTAGTATAAAATGCAAGACAGGAAGAGATTATTATTTTTGTATTACCCATTTTTCTAAAACTCATCCAGCAATGCGTACAGTCATGTCTGATTTTTGACTCCTTTCTACCGAAGCCTTCCTTATTCAGTGCCATTATGACTAAAACACATCATTTAATATTGTTTTTACAGTACATTGACAACCTAAGCACCTCAGTTTTCAAAGGCATCACTCATAACTGCATTAGTTTTTCCATCCAGTATCACCATATTCCACTGACTCTGCTTAAATCAGCAGCTTACAAATGGATAATACTCACCCAACTTCCATGAGGTAAAACTCTTGTAAAAAATGTGAACAGTGAAGTACGTCAAAACAGCAGGCAGTCCAGCATGGCATGCTTCCTCCAGTGGAGATGCCAGAGTGAAGTCAAGCTAGATTTCTGCTTTGAAAGGCACAGACACTCTAACCTCCACCAAGCAACGCCCAAAAACTGCATAGAGATGTTAAAAGACAAAACTTCTTCCCTTCCTCCCCTACCAGCCCTTGGTCACCTGTGGACCTGCTTCATTTGCAGCTATCAAAGGAATAAGGCTTTTAGAAGATCCCTGAAGTAGCACGCTATACACCAGTGGGTGCATAAACACATACGGAAGAATTAACATTCAGCTGCCCAAGAGAGATAATAAAGATTCCTGAAGGCAAAAGGACACTAACTGGGACTGTCACCAGCATGGCTGCTCTAGGTTGCCAGAGAAAATAAAAGAGGCTTCAATCCTTCCTGAGGCTAATATAGATGTGAGGAAGGCAACATGAAAAGCTGAAATAGCGAGGGGAAAAGAAAAAGAATTATGTTTCTTCCATCATATGGGTCCACTCAACAGTAACCTGTATGAACTTTCACTGAACTAGATCACCTCCTTAAAAAAACATGGCTTGCTCCTTGCCAGGGAGAAATAATCAGGGAGTGCAAGAAGGGAAGGTTGAATTTAAGTTCTATATTTTCCCTAATTCCTTTTGAAGCTGCATGCTTATTTGGTGCCTCTTATGGGCTGCTGTGACTAATGTCATAGTGAAGTATGCAAAGTTCTTCGAAGACCAAAAACCAGCATGGATCCTGCTAAAAACACATACATCTCCCCCTCTCTGGTAGGGTCTCCCGGAGTATACTGCATTCTGCACCTCCCTAAGGCAAATGAACACTCAGATTTTAACAGCAGCTACATACTAATTTTAAAAGTCACTGAAGTGCCTCTGGCTGGAGGGAGCCCAGCTTGATCATTAACACTCATTGCCTTAGGGAGGGCTGAAGACTCTAGTTCCCCAATATTTCTGTATTAAGTCTTTTAAAAAATATAAGTCCTAACCAAAAGCAGAACAAATCTCCAAGTCACTTGAATATTTTCCCAGAGATGCAAAATCCCTGCAGCAAGAAATATCCTTCAGTAGTTAGTTATGCTGTTATTAACTATGAAAACACTCTCTGAATAAGCAGTAGGTGGCAGACAGTTCTGACAGAAGAGACAAAAGCTTGCTGTACACAGGCACCACCAAGTAAAAATCTTCTGCATGGTGCACGGACATTAAACTGCACCTAATTCCCCCATTAAAAAAGTTTCTCTTTTGTTTCATTGGTTTCATTCATCAGGAATGTTTTGCCAGACTTTCATGTTCTTTTGGGACAAATTCCAGGACTCTGTCAGCTGCTGTGCTGATGGGGACCCGGTGGACCAGCAAGTTATGCTGCATCATGCACAGAGAGTACTGAAAGAGACCAAATAAACTTTGCGAATATCGTCACTGGGCTTAAATTACATGCTTGGTGGATTCGGCTGTTTTTGTTAGATCTAATCTAAAGAGGATTTTTTTCTTTCTCCTTCCTGAAGGATTCATTTGCCCCTGCTGCTTATTACTCATCAAAAGTCATCATTTTCTATCTGTGACATCCTGATAGGCTGTTGCCGTGGAAAAGATTATGAAGCTGAAAACAAGCAAGCTGATTTGCATTAAGAAGTGAGTTTCAAAGTGTGCAAATTTTATTCAGAGAGGGACTTAAGACACATTTGATCAGGCAAAGATAATGTTTCAGGGGAAAAAGAAAAGATTTACTTGAGAGAGACCTTTTGCTTTTTGAAATAGTGTGATGATTGGTATCACAGAGCAAATTATAAAATCAAATTATTAAAACTATTCTTTTCAAAGACTCCTTTCCTGGATGTTCTTCTCCAGTTTATCTTTCTCTTCTACTGAGCTCTGGAATTACAAATTTCCTACTGGCCATATATCCAGCTGATGTGGCTCAGCATAGCTCCATTAACTTCAAGGTAGCTATACCATTTTAGCAGCAAAGGATCTGAATCTCTGCTTCAGAGCAGAAATAACATGGCACAACAGGAAAAGGAACCTCTGTGTGCAAAAAGGATCATTTGAGGAAAATCAGCTCTCAGTGTACTAGCAACTAAGTGTAGCTGAGTGTAGCTAACAGCTGCACTGCTTCATGGCATTTACAGCATACAAAATACAAACTGTTAATTGATTGGAGCAGGAGACAAAAATCTGTTTATAAATAGACCTAACAGCATTCACACACCTTGATTTGGGAAGAAGGCATCCTCTTACCTCCTAGCTCTCTTTCACTTAATATACAGCACTCCAGATGTCAAGCTTAGCAACAGAAAATTCTGCTGGGGTGAGGAAGGGAACAATTTATTACCCCTTAAAACAGGAATTGCGTGGGGATGCTCTGCTGCTTTCCTTCGTGTACTTTTCTTAGGTGAGGAAAGAAAGAAAACCTAGTTCCCTTTGGAGCCTATCAGGACAGCTGGATTTCTATTCTTTGATCTACCATGGGGTAGATCCTGATATTGAGTGCATCACCCAGGCCCAGAATACCCGAAGAGGCTTCCAGAGGTCAGAGGGACAAATCGTATGGGTATTTCTGCCTCTGAACTTGACATGTAGTTTGTCTGCAAGATGATGCTGGATAACTGCCTGTATATTAAAAGTGGTACCTATGTAGATGAGTAGCTGCACCCTGCTATATATTTGATTGATAACAACTTACAGTATCCTACTTCTGTGGTGAAGGCTGGTCTTCAGCAACACAGGTTGCTGTCTTTGCAGAAATCCTCCCTCTGGGCAAATATCGCCTACCAGTTAGTTCAGGGAAGACAAAGTCCAGGAAGATGCAGGTGGCTCTGTTAACCTGCCTTTTCTGGCAGCTGCCTCTGAAGCTTCAGAAGGATTTTACAGAATTTCTTAATTCAGCCTCAGTTTTTGTTGTGACTTTAGCTCGTAAAGCAGTGCAGTAATCAACTCCACCACTTATTTATTCATTCACAGAACACTAAAAAGTGATGAATTTCAAAACTCAGTGGCTTAATTATTTTATTTTCTCCTACTTTTCCCTCCTTTCTTTCATTATCTTTGTTCATTAAAACTAATATTCCTTGATGATAATATTAAAGCACGACACAACATTAATTTTACAGCAGTTTCCCTGTGAATATAATAAATTAGCTCATAATAGACCCAGACCATTTTCATTTTAAATAGCATATTACAACACGTCTTACTGAATTCATCATTATATTACTGTTAATCAGTTAACATAAAGTAGTGTTGAATTTGCTTGTTAAGCTTAAATAATAACCTTTATCTATACTGTCGACCTTATCTCATAGTGTCCTATAACCTTGCATTTGTTCCAGCATTTTAGGGGCTTTTCCTAGAATGCTTGCATTGCCAGGTCAGTGGCTGTAATTCTTCAGGACGTTTTAGTCTATGCTATGAAATACTTTATTAAGTATGGAGGAGATGGACAATATTTCCCTGGGATTTTAGAACTGTTTCAATAAACTAATATTTTGTTGCATTAATTAAATAGTGAAAAGATGTAGACTCTGGGCTTACAGATTTTGCCACTGGATTCAGAGGCACAGTCACGCAAATCAAATGAACATTACACCCGAGATCAAAGGGATTGAAACTCAAGAGAGGAAAGTCCCTGCGACCCTCCAACCTTGAACCAGCACAAAGTACACATCTGTTGACTGTTCCTCATTACCTGTGAGACTTGCATGACTCCTCAACTCTGTTGAGTCCACTTCCTCCTCAGACCTAGAAAGCAGAACATCACCTGTATCCAGTATATTTTGTTGTAGGCTGTCACACAGCTGCATGTCACAATGTGTCTACTGGCACATATAAGCTGCATTAGAAAAGAGAACTCTTGAGACATCTAAAAATCAGTGGCTGTTTTTTACCTGCTTCGCATTGGTCCAGAGGAGCATGATCTTCAGTGCAGTCACCTGACAGTAAAAACACCTTTCAAAGGATGGGCTCAGTTTCGAAGCCGCTAATAACGAAAGCAGCCTGTTCACGAGTGTAAGGATTTGCAGTAGGGAAAAAGACATATGCAGCACAAAGTAAATATTTTTTAATATAAAAAACATTTTACCCTCTCTGCAGGCTGCTCTGAGTCCTGAAAGCTAATCGTCATTCAACGTGACACACAGTGAAAAGGAAAAAATCCCTCCAAGCTGAAATGAGGTGGTGAAGAGAAGGAGGGTAGGAAGGGAAGTCAAGACTTTGAAGGTGTTCTTTTCTTTCTCCGTCTTGCCTACAATTTTCTGCTACGACTATCACAAGAACAGCAGATAAAGATCTATAACAAAATTCAAAGTACTTATCTGATCTGCTAATCACTTGCTTAATGCTTGTACCTATCTTGCCAAAACAAAGAAATTCAACCTCCACTATTCAAGTTCTTAATTCCTGCACTGCCTGCAATGGCAATGGTGCTATTGCATTCCCTACCCCTAGGAGTGGCGTTTATAAAGTCTAATCTCCTCCTACTAAAGTCAATGCAAGTAGGGATTTTACCTGCTGGTTTTTAGCCTCTGATCACTGTAAGAGAGAGGAATAGATAACAACAAAACTAAAAGTTGGATTGCTTCCTGAATATTTTTATCTATGCTTTATTTAAAAGTGTTTTGAGAGTATTTTGTCTGTTTAGTCCTTGCAACAAGTTGAAATATTTCCCAGAATATTATACTTAAGCCACATTTCACTTACAAGTGCTCTGACAAGAATTTGGTGCTATTTTTCTATTTAGTCCTTTTATCAAGCATTAAGATTGTCAATGGTTCTAACATGCTGCAAAGTTACTCTACTCCAATCTGCTCCAATACTGTAGGAACTTTGTGTGCAGTTTAGTTTCAGACTATATCCACGTCTCACCTACTTAATTTAGGCTGGAACAGCTGCAAATTGTTTTGCTTTTGTGCTGATTTTGGCCATTAAATATGTATCTTTAAAGAGAAAAAATGGATCAACTGAAAATTTTTTAAAAATCCTTTCTTCCCATATTCTAAAACTCAGGTAGTTTTTCAATGAGGAATCAAAACATTTTCTGTTTAAAAAAAATGAAATGTGCAATCTTAAACCTTTTACTCCTCCTTTCAGCTGAATAGATTTGCTGAATTAGATGGGAGCTCGTGGATTTTTTATCACCTTGAAACAGTATTTTGCATAAATAAAACCCTATCATTCTGAGTGTAATTATACAATATTGTAGAAATGAGTTCCAAGCTGTTGGTCTTTTAGAAAACAAAGGGGAAATAAGTAGGACCCAGAAAATAATTTTACCTTTGTGTATTATGTTTGTGAAACCTGTACAAGAATGCTCCAAGTGGCTCTGGCATTCTCATTTCTTAAAGGTTGTTGACAAATTGAAGGACTTGCTTAAAGAAGCCAGACAAATTAGTTTAGGTTTAGAGAAAGTGTCTTACGTTAAGAAGCATAAAGAACTCAGTCTGTTTAGCTTATCAGAAAGAAGATTGAAAGGTAGTTTGATTGTAGTGTACAGATATCTTAAACAGGGGAAAAAACTGGGTTGCACAAAGCTGTTTAATCTAACAGAAAAAGGCAAAACCAAAGTCAAGAGCTGGAACTTAAAACTAAATTGAAACCAAAATAGGGAAAAAAATTAGTATAATAAAAAGGAGGAAAAGACAACCTGGATTCTCCATCTCTTTTAAACCCCATATCACAACTGGACGCTCTTTCAGAAGACAAGCTTTAGCTAAGACAAATTGTTTTAAACCCCAATGAATTACTAGGGTCAATACTGGGGTAACAGATTGAAAGTTAAAAGCCAGTAGTATTCAGGAAATCAGACTTGGAGAAAGTATTCTGGTTCTCAACTAATCAAGTATGTCTTATTAGTAGAGCAGAAAGCAAGACTAGACTTAAAAGCCTGCAGAGGGCACTAGCCTGGGCTTTGTGCCATTGTGGCAGGGCTAGGGACAGGGACGGGGAAGGCAAAGGTACTACAAAATATTGGGCTACAGCTTACTCCAAGATCTTTGGTCTGAGAGTCTCTTGGCCTGAACCCCTGCAGAAGACAGGCTAAAATACTGCTAATTCATGAAGTCAGTGCATAATAGCTTTGGCTGTAATAAAAATGTTTAATAATGACAACATTCAGCACTTAGAAGGAATTTCATCAGCATCCCCGTGGACAACTCAAGGTTAAATGCATCAAGAAATGGCACTTAAATCGCTAAGTCATCAAAAATCTGCTGTTGACTTCAGTTCCTCCAGGAATATCAGCTATCCCAAGTAAAGGCTCCTCCAACTAATTGCAGGTACCAACAGTGAGTAAATATGTAAATAGATAATAGGCATTTTAAACACTTCTCTCATTTATCCTTTTCCCTTCTTCCCCTCCAATCCTGCCAACTAAAAAAAACATCAACAACAGCTACGTGTTATGCTGTGTGGAAGACTTTGTTCAGCTTGCTCCCACAGAAGAACATCAGGGCGGGCAGATTAGAGATCACAGATATTCTAAAGGGTTGGAGGCAGGCCCTAAATAAAAATACCAAGAGAAACAGGATCATTTTGCAAAGTGCACCAAGAGGCTAAAGCCTTTGAAAGATCCCATCTATGTCTATCTGCATACAGGCCAGAGGAAGGGGAAACATCAAAGGTAAGGTTACTGATTTCTTCAAATCAATCTCTGCCATAGAACTTGGTAGAAAAAAAGTTGTAAAACTAGGTTCACCTTTACAGGGAATGAGTTTGGCTTTTATACACAAACACATACACACACTCACAAAGCACATGCCCACCTAGAGAACAAAAAAATTCAGCATCTGGCAAGAATGAAGCACTGTCAGAGAGAGATTTTATTCAAACAGAGGACTTTGATTAGAATGAAAATAAAATAAGATGTAAATAATCAGAATGATATAGCATTGAAATCAAATTTCCCAACATTAAAATAAGTTTACTGTGAGTCACTTTAAACTGGAATATACTAGCCAGTTGATGAACTGCAGAAATGACTAAACTTGTACCAATCTTTTCAAATGTGAAAAGCCATCTAGTACTCTAAAAGAAGCCTCAAAATTTTATTTTTTTTAGTCAAACAGCTCTGAGTCTCTCAAGCAAAATAAGGAAAGCATAGGCAACATCCCTCCATTGCTGTCCTCTTCCCTGCTCAATCCCCTTTCACAGGATCTTTTAGGCCTTCCAGTGCTAAAAGCTATCAAGGCAGGAAAGATTGTGATTCCCAGCCCTTCAGAAATTGGAGACCCAGAGTAAGATTATCATATATTAATTTCATCGCATCTATTAAAAAGGGCCTCGTTTGCTCCTATATATAGACAGGGCAGAAAAAAAACACGTAAGAACCTGAACACTATATATGGAACTTCTTGATTCTGGAAAATATTTGCTATTAGCTTTGGTTATCAGTATTTGCATTAGCCGTTTCTAAAACTTGAAAAATGAAAGCCAACTGCAAAAATGATAAAAAGGATTTCTCTCTTTCCCAGCAAAGCTCATGAGAGGTGCCACACAAAAACTTTTAACTAAATATACTGAGAAATATGAAAATAAATAAAAATGACAATTTCACAAACTTTGCCTTGTAAACAATGCCGCTATTTATGCCAAAATAATTAAAACTAGTTTACTAACATTCAAAACAAAACTTTTTATTTATTAGTTTACTAAAAAGGAAGTGTGCAGATATTAAGACAAGAAGTGTGCAGATATTAAGACAAACAAAAAATCCTTCTATAGGTATATCAGTGAGAAAAGAAAGACTAGGGAAAATGTAGGCCCTCTCCGGAAGGATACGCAAGAACTGGTCACCCGGGACAGCGACAGAGCTGAGGTACTCAATGACTTTTTTGCTTCAGTCTTCACAGACAAGGACAGCAGCCACACTGCCCAAGACGCAGATTGCAAAGGAGAGGATTGGGAAAACGGAGCACCGCCCACTGTAGATGAAGATAAAGTGAGAGACCACCTGAGGAACCTGAAGGTGTACAAGTCCATGGGACCTGATGAGATACATCCGCGGGTCCTGAGGGAACTGGCAGATAAAGTCGCGAAGCCACTAGCCATCATATTTGAGAAGTCGTGGCAGTCTGGCGAGGTTCCTGCCAACTGGAAAAGGGGAAACATAACCCCTATTTTCAAAAAGGAAAACAAGGAAGACCCAGGGAACTACAGGCCAGTCAGTCTCACCTCTGTGCCTGGCAAGATCATGGAGCAGATCCTCCTGGAAACTCTCCTGAGGCACACAGAAAACAAGGAGGTGATTGGCGAGAGCCAACATGGCTTCACCAAGGGCAAGGCATGCCTGACAAATTTGGTGGCCTTCTACGAAGGGGTTACAGCGGCAGTGGACAAGGGAAGATCTGCTGATGTCATCTACCTGGACTTGTGCAAAGCGTTTGACACTGTCCCACATGATATCCTGGTCTCTAAATTGAAGAGACATGGATTCGATAAATGGACCACTCGGTGGATAAAGAACTGGCTGGATGGTCGCACTCAAAGGGTTGCGGTCAACGGCTCGGTGTCCAAGTGGAGAGCAGTGACGAGTGGCGTTCCTCAGGGGTCGGTACTGGGACCCGTACTGTTCAACATCTTTGTTAGCGACATGGACAGTGGGGTAGAGTGCACCCTCAGCAAGTTTGCTGATGATACCAAGCTGTTTGGCGAGGCAGACACGCTGGAGGGGAGGGATGCCATCCAGAGGGACCTGGACAGGCTGGAGAGGTGGGCCCAAGCCAACTTCATGCAGTTCAACAAGGCCAAGTGCAAGGTCCTACATCTGGGTCAGGGCAATCCCAAGCACAAATACAGGCTCGGCGGGGAATGGTTGGAGAGCAGCCCTGTGGAGAAGGACCTGGGGGTGATGATTGATGAGAAGCTCAACATGAGCTGGCAATGTGCGATCGCAGCCCAGAAGGCCAACCGTATCCTGGGCTGCATCAAAAGAAGTGTGGCCAGCAGGTCAAGGGAGGTGATTCTGCCCCTCTACTCTGCTCTCGTGAGACCCTACCTGGAGTACTGCATCCAGCTGTGGAGTCCCCAACATAAGAAGGACATGGACCTGCTGGAGCGCGTCCAGAGGAGAGCCACGAGGATGATCAGAGGGCTGGAGCACCTCTCCTATGAGGAGAGGCTGAGAGAGTTGGGGCTGTTCAGCCTGGAGAAGAGAAGGCTCCGGGGAGATCTTATTGCAGCCTTCCAGTACCTAAAGGGGGCCTACAGGAGAGCTGGGGAAGGACTTTTTCCTAGGGCATGTAGTGATAGGACGAGGGGGAATGGCTTTAAACTGGAAGAGGGCAGGTTTAGATTAAACATTAGGAAGAAGTTTTTCACTTTAAGGGTGGTGAGGCACTGGCACAGGTTGCCCAGAGAGGTTGTTGAAGCCCTGTCCCTGGAGGTGTTCAAGGCCAGGCTGGACGTGGCCTTGGGCAACCTGGTCTAGTGAGAGGTATCCCTGCCCATGGCAGGGGGGTTGGAACTCGATGGTCTTCAAGGTCCCTTCCAACCTGAACCATTCTATGATTCTATGATTCTATGATATTCTTCAAAGCCCATATCTCTTATTAAAAATTGATGACAAAAGTGTACATCTATCACCATTATGAAAATTCTCATTCCAACATTTGCAAGATTTTTTTAATATTATTTTTACTGTAGGGTAGAATTTGCTCCTCATCTTCCCCCAAAAAGGAAGAACATTTTAAACAGTAGATATATGGCTACATGTCAAATCTATGAAAAAAAATATTCTAGTTCTTCCTCAGAATTAGAAAAAAGCTTTGAAATATACATACATACAAATACATACATATGGTATGTATGTCATACAAAATGTATATATAACATAAATATACTCTTTTCATGCATACAATGTGTGCACTACATATATATTAGTGAAGAAGAAACCACTCATCCCTATTTTGTCCTATATGCAGGCCCTTCAATGTGCTAAATATATCATAGGCTGTTGAGGCCACCTTAATTTTAGCTAAGTACCATTTCAATTTTAGAAAATAACTTAAACATGTGCCTCACTACTTTCATAAAATCAGAATTCTTCTGTATCTTATCTGTTATGGAAATACGCTGATTTGCTGCAGCTGAAGAAGATCTTGTCCACTGCCTCTAGACTCTCATTCATCTATCCGTAGCACATAGAAACATGTCTAGTTTTAATTCTCTTGATTAGAGTTGATTGTTTAGCATACCTTCCTTCATCAAATGTCTATCAAAGATATCAAGTGTCTAAATGGCATCATAGTTTTTGTAGACAGATCAGATCTATAGCTACATCTGTAGTCTTCTTCCCTTCCTTCCACTTAGTTCTTGACAGAAGTCTTATGTTTGCTAAAGACCTATTAGAACTACTCTTCCCATTGAAACAGAAACAGCAAAGTGTCTTCAGAGGATGACAACATAAGAACCTCAAAGGAAATCTTTTTCAAAATGCAGTGTATTTTCATGTGGAAGCCCCAGGATCTGTATCAGTATTTTCATTTGTTACTTGGGGATACACAAACCATTTTTTAAAATGTAAATTCAACAGAAACTTTTCATTTTGTGGGCAGAAGAGAAACCCTTGCTTTTCAGTTACATTTTAGAAGAGCTTGATTTCGATAAGTTCATTTTATTATTTTCCTGAAGGTTTTAGGTAAACTAATTTTCATTTTGCTGCTTGATTTATCTAAGTTATGTGACAATGTCATTTCTGGACAGTGTTACTGAAAAAAAGGATACTAGATTTTGGATTGGTCCTATTTTTTGCAGAGCTATGCTGGTTTTGGCAGTTCCATCTCATGTATACTGAAATTACACTACTAGGGCATTAAAGAAGAAAAAAAAATAATAGCTGTATTCCTGGTGCAATACACACATACAATCTGTTGCCTATAACCACAACCATAGCAATGAACTGGTACATTTCAGCCACATGGGGTTTATAACTGACAGATAAGTTGTTTTTATAACACATCCAATACTTACCATAACTGTTGGATCTGAAAATTCTGAGAGAGAGGGAGAGACAGACAGACGACCTTTTCACTAAAAACTTCAATACTGTTGCTTTCACTTCCAGTGAAATCAGAAAATAGTTACGAAAAAGTAGATTATCTGAGGACAAAATCACCTAAATTTCCACCATCCTTAAACTGATACTATGCCCTTAAGATGCCCATTTCTCCTCTGTCTTGCACTCTTGCATAGTGCAAACAGAATCAGCTCAGATATGTGATGTAAATGAGCTACAGAAATCCTATCATACATGTACTTCAGGCTTCTCTGCACCTATTGCGTCACCTCTCTGCCCACAGGCCTTCTCATCTGAACCTTGTGTAATGAATGCTAAAATAGCCTAGAAAGAAGGCACAAGTGTTTTAATCCCTATAGTCATTATTTATAACATATTTATGAAGTCAGTTCATGAGACTCAAAACATTCCTGACAAGGTCTAGGTATTTTTCAGATTTTTCATATCACATATTTATTTTATTTTTTCAGCATGAATTTTTACAGATCATCTACAGTACATATGCTCATCTATGGCTCTTAAAAACAAGAGAAAATTAACAGGTCTTAATAAACTTTATGCATGACTTACTATTGACACTGACTGTCTAAAGGAAAACAAATACTGTAATCAGTTCTCCTTAGGAAAGCATCTCTAAGTTAGTGTTGCATGAAATAAGACTTGCTCATATTGTAATAGATAGAGCTGTGAAAAATATTCCCTTTAATTCAAAACCAAGCCAGTTTCAGCATCTCAGGTTTTCAAAAATACACTTTTGGCACTAAACTTTGCACATCCAAAAAATTCAAATTTATAATCTAATTTTTTATTCGCTTTCCACTTGATGATGTGGGGAAGCTGGAATGCAGGCAAAGCACTGATTTCTCTTGAGTTGATATTTTAGTTCTATTTGAATACAACAAATCGTAGTGTATAAATGAGACAAACCTCTCAGGACATGAATTCAATTTCACTTCTTGTGTGGAGTACCATTGTAATTACTCAAAGGATTAAAGTTATACATGACTTTAAGCACTTCACTGAATCAGGGCCTTAATGCTTTAAAATACAAGGATCAAATCAGGCAGCACCAGTGTGGTCATGATCAAGGGAAGAAGGTATTTTTCTGGGCTCCTGTCTTCTTCCCAAATAATTGGGTATCATCACAATCAGGTTGTTCTGCCTGGTGAACTTAGAAACATAGCACAGGAACATAAATTCAGTTTATCAGAACCTGTGTAGCCTTTGTGAAAAATTAAATTAATGCCAAATCCACTTTAATAAAAATGTTTCAGTTGTCTTTGGATCAATCTCCTAGCTAAAAGAAATTAAGACAGAGAAAAACCGTCACAGAAAAAGTAACTGGTCTTCTGAAATCATGAACAAGTTGCCAATAAGTCCAGGCTCACCTTTCATCATATAATATCTTACAAAAACTCATGAGATCATATTAAACACATTTGTTACACCTCTGGTAGTTCAAGTAACACTTTCTATAGGTATTATTGACCAAATCAAATAGGTAAATATATGGCCTTTCAAATTTGAGGGGGGTTTTGGTATTTTTCACTTAAAAATGTGTTTTTCAGTGAAAACCAAGAAAAAAAAAAATTACTTATAAGCCTGAGACATAGGCAGGCAGAGCAACTCCATCCATAAAAATCCTCTTAGCAGGAAAAACACTCTCTAAATAAACAAACAATAACTCAGTACTGGCAGACAACATAACAAGGGACAACAGCCATAAATTGCAACTTGGAAGGTTCAGATTGGACAGCAGCAAAAACTATTCCACCATGAGAGTAGTAAGTACTGGAACAGGTTGTCCTAGAAGACAGGCATTTTTTGGCTTTGTCATGTAATTAAATGATGATCTGTAGAATACATTGTTCATCCCTGGGAGGGTGGGTGAGGTACAGGAAGACTAGATGAGAGGAAATACCCTTAAAAATAAAGTAAATATCCTTAAAAAGCAAAAAGGTAAAAAGGGTGAGTCAAGCTTGATTTTAATTACCATTCAAATACTCAGACAAAAACATTATTTAAAAAAACCTAGAAATTAAAAAAATAGGGACATGAATGACATATTGTGGATATATCATAAGCAAATTAGACAAACCAATTTATTTTCCTTCTCTGAGAGAGAAACAGATTTTGCGGATAGATGAATTGGTCTGTTATATATCTTAGCTTTACTAAGGATTTATCTCAAATGCCACTTTTGTTGGCCAACTCAGGAAATACTAAAAGGTCTAGAGAAATATACCAAAGCTGAAAAGTTGGTTAGAAAATCATTCTTAAAGTAGGTATCAACAACCTAACGTTAAAATTGAAGGCATCATTACAGGACTCCTCCTTAGCTGTAGTATCAACCTGTTCTTGCAATAATAGCTTGATGACTGAATATATCTTATGCTTATTAAACATTATTCATGGCACCAGACTGGGAGGGACACAGCATACAGTGAAGACCTCAAAATTAAAAAGGATCCTGGCAAATTAGATATGCAATTTTGAGGGTAAAGAGAGATTACAATTCAACAGGAGCAAGAGAAAATCAATTGTAACAGAATTATAACAAGATTATTTCAACAGAATTATAAAAATCACAAACTGCCGACCCATCAACAATGTCATGCTATTGCAACACTGTGTAAAGACCTCACGTACTGGGAGGCATTAACAGGCATACAGCCTGCAAGATACAGAATACAGCCCTTCAGTCTCATCCAACCTTGGAATGGCCTCGAAGTATTGTGTCTAGAAATACATTTCAATAAATGGTATAACTAATTGAAAAGGTCAGGAGATGACTAAGAAGACACAGAGGGTTAAGAATAAGAACTTAATGGCAGGTTAAAGAAACTAGTGTTGGTTTTAATCTATTGGCAGAGGGGGAAAAAGCTGGGTTGAACTAGAGGTTAATTAGTGCTGTTAAAATATTTTAAAAGCTATTGTTCTCTTCATCTTCTTTACAATACATTTGTCATGTTCATGATCATTAGAAGCAGAAATAACAGACTTGAAGTGTTCCATGGGAGTTTCAGATCAGGCTGCAGAGGAGACTTTGTAAAGATAAGGATGGCAAAGTATAAGAGGCTGCCTGCAAAAGCTATGGAGTCTCCATCATTAGGAAACATTTTAGGGCAAAACAGACAAGCATCCATCAGGACTGACACAGATATAACTGATTCTGCCTTAGAGTAACAGGATGAACTTAATGACCTCTCCAGATCCTTTCCATTCATCTGATGACACAGGCAATCAAACACAGTTCAGAAGAGACCCAAGGAATAGACATCAAAATGGGAGCTCTCAAGAAATTACTTTAAGAAAACAAGCCGTGGCAGACACAAGGTTGCTTTCAACGTCATAGTAACCAGGTTATATTTGGATGTTCATAGGGATGAATGGTCAGGCAAAGGGAATTAAACTTATGGAGAAATCCACTGGACAAAAAATGGGGAAGAAAAAAATGAACTAAGGTAGAAAGTGCCCAATATAGGGTTAAAATAACTCATGTCTATTGTTTCACGTGACGTATAAACTCAACAGAAGGACAGAGGACTCAAAAAATGAGAAACATATCTAAAGATGTTTTTAAGAGAAATGAGAACTCAGATACCTACCAAATTATTCAGCTCCATTCTGTGATGTCCACATTGGTCTCCTCAAGAGAAACTGGCTAGATTAATCAAGTTTCTTGCTCTCTGAGTGAGCAATTAAGGCTCACTCACTTTTCACTGTGTAAGACAAAAACTCATATGAGCATCCAAAGTAAATGGGGAAGAGTATCAGATATTTTCTTCTTGCTACTGAGATGGGAAAGTCTAAGAGAAATGGCTGACAAACAATTTTCCATCCCTTGACGAGGCTACCAAGACCTACTATGTAATTTTGAAAAAAAAAAAAAAAACAAACAAAAAAACCCCCACCCAAATCCTAAAAAGCACTCCAGATGGCTGGGAGACTTCATTTCCTTGTACTGCGTCTCATACTGTGATTGGTAACGGTTTTATTCAAAACCATCCAGTTTTGATGGTATAGGGGGATGTTACCTGGATGAGATTTTAATTTGGTGGAGCAAAAGAAGAACACAAACAAGGCTTTTAGGTATCTCAAACAGGGGAGCAAGAGAGTGGAAAACAAAGGAGAACAAAATATAGGAAGAAAGAAATCTAAAGGGCAGAAGAACAAATAAACAAAGAACAAACAAATGAATTGCCTGTCACAGAAGCAACATAACAGGGAGAGAACATAATTCAACAAAAATGCACAGTATTTGGAAGTCAGTGCTGGACATGTGTTTCCCGATAAGAGCTATTATAAGGAAGCAATGAAAAGATTTGTCTGAGTGTAAATTCAGTTTGGTAACTCAGCATCTCATTTATCTGTCTAAACTAGTACTAAGGGTGTGTCAACCCCCAGCTTCAATGAAAAAGACAATCTTGAGTTAACGTTTCATTCAGTTTCTCAGATTCTAAGAGTTTCCCAGACAGCCCAAAGGTACAGCAAACAGAGAGGTAAATTGTCTATGGACATGTCTACAGAAGAAGTTAGTGTTAGAGTATAGGCTTTTAGCAGCACAGCCAGAACTGGAGACCAATATCTTCTTTTTCTTTTAGTGTCTGAAATGTGTAAGTGTTGATGTGTGCAAAAAGAAAAAGCCTCTTTGGCCTTAGTCTACGAGTGTAAAAGGTTTCACATCTTTATTTATGGGAGGCCAGCATTAGATGAAATTGACCATAAACTACTTATTGCCGTTGCCAAAAAAGGTCTGACAAACACTCCCACTGAGAACAGAGCACGCTTTTTTCTGCTACAAATACAGGATTTGCAAATTGAACACAAACCTGGAAAGATTTGTGGCTGCAGGCTCAGTCTCTAGAGCATTTCGGCAAAACAAAGCAGCTGAACAAAGTCCAGAACTAAATTAAATACATGTCAGTCTCAGGAAAAGGAAACATACACATCAACCACCACCTGTCCAATCTCAGATAAAATACAAATGGCAATCGTCAGAGCCATGGCTAGGAACACAGAGAGTAACGAAGGCTATAATCACAGTCCTATTATCAATTTGAAGGACAGCAGCTGGCAATAAATGAGGTTTTATTTAAGGGGACAAGATGGCAATTCCTAAAGGAATAATGTTTAAAGACCTACAGGGACATAAGAAGTTTCTTCCTCACTGAGGCAGACCAAAAGCTTCATTAACTTACATCTAAAAATGGTCACTAGTACATGTTTAGCAAAAAGTAGGCACCCTCTACCTTGATGTTGTCAGATCTATAATAGTTTAGGGACCTGTAGAGCCAGAGGCTGTAACTAGACCATCATGTTTGATTCCAGCCAATGATTCTATTCACCATTAATTTAGCCATTTCATTTTCATGTCATTCCTACTTTTCAACTTACTTTACACACTGAGTTCTGTTTGTTTGGTTTTTTAAAGCTGATAATTTCAAGCCTGATAGTTTCATTTGTTAACCCCTCTTGTATTATGAAGGTCAGTGAATAACCATTCCTTACCTATCACCATAACAGCTTTCAACACACCACTTCTTAACATATCCCCCCTCAGTCATACCCCTCTTTTCCATGATGAAGTGTAATAGTCTATCCAATTCATCGCACACCTCTGATCATCTCTGCTGCTCTTATCTACACTTTTTTTATTGTATTGGCTCCTTTCCAAGGTGGGATAACAAGAATGCCATGTTGTGTTCAAGATGTGAGAAACGTTATTTATACAGTAGTATACCACTTTCAGTTCTGCTCACTGTTCATTTACTAATAGTCTCTCACAGTCTATGTGCTTTTCATGACTACATTTGAGCACTGACCAGCTCTCATTCCTGCATGATGTCAACTCATTCAAATGCCATCACTGAGGACACAGAATTACTTTGCATTTACTCATTTACTTCCTGTAAAAGTCATTTATAACTTAAAAAAAAAAATTTAAATCAAACAAACAAGACAGAAGAAAGGGCACTGCTCCTCCCTTGTTGGCCAAAATGATACTATAGCGGTCTCAAAGCTGAATAACTGACAAAATTGAGTGCAGGATCTCTTCCAAAAGATAACTAAACAAAACAAACACCACTGAAATAGTGTGGTTACCTCAAGACCAAAGATCCCTGAAACAAAGTAGATTTATATTTTGGGCTAAAATAACCCCATCTCAAAATGAAAGCGGCCCTTAGATCGTTATTCGAACTCCCCTGACATAACCCTACCAGAAAACACTATGTCCAAATTGAGTATTTGGTCATATAAAATCTATTTTTTGTAGACAAGGCTGTTTGTCACAGTGGGTGCTAGTTTAGTGAGGACAGTGAGAACTCAGACCTGTAAAGTACTCCTTGTTTCAGGAAAGTTCATCCCTGAACAGCACCATCTGCTGAAGTCTCTTAACATGGCATGAACATGCTTGTTTCATAGCTTGTTCACAGAGTTAGTAATCTAATCTTAAATTATTTTGCTGTTAAGGACCGTGTATCTGAGTTTCATTTTAATGTTGTTTTTTCCTACCATATATTTAGGAATTTTAATTTTTCATCATGTTTGTGTTTCCTTTTTTCCCCCCCTCCACCTAACAATAATCCAAACTCTTTTCTATACTCAGAAAAATACAATGTGATCCCCTTAGAATTCCAGTCTTCATACTTAGGGGTAAAAAGAAAAGATAGGGGACTCATTTTGAGACACCAAAACCAGAGTTACAGGTCATCTAAATTCTTGTAGATTAAAGAAGGTTAAAAGGTAATGTGAACTGAAAACCTGTTCGTCACTAAAGACAACGGGTTCAGACGCCAGCTGTAATGAATATTCTGATTTATAATTTCTGGAGTCTTTGCTAGGGCATGGGTAATTGCAACTCTTTCGTTCCATTCTGTTTAATATGAACTCCACCCCCCTTGTCCATCAGCTATAATCTCACAGCAGATCTCATAGCAGAGTGTAAAACAGACCCTGGATCCTGTGAGCAATGGAAAGTTCTCTGCTGTGAATTTGTGACTTCACACAACCAACAAGAGAAAAGAGTGACATGTTCTTATCGCCTCAAAGAATTAGTCACTTGCAAATTCAGCGCATTAAGAAGGGATCCTTCTGAGGCACAACCTATGTTGTGCCTTAGAAGGGTGCACTTTTGTGCATCAGCTGCATGAAAATATAATCTCAGAGGAAGGTACAAAATAGCTGAAGAGTTTAGAGACACATAATAGCCCTGTAAATTTTCAAAATGAATAAGAAGTGTTTTTCTGTACCTCCCACACAGTGTTTTGTAAATGGATTGTTGAATGTCTTTGAATTCCACATTTTGTGCAAGTTAAATAGAATCCTCCCATGGAAAAGATAGACATAATCTAGGAACTACAGAAAAAAGTAATAACTCTAAAAATCTGGACTAATAATCATATTGATAACTCTAAGAGAAACAGAAGATTCAGATTAGATAATGCCTAGGTTAGACATGAAATTTCCTTCCTATTGTAAATATTAAAAAAAAGAGCTAAGTTGTTTCATATCAAAGATATAAAGTAAAGTAAACTTTTATACAATTCCACATAGCTTTTAAATTTGTATTTTAGGAACAAGTATTTTGGCCTATATCCTTGTCCAAGTTTTTTCCCTGTCTTTACGAGTCTAATACATTCAAAGCTATCACACGCTGAAAAATTAGTTAGCATGGCAACATTCTTTGTCTGCCACAGAGATCTCTAGGGGGAATGATCAAGAACTAAAAAAAATATTATTATCATAGAATCATAGAATGGTTTAGGTTGGAAGGGACCTTGAAGATCATCGAGTTCCAACCCCCCTGCCACAGGCAGGGATACCTCTCACTAGACCAGGTTGCCCAAGGCCACGTCCAGCCTGGCCTTGAACACCTCCAGGGATGGGGCTTCAACAACCTCTCTGGGCAACCTGTGCCAGTGCCTCACCACCCTTAAAGTGAAAAACTTCTTCCTAATGTTTAATCTAAACCTGCCCTCTTCCAGCTTAAAGCCGTTCCCCCTCGTCCTATCACTACATGCCCTAGTAAAAAGTCCTTCCCCAGCTCTCCTGTAGGCCCCCTTTAGGTACTGGAAGGCCGCAATAAGATCTCCCCGGAGCCTTCTCTTCTCCAGGCTGAACAGCCCCAACTCTCTCAGCCTCTCCTCATAGGAGAGGTGCTCCAGCCCTCTGATCATCCTCGTGGCTCTCCTCTGGACGCGCTCCAGCAGGTCCATGTCCTTCTTATGTTGGGGACTCCACAGCTGGATGCAGTACTCCAGGTGGGGTCTCACGAGAGCAGAGTAGAGGGGCAAAATCACCTCCCTTGACCTGCTGGCCACACTTCTTTTGATGCAGCCCAGGATACGGTTGGCCTTCTGGGCTGCGATCGCACACTGCTTGCTCATGTCGAGCTTCTCATCAATCATCACCCCCAGGTCCTTCTCCACAGGGCTGCTCTCCAGCCATTCTCCGCCGAGCCTGTATTTGTGCTTGGGATTGCCCCGACCCAGATGTAGGACCTTGCACTTGGCCTTGTTGAACTGCATGAGGTTGGCTTGGGCCCACCTCTCCAGCCTGTCCAGGTCCCTCTGGATGGCATCCCTCCCCTCCAGCGTGTCTGCCTCGCCAAACAGCTTGGTATCATCAGCAAACTTGCTGAGGGTGCACTCTACCCCACTGTCCATGTCGCTGACAAAGATGTTGAACAGTACGGGTCCCAGTACCGACCCCTGAGGAACGCCACTCGTCACTGCTTTCCACTTGGACACCGAGCCGTTGACCGCAACCCTTTGGGTGCGACCATGCAGCCAGTTCTTTATCCACCGAGTGGTCCATTTATCGAATCCATGTCTCTTCAATTTAGAGACCAGGATATCGTGTGGGACAGTGTCAAACGCTTTGCACAAGTCCAGGTAGATGACATCAGCAGATCTTCCCTTGTCCACTGCCACTGTAACCCCTTCATAGAAGGCCACCAAATTTGTCAGGCATGACTTGCCCTTGGTGAAGCCATGTTGGCTCTCGCCAATCACCTCCTTGTTTTCTGTGTGGCTCAGCAGAGTTTCCAGGAGGATCTGCTCCATTATATTGCATTATATTGCAAAGCAGTGCACATATGGTCAAGAAATGCACCGTGCTTAAACTGTAACTGCAGCACTCAGTATACACGTACCTCATCATCTGTTGCAGGTTCTTTGGTCAGCCCTCACCAATTCTTTCCCAGCTACCCCAATATGGCAAAAAGGAGACATTTGTCAGAACTCACCACTGTTAGAGGAAATACTCGGGAGCATTGGTACACCAGACTGTAAACATTCATACAAGCTAAGAAACTGATTTACACCAAGCTAACCGCAGATCACAGCCTCAGAAACTGCTGTGTGCTAACAGTTGGCAGGTAAATGATTTCCTAACCTGATTTAATCTGTTTCGCTGAGCATTCATCCCCCCAGGATATCAAATTACCTCAGGGACTACTTATCAATATACAACCGCTAATCAAAGCAATTGCTCAGCATTTGAGATATATGTAGCTAACACAGCAATGTTCTGAACACTTAGGGATAAATAACCTTTCAATAAGGTAATAACAGTGACCTTTAAGTACAACCTTCAATTAAAGATGTCCACTAAAATTATTTAAGCAGTTTTGACAACATAACGTGCTTAAAATATTCTTTCTCTAACCCACCCATAAAATTTTTAACATTGAAAAAATATCTGCTTATGATTACATTTTAATCAAATTAATCTTGAAAATTTATGTCATACATTTTGATGCCATTTCAAGGTAAAAGTTCTGGTGGATTTTAAATTGTCTTCAGGTAGTTTTACATCCTTTTTATTATCACCATTATAAACATTAAATTATAGCAAAATACAACAGTATGTTATTGTCCTCTAAATATTTACCTTATTTCCCAAAATATTTATAGGAAAAAATATTTGCTAGATAATCTCTACAAAGCACTCTGGGAAAGTAAATAGAGTACTGGTTGCATATACTTTAGATAAATACTACTTAAGTATAAGGGACTGAATATCTTGGAAAGAAATTGGTTATAGGTGATTTTGAGGCCAGATTCCCAATTCAAATCCTCTCCTTTTCAACTTCATTAACTGCTTGAGTGCCACAGAGGCCTGCTCAGAGACCAAGACCCATTTGCTAGAGAACATTAGACAAAATGAAACCCTCTTCTCCAGAAGCACAGGCCATACACTGGACTTTTTCGTGATAACAAGAACATTTCAGGTCTGCTGACTTAGAAGAGAACAACTCTGAGGTATATCAATTGCAGAAGACACCACCACCACTTCCTGATTTCATTCAAATGAAATCTGCTTTAAAATACCATTTATAATATATTTTCCATTAAAAAAAATTAAAATACACGAAGGAAAGTTAAGGAAAAAAAATAAGCTTAAGTGGTGATCGTGACCTTTAAAAGGCAGTTAAGAGCCACCACTGAAAACCTGCCTGAGGACTTTTATTTGTATTAAAACATAAGAAGTAAGTTATGGTAGTCTCTCATCATGGAGTTGTGCAGCAAAGACAATGAGCACTCTGATACATTATATTTTACTTTTAAGTTCTATATTTATAGAAAGAATATATTATTAATATTATCTCAAGTTTGACATTTTGTCCACATTTACTTGGCTATAATGAGGCTGTCAGTTTATGGTGCATGTAGATGAGCCATTCCACTCTTCACAGTAAAGTATTTACTTTGCTTTTTTTTGTAAGCATAGATTAAAAATTTCAATAATGAAACAAGATTGTTCACCAACAGGTAATTTAAGAGTAGCCTGTGTACAATTTTCCTTATTATCTTGGCAGGTAAAGCTGTGATAAACACGCAATTAGTAATATTAGTGAGATACATTTTTCTTCAAGAGACAATCATATTATATTTGCTCACAGATATGTATGTTCAATAAATTTTCAGTACGTTTCAGCAATTATATGATACAGAGTGTTAGGGATTCAATGCAAATAAGCGATTACTATTTAGAGAGAACATTTTATTGAAGGTAGTAGACTGTCATCCATTTTCAAGGGCTGTAATAATAGTGAAGAGGAAATTACAATTGGAAAAGATACCACATAGTCACATTAATTGTTTGCGTGACTCCAAAATCACAACTGGCTTACACGAGCTGCCTACTTTGTTTTTTTGTGTGTGATACTTTTGGTCCATTAAGTCAGTATCTGAAGCACTGCCCTTTGTGTACTGTTAATCAGCCTCTTAGACCAGTGTAATGTTTAATTCAGGGCATTAAATTTCCTTTAGGGATTCTGCACTGGCATAAGTGATTGCACAAATTGCCCAGTAGGGCCTTATCCATAAGGTACTGTGCACCTGTAATTTCTGTTCGCTCCATTAGAGCTGGGGGAGGTGCTTAGTAGTCCACTCAAAGCTGCAGTGTACTTAAGAGATCCACTTTATTTTTTGCCTGGTCAGAGCTGCCATAACAACAGAAATAACAGGAGACTCACAACATCTTGTTGAAACTGTCTAGGATGCTCAGTTTTCACAGTCGCAGGCTCAAATACTCTCCCAATGTCTCCCAGGAACAATGAACCTACATCCAGTTATTTTTATATTTCAGCACAGAATGGAATCCAAAATATCACCTTGGACACTTCCTGCACTTTGAGGATACTGATATGTTTCCCAGCTTTCAGGACAGTAAGCACCTAGTACCAAACCGAACATCTAAACCTCACCAAATGGACTTCCATGGCTGCAAGAACGTAGCTACAGCCTGTGGTCGAGATTCTAATCCTGGATAGGTACAAAGTACAAGACTTTGCAGAAAATTTTCTTCAGTGAAGAATGAATACCTTGGGAAATGAAAAGCAACCAATTTTTTTCTCATTATGTGTTCATTTCTTAATTTGCAAGGGATGAGTTTTGTCTTCTTTGTAAAGCCTTGCTGAATATAACAGGATTTGCACAGGTGTAAATGAGGGCAAGATGTGTCCAATTATTTTAGGTTTTGAAATTAAAAAAGGAATTACTACCAGATTGCTGTGACCCTTCATTTTGCATAACTACCAGCTTATCATCTATTTTGTTTAAGAGAGTTTTTGTACTTTCATTGTAAGCACTTACCATTGATTTGCAGTCAGATGACTAGAAAAGTGTTATTTTTATTCTGGAGGGAGACTCTACACTCTTTCAACTTATGTACTGCTTTGTAAAGACAAGGAGAGTTGGAGATGTACATTCCATTTAACATTGTTTACCTTGCATTTACCTAAGAGTACTTACTTTTTTGTTTAGTTCAGGATGATTATAAAGCCTCAGAAGACACAGGTCGCCTGTGATCAGAACCTCTTGCTTTTTTCACACATTCCTGGCCTTAGGTAGAATCTCAGATTTAACAGAATTGGCACTAATGGGGAAAAAAAAAAAAAAAAAAAGGAGAGAAAACAGAACAAAAAAAAAGTAAAAAAGTTAGATGGAATGACTGGTAAAGGGGCCAACAGTGTTTAAAGATCTGGTGTACTTTAAGCAAACATCCCTACCTTGAAACTTTTCTAATCAAGTTCGGAAGCTTTCCAAAGTTACTTAGCTGTGATTAAAACAGAACCATTTTTGGCAAGAATACCAAAACCCCCGATGATTATTTATGACAAGAACCTTTTATAGTATCTTAGGTGCACAAACTGGCCTAAAATATTCAAAAGCAAACAGTCCCATCTCAGAAGATCTACTGAGGAAATTCAATACTGCGTGAACTTTATTTCTAGGTCCTCCCTTATAGAACACAGCAAAAGCTTGACCACAAAACATTATGCTATTGATTATTTACCTTGTGGACTCTGGAAAGCAGAACATTTACCTTTTGTCCTTTCTTCTGTCAGTGAGAGATTTTAGACTTTCATCTAAGCCACCACTAGATCGATGTTCAGTTTGATCTAATGTCCCTGTCCCTTACTTTATTTTCTGTGCCTCAAGCCTCTCACATCATCTTCCCAATCCTCTGGAGTCCGCTTGCACAGACAGCATCAACTTTATGAACTTCGTCCAGCTGGGAAACAATTTGGGAACTAGAAGAAGTTGAAGAGGCTTTATTATCCAGCACCCTTGAGATCAGGGATTTCATCAGGGATGAGATCACATCTCATATTCTCCAGACAGAGCCTTAAATTCCTCAGTATTCTGGAGGGATTGTTCAATTCATAGGTAAGCATTGTAAGGAAAGTGGAGAAGCCACAGACTGAAAAGAGCGGAGGAAGGGGCAGGAACCCAGGTGAGCCACAGTACATCACACCACCCCCATTATGATGCTATGGCATCTGGGTGTTTAAGGACTACATACAAGGTGGACAAATGAGAAGGCTGCCCCAGATCACTCTCTAGATAGGTGGCTCATCTGCTCAAGCGCAAAATAGGTAATACGGGTTCGAATCCCTCCAAGCAAAAGAAAAACCCAGCACTGTAGGTGGGATTCCTCCGACACTGTATCTGACTCTGTTGTCTAGCACCAGTATTATGGTGAGCAGAGATCTCAGCCAAACTAGCAGTGGAGTTAGGGGTCACTGACCTGACCAAGTGCACTGAGCCTTCCACTGTATTAACTGCTTCCACTGACTAGAAAAGGATTCCAGGAAAATTCCTCTGATACCCTTGCTCATACTGTAAACAACCACAGTTATTTTGAAAAACCTGTCTCACTCTCCCACATGTTGATTGAGTTCCTTACCCATGTAGCTGGTGGGGACAACACAACATTCCTCATCCCTGCATTTAGTGCAAACAAATATTTTTTTTCTCTAACTTCTTTACAAAGACGCCAAAAATATTTTGTGTTGGTTCCAATGAAACTTATTAGCTTGGTAAGAAAATTATGTCATATCTCCAAAAGGAAATGGTTACATGTAGAAAGAGACAAATAATCTTGATATCAGGAAGCATAGAGTTTGACTCACAAACCGATATTGCTGAAGAAATGAATCCCTGAATACCAGTATGCTCTTGATTAGACTCCTTTCACACCTTACCTTTAGCACATACCATGATGGAGAAAGAAGTGTCTTGAATGTTATCACACGGTCACACCGTACATTGTACTTGCATCAAAATCATTAGGAAAAAGCACTGACCATTATTTGGTCTGACTTGCCTGTTCAGGCTACTCTCCATCCTGCCAAACTGACTCTCTCCCTTAATGCCTTCCTAGAGTTTCTCTTCTAATTCTCATTTTGAGATTTTGTTTGGTTTCCATTCTCCCTTTCTGCTGAAACCACAGTTAATTATCAGTAACCACCTGTCACACATAGTCCTTTACTCTGTCTCCTGTTTTATCTTTATTTTCCTTCTGCTATGCCAGCTATTCCTGCACAATCTCCTCTAATTTCCTAGATTTCCCAGAACTGTGTCTGTATTCCCCTCAGTGAACTCCTGGGTGCGTCCATCCCCCAAGGAACAGCAAATTGAGCCATCCATTGACCTCCAAACTTCTGCATCTGCTGCCTTTCGAATAAAAGGTGCTGATAAGATGAAAAAGCAGAAGTTGGTGATGTTTTCTGGAAGCTGGCATATCCAGATTTGTTTGAGCTATTATTCCAGGTGTCCCAGCAACAAAAATAGCTGCAAAACTACAGAAATAAAAGCATGTACCTTATTCATCCATGTCACCTTCTTCATTTCTCTAACACCTATTAATTTCTTCCGTCACATCTCACCACTTCCCAATACAAACATTATCACCTGTCTTCATTCACTTTCTTAATACAGTGCAGCGAATTAAATTATGATCACCAAGAAAAATAAAAGGTGAGGGTTCTGAAGCTAACAATGCTGTCTATATCATTTGGATCTTCATCTTGTATCAGCTATAACTGGGGTACTTCCGTATTCTTTATGTCTCTCTTTCCTCAAGGTTACAGATTCCTTCAGTAAAGCCTGCACCTTCATCTATGCCTTGAATCGGGTGAACTGCATTGAGCATACTAAAAAGCACCCAAACAACAGTAGCACCCATTTCAATTATTGTTTGAAATTTACAAGTGGTTATTGTAGTTCTGAATCGAGTTCAGCAGACAATACAAAAAGCAAGTACTCGCCACTTTTTGTCAAAGGCAGGCAGATAAAAATCTAGCGATGCCTTGAACAGTGATCAGAGGAACGCAAGTCTGAGACATTCTAATGCTCAGGTTTGTTTTCTAAAGAAAGTAAGCTTATTCTGAAACAGTACAAGAAGCACCACTGAAAAAATTGGATGGCCAGAGGTGTTGACAATTCCTTCTCTCATGCTTTGTTTGTACTGTTTCATTCAGTGTTTTAAAAGTCCTTTCCTGTAATTACATCTAGAGGAAGGATTAAAAAATTTATTAGCTATTTAAGCTGTGAGGCTAAGGTCAACCATACATCAGGACCTGCAAAAAGAACTCTAACGGGGATAAAGAAAAATAATTGTAGGAAGCCAAGAAAATCTACATTAAGGCTGTGAGTTCCTCTTTGTCAAGATTCCCTCCCTTTGCCCCCACAGTGACACAGATCTGTAGGACTTACTTTTACAGAGTTTGTACACTTTCCAGCTATACCTGTGTCTGCCTGTCCTTACATACGTCTCCCTTACACTCTTCTTCCGATTGCACGTCAGAGATTGCAGGGAGTAATTCAGCAACATCCCAGAGGCTCTGCGAGGCTGGTGCTTCACAGGGCTACTGTGGAACACTGTCTTCTCTCAATGTCGGTGGCTTTCCAGGCTGCTGACTCTTGTCTTTTCCTACCCACCCTTTATGTTTACACCCCTGCTCCACTAACCATTGCCTATTTGAACAGGGGTATAAGGAAAGAACACAATCACGTTGGCTAATCAGTACCTTCTCTATTTGCTTTCTTCATAGGGTGAGAGCACTTCACGTAGGAAATGCTCTACTAACCTGTGTGTGATATTAAATCTATGCTATGGTTTAGTTGAGGAAAATCTTGCTGTTTAAAAACAAATAAAGCCAGTCTTTGATTTTTTATTTTCTGCACCCATAAATTCTGCACTACAGATTGATTTAGAAGAGTTGCATGGAAAAATAAAGAATTTGTTACCTGCACCTCAACTGAAATATTCAGAAACGTTCAATCAGAAGGAGGACACTTGTGGCAAAGGTGTTCACATTTTGCTTTCAAATTACCTGTTTCTTCTCCCTGAAAATAGAAGAAAGAGAAGGAAAGCTAGACAACTGTAGAGAAAAAAAGCAGCAATTGTGCTGTTCAACCCAAAGGATTACATTCTGTGCAGTTAGAAGGGGAAAATCATGCAATTGGCACAGGTAGAGGTGACAAAATTAACACAAATTTCTGATCTCTGCTACTGAAGCTCCTGCAGATGGACACTGTCATTTATATCGAATTACCTTTAATCCAGTCCTTTCTTTTCTTAGTGCACTATCCAGAAATTTGTAGGAACATTAATGGAGATATCAAAACCAAATTCAGAAATAACACAACAGGAGAAAAGGATTTTATTTATTGTATATATCTTTAATGAGATAAAGAACTGTTGAACTCCATGCTGTTGCAGATGCCTCTGTTTGATCTAATAGACACTCTTGTGCCTAGTACAGCAAAGAGCTCAGGTTTTCAGTGGGAGGACTGTATGCACACAGAGCAAATATGCTGAGTGACATAACAACTGCGAAAGAATGAGCTTATTTAATTGAGGTCTTGAAACAAAAAAATCATTTGAACTTTCTGGACAGCACTGCATCACTTTTTGAAATGCACACCCTGGGCTGTTCTCTGCACAGTGACATGAAAGGCCCAGGCCTGATTCTCATTATAATCAGCCTAGAAGTTGCAGACCAGACACCAGCTAACCTGGCTCACCCTGAGCAGGACTTTGAAGAAAGAAATGACTGGAAAAAACCAACCCTCTTCCATAGGCAAGTCTTTTACCCTTAAATGCAGCAATTAGAGAGAGTTTGTGTCAAATCAAATTGAGAACAGAAGAAAATATCCCAGATTTTCCTAACTTCAATCATATGAATTGCTCTTTCAGGGGGCTCAATCAGCTCCCTTGGTCCCCAGACCAACTATGGATTTCTGCTTCTGCACCTCTGCTTCCATATTAGTGTTTCCTAAGGGCCTGCAAAACTGTTTTATTTCACCTGAACATATCATATTCCCTTTAGTACATCTCTATTTGGACAGCAGGTTGAACCTTAGCTCTCTTTTTTTCTCTCGAACTGTTCACATAGCACTGCTGGAGATAGTGATAACTGCTGCCATTCTTCTAGACAAAAAAAAAAAAAAAAAAAAAGTATTTAGTTTAGTTAATATTTGAAGTAGAAAAAGCAGAAAGTTGATTTTCCTGCACCTGATGAGGGCTGTGCATATCTCGTAATTTTACAGTAAGACAGCTTTTATACCCTATGTGTTCTTCTACTTCTAAGGATCACAATAGTTTAAGCACAACAGGAAGCTTTATAGGGAAAAATAAATAAAATTTCTAGCTACCACCTATGCATGGTAATTTATAGTTCCAAACAGCAACCCTAACTACCCCTAGCAGCTCATAATTTGGAATGGATAACTAAATTTCACATTTTACTTGTGAAGCGTTGTTTGTTGGAAACTTAGGGAAATCATAAGGGCAATATTTGTTGTTATGAAATTCATAAAAGACTGTGCAAACTTTTTACCATGCCCCTAATACAACTGAGTGTACTAAATTATGCCACATAGGGAACTGATAAACAGTGGCATTACCTGAAATTGCCAGAAGCTCATGCCTGAAAGCTCAAAGTTGTCAGTGGTCACTAAGAGTGAACATACAAACCTGGGTGTCAGAGCTGATGCTGCACAAATGCAGACACGCTGTTGTGGGTGAAACTTGTCTGTCTGCCAGATGCCCACCCAGCCGCTCACTCCCTCCTCCTCCTCAACAGGACAGGGGGAGAAAGTGAGATGGAAAAGCTCATGGATCAAAACAAAGACAGGGAGATCCCTTACCAAAACAAGCTCAATGTGGGGAAAATTAATTTATTGCCAATTAAAATAGAGTAGGACAGTGAGAAATAAAGACAAAAATTAAAATACCTTCCCACCATCCTTCTGCCCATTTTCCCAGCTTCAGCTTCACTCCTCCATCCCTGACTCTTCGACCTCTTCTCCCCTGAGTGGCACAGGGGATGGGGAATGGGGGTTACGGTCAGTCCATAACAGCTCCTCTCTGCCTCTGCCGCCCTCTCACACCTTTTCCTGGGGTCTCTCCCTGCCGGGGCCATTGGGGCACCTCTGCGGGGGCACCTGGAGCACCTCCTGCCCTCCCCTCTGGGCTCGCAGGGCTGTTTCTCACCCGGTTTCCCTCAGCCCTGGCTGCCAGGCAGCGTTTTGCCCTTTCTGACACAGGCTTTCCCCGCGGCGCCCGCCCGTGGCTGAGGGGCTCAGCTGTGCCCTGCGGTGGGGCCGTTGGAGCCACAAGAGGCACACATATCCGAAACTAGTGCTTTACATCAGCAGCTGCGTGTGTCGGCGGTCACGGGCAGCACAACATCCACCCCAGCCCACGGGTAGACGGGAATTGCACTACAGAGCTGGGGAACACCCATAGGTAATCCCATCCTTCTCCAGAGCCTGACTGTCTTAGCCTGCAGATAAATGCGGTGTTTTTGTTGGCTCAGCGGGCAAGTAACATGCAAATAGGGCAAGTATGCAAAGGAGTTATTCCCATGTGTAGTATTTGTGTAAATCTCCTTCCTCCTCTTGCAGGAACAGAAGTCACAGGATGATTTTGATGAGTGGAAGGGCAACCACGGTGGGCAGCTCATAATGGAGCATAGTCATCAAATCTGTTTGCATTTTAAAGAACTTCTAAATGAGTTGTTATGAAAGACAAACAGGGTCTTCTTTTAACTCCATGTGAAAAAAGATGACAGTAAACTTTTTGCCAATAATGCAGCACATTAGTCAAGAATATTTATCCAGCTCCAAATACTTTAGACTTTAAAAATTTAAGCTGATAATTATTGCAAGAAATTAGACCTGTTTCTCATACCATTTTGCTGTTAATTCATTATTTTCTCCCAAAGCAGCTGCAAATGTCATGTTGCACACAAATAAAACGTTCTAAATTGTTCTCCTTCAGATCAAAATCTCTAGATTTTTGTTTTGGCTGCTCCTAATGTTGTATTAGAAAAATACAAAAAAACTTGCAAGTGTGTTTTCAATCTACTAATAAATTCTAGTCAAGACTAACCAGAATTCAGATATCATGCTTAAAAATGACGACTTCATGGGCCAGACCGCATAGACGTCTTGAATTTTTATTTTCAGGTTATGAAGGCAGGTTTTTAAATCTGTGCTTCCATCTGTGGTGGGCAGCACTCTGGCCTTGAATCCATGGCAAAATTTGTTATCTATCTTGTGCTTTCATCATTTATCAGACACAAGAAACTTCACGTTCTTGTCGCTATATGTTCTGAAGGAGTTCAAACTCTGCAGTTTTGACTGTGAATCAAGTTAAACTAGATTTGTATCCAATGAACCAAGTCTCTACTTGACTAAACAGTTTAAATATTCTCAGGTTCAAAGAACCAGTGAGGTCTCATTATGGGATTCAAGACTGCCTGGTCTTCCTAGCCACGTATCCTTAGAGATGGCTGCCTAGAGTACTAACAAAAATGGTATTTATATGGCACATACGCATAAGATATACTTTCCTGAGCTAAATTTAGGTAAAATATATCATCTTTTGAGAAACTGAAAACTTCCTTAGATTTGTACGTTTCTGTGATCTATGAAATCTCCTAGTCTCCAAGGAAACAAAAAGACTTGTTCTAAACTTGCTTATTTCTAGTATAGTTGGGAGAATTTCGGAAGGCCTAGCTTTAGCTGAACATATGGTCCAGTTATACAGATTATACCATAATGAAACACAAATAGAAATGCTTGTGTGACACTTTTAAGAACAAACTGGCTTGAAAATTTTGAGTGCAGCATTTTTATTGATTGAATGACACAATGAATTCTAGCATCCCTCTGCATTGCCAATGGATAATTATGATTATTACGAGGAGCATGCTTTGACTGAAAAGTTAAGCAAGTTTCAATTTTCTATAGCTCTGAAAGACTACTGCCCTCAAGAGGCCGCATGTGGAAGCACAAAGTAATTTTATATTACAATTTTCATTTTGCTTTTTAAAAAAAATTTGATTGAAATGAATATTAATTTTACCTTTCACTCTCCAATGTAATTAAGAGGACATGGCATCTCTAGAATTAAGAAGTACTTCAAGTGGAATATGGGATTCATACAGTCACTGGACCAAAAGCTTAAACAACGGCTAGATGCAAAGAAAACCCACTCTGCCAAACGTGCAGGCTGAACTCCACAGATCATTATCCACTATTTCAAGAAGATAAAATTTGACTTGCAAGAGTTGAAATCATGTGCGTATATTATTTCCAAATTACAGACTATGTCAATTCCATTACTTCCGGAAAAAAAAAAAAAGAAAATAAAAGAGAAAAACCATGTTAATTTTATGAAGTCAGGTTTTCTCAAGTGATTTTCACTGAATGAGCAGAACTGTTAAATATTTTAATTTGAATGTTTAAAAAGTGTGTCCTTACATACAGTTTAACATACAGCTTTATCCATCCATTTTCTCACAGGCTGTCCTAGAAAGCTTATCATTACGGTATACAAGCACTTCATCAACCTTAATTTATTTTCACGATATTCCTTTGAGATTCCTGTCGAAGGTACACACTTATGTTACTAATAGGAAACACTAACATACTGCTGTCTCAATGTACTCTTAAACAGGGGACGCTTTTCATAGAATATACCCAAATTTAAAAAACAAACCACACTAAATATAAAAAAACAGAAACTGCACCCTGCACTCCCTAATCCATTCCTACATGCCTCAGACTGCAGGGTGGAAACCCTTGGATCTGCCATACATACCTGTGTCACTTGAGTAAATGGAGCAACCTTTCGAGAAAGTTAATTTCCACAGCTGGAGCAATCCCTGGAAGAACAGACATGGTTTTACCATCTTTGCTCTCTTTTCTGTATCAGAGCCATTTTGTCAATTGTGGAATCTGTGGTTTTCTTCCTATTTTTATAGGGTGAGTGACAGCCAGACATCTAGCTTTTTCCTTCTGATCCCTCTTCAAGCTTCATTGCCCTGTCCTTTCCACACAGTCTTTGCCCAGAGCCAGTCCCACATACTTCCCAAAGCTGTTGAGCCCAACATCTCCCTCACCCTGTGCTTTCTATCTGTATGAATTACAGTCAGCTTCTTTCTTCCACTCTATATTCCCTACATTCCAAAGTTGTCCCACTGAATTTGATTGTGATTTGGCCATGTATCTTACCATTTATAAGATCCTTGCTAGAGGCAACAGGGTATCCAGATAGCCTTGATGGAGCTAACAGTGTTTAAAGCCTGCAATTTAAAGAAAGTCCAAGCACTACCTTTTAATCTGGGAGCCTTGTGAGACAACCAGGCAACCATGCTCCTAAATCCATGAAATCTCCTGCCAACTGCTTTCCCCAGCACCCAGTCCCGCTTCTTAAGGCTCTCCCTTGCACATTACCAAAGTCCTTTCCCCTTCTGCAAATAAAAGATTTCTGGTTTAAACTTTTATAGATATGTGAGAGGAAAGATCCGTATAGGGATAAAGAGAGGTAACACACAGAGTTTCTGAAAGCACGGCCAGTTTCACAGAACAGTCAGGGTTGGAAGTGACCTCTGGAGATCATCTAGTCCAACCCCCAGTTTCTCCCTAAAGATAAAGCTAGACATTATAGATCATTAGTTAAACTCACTCGTTGCTTAAGATTAGCTCCCCTTCTGTCAGACATCTATCAGTGGAGGTGGGACACTCAGATTTATTTAAGAGGAAACATTTCCCTTAATTCATTTTCTTATAACAGAAATCTCCCTTCATTTTCCCCAGCAAAATGAAAGGCTCCTCAAGGTGGATTCAGGGTATTTGGGTTGACCCAAGACCACTCTTCTGTAACATTTATTTTCTTTATTACCGTCTTTCACCTGAGTGTTTTGTTCTAAAAAGTCCTTTGACAAAATTTCCTCCTCCAGCTTAGTATCTTGTACACCAACCCACACTTTCTTACCACTGTTCCAGTCTAGACTCCAAGATCTCATCAGTAGTTTTTTTCTGGTCACTATCCATATTCTTTTCTTCTCCCTTTCATCTGAAAGGTAGGACAAACAACCTTCCCACCTCCAGTGATTTCCTTACACGATTTGTTGTTGATCAAAGTGTTTTCATTAAAACCAAGAATTAAAACACTGCCATAGTCTGAAATCGTGTATTGAACAGTCATTCAATAGCACCACCATAAAAAGCCTGCAGTAAAAGCAAACTGTACAAACATAAATTATGCAGAAAACCTTTCCAAATCACCATGCTGGTTTACTCTAGTTCTTCCACCTGCATGGGGAATTCTGTTCTGTTTTGAAATCTTGGCCTGAGGCCTCACGGGATGAGCACAGAATTAAGGGAGAGAGCATGCTCAGTGGAGGCAAAACATTGAAAAATCAGTTTTCTTAGTCTACTAAGCAAGGAGTTTTTCAGCAAACTGTAACTCAGCAGCACATAAGCAAACTATGACAAAAACAAATTAACACCTTGATAAGCATGCAAAATTTGCTTCTGAAAAACACGCATGCATTAAAGCTTTTCAGTGAAGTAGCTGTGACAACTCTTCGTGGGTATGATGAGTTATTCTAATCTTACTGTCAAAAAAAAAACCCCAAACTTGACAGTGGAACTGTTCAGACAGCCTGAAAAAACCAACCTAATAGTTACATTTTGTTAAAATCATACTGTTAAAAGTTGGCTTTTTTTCATGGGCAACTGCAGACTTTACCACCTGTGCCATATGCAATAACCTTGATTTAGACCACCACATCTGTGAATGTGCGTGCGTGACCCAGATCAATTATAGTTTGGTAGAGCCTGATACATAAACTTGCTGACTGAAACATGTCCACTTCAACTGGCAACACTTGAAGCATTTAGTTAATAAGCAGTATGAATCATACTGACAATTTATGCAATTCCCTTCAGCCCCCAGAAAGCCTTCTCATGGCAGTCAAGTGGGGCAATGTGTGTTGTGTCGTTCTGAGAATCCTCGGTGAGGGGTACCAGGTACCCTGAAAAGCAGGGGTGACAAAAACATATTCTGAATATAAAGCACCTGTTTGCTAAACCCTCAAACAGGCTGTGCCTCGAAGCAACCCCTAGTATCATCCCCCCCACATACACCTCCTGCATTTGCTACAATGTACACTATAAGGATTCACTTTTTTTAATTTACTTGGTAAGTTACTAATTAGAAGCCGCTCTTCAGCCAACTGAGAAGAGGCTGAAACAGCTTTTAAAGCTTGTTATGTACACCTAGGTGGGTCACAGAGAAAGGCATACACTCGTTTTCAACTGCTTCCTTTCCATTTTCAGGGCTACGTTAATTCAATTGGCAGAGAAAGGAAATGAGACACTTACAGAACATTATTCACTATTTTGTTCTTCTTATGGTTTGTCTTTTGTATCAAGGACACTGAGAAGGACAAGGTAGTCTTCATATGGCACTATTGTTTCATGGGCCATGGCACTATAAAAGCAGTAGTGTCTTCTAATTGATCACTGGTAGTACATCTTTCCAATTGCAGCGTTGAAAACAGGATTGATGACAGCAAGGATGATTTAAGTTACCTCTTACCACGACTTATGGAGAAAAGGTCGACAAGAAATTATTTGAGGTGTAGAAGGCTGAACTCAATCAGACAGTTTTGTTTTCTTGCTATTTACTTTGACAGCTGTAGCTCAAATTTCTAGTTTGGGTTGTTCGTTATGTGTTTCTTTGTCCTTCTAACTTCTTTGTCATTAATACTGTTATGATCCAAAAATACTGATTTGGTTGTTTGTTTGGGTTTTTTTTCCCCATGTAAAAGAAGTACATTCTTTTTCAAAACAAACATCCTAACAGGCTCTGATCTCACTTCTGTAGAAAAGTATACATGAAAATGGTTGTTACTTTTGTGAGGCAGATTTAACCTTTACATCTATCACTATACATCTAAAATGGAAACAAATGTCTCTGTCTGACTGTGCTCTTGCTGGAGATTCATTAGTCTGACTATTAAAAAGGCAAGCAGTGGGGGGGATTTTTTGTTTGTTTGTTTTGTTTTTTTAAACATTAACTGTGCTTACACAGCAAGGTAATTGCTATTCATTGACTTGGCTCCTGAACGAGTCCTGACACATCAAAATGAAGTTCAGATGTACGATCTTTCACAGCAAGCTGTGACACAGAGTAACTGGTGTCCCAGTCCGGATAACTGGTGATCAGAAATACAAGATACGAAGAAAAGTGAACCTGCCCTACAAGTGCACAGTCTGCCACTGCCAGCTTGCTCTGAACTGCAGTTGAAGGTACAGCTCAGCCACACAAGCAGCACATCCCCTGGCTGGATGTTTTCTGGCAGCAGTGTGCTGTCTGGGGTGCTCTGCTCAGTAACTCTTTCTGGTGTTTCTGCAAGCAATTTTTGAGCTCTCAGCTGTCACTTTTTCCCCACTGGTTGGTCTTCCCTTTTTTTTTTTTTTTTCTTCACCCCCTGCTCCGAGGACTGTTTGTCCTCAAGTTTCTTTTTTGTCTAGCCCTTTTGTATCCCAGGAAGCCCTTGTTGAAGGCTGGACAAACACACAGCCCACATAGTAAAAGAACAAAAGATCCAAATCTGAAGGACTTGAACCATCCCAGAATAGTTTTTGCTTACTTTTTGCAAGGCACGGGCTTTTCAGTATGCTACCTGTTCTTTTCCTTGGTCTCAGTTCTCATGTGCTGGTTTGTCACCTATACATTTTATGGAGTGTTTCAGATGCAGTTTAAAGGTGAAACTCTTTCCTGTCCAGAGCTACCTAATTCTTTAAGACAAGAAAATTATGATTGAGAAATGCGTGAAAGCCAAGTATGACCTTTCAGATTTGAAAGGTGTTTTTGAACACAGGGGTTTGTTCTTCCTCTCCTTTTTGCATGCTGTCTTACACTTCAATCTAGGAAAAAACGGACAATCACAACACAAAAAGGAATGGCAAAGAAGAACTGAATTGCATATTGAGATTTTAATTCCATTTAACGAAATCAAAGAATGGCTATTTTTTTAACCTTTCTGTCTTTTATTCATGGAATATCAATTGTCTTTAAATTCTTCAATTATTTTAACAACTTAAGTGGTTCAATTGAACTTTCCAGATTTAATAAAAGAAGTTATTTTCTTCTAAGAAATTACCCTGGGATGACCTAATGCTATAATTACATTTAAAGAAAGTAAACTACAAAATACTGCTAGAGTTTTAGGAATCTAGTTATGAAAGGAATGACAGATGCATTAAAAGCTACTTTAAAAATTCTTCGTAAGTCTTTCACTCTGTTATAATTTAGGTATCCTGGCTGAGTGAAAATAACTCAACTTCACTATATGAGGCTAAGATTCAGCTTTGGCTTGTTTTGTTTGTTTGGGGTTTTTTTGTTGAAATCTGAAGCTGGAGCCAGTATCCCTAAGAGAAGTAACTGATATTTTGAAAATTTCAGTCACGATAAGGAGAGATAACACCTCGTTTTAAACCTGTCCAGGATATTGAGGGTTTGCAGGCCCAATAGGAACTCTACTTCTTATTTTGCAAAGGCTGGAAATGGAGAAGAAAGAGCCACATGTAATAGCCAAGACCAATGGCACATGTGTACAGTGTCATGGAGACAGAGAGCTGAACACAGGAAAAGAGGCATACCAATATGGCTCTACCATCTGAGAGAAAGGAACGATATAGTTAGCTGGTAGATGCAGTAGTAGTAGTTTTGCCACCTTGTTAAAAAGTGTACAAGAGATCTAGACAGATCCTATTCTCCCTCTTAAAAGGAGGTGTCATGGATCTCTGTGGAGACCTACACCTCTGACATAAAAGACCACAGCCTGTGGGAAAGGGAAGCCGGTAAGTACTAATTGCCTTGGCCTTCATGGAGTGGAATATGAGCTTGAACAATAGATAACAAGGCCTATCTCCTCAAATTAAATGTATGGATATAAACACCTCCGTAGTGTCTTCTCTCAGTCCATAAATATAGCATCAATCAGCTTGAATTTCAGAAGGTAGCCTTCATCCAAGCTCTCACCTCCATTATGCACTAGGTAAATGACTAAGCTATATAATGCAGACAACACAGCAATCTCTCTTCATTATCCCTTCCAGCAACACCATATAGGCATTGGCCAGGACATATGATAGGAGGAGATCCATCAGGATCCTGTCTAAGAGTCTTCTTGGAACAAAAGAGCAGCCTCTGAGGATGACCCTGACAGGATCAGTGCAATATTAATTATCCCGCCTAGTCTAATTGAATGTCAAAATATGGTCATGGTTATTAAAAGAAAGATGACAGATTTTCCTCTAACAGGGTGATGAAATAACATACAACAAGAAGTCTTTAGCAGCCTTGGCCTTTAGCATTTCCAGCTTTGAATATAGAAATATTCTCTTCTCTAGTGTGTTGATGTTGAAGCAAGAACTATCGCATTGCTCCAGAAACACCAGCCACAGCAAACCGAGGTCTCTCCTCTCAAAGGCATTGCTAGATTTACTTGAAAGCAACTCTGCTGCCTATTTGACTTCTCTGTCTTGTGCAGTCCTTCTGGCAGGTATGAAACACCAGACAATTACATCAGTAACACTTTAAAGCCAATTTACACAGATATAAACGGCTACCCCATGTACAAAACAGTGATCCGTTTTGCACATCCAAGGTGATGCTGCCTGGGCTAGAACAGAAACAATTCTTTTTCCATGCAATTCAAGGTAAAAGAGAAAAAAGCAATCCCTAAAATATCTGGTGTTCTCAGCTGTGTGATCTGCTTGAATTTTTAAATAAATAATCTACATTTTGAAAATCTAAAAAAGCCCTTTAGGCTATTAAAAAAGCCAACTGTACAATTCCTTGGCTCCATATGCTATAATATAAACAAACAAGTTTAAGAGGTTCATCTTTGACAAAGTTATAAAGGATGCACAATGTATGCTTCTCCATAATCCAGCTCATCCTTGGCTTTTCAGTAACCAGTCAATGGGGCAAGGTTGGTGAAGAAAATTTTGTTAGCTGCTTTGCCTCTATGACAGTTAATTAATTACCCTGAAAGAGTTTGTGTGTGGGTGAACAGAACAGGGCAAGCAAGGCACTAACATGGAGATTTTCACCAAATTATTATGCTTTGCTGGCGTTGCTTTGTTTTTCAAACCAGCATGGCTGCAATATTACTTCTGAGAAAGTCAAGGGCATACCAGGATGGAGTCACTGAACATATGCATAATCAGAATCTGATCAATCTCACCAGGATAAGTACATAAAAACTGTCAAAACTTCTCTCCAGACCATGAGATATAGTATATTATTTAGTTATTTTTCTTAACAGGGAAAATTCACAGCAAAGGATCAGATACAAAACAGCTGATCTGAATTTAAACAAAAACATCTATGCAATGAGACAAGCTGTCCAAGAAGTGACACAATTAATTGCAATTGAGATGAATGTCACAGAGCAGCTCCTCACACTCTAATGACATTGTGCAGAAGGGCTTTGCTGAGTTTATGGCTGACTCATGGTCAAAGTGATATGCAGCGCATGCCTCTGGGGAGCATAACTTGTATGAAGTTCAGCTACAGGTAAAACTTGCCATATACATTATGTCTCAACAGCAAAATTAGTTCTGTCATTTACACTGTGTTACAGGCTGCCAATAGCCTTGTTATAATTACCTGTACAGCATTTTACTTAATCTTCCTGTCACTTGTAAAAGGTGACATTCACATAGCAGGAGGAATCCTCCTTCAAGAAATATAACAAAGCAACCAGAAGCATAAATTTAAGTGTATTTGCAATATAGGGAGGAGGGGGGGGGGAAAAAAGCTTACTTGCTTCATGAATATCTATCATTTTTATGCCACAAGTGCTTACTGGAGCATTTCACTGGATTGAATGGGTTAAACAAGGAACAGGTTTCCCTGTTATTTATTATTAATGATTAATAATGATACTGACTACATATCTCAGCTAGAAAGCCTTTAGTTTCCCTCTGCAATAAAAGCATTAATTCCTGAAAAGGGAAAGTTCTTATTGCATGTGGTGAGAGAGAACAAAACATAAAATTAGATTTTGTCATTCCAAATCATAAAAGTATCAAGCTTTGCTGCCTCCTCCAAAGTTTCCTAACACCGAGTCCGCTGCTGTCATTGCTAGTCCATGAGACACGTGTCTATGGTTCACTAAAGAGTCCGCTCTCCAAGTGCAGGTATGAAGGTGAGTATCTTCAAGACCCTCAGAGGTACAGATGCATAGTGGGTTTACCTAGTTATACAGTGTCACCATTAATGATAACGTACTATCTTTGCCTACCCTAGAATCAGATATGAATTATTCCTACTGTTCTAAAATGTCCTGAAATGTCTCAGAAGCTGTTCATAGTGAACAGCCCCATACACAACTCATCTTCTAAGAAAGCACCTATCCCCACATGGCAGGTACTCTTACCAGTGCTGCAGCTGGGTGGTAGCTTTCTTACTTAATACAAAACTTTCAACTTCTCCTATATTCCCGACAAGTAAGAAAAGTCCCAAGACTGAGAAAAGAGAACTTGTCTATCTGTTCATCACCCCCCACTCCCTGCGCAGTATCCACATCCCTCCCAAGCATCTATTTTATCTGAGAGCACCACAGGCAGGCAGGGAAGTGATTTGTTTAAAATCACAAAACCCTGCAAAGGAACCAGGAACTGACCCTGAGTCCCCTGACTCCCAATTTAATGCCTTACTTGTAGACACTCTTCTTCCTCTGTAAATGTAGAGAGAATATTGCTCCTTTCAGATATGCTTGGTGCTAAATTTAAATTGTGTTGTGGATTGAAAGGAATGTGTCCCCCTCACTCCATGCATAATAGTCAGATATCAGCAACTCTACAACCGAGGCAGTAAATAATCTATTTTTCCATTGTTTCATATGCACGTAACAGACGAAGATCAAGATGTATATTAATTTCATATGCTCCCAGAATCTAGAAGTGAGCTGCTTAACTGGCTCTCTTGTCCGTGTTCAAGGTAATCTTTCATAATAAATAAAAGGGAAATCCAGGTCGTTCACAGTGACTGGAAAAGAACTGTGTGGCAGCACATAAATCAGCAAGAAGATTCTCCCAGAACAACTTGTTAGCAACTGATGTGGCATTTGTAGGAAGATATCTGTGACAGTGTTCTTTCTGAAAGCAAAATAACTGCTAACTATTTGCCAGAGTTTTCTCCTCCCCTGCTAGGTAAAGCATCAATTAGATCAGCACCATTTAGAGTTACAGTTTGACACTTCTAATCCCTTGAAGGCTGCTCTTGTGCCTTCCGTGCTCGCTTGTGTAAGAATTATGGGTTGCTTGTCAGCTTGAACAATTATTTTCCTGTTTAAAGAAAAAAAAACAACACAACAACAACAAACACAACAAAGGAAAGAAAGAGAGAGGGGGAAAGAAAGAGAGAGGGGGAAAGAAAGAGAGAGGGGGAAAGAAAGAGAGAGGGGGAAAGAAAGAGAGAAACGTTTCACCATGCCATCCATAGAAATTGTTCCGGAGGTAATGAAGCAGGACAAGTTTATCCTTCCAAATCACTCTGAATCTGAATTGCACCTGATCAGAGTCACCCTATCTACTGTCATAACGTGGTCTTTCTGTATCTTTCCAGCAGCTGATTCTGTTAGTTTATTTGGTAAGTGACGAAAAAGTAGAGGGCTGTGGTCTCAACAGGGAAAGTCTGGCTCTGCAAAACAAATTGCTCCTGAAAAGAGCCACTGAAAGATGCTCAGTGAACTGTGTCAGAGCGAGCATGCAGGGACAAACAAGATTCCCAGAAGCAGCTCCCAAGGCTCTGAGCTCCCTCACATCTCTCCAACATCGCTCGACATGGTGGAGCTCAGCAAGATTAGACTTAAAGGCACTTGAGAGATTATTGTAGAAGTATTAGGTATTTTTTCAATTTTATGATCTAAGGGCACAACACATCCATATCTTGTTTAGATACTCAAAGCTGTTCCCAGTTGTATACTTGGCCTCTACAGCTATAACATGGGTTGCATGATCTGTTACTTCCCCTCCAAGCCATCTCTACATCAAATAACACTGTTGTTACAGATGGGGACTGTCAAAGGGGAAAAATTAATATGGAATCTTAATTATACCACAGATGTTACTGGGGCCACAACATAGCATCAATTGACACTCGATAAATTTTAGGGTTCAGGGGACTGTAAGAAATGACTTGTAAATTCCCTTAAACAAATGGTGAGAGACAAAAGATGGGGGAGGCCCTCTGAGTCTCACTGAGGAATGTCTCAAACACTTACAAGTAACTTGAGATATGGCTGTAGTCAAGGGGTGGATAATGTGGAGCCTGGACAATGTAGGTCTTGTGCTCAAAGAACTGATAAGGCCAACACTTGCTTATCTCTTGTGTGACCCAGGAGAGAAAACTCATCTGGACAGCACAGGATGCGTCTTGCGGGGGGAAGTCTTGTGAAGACAGGGCTTTCTGCTCAACTTGTGAAGCTTGTTAGTTCTCTGTTTTTTGGGGCCATCGTGTCCAATGCCTCCAACCTTTGCCTCATTATCCACTAAATGCATATTAAAGGTCACACCCCTGCATATGTTAATGAAGATTATCGAGATCATGCTGAACATACACGACTGTAGGATTCGTCTCTCCACCCAAATCATGCTACACATCACCTGGAGCCGGGGAGAAGAAACCTGAGCACCGTAACAGTGGGGTGGGTCGTACTGATACTGCAAACATAAAAGGGGAAAATAAGTGCCCCTAGACATACTTTTTTTTCCCTGGAGATCCACAGAGGAATGCTTCTACGAACCAGAGACCCCAGCTGGCTGGACCAACACTAGAACCAGAACTGGTGATTCTCTTTCTTTTTTCTCTATCCCTCTGTTTCTCTTTTTCTTTTGAAGTTAAGTACACAACACAAAGCATACCTTACCACTCGCCATAATTCGTGGCATAATTTGTTGCATATCTGTTGCGAATTAACGCAAAGCATACTTTACCACTTGCCATACTTTGTTTTACCATTTGCCATAATTTGTTATATACCTAACCAATTACCGTGGACCTAGTTAAGACATATATTAACCATTGTGGGAATCTAATAAATGCTTTTGTATGGACCTTGAGAGTTGTCTCATCTTAGTCCACACTGCTGAGGATTTGCAAATCTGAGTCACTTCCCCCACCTCTCTCGTGAGTGGGGCGTGACAGGAACACACCAAGTGCCCTGCACATCAGAATGCACATTTGTCCAATGCAAAAAGAAGGAAATTTTTCTTGGAGATTGACAACTCACTTTTCAGCTAGCTTTCAAAAGGCTTATAAATCAATTTGAACAAGATGTTCTAAAGCCACCTGCTGCATCCAAGGGGCCACAAAATCCCTATGGAAAGAACAGGCATGCAAACCGTGCAACTCGTCCATATTATCAGAGTTCTGAGCAAGAAAAAAAAAAATACAGATTTGTACACCTGTCTTAAGCACCTGCCTAAATGCAAAGCTGAAGTAAACCAGGTCACAGCAATATGCATGCTAATAAGCATCCTGTCGTGCTATCGAGGGGTTCAGGAGGAATCATGAAAAGCATCTAATGTTCTCTTTTCTATCCCTTCACAGCATGTGATTATAGCTAAACCTTCCTTGCCATTTTTTTTAATAGACTTCGAAGAATGCAAATCTTTTCTTTTAATTGTTCATGAGATGTCATTAAATTTTCCTTTTACACTTAGAGTTCATTCTTTTAATCAGCTGTTTAGTCCTTCCAGACAAATATAAGAGGTTGCATAGTTTCTTTTTTTTTCCTTTAATAGAAAATGGAACTTTAAAGTTAAATGATTAGAGATTTCAATTTTTTTAAAAAGTGTACACTTGGGGGGTTAATTAGCATTTTAAAATGGTCTTTTGTTATCAAAGCTAAACTATCTGACCTCAGCTTTGTATATTCATTGTGAATTCAAATTCTCCTGAAAGAGACTGATTTATGGTAAATTATTAATTTTTTCCACCTTCCTTTTGCTGCCTGAAAACCATCACCATGGATCAACACTTAAATAACCAGGAGAATTAATGATTCTATTTCCAGAAGCAATAGATACATTTCAATAGACAAGGTGCTATGAACGCCACCCTTTTTCTTCCATCTCTGGGTAGGAGAGCTCTTCTCAAACTCTTTGTAGAGTGCGAAAAAGATACTCAAAGTCAGCTTTAAAACAGTAACTGTACAAATGTTCTGTTTGAGTACAAATGGTTGCAGGAGTTAGCAGGAAGACTGCTGGCAAATATAACACAACTTGTCTTCAGAACATTAAATGCCAGCTTTATGAAGACTGCTCCCAAACATCAGACTTGAGAACGACAGGAAGGGCAGCACTTCTCTGAAACCAGGCAAAGGCTAAAAGTACCTGTCAGTTTAAATGGCACAGTTATGAATACTGCAAAAAGAAAACAAATATTTAACTCCAGTGGAACAAGCAGTGTCCATGTACCTGTATGTCTGTGTTTTCAGAGACTGAATTAGACTCTCAAGGGACTCCATTTTATACGCAGTTTCAGGCTCATAAATACAAGCCTGGTGGACTTATCCCACTTCTTACTTGTGGACATCATAAGGCACAGCACAATCAAAAACCAGGCCCAGAAAACAGCTGAATTGTGCTTTGGTGTTTCCAACATGTACAACCCCTTGCAAAATGACCAGCTGTGAACTACTTTCTGAAAAGTGATCTCATTAGCCTCAAAAGTAAATGAAAGCCAGATGAGCGTAGCCAGACACCACTGTCATAACGATCATACACATTTATTTATTTAAGTTTTCTTCTCTGCTTCTTTGTGTTGATGTTGTGGTTTTTTTCATTTGGTTGATTGGTGGGTTTTTTGGGGTTATTTTTGGAGAAGGCTTGTTCCAAAACTATTTTGAATAGTTCAAAAAGCCTTGCACTCCAGATACTTTGAGGTCACCTTCCCTTTTAGTGATCTATGAATGATGGCAGCATTTTTTCTCCTCTTTCAAAGGTAATTAAGATTAAAATTTAAAAAAAAAAAAAAAAAAAAAAAAAAAAGCAGCGAGACATTCCCATGCTACAGGACTAAAGGGTTGGTATAGAAACTGAGTGGATTGAAGTTGTAAGCAGATTTGATACAGTAAAGGATATATTCTCTGCTGGTGAATCTCTACTGGTAGGTTAAGCACCGGACAGGCTCATCTTGTGATTGTTTCCATAGAGGTAGGGCAGCTGAGAGATAGCATTAAAGGTTAAATCCCCAACTCTCTGAGGTGCTCTGAGGTGACCAAGGTCCAGTGGCATAAACAGACACCTACAGATAGGCTTCACAAGGTCCCTAAAGGCATCAGCAGGTGTGCAGGACTACACCAGGACACGGTGGAAATCAAGTATATCACTATAGCATGAAACAGAAATAGGATTTAGTCACATGAGGATTACCTTAAAGATACAGTTTCTACTGGGACAAAAATAAAAAGAGAGTGCAAATCACAGACTACTGCTGCTACATGTTTGCTTGTCTGACTTCTTCAGTAATCATCCTGAAGACAAATAAAATACTACGTTTCTTTCTCCTTCATAGTATTTTTTTTTTTTTTGTATATACAGGATATTTCTTATTTTTACAGATTTTTATCATGCAACAGAGGGAACGCTGGTTCTAAGAATAGCACACCTATTCTCAAAATTCTTATCTGTAGATTAATCTTGCATGATGAATCTAGAAGCATTGACTTAGATTAGTTACATTGGCTGAAATAAGACAAAACATATCAATATGCCTGTTTTTACAGTGTTTTGTGCATAATTGTGATGCTAATGGAGTCACTATAACACAGGAAGTATCAGGCAAGTTCCTGCAGGGTTCATAAGTCTATAAAAATATTCCTTATAGTATTTATAAAATCTATAATGGTCTGTCCATTTCTACGATGAATATTAAAACCCCATCTCTATCAAATCCCTGTATTTTTAGCACTACAGAGTATCTGAGGTGTTTCATAAAAACTACCCACTGCTGTTCTACCTGTGATTTCAGACCTCTTAAATTCGGCTACCTAGGGGCAGCAGAAATTTATAAACTGCTCAGGGTGCCTGTAAAGAAGCCTACACATTGCTTAGCAACAAAATTAATCTCAAACCTTACAGAAAAGAATAAGACACACCCCATGTTTCAGTCATTCTTTTTACATTAAAAAAAAATTTTCCCCAACTACCACTGGAGCAGACAACTTTCCAATAAACGCCTGCCTCCCTCAGGCCCACACACTCCCAGCAGGCCACAAGTGCAAAACTGGGAGCAGAAATATAGTTTCCCATGTGGAGATCATGCTCTCACCACAAAGCCACAGGCTCTGAATCAGGTTAGTCCATCCAGAGCCACAGGAACCGACAGCTCTGACTCAGCTGTGAGACACAGGAGCCGTTCTGAGCTCTGCTGACCACACAATTGTCCTGTCCAAGCCTCACTCCACAATGGGATGACAGAATCACAGAATTGTCAGGGTTGGAAGGGACCTCTGGAGATCATCTAAGTCCAACTCCCCTGCCACAGCAGGGACACATACAGCACATTGCACAGGAGGGCGTCCAGTCGGGTTTTGAATGTCTCCAGTGTGGGAGACTCCACAACCTCTCTGGGCAGCCTGTTCCAGTGCTCTGCCACCCTCAAAGGAAAGAAGTCCCTCCTCATGTTAAGATGGAACATCCTATGCTCAAGTTTGTGCCCGTTACCTCTAGTCCTATCACTGGGCACCACTGAAAAAAGACTCTTCTCATCTACCTGGCACCCTCCCCTTAAGTATTTATAAGTCTTGATAAGATCCCCCCTCAGTCTTCTTTTTTCTAGACTAGAAAGACCCAAGTCCCTGAGCCTTCCCTCATAAGAACGATGTTCCAATCCCCTAATCATCTTTGTAGCTCTTTACTGGACCCTCTCCAGCAGTTCCCTGTCCTTCTTGAACCGGGGAGCCCAGAACTGGACACAGTACTCCAGATGCGGCCTCACCAGGGCAGAGTAGAGGGGGAGGATGACCTCCCTCGACCTGCTGGCCACACTCTTCTTGATACACCCCAGGATGCTATTGGCCTTCTTGGCCACCAGGGCACATTGCTGGCTCATGGTCATCCTGTTGTTCACCAGGACTCCCAGGTCCCTTTCCACAGAGCTGCTCTCCAGGAGGTCAGCCCCCAACCTGTACTGATGCATGGGGTTATTGCTCCCCAGATGCAGTACCCTACACTTGCCTTTATTGAACCTCATCAGGTTTTTTTCTGCCCAACTCTCCAGCCTGTTCAGGTCACGCTGGATGGCAGCACAGCCTTCCGGCGTGTCAGTCACCCTTCCCAGTTCTGTATCATCAGCAAACTTGCTGATGGAACACTCTATCCCTTCATCCAGGTCGTTGATGAACGTATTGAACAGGACTGGACCCAGTACTGACCCCTGAGGGACACCACTTGTTACTGACCTCCAACTGGACTCTGCACCACTAACCACAACCCTCTGAGCTCTATCTGTCAACCACTGTTCAATCCACCCCACTGTCCATTCATCTAGCCCACACTTCCTAAGCTTGCCTGTGAGGATGATGTGGGAGACAGTGTCGAAAGCCTTGCTGAAGTCAAGGTAGAAAACATCCACTGCCCTCCCCTCATTCACCCCTCCAGTCACACCATCATAGAAGGCTATCAGATTAGTCAGACACGACTAATAGAAACACGACACCTGGAAACACACCCTTCCTTGCCAAACTATGTTTTCCATAGCATGGGAAGGCAGGCATGCAAACCAGAGCTCAGCATATTAAGGAGCATTAGACAATGAAGCAGGTCAGGAAACCTAAAAAGCTGAAGTTTTCATAGTATAAAGAGGAACTTCTTTCAAGATCAGACATGCTAATAAACCTTTCATGATTTCACGTGACATTTTTAGTATGTCTATGACAACATCCAAAGTAAGTGCTGCTGGCAACAAAATTACGGCTCAACCCTTCAGACACTAATTTATAGACGTGATTTCTGAACCCCTGCCTTGGTAAAAGTAGGATGCATTTTCCTCATCAGTTCTGCAGAGCTAGCGAATATGGACGACAAGCTCTGCTGGGAGGGAGACACCTGTAGTTGTGTTATCCCTTCTGCTTTATTTAGGCAACTGACAAAGTGTACAGCTTTTCACATGTTGAGTACATCATTTGAAATCAGCATCAAACATCTTAATATTCACACTTTGTTAACCTTAGAGATAATCTGTTTTCAGTATCACAAAATCCAAAGCTCAGACCATATGTTGAGAATATAATATCTTCCCAATAGAGAAATCTCTTGTTTCAATATCTCCAGGCTCATGTAGTTGTGAGCCCATTAGTCATTAATTGCATATTTTATAATTAAATGGGACATATTGGCAGATAGCAAAATCTGAACTAAGACAGCCTATAATTACTACAGCAACAAACTCACAAAACTCATCAGAAAACCAGGCAAAGCAGCAGCCTATTCTAACCTGTTTTCAAACTACTCAGTAATAACTTGTAAGTATTTCTGTATAGAGATTTGGTAATTCAGATAAGAAAAAATGATTAAAGCTTTATCAATTATTACTTGGAAAGGAATTAAAATTTTATGGTGCACCATGTTACCATTAAAAGAGAAAGCACAGATTTTTCTTTAAAAAAGAAAGTAATTTTCATTTTATAGTTTTTGAACCAAATTATTTTGGAGAAACCCATCTCTTGCGTTATACCATTATCTACTAATAATCTTAAGGGATAAATAGCATTTTCCACCTCAATAATACCTACGATACAACAGCATCACCTTCAAATCTTCCTGTTTCTTTCTGTTCTCCATTTTTGTTTCCCCCAGTTAGACTTCAAGCTTTTTACTGTCGCTCAGTAAGCACTCGCATAAGGACTTCCAGCATGATGTTGCAGGCTCGACTGCGCTTTCCAAGTATTACCACAATAGTAGCAAAACTTACTTGACCATGTATCTCTTCTCTTCTGTTCCCACTCTCATCTCCTACCGTGGCAGATAAGTATTCCCACTCATTTTACAGATGAGAAAGGCAGTTTATTTGAAGATGATCATGGAAGAAACCTCAGAGGTCACCTGGCTTCTGGATGTGCAAGGCAGCCACGTCACTAACATCCCATCCCTGCAGACTCACCAACCATCTCTGTGCTTTACCCTCATTGATACAAACAGACCATAAGTACCTGACTCAAGGTCTTTCTGAGATTCAGCTGCCTTGGGAATGTGAAACGACAGATGCCACCGGGGTTGGGGGGAAAATAAGCCAAGAAAACCTCAACACAAAGACAGAAAGTATTTATCAGATGACAGACAGAAAAGAACAGTCTGGTGCCAGACAGACATATTAGAACAGCAGCTGTTTCCCAGATTTAATAGGGCAGTTCCCATGTAGAAGCATGCTAGGAAAAGCTAAGTCTAAATGAGTTAGGATAGGCTGGCAGACAGTGAAGAACTGCATACAGAAGTATTAATAAAAAGGTTAATTTCCAAAAATCTGAGTGTTTGCAATTGACACCTCAAATAGCTAGAATCACAGACATTTCTGGTATGATAGCCATTGGGGTAATGTCCCATTGGACTCAATGAAAAAATGTCTTACATGTAAGTATAAGTTTAAATTGTGAAAATACAAGTAAGAGGAAGAAAGAAAGAAAAAAATGTCTCCACTATGCCTTTAAAACCAAGAACAATCTACTCTTCCTGTACTTCCCCAAAGGCCATAAATATCCAAAGAATTTTCAGTGCCTTCAGGCATTATCTCCTAACAGATCTTCTAACAGCAATGTCAGTTCTTCATATGTACTGAATTGCACATGTGATTTTGTAGATTGTTTTCAAGCATGTTTATAGTTCGGAGTAAGCCTGAAATTTCCAGTGAGCAAAATTTGCAAAAGGGAAGGGAGGATACCACTGAAAATCAACTTTGATGCTCAGTCATTGGAGAGCCAGATTTTGAGATATGGGCATAAATTGTCAATAAGTGAGAGAAAGAGTAGAAGATTCATTCATGCTGTTTGGAAAAAAAAAAGACCCAATCCATCTCACTGGTCTTTGAGAAGTCTTCTACTTGAACAGAAATCTTGAATGGGATTTGGAATCTGGTTATGCAGAGAGGTGGAAAGACAGAAAGCCCTGTTCTGTTAAGGTTTAATTTGAGAGAGAGCAGGCTAGATTCAAGTGAAGTGTATTGAATTGGAAGTTGCTGCCTGGATTTTCTGGATATCCTAGAGAAGGCTGCATAAGGACCACCCCAGCCAACTATCTGGGACAATCTTAATGAAAGACTTTTGGGGTTGCTTTCTGGCTCCTGCAGACAGAGAGCAGCCTCCCCTATGATAAGCAGACAGCAGACCCAGCTCCTCAAGTGAAGCTGTTGAAGCAAGTCCCGCTGAGGCTCACCTCTACCAAGGATTTAGAGTCCTGTGCTAGACACTGATAAGGCTTTTGTGAGTAGGAGACCTTGGCTTTCATGCTTATGTTGGCTTGAAGAGGTTCAGGCTCCACAAGCTGTCCTTACTGAAAGGATGTTGTAACCACTATTTAGCCTCAGAATTGTCTGTCTTCCTCCTCCTCCTCCAGGGAAGGTCCCTGAGTGAAACGGCTCCAGGTTAACTGGATCACAGGCAGTGCCCTCACTCCAAAATTTGACTTCCCCACTTCTCATTGTTCTTGTGTGAAACAGGGGCTTGAAGCAGCTCACAATGAGAAAGAAACTGAGCATCATCTATCCACTAACTCAGCAGCAATCTAAGCACTCAACTGTTTTGTAAGATGATTTGTCATATGCTCTTTCTCACTAAAATCCATTTTAGAAGCTAGTTGTAAGCACAAGTATGTTTTGTAGGTAATTCTTATCTGCCTAGGTGTCCTGGGTATCAATAAAAGTAAGTCACTTAAAGAGTCTGGCAGAACAACACTTGAAAAGGTTCGCACCACTGATTATTCTAATAATTCTTATTATTGTTGCATCACATTTTTCTACCTCAAGGAAAAACTGAATCTCTAGGAAGCTCTGATCTATAGTTAAGTTTGGTTCTCTGAAGGTTCCAATTCATTCAAATGTCCCTGGAAGGCAAATCCACCCTTTCTGAAGAACTAAAGTTTTATCAGTTTTTGGATGCACTCTCAGAACAACCCTAGCAATTTAGAACTCAAATTTCTACCTGTCTTGTACCAGGGCTTGTTTGTTTTCATCCAGACTACTCTAAAAAGCAGTCTAATACTTGTTTCACTAATCCTCCCAAATCAGTACAACAAAATATATTTTGGCCTTTTCAGTCTCCAGCAATCTAGCCTTATAATCACCACATTTAAAGAATCTCATTGCTAGCAGTGAAACTTTTGGCAGCAAGCAAACAATGCAATGGCTCTGATTTTGCACATCAGTCTGCTTTTGCTAACATTCAAAAACTAAAGTGGTTCAAATCTGAGTTCAAGTGAATTCCTCCTTGCCCTTAAAGTTTGGAGGCAAAAAACGCAGAGAAGAATGAAGCTAGAAAGTTTCTAGCTTGTTTAAACCATGAATTATTAGTGACTAAGCATACTAGGCATTAGGTCTGCATCTGACATGAATGCAATTCTGTTGAAATAATGAAAACACAATACAGTTTAGGACAACTTCCTTTTTTATTAAATTTATGGTAAGGCAGGCAGTACTTGGTCTGATAGAAAGCTAAACTATACATTCAACTCAAAAAAGAGAAAATAACTAATTCTAATCAATACTTTGAATTAACACCAATTCAATGCTTTCAGTCATCTGGTCAAGACGTTTTGGACGTTTTTAACTGGTAATTGTAAGCCCTGAACTAGATTTATTGTATCATCAAGCCACAAACTCCAATTTGTTTTTGTGAATATGTGATTTCACAATTGGTGAATTTCCCAATCCTGGGAAGAATCTGCCGGGAACACAAATAGTTTTAAAGGTAATTTTGATGACATAATCCCTCCCATTATGGATAAATATTATATAACAACACAATATTATTGTAATGAATAAGACTATAACAAAATGGAACCTACAACACGGACTGTTTACATTAGTATTCTTTTCAGCACTCACACATCAGAAAAGCAAATAATAACAGCAGCAAGTGTTGCTGGAACAGTGTTCGGCCTGTGTAAATGGATAGCACTCCATCGACTTCAGCGGAGCTTTGCCATTTGCATCAAAAGATCATTTGAGATGATTGTGAGGAGCTGTCAGCTACACACATAATGAGAAGAGAATTATAAGTGAAATATGGAAAGGTTTTTGTGAAAAAAATAATTATATATTTATGTACATGAAAACTAAAGTGCATATAACAGATTAAATGAGAAAGAAAGATGCAGTCATGGCTTTCTTGTTCTGTCTGTAAAGTAAATTCTCAAGAACATTAGTTGAGTTTAAGCACACATCGTGCATCAGTTTTTGAATGGAATCTTGTTTTCCTCTGTGGATTCCCTGGGTTCCACACCTTTTAGTTGGATCTGAATACATTCAGGGTCTCTAATGCGTTTCCTCAGAGTTGGCTTCACTTCTGTCTTGTTTATGAAGCCTCGCATATTCATGGGGCAGGTGAGGAAGAGAAATTATTCTAAGTATATTCATAACATATCATTGGTTCTGCACAGTATAACCTCATAAGTTACAGTATCGTCAGGGTTGGAAGGGACCTCTGGAGATCATCTAAGTCCAACCCCCCTGCTACAGCAGGGACACCTACAGCAGGTGACAGCAAGTTACTATATTCCATGGTCAGCAATGAGTAAATCATTGATCTTTGAAATATCAGCACTATGTATCCCCATAAAAGCAGAACTACTATTTGTTAATTACACTGTATTTGCAATGCATGATTCATATTCTCAGGCCTTTGTAGTCTGGGGGAAATAAGCAAGCAGTGATTTAGAAACAGCAGCAGGGCCACAGCAAGTTAAGGTTTTCCAGCTTCACACAGACTGCCAAGGGCAAGTATTTCAATCATCATATTGTTCTCAGCTCCAGTATCTGTGGGGTGGCAGTTCCAAGTATCCAGTGGTGGCTTTTTCTGGCCACCATACCCATGCATCCTACCCACTGAAAGCTGGTATGCACCTGCACAATAACCATAACTCCACTTGTATGTGGGATGGACATACACGCAGCAACTGGGAAGGGCTCTTCTGCCCTTTTTCTTTGGCAAGAACTCCTGAGGAAGCCAGAGCTTGTGATAATCTGTGTCCACAGCGCTTACTCATCTTTTTTGCCTTTACCACCACTTTCCCCCAAAGCCCTGTGTAACAGACTTACTGTAGCTAGCTGAAACAGATCAGTGTTCCAACAGCAAATGCTAGCTCGCCACCTCGGGCTCCCCAGGTACCAGCACAGGGGCTGTGTGTCTCCATGGTTCACGCAGCAGCCTGCCTTGGCAAGCAGCCAAGCAGCTGAGCAATTTGGGCAGCAGTGACACCGGGAGAACTAGGCAGCTAACTGGGGCGGTGACAGAAGGGCTTTCCAAAATGCTCAGCAGCAGGTTTTTCCAGCCACAAGCACTCAAATAGTTTTCCTACGCAAATAAATAAATTAGTAAATTGCATCCATTTTCTGACAACACTGGAATGTTTTTTGCTCTCCCCCCAAATCCTGAATTTATTTTTTAAAAACACTGAAAATTTTGTTTCGTGATCAGCTCTATTTACTTCCCTGTACCCTCTCTGCCCTCTCCGATGTGTACTGTTTGTATTTGTGTACTGCCTAGCAGAATGAAGCATTAATCTTAGCTGGGAGATGCAGCAAGTATTGCAATATGAACAAGTAATTACTGTTATGAAACAGGAATAGGATGAGCCTTGTCTAGTATACATGGCCATGTCTTAATCCATGTTTAAGATGACACAAAGTCAGAATCCACATTCACTGTGTCTTCTTGTTCTTGGAAACAATTTGGAAAAAGAACAAACCAGAGCTGTAGTAGGCATGAAAATGACTCCACATCTAGCCAGAAGGAAGTTAACAAATGGAGCATCAGCAAAAAGCCAGCACAATCATACTTCAGTTCCTTCAGGGAGCTGCAAGAGTGGGCTGATCATCACAGAGAAGGGAGCCGGGGGCTGAGGATGACAGCATGGTGGCCACAGGCAGTGCCCTCATCGACAAGGCGCACAGTGCTGCGGGATGCTGGGCACAGAAAACAGAGGGGTCTGATCAGTGGCAGTAAGCAGGGTCAGCCAAGAGTCCAGATCACCGGGCAAGCCTGTAGGGATGAGGCAGGCCTGAGGTAAAGCCAGGGAGTCAACAAGTCAGATCAGGTCAGGATCAGCAAAGTCCACAGCCAGCCACAGGCACAGCCACAAAGTAGCTGAGGCATGGATGAAGGGCAAGGGGCTGAGCATAACCGCAACTCCCGAGTGAGCAAGGAGCTAGGGGAAAGACTGTACTCACACAGCTCTTTTCCAAGGTAACACAGCTGCACTGCATCAAATCTAGCCTTGAGCACAAGTGGCTAAACTCTGATGAGAGCCCCAAGAAGCAGTGCAGCCGTTTTCTGTGTCTGTACAAAGCTGAATGCTCCCACCCTCCCGTGGTCTCCTCAGCATCACCGAGGGACAGCACTCACCAGGAAAGACATTTAGTTCAGACTAAACACTGAAGGTATTTTGCAACCCTGTGTACATCTGTAGAGATTAATTTAACACATCTCCAGGGACATGTGCAGTCTAGCACAATACACTTCATGATAAGATTTTTTTTTTATTTTATTTTAGATTTTCTCCCTCAGTTTTGATTAATCTGCATACGGTGTTCTAATGAGCTCTGATGCCATAGGGTCAGCCATGGGCTCTGGAGCATCATTTACAAGAGAGGTTTTGTTTCACAGTAAAAACCACCATCTTAACACAAAAGCACTAACAGAAGTAGCAAGATTGAAGGAAAAATGGAGCCATTTACTTAGCTGCAAGAGATGAACTTCCAAACTCTACTTAAAAACAAGACATGATAGTTTGTTTTGGTAGAGAAAATACCTTAGGCAGACTAAAAATACTGCAGACTACCAGCTCTTGTGTAGAGAAGAGTAAATGTCTATGCTTTTCTTGTGCAACTTCTGCCCATTAACTGTATAGTTCAGAGCCTAACAAAAAGCCCCATGTGTGATGCACCTACTTCCCGGTTCCCCTCTGGTACTTCTAGTCTCCAGCATTCTTATGAAAGAGAAAATGAAAGCATTTAGTAGAGCTCCAATGAATAATTTGTTATGGAAATTCAATAGGATTTACAAAAAGGGTTTATAAATAAATGACATCTACTAACAAATTAAATCCCATACATATGACACTTCCTGTGCTAGGTCCTAGCCCAATTTCAACTGTGCAAATCAAGGGAGCTAACCTAGTACCCGCTGAGGCTCTAAAGTCACAGAATTCTATCCTTATTGCAAGACTATTTCAAAATCTCCACATGGGTAGAATTTTGTTACATGCTCTGTATGATCTTGCTTTTTTTCCCAAGCCTAATTTTATTGTATTGAACAAAAGGATGATCAAGATTGAAGCTGAACAATCATCATCAATATCTTCCTTTGATGATATAACTGAGGCTGGGAGGTTAAGATTTTAAAACATTTAGGATTCAGATACATCATTTGATTAATATTCAAATTTGTAGTTCATTTTACTGCTGCCTAAAGCTTTGTAGCACATACACATCACGCAGTGGATTAAAACTCATGTATTCTTAGTGACAGCAACCAGCAACTCAATACTTCACTACTTGTATGTAATCTGATTTCTCATTCCACCCCACCCCCAAGGTAAAACTTGCTTCCAGTGAGGTCAAGGCAAAATGCCCTTTGAATCTGAAGAGGCAAGGACTTCTCCTCTCACTTTGTTTGTTTCTTTGAGAGGGGAAAAAAGGGTCAAATTAGAGTTTGCTTCCCCTCCCTCCAGATATTTTCATAATTCAGGAACAAAGCCACTACAGAGATGGGGAGATGGGATATATTTGCAGAAAAAAAAAATTCAAAATGCATGAGAAAGTCTTTTACAGTTGAAATTGAAATACCAAGATAGATGGAAAATCCTATTTTAAGTATAAATCGTAAAATATTTTTGGTTGGAAGGGACCTTTAAAGATCATCTAGTCCAACCCCCCTTCTGTGGCCACAGACATCTTCTACTAGGTCAGGTTACTCAAAGCCTCATCCAACCTGACCTTGAACATTTCCAATGATGGGGTATTCACAGCTTCTCTGTGCAACCTGTTCAGTTCACCACCCTCACCATAAGAAATTTCTTCCTATGCCCAATATAAACCTACCCTCTTCCAATTTAAAGCTGTTGCCCTTTATCCTATCACCACACGCCTTGGTAAAAGACTCTCTCCAACTTTCTCATAAGCCCCCTTTGTATATTGAAAGGCTGCTATAAGGTGTCCCTGCAGCCATCTCTTCTCCAGGGTGAACAACCCCAAATCTCTCGGCCTTTCTTTGTTGGAAAGGTGCTCCAGCCCTTTGATCGTTTTTGTGATAACATCACATTAGCATCACAAGAATTTTGGCAAAGCTTCTGCTGGTACACAACGTATAAGCTGATCTCATTCTGATACTGAAGTGATATTTTCATTGTGCCATCACAAAAGTATCAGATGTATTTGCAATGCATACAAGAATTGGAACACATTAGCGTTGCCATGGATTTGAATCACTCATTCCCTTACTTTTACCTACCTGAACTGTGTTTTCCTGCATACAGAAAATTTTCTGGCTTCTGCCACATACCAGTAGTCCTTGTACCTCTGAATGTGGTGCACTACTCCTGCTCCTTTTAAAGTAATTTAGTTCCTTAATTGCGGAATCCAGAACATTATACTTCTTATACATAAGAACATATTGTGACAAGCTAAGTCAACACTGAAAGTAGTATTACGGTTGCAAACCGATCTTTTTATAGAGGAAAAAATGAAAATATAGTTTCATTGCAATTAAACAGAATGCTAGTGTTTCATTTTCTCCTTAATAAAATAAAAAGGTGTGGACCAAGACTCAAAAGTTTTTAATCATCACATCCACGAAACTACAAGTGTAGTTGGCTAGAATATTTAGCCTCACAGAAATATAAGTCACGGCAACAAACAATCTCAAAGACAGTGTAAAAAAAATAATCAGATTGGCTTTGTTGAAATTTTATTTTAGAAGACACTTTGTAAATAAGTAATAAAGCCAGGATGACTGTTCTGCCACTTGCAGAATACGATAATTTAGTTTGAATTTACTTTATTTAAAAGCTGTGAAAAAAAATAAAAACCAGAATGCAAACAGATAACAGGGATTGTTTCACTTGACCCATACCAGTCTTCTGGATTTCATTCCAATTTGGAATGACAGTGAGTTTATAAATCCTTGACTAATACTTCTGCACAATTACTATCTTTATTTGATATGCTTCTTTTTGATTGCCTGACACAAATACTTTTCCAAGGAAAAAATCCTTAAGAGGATTAAGATTTGGGGCTCCCATAGATTTGAAGGACAAGAGACAACACTATGGATATTTTGATGTACATCATCTGTAACACAGAGCCCTATGCAGTTATTTCTACATCATGCTCATGCCAAAATTCCTGTTTGAAAAACAGCCTCTCTTCTAGAAAGGTTTGGAATCTTCAAGGGATGGAGAATCAAGATATTTCTAGATAATTTTTTCCAACACAAACTATTACTCTCACCATCAAAAAGCATACTTAGTTTTTCTGTTGATGTATCCTTGTTGACCTGTTTTGGAATAGCATCTCATTGACCTCTCATATTGTAGGGTTTTTCCCATTTATCTCATTATGTCCCCAAAGTCTTTCAGTTTTAATAAAAGCTAGAATAACGTTACCAAACCCCACATTTGAACTATGTCCTTTCCCATAATTGCAGGCATTACATTTGGCAGAATCAAAATTCATGCTGTTCAAAGTAAACTCTTTGCCCACTTGCTCTGGATGGGTTTGTATTAGTACTTGTCATTTACTACTTCACATGATGTGACATCAGCAAGTTTTACCAGTAGTATTTCTACACCCAATTCCCAAGCATTAAACATCTATTCATCACATTCTCCTTTACAGTTGCTATCAAAGTCCCTCAATAAAAATCACTCTCTGATGATGCCTCAGTTGACTATCTACTTATTATTTGTCTTTTAATATAGACTGCATTGATCACAAAATTTAGCAACCTGAAAAAGAGACTGCCATGTCAGAAACATCTTACAAAATTATATAACCAAATCTCTGTTTCTCTGCCTTGGCTAAAACCAGTAACTTACAAGGACTATGTAAGCACTTGTTTCTCCACAGAAGTCTGTGAGAGTCGAGACATTCATCTTAGAATGAAAAGTTCAATCCCTTAATAAGATCACATGAAGACACAGTGACTTCAGTGTATTCTAAAAGTTTCAGTACATTTTGGAATTTGTTTAAAGACTCATCCATCTCTTGCAGATTATTTTCTGCAGCCCATATATCTTGCTTGCAAATCCCAGCTACAGACTTAAACCTGATCTAGCATCATTCTTGCATTGCTCCATGATGACGTAGCATCTTTGCACTACGGCTGACCTCAGAGACACGAGTCAGCAGGGGTAACACATGTCCAGATGCGTTACCAGACAGTAAGCAAGAGGAACTCTTTTCAAATAATATTTCATGTAGGTTTTAAATGCCTATAGATTTATTAATTGATCTCTGTAAAAGATATATATGGTTTAGAATTTATTTTCAGAAGTACAGGGATTAGTTGGGATGCAAGTGAGATGCATACAGTTTATTCTCACTTATTTTATTTCAATTTAGACATTTCACTTGTAGAAAAATTCTTTTCCTTAGCATCTCTATGTTTTAAACATGCCTGTATTTTGTCAGTCTTGAGTGAATTCTTCTTAGATAGTTAAAGAAAAAGTTTAAATTATGTGAGAAATCAAAGATATAGAACCAATTTACACAGCTTGGTCAGCAAACATTAACAATTTACAGGAAATGTCTATGCTAAGATTAGGTGCTTATCGCTCCCTCAAAGGCTGAAAATTGCTCTGTAATTTAACGTCAGAACAGGTGACCTAACACAGAAAAAAAGCCTGACTGGTTCCCACAGCAGCTGCTTGTTCACCTTGTTCAGCCTAAGGTGTTCTGCAGAAGATATGATTGCCATTAACTTTTTTCAACCAAGCATGAGTCCCTAGGCACCTAGAGTCTGCAGGGCTGGGACATATCAGGACAGCCGTCCTGCACATACATACCACTGACACGGTGGTGGCCATCTCCAAACTTTCACAGCCCTGGGCTCCTGCACCAGCCCTGACAGTCTGCAGCTCCCAGATCCCACTGTTCAATTGTCTTGGCTCATAGTAGCACCACACTGCTCTTGAAACCAGGAAACTACCTCCCGAGTACTCCTAAGTCTCCATTTAAACTGGGACTTTCAAAACATCCCAGGTAACTCTCATAGGAAGCTCACCAAAATCACCAGCCACCAGGATGAGCACCCAGCTGTGTGGGAGCCATCCTCCAGCCTCTCCTGGCCAGGCTGTGCTCATACGTCTAACGAGCCTCAAAGTCTGGCAAACCAAGCAACCAGCATTCACACTTTTCTCAGTTTCCCCCCGTTAGCTTTGGCCAGCAGACAGGCAAGGTGTCCTTCTTGTGGGGAAAGCAAATAGAAATGCAACGGATATATTTGAGTGTCATGGCGCATGCAGGGAGCGGATTCACTCTGAACCCAAGTGAAGCCAGCACTGCAGCTGAACAGTCTCCATCTCGGGGAATTTACTTAACTCATTGCCAATTAACACTGACTTTTGCTTACAAATTAGGGCATTGGGAAAAAAAGAAAACGAGCCATTAAAAAAAAAGGCTTGGGGAAATACCTTTCCTCCTCCTTCCTGAGGCTCAGTTCAAGCCCAGCTCCTCTCCTTCCCACCCTCCCTGTTTCACGTTACCTCAGTTTTGCCCTGCCTTGCACACAGCCCTTTAGATGAGGCAATGGGTGGCGTGGGAGGTTTGGGGTCATTTTCCACCTGCCTTTTGCTTTCCTCCACAGCTCCTTTCATCTTCCTGCTCCTCTGCCCAAGCATTGGCCACCTGCATGTTGCAGTCCCTCATGGGCACCTGCTCCCATGACTGCATCTCCAGCTGTGTTTCCACAGTGTTCCCACTGCCACTTTCTCAAACATACCTACACAGAGGTGCTACACAATCCCTTTCCCCCGCCCCCATCTTTGGCACACAACGGGCCCTTTATCATGGTGCCAGAGCTGACCAGAACAGTGACCGGATGGGGGCAACCCAAGGCTCCCAGCGGCCCTGGGAGCAACATTGCCAGCCATGCCCTGCTCCCTCACGCAAAGTCTTACCTGGGCCCGGAAGGCAGGGGCTCAGCTGACCCCTCCTGCCCAAAACCAGGCAGGCAGAAGGGCCTGGCAACTCAGTGACTTTGCCCTGCCTGTGCCCCACAGCCTCATGGAGAGGCTGGTGTGAGCAGCTGGCCTGAAAGCACTTGGTGCAGCAAAGCTGATGGCCAAATGTGGAGAGCTGACACAGGGTTCAAGCACATCCCACTCTTACAGAAGTAGAAGTCACAACATGCAGTTTAGCTGTTGCTGCTGCAATACACATAAAAACCTGGGATTTCGCCCCCTTACTCCCAATTTGGTTTTTTGTGATTAAATTTTAAATAAGAAATCCAACCATAACAATTGTATTTAATTTGGATACAAGGTATTATTTACACTGTTCAATAAAACAATTGATTAGAATCAATTGTGCTTGAGATTTCTCTGTTTTAAGAGAAATGGATAATTCATCGTAACCAAGTCAATTTGTTCTCTTTGTGGAACTCAGTAGGGGTGGGAAAATGCATTTCGACCAGCCTCCACTGAGCCTTCCCAGGGTGTGAGGGGCACTCACAGAGCTGAACATCTTTGTGGGCAGCCGATCCCGAGTACTCTGCCACTCCAGAGGGGCCGGTGCAGTGTAATCAGGTATGAGCAAACAGCCTTGTGTAGCCTTGAGATAAATTTTGGTGGCCCTAAGCAGAGAGGTGAAGAAAGAAGAGTTAAGACAGTTAAAGGAGCCTTCCCGTCCCACTGTGCTGAAGTGCTGAGAAAAGTTCACTGATCTTCTCCAAAAGGGTAAAAAACATACAGGGTTTTGCCCTCGATATATATGCCTCACTCTTTCCAAAAAGGCAAGTGGACATAGTGGGTTTTGAGCTATATATGACCAGGCCCTGCACAGCACACAGAAGGGAGAAAAGAGCAAACAATCCCCCTTACCTTCAATTCAACCAATCCATCACCTCTTTTCCCTTTGGAGAAAAAATGTACATATAGTTTGCATGTATTTACTTTCTGCCAGTACTTAAATGAGAACACAGTAACTGCCACATTCATCTTGAATCTCTACCCTAGTTCAGTATCCTCTGTACAACACTGGTTGCTAACAGAGGATTAGAAGAGAGATTATGTGAAATAATTCAAGTCCTGGGTGATTCTTCCTTTAGTATACCATTGGTGCTCTCAGTACCAAGATGGAGCCACATCAGCTCCAGAGATCTGAAAGCTAGCCCAACACAGTCAGAAAACAGAAATGACTGCATGATTCTGACACCAAGCTGGAACTAGGTAGTGTGAAGGAGGTTTGGAATACCTAGAGCTGCTCTGCAAGTGACTATGAACAAATACATCCCAACATGTGGGAACTAAAGTCATGAGAATAAAAAGGAAATTGAACCAAAAAAGGCGATTGTTGTTTGGGTTTTTGTTTTTCTTTTTCTTTCTGATTGCTTGTTAAACACTGCTAGGTTAATTTTGAATGCCTGTTTCTTTGACAGAACTGAAACAGCTAGATCCACTAAAGTCAAAGGATACTTCCTATAGGCATCAATAAGATTTCAAAACATCAAGGTTCAAAATGAATAAAACCAAAAATCTCAAATTCCCTGTCTTTCTCTACAAGGATCTATATCAGTGTCACAAACAACCAGGTGATGCCCCTTGGATTTGGATTACAAGCCCATCTAGTCCACTGTCTAGTCTCCAACAATGGCTGCTAGAGAAGCTTTAGGAAAAAAAAAAGTATGAGGAGTAGGATAAATATAGGATGACTTTCTCTCTGATAGCCTTTAAATATCTGCCAAACACCGTACTTCCATAAAAGCCTTGAAATAACCTGATCTTAAATTTATACCAGCACTTATATTCCAGGCAATTCTGTTTTCCATTATTCATTTATTCAGTGTAGTTGTTCCCTACCCATTGAATCCATCAGGTCCAAATGAGAGAGATTTAGGTAGGGTAATATACAGATTCAAGCATGAAATGGACACGTACCCTTCAGAGGCTTTTCTTTTTATTTCTGCCTTTGTTGTCTGGGCCTCCTAACTTGGAGAGCTGTATTACTTCCCTCTCCTTTGTCTCACAAAGAAAGGAAGAGAGCCTCCCCAAAATCCCCACACCCTCTTTCCTCATCACAAAAGAAATGCCATGTACCTACCACTGTCAATTACATTGCCTGTGTGCTTTCAATTTTCAGTCAACACTGATTCTTTCAAAGTGTTAGTATTGCCATAGAAGTGTAAATATAGAAGCAGGGGTTCTGCTTCTGTATTTTCAGAGTGTACGATTCAGAACTGAATATAATTTTCAAAGCAGAGTCCTTTAATTGGCATAATATATAATTAACCAACTGGAATTACCTTTCGGTGTTACAAGTTTAAACTAAGATTTGGCTTGCATCTAGAAAGACAAAGTGAAGTTTCAAGTTTTCATGTCTTTGAAATAGTTTAATGGACAATGCAATTTTTCAATTTAATTAATCTAGCCTTCTTAAAGGCAGTGTGAGCACAGGCCAAAACCTCAGCTGACATACATGGGCATAAGTTGAGTAAAGCCAATGCTTTCAGATTAAATAATTGCAGAGGTGTAGAAAAACTGAAGAATATTTATAGATGATACCCACAGGGACATGGACGCATACACAAGCAAAACTAATAGTTAAAAAGCATATAAATCTCTCTAGTTTGCACTCCAGTTTTGTGAAGAGGAGTACATAACTAGAGAAACAACTCACAGGCATCCTTTTTGTCTCACATGCTAATCTTAGCTCATATTCTTTCAGAATTTGTGAGCTTCCTCTCATTCCTTTCCCCCCAAAAATATTATAGTGCAGATCACCTCTGATTTTGCCTGAGAGACTTGGTAAGATTTAAAAATGTGGGTAGACAGGACAACTAAGATAAATTCGGAGTCGCCGTTCTGAGAATCCTTAACCCAACCCAAGAGACTCCCAAGTCCTAAAATTGGGACAGCCCCAGTACCCGTTAATTTGAAGTGTTCTATGAATGTGTGCTCTTTTAAAGCTCTATATTTGACTATCTGTTTCAAAGTTCACTTTATAAAGAGAGATTTATTTGTAGGAATGTTTTACGTGACCACAACTTGTTCCCCTGCTCACATGGGAACAAGGATATTTGCCACTCGCATTATCCACCACTGATTGTTCTGCTTTAGAAGTTTCAGACATCCAAGCTGAACTAACAATAAATGCTGGATGCAAAGAAAAGCCAGCAATCACAACAAACAGACTAAAGAGAATTGTCACACCAAAAATTGTTTGATCAGACTATTTGGTAAAGTCTTGTAAACAGTAGAAGAATCCAAAATGCTAATCAACTTGCAACCAGAAAAAAATTTCCATCAACTTAGTGGTAACCAATAAATTGGCCAGATTTCATTACCAGGTTTCAGATGTATCCTTACTTAGTAAGTACCATGGCAACACCAAGGAGATACGACCTCTCCAGAATCCTTGTCTGGATTGGATCACCATCTCCTTTTATCTTTCTTCTTGCTCATCTGAAATCTGAGCTCAGCACAGCAGGATAGAGAGCTTCCGTTAACAAAGCAGGTTCTCTTTCTTCTGCTGCTCCCTGGGATATTAACATGCCTCAGCACAAGAGGAAAGCTTGCTCTCCGCTTTTACGACGTCTATTGTGTCTATACATACAGGACTTACACAAGGTAGTCCACAGATCAAAAGACCAACTTCACCTTTAGTCTCTTTAGTGATTTCTGCTTCAGCTGACTGACCAGGCCAAAACCAACAGTTTTGCAGCAGTTAAATAGTGGGAGAATACTTAATCTCTTATCTTCTATGGAAGCAAAGATTCAGAAGTAAATACCTGGTTCAGTGTGGAAATGTAAACTAAACTGAATCTTCCAGATTATAAAAAAAATTAATTGTAAACTGTGTCATTCTTGAGGTTATCCTCCAGACTAGAAATACTTTTTTTCTTTAATGAAACCAGTGATGGGAATTGTTTACTACCTACTAATAAATCTTATTCACGTATAATACTTTACACATGGAAAATGTTGCAGTAAGTAACACTTCATTGCATGATATTAACTGAAGCATTAAGTTGATCTAGTTAAAATGGAACGGTGTCTTATTGTGTAAATTAAATTTGGTAAAAGGCTTGGCAAATATTTCAAGGTTACCTACCTGAATTTGAGCACATGCAACCATGCTTTTGATCCCTAGTAGAAGCATCTTCTGTTCATTCTGCATGGGTCCATAACATCAAACATATCCATAAAATTAAGGAGAATCGTAGCTGTTCAAGGCAGGGGCTGGCATACAGGGATACAACCCACAGGACATACAGAAACACAGCTTTCAGGCTTAGATCCTTGGAATTGGTGGAGTGAGACCTTTTTTCTGGGGATCTGAGCCTTACTTCAGATGGGCAGCTTTGATTTAAGTGAGTATATTAAATAGCTTATTCTTGTAAATATGGTTAACTAACATGATCCAGAGTGGGGGAAACAAACTCAAAAGTAAACTACTGCTGGTATTTTAGTCATCTAATTCCATGTGAAACTGTCTTTCAATTTTTATCTTATCTGCCATTTTAAAATATATACAGCTGGTATTTAAGACATTCTTTTCTTATGAGCATCATGTCTCACTATACCTGTTTACACGGCACCAAAAAACCTCAAACACCTGAGGATTACAATGTGTATTTCCACATTTGGCAGCAACTACTGCAGTAGGAATGGAATTGACATTGTGCTGTAATTGGAATGCACAACTCTAAATATTTATCATTTATTATATCTACCTCCACCCCAACAGTTAAGCACCATGGGTCAGACTAACCTGCAGATTATCATATCATTATGACATTGATTTACATTTTAATTACAAGATTCTGTTTTAAAGAGAAAGATGGGAAAATTCCACAAGTATCAAGGGAGAAAACTGCTTCTTTCAGGCACGGCAGTTGTTGCTGTTGGCATTGCTCATTTCAAACAAGAGGCAAAAAAGTCTCCCTGCACTAAAACATGGAAATATAAAACTGGCTTTTATTCTGTCCCCTTCAACCCTAGGAAGTGTTTGGAGTACACATTGATGACCACAACAGTCAAGTAAAAACATTCTCCTTGTTGCCTGCTGCACACAATAGTTAATCCTTGCTGTCACCCTCAGACTAGTGCGTAAATCAGAAAAAAGAACAGAGAAGTTAAAAGACAGTTCTAGTAAGGACTTCAGGGAAGATGAAGACTACACAGTGCTAGTTATTTCCACACTGATTTTTTTGCAGATGGGAACTTTGTGACTGGACATATTGGAGCAGACCTTAATCTTGGCCTTCCAGATCTCAGGTGAGGGCTCTGAAAATTCTGGCTATGGGCTGTTCTGGTCCTTCTTCCCATGAATTTGAAGTCTTGTATAAGATTCTAGCATTTATGATCTGGCATTTTCTAATCTTGCATTAGTTTGCAAGCAATTCCCAGTTCTTTCAGCTCTGGTCTCATAGGCACACTGCCAGTAAACAAGGGACTTAAGGGCAGGTGGGTCCTTGGCACAGGGGATAAGAACTCCAGTATTTGGCAACAGAATTCAGATACATTTAGTCCACAGGACAAAAGTTCAGATGTAAAGGAAAGACATCTAATAGACCATCTGCACCTTAAAAAGGTTTAAATACTATACTGTCTAAGCTACTGCTCAAGCAAAAAATGGATGAAGGCAGAAGGGGAAAGGATATTGTAATATGGAAAAGAGCTGGCAGGGAGGCTTCACCTAGCAGAGGCCAGAAGACGCTTCATGTAAAGAGTGAGCATGCAGAGCCAGACCTCAGGGGGACAGAAAGTAAGGCTTTTCCTTGGGACCCAGACTAGATTGTGTAGCAATTGCTGTGATTTAGGAAGCCACCAAGTTACTGAGTTGAAAGTAAAACTAGCAAAAGGGACTTGCCCTGAAAGAACACAGAACTGGAGGGAGATATAGGTTTATAAGCCTATTTTATTTCTACCTCACTTTGTATTTTTTCTACCCTTTAAGAAGTTTGCTTTTCTAGTTTATATTTGATCTCAATGACTAGAAACTTTACTTTTGAAAAGGCACAGGAAATCTAGCTCAAAGCTCTGGGCTCCAGGAGGATCATAGCAGTGACACCTTTTTTTACTTCAAAGAAAATATCTAAGCGCCAGTACTATTTATTCCAAACAAATCTGAACCTCTATGGAACGGTGCATCTCTTCTTTCTGCTTATTACTGTGCAAGTTTCTTTCAATTACAATATATTTGCTTTATTACAGAATATTCTAGACCAAGACTTGAACCTAATCCAAAAAAACCCCACCCATCTTGTTTTACTCAGACCTGAATTTTGAGAGTAAGGTCTGAGTCTCAGAAACGGACCCTATTCAGCAGATCAATATATATTTATCTTGGTGTATACTTTAATTAATGGTTAAGAATAACTCTGAAACTTTAAGAAATAAACAATCTAGCTTTTGCTACTGTAGACAGCATGTGCCTTCAAATCAGACAAAGCCAGAAAGAGAATAGTTAAAGGTTTGTCCTTTGTCTCTAATAATTTCTCACTGAAACAAAGTAATATTAACATTCAAATCAGCAGATTTACCTGGTATGAGCAAGAATCTATACACAGAGTCACAATGCATAAACCAGGAATGTTAATTCATTATAAAATAGATCAGTAATACAGGACATGTATGCAAGATACTGTACAATGACAGGACATGAGTACTCAGTACATAAGCAAGTTACAGCAGTTAAGAGCCAAATACATACAAACTACTGGATACAAAAAACTGGTGTCTTCTGGATACAGCTTCCTACTCAGATTGACAGGAGATACCAACTCCTGTATTGTTTTACCAACATGGAATTCTGCATCAGGGGTTGGCACAGACTATTGGTACAAAACGCTGAAACTATGAGAAGAAAGTTGTCCACCATTATTTTTCTAGTTGTTTTGAAATTGCCAGGCCAAAGTCCTTCTCAGGGACTGGTGTGGGTTTGCAGGAACCTGCCTTGGATTGATGAGGAGAAGCACTGAGAGGAGCATCTCTCTTCTACTATGCTATAGACAGAGAAACAATGTTTTCCTGTCCCACCTTCCCCCTGATAGTGGACTACACAGTTTTTCCATAGGTCAGTAAGAAATTGGAAGATGACATAGGAAATGAAAGTGTTCCAGGAAAAGTAAAAAACATCCTGCAAGTTTCAGAGCAGCGTAACAGCACCTCTCAGATTTTGTCTATGCACACATATTTGCACCAAATCAATTGAAAGTGAAGAGTTTTAAGCATTCATTTAGACTCAAATTCCTACGAATTCATTGTTTGAAACTGGGGTATACCACTTCAGTTTAATTCAGTGAGCTCAGTTCAGGTTAGTCAATATTTTATTTATTTTGATTTAAATACCTGAAGACACCTCTCCAGCACATTCAGCACCTAATATACTATTAACAGTGCATTTTAAAATTCAATAGCATAAAACAATCGATTCAAGGGGAACTCACCCAGCCATCTATTGAAAACTCCTTTTTCCTTTTTGTCATTTCAGAAGTAGACCTTATCCTGCCTAAGAAAGAGATTTTGCAGCAGGTCAGAAGCTCAGTGAAACCAACTCTAAGACAGATGTGTCAGCAGCAATTTAATTCAAGTTAATTAGGAAATCGAAAACAAAATGGTCTCAGCTGATCTAGTTAAACTTGTGTATTAAGCTTTTGAGAGCAAATGTATCTAGGATAGGATAATATTCCAACTTTGTTACTGAGATACAAGTGGCTTTTAGATAATGTTCAGCCAACTAATGAATAGTTGTGCTTATCAGAGAATTTAATTTGGCTCTAGTGATATCATTCCAACAAAATAGATAATTTGCTTTACATATGAGCTTGATATTGTAAAATACCATAGCTACTACTGCACGAATACGTTACTAGGAAACACAGGGTTTGTAATTACCCATCTTAATTATGTTGCTATAATCAAAGTGAATGCATAAGTTAGAAGAATGAATTAAAAACCTGCAGTTTATCTCTTGGCTTATTAATAATACAATATAAGCACTTGCTTTAACATTTTATGTTCTATCTTTAAATTTTTTCTTTATATAATACTATCTTATCATTAACCTAAATCTTAACAGCATCTTGAAACATCTGGGAACAGGAGGAATAACTGATTCCTTCTCAACAGTCATGGCAGAGGACAGTTTTGCTATTGTCTTGTGTGCCATCAGACCTCACATGGGACAGTTTTCCCTACAAGATCAGCTATATGAAGACAATAAAAAAAGGAGCTCGAAAGCAGTTAGTTCACTCAGCTACTGCTCCAAGAGGTGATTTCTTTCCCTGCACAACTGCCCTACATTACCTCAGCATCTTCTGCAGATTCCAGTGGAGGAAAGCTTTATATCCTAATGTCAAGTATGAAGTGCTGCAAGTTTGGTTTTCCTTATTGTGAAAGCCGAGGTGCAGACGGGCCAAGGCTGAAATTTTCCATGTCACTTCAAGGATTTGGAGACCCAGGTCCCATTTATTTTAACCATGTCTCCAAGCCCCTTAGACAACTTTGAAAGAATCCCAGCTAACATAGCAGAAATAGTGATAACTATTCATAGAATACCAGGGTGGAAGGGACCTCAAGAATCATGTAATCCAACCTTCTTGGTAAAAGCATAGTCTGGACAATATGGCCCAGCACCTTTTCTTATTGACCCTGACTCCTCCTGGTCTGCAGAAAATAAATGAGTCCTGAGCACTCCAGAATCATCAATTTCCTTTCCGTTGCCACATACTGTAATTTTAATCTTGCTGTCTGAGCTAAGCAAGAGCTTAGCCTGGTACAGCCCAGGGAAAACAGCAATAAACAGTTACTCAGACAATTCAGTCAGGCTTCTCCAAAGCTCTGTGGGTTAAATAACCAGTAACGCTCCTCTTTGTGTGCACTGTTGGGGGAAGGCCAAGGATCTTCACACATACTAAGTAAAATTATTTACATCAATGAGACATACATATCCCAGTACAGTGCTAGTTTTCTTCCTAAATGCTATTACACTTCAACATGTGATCTTTAGGTTTTTCAATCCAAATCTTGTTCACAAGATGAAAGACATATTCACTCAGCAAGCTCAACAGCCAATAAACCATTCTAAACAGACAAGTCTTACGAAAATATTAAATGTTGAGTTCCTAATGCTCTTGTTGTACCCCTCCCAATGTGACCCTTCCTGTCACGAGTTGCAACACGTTCCCAATGGCTACATGGCTCAAAAACATGTAATAGAGTGCTATTACTGACGAAAGAAAGTAAAATAACACTCCCCAGTTTCTAGAATCAGAGTTAGACCTGAAGGGGAAGATCATCTGTAGTCATTTCACCTCCAAGCTCTCTGCCATAATTTGTCTACTCTGCTCGATGGATTTTTACATTATGTTATGTTTTGACTGACAGTGCTTACCTCTGGTATGTCAGCCTTTCAAGCTGTTAGCTTATTTTTCATTCTTTCTGAATTCTGTTCTGGGATGTGGTATACAGAATCCTTTTACTTCCATTTTAATTTTTTTAATTTCCTCTGATTGTTTACTATCACTCGTTTATCAGTGGTCATGGGGTATACATCTCAATGGCAGAGCTGCATCTCAAAGTTATCTAGATTAGACTGATTACTTACATACATTTCCAACTTCCAATGCACTTTATTTCAGAGAGCTCTGTAGTTTTGAACCAGACCAACACAAACTGAGAAGTTCATTATTGATCTAATGTTGAGCTGGTAAAGTGAAAGGCGTACTGATGAAAGATGTACTCTTAACACAAACTCTACAGAGCAGACTTCTTTGAAGGGCTGAGCACCAGGGCAGCAGGATACACTGAAGTGTGTGGAAATAAAAAAAAATTAAAAAATAAATAATCTATGCACACCTCCTCCATGCTTTTTGAAAACACCAGTTGAAATTCATTTGTGGGACACATTAAAGTCTTCCACGTTATCCTGAGAAACAAACTTTAGGAGTTACGACTCAGACTCATGGTATATGTTAAATTCTTCAATTTAAAGCTAACTTCACAATTCAAATGTCTTAACAAAGAGGATTAAAACCATGGAAAATGTTACATTGCTGTTGAACAACAGAAGTTCACTAGGGGTTTTGGGCTGGTGCCTTTTCTGACCAAGAAGATATACCACAGGTCAGATATCTGTAAAAAGAGACAGTAGAAATGACAACTAGCATGTCATTAGAGATGACTTTCAGGAGGAGGGAGTATCAAGTGAAAACTGGAGCAAAGATTTTACTATAAGACGGCTTAAAAGAAAAAATAAATTAATGGCGGAGGCAAGTCCCTTTCTCTTACAATACCAGTAAATATAAGTTATTAATCTTGAATTATATTTATAAAGGTAAATAAACATATTTCTAACTTAAGTCATACCTAGTCCTAAATTTTTTTTAAGTAAGAGTACTCTGTGAGGATGTTAAGAGGTACTTAATCATTAGGTGATCTCCCTAATGCCACACAAAGGTTTGCAAACAAAATCTTTTCATACCACAGTTGAAAGCATCAGCAGATTGCCTCTTGAGGCAGCAAAGAACATTGGTGCTTGCCTTCAGAAAGTACAAGCAGGTTCAGTACCGTTTTAAAGCAATCACCAAATTTAACAAGGAGAGCATGACACATTATTTGGCAGAATAGCTCTAGAGAATGAGGCCAGCTTTTAGGTATTCTTTGGAATTATGCCATTTAAACCCATCCTCAGAGGACAGACATCACCAATAAGGTCAATCACCACAGTTGGGGATTTTTTTTAGCAAAATCCCTTGATTGAGTAGGACCATTGAGAATACCATGTTTGTTTGCCAGAGCCATTTTCTACAATGCCCACGTGCAATACGATAGTCAGCTGGTAGGAAGCTCAGATATAAGAAGGTAGTATGCCCTATTTAAAGTCAGCTCTTGTCATGCAAGCGGATTTGCCAGTAAAAAAGTCTGCCATCAGATTCACCTAAAAACAACAGTTTGCACAGAAACCTATCACCAGTATCATGCAGCTTTCATTTTTAAGAAGCTTTCTGATGATTCTTTTGAGCCCTCTTCCCTACCCTCCAGCTGATTTCTTAATAGGAGGCATTTCTTCAGGCCCTCACATGATCTATTTAAACTGCTGAGAAATACAGGCAATTTCACTGGTCATGATAGGGACCTAAAAAGCCAAATTAAAACATGTGTCGACAAGGACGAATGAAGAAAATTAAATTAGGTATGATAAGGACTGAGTTGGGATAACAATTTACTGGCCTTTCCATGAAAGCATGAGGTTTTGTAAACAAGCTTCTCAAATGCAGGAGACAACAGCCATGTAGGGTTTAAATATATGAGGTTTACACCAGAAATCTGGACTACACTGACACAATCAACATAAGTCAACCATTTCTTTCAGAAGTCTCTGTGCAACAGCACAATAGCAGAAAACAAAGTTTGCCAGTGCCCTCAACACCCACTGAACTGAAGGCGACATTAAAAAGTGTCACAAATCACCATTCACCACATCTTCAAATCCAAACTTTAATTCATAGAAAGGCAACATTAGAAGCAAAAGGGATGGGGAGTCCAAAACCAGCCCCAGCCTCCAAAAGGTCAGTAAATAACCTGTAATAAACAAAGGGGCAGGGGTTGAAGGAGTCGGGTAGTTGCTTTAGCTGTTAGCCAAGGGGGCATTCCAGAGTCTTCACTACTGGGAAGCTCAAGTTCTTTTGTGAGCTGATAGGAAGCTTGAAACATTTAGGCACCTAAAAATCCCATCTTTGTACATTCATAAGAAGTTCAAAAGGGGTGATGCTGCTAAACAGTCATTATAACCTCCCAATCTCAAAACTGCCAAGCTTTTGAGAAGTCCTGCCTGCCCTGAGTGGTGTTAGTTACCAAAGAGTAATTTCCAGCAGAAATTTCAAATTTCTCAAGAAAATCATGGTTAAGACCCTTTCCTTGAAACATTCTCTGTGCCAGAGGCAGAACAAAAGTTTGGGGTTAAGTCACTACAGCAGCTCTGTATCACACGAAGACTTTCTCTGCACAGTAGAAAGAAAAAATAAAAATCTTCAGCTATCCAGGTATGTGAGTTATAAAGAAGATTTTCACTCTACCTTTGGGAGCAGAGGAAAAACTTCATGTGGTTGATACTCTTAGTTTGCACACACAAATCAGCTAAAGCAAATTGGTTAGTGTTGTATACAAAAAGCACTAGCATTTAATTAGTTTTAAATAAGCTCATTCATGTGTAAAACCAAGGATGGCAGGTACAAATCAAGAAACTGTTGCATACCTAAACTTCAAAAAAAATAATCTGTGCATGGAGAGCCACATGCACACATATGGACACCATCAGAAGCAGAAAATCCATCCATAAGGAGGCATAAATCTGTAAAGAGCTGGTTAATTAGACATGCGGGAGTGATAAATATCAGATCACACATGATTACTGGATGAAGGAAAGAAAGGACTAAAGTGTTCAACTGGAAAAAGACCAAATGGAAGCGAAGAAAATTTAAATACTAAAAGAATAAAGAGCAAATACAGAGCCATAACCTACAAGTAAGGAAGAGGAGAGGGGAGAAAAAACAGTTACGGGAGTATAGAATCATTACGGTTGGAAGAGACCTTTAAGATCACCAAGTCCAACTGTTAACTTAGCAGTGTCAAGTTACTACTAAGCCGTCTCCCTTAGCACCATGTCTAAACATCTTTTAAATACCCACAGAGATGGTGACTCAACCACTTCTCTGGGCAGCCAGTTCCAAGGCCTGACAACCGTGAAGAAACTTTTCCTAATATCCAATCTAAACCTCCCCTGGTGCAACTTGAGGCTGTTTCCTCTTGTCCTACCTCCTGTTGCTTGGGAGAAGAGTCCAACCTCCACTTTGCAAAAGCATCCTTTCAAGTAGTTGTAGAGAACCATAAGGTCTCCCCTCGGCCTCCTTTTCTCCAGACTAAAAAAACTCAGTTCCCTCAGCAGCTCCTCACAGGACTTTGTCTGTAGACCCTTCACCAACTTCGTTGCCCTTCTCTGGACACACTCCAGCACCTCAATGTCTTTCTTGTAGCGAGGGGCCCAAAACTGAACACAGTAGTCGAGGTGGGGCCTCACCAGTGCAAAGTACAGGGGGACAATCACTTCCCTGGTCCTCCTGGCCACACAGTTTCTGATACAAGCCAGGATGCTGCTGGCTCATATTCAGTCAACTGTTGACTAACACCCCCAGGTCATTTTCTAACAGGCAGCTTTCCAACCACTCTTCCCCAGGCCTGTAGCATTGCGTAGAGTTGTTGTGACCCAAGCGCAGGAGCCGGTGCTTGGCCTAGTTGAATCTCATACAGCTGGCCTCAGCCCCTCGATCCAGCCCATCCAGATGCCTCTGTAGAACCCTCCTACCCTCAAGCACATCAACACTCCCGCCCAACTTGGTGTCGTCTGCAAACTTACTGAAGGTGCACTTGATCCTCTAGTCCGGATCATTGATAAAGATATTAAACAGAACTGGCCCCAATACTGAGCCCTGTGGAACTCCACTTGTGACCAGCCACCAACTGGATTTACCTTCATTCACCACAACTCTTTTGGGCCCAGCCACCCAGCCAGTTTTTTTACCCAGCAAAGAATACACCCATCCAAGCCATAGGCAGCCAGTTTCTCCAGGAGTATGCTGTGGGAAACAGTGTCAAAGGCTTTGCTAAAGTCCAGGTAGACAACATCCACAGCCTTTCTCTCATCCACTAAACAGACCACCTTGTCATAGAAGGAGACTGGGTTAGTCAAGCAGGACCTGCCTTTCACAAACCCATGGTGACTGGGCCTGATCACCTGGTTGTCCTGTGCATACCACATGATGGCACTCAAGATGATCTGCTCCATAACATTTCAGTCACCAACGTCAGACTGACAGGTTTGTAATTCCCCAGATACTCCTTCTGGCCCTTCTTGTCACATTTACCTCCAGTCAACTGGGACCTCCCCAGTCAGACAGGATTGCTGATAAATGATGGCGTCCTGGTTTGAGCGACACAGGACTAATTTCTCTTCTAATTATTGGGAAAACTGCACTTTTAGAAGGCTCTAGTGTCTGAATTTGTGAAAATATTTACTTTAAAGCCACATATGGTGTGTGGGTTTCAAGGTCTCAGTGTTTTCAAGCTCACCAGGTGCAGGTATGAGGAGGATCAAGACCCGGGCACTTGACCCAAGCTCGCCAACAGGATTATTTCATATCATGAGAATCACATTCAATATAAATTAGGAAGTTTGTTGCAAAGTGTTTTTTCCCCTTGATGACTGCGATCCAGAGAACTTCTTGCCCCAGTGCCAGACCCCTGAGGCCTTCCCTTCCTCCTGAAGCTGTAGTGCTTGCAGTATCTGACATTTGCTGTCCACTGCTGGGAGTGCACAACTTCCTACTGATACAGTTGTGTGAATACAATCTTTGTACATTTTGTATTGGTGTCGGGATGAATATTTGTTCTTTAGTGTTATTAATGTTAATCATCTAGTCTTATTCTATTAAATCTGTTTATATTTCAACCCCTGGGTTTCCTTGATTTTTTTTACCCAATTCCCCTTCCCAGGTGAGGAAGGGTCATTGGGTGACAGAATAATTATCTAAATGACAATAAGTTGTTGTGTGTTTCTCAGACCATAACAGATGAAAGTGGCTTGCTGAGCACTTCCACCAGCTCCCTCAGTACCCTTGGGTGGATTCCATCCCGCCCCATAGACTTGTGTGTGTCTAAGTGCTTTAGAAGGTCACTAACCCTTGCCCTTGGATTATGGGAGGTTCATTCTGCTCCCCATCCATGTCGTCCAGCTCAAGGGGCTGGGTACCCAGAGAACAACTGGTCTCACTGTTAAAGACTGAGGCAAAGAAGGCACGAAGTACCTCAGCCTTTTCCTCATCTTTTGCAACTATGTTTCTCCCTGCATCAGATAAAGGCTGGAGATCCTCCTTACTCCTCCTTTTGTTACTAATATATTATAGACACTTTTTTTTACTGTCTTTTACAGCAGTAGCAAAATTAAGTTCTGGTTGGTCTTTGGCCCTTCTAATTTTCTCTCTGCATGGCCTTACACAATCTTTGTAGACTTCCTGAGTTGCCTGCCCCTTCTTCCATTGGCCATAAACTTTACTCTTCTTCCTGAGTTCCACCCAGAGCTCTCAGTTTAGCCAGGCCAGTCTTCTTCCATGCTGGCTTGTCTTAGAGCACATGAGGACATCCAGCTCCTCCGTCTTAAAGATTTCCTTCTTGAAGAATGTCCAGCCTTCCTGGACTCCTTTGCCCTTCAGGACTGCCTCCCAAAGGACTGTCAACCAGGCTCCTAAACAGGTCAAAGTCTGCCCTCTGGAAGTCCAAGGTGACAGTTCTACTAACCCGCATCCTTACTTCTCCACAAATTGAAAAATCTATCATTTTGTGATCATTGTGCCCAAGACAGCCTTCAATCTTCACATCACTCACAAGTTCTTCTCCGTTTGCAAACAACAGGTCCAGCAGGTTACCTTCTTTAGGTGCGTCCCTCACGAACCATCTCAGGAAGTTATCTTCCACACACTCCAGGAACCTCCTAGGCTGTTTCTTCTCTGCTGTAATGTATTTCCAGCAGAGATCCGGTAAGCTGAAGTCCCCCATGAGAACAAGTGGTAGCTATTGCAAGACTTCTCCCAGCTGCTTGTAGAATATTTCGTCTGCCTCTGGGTCCTAGTTGGGCAGTCTATAACAGACTCCCACCATGATATCTGCCTTGTTGGCCTTTCCCCTGATTCTCACCCATAAATACTCAACCCTATCATCACCATCATTAAGTTCAAGACAATCAAAGCACTCCTTTACACATAGGGCCACCCCACCGCCTCTACTTCCTGGTCTGTCCCTTCCGAATAATTTATAGCCATCCAATACAGCACTCCAGTTCTGCATATCATCCCACTGTGTTTCTGTGATGCTGACTATATCATAGTTTTCCTACTGCACAATGGCTTCCAGCTCCTCCTGTTTGTTGCCCATGCTGCATGCGTTGGTGTAGATGCACTTCAATTGGGCTATTGATCCCATCATCTTTTTGGGGGGAGAAGCCGTAATTCCTACCTGTCCATTCCCAGGTGCTTCCATGATTTCTAGCCTATCAATATTCCTCATGTCTTTGCTATTGCATGGCACTCCATCCCCTACCTCCACTGGGATGGCAGAACAAAGAATCTCACTAACATACCACCCCACAAACATTGGCATGCCACCCCCATGCTTATCTCTATTGAGCCTGGTTTTATCCCTTTCCCATTTGGAATCTAGTTTAAAGCCCTTTCAACGAGCCCTGCCAACTCACGTGCAAAGATCCTTTTCCTCCTGAAGTACTCCTGAAGCTAAGTACTTCAGCTACAATCATGGAAAGAGATTAGAAAAGTTTCTTTATGCCAGAGTTCCCCAGACAAAACATATCAGCTGAGCTGTCTGAAAGAAGAGCATACACTGATAAGGAACGCTATGCAAGTGAACGTTAATATGAGAGGGTATAACATGCTTTGATTTTGATATGGAACAAGAAAACAAAAAGGGATAGTAATGGGAAAGAAAATATATCTGGGAAGAGAATAAAATGAGACAAATCAGATTGTGAAGTCTGAAGAAAGAAAAGAAAAATGACAATATAGTCTATGACAAATTAAGTAAAGTGGGAATGAAGACTTCTCAATGTGATTATCCAGAATGCCAAGTCCCAAGATATCTTCAAAGAGCAATCAGGGGATTAACAGAGGTAATTTAGGGAATGTGTAGTACTTGGTTAGGTATATTTATCTGAGGAAAGCAAAGAAAGGTGCACAAAATATTAAAGCCTCTACGGGTTACAAAACCTTCACACAGTAAAAGGAAAAAATAATTCCTTGGCTATGAACGGGTCTAGGACAGCTGCTCAACATGTGAACAAACTATATGGTTAAAGTTTCCCTCCAGTGTGGAAGAGGGATGGGAAAACCCATTCCAGCCTTGTTCAGGATCTCTCATGTGCAGCCAAGTAAAGAGGTACTAATTACACCCTCTGAAATATCAACCAGAAAAAAAAAAAAACAACTTGACTTAAAACAAACATTATAATTTCAGACAAAATAATAATTTTCTGGGTTTTGGTGTTTGTTTTTTTTTTTTTTTTAAATCAGCATCAAATCATGGCTAGTCACAGAATATACTTCTACATGAAACCTTGCAGAAAAGTCTTCAAGAAATGCAAGTTATTGTTCATGAATATACCTTTTGCAGGTCAAGTCCACTTAGATGAGATTAGCATTTTGGGTAGGGGTTTTTGTTATTTTGTTGGGGTTTTTTCCTTCCTCCCAGAAGCTGCTGCTTCAACTACCATGGTCAATTGGATGACCAGGCCATCATCAGCAACTTACCACAGTTCAAATGATTGTTTCCTAATGTGCCTCAAGTAGCTGTTAATACTTATGATGTATATTCCTGCTCTAAAACAGGAGCAAATTCTGTGCAAGTTCTCCACATGCAGTACACTTGTCTCTTTTCCATATCTACAACATTCTTTTCTCATTCTTGCCACCATAGGTCTTCTTGAACCTAACTCCAGGCAGATTTTCTTCTAGTTTCCTCCTGCACGTTAGGTCAATTATCAAAAAGTCAAATCCTCTGTCGGCTTTGTGCTATACCTAAAGCAAATGCTGGTGTTGGCATTTGACCTCGCAAACCTGCTTAAGTGACATATAATGCTTGTTTCCCCATAACATACCAACTTTGACAGACATAGCTATGATTTTTAAGCAACAATTCTAGCTCCTTTTTTTGTTGTCTTTTTCAGTAAAAAATTTGCACCCCACTCCTCGTGGCTTTTCTTGACCTCAGCATAAAGTTCATGACTCCATTTTTTCATCACCTTATCACCTTCCAGTATGAATAGACATATCTGTACTCACTGAAGAAGTAAGACTATGAAGTTGTCATCCTACTTTTGGTTCTTTGATAGAATTCATCCAAGTTTAACTTTTACTCCATACAGAACAGTCAAATGTTAACATTATTTTACCCTGACAATGAACTGACAGACCTACATCTCTCCCAGGGGATTAAAGTTTCAAGGGTCTTTTTACTCTCCATTGTGGGACCCTAAAATGGCTAAAGAAGGTAGAAAATTGTTTAAAGCATGATTAACACCAACTTTACTCTTTGATAACAAAGATTACAATTTGTCAACTCTGAGAAGTGCAGAGCAAGACACAAAGAGGGAATCCAGCAAGAAGGAAGTACCACCAATGGCTGCTGTGGTACACAGTGTGGACATCCCCTCCACACTTTTGAAGACATGAAAAATGGGAAAAGTCAGTCTAAAACTAGAAGGTGTGCACTGGTGATGAACACAACAGTTTAAAAAGACTGATGCAGAGAGAGGAGAAACAATACAAACCCAGAAAACAAAGGAAAGGTGAGAAGAGTCCTAATTTGTGACAGTTATTGTTATAGTGTGTCCTACTGTCCAATGGATCCAAACCATGAACAGATCTAAAATGATGGAAGTAAAAAAGGACAGGAATTTCACATTAACTTAGGATTTACTTGCAGTCTTATGAGGGGGCAAAAGGGAGATGAGATTCTCTTAAACCAGAGAAGCAGTACAGCTTCAGGATGAACCAACTCCAGAGCTTAACAAATAAATAAATGTTTAATCTATCAGTACCTCAATACAACTAAGATACTGGAATATTTTTAACAAGAAGTAATTTAATAAGAGCTGGGGCCAACTGGCTATTTTTGGATTATTGGAAACTTTGAGGGATTGATTATAAAGTGCCATTTCAGGAAGTAGAGAGAATTGGTTGAAAAAGCTTTCACTACTGCAGAACCTGATATGCAGATCAGTTTCAGCCCCTCTCAGGGAAGCCGGTAGGATGTTTGACTCTGCTACATTGGAGATTCCCAGTGTTAAATATATCAAGGAAATTGTGCCTGGGATTAGCAGTCATTCGAAGGTCTTTATTTTCTCCATCTCTCTGATAATACAGTCTTACAGTTCTCTCTGCAGAACAATCTGCTTTATTATGCTTGTTTTGCAGTAGCTGAATTAAAAAAAAAATAAAAAAAACCCACACACAAAACCCCAAACCCAATGGTAATACAGTGAAACAGAACACTTAAATAAGGTTGACTGTCAGTCATTTCCAAAAGAGATAGTTACATGTAAATAATTTCATTACTTGCAGTTATTTTTTGTTATTGTGCTGTACGGTCACTTGAACCACATGAAATGCAATATAGAGGTCAGAATAGCAATAATTAGTATTTAATATTAATTTTCATTATTTCACTATATTTTCAATAGTACTTTGTACAGTAGATTATATTACTGTGGCGAAAAAACTTCTGTGCAAATATATGTGTATACAGAGCAGTTAGAGGCAACGGAGGATTTGCTGTCTGCAGACAGTGTAACATATTTTGTTAAAACTTTGAAGAACCATTATGTTAAGCAAAATGTATTATGATGCAGAGATTAAAATGCATTTTCAATTGATTCACATTTCCAATTAAATTTATGGGCAGCAGAGACATAATGATATTATCCACAAAATTGTACCAGATATGATAATAGCACCCAACTGCATCTGTGCGGTAAAAAGTATAACAATAGTGCACTATCACTGATTCTAATTACCTTATATCCTTTAGAGAGTGGCAGGTGGCCAATGAAATGTGGATATAAAACCAGAATATAATCAGATGAAGGGAGATGAAGCTGTTATTGGCTTTTAGTTATGTAAATTAAGAATTTTACTCAACAAGTTATTTAGTCATCCTGATGAGTAGAAACACTCATTTGGAAGACTAATTATACAGTTCTTACTATGATTAGAACACCCAATTGTACTTTATACTCTTTGTGATAGAAAGATCTTGAATTATATTAAGTTAGTGGTGAGAATGAATTTTGTTTATTTCTTTTACAGGAAATCTCCAAAGAAAACCTACTGCAGACGAAAGCAATTGGCACAGTGGTGAACCTGCAGGAAATGCTCACTCTTCTAAATTGGTTCTCTTTTGCTCTTCCTTTCAGACCTGCTTTGAGTCAATATCTTGCACACAGATATGCTCAACTACTAGAAACAGTCTTTCAGATGAAGCACAAATGGAGGTCCTGATCACTTGCAGTCTCTAGAGATGGCACAGTACATTTGAAAGGATAGCAGCATTTCCTCATATCCTACAAGGATTCCTTAGCTGCTAGGCTAAGCAAATAGCAGACCTATTTCCTCTGCAAATATTTGACTGAAATATAAAATAAACTGTGACTTACACTGTGCCAGTGACCACATTGCATTTACTTCATATAAACATATTTATTTCCCACCACAAATACCCACTGAAAGGACAATTTTCACTTGGGTTTTGCCAAAGGGGAAAAAAGTCTCCATTATGCTAATTTCTAAAAGGCTGTGTTACTTAACAACATGAGTCACTCAAGAATAATAGCATTTCATGATTTATTTAATGGATTAGTATGTCATGAACTGTGACTTACACAGGTGTGTAACCTACAAGTGATCCATACAACAAGGATAATTCACTAAGATATTTATGTAGATTTTGCATGACAAAACCCCAGAAGTATTGTGTTAGTTCATGTTCATTCCAAAGTGGAAAGAAGTAAACTTCTGACATAACTGCCTCTAACACTGAACATCGTGAAAGATGAGAGAGATAGGGGACTGCAGACAAGGAAAACAAGGGAGCAAGCACAGGGTTTTATCCCCCAAAGATATAACAGAGTCCATTAAATGTCACTGTGCAAGTTTCCATTGATTTTGCAAACAAAATGCTAAAATACTGTAGGTTGTAACATTAAAAAAAATCCTAACGAAGTAAGACAATTTGTTACTAGTCATTGCCCTGCAAGTACAATTATCCTTTACAGTCCCACTGACAAACACAAACCTCAGAAAAGAAACACTACTTTTCATCTTTAGGATTCTATACCATCATATTATGTTTTTGTGCAATAATAAACATGACTACTTATTTTTTTACCAAGTTATTCTTTGTCTTCTTATCAGAATTGCCTAACCGAATCAACACTTCACTCAATTTTTGGATTTTTTTCTCTCCTTTTCTAATTTTTTACTCTGCTGCTTTGTGCAAATAAGCAAGCAGGTTTCCAGATATTTACTGTCTGTTGAATACCCAGCTTCCAAACTTACTCAGATAATCTCAGCAAAGGTGATGTAGAAATGGTCCTGATTTACAGATTTTCTTCTCTATCTTTTGTATACAACAAAAGATGACGGGATTTGAAGTCTACCCTCTACCTTTCAGATGTTTAGAATACAAAAAAAACTTGCTTCAGTGTTGTTGAAATTCTCTTCATTGGGGAAACATTCCCACATACTCACTCCAACTTGGGAATGTGTTGGTGCTACAGAGGCAGTGTGGTGACCTTAATCCCATGGCTACAGTGACTATTACATGATACCTTCAATGAATCAATGCCTGACATACAATGCCTCCTTTTCTCTGAGGAAAAGAACAAAAAGCATGAGCCTCTGGGAGTCCTTGTTGCTGAGGTGGTGTTCATCAGACATAGGTTTTAAGCCCAGAAGATAAGCCTGGATTGGAGCCCTTGGGATGTAAAATATCCCCAAATTTTGCATCCACAGTTGTTTGTGGCTGGCAGGCCCCTGACTTTGCCATCTTCTTATGGAACTTCAGGAGTCCCTACCTGCATTTAGGAGAATGGCTGTTGTCCTGTGGCAGCTCCACGTCTCCTGACACCTGCCATTCAGGCCACGCTATCAGCCACAGCATGCCTTGCATCCCACTACCTTGTCACCCTTAGTGCTTAAGGGCCAGAGATGGGACGTACGTTACTGTTCTGTGGAGCACGACAACCACACCATTAGCTTATTAACCACGACATTCAGAAGAGGGAGAAAGCATGCGTAGCAGAATTACAGCAGAAAAATCTTGGAGGGCTCTACTACCACAGCAAGGCTACATGCGCAGCTGACATGGTAGCAGAGACTATATTAGAGTACAGGGTGGAAACAGGATGGGTAGTTTTTGTTTTAGGTTAGTCACCACATCAGGAGACCACTCTCAGAGTCCCAGCAGAATAGCTTTAGAAAATATAACAACTCTTGCAGTCAGCAGACCAGCAGTATGTATCATCTCTCCTCCGAGTCCAACGCCCTAATGCCACAAGAAGCCTCACACACATCCTTCCCTTCCCCCATGAAAACATTTAAAGAAAAACATTGCACCTACCAGGATGGCAGTGTAGGACATTTCCACAGGAAGCTCTCAGTGTCTGGTGAGAAAGGGAACATTGTCTCGGGATGTATCTGCATAGGGTTCTTCTGCCAGGTCTCAGCATAGAGACCTTAAAAAGGCATCAGCACATGCAAGCTCCTCTAAACTGTTCAAAAGAGTGGTCCTGCAACCCAGGGTGTCTGAGCATCTGGTGGGCTTGGTGGTACATTTCCATCTCAAGATCTGTTGTAGATCTCTGTAACAGGGCACACTTACTGGGTCTCACACAAAGAACAGTTGTCACAGATCTCCAGAAGCATGACCTTCACCTCCTAATACAGTCTTCCTGCACCCAGTGGCAGCCATAAGTTTAACAGCCTTCTGACTCCCCCACCGAGTCCTCTAGAGAAACTTTTTGTTCAAAAATCCTTTGTGCTAGTGTCAGCAGGTGATAAGGTTGAAGACAGAACTAGCAAGAGGGCTACAATGCAAGTCCACGGTCCATCCAGGAAACAAAAACAGGCACACCTGTGCCCAAACTGCTTAGGCCAGGACTGCTGGCCCCTGGCTGAGCTGAAATAGGTCTCCTAGGCTCAAGTGGACAGGTGGGCAGAGGCCCCAGGTGAGGATGATCAGGGCCATTAAGGTTGATTAGTACCCTCAGGGCCCTGAAAAACATAGGCTTAGCTTCAAAACCATACTACTGCTTTTAAAAAACCCACTAATGTAAACACAGCCACTATAGATATCAAGGAGGAGAGCTAAGTATGAAGGAAGGACCAAACAGCATAGTCACAGTCTGCCTTGCATCTCAGGTAAAAAAATCTTTTAGCTTTAATCTATTACTTTTATGTGGAACTGAAAAAAAAATGTGAATAACTCACAAAACTCTCTATAGAATCATGTCATTTAATAATAATCCCATCAGACATAACAAACACCATACTTATCTGTTGAACTCATGTGCTGCCTCCAAACAGTAACTTTAGCAGGAACAGGCTAAAACCGAATCTCAGAGATTTTCCAGCTCAATGGCACAAGACATGCGCTAAAATTGTATCCCTGAACTTACATGTTGCTCCTCACAGTAACAACCAGGCCACCTGCTTGCTAAGACTCCCTCTTTGTCTCCTGAAACAACAACAGAAAACAGTTTGGAAGCTGCCTGAAAATCATGCCCTTTTCAAATCAAATACACAAAGGAAACAAACAAACTGACATGTCACTTTTGCTGTTCGTTTCTTCCTCAGCAATTTGGGTTTTTTAGGTAACAAAGAAGAAAATTGGAAGCCTATCTAAGAAACTATTTGATTTTTCACATCCAAAGAAGTTACTTAAATCATTAGAACTGGTCAAACTAAGATTTTGTTTCTGAACTCTCAAAATCTATGGTCAAGGACAGATTCAGACCCATTATTTGGAGGAGGTCTCTAGGTCTTCAATAGAGCAGAGAAAACAACCTAATTATTATTATTGTATAATATATTTATATGCCTATATTAGGGCCACGAAACTGGTGAGAGGTCTGGAGCACATGTCTTATGAGGAGCGGCTGAGGGAACTGGGGTTGTTTAGCTTGGAGAAAAGGAGGCTGAGGGGAGACCTTATCACCCTCTACAACTACCTGAAGGGAGGTTTTAGAGAGGTGGGAGTTGACCTGTTCTGTCAAGTAACAGGTGATAGAACAAGAGGAAATGGCTTCAAGTTGCACCAAGGGAAGTTTAGATTGGATATTAGGAAGATTTTTTTCACTGAAAGGGTCATCAGGGGTTGGAACGTGTTACCCATGGCAATGGTGGAGTCCCCATTCCTGGAGGTATTTAAAGGTTGTGTAGATATAGTGCTCCGGGACATGGTTTAGTGGTGGGTTTGTCAGCATTAGGTTAGTGATTGGACTAGATGATCTTACAGGTCTTTTCCAATCTAGGAGACTCTGTGATTCAGTGATTCTGTGTAATATTATCACATCTAAACATTGGTACGTTTAGATTCAAATCAAGACCAAAATGTTGCAGTCCAGGTTATAGTCTATGATCACTCAGAAAGATTTTACTGGGATCTGCAAAATCTGAGAGACATCTTTTGTAGCCACAGGATAACATATTCCTTATCATCTGAAGTACCGTCTATTTGAAACGCTATTCCTGCTCTCTCCCTTTCAGCTTAGCAAAATGGGTGTTTTGCTGACACCAAAAGGTAGAAATAAGAAAGGTACCATGTGTCCCTGTGTACGCAGAGAACAGCAGAATGATTTGTGACCTGCTTCTTATTTATATATTTGTTTGACTCTGTGAGCACAATTTTTATATGGCTGGTAGGCAAAAGTGAAGAAAAGAAAAAGAATAAGCGTTCAGTAGGTTAACTATTGATATAAGAGTCTGAGCAAGCAACTGCAAAATTCACTACGGTAATTTATCTGCATGGGTCAATGGCTATTGACTGCCTGAAAATAAAGGTCGATCACAGTGATAGATTTCAATGCCATAGCTGTGAACATATATTAATAAACGCAGCACAGAAGTGATTTTTGACTCTGGTGGAAAGGACAGATAATCAATATCCTTGTGTCCTTGCCCAGGCTGAACTTTGTACTTGGATTATGCTAATTAAAGACTAAATAAAGTGCTGATGTTTTCATATAATTAAGAGGTGGAGGAAAACAATAAAGTGGTGAGTGGCTTTTGTTGGTTATTTCATGCTGAAATGAGCAAACGAAACACCTAAGCCGTTTGAGAAAAACAACATTTGTTTTTTGCAAGCATCTTCTCCTGTCCCATGTATTATTTTTACTACACGCTTGCCACAAGAACAGATCAGCACTTCACACTGCAAATAAACATGGACAAGTGGTTTGGACAATTTTTTGTATAAGAGCCCAGAACATCTGGACTGTTGTTTTTTTTCAGACAGGTGGCCAAGCCATAAAGGTGCACTCGTACCTGGATGTTTCATCCAGACTGAGCATTGTTTTCTCAGACATTTGAAGCTCCCCTTTGGATAGAAGCAAAAGCGCAGATTCCTGGCAGCCTGACCCTACCTGAACGCTGCAATTCCCCTTCCCCTTGTTTGCATCCCCTCCTTCCCCGCCTGGCGCTTGGACTTGTACAGCTGAGCTGGGCGAGGGAGCTAATCCACCTGAAAACTAACCACTTGAGTTGGTAGGAGTAGGATGCAGATGGACCAGCTCCCCTCTCCCCAAGTGTTCTTGTCAATGTCAGGAGACTGGGAATAAGACCACGGAACTGAGGCAGGGCTCAGCAGCCCGGCCTTAAGCAACCACAAACCGTGGTGGATGCCCCCTGAGATGCAAACTGCAAAGGAGTGAGGCTAAATGTACATCTTATCCTGTGTAACCTGTTGTTCTGTGACATGATTGAGTTTCAATCACTCGGAGCAATGACTGGCGCGACAAGTATTCTATCACACCGTTTGACTCCTCTATCTGGCCGTTGCAAGAAATGCCGACATTATTCAGGTATTTTGTGAAATACCTGGCATTAATATTACAGCCATACCGTGAAACCAGTCATTGAGTGAAATGACTAAAATTTCCATTCATTTAGAGAACAGATGCATTGTAAAAATAAGTGTTAATTTTGTGAAATCGTGTAGAGCTGTATGGGTCCAGGGGTGAGTACAAAAGCCTACACAGCGCTATAAATAATGTATAGTAGAAATAGCTTTATTTCTCTTTTTGAGTTAGCATTTTCAAATAATCAGGAACTAGGTATTTTACGTATTATCTACCTATTATTTTCCTGTTATGAATAAAAACTTTCACCAATTCTCAGACTGCTTAGGTGCTTAGTTTTATATCAGAACAGTAACATAGTCCTTTTCTTTTTTAAATATTTAAAATTACCTTGATGCAGAATAAGCAGTTTGATTACATATATCTAAACTGCAGATTCCTAGATGATCCCAGATGAACCAGGCTTTCAAAATTGTAATCTCAGTTCTATACCTACACGTGACAGCACACAGAAAATGGCAGGTGCTATTAAATTTTTGTCTCCCTGCAAACCAACTGTTTGAAATGTGGATGCACTTGGATGAGCCTGCATGTGGGTGGTAGCCACATAGCACCTGACAATCACCGGGCAGTTAATGTGCTCGAACTTCTCTGTTACACAGAACAAGGCCATTTTATACTTTCATTATGTTCCCTCTTGGTTTTATCCACATTTTCTTTTACTGTACAAAAGTACTGAGGCACAGAAAAATGCCTATAATAAAGAAAATAGCCATCTAAAAAGTGCTGTCAGAGACACGTAAATAATAGTGAACGTAAAACAAATCAGAAGCATATCAGTTATCTATTTCTCTTTAATCCTTTTCTTCTCCCCTCACCTCTCTATTATAATGGTTTTAACTTCCTTTTTTTCCCCTCTGAACTGAAACACTGCACCAAGTTAATTGGCCTCCTAGTGGCCCTATCAGTAAATGAGCTTTAATTCAGTTTCTTAAACAGAAAGAATTCCTAGCAACTTCTTCAGAATACTCTTTTCCTTCCAAAAAGGACATTTTACTAAACTATAAACTTGGATGCTATCACTTAAGATGAATGTAACAGGACAAAATGTTTTTCTGCTGTAATTTGTCTATGTTAACTTTAGCTGAATTTGACCTTTAATCTCAGTTTAAAATTAAAAATTCAGATTTTCCAAACCTTTTTCAATTTTCTTTTTCATTGGAACTAGAGGTCAAATTTAAACTGAGTTTATTAATAGTTTACTTTGTTTCTGAAAGGAATGTAGTAGTCTCAAAAAGACTTTTCCTTGCACAAGCAGTAATTTCTATTTTCGAATAAACATTTTAATCATTGTCATTTTGTAACAGACTATTTCACCTAAAGCAGTAAGATGACTGAGGTTTTGCAAACACCTACATTGCATATGAGCTGTAAAACCTTCAGCTTCTTTGTATTAACCTGTAAGGTTAGATTTAAATCTGTGCTTAGAGATTTAAACAAATTCTTAACTATTAGTACTTACAGTTACTTGAATTAAAAAGTCAAGGTTTATTTAGGTGCTCTTTAATATTTGCTGTTTCTTACTCCTGTCAAGTGACTGTAAATATTTTACGGTACATGTTAAACCCTGAGTATAACATAGCATTATCTATATTTATGCAAAGTACTTTGTACTTCAGCATTTCCATATTTCCATCAAGTAGACTGGCAGCATTCACAATAGCTAAAGCTGTAGGAGCATGATAGATATCTTAGTTCTCTGATCAGTTTTCCCACCCATTCACTCAAGAAAAGGAGATTTCTTATCAGCTAAACCACTTACATCTTTCACTTTCCCATCCATCTGCTGAATGGGAAGAGAGTTCAAATCAACTGAACCATTTAATTTCACTGTAAATAAATATTTTTAGGTGTTTTAATAATCTTTTCCCCTCATTTCCCTCCTCTCCCTCTTCACATACATTTCCCAAATTTCCTTTGAAGGTGTCAAAATAAAAGTTGAGACCTTTCAAGTATTTTCCTCTTTAAATAGCCCAAACTACTTTTGAGCTGTAACACCAATCTGTGGGTTGCACTGGCTTCCTGGCAATCACTGTAAGTTGGTACATATATTTCAGGTAAATAAATATACCTGCAGCTTTGAATGTCTCACAGTCATTACACAGTGTAAAATCAGATTAAAGCAAAATACTACTGACTTATCCCAGTGGTAGACTTTCCACCAGATAATACTTAGGTGTCACAGTGGTATTAAGAAGATCAGTTGCAGTATAAAGACTGGCTCTTGATCTTCCAGTCATTTAGATCAGGCATCTGACTACAGAGCATTCTGGAGCCCTTCTGGCCCACGTACCTGGCCCTCTTTCCCATGGAGCAGGTGTTTTGGAGACCGCTCAGCTCTTATTCAGTTGTGGGGTCAGATCGCAGCTAGGACACTTAGCCCCGGTCTTGGGTACCTCAGTTTAGAGGAAAGTTACCTTTGTACTCTTTGTAAATCAAGTGTTAAAAGTTGCAAAGATTTATGTATAGTTTTGATCTAAAAGCACTTTCCTCTTTAAAATGACTTGATTTTTTTAATCATAATTAAGCAGAATGACATCATAGATTATTTTACTCTCCTTAACATCTGGAGCTCAGCTTTCTCTTCAAATGTACGTGGTCTCTTAATTGATTATATGACATGAAATGTGAATAGATATATAGGGTGATTCTACCTACTTTTCTGTCATAATGACTCCAAACCAAACAATGTTATCTTAACTCTCATAGCTAAATTCACTACAATGGTGATTCACGACATTCCAAGTGTTATATGCAGACACTCTGGAGATTGTGATTGTATACTTAGTATTCTCCTTATCATTAAAACCTTCCAACTGTTTAATACTGAGTACATTTTTTTCACAGGGCACAATGGAGCTCCACTGCCATTGGTTTTGTTAAGTAGATGGAGCATGAATTCATCCTGGAAACAATTCAAGTTAACACCCCTAAACACTGCAGTTTTCATAATCCCTTAATTAATTTCCACAATAACAGGTAGATTAAAATTTACCAAGAGTTGTTACAACCTACCCCTTGAAATTTCCCTTGAGATGGAGTGGCATACACGGAAAGCCGTAATTTCAGTGCTGAGATTCTGCCTCAGATACGACTGGGAAAACAGTGACGTTTGCATCATGCTCCTGGTAGCACACCTCTGCAAGGGCGCTTCAGGATTGAGATGGGGTTTGAATGGGTTGTTTTGATGGAGGAAACCTGATCCATGCTTATCAGACAAACCTCTTCACTCTGCTCTAATTGATTTTTTTGTTTTATTTCCTTTGAGTTTCTTTTCTGACTTTCTGAGCTGTTATGCCAGGGCAATACCCATGGCCTGGGACATGCACTCAAGCTCTCCTGGGGGTCAGGCAGACAGTTGACCTGGGAGCACGGTCCAGTCCCTTGGGCTGGGCAGTCAGAGGCTTATTACTTAATAAGCTTATTGCTTATTGTACATGTCTTTGACTAGAGGAGATAACTTGCATCAGGTTTTGAGCTAGCCTTTTTTTTCTACTTATTTTTTAATGCCCTCTGCTTAACTATATTATGTTTGTTCACTTCAGTTTGTGCTCACCATAAAAGTACTGAAATTAATCATTTAATGACATCCAGGTATTAATTCAGCCAACTAGTGTGTTACTCTAGTGTGTCTCAAACAGTTAGAAGCATTAACACCAATATTGGTGTTCAGACTGTCCCATGGCTGGGGAAGGAACAGGGCAGTTACCTCCTGTGTGACTGTACTTCAGTTAATTGTAAAAAACGTATCTCAAGGCTTAAAGCCTTAAGACAGGTTTTACTTTACTAAAGACAGTGTTGTTCTTGCCCAGAACAGCAGGCATGGCCAGCTGTCCAGTGCAGAAAGTCACAAGGTTGTTTCCTCACTCCCCATTTTGGAGGCCAACCTGCCCCCCTGGGAGTTCAAGGAGTAAGATTTTCAGTGAGCCTTAGATTGGGCAAAGTGGGGAAGTTCACAGTGACTTTTGATATAAAACGATTGCTTGATGCCTTCCAGTAGTGGCTCAACTGCCCAGTGTTCCTTAAATCACAACAGTTGTTAGAAGGTGCTTTCCCTCTTGCCAGCTGCTCTTTATATCTGAGCCCAGGGACTTTCACGTTTATCAAGTACTAATACGTCTCTATAAAGTAGACTTATGCTGTAGGTGGAAAGTTATCACCCATCAGCCTGCCAGACAAACAAAACAAACCTGGCATACAAGTCCAGGTGAGTTGTGATTCCTTCCTGGTTTAGCAGAGTAGGGTACTCCGAAGGTGCCGCACATCCCACTCAAAGAGGTGCCAGAAATAACTGTGCTTTTTAAGACTCTATGGGCATCAAAAATACAGGGGAAGCTTTACCTGACTCATGGTGTTAACTAAGTAGAGCTGGTCAGGTGTTTGCTGCCAAAACATTTTTAATAGAGTTGACAGAATTGGTGATGGGAAAAAATGACTTTTAATGAGTCTCTAGATTATACAGGGATTTAAAAACAAACAAACAAAATACAACAACAACAAAACAGTTTATATGTCCCAGTATCTCAGTTTCAAAAGGAAATATTTTATTCTCCTATGACTTCTTGTCTAAAAGGAAATATTTTACTTTCTTGTGATTTCTTGTCTAGACATTTCAGCATATTAATACTGGAAAAAAAATGCAGTGGAAAAATATTTCAAAATCAGAACAGTTTTATTGATTCAATTTTTTTTTTTTTTAATTAGCCGTTTATAAACATTTTCAAGCTCTTAACCTCTAAAAGACTCTCCTGGAAGGAAAAATAGCTCCTTAGCCACCAATAAGTCGCATTATTAGACACATGAAATGAAACTGCATGAAGCATGACAGAAATCTAGCAAGAACAAAGATTCTCCTTAGCCTCTCTGTTGTGTCACAGCATTGTTTTGATGGTGGTTTTTTTTTGTACTCTGCCTTTTTGTGCTCATTTTTGCTCAAGTGTTTGATCTTTCTTCTTTCCTCTCTTTCACCATCCCTATTCTCCTGAGCCTTTTCCCTCTATCATTACCACCATGTAGTACAAGGATGACTCTCCCAAGGGCCCATGTGGCACTGGGCTCAGTAGAATGGATGGAAACGTCCTCACCTTCCTGATGGAGAGCCAAGTGGCAGGAACAAGAAGGCAGGAGCATTAACACATCTTTTTCTTGAGGGAGCGATGGGGTGGGAGACGACAGAGCAAAGCTGGTACAAAACCCCTGCAAGGTCCAAATTCTGCTCTTAGTGACATCACAGGTGTACAGAAGAACCCAAGAGCAAGGCCAGATGTTCTTCCCTCATAAGTGCACCAGAGATCGAGGACATCTTTCTGGGGAAGTTACAAACTGATGCTTATTTCCTTAAGATAAGGACTAAGCAGAGAAGAGGAGATGCAGGAAAAGGATGAGGCATTTCCCATCCCGAGGAGAGATGCAGAAATTTTCAGTGTTTTTTTACTGGCACTTCTTACTAGCACAAGACAATGTCATAAATTTCACAACCTATTCTCAAATTGTCCTCATAGGTACATTGGTGGAAACCAGGCCTGCGGTATAAGATCATGAAGTCCAAAAGAAAGTGTCTTAGGAGCTCCAGTTTTACTTCCTAGTGACTTTCTTTTTCTCTTTCTGTATGCCAGTCCTTCTTTTCCTGCTGTTGAGAAAGATGCAGGAAATGAATTTATATATTCTCAAGCTTTAAGATCCTCACCACTGAGGGATGGCTGTAGACAGATCCACAAAATACACTTAGCATGCAGGATTGGCAATGTGCAATGTTTGCTTCATGCCATAGCATCAGTACACAGCGACATTGCAAAGAAGTGAATCAATGCCAGCTCCTATTGATGTGAGGTCTTTTGACACTACATGCAATGCATTCATGCCTCCCTGACATCCCAGCTTTTAGAGGATTAGAAGTAAATTTTCTCTTCCTCTGCTAGCAACTTAGAGAAGTTTGGTTTTTTTTTTTTCCACTTCTTTTCCAGGTTGCTTGCAGACATTATTCGCAGAGCAACCGAGCAAACTGTAAGAAAAGAGCTGAGGTTTAAAAACTTTAACAAGGAGAAAAGAAAATTTGGTGCTATATAGAAAGCAACGCTGACATTTCATTTTTGAAACCAAATTTGCCCCAGGAAAACTAGCATTGGCATTATGTATGTACCTGCAAGGAGAAGCTGGAGTGTCCAGAAGGCACAGAGAGGATGGCATTCAAAGGCAGCGCCCCTGAAGGCTTTCCACAACCCCGTGGCTAGCTAGTAGGACGTTTCCAGATACAAATTTGCCAGGTTTTCGTCCACCTGCAGCCAGATGAAGAAATTTGTTAGCGTGAACTGCCTCTGCCACCATGTGGGAGGTCGCGGGAACTGCAGGAGTGCCCGTAACCGGCAGCCGGCATTCCCGCACCCAGCCTTCCCTCGAAAATTAAGAAACTGGGCAGTATTGCGACCCTCTGCCAGCCCGGCTGCCCGTAGGGAATCGCCCCAAATGACCCACGGTCGAAGAAGCTTGATCTCTTCAGTTTTATTTGCCAAAGGATTAGAGTAAAAAATAAATATATATATAAAGGCACCCCCAAATTCCCAAAACTCCTGAATCTGAGTATGCACAAACTTTGCGGCAGTTGTAATCTGGAGCTGTGTATTTGTGACAGGCACTCACATCCTTCATAAATCACTGTTGACTAATGAACAGCAAGGAGAGTGTTTTTCCAATAAAATACACATAACTTTAAACGGCGAAGGAGGAACTGTCAGCAGACACTGCTCAAATGCATTAATTAAAAGCTGTTTAGCTGCTGGGAAACTGTCTGTGTTTTGATGCAGGCAGTTGCAGGCAATCCCAGGACCATGAGCATACATTTTAAAACTATTCAATAAAATAAAATAGATTATTCTGTATGGACTAGCATATTCATGCAAAAAAGAATAGAACATCTTGGCGCTGAGTACACTGTGAACACTTTCGGCCACCTATTTCCTCCACACTCTTGTGGACATGCAACTTACCTAAGCGTTGTTACCACATAATTTAAAAAAAGAGAATTTTTCATGAATACCATTCCAAAAATATTTCATTGCCATGTGTTTGTTTAAGCTATCAGCAAGGTTTCTGCACCTATCACAAACTCAGTAGAGGAGCTAGATGGAAAAGAAGTCGATGTAGAGGGGAGATGTGTGCATGTTAGTATTACTTTTGTTTACCTCTGCTCCTTTCTCTTTTTTCTCCTCTAGGTCATTCCAAGTTCAGGCCAATTTTATGCCTTAGAATAAGGCGAAGAAGATCTCAAGCCCTTCATAAAGACTAATGTAATTACCTAAAACATAGGGAAAAACAATAACCAGTTGTGTTACTTATTGCTCCTAGTTCTTCATGTTCATATATGTATATATGCGTACGTATAAATGTGTACATATATAAATGAATATATATTTATATATACTTCTCCTTTCACTCATGAGAAAGGGAAACTGTATTCTAAGAACTTCTTAGCTCCCTATGGGAAGAACTATCATTGTTCTTCTAATAGGTGTCTACTAATAGGACAGCATTGGGTTCCCGGGAAGGCCAAGGGTTAAAGACTATTGATGGTGGTGTCTGATGCAGATGAAGTCTTCAATTCCCAACCTGGTCCCACTGAAGACAAGGGAGGGTGGCATGAGGGACAACATTACCGTTCTGAAGTTTTCCAGCGTCATCTGAGGTCAAATACTTTGATCCAGTTGTATCCAGACCTAAGGCGCATGAGGTTCTGTGAAATGTTAATCTGATTTTCATTGAAATAATAGAGTCACTCCCCCTATATGAATTACATATATTTTACAAAAGTTGAGAGGTGCACGAATATCACAACATTGTAGCCATCATTATGTCTTACTTAACTTGGATGACGTTTAAATAATACTGTCCTTCTAACGACTAAATAACTGCATTCTAAGTCTGACTTCTTATGCAATAGCCCATCTTTATCTGGCTAACCTTTATGTCCTGACTTGGCATTTTCTGTGCAGCATTTGAGGATGTATTAGGTACATACAGACATAGAGACCATAACTAAAAACAAATCTAGAAAACTTACCTTAAACTTTCCTCTTGTTCCCACACTGTAGGGAAGAACAGTCACCTGTGGGGGTTAATGGCTGTAAGCACCTTGCAGAGAAAACTGAACCTCTTGAAGGACTGAGGTCTGGTACATTCTCCAGTATGAACTTAGGTTGTTCAAATCAGTGAGTGACAAGGGAAGTTGAGCAACAGGTCCCACAGCAACTACAGCATTACAAGACCCTAGAGGCATAAGGAGCTCTGCTGCCTAGTGCACTGAGGTAGAGACCACGAGGATCCAGATTTCACTCCTTGATCAGCCAAAGACTGATGCTGGTTTTGCATCCAACCCTTTTTACTACCTATTTTGTTTGTAAGCCACACAGGGCAAAGACAATTCCCCAGCCTGGGCTTGCACCGAGCTGAGTAAACCAAGTCAGGCTCAGTGCCATGCCTCAATATGCTAACGCAAAGCACTCCCAAGTGAGTTGCCTATAGCATGACAGTCATCTATTACCTCTTTTATCCTTGCTGTTTACAGTGGGAGCCAAAAGGGTCCTTAGGCCCTCTCCATATGAACGTTTGCTTCTGCGGCCCAAGCTCCAGCGCCATGCAAAGCATTGCTGCTATTTTGTCCCTGCTGAGACTGGGGCTTGGTCTGCCCATGTGTGCTAGGGTAGAGTTAATTTTCTTCATAGTACCTAGTTTGGGGCTATGTTTTGGATTCATGCTGGAAACTGTGTAGATAACACAGGGATGTTTTATTTGCTGTTGAGCAGTGCTTACACAACATCAAGGTCTTTTCCCTTCCTCACCCACCCCACCAGTGAGTAGGCTGGGGTTGCACAAAAAGTTGGGAGGGGAAACAGCTGGGACAGCTGACCCCAACTGACCAAAGGGGTATTCCATACCATATGACTTCATGCTCAGTGTATAAACTAGGGGGAAGGAGGAGGAAGCAGGGGGGGAATGTTCGGAGTGATGGCATTTGTCTTCCCAAGTAACCATTATGCGTGATGGAGCCCTGCTTTCCTGGAGATGGCTGAACACCTGCCTGCCCATGGGAAGCAGTGAATGAATTCCTTGTTTTGCTTTGCTTGCGTGCACAGCTTTTACTCTACTTAATAAACTGTCTTTATCTCAACCCATGAGTTTTCTCACTTTTACTCTTCTGATTCTCTCCCCGTCCCACGGGGAGAGGAGCAAGGAAGTGGCTGTGTGGTGCTTAGTTGCCAACTGGGGTTAAGCCATGACACCATGCTATTCAGCACACAAGCCCCTGCCTCTTGGCTGCACGTCTTCCAGCCCCTGCTTTGTTGTGCTGGCACTGGTGGGAGCTGAGAGTGCTCAGTCTCAGCTTACATTGCTAAAACAGCAGCAAGAGCCTGGCCCAGGGTGAGGCAAAGAGCCTAAAGAGCTCTCTCTTGTCCTCCTTTTCTAGCAAAACACCAGACACCATCTCTGCTTTAGGCATGCTCTTCCCCACATCCCAGGGCACAGCACGAGCACCACGCCAGAGACACCTCCAACCCCTTGCTCACCCCAAATACACCTTGTTCCCTGCCAGCTAGCCTCTGTAGGAGCATTGTGAAGAGATGGAGAAGAGGGCAACATCATGGCAAACTCACAAGCATAAGGCATATTATAGCTGGCGGTTAGCCTCAGTTCTATCCCACCATTGCACTGCATTTTTCTGGGCATTGACGCTGATCTTTCTTTGATTCCCTCGTGCACCGAGGGGGCTGGGGACACAGAACGGGGAAGGATTCTTCATCTCTCATGCATTGTCCTGCAAAGTACATGGAGACGTGATGCAAGATATCACATGTGATCTCTCAAATACGAGGTTTCTGGAACAAATGGAGGTTGTCACAAACACCACTTTAACAGCCCAATCATGCCCTGAATGAGGTAACACTCTGGCAGATGTAGCAGTTGCTAAATAAGGGCAGTAAAATGGCATCTGCACGTACAGAAATAGACTTGGGAGTTCGGAGCCCTGCGTCTTTTCTTTTCAAGATAATTCTAACAAGAATGAAATAGAAAAGAAGAGGTTTAATGCTAGGAAATTTAATCACATTGCTTTTTTATTATTATTTAAACACAAATCTACCAAAATAGACTAAATGAAAGTTAAACAAGCTCACTAACAACCTAATTTTCATTTGGTAATCCAAGGGCTTTCTGGAGGTGTATGAGAAACACAAGAGAAAAGCTCTCTGCCTCCATTAAAGTTTTATGTCAGAGTTATCATTTTATTCCAGAACTTCCTTGTTTCAGCCTCTGAGAGTAGTATTGTAACTTCTTAGAGATTGCCTTGTAGAGCAGTTTAATTACTATCAGATGGTTTGATCAACAGTGTGAAAGCACTGAGCTCTGTTACTGAAGAACAAGCCAGCAAAATTAAACCACTCATTGCAAATTGTTCCTCAAATACTTCTGCAATACCAGTGAGAATTGTATTCCTAGATTAAAATTCCAAGTAATGCTCACTATCTATTTCTGTAAGGTGTTTTTTTGTCTGGTTGGTTGTTTGGTTTTTTGACTGCTGACAATAGGTGGGATTTTCAGAATTACTTCAGCAGCTAGGACTCCTGCACCCCATTGCCAGAAAGGCCCCCAACCTGCCAACACCTCTAAAAGTAGAAGTACCCAAAGCTATAATTTACTTTTGAAATCTGAGCTGAAATCTAGTTTTATGACCATTTGTGGTGTTCGAGCACAAAAGTGTCTCTATTCATCTCAGTCATAGCGTGTACTCTGTAAATAGTTTAATTCCTTTTTTTTCTTTTAGATTGAAAAATACATTTTAAGTCAGATGTTCAGAATTTTATTGTTGGAATAATTTAACTAAGAAGAAAATCATACTGTAAATTTATGATATTGCTGAAAATGCAGGCTTCTGGGAAAAAAAAAAAAGCACTGGATTACAGGAGAGCTGAATCAGTTTGCTCAAAAGTAGCATTGTAACATTTCACATAAATGGCCAAAAAGAAAAATTATGTTAAGACTGCCAGTGGGTAGACAAAACCTTTCACATGTTTTTAACAGCATGTATGACTCCTTTGAGCAGGCCCTTCCGTAGTCCTACCCTGCTGAGATTAATGAGTCTAGTTACAGGCAGAGAGAAGGAATCCACTTTTTGTTTTACAATTGGCATTTAGGAGCAAATGAAATCTACTTGGATGCTAATTCAAGTAATAATGTAATGGTTTACCAGCTTTTCTCTCATCTTAACGATGTATGGTAATAAAATCTACTATGATGATGACAGGGTTCATTGGCTAGTTTTTTGAATGGCTAATTTTGTCTTGTGTATTGTAAGGTACAAAACACTGGTGACTAAGATTGTTCAGAAGGGTCTCAGAGTATGGGAAGGACTTAACAGCATTAAAAAGCTTTTCAAGGACAGAATACAAATGAGCGCTGAAATCAGAAAGAAAAAATATCAGTTAAAAAAACCAAAACAGAACAAAAGGAAGGGTGGCTAGAAGCAGAAAAAGCCCCTCTGATCATTTCAATCCATTGCAAATCAGGAAAGACTGAAAGCTAGCAGTGAGCCTGATGTGCAGTGGCTAACCAAAGGGCATAAACATTGGCTGATAAAACAGGTTTTAAATAAGAAATGTTTTTTTAAACCAGAAATCAAGTATCTAGAAGAAATTCCCAGGCTTTACAGACATTCTTAGCACATTTTCTTTCCATGTACTCTTTTATTTATCTATTTTTAATAAAGAAATTCATGCATACTTCATACCTCCCTTCATACCAGCATTTCCAGGCAAAACTTTACTGCTTGCCAGCAGTTTCAGTGATCTTTGCAAATTGCATGGAAGCAAATGTTAAGCATTCACATGTAAGGCGTGTGGCCCCACTTCTCACATATTTCTGAGGAATCATGAATGAGTGTGGTGGAATATGACTGTACTGAAGCCTGACACCAGTCTTCAGTGGCACCTCTTTTTCTCTGCCTAGATCAGCGGTCTGCACACAGCATAACATACTCATACGAACTGCAGCCTTCTGGCAACGGCCATAGTCACATGGTTATCAATCAGATTATTAAAGAGCCAAAGTAACAGGATTTTAAAGAAATTGGTTGTGGTCAGAAGAAAGTTATTCTTCTGCCTGGCCTCTGGACTAGTCATTTATGTAACTACCAAAGTAATTTCTCTGCTTAAAGTCTGTTTTCTTGTGACCAACAGTCTGACCTACCTCTATTATTTTGCCTGTTGCATCCCCATTTATCCTTTCACTTTTAACTGTAGTTGTTTCAACTGCTAGCTGCTCCGGCCAACGTGACCTCAATTCCTGTTGCATTTACCGGATACTGTTGTAACCAAGAGAATAAATAGTCATTAGCAACGTCTCCCTGAGCAGATTGACTCCTGCAGGAGACTTCCCTCCAAGGAAGTCCAGTTGATTTCTGGCTTGGTGCTAGCTCTTTATCCAGCTAAGTTTAAGTGGTTTGTGGACCTGAGCTGAATTGTTCAGGAGTTATTCTAATGAGCTAGATTTCCTCTCAGAAATGTTAACCACCAGAAAGATTTCTCAGGTCTGGAGAAAGACCTGTGCTACCCCAGTAGTGTTAGTAGCTCAACACCTATGGTACCTGAACAAGAGCATGGATGCACTGGAGAACCAGATGAGGTTCAAGCCCCTAAAGCTACTGCTCCAAAAACATTCTCCCCTGTCCTGCTCATACAGCTCTGTCATTGACCACTGGGTTTGTGGCTCCCACTACATCTCTTTTGTGCTGCTGCATTTGCACAGTAAAACAAACATCCTTCAGTATGGCAACCACCTCCTGGACCGTGGGGGTGCCTGACAGGAGATCACCTTGTCAAAGCCGTAAGTGAAATGAGAGGATCTTTCTCCACTCAGGAATGTTACGAGGGAGCCTGGGTCTGCCTTTCCTGAGGGCAAAGAGAGGGGCGCTGGGGTTTTACTGAAGCACAGACACATGCGTTAGTTGGAAAAAGTGGGAAGGAAAGGACAGAAACTGGAGAAAGAGAAGGGTGGAAATCGTGGTGCTGAAGGACAGATGCAAACTGCTGAAAGAGAGGGGAATCTGATAGCACCTTGATGGAGATGAAGCTGTGTCAAGATACAAGTGACATTTAAAGTCCGCACAATTCTCTATGCAAGCTGTATTTAAAATGGCCGTAGGGCTGTAAAGCCTCTCTTCTTTCCCTTTTGTTTTTCACTACTGCAGTTTGAAAAATTTCAGTGTGAGAGAGAGACATAGCCTGGCAGGCTTCAGAGCAGGACCAGAACCATCTGCGTCAACATCCTTAAAAAAGCAAGTGGACATTCAGATTGAAAGCAAGATTCTAAACTAGGTTTTCATTGGTGCCTAAGAATGACAGATGAGAGTTTGCTAGAAAGACTTTGCTTAATGTTACCCATTGATACAATTTTCACAAATCATTACACATTTTTACAAAAGAGTCAGCAGTTTTAAAAGAACCCCACTGGTCTGTCATCACTGTCGCTAACCCACATCACACAAACAGTATTTTCCTTTGTATTCTAAATGCACATATTAACCAGCCAGTGGTCCTGTAGAAATTGAAATGACATCTTAAAGACCCTTTACCTCTTTAACAAGAAACAGCATTTTGCTGGGAAATCTATCCAAGTTAAGAGAATCATGGACTTAATAGCACAAAAAAACCCCAAACCTTTACTTGGAAACCAGTTTAAAAATGATTTACTGTTTGTAGGTCTGTAAGAGATGCGATAAGTTTTTTTCCAGGCCCTGGGTGATCTGTCCCCTTGATCTCTGAGGCATCTCCTATTAAGAATCTAAATTAAATTAGCTGTTAAAACACAAGGTTTGTTTTCTATGTCTATTTCAGCAAATTGAATTTGCTCTCTTGCTGCTAAAGCACAAGTAACTGGGTTCATAAAAAGAAGGTAGGGGTAGAACTGGGAGTTGTACCCATCACAGGAAGATCAGGAAAAAAAGCACCTAAGGGGCGAGAACCATATCGTGCTGGTATCATGTCCCAAGGGATGTGGTTGAAACTGTATTGATGGAATAAATTAAAATGAGCCCGGGAAGCTTATTTGAAGAGTACAGTTACAACAGTGCTCAGGGGAGGAAGTAGGTCATCCCAGGTCACAATTCTGTTAGCATTAATTTCTATAATTCAGTTCTACTGGCTTTTTTCTTATGACACAAATTTTGTAATTTAAACTAACTGTGTCTGCATGCTGCACATCATGCGTGTACCACTACTTAGGAGGATGACACGCAACAGTCCAAAAAGAAACAATGGCAGCCCTAACAACTTTAGTATTTACAAGGAGACTTAATGAAGCAATCCAACAGCCATATCATTCTACAATAAAGACAGCTGAACTCCAATGCCTTTATGCCAGATGTCATGGGAAATGAAAACGCTTTGCAACTCTTCAGTGGGGCAATATTGGAAATACACAGACTGCCCTACAGGGCTGCTGCGACATTCTCCGCAGATGAGCCTGCAGCAGTGAAACATGAACTTTAGGAGAAATATTTGGATATATATTGCAAGAGAAAGAGAGGAAATAAAGTTTGTTGTGTAAAAGGCAGCTGACATTTGTAAGTTTTGCAGAAGATATTTAGAAGAGAGACTAAGAATGAACAGGGAGTGCACCTGAAGGAGGTTGGGTTCTCAAGGGCAGCAAAGAATTGATGTCACAGTTATTCTGGAAAATAATTGGGGAAAAACCAAGAAAGAAATTAAAGCTATCTATCAGCTGCATTTACAGGTTTTACTCTACACTAGTAAATTTGGCAACACTTTCCTTGTTTCTGTTTCCCTTTCTGCACCTGCTACTGCTTCTGTCACCATAATGAATTTTGATCCGTTGAAAATAGAGAGAAAGGAAAAGCACCCCCTCATCCCCCAAAAACCTCCAATATTTTCGTTTCTGTCTTGGATCAGCAAAGTTTTATTTTACCCATACTGTTGAGAAGCCTTGAACCAATTCTGACAATATAAGTCCAACTATGAGAAGAAACATGAGTAGCCTTGTAAATTCGTTTTCCTGAAATATGTTCATGGTCCTCATTCTTGAGTAGGAGGGAGGCTGACAAGATAGAAAGGAAATTGACACTTACCATCTTGTTATACCTGCTTTAGAGCTTACCATAGCTTTAGGGTAAGAATATCCTTGCCCTCCCAACCCTCTCCTACTATGTCCTCCTCAGAGTGACCTACTGAAGTCTCAGATCTCTGTAGAACTCATGGAAGAGGAGGAGGCTACCTGTCTCTGGACTAGAATTAGTTTCCTGCAGGTTCTGTACGAAGTATAATTTTATTTTTCACATTTGCTGTGAGCAAGTCAGTAACCAGCTGGTCACTGCAAAGCCTTTTGGCATGCATTTCAGAACTAAAGTATGTCAAGAGAAACATAATAAAATCCAATAAGGAATCTAGTTTATTGCTAGTTTTCTAGTCATAACTCAAAGCCACCTAAGGTGCCAGTAAGCACAGACAGAAGTTCCAATACACTTATTCTGATACTTCTCTTCTTTGGATATTCATTTGACACTTGATTAAAGTTATCTTTTTAAAACACCATCATGTCTTTGCTTCTTCAGCTTTTTGATCCTGAAACAGAAGAGCATACGCAATTTTCTCGTGTGGGAGAAGCAGACTACTTGCTTATTTGCCAATAGCTGTCTGGCAACTAATGAACACGTATCACATTTATAGCACTAGTGCATAGGGCTCCTTTGAAAATTTATGTCCATAAGGTTTAGCAAATTGAAACACAACAATCTTTGGAACTGCCTCAATCCTGAGGTATCAGTCACGACAACATATTGTGGTCTTTCTCCCAGCAGGTAGTGAAAAAGTGACAGGAACAGAGTTGGAACTGAAAGCTTCCTCCCGTTAAGAGAAGGGAATCATTGAGAAATCCCATTCCCAGTGATGATCTTTCTTTTTCAATTGTGCAGGAAAAATGAGGAGCTAATCATCACTGCTTGCTGCAGTAGTCTTTTTTTGGCACTCACATGACAGTTTTTCTACTCAGTTTTCTATTTTGTCACAGCGAAGTTGCAACAAGTAGCATATTCTGCAAAAAAACCTTGTTTTTACAGTCCATTGCTTTTACATTTTTTGTTTAATTAACTAAAGTATGAAACTGAGATACACAAAGGTTTCAGATACCGATGTGATTTTTCTTAAATGCTTCATCATTTATTAGATTATCTTTTGTCTATGTGTACATGAAATGCTCAAGGCTCAGAGAAAAGACATTAATTTAGTATAATGCAAAATTATGTAGGTATTCTACAAACCCTACAGACATTAAGCCATTACAATGGGAAAATACTTAAATAAGAGGAAAAAACCCTTTAGAAATTACCTAATTCAATCTTATTGCATTGTACAATGAATTGGACTCAATTTGCTTCCAGTGTCACAACTTAATAAAAATTAGAAAGGAGAACACCCATTTTAGGTCAATTAGTCTGCATATTGGAAAACTACAAGACATCCTTCTACAGTACATTTTATAACAATTCTTCCAGAAATTGCTAAAGCGTACACACACTGATCTGAACTGATCTGATCACACATGACTCTACACATACAGAATGAGGGCAGGGGGGACAATTTCAATTTTACATATAATTTCCATGTTATTTCTAGGTCTGCACAACTCTGCTCTGGCTTGTGAGTTATGACAATCAGAAATGCAGGCCTTTGCTGGTGACTAAGGTCCAGTCAGGAAAGCTTCCCTCCAATTCCACTTGGCCACTCCTGCTTTCTTTTCCTTGCCTGATACTGGTAAGTGCATATGCAACATAAGGCTAGAGGAAACTCAAGATGGCATCTAATGTGCTTGCTTGCCCCGGGCAAGATCAAGTATAGCTACATAATTAGTGGAAAATATTAGATAATCTGGTTTTAAAAATTTCAACTGGCAAATGATGATTCTGTTTCCTTATACATTAACCTGTTCTAGTACTCAGTTGTCCCTACCATCAGGAAGCTGCTTCTTAATTTTGAACACCAAACCTCCTAGACTAAAGTATAAGACTATTATTTTTTGTCCTATCCACTACAAATATGAAGGGGATATACTGTATTTCACTTTTTGCAGAAGTTTTTTAGTTATTTCAAGATCATCATGGTGCTTCTTTCCAGTTTTCTTTTTCCTAAAGAACTCAAATTATTTCAAAGTCTTCTGGTAAGTCATATGTTCATGATTTCTAACTATTCTTAGGCCTTCACTGGTTTGTCTCCAGGTTCCCCACGTTTCTTGAAAGGAAATATCTGAAAGTGGACATGAAACTCAACATGCAGCTCCGAGGCATTCCTAATGCTACATAAAGAGAAAGGTAATCTCTAATCCCTGTGCAGTGAGTCCCTCCCTGCCCCTTAGTAGCTTTAAATTGACATACCTTTACTCATCCACATAGTAGACAGACCAGGGGCCAACTGGAAAAAAGCTGCATCATTTGATTAATCATGGAGGGAAGTCTTAAGTCTTCTTATACTGGAACACAGGCATACAAGACAAGTTACAAGACTCAACCAATATTGCAGATGTAAATTGCAGATGAAGGCAAAACACAGACTGAGTGTATCACAAAAAATAGTAGAAATGAAGCATTCAAACTGAGTTGCAACAGCCTTTACTACAAAGATGTGATGCAGTGCAGCAGAAAGCAACCAAGAGCACTCTAAAACAATCAGACAGCCAAACACAGCTTCAAAATTTCAGCTTGACTGTAAGAAAGCAAGCTGCGATTCAAGGTCTCTCAAGCTATGACTTACTGTTCTACTCACTTTGCTGATGAAAGAGGGAATGATCTTTTTATAGCACTCAGTTCCTGCTACTGAACACAAATTAAACAACAAAGTAAATAACAGCCCCAAAGAGAAGGTAGGATTCACACCAATTCATAAGAATAAACGTTTGTTTAGACACCCCCCCAAAATAGTGAAAAAACCCCACCCTTCGTTGAAGAACCGTACAACAAATTTCAAGCTTTGTGAAGTAGTAAAAAACCCCATAATTTATAAGCTGAGTGCTGTGAAAACCTCTGTGCGTCTTCTAGTGCGTAACAATGATGACAGCTTATTTCTAGCCTTAAAATGATTAATACCATGTTCAGCTAGTACAAAGTAGGAAAATTCTGCTGTATTTAGGTACCTCAAAGTTAAGAGATTAATTGTCACAAATCTTTGTCAAGTCTTTCAGTTTCTTCAAGGAGGAAGTCAACATCTGGTTTCCTAGTAGCTGGGTTGGAGAAAACCATTCTGAAAAAATTGGCTTTGTCACCTTGTGGCTGGTAGCTAACTATTGTCATTCCTTCTTCTATCATCTGTGCTTTGATCTTAGGAACAATCTGCATACAAGATGGGAACAAATGTGGTTAATAGTCTTTCTGACAAAAAAAACCAAAACCAAACCAAACAAAAACCCAACAAAAAGCTTCTTTCTCCCTCTGCTTTATACTTAGCTTTGCAGTATAAGACAGCATGCTGTTCAACCCAGATCAAAATGTTTCACAGGAGTTCGTTTAACTGAAGAAAGAATTTGTCAGGAGGAGAAGAACAATGCATTATCTTGACTGCATAGTTTCAAGTGTCATATGGTCTTTACTGAAGCCAGAAAGAATTCTGTCTGAAGAAATGGGCAGGGGGGTAGGGGGAGGAGGAAATTCAAAACAAGAAGATAGTAAGCCCCTGGATTTGAAATAATGTGATAAAGGAATAGTGCATGTGTTTCATTCTGGGGGTTACCCAATGAGTATTTGATGTGACTAATGCTTTCAGTAGTCATACTTCAATATTACAGCTCTACGACGAGTCAGATTACTGTTTGTTTCCTTATCAGACAGTTCCAAACCCCAAGAAGTTTTCATAATGGCTAAACAAACAAGGGAGGCACCACAGACTTAGGGATACTGTACTACCGCACTGCAGGAAGGGATCATAGAATCATAGAATCATAGAATCATAGAATGGTTTAGGTTGGAAGGGACCTTGAAGATCATCGAGTTCCAACCCCCCTGCCACAGGCAGGGATACCTCTCACTAGACCAGGTTGCCCAAGGCCACGTCCAGCCTGGCCTTGAACACCTCCAGGGATGGGGCTTCAACAACCTCTCTGGGCAACCTGTTCCAGTGCCTCACCACCCTTAAAGTGAAAAACTTCTTCCTAATGTTTAATCTAAACCTGCCCTCTTCCAGCTTAAAGCCGTTCCCCCTCGTCAACCTACTAGGTTGACTAGGATCACCTACTCCAGTACAATCCTTCCTCCCCCACTTCTCTGCCTGGTCTTGCATGACCCTGCTGATCCCATGAATGCAGGAGTTATGTACTTCCTGCCACTCTCCTTCTGACTCCACCAAAACACCACAGAAAGATCATAAATTGCCTTTAGTCCCTCACTTGCAGTGGGGAAAAACTCACTCAGGCATCATATGACCACCCTGGGAATAAGGGTAGTGGTAGAGACTCAGCAGGGCTGGGTCACTCAGTCTGCAACACAGGACAAAAGTCAGAGGGGACGGTAGCTGTATTAACACGTCATGATTTCATTGATGTTGGTATAACACACATTCAGAATTATGTTACTCCTGTGGTATTTAGTCAAACCTCTCCACTATCACAAACACTTCCAAAAATATTTTATTATTTTCTCTGGACTATACATGTGTGAGGTTTTATTTCATTCGTCTTTGAAGTTGTCCAGTTCTACTTCTGACACTGTTCTTTGCATGTCAGTTGAACGTTGGTATTTAAATCCTGGCTGCACTCAAGCAAACAAAAGAGATTAGACTATTGAAATCTACTGTTTAGTGCCGTAGCAACCTCCAGATTGACTGAATAACATTAGAAACACTACCTGACCAAGTAATTTGTCCCATTCTGGACCGCTTGGTGGGATGTACCAGAAGCCCACATTGGTGAGTTCAGGCTTCAAAACCAACATATGTTTATTTCTCTGCTTAGGAAATCCCAAATCACAACAGAAACCTCTCCTGATCTTCAGACTGAAGTCAGAGGACTTGGCATATATTAAACAGTACCCCGCATGATTTTTTACTCCAAATAACATGCATTTTTCAGGAATTCTGTCTAGAGAACTATTGTTCTGACCAAGACTCATCATTACTACAAATCCATACTACTTGTTACCTTCCTCATCATGCTTGCTTTCTATAGAAATTCACATCTATTAGAACTGGAAAACGCCGAGTACTCTGGTCCTTATAAAGCAGAACATTAAAGCAGATGTTTAATGTTTAACTGTTGAGCTGTTCTGCCATTATGTGGACCTTAGAGCACAACGCCACACAGAAAACCGTCTGAATCTCCATTACACATGCAATGCTGCCATTTTAAAATGCTACCATTTTAAAAACAAATTATTCAGAACAGCAACAAAAACAAGGTCATATTTTAAGATTCATCTAGAATAAAAATACTAGAAAAAAAATAGCAGGGTTAAATGGAAGTGTTCTGTTTCAGCAACCCCAATTTTTATATTTTAAGCATATATTGCTATACAAGTAGTGAAACAAAAAAGTCAAAACACAAAAAGAATTTATTTTATCTTTTCAAGTTACCTTGATGTTATGAAAATAGTAAGTCTAGTTAACATAGTAGTCCTTGCGCACCTTCTTGCTTTTCCACTGAAACTTTTTCAAATAAGTAAAACACTACAAAATTATTTCATTTTTTTACTGCTTTGACAGGACACTATGATTTGGTTTAGTCAACATCTTGCAGGATCAACACCTTATGTGTCCCCAGTCAACTATCTTCTCCCAGCTGAGCACTAAAAATAATTCTGATTTGCTATCCTTAGCTGCAATACCAGCAGTGCTTGCTTTGTTTCTTCAAGAAATATATCTTACCATATGGACACAACAGTACACTATGATGCTTCCATTAAACAAAGAAGAAATAACAAAGTACAATGTTACATTAGCAATGTAACTGAGCATGTGAGAAGTAGAAGACAATATGTAGAGAGCAGAGTACAGAAAGATATTCCATTCATCCACATTTACCTCATCATCAAATACAAGCTCAAAGTTTTCTCTTGAGCTCAGTTCCTTGTAAAGGTACTCAGTGAGTTCAAGCAATCTGTTGATAAGAGTCTCATTGCCTGATGTTCCCTGTTGAATATTAACACATTTAGAGAAGTATTCATAGCAGTGATAGATATTCACTACATATTACATAAAGATGAACATGATTATAGAAAATTATAGGTTACGCTGACCTGACAACTTTGTGTTGTGCAGAATATACCAGAGTATGCCACCAATAGCTATATAAAAGTAAGAAACTGTTATGAAATAGAGCCATTGCTGAAATAAGCATTGTTTTTTTAATTAAAATAACCTAATCTATAAAGAAAATAGCCAGCTTAGATTGCCAGTCATGTGTGTCTATTTGTTTGGTTTTACCTTTTAACTGATACTATTATTTCCCATTTAGTGATTAATACAAGTCTGCTCCTTTAGCTACTACAGCACAGCTTTATGTATTTTAGGACTTAGCCTTATTCTCTATCTTAATAATTTCTGGATTTTTCTTACACATACAACTTGGTCTCATGAATTATAAATCATAAGTGAGAATTTTAATGTACCTTGATCTTACTATGGATTACTATACAACACTATTGTTTGTCTCTTCTAGGCAGAAAAAGAACCATACAACAATTATATTTTGTTAGTTTTGCTGTTTTTAATATCTACTTTACCTGCTACAACAGTTCTTGTCTTTGTTGTTTGTGCTTAAAGTATGGAAAAATAAGTGTGCACATTTTATATCCTATGTTTACAATTTCAACTTTTTTACGCAGCGTAGACTATTTTGTATGGGACATAATTTTGTTTACCCAACTCAAAGAAGCAGCTACCATATTCTAAATAAAACTAAAATTCCACACCAATGTATAACTATTTGGAACAGGAAAACTGGTAACACACTCTCAAGGAAAGTGACATAAAACATACATTTTGTTTTAAGCTTTAAGGGATGGAGATGTTTGGAAAAAAGGCTACACAAATAGAAGTGTGTAATGATCTTACATGGGAGGTAGGAAAAAATGCCTTCTTTTCCTCAAGTCCAGGTTGGACAAGGCTTTGAACAACCTGGTCTAGTGGGAGGTATCCCTGCCCATGGCAGGGGGGTTGGAACTAGATGATCTTTAAGGTCCCTTCCAACCTAAACTATTCTATGATTCTATGATTAAGTACCTCAGCCTTTTCCTTATCCCTGGTCAGTATGTTTCCCCCTGCATCCAATAAAGGATGGAGAACCTCCTTTGGTTAATAATGTATTAACAGAAACATTTTTTATTGTCTTTTATGGCAGTAGCCAGATTAATTTCTAGTTGGGCTTTGGCTCTTCTAATTTTCCCCCTGCATAATTTCATGACATCCTTGTAGTCCTCCTGAGTTGCCTGCCCCTTCTTCCAAAGGTCATAAACTCTTCTTTTTCCCGAGTTCCAGCCAAAGATCTCTGTTCAGCCAGGCCAGCCGTCTTCCTGACTGGCTCATCTTTAAGCACATGGTGACAGCCAGTTCCTGCACCTTTAGGATCTCCTACTTCAAGAACTTCCAGCCTTCCTGGACTCCTTTGCCCTTCAGGCCTGCCTTCCAAGGGACTCTGTCAACCAGGCTCCTAAACAGGCCAACGTCTGCCCTCCAGAAGTCTAAGGTAGCAGTTCTGCTGACACAGTGTCCTTACTTCTCCAAGAATTGAAAACTCTTCATTTTGTGGTTGCTGTGCCCAATACAGCCTCCAACAGTCACATCACCCACGAGTACTTCTCTGTTCACAAACAGGTTGAGCAGGATGCCTGCCTTAGTTGGCTCCCTCATCAACTTATATCTGTGATGAGAAATGAATACAGCTGCCCTCTTCTTCATGCTTTAAAAAACATGTTTACTCTGGATGAATGTTGTGAAGCTTGTCCCATACCAAAACAGGATTTCAATAACATTGACCTATGTTTTTGACTCAATTCACCTGTCCTTTGCCACTTACAATCTTGACTTGTACTTTAAACTGCTTTAGGATCTCTGAACTGTTAAAGACACCAGGTAAAGGAAAGATACTTGCTGAGAGTTTAGCAGCATGTTTAGCTTCACCATTAGGCGATACGGAACCTACAGGTTTTATTTTAAACAGGACACTTAATTCAAATAACTCTGGAGAGGGGAGAGGAACCCCACAGCCATATAATTTCTAATGTGGATGAAACTAGTAACCGTAGAATTGTCTAGGTTGGAAGGGACCTTTAAGATCATCGAGTCCAACCATCAACCTAACGTTGCCGAAACCACCACTAAACTATGTCCCTGAGGACCATGTCTACCCATTTCTTAAATACCTCCAGGGATGGCGATTCCACCATTTCCGTGGACAGTCTGTTCTAATGTTTGATAACCCTTAAAGACTGCTTCTTAATATTTCCTGCTGCACTCCAATTTAAAGTGTACTTTTATCTTTATTTTCAAATATTTATCAGTCTGAAACATTGAAAGAAGTTTGTTAAGTTTCTGGAACAAACCTGCATTTTTCAGAATCCTTTCCTACCTTTGCTTTCCACATTAACCAAAGCTTGAAGACATCAACATGTTGGCCACACTGAATTACATTGTCCCCTGTGACCAAAACTGTATCATACTGTTTATCTGGCTGGAACAGATAGCCTGAGTGCATCTGGTTACAACACTGTAGAGCTTCCTAGTAGAACAATACAATGGTCACTTTGAAGTGAAATATGTGCAAATAACTCTTTAGGAAAATTCATTTTTTTCCTTTCTACCTGGAGTATAAAAGAAAATTAGCAGGACTAAAAATCTCTCCTTGCTCAAAGCCACACCTCCATCAACTGAAGAGATATAAAACTTAATGAAGCAGTAAAAGGATCTTTCTGGCTTAAACCATGAAAATTCACAGCCAATCAAATATGTGAGGCAACATCATGTTTTGTTAATGGTGATCATTCCAAATTTGGCTTTCAGTCATATAATTTTACCTCTAAGACAGTGTTTTCTGTTACTCCTGTGGCTAAGAATGACAGCACAGAGCTTAGTAAACCTAACCATCAAGTAAGCAAGCCTGTCAACTTCTCATAATAGTATCTCATAGCTGAGTTAAGTCTATTTTCCATATAGTGTCAAGGTTAAAGACTCTAAACCCCTACAGATAATTAATGCACCCACTGCAACTTTATTCTGTGGCTTGCCTACATGAGAAAATTAGCGAGCATTTAGCTAGGCTATAAAACAATGCTACATTGCCCATGTGGGCTCCAAGCATCTCCACGAGAGGTTGGTTGCTGCATTTTGAAAGCTACCCCATCCTGAGTATTTGAAGAACTATTTGCATAGTATATTTGCATAGCATATTTGCATAGCAAATAGAAGTAACTAACATGCTGTAAATTTACACCTTTCCCTGCTGCATGTTGACTACTCCTTCAAATAAAGCTGCCAGACATACTGAACTCCACATAGTGTACTAAGGTACCTAGCAGTACAAATGATGATTTAACTTTTGCTGTCGTACATTTTGATTGCCAGGCATTTGTTTGGCAAGCAAGCTCTGCTGTTGAAAGAATGACAGCTTCCATAGGTATTTTAATGAAAAGGTGAGAGAAGTCAGTAGTCTGCTTTTCTGATTTATACAGAGACAATACTTAGAATAACAACTAACGCTGGGATCTGACAGAAGCCCTCTCAAATCTGTTAATTCAGTGTACTTGCAAATACTTGCAAGAAATTAGAAAAAGAAGCCTGAGGTTTTTTTTGGAAGAATCCCAAATCGGGTACTGTACCATGCAAACCTGATAATAATTCTGCCTTTCAATTTTAAATCTTTAAATTTATAAAAGCAGAAGTGAATATAAGCTTGGCTTACACAACCTTGAAGAACTATTTGCTCCTTTTTGTGGAGAGTTGTCTGAAATCCAGAAGTAGGCTCAAAGACATTGCATTACTTTTTAGGTATTTGCTAACAATATAATGCTTCTTGTGTGTCTAAGAATCCATTAAAAGACATACATCCATTTTATGCTCCTCTTGAGCCCTCTCAGTCTTTTTGAAACTGTTGAGAAGTGGATCTGACCACTATCCTTGCACACCTCTTCTCTACAGAGCATACCTATAGGGTAGTATCTCAAGAACACTCCTGGGAACAGGTTTCTCTACCCATCTGACACCAGTTGAATAGGAAAGCCTCTTGTCTTGACCATGTAATAGTTCTGCAACGGGAAACCTCAGCAATATAAACTCTACAGCAGAGGACAAGGTTGGCTACACAAGCTATCAGAAAGCTCCAAAGAAGTAGTTAAAACACTGATGTTTCTGTCCGAGCGGTAAGCCGGCTTTCATGCTTCTAGCATTAACAGGCCCTCAAAACTTGCTCACAGGAGTCACCCAAAGTGATAGAAAAGTGGGCCCACTCGTGTTACCTTTCTGCAGACAAAGAAGGCTGAACACTGAAGCGTAGCCCCCATCTGCTTGTGTGAATTCCAAACAGAATGGGCCATAGAAATCAAGTGTAATGTACAGCACTATCCAGATGTTAAAGGCTGCATCTCTCAAGTACTCCAGATTGTTCCCCTGCAGACAGAAGCTTATTAAACAGTTATATATGACCACCAGTTTACATAGCACATAATTTGTGCCACATTGTGAACAGCTATGCTGTTCACCCCAGTACAGTATAGACTCCCCAGACTAGACTGATAGTAAAAACAACATACCTTCACAGCAGCAATATAGGCTAATTTGCCTCAATTATAGGTTTTAAACTACTTGCATATACCCACGCAGCACTGTGGTCTACAGTATAAGTACACCCTGAAAAGGTTTATAGTTCTAGGTCAGGGTCACAGGATAACAAGTAAGGGTACAGAAATGGGGAGGCATCATCCTTAAGAAGAAAGAACTTCCAACAAGAAAATTGAAGGAAAAAGAGGGCCCACAGTTGATGAGGAAATATGTTATTGTGGGACATTTTAAACGGAAGCAACAGCTTGATGAAACTGTAACACTTGTGGCAGGAAAAGGAAATACATAGAAGATATGTTCAAGAAAAGTTTAATACAGCAAGATGGCAAAGAAAGCAAAGAGAGGCTGAGATGTTTTTTAAGGTGCCCGTGGGGTTTTTTTTGTGATTTTCTTTTGCCTTGTTTTTATTCGTTTTTTCCTAGATGCCAAATCTCATTGCATAGAGACAGAAAGCAGGGAGAGATTACAAGCAGCAGCAACATGGTGAGGATGACAAGAGAAAAAAAGATTATCTACTCTGGAAGAAAAAAACCCAAACAAACACCATGTTCTTGTGCTCACCTTTCAATGCCCTTGAGTTTAAAAGAATGTTTCCTAGATATTATCAGGCCACCACCCCATGCAGCCTGCATAAAATGATTGACTTGCACTCATAATAAAACAGGGAAAGATTTGCAACCATCATTAAATATTTCATTTTAGGAATATAAACTGTTCAATGAATTATTCAAGTATTATACAGAAAGACATTCAAACAGGAAAAGAAACTTACGTCTTACCCTCTTCTCCCAGCACAATTAGAGGACAAAACCAATATATTAAAAAATAAAGTGGGTCAATGACAAATGGCAAATATTATGAAGGGCTGCACCACACCAGTGGATTTCTATACCATTCTGTTATTTATTATAGCAGATAATAAACCGGTTGTATTTGATTCAGCCTATAGTTATACAAATAGTCCTACTGGATTGAACACAGTTTAATGCATCAGTAAGATGAGCAGGATTTCGCACCATAACAAGAATTTAAATACACCATGGATTGTATTCTGGTGACCTTTATACCAATCCACATTTCACTACTTTCAGTGAAGGTACGATTTCATATGAAAGTAAGTTTAGTCTTTAGCTACAAATAGTCGGGTTATATGAGTATAAGAAAAGAATTTGCCTCTATATTCTTTATTCACTGTAATCATCCTTTTCAATTATCTTGAGCTCCCACCTCTGAAGTACCAAAGCAGTACCAAAGTACCCATCAAGCAGCTATCAGAGCAAGGCAGGTTTACAACAAATTTTCCTATTTTTCCCCACATAATTAGTCTGACATATTCTTCATATTTTGTAGAAATTAGAATATCTTTACAGGACACAGTGATTTCAGTGGAATAAGTTCATTATACTTCTATTATACTGTCACTGTACTATGAAAGAAATCAATACTAATCACATTAGCATTCAACTGGTTTTATGTGTAACAGCCAATACTTCCTTAAAATGGTTTCCTAATATGAGTCATGCAAGCCTATTTATAGCATCTATCTAGAAGTTTTCAGGAGGGGTGAATGGACTAGAGCTCCTATAAACTTCAAAACTTGGAAAAAAAAAATAAATCACACTATTAGGAAACACAGAACCAAAACTGGCAAAACATATAAACCATAATTACTCATACTACGTTACAACAGGAGCAACCACCCCAAAACAAAACTAGCTACTTTCCCCCCTACACCTACACAGTTATACCAGAGCTAAGAATTTTGTTTAGGAAGCATAATCAACTTTACTTTGTTACAAGCCAAGTATCCTGAAATTGAAGGGTAAACTGAATGACAACGCTGAAGACAGACAGTAACGCAGGAGCTCAAATGTTGTATGCTGCACAGGTAGTGTGTTTAATTTTTGCAGTCGGCTTATCTGATGCAAGAAGAACTGTCTTAGAAGTGGGATGTGCTATATTACTGCATGAGTGCAGGCAACCTTTTCTGTAAACAAGCACAACCTATACTGAAAGATTATATCCTCTTCTGTATTTTTTTCCGATAGCATCCATTAAGGCAAATAGGCCATTCATTTCACAATCTCAGGAAAGTGCTACCTACAGAACTAATTCCAGTTTTTAAGCTTATGAGAATACCAAGCATTATTTCGAGAAAGCCTTATTACTTCCACATGCATCCAGAGCTTGTGCTTCTCACATATGTCAGCAATGTCAGAAAGTGGATCAAAGGCTCTATAAATGGTGGTACCAGCAGTGACACTGATAAAGTGGGATGTGACTGTGAAAGTGATAGAAGATTTTGCAAGTCCACATGACCTCAAAAACATCTCAGAAAACATATTATGCTTTCCTCAATCTCTAGGAGAACTTATCTCTATAATTAATAATGAAGAACATTCTTCTTTACTATCCCATCTCTTCCAATTTCTTAAATTCCTACTCCGTTTCAGGGTGAACTGGAAAAAAAGGGTGCCCTTCCAAAAAAGATAAACACCCCAACAATATGACACCTATCTGTAGGACTGCTTTTATTTGTGTGTGAAACAGTCTTATCTATCCATCACACAACATAACCCAAGTATCGTCTTCCGTCAGAAAACTCACATTACTTTTAATCAGAAGCTATCCAAAGACACCACAAACTCTTAAGTGCTTTTGCAAATGTAGATCCTACTCCTGCTGTGGTGGTAATGTAGCTGAAGAACATTTTCTGAGCTTTCTTGGCTCTCCACCCAAACACATATGCAGGTGTTTCAGCAACATGAAAAACAATTGAACAGTAACAATAACAAAAGCCCCCCTTTCAGATCAACCCAAAATGAAATACTTAAACTAAAATTATTGCATTACTCAATGCTTACTTTTTTAAATAGCTTTGCTGTGAGCCAACACAGGGTCAGCATGTTTCATTTAAAAATATATCAAAGTGAAACCTTTAAAATTTTCCTCCATTTGGAGAAAACTGACTGAAACAGCAGGCCAGAATTTGACACTAATTCATAGACAGTTCTCATTCTCTTCAAAAACAGATTTTTCAGCTATTTTATTTTGGGGGCGGGGGCAGAGCAATATATATACACACATATATACATCCCGCTCTGTCTTTTACAATCAATGTCAATGACAATTTTATGTGAGTTAATGCTGCCAGATGTCAGATAGCATTGTTGGATTCAGCTCCACATTAACATAAAAAAAATAGAGTGAAAACAAACTCCTGCCTTTTGATTTTCAGTATTTCAGCCTCCAAATCAGCTGGAATCATTTTCCCAGTGTCAAATATTGAGGGGAAAAAAAAAAACAAAAACAAAAATAACCCAAAGAGAATAGTGTCATTTATTCTTCTGATTAGTCTTTAAATAGACCCGAAATCAGGTATCAAATTCTATTTTTAAGACTATTCATAGTACCCTAACTATATTCCTTACTATTTACCACGCTATTAAGTTAATGTCACCTGCAAATTTTACCAGCTATAATTTCATGTCATCATCAAAACTGTTGAGAAAAATATAAAACTGCATCAGAGGAAGAACCGATTCTCAAGTTCACCTTCCATCAGTCCCTTTTTTTGTCCAAGAACTACTTACACTTTAGTAAGAAGCCACCCTGTGCCATTTGCGCATGGAGATCCCTACAACCCTTCCGCTGGCCTTTGGTGGCTCGCTGGGTGTCTCGGCCTCAGCCCTGCGCCCGGGACGGACCACGGCGCCCAGCAGCCACCCGCGCCTCCTCCCTGAGGTAAGCTGGGTCGGCAGGAAGAAGCTGGGGCACCAGTTTGCTGATCAGTACTGCTTCACGGGGCTGAAGCCAACCTTTTCCTTAATTTCCCTAATATTTGCGGTAGGTGTGGGTGCCCCGGTGTTGGCAGTGGGTGCTGCCCCGTGCCGGACACAGCCGGTTCCAACGGCCCCACCGCAGGGCACAGCTGAGCCCCTCAGCCACGGGCGGGCGCCGCGGGGAAAGCCTGTGTCAGAAAGGGCAAAACGCTGCCCGGCAGCCAGGGCTGAGGGAAACCGGGTGAGAAACAGCCCTGCGGGCCCCGAGGGGAGAGCAGGAGGAGGGCAGGAGGTGCTTCAGGCACCCCTGGGAGAGGGGAGAGTCCAGAGTCCATCTCAGTTTTGAGTATCAGTGAAGAAAAGTTAGAGACATGAGAATGTGCTAAGTTTCCAAATTGCTTGTCATGTTTCAACCTACAGATTCAGAGACTGAGTTGACAGATTCAGTCATTGAGGCAACAGGGAGTGGAGGCGTCATATATTTGTAACCATTCCAAAATAAAAATAACCGTGATAGACAGCAATATTAAAACACAGCACTACAGGGAATACTGCATATTTTTTTTTTCCACACATCTCAGCAATACTGTTGTTAACTGACAATAAGCAGGATGGCCAGTATCGGAAGGAAAAGGGCGGTATTGGATATGTGGCTTTAAAGCCAGAAAAGCGCTTCCACCCAATTGGTCCCAAATATAACAGTGTATGACAACTTAGAATCCAAATCATGGGTACAATCCTACATGAAGAGGCATAAATGAAATAACCCCTTAACTGAGAGACCTAAAGCCATTTGTTTGCTCTCTGGTTCTTACCTCGGTTGGGGGTAAGCAAAATTGAAAAGGCAAATATAAACGTATCAGCTATCATAGAAAAAAACTGGAAAGACAACGTCAGATGCTGTATCAGCTTTGCAGGAAGAAGTGGCACAACTAGCTAAGATCACTATACAGGGTAGGGTAGTAAATGGTATGATTCTTGCATCCAAAAGCAGGAGCGTGTACCGTCCTGAACACTAGTTAATGTGTTTATATGGACCAATGTGGCAAAATATCTCCCAATCTTAACGAAATTTGGAAAAAAACTTAAAGTCTTGCATGAGATTCAAAAGGATGACACCACATACGGATTTTCTGGAGTTTAGCATTGGCTGACTGCATGGATGCCTGACCTGAACCTATGGCTGAAGAAATTAATAGGAGTAGGGATCAAGGAATTATTGACATTTGTATGTATTTATGTACTGATAAAATGTATATGGAAATGTTGCACTACTTTGGGAAATCAAACTTAGGAGAAAGTGAGACATATAAGGAAGAGGTGTAAAGCTCTCCTTTATACAGTCTCAAAGGGGAGAATTGGCGAATAATGGTTTAAGGTTATGGTGACATTGTTTAATCTAAGATAGAGTGCACTGGGATAATTAAATCTAGGGAAGAAAGGATGGGAGTTATAGACATATATCACATACATTTCTGAGAAGTGTCACACCATCCTTGAAAACCAGTATCATTTTCACATTAATTAGCAAACTCGGCAAAATCCCCCAAACTGGTGCACTGAAGTTAAACTATCTCATTATAATCTCATTACAATGTGAATGAAATGTGGTGAAATACAATGTGGTGAAAACCACACCTCCTAGCTAGAAAGAGCCCCCTACTCAAATAAGCCCTGTAGCGTCTGAACTCTCACAGTGAATTTAAAAGGAGCTGGGCTGTTAAGTTGAGGCAAGAAAGAAGCTAGCCAGTGGCTGGCTAGGAGGTGCCAATATTAGATATAGCTGATGCATTTAGCTGTATAAATACCTACTGCAATTTTAGCTAGGTGTGCCAGCTTTGTGGAGTTACCAACTAGCATTCATCTCTGTGCAGACATGAAATAAACAAGTACCTTGACTCTGTGTGTTGATCGGCTTCTTGCACACCAGGTAAAAAAACCCAGATTTGGGCCAACAATACTTATTCTCCTTTACCACATGTTTTCATGGACAGAAGCAACACCACTCAGTTGCATTTTCTTTCTCCCCTCTATCTCAACGTCATGTCATATGATATCATAGAATGGTTTAGGTTGAAAGCAACCTTAAAGGTAATCTAGTTCCAAGCCCCCTGCCATGGGCAGGGGCACCTTCGACTAGACCAGGTTGCTCAACCTGGTATGTATTTCCACACATCATATAACTGTAGCCATCCTCCATGCTGGAGAGCAACAAAACAGGGAAAAATACACCATCTGGAAATGCTTCAGTTTGCTCTGTTTTCTCAAAGATGAATGGGGTCAAGGAGCCAAGGAGAACCTACCGCAATACTTTGAACTTCTGGATTTGGGGTGGTGGGAACATGTGTGTTGCGGGGTGGCAGTTACCGTCTTAAATGTCTAGGACATCTCAAACTTAATAATCCGATTGTGCAAAAGAGGATAAACCTTGAAGTAGAGAGTGCCACAGAAAGGAATGCTGCTTTTTAAATACAGACACACTACAAACTGAGTTCTGTGTAGCTTTCACAAGATGCTGCATTAAGCAAAGAAGAAAATGTGAAGAAAGGTATCAAAGTTTAAACACAAACACTTGGTTCTCATCCATTACGTAAGATCTAAGAAACAAATAGACCTCCACTGATCCTGCCCTCTAATTTTGTTTCATGATGTTTCTCACCAGAATTTGACAGCACACTGGGCATCAAACAGTTTGTAAAGAGCGCAAGGTGAGGTGTTTCCGCCTCACAAGTCTCCCAGTTTGCATTTTGACAATGCCAGGAAATAATAAAGAATTCAGTAACAGGTGGTGTGGGTGTTGCTTTTTTTTTTGCTTTTCAATGAAACATAACTTACATATTCTTTTAAAAAGAAAAAGCCTGAAGCAGAACTAAAGAATTGTGCCCTAAAGCCCTGCACATATTCCAAGAGAAAATAGAAAAGAAATATGTCTGTAAACCTCTCCTTGAAACCGCTACTGTATCTGTTCTACTGGTCTTATGCAGAGGACAGAAGGTCACATTCCAGTGAGGAGAAAAAAAAAAAAGAAAACCTTCTAAACAAAACAACAGTGGTCTAAAATGAAAGTAATTCAGACAGGCTGAACATGATAGCGGGTGCTTGGACAGAAGCTCAGAAGAAGACAGACTGCAGCCAAGCCTGCCCTAGCTTAAGAGGCCAGTTCCCCACCATCTGTTCCAGTGCACTCAAATCCTTTCATTTGGAATGCAAAGGTAGGTCTCTTGTCCTCCCACCTGTGCCCCAAGGAGGCACTCTGATATGAGCAAGGGCCTCCCACCCCACCCCAAGCTCCTGGGTTGCTTCTCTCCCAACAAGACTAATGTGTTACAGGTAGGAGCACCTGGGCAATTATCACACCCCTGGAAAAGCTGAGATAACAGAGGAGGAATCTATCTTATCCCACATCAATTTTCTTCCCCATGTTTCCTGAAATGGCCGAGGAACTCATTGCTCTTCGCACAGAAGGTGGCAAAAACACCCAGTCCTATTCGCTGCCCAGAACTCTTTCCACCACCTTGACTCATACTGTTTTCTAGAGGCAAATAAACAAAAAGATTGTGAAATATATCTAGCAGAGTTCTATACTTTTTACTCCACTTTTTCCTCAGGCACAACAGCCACTTTTTACTTGAACTGAACTGGGTAAGACCTGAAGGAAGACCTAGAGAAAACAACTTGTAAAACCGAATCCTGTTTTTATGAACAGTGAATTTTCTTCAAGACAGGCAGAGTTCGTTTTATAAAATAGGATTCCTGCTAGGAGACAGAACCAAAGGCACACTGCATCAGAGGAAGTTAAGTGCAACAAAATATTCGTGATAGGCATGGCCTGTCTTACCTTTTATCACACTTCACTGCAGTTACATTATCTGTCCCAATTCCAAGAACCACTGCTGCTTTCTTCAGTGAATAATGGCTCTTAAATATAAAGAACAAAAAGTTTGAGGAAGCTCTAAATGTGGTCCTGCATGCACAAAATATTAATGGTATATACATACATATATATTTACATATGGTACACATTCCTTTTCATTCTTCTGTCCTGAAGAAATACATTGTGCATGACTCAGTTATGTTAAAATGCCAGCATTAAAAGAGAGTCCTGTTAAAGTTCACCAGTGTTCTGTTCGTTTGTGTCTTCAGCAGGAGCAGCAACACATCCTTCAGAAGAAGCTGTGTCTTCTGTAATGCATTCAGTTGTGCTACACTGTACCATGCCATGTACGAAGACAACAGTTTTTCCTCAGATAGTTTCATAGTGCATTCTGATAAGAAGGTCACATATGTGTGTATATATGTATTTAATTGTAGATAATTAAGTTATGCATGGTACTGAGCAATTTACTAAACAATTTTACTCAGTAACAAGGAAGAAACAATTTTGGAATGTTCCTTATAATTCATGATAGCATTATTACTGAGCAAGACTATCATATTGCTATACAATATCATTAACCATTTAAATTATAGAAGCAACACAACATTTGTATCATGAATACTTACTAAGTGGCATCATGAATACTTAAGTGGTGGGTTACTTGAATGTTGGTTAGTGCAGTTAGTCCTAAAGCCATAGGTGAAAGCACCGAGATGTATAACTACTTAGATTTTCTCAAATCAAACAGGAGGTTTGTATAATATAAAGGGATAAGTTTATCTGAGCTATTCTCCATTGCTTTTGTTTCGGTAATAATATCCTTGACTTTAAAGTGGAAAACTAAAACCATTAAAAACTTTGCTGTTTTATCTCACACCTTCACAGTGACAAAAAAAAAGCAGGCAGATGGGGACCATTGCCCTCTGAAACCACAGCCCCAAACCACAGCTGAGGCAGCAGCATCAGGGTGACACTCACCATCACCCCTCCCTACAGCTACAAGGTCACACTGTTCCTCTCCACACATTTGCAGGGAGGCAGTCAGTCACCACAGAGGGCTGTCACGGTCCGTTTGGATCTCTCAAATTTACAGGACAACATACTCTGGTTTAAACTTAATTTCATGAGCTCATTAAGAAATATGACAATCAAACATGACAAACTAACACGACAAACAGCTCCATCCCTTTTGCCCAGACTAATCTATCACGTGAATTCACTTATTCACCATTCAAGTCACGAGGTTTCATAACTTATAACCCATAACTCAATTTGTGCACTGTTCTGGTTTGAGCAACACAGGACTAATTTCTCTTCTAATACTTAGGAAGACTGCTCTTTTACAAGACTCTAGTGTCTGAATTTGTGAAAATATTTACTTTAAAGCCAACTATGGTATGTGGGTTTCAAGGTCTCAGTGTTTCCGAGCTCGCCAGGTGCAAGGATGAGGAGTGAGACCTGGGCACTTGACCCAAGCTGACCAACAGGATTATTTCATACCATGAACCTCACATTCAATATAAATTAGAAAGTTTGCTGCAAATTGCTCTCTCCCCCTTGATGGCTGCCGTTCTGAGAACTTCTTGCCCTGGTGCCAGACCCTTGTGGCCTTCCCTTCCTCTGGAAGCCATAGCGCTCGCAGTGTCTGACATTTGCTGTCCACTGCTGGGAGCGCACATCTTCCTACTGAGAGAATTGTCTGAGTATAATCCTTGTGTATTTTGTACTGGTATTGGGATCAATATTGGTTCTTTAGTGCTATTAATGTTAATTATTTATACTTATCCTATTAAATCTGCTTATATTTCAGCCCCTGGGTTTCCTTGTTTTTTCCCCCCCATTCCCCTTCCCGGGTAGGGGAGGGGTCATCGAGTGATAGAATGATTGTCTAAACAACAATAAATTGTTAAGGGTTTCTCAAATCATAACGTGCTTATGAGGAAAAAAAAAAAGTTACCTAGCTGATGGTGAGAGCGCTCATCCTTCCTCCTCTGTAACAGTGTTGGCGTACCCTGTGTAACATCAGGAAGGATGAAAGCCTCAGCAGTCCACCTGCTGTGGGATCCACTTCAAAAGCTTTTGAGTAAGCTGATTTTTCTACCTTCCAGCTTGGAGGTTTAGTCTATACCACTTCCATAAGTTAGCAGACTGACGAAACTGCCAAAGATGGAAAGCAATTTTCAGGTCATAATGGTTGCATAACGGCCCTTTAGCTCTTTCTGGCCAGCTGTCCTGCCTATGTGGTGCTCTCACTTTGACCTAATGATGTTGCTCCCAGCATACATCAGGCCTTTGCCTGAGCTGTGTTAGCCAAAATCTCAGCAGGAGTTGAGTGAACAGTCACAAGTGAATGGCACATCCATCCCACATCCATTGCTGCCGGAGGGTGTCCTGGGAGAGTCCCTGAGGCAGGGCTGGGAAGTCAGAAGGCAGCAGCACAGCTTGGCCATCCAGCTGGCTGTGCAGCACCCTGGTCCTACCAGGCAGATTCTCACACTTTGGAAAGAAATGCTCGAGTTTTGCTGATGCTGTTCAGACCATCGTGTCAGCTTTTACACACCCAGAGGGAATTGCTTGCTTGCTGTCACAAATCCCTCTACTCCCTAACCTTTGGTGAAGGCCAGGCCCAGACAGCTCTGAGCGAAGCCCATTCAACTTGGCACACAATCCACCCAACTTTCTCAGCTTGGGTTCAAACCCCAGAAAGCTTTTCAGCACATATCACAACTCTTTTAAAGGTATTTTCAGCAGGAAGACAAGACAAGCACGCAATGGCTTGGCCAAAATGGCTGGAGGGCAGAGCGATGTCACCCAGATACCCTCCGTGTGCATTACCAGTACATTGTTTATGCCACACAGCTATGAGTAGGAGCAGCCCGGCCACATGCTCACCCATCTTTGCCCCTGATACAGGTGTGCTGCGCTCTCCATACTTCTTCATAACAGAGGGCTGAGTGTTTCTCGTACTAAACAATCAGAACAAAGGCTTTTTTTATTATTATTAAAAAGGACAAATAAATATAAATTAAATAAAAGGACTTAGTGATACCACAGGGTTCAGGACCATCTGACAGTTTTGGCAGCTGTTTATTATCAGCAGGGGAAAAAAAAAAGTCCTGAAAAGAATACTCCTATGCTTAATTCTGATATTCATGTTACATATCAATTTCTTTCAGCTGAGAATAAGCTTACTTTTGGAATGTCTTTATGTCTTTGTAGTGCAAAAAAAAATTAATCAAATTCAACATTAGCAGCATATTTTTTATTGAAATTAAATGTTTAATTCAAACAAAAGGCTGTTTGATATTCTTATTTGTAAAGAAAATAGACATACTTGGTTTTGGCTGATGAATAACCATTTTCTTCCTACTCTTTGAAACTGTCAAAATTACAATGACTAGGTAAAAAAGGAAAGAAAAAAAAAAAAAAAATCACTGTGTGCCCATAAGGCTAATTTGCTAATACAGGTCAGCAAGATATTTTTGCTCCTTCTCTTCCCTGCAGTAGCAAGCAGGAAGAGGGTCAGTTTAGGGACCTGCCTTCAGGTAACAGTCACTTGTAGGCTATGTGCTTATGCAGACCATGCTCTTCCGTGCAGACCATCGTATGATTTAAGGATCATCTAAGGTTCAAGTACATGCAGGATGTGGATGCTTACATTAAACATCACAATCCAAGAGACTCAGAAGCACATAGCACCGCAGGCTAAAATGTAGGACCAGAGTTTCCTCAATCACTGAGAATATTTTTCCCCACACACTACAAAACATTTGGGATTTTCAGAAATCACAGGCTGTGCACTCTGACACAGGCATTACAGCACTTCTCACTGACGATATGCCACAGGCAGGCAGTTTATGAAGCCTTACTGCAGCGAGATGCTTACATGTTCAGAAACAAACATCACAACACAACCATGCCTTTAGTTTTAACCTCAGGGAAAGACTTGTAGCAAGCCAGCAAAACACTGTAGAGGTTTGATATGGTCTCACCTAATGGCACGAAAATGACAGGAAGAGTTTTGTGTAGTTTATTCTTTTGCAAAATCTGACCATTACGTTCTTGGAGATCTTGGGCCAGGATCCTCAGTTAGCGTGAGCTATCACTGCTCTTCCAACCATGTACAAATTCCCTAAGAAGCAAGAGACTAACTCTCCAAATGCTTCCCATGCTGCCTGCTTTCATAGTCTGCCACCTGACATCAGATCAGAGGATTTCCTCTCCACTCTTTAGCCCATTCTGTACTTCCTCAATTTTGATAAATGCTGGAAAACTTAGTTTGGGACATGGGAAGTAAAGGATTCCCCCCCCGCCAATTACTTATACAGTTGTACTTCCTAGGCCCATTTGACCCTTTTCGTCTTCCTTCACACATCAAGTCCTAGATTTTAGCAGAACAGCAAAGCATCAAAGAGGAAGAAATAGTTGCACCCAAGTCATTGTCACTGCAGTTCATACCTTTTAAAAAGTTTCCTACTTTGTATTATTGAGGTTGATTTCTCATAGCCAATTGAAAAAAAATTTAGTTCTAGTACCTCCAAATCTGGAGGTGATCCTATCTGGGATTATTTAGGCTGAGAAAGTATTTCACCACATTTTTACAGTATTTTTCAGTTGTCAAAATTTGTGTTGAAATTATAAATAGTATTTAGAGAATAAAACCAAAGTTATCTGCCTTCAAAACAGTCCCACCTCTGCTTGCTTCTAGATTAAAATGAAAGTACAAGTTATTGCCTATCTTATTGCAAACTTTTTTGCCCTCTCTAAAACTCATCCTCCTCTAGAGCCTGATATACAAAGTCTCTCTCAATTGAGTGGGGCTAGAAGGCTTCATGTGCTGACATAATGTATAAACAGGGTTAATTACCTTGCTCTACTTACCTGGAGAAAATATGCCACCTGCTCCAAATTCCCTCCATCCAACCATTTAATGCATTTTTTTCAGAAGAATCTGTTCTGTGATAGCGAACACAGGAGCTATTTCACATGTAAACCTGTATACACAGGGTTTTTTTTGTTGTTTTTATTTTTGTTTGTTTTTTTTGTTTTTTTTTTTTTTTTTTTTTTTTTTTTTACACAAAACCAGTAGCTTATTATAAGAGTATTTCATGATACAGGAGAAAACTAAATGGAGGTTTTGATTTAGCAAGAAAAGAAAGTTAATATTTGCTTTTCTGCAGAAAAGAAAGATGCTGCATTTTTGATAGACAGACATGTTAAGGGGTCGGCATACAGTCTGCAATTGTACCAACTGCTTCTAAAAACTGTAGTTCTCATTCAGGTTTTTTGCTACAAAATTTACTGCATTTTTGTGACCTGTGAACTATAGCTCACTGGACTGAAATATTCTAGCATTTCATGGCCATACTTCCAGTTATTTTTGCTGCAAATTAACACAGGGCTGTGTAGCACAGGCTTTGTGCCACATCATCCCATTTGAGACACTCTGCGTGGGGTTTGTAGTGATGTTGAATGACTACAATAACCCCAAACCATCAAGTACCGATTTAAGGTAAAATTACAGTCCTGTCAATTTATGCTCTGTGCAGTGAGGGTGTTTGACAGCTACCTGATACGTGTTACAGAGGGAGTTAAAAATTCTTTAACCAAAACTGACTTGTAAGAGACAGAGTCAGGAAAGCAACACTGCCTAATAAGGTCTATTTAGTATACGGATATTACCATTCAGTACCAGCCCACTTCACCATACAACTCCAAACAAGTCTGAAGACAGACACAGCTCCTAGCCAGTAATGTAAGTATTTACATGGGGTTGCTGAAAGGCTTGCAGGCTGTTGTCTGTCACCTCTAATGCAGAGGACGATGCACTGTGTTGGCAAAATTGAATTACATAACATGCAAAAATACTACACTATTTGAGGACTTGCATGTAATTGAAATCAGTTTTACTTAGTTTACACTGCTCTATTAGATTACAAAGCCAAACAGATTTTTACCTGAAACCAGATTTGAGAGGTGTTTGTAAGATGTAGTTATGCACTATTGCTTAGTACTAGAGCCGAATGGAATGTTTTCTGCTTTTCCTTTAATTGAACTTTCCTGTAAACTTTCTGCCTTTCAATTATTTTAAAATGTGGCTACAACCAACCTGATATAACTTTATTCAATACAGACTTACTAGACATGACACAGAAGCAGTGGTGTTTTCTAGTTAAAACGAAGTCTGTAACAAAGCAGTCCTATAAATTTAGCTCAGAACATAAGAGAAAATAATTATAATCTAACCAGCCCAGATTAATGTATCACACCACCACCTAAACTGACCAGGATAACCTCAGCCATGAGGTAACATGCAGCATTACAAATTTTATTTGGAGGACAAAAATCAGAAGCCGAGTTTTAAAGCCAGAACAAAAAAAACCTCCGAAACTTTGGGTAGCAGTCTGGGTGGCTTCTTGGCCTTCTGTGTGCATTTTTTTTTTTCCCATATGTCCAAGTTTGCCTAGAGTGCAAAGATTTAGGCTAATAAACAATAAGTGATGTTTGCATGCCTGATGATCAGAATGATGCTCAAATTGATTATAAACAGTGGCTTTGCTATCACCTATGAAGGCAAATGCATGGTTAAATTAATTGGAAACACCAGAAATGAAAAATGGGAGCTCACACACCAGTCACATTTTTTACCCAGCAGATTATACTACAGCCTGTCAAAAGGGACTGAGATACATTTTCAGTCCTTTGCACAAAAAAAATTCCCTATCCAAATACAAGTAGTTCAACTCCGAAGGAGGACTGTTTACATACTCAAAACACATGACGGAATAAAATTAGTAGACTGGGTCTACAGTCTTTGTCTGATATTAATCAAGAAGTGTGGCATAGATGAGAAGCCTCATAATCCCTTTTCAAAGATTATCAGGCAAAGTAACATTATTAGTTAAAAATGACCACATCCACACAGCCTTAAAGAGGAGAAAAATGTTATCACATACATAGACTCTGCATACTTCTTTCTCTACCTACCCTTTCCAAAGGGAATTGTGTGTACAATAATTGTCCATATTTCTCTGCTCTGATTAGTTCCATTTTTTGTGCACATACCGAAGAGCTAAAAGGATATTCAGATCCGGAATAAGAGGTAGGAGCATTGTTTATTGAAACCTGAAAACCATTGGCTATTTCCATGAACATAAACTTATTCCTGCATCTCAAAAATAATTAAAAAAAACCCAAACAAAACCTAAGCCTTTTCTCAAAGACAAGTAAGCATACATTGCCTTCCCCTCCAATACATCACAAACAACTCGAGTTTTATGCCTGGGGATCTAAGGTATAATTCTAGGAGGGAAAGAATATCCTGTTGGTGCCTCAGCTAAGCCTGCAACCATCAGTTCTTTCCTCTGTTTCCCTTAGCAACTGTGGAAGTACTTCTCATTAACCCTGTTATTTCTTTTCTTATAAAAGCACTTTTATATACTCCTTTTTTAAATACTCTTTTTTTTAAAATACTCCTTTGTATTTATTCTATCTCTTAGCACTATTAATTTTCTGCAAGTAGAACATATTTGCTGATTCTCTCAAGACCACTTCTGCTCTATTCTTACCCACTCCCTGCTTCTGAAAAGCTGTATTTTCAGTCCTGAATTCTATCAGAATATCTTTGACAAAAGTTTGCCTTTTATTCATTATTCTTTCAAGCAGATTAAAAAAGAGAAAGTTATTTAAGGACAAATATTTAAGCAAGCTTTGTACTAAAAACAATATTACAAAGAATTTGGGGGGGAGGGTGTAGAGATTTCATGTGTACTTATATACACGCACACACAGGTATAGCCATATGTATGTGGGGCTTTTACAGGGAATTCATTAAACAAAGGGGTTTAGGTATACATCAATATAGCAGAACCAGTCACATACACGCTATAGTTTAGATTTCTTAGGAGATTCTTTGGGTAAAGCTGTGGCAGAAGGTCAATTCACCCTTTGATGAACCTGCTGTGTTCCCTTTATATGGGCCTACAGTGTTTTTTCCCCAGTCAAGAAAATCTTACATGCAGTTATCCCATCGGGGTCAAACATCCTAAAATATTAATTCCTCATGTATCAGTCCTGCACCTACAGTTTCACAGTGCAGAGCACAGAAATATTAGAAGTTTTGATCTGCACGAACAGCAGATTTTAATTCAGCGCATTTGCAGAGGAATGCAGTATTTCTTCCGCATAGCGCACTCAAGCCAAACATGTTAATATTAGTTGCTATTAACCAAGATGTAAAAGATGGGTATTCTAAGATAATTGTCTACAAATATACTTTCTGCCAACAGTCATGGATGCCCTGAGCAGACGTCCTGCAGGAAGTAAATGGGGAGCACTTTCAGAAGCCACTGCTTTCAGGGAAGGATCTCAGCTAAAGCTGGCTGCCCTGCGCTGGCAGAGCAGGGGTCTCACCTGTACTATTTTGTTGTGCGTGCCCCTTGCTGAGCAGGGGGGAAGTGAAGATAGTCGGGAAAGGAACACTTTAAACAGGTGCTGTCCACCACTGTTAAGAAACAAATGTACAACCACACCTTGGGTTTGTTTATCTGTGCCAAGAGGTCAAGATATAGAAGTAATTGCTATAATTTCACTTGCTACAGGAGACTGGTATTTACAGTATGTACATGTTAGTATTCACTGTGGCTGTGAGCCATTCCCCAACTAGACCAATAATGTCAAGGTCACTAAAAAGTTGATTGAAGTAGCAAGGAATTGTGCTGAAATGATAGGCAAGCAAACCAGATTCTGCTAACAGATAGTTTTCTCAGCACAGTCTGTCTTTTGTGAAGTGATTACTTAAAAGGATGTGAAAATCAATATGGGACATGAAAAAGAGTATGTTTCATGATAATGTTAGGCAAGCCAGGCATTCCTGAGAAAAGGCTATAACAGCGGCTGTAAAGCATTAGGCAGCATTAAAAAAATTAAATTAATCAACTAAATTTAATATCTACATCAGGATGACACATAAGTGTTTGCTGAAGTTATTCATTTTGGCAGATGTTCAGAAGCATCCTATTTTCTTTAGGGCTAGAACTCCATATGTCCTTGAATATCCAAACAAAACCAAATGGTTTTGCATCTTTCTTCTCCTTCCTGGACTGTACTGAGGTAAGGACTGTGCTCTACTTAATGCACCTGTAAATACAGAGGACAAGATAGCTGAAGATATAAAGTAAAAAAAATGGACATGGGAAATCAGAAAAGCATGTCATAAACAATGCCTTAATGAAGAGGGGAAAATGAAACAATACAAAAACCAATCCAGTCCTGCAAAAGCATTTCTGTTTCAAATAACGTTATCATTAATGAGGGAGTAAGGGAGGCAGCATATTCCTCCTTCTTTTACAGGTACATATCAAAGTTTAGCATTTAAGTAATACTTCAAGTAGTGTATTTAGGAGCTTTTTTCCCCCCCCACTGATCACGCAGAGACCCCTAAATGAGACAGCTTAAATAACTCTTCTGATACGTTAAGTGGTCCCAGAGTAGTACACCTCTTCCCACCAAATGTCTTCTATAGTAACAAAACCTTTTCAGAGCATTATGAAAATTACTGGAAATACAAAATTGCCACAAAATATATACCACACATTTGATAAACCCCAGATTTTCATAAAAATCTAGTTCAGACCATGAATCAATATTTCACACATCCATTAAGTGATGTGACAATGAGGCATGTATGTCTTTGCTACTTCACCTGTTTTGACTTCGCATTTTATGGTGCCCCTATAATCAGCAAGTATTTGTTCCATGGGCTCTGGCAGGTCAGACAGCTCCAGGTTGAACCCTTCGAAGCCTTCCAGAAGCTGATGCAGATGGTGAAAGTCCACTATTTTCTCCACCATAAATTATTTTAAAGTAACTCAGGAGAATATCTGCCACCTCAAACAAGAACCATTTTGTGAAGCCTTCAGCATTTTTAGCAGGTAACAAATCTAGGCAGAAACGAAGATAACATGCAAATCAGTGTTAAGCTTTATCAGCTCAGCCAGGCTGGTCAGAGACTGTTTTAGTGACTATGAATATTCTGCTCAGTTTCTCCCTGTATACCCATTTCACAGGCAAACAGGAATGCAGATATAACACAACAGTGACGAAAGGGAAAAAAAAATGGTTAAGAACATAGGGCTTTAGCACATGAATGTTTTTACAACACGCGTAATTATGCTGTACTTCTTGCTTCTGGCATAAGAAGTGCCAGAAGTGCACACCTGGCTCGTGAGAGACTGGTCATTTGGCTAGCGGCCGTCTGCCAGTGGGTAAGATGAGGAAGGGTGAGAAGGGAAGGGTTAGTTTGCTTCGCAGCAATTCCCAGGACGCAGCAGTGTACTACTTCTAAACTCCACTTTCCAGCAGCAATGGCAAAACACGCCCCATGGCAAGAAAAGGAGCCTTTTATCCATAAATCTTCACACTGTTCCAGAGAGGTGGCTGCCACAGTGACTGCTGTACTTTCACAGGAAGAAGCGGAGAGCACAGAAGGTGAAGATCCTTCCTTTCGCAGCATGATCCTCTCTTCCTCCACACGGTCCTGAAAATGCATTTGTTCATATTTGCAGGGGAATTCGGAAGACAGACACAGCTGGAAGATAGGAAAAGATTTCCATGATCTGGCTACTCTCCCTCAACACTTTGCACAACTGTTTTAAGAATCCACACCACCAGCAGTTTTCAATCTCTTTGAGACAGCAACCTCAACAAATACTCTTCTCAGATTCTGCCTGGTGAGAAGGAAGGAAATTTTATTTTTAAGTAAGTTTTGAAGAGGAAGAAGATATAGCAAGGATGAAAAGAGACTGAGAGAACTGCCAAGAGTGATGAGGCAGAGGTTGGAGAAAGGGGATCTTCATGCTCAGCGTCCTTCACTTTCTCCTCTCTCACATGTGGTGGTCCCTAAGGACCCTGCCACAGTAGCTCCACAGCACGCTATTGAGGCCTGTGAGGTCTTCCTGAGAGAACAGGCCAAGAGGCTGTGTTCTTAGTAACGTTTAAGATATATTAATCACAAATTTTAAGTTCTTTTTTTTTTTAATTTAGTCTTACCTGATGCATAGGTATTTGAAAAATAATTCCCAAAGTTCTCAGTGCAAGTTTCTCTCTCATCACCCTCTTGTTGTAGACTGCAGATGTATATTTTACTTGCATCTCTGGATTTATAGTTAATGTCTTCATCTGCAGAAATACCATCAGGATAGAGGAAAAGGTAGAGGGAGAAGAATAAGAAAAAAAAAATCATTAGTAACGTAAGAGCTTCTATACCTATGAGATTAGCTCTCCATCTGATCCAACTGGAGAGAAGATCTGTTATTTGACTATAGAAGTAACTTTTCGTTCTCACATACAACTGAGGCTGAAAAAAAAAGATGGATTTGAAGAAGCACTCTGAAAATACTGCAGCCAACCAACCCCAAAGATCTCAGGTGAAGTTGCTGCAGCTGGGAAGGCAGAATAGCCTGAACCCCAAGGATTGTTTTTTCATGGTAGAGCAACTGGCTTACCTACATGTTGTCCTGAATCTGATTCCTGTCTGTGAGGGAGAGGAGGGAAGGGGAGACATAAAACACCCTGATGCAACCTGTGGTTTGAGAAGTCACCAAGCTGTAGGTTGCTGGAAGCTGGAGGAGTGTGCTGGGGTAAGTATCACCGCAGGGTTTTCCTGCATTGCGGTCATTACTAAGGGTAGACTACAGACAAGGGGCGGTCACAGGATATTGAGACAGTCAGACATTAGCCTGTGCGCCATTCTTCTGTTCTTATTATTACTAAAACTGTTATTTAAATAAGAACAGAGGCTGTCCTCAGCTTTGCTTAACCTCCAGGTTAAACAAATGCTTAAATCTACAGAGGAATAACTGACCAGCTATTCTGAAAGTTAATAAAAGAAGAATAGTTTTGGAAAAAGCTTTGATGTCTTGGGGTTTACACAGACAGGATATATTTACCTGGGCTTTTATCAAATAATTGCATTTGATGGAACTTTAGGTTCTATTTTCACGAGGTAGATAAGGAATATGGTTAATGTCATTTGGCTTTTAAGATAATAAAAGTAACAATCAAGTGTTACTTTTTCTCCTCTGTCACAATGGTACCACAACCCTTACTGGATAGTTATATTTCCTTTGCTCTTAGCAACCAAGCACTTCCTTCACCAAAACAACAAAATGTAAGCAAAAAAAGAAACTTAAAAATGCAGTTAGTGCTGGTCTGCTGGTAAGTCTGATAGTCCTGGGAAAACCAGACATGCAGTGCCCAAAGCAGCTTCTGTAGCAGCTGCCGGAATTCCCTCATCTCCCCAAGATACAATAAAAAGTAACACTTGGGAACTGTCCTATCTTCTAGAAATTTAAAGTAGATTTTTAATTTCAATTTATTTGAATTTGTAAAAGAGACTATAAAAACTTGTTCAAAAACCTGTGTTTTATAGTAGCAAAATATTTACTTTTACTGCATATAGATATCATATACATCCTCATTCGGAACTATGACTTCAGATTTCATCGTACGGTTTTCAGGCACAAATGGCAATAACCACAAATCAAACATAACTGTGCCCATAAATAAATCATTTAACTGCATTAATGGAGATAAAAGAATGAAGGATAAACTCCTGGACATTTATTTCACGTTCATGGGATGAGGATAATCTTTATATGGCTGAAGTTGCAACTGTGCAAACATTGTTTGCCTCACATATATATGGCATTTTGTCATCTGTTCTTCAGGGGTTTTTTAATAAATTTGTTCTGATTTGTCTCTAGTTCTAATTTTGGCCAGGTTTATTACCAGATTTCTATGGATACAGGAGAGTCTTGGTATGGATTTATGTTTCAGAGTTTCTTTCCTTGTAAGTAGTGAAAACAGTCTTTAAGAATAAATACTTATCTATAGTTTTTTCTACACAGCTGTGTAGCAAACTCAGGTTAGTAAACTGCAAACTCTTGCAGCCCGTCATGGTAACTATTCTGGCAGGATTGAAGTGGGCATGGCCCTAACCAGAGGCTGCCAAGGAGGATGGTTCTATCTCTGCCTTCCCCACACCTTTCCCAAACCTTGGCTAAATGTTTCCTGTGACAGCTTCTGTGTCAGCACTAGCAAGTGGCCACACAACAAATCAGATCATTGGTACAGCTAAAAAAGCCATTCTTTGGGGCTGGAGGAGGGGGAGGGACCCAAACAAACAAACAAAAAAAGCCCAGAACAACCAGGGTTCAACAGCTAACTCAACCCCCTGAACTATGAGGCTGCTGAATCACAGGGCTGAGGAGAGGAGGAGGAAGGCAGGGTCTCAATTCCTGTGGTTTTTTTTTTCCCCCAACAGGTAGCTTTGTTTCGATGAACTATTTCTTAACAACTTAAGTAACATAATATCGCAGTCCAGAGTAATGAGGAACACCTTCAGGATTAAACAATTTTCCTGTTGTGAATCAGAAGAGATTAGAGTTCCTTTTGCTGTAAATTACTCAATGAAAAAGAAAAAATAAATCAAACGAACCAACCCACTCAAAAGACAGTTCACTGCATGTGTCAGCTTTCAGCAAGTTTTCTCTCCATAGCTTGCCCTGTTGGCAAAGCACAGGTTTGGGTTGTTTCATTTCCTCTTGTTTTACAGCAAGGATAAAGTTTCCACACACAGGTTTCCTAGGCTGCATGCACAGCAATGGGCGTTACACCAGTGTTTAGCTCTGGTAACTCTTGGCCTTTGTACAAAACACTAAATGTTTTGATGTTGAAATATTTACCTATAATCTGTACTCCTGAAAAAAAGTCTGGAGGAGAGAAGAGGGTACAGGTTTACACAATCTAACCTTAATTCAGCTTACTTAGATGACTACATAAGGAAAGAGCCCAGAAGCAGTGGATCTCTCAGAAGGCAACTCAAACCACCCAAGATTCTTAAAATGAGACGGCATCCGCTTCAAAGGAAGGCGGAGTCATGCTCCATATATTATCTATGAGCATAACAATTTTATGAATGCCCACTTTTCTGTTTCAAATTACATCAGTGCAAATACAATGACCTTGTGGGAGTTATTACTGAACTTGCTGAGGAGCCACCGATGTGCCACTGTGGAGCTTTTCCCTTAAACAATTAAGCAATTCTGTTAGGGCCTATTTCTTACATTAATGTCCATCAGATTACACTATGGTGTTTAAAGAATTTGGGGCTTTTCTTCAGGGAAATTCACAATTAAAAAAAAGAGGTTTAATGGTCTTGAGCACTGAAGACAAAAATTTTGAAAACAATAAAGATGCAGAATTTTAGGCAGAGATTGGGTGCATAACTGAAATTGTCCACAATAAGCACTGAAGTTCATAATTCAAATAAAAGTACAATCAGTGAACACAAGGGCAGTATTTGGCTTTTCAGAGTTTTGCTTCAAACAGCAACCTAGTAGATATAAGTGACTTTCAGAAATATATTTTGCTTAAGAAATTTATGACTTTTTTCCACAGGGCGAGTGGCAGATTTGCTATCAGTTGGCTGGTTTGAGCTAGGGTTTTTTTTGGACAAGTGTAAGCAATATATTAAAAACATCAGTCACATGAACTTGATCACCTGCCTGCTTTTGCTTCTTTCGTGTCTATATCATTTCACTGTATCAGGAAGAGCAAACTCAGTCCAAAAGAGTCGTTTGGATTCTTTCTATTAACTTAATGGGATCAAGCAGAGATCCATTTTTACTCTAGTGATACAGATGATGCACAAACAATCCATATTACCTGCACACATCTTAAGTTGTGTTCAAAAGTAACAGTATTTTTCCTACTTGACTCCAAGTGGTAAAAAGGATGGCAATCATTTTTTAGAGAGTCTTTATATTAAGGAGATTCCACAAAAGTGTTATTTAATGAGATCTTCAAACTTGTCTTATGAGCAACTGCCTTGTGATCCACACCTGTGGTTCTCAGGACAACAGTGCAGAGCAGGAAACAGTAGGAGCCGTGTGCACACCATTTTGAAAAAGGGGAGAAGTTTATCTGAGTCTGAACATGTATCCAACATGTAAATTTTATATTCTTCTGCTCTAATGGGAACAACTCTGGGTCATGGGTGGTAGTTAACTGGATGTCTGCAATCTGCTTTTCCTGTTGCCAGAGCCAGCCAGTTTTCACAGAGCTCTCACCTGTAGAAAGCTTCCCCACGGCTCTTCTTTCCCCAGCTGCCCCTACCTTGTTATATTTAGGTAAAAGAAAGATGGTGTTTGTCATATGTGATATTAAACATCTATTTGAAAATGCATTGCCATCTGTGGCTGAAACTTAAAAATGTTGAGTGGTTTCTGCTCTCAATGTGTTCAACAGGAGCTGAAAGCATTCAGGAATGCCCAGCCCTGCAAAGAACATTCCCATGTTTATGAATGTCTCTGCTCAATTTCCTGTTCTACCCGCACAGGTCCCCTGACCTCAAGACCACTTGGACTAAGATTCTTCACATGGCATCACATCACTTTTACTTGTCTGACTCCCCAAAAAGCAATCCTCAGATCTGACTTAGTTGCCAACTCCTTCTCTAATGAAGGAGAGAAGCTGCATACTTCAGGTGGCATACTGAAAAGACAAAATAAGATGTGGAGAAAGAAATGAAGTAGCTGGAAATGGAGTGAGGCACCCAATAGACCTGTACATGAAGGGAGATATATCTAGGTAAGAGACTGGCCTTTTGTGACAATACAACAACAAAAGTACTAAAACCTAAGTGAAGAGGTTGTATAAACACCAGAGATGACCCCTCCTGAAAGCCTTAAAATTTCTTCAGTCCTTAGCGCTCTGATGAATCATCTACTTTTGTAAAGTTCCTTTTGGCTAGTTTCATATGTAAGAGCAATACCTTTCTCAACCTGCTAGATTTTTAGTATAGCCACGATATCAATAGATCCATTATCAGGTAGGTATTAAGAGATCCATATTTACCACTAAACCATAGAAACAGTGTTAGGCACAAGGTGTAACAATTTAGTAAAAGCACCTTTTGCAGCAATTACTTTTTGTTTTGAAAAAAGGACTTGCATCTTAGACATTAATGAGGCAAAGAATCAAACGGTAAGCTGTCAAAAGAAACATATGCCACTTTCTCTTGAGGGGTATGCTTAGTATTTCACAAATTCAAAATAAGGACTATGTTGACTCACTTAGTTCTGTTTCATTCCTTATTAATGGAAAGGAAAATAGAGGAAGCTTTCCATTTTTTTCCCCAGTTTCTTTCAGTGAGCCATATTTCTCACTGAAAAATTGAAAATGTCTGTTGTCATTTACATCTCACTGGTTTCTAGATACTTTATAAATGTTGTGTTTACTTTCCCATTTATTTGACAAATGTTATTAACTTCAACTTTTTTTCAAACTCACTGCAGAGAGGAGAGAAAAGTTTGCAGGCTTCTACCCTGTCTGTGCACCTTATAACATATGCAAGGACAAAATCATAGAAAATAGTTACAAAAGAAACACTTAGGACCTAAAAGATATCTCAAGAGGTACCTGTATGCCAGTATCATAATGCTTATGAGGTTTGATTGCATTTTTGAATGGAAGATAGCAATAAACCAACCCTCACATGCTGTTTCGATTTTCTTGCTCTCTTCTCCATTATAATTGAAGCTTACAGATGAATAGAAAAGGATTTTTATCACTAAAAGTTTCAGAGGAAGTATATATGTTACTTTAAAGCAAACTTTTCAGGATTAAAAAAGTAGTAATCAAGGCTTTCCATGAAAATCAGCTTTCTATGGGAAAAGCCATACCACCTTATTGTGGATGAAACAGACTATGTGGACTAAAGATCAGGGATCTCTTGGGGCAGCTAGCATTGTAGCAACACTTAAGATCCTTCAGAGAACTCCTGAAGTAAGCCACAAGGCTTGTTTCACCATAGGCCTAGTTACCTTTCTATCAACAATTACAGAGCTCCATGAAGTTTCCCTTATGTTATCAAATCATGGGTTGAAAAATAGTAGTGTTGGGATCTAGTTGCATCTTGAATGACAAGGACACCAGGAGGGGCTGCTTTAAAACAACTTTTGCTGCAGTAGGTATTGCTGATATGTCCCATTATACAATTGGGCTTATCTTCCAAACATAAGCTGATGAAACAGAACTGAAACCTCCTATTTTGCATGAATCAGTCAGCAAGCTGGCAATACTCTTTTTTTGGTTGTTTTACTGCAATGAGAAAGAGGTCCTCTATCCAGGCAAAAAATATGTGAAGTGAACATCTTCAGATATGCATTCAATTATTTGTTTCATCTTCATGTTTGCTGTTGGCATCAATGGCCACCTACATACAAATGTGCCTACAGATACATTTTTTTTTTTGCATGATTTTGCAATTTGCCATTTTCCTCCCAGAGTTTGCTTGGAAGACAACTGTTTTAAGAAGGTTCAAGAACATGACTGTAGGAAGGAAAAGAAAAAAAAGAAACCTAGATGTTCCTGTGGCATGTACAGTGAAAAAGTATGCTGCCTGGCAGAAATTGTCCATGCATTTTCAAGCCGGTATATTCTGCACATGCAGGTTTTGTAGATTTTTTTTTTTACATTTCACCCCTCAGCTAGCTCTGCATAATCTCCATTAATTTTAGAAGCAAATAGGTATACAAATTGTAAGATGAATTGTTTGTTTTTAATGACTGTAAAATTAAAACCATTAAAATTTACTAAACTTTAACCACTGGCCTTTGCTTTCATTAACTTTGGTCTCTGTTATTTCTTCAAATATAAGTTTTGTATTACAATAAAGCCAAGTATTTCTGAACTTCACATTTATTTTTTAATTATGGTTTCCTTGAAAAAGGCATAAGAAAAACCAACTAGTCTTCAGCAAGAAATACTACATTAAGATTATTAATACCAATTTTAATTTTAAACATGGGTAACATGAATTTAAAGCAACTCTGGAAAAGGACCTAGAGGTATTGTTAAGTGTCAGATTTTTGATGCCTAGATTATAAAATGTTTGACTTCTAGATTAGCAACTATAAATTTATACACTAAATGATTGTATAGATTATCAGCAGTTGAAATTGCATGTCATGTCATTGGGAATGTAAGTAATTCCCTCTGAATTTGTAATATAATTTTGAATCTTATTATTGCTGTTGGAATTTGAGAAAACTTGAAAAGACGAGACCAGAACCTTCTAAAACATTTAGTCCACTTTCTTCTGTAAAGTTACTTTTCACTGCATTCACACCCTTTCTCATATATATTTACCAGCCTAGAGATGTGACAGCTCAGTCAGGAGTCCACCTGATCCTACACTGGTGTGTTGGGTGCTACACAGCACTTCCTTGACACATTCGAGTGAAACACCAAGCAAACAGATGCCTTGAATTCCCCTGAGCACAAGGTTTCTGCCAAGCTGCGCAGCTGGTCTAACACAGATAAAGAACAAGGAAAATAGGCATAAAAAGAAGCATATACTGTTCTCACGACACTTTTAAAAGGGTGGGACGAAGCCTCTCTTTCATTCACTTCCAACATAAGGCTCTTTCTTCATGGCTTAGGAGATCCTAGTATCTTTACAACTAGAATAATGCATCAGGGGTGTACCTGCACGTATGAAAGGTAAATGCAAAAAAAACATCAAGAAGCTTTCTTTCCTCTGAATTCATTTGCAGAGAAGGAGCTTGGAGAGTTAAGAGGAAAGCACTCAGCTCAAAACACTCATCAGATTAGACATTATTCTTGAGGCACAAAGTAGCATTTCATTTAACATGTTGGAGGGAAGCTGGGAGAAGGACGGAAGAAAGTTTTTGAAGTAGCTGCTCACTTTCAATTTCCTCAGAAAAAAAAAAAGATGACAGGGACCACAATAAAGCCTGTCACAACAGTTTTGGAAGCTGCAAAGGCTACTTTTGCCTTTTAAACAACTCCTTTGAGCACTCCATGTCCTCAACAAGGGTAATTGAAAGACAAAGCTTTTACAGCTTCTGAAATGCTTGTTCCTGTTCCCTCTTTACACAGATCAAGGACAGTAAGAGTGTAATTACTGACTCCTTGGAAATATACAGCCCACCAAAAGCTTGAAAATGAGCAGTTATGCCCTCTTTCTGTCCTTATGCCCTTCCTTATTTGTTAAGCCAAGTGGACTGAAGAGGGCTTTTCAAGACATTAACTCTTCACCTTTGTCAAACACTTATTTTACAAGAGTTATTTTTTTCCCTTGATCCTCTTTTTTAGACTAGCTACCTGCAATGCTCTGTAAGGACCTGCAATTGTCCTACTTGACCACAGGAGGATCATTCTTGCTTAGATACATTCTCTGGTTCTGCAAAAGTTATTGTAATTGCATCTACATTTTCTTTTCACTAGGCACCAAGGAGTGCCCTCCTTCATTCCTGCAGTGGTTCAGGCTTCTGTCTTACCAGATCTTCAATTCTCCCTCGGACAAGGTCAAGCAGTACCCATACTGCAAACTGGCTGCTTTGCCTCCTAGCCCAATACCCATCCACAAGCTGCTCCAGCTGGAAAATGTGGTCTCACCTACCCTGCAACACCCACAACATCTGTCTGCTTCTCTCATTACACCACTGCCCCAGCACTCTCCGTGGAAGGCCATGCCAGATGCTTGATCTAAATTAGTGCCTAAATCCTTCCCATTTCTCCCTCTCTTCCTGTTGCTGAAAGTGAGATTACAACACCATGAACAGGTTACTTTTTGGGACAGAGACACGAGATGGGCAAGGCTGCTTCCTCAGCTCCAGCAGCAATTTGTATTGCTTTAAAGTGACCATGCAACTATGGCCTAAGATTATTTAAGTCTTGTGTGCAAAATGACCATTCCATACATGCACATACACAGAAATGTCTAGGGAGCATGTGATTATAAATGACATGATCTACAGCAGGTTTCCCTGTGCAGTGATGTCCCTAATCCTGTGCATCAGGCTATCATAAATTGTGGGGACAATGGGAAACTCAGCCCTGTTCTGGATAACGGCCTAAAACCAAAATCCTGCCCTCCCCTAGAGCATCCTGTCTTCAGTGTGGGCTGAGGCTCACATGCATAGAGCTTCTCCATCACCAGGGCACCATGGAAGCACTTTAACAGCCAGCCTTTGCAAACTCTTCTACTTTCTCTCCATGTTCCACTATCCAGTTCTTATCCTCAGACCTGGAATTAGCTGCAGGACAGGGCTCCCTTTTCCAGCTGGTTAGTTGGCTTCATCTGTTAAACTGACTTTGGAAGGTGTCATGAAACTTGCAAAGCCATCACTTGTTGCATTTACTATTTTGTGTAAGCAATGTCCACACAAATAAATAGATGCAGTCACACTTACTGTACCATATTACTTTTTAAGGGCCTGTCTATCAAGACAAAGAAACCTTACTTTTTTTTTATCTAATCTGAGGCCAAGACTGCTACTAGATAAGAATAATTAAATATTTGAAGCCTATTTGCAGAAAACAGTCACTAACTTGAAATTTGCAATCTGCAATGCAGAAAAAGTTGAAATCTTTAGAAAGTCATTTGAGTGACACACATACACAGGTTCAGTTATAATTCATGCTTACAGATCAAGTCTATTAGATATCTTGCTCTATTGCTTTTTATGCTAGTGTCCAGAAAACTGTGCCATTAACAGCAGATCGCGAAAAACTGGATGATAGAAAGGTTCCTTTCATTACTTAAATATGGCCCTCAAGCTTTGATGTCATAATCAAACCTCTTCACACAATCATGTCCTCGATAAAAACATGAGTCATTTTTGAACCGATACAGAAAATGCCATTTCAATAAATCACAAAAGGTGAGCTCTCATTTCTGCTTTACAACAAGTTACTTCAAACCCAGCCCAAACCAAACAACAATAACCATCCAGTGAAAGGCTGAAATATGGAACACAAAAGGAAGGAAGCTATAATTATTGGTACCTATACCATACAACTCACAGTCAATGCCCCAAAGCTACCCAAAATAAGCCTCCAGAGAATGCTGAATAGTTCTTAATATCTTTCTGCTGAGGTCAAGCATTCATCCCATCTGTATGACAGATCAGTCCTGTGTAGGCTAATAACTATTTACCTCATACAGACATTAAATAGCTTTTGTTATAATAACTGGGAAACGTTCCAGAAACAAAATAAAGGTTTTCAAATGCGGTGGGGTAGGAAGAAGGGAAATGGAAGGGAGGATGAAAAAGATCTGGGAGAAATTAAAACACAGCTCCACACTGAAATAATCAAAGGGTTAAGTAGAAATTTGGTTGGCTAAGTGAACACAAAAAGGAAAGACACAAAACAGTGCAGACTGAAACAATAGAAGAGCAGTGTGTACCGAAGAAATAAAGAAAGCCCTAATCTTTATGAATGCAGGAAGATCACACATCTAGAGCTAAATGCATGTCAGGCATTTTAAAGCACCAGTGGGTTAGTAATAATTCTATTGTAGGCCAATATTATTAAGTCAAGTAATTATGGTTTGTAGACTAGAAACCAAAAGCAGTCTGTTGAAACCAGGACCGATCTTACACCCCAGGGACTTTTCTGCTCCCTGTGAGGACAGGCTGAGAGAGTTGGTGTTGTTCAGCCTGGAGAAGAAAAGACTCCAGGTAGACCTTATAGCAGCCTTCCAGTATTTGTAGGGTGCCTATAAGAAAGCTGGAGAGGGACTAGGGCATGTAGTGATTGGACAAGGGGTAATGGCTTCAAACTGGAAGAGGGTAGATTTAGACCTGATATTAGGAAGATATTTTTCACTATGAGGGTGGTGAGGCACTGGCACAGGTTGCCCAGGGAAGTTGTGGATGTCCCATCCCTAGAAGTGCTCAAGGCCAGGATGGATGGGGCTTTGAGCAACCTGGTCTAGTGGGAGGTGTCCTTGGGCCATGGCAGGGGGGTTGGAACTAGATCATCTTCAAGGTCCTTTCCAACATAAACCATTCTATGATTCTATTCGTTCTGTGTCCTCTTCTCCAAAGGAAAAGCAGCCATCCTGACTCTTTGCTGGTGGTGGCAGAAGACAGGGCACTGGGGACCCTCCTCCTCCAGGGAGGCATCTTTATCCCAGGGTGTTCCTGGGGCACAGCCTGGCTCCCCCAAATCAGCTTCCTAGCTGAATGCTATAGATCATGCAGAGAAGTGAAAATACTGCAGAGCCACTCTCTCATTGATGCACTGAACCATTGATTCACACATTTCTGGAGTTTTAAATGATGCAAATCAATAACTGGCCTATAATTGAGTTAGGTGTGACAGAGGCAGCACATCAGAAAAGTCCATTGGAGAGTGATGCTGTGAATACAATAATTTGGAAAACTAGTGCTGCTTACAAACAATATGCACACTGGATATAAGTGTACAACATTTTTCTCCTTGGTGTATGAATTAAGCCAATTCAATTAGTACATTCCTACAAGCAACTGGAAACAACAAATCAAAGCCACTAATCACACATTAACAGAAGCTAAATAAAAAAGTGTGCTTTATAATAACACAAACTTAGCAGAGACACCAACCAGAGAGACATGAAACAACTAATAAAACATTTCTGCAAGGGAAAACTGCACATTTTTCTGTACTGCTCATAGAACTCAGACATTTAGGAAAATTCGTACAACATTTTAAATAAGTCCCTTATGCCTCCAAGTTATTATAACTAAAGTAATTTAAAGCTTTTTTCCCCATAATCATTGGAATGATATACTTCAAATTGTATTTTTTTTTTTAAAAAAAGTAAAACCCAAACAACATTGTGAAACATTTTTCATGCTTAAAGTAAAAATGTAACAGTATGTTGCACCCAGAAATATGCCCCACTCAATGCCACTAAGTCACACAGTTTAACAACTTTGTGTAATACATCAGTAGCCATAAGACTTCTGCTTAAAATACGCTTTGGAAGACACCAAAGCTAAACAAGAATCAGGCAATCTACATGCATCACAGAATGAGTTTCTCATGTGCAAGGCGGCAAATAGTTTGAATAATGAAAAAATTAGGTTGTAAAATAAAAACAATAGTATTCTGACATTTAGATAAACATGTTTTTAATTTAAAAATTTAGTAAAAATATAAGTGTTTTAAAAGTGGGGTTTTTTTAATTAAGTGCTTTGTTGTTTTGTTTCCTTTCAGTTTTTCATAGAAAACTGAGAAAATACAATGAAGGAATTTTCCTGAGGTCTTTTTTTTTTTAAAAAAAAACCTGAAATAATTTCTTATTCAAAAGATTGTGATTGAAATTTAAAAGACTGCACTTTAAGTGAAAGAATATTTTCCTATTCCAGGAATTATATTGGAACAAATATAGCAGAAAACATAACAAAAGTCAGAAAGAAAAATTAAAATATCACTTTTTTCATAAACACTTATTTAGAACAATTAACTAAAGTTGTATAGATATTTTGACCAATTTCAGTTATGTTATGATTAAAATGTTTTGTTACAATCATAGTCAATTTCTAATGACAAAGTAATTTAAAATAAACATTTAAAAAATTCATACTAAAAGATGAAGTCAATTTTTTTTTCTTCCTACATAAAAAACTGATAGTAGTAATTTCTCATGTGTTCTATCTTTGGTCAACAGCTCTAAAGTTTTCATTAATTCTTCACTGAAGTAAAGTGGGCTCAAAGACAGAGTGCACGAAGGTATCTCCACACAGTTGTTTAAAGAAATCATATCCAATTAATATTACAACACAGAATCATAGAATACTTTGGGTTGGAAGGGACCTTTAAAGGTCATCTAGTCCAACTGCCCCTGCAATAAGCAGAGACATCTTCAAGATCAGGTTGCTCAGAGCCATGTCCAACCTGATCTTGAATGTTTCAAGGATGGGGCATCTGCTACCTCTCTGGGCAACCTGTTCCAGTGTTTCACCTCCCTCATTGTAAAAAAATTTATTCCTTTTATCTAGTCTAAGTCTACCCTCTTTTAGTTTGAAACCATTACCCCTTGTCCTATTGCAACAGGCCCTGCTAAAAAGTCTGTCCTCATCTTTCTTATAAGCCACCTTTAAGTACTGAAAGGCCGCTATAAGGTCTTCCAGGAGCCTTCTCTTCTCCAGACTGAACAATCCCAACTCTCTCAGCCTTTCTTCATAGGAGCAGTGGTCCAGCCCTCCGATCATCTTCACGGTACTCCTCTGGACCTGCTCCACCAGGTTCATGTCCTTCTTACATTGGGGGCCCCAGAGCTGGATGCAGCACTCCAGGTGGGGTCTCATGAGAATGGAGTAGAGGGCCAGAATCACCCCCTTCAACCCGCTGGACACAATTCTTTTGATGCAGCCCAGGATACAGCTGGCTTTCTGGGCTGCAAGCACACATTGTTGGCTCATGTTCAGCTTTTCATCCACCACTACCCCCAAGTCCTTCTCCTCAGAGTTACTCTCAATCCCGTCAACCACCAGACTGTATTGATACCTGGGGTTGCCCCAACCTGGGTGCAGGACCTTGCACTTGGCCATGCTTAGCCTCACGAGGTTCACATGGGCCCACTTCTCAAGCTTGTCCAGATCCCTCTGGATGGCACCCTGTCCTTCAGGTATGTCAACTGCACCACTCAGCTTGTTGTTGTCTGCAAACCTGTTGAGGATACACTCGATCCCACTCTCTGTCATTGATGAAGATTTTAAACAGTACTGGTCCCGATATGGACCCCTGAAGGATGACACTTCTCACTGATTTCCCTCTGGACATTGAGCCATTGACCACTACCCTCTGGATGTGACCATCCAACCAATTCCTCATCCACCAAACAGTCCACCCATCAAATACATCTCTCTCCAAATTAGAGAGAAGGATGTTTTAGGGGACCGTGTCAAAGGCCTTACAGAAGTCCAGATTAATGACATCCATAGATCTTCCCTTGTCCACTGAGGTAGTCACTCCATCATAGAAGGCCACTGGGTGGGTTAGACAGGACTTGCCCTTGGTGAAGCCATGCTGGCTGTCTCTAATCACCTTCTCTTCTCCTTATGCCTTAGCATAGCTTCTAAGAGTATCTGTTCCATGATATTGCCAGGCATAGAGGTGAGGCTGACAGGCCGGTAGTTCCCAGGGTCCTCCTTTCTACCCTTTTTAAAAATGGGTGCAATGTTTCCCTTTTTCCAGTCGCCAGGGACTTCACCTGACTGCCAAGACTTTTCAAATATCACGGAGAGTTGCTTGGCAACTACATCAGCCAATTCCCTCAGGACTCTGGGATGCACCTTGTCAGCACCCATAGAATCCTGCATGTTCAGGTTCCTCAGGTGATCACGAACTTGATCTTCTCTTACAGTGGGAGGGACTTTGCTCCCCCAGTCCTTGCCTTGCAGGCCATCCACTTGAGAGGTGTAGGGAGAGATGTTGCCAGTGAAGACTGAGGCAAAAAATTGTCTTGCTCATCTTGGAGGCATATGCTTTCTTTGACCTTCCTTTTCTGACTGACATACCTGTAGAAGCTCTTCTTATTCTTTGCACCCCTTGCCAAGTTGAGCTCCAACCACCCCTTGGCATTCCTGACCCCATTCCTATACAACCAGTTCATGCACTGTTTCGAAAACGGTTTATATAGTGTTTTAGGCTGACACTACTCCTCTAAGTAATATTGACTCCAAAAAAGAACTCCAGATTTCATTTTGCAAGTGTAACCTGTAGTTTGCTTGAGAGTATTCATTTTTAAAAGGATACTGCCTCTGAGCTTTTATTGAGCCCAGAACACTCCTTCAGGACCTTTTATCTTTGTTGAGGGACAAAATTAAATCAAGTTATTTATTGTAGCCCAAAGCAAAGATGACTTCTTTACTTTTCTTAATTACTCTGTTCAATAATTCAAGACGAACTGAATTATTTGGCTAGTGGTCCAAGTAGGGATCAGCACAGAACTGCAATGCCTCCAGAAGAGACTGCAAGCTAATTTACCATGGTCTTGCCTCTGCTTTATTCCCCTCCCTGTTTTCCTTGAATTGTACCTTTAGGCTAGACTGAAGGAACAAGTGACTCAGACAATCCCTCAGAGAGCTTTATGCAAGAAATAATACAGCAGGTTAAAAAAAATGCAATGGAGAAAGAAAACTGGAAATCAAGACCATAATGAATTGCTATTTTGTGGCTCCTCTTTGATCTCTGTCAAAACCTTTGAAAACCATGATTAGAATCAATTAGGCCTTAAAAAAAATAATCTTTTCAAGCCTAAAGTTTTTTTCTCTCCATTTTTGGAGGATGCCAATTCTTGGATAAAGGGTTCTTGGAACTGAAACTTAGTGGGAAGGTTTCTCAGAGCTAGGCTTGCATTTCTCTTAAGGAAAAAGAGACAGAAGCACAACAGGCAACAGGTGAAGGCATTCCTCACGACTGTAACCATTCTGGGAACCTGTTAGAAATATAGGTGTCCTGCAGGCACATTTGTACCCAGTGCTGATGGATGGGTTGTTTTTCTTAAAAGCAGACATTCCTGTTGGTGGACATGGATGCTGCATGCAGCACAAAAAACCAAGTGCAAATTGCTGAACGACTAAACATGAAGCGGGATAATCCTCTCCCACACGTATCTCCATGAGCCAGAGTGTTTAGGAACATAAAAGATGTCACCGAAGCCTACATACTACACAGTTGTAAAGATCATCCTTCAGAAAGGAACGTAGCCCTGATCTTGAAAACATCTATATCCATGGGAGCACTTACATGGTTAATCTCAAATACATCCACAACTTGTTCTAACCAGTCCATCCCATATAAGGGTCCAATCTGGTCTGACACTGTGTTGATACCAACACAGAAATGCATACATTTATGGAAGAGGTTTTGTTGTTCTTATGAAAAATACAGATGAAACCAGGAGTTCTTCTTCCCTTCGGTATTTGTGGGGGTGGGGAACAACCACATCTTGTACAGAGGTGATATTCCAAAAGAAGATGCAATTAAAACCAAAGCATTTTGTTTATGCTGTTAGACAGCAAAGCTATCAATGCACAGGTTCTGTCCACACCCCTTTAGGACAATGCCACATAGCGTCACCAGGCTGAAAGGACATTTGTCAGTCATTGCTCTTTTAGTAAGCACAGAGCACTCAACACCTTTGTTTGCTGCTTCTTATTTGCATATTTAGAAAGTAATGAGCCCAGAGACATTTCTGGGCTCACTTTCTTCCTTTTCTGAAGAGTTTACAAAGCATAGTTTCCCTATCATGCTGTTTGGCTACTGTAACTATAACCTCATAAAATTAAAGTGTAAAATATGACATAAGATGTAATATAATTATACTTATGTAAATACAATATTAGTTATAATGTATTTTAATGTCCTCTGTATCTGAAAGCATGTTTGGCTTTCCCTTTTTTAATGGGCAAGATGTGTGCCTCACTCTCATAATACTAGAACTACCTTATTTCAAAGTGGCCGTTAGCACACAAGAAACCAGGTGAGCTGGGGGGCATGGTGGCAGTGGTGAGAAAATGATAAAAGAAGTTAGTGTATTGAAATTAACCCAGGGAGTGAAACAGTTAAAAACTAACTAAGGGGAGAGGAAAGGGAAAGATTTATGAGAATATAAGTGTGTTGCAGGGAATTAAATCTTTTGCTCTTGCTTTCCCTATGACCCAGGTGATCAGAGTTTCCAAGTTGATTGCTTCCTCACTTAAAAGTATTTGGCTTATCCCAGTGTTTTCTAGGACTTTAACCTAAAATCTGTCCACATTTCCCCCCCTATAAATTTCAACCCCAAAGCCATCCAAATGTGCAGAACATTTTTTGTTCATTGGATTGTAACTTCCTGTTGTGCAGTCATTCAATATAATGCTTCCCTTCTTCAAAGTAACACTAATAAGCAAATACTAAGTATGTATCTAGGACCATGCTTAGAGGGAAGAAATATAGTTTTTTGGTTGTATCCCAAACACAACTCAATTTAGTTTTTCTTATACACTACTTCAGAGATTAGAGATAATCTTCCCTCGTAGATCTGTACCAACAAACACTTCCCAGAGGTTTCTGCTCCAAGAACAAGAAAAAAATATCAAAACAAACCCTAATAACAACATCAGAAAAACAGATACACAGAAAACAGCCTTGAAGGCAGAATCTGGTCTACTGAAATTTAAAGTGTCATGGAGTAGTTATCACAACTCTGACATGGAAAACGATGCAGCACCACCTTGTGAGCTTCCCCTAAAAACACTCTTGAAGAGACTAAAGATACAGTTGGAAGCACATTGATCAGATAGAGCATGACTAGTAAAATGAGCAAAGGCTCCGAAGCTTGGATTCAAAATGCATAGGGTGCATAAAATCAGCTTAAAAAAAAAATAAATCAGATGTCATTCAAAAATAATGCAGGAATTAATGAAGACCAGAAAAATCACCTTAATGTACATTGAATAGGCAAAAAATACTACTAGTGTTACCAATGTCCTCCACCATAGGGTCTGCCAACAGCTCTTTTAAACAGCCATATCTTCAAACCGCTGTGTTTCTGACCTCACTGGGAATGGAGCAACCCTGCAGCAGTGGAGACATTGACATCAGAGTCCAGCTCTGAATGAAATGACAAAACCTTTCTGACAGCCTCTGCTACTTCAGTCCAAGAACAAATACATCTCTTTTGGAGACTGACAAACAAATAAAATGTAAAACCACTGTATCCTTCATACACACACACAAACCACCATTGCCAAAACAGAGTTTAAATAGAGACATTTTGTACACTGAAGTAATTAAATTGGGAGAAGCCCTGATGTGATTGCAAATAGACAAGTGTAAAAGTTCCTTAGAATAATGTAGCTTACATCCTTCTCTTTCAATAAAGTTATGCCAACACAAGCCCGTATAGCAGTGACATATCAAGGCTAGAGCAGTAGAACTTTAAGCCTAGTGCCTTGTTTAGTTATGTCCACAAAGATGAAAATACAGGCAACTAATTTTTGTAGAGCTGGGTCACTTTCATAAAACTGCTGGTCACAGAATATTGCTTTACAGAAAAGGAAGCCTTGCTATTTACCCTTCAATAAAAAACTCTACTTGTGGTAAAGGTATCACAGGAGAAGAAAACACTGGCAACAGCTGCATCTCCTCTTCTACTACCTACAAGCAAAATCAGTGGGTCAAGAAAATTACTTGACAACTTCCACACCTTCTTAGCCCCTTTTTATGGCCATGGGGTTTTGCTCTTTACTCTCCCAACCCAAACTATGGAGTAAATGAAATACTAACTTTACTAAGAGGGAATAACAATGAAGTTTATTTCCCCACATTCACTTAATTGTAAATTTTGAATATTCTTATTCAGAGCAGTTCAGAGGACAGTCAAAAGAAAGGGTCCTGTGGTTTAAAAAAAATCCCAGAGAGCTTGTGGTAAGCAGGATAATTTAAATATGAAGTTTTAAATTTTATAATCTAATAAAAAACAGACAGCAAGCATGCCTTTGCTCCCCTTTCAGAAGAGAAATTTTCTTTTTCCTCTTTTCCCACTCTAAATTTTCTTTCGTTTTTCCAGTTTTATTTTGCACTGTTACTTAAAAAAAAAAGTTATACACTGTATACCAGGGAAGGTTTTATCAGTGTTTTGTACAAGGGCAAAGAACTTTAATAGAACTAATATGTCTCTCATAGCCTAGAACTACATTTGCCTGGCTCCCACCCCGTGCCACCTCTGTCCCTATCCTGCAAGTGACTCCTATGCACAGTTAATATCTCAAGTAACTGTCCTCCAGCATCCAAATTTCATTTCGGCAAAACATACTGTTGCGTCTCCTTTGACTTTTTGTCCAAGTGTCTGTACTATTTCCCATCTTCTGTAAATTAGTAACTTTTCACAAAACATCATACCAAATCCTTTACTGAAGTCAGCATGAATTATACGGCCTCAATTCCTTTGCCTGGATTATTGTTTTTCAAAAAAAAAAACCCAAAAAACTTCCTGGCGGTTAACTGCTGCTCCTTTTTTATTCTGTTCTCTGTGACTTTAATTACTCTTATGTTTAAAATTTGTTCTTAATCTTTGTGTGCTACTGAGGTCACACTAAAAGGCTGGTAGATGCCCAGAAAGTATATGAGTAATATTATCACCTGACATCAGTGAGGGATGTATTTAGATGCACTTAAAGTCATAGGACCTAGAGGGTGCTGTTGCACTGAGCATCTAACAGTTCTTCATACAGCTCTGAAAATCAGGCAATGTCCATATATTTTTGCTGGGTCTTATAGACAAAACTCAGGATATTTACTGTCATTTGCTAAAAACCAAGTAATATTAAAAAAATCATAACTCAATTTCAATTTTGTAAAAGGGGAGATGAGCCGATGGCAGCTTCATGGTCTTAATAGCAATCCAATTTCTGTTTTATAAGCCCACAAGTGAAACATTCATTTCACTGCCTGATACTAGCTGTAAGTTTTAAGCATCATGGGAATTACAAGATCAACTCTTGTTGTAACAGTCTAGCATAGAGACTTCTTGTTGGTCTCAATTTTTTAACCACAAAGCATAAAGAACAAGGTTTGGCATTTTTCATTTCTCTTGCAGGAGTCAATATTATTAATACTGCCCTAAAAGCAGGGGAAGGTGGCAGGGGGAAGTAACCAGGTTCATAGATGGATGGCAAAGGGAAGAAACACTTAAAATGTTCACTAATACATATTTTGCTCCAATTTTTCAAGCAAGTCTGATTTTAGCTTGAGCCTTGTGATAAGCAAGTTACCACTTACATGCTGTCTTGCTCAGGTTTCTGATATATTTCTGCTACATCAGTATCCCAGTGAAGAGGTGCAAAGGCAGCCAACCAGCTCCTGCTAGCAAAAGGCTTTCCTCTGTTTCTACGTGTTCTAAGTGGAAGATGGCTTTAAAAGCAGAAGAAAAATACTCTAAGTCCAAGCACCTGTGCAATTTTTAGAAGCCCCGGCTCTTGGAAGCTTTTTTTCTGGGCAGGGAGGAGAAAGGGGAGGAATAGGTTGCCCTTTCTTCTCCCCCTCCCTGCCCAAATAACATGATTGTGAAGAAGCATTTGAAATATATATAGCTGGTATATCTTAAAGGCTAAAAACTAGGTAGCAAGTCAAAAACTCGTATGAAACTATACCCTTCTCTCCTCCCCCTCCTAATTATTTTTGGGTTGGCTGTATGACAGTCAGGTAGGAACAGCTGCTATCTGAACATTAGACTGACAAGACTGAAAATCCAACCCTCACGGTATTAATGGATTTACTTTTTTTGTTTAAGAACAAAAGATTCTGTCTTACATATAAGTTTTTTTTTTAAAGAAAAAAGGTGTTCACATCCCCTAAGAAATGAAAGCTTATGCTACCTTTACATGATGTTTTGCAAATTTTCTCTTATTCTATTTTGATATTGAAGATTTGCCATGCATACATGAGTTCAAAAGAGAAAAGTAAAAACTCTGTGCTATAGTGCTCACAGCTCTTCTCTTAGGAGCCTATAGTGCAGCGATGAGAGAGCTGAGAACATTCTGGCTGAATAAGTCATCACACAAGTGTGCTATGTTGAGCTGCTCCTTTGGTAGAGATTTTTGCCATGAAGACATACTAGCATTTGTAGGTTGTTGTTTGTTTGTTTTTTTTTTTTTTTAAAGAAATGGTAGATGAATGCTAGATGAAAAACAGAACAAACATTTTTTAAGTTGCAGTTTCATGTTTTCTTCTGTACTGGTGTAGAACAAAGAGCCCTGACTGCCTGGTGATAAGAGTGATGAAGTAAATGAAAAGGCTACAGTAGTTCCTGAGGGACCATTGTCTTCACAGTTTTCTGAAAAGAAACAGGAAGAGAGCTTCTCTACCAGCTGCTTAACTTGACCTGAGAAGAACAGAGAAGGTTATTCTCTTTTGCACACTTCTCAATAGGCCTGTACTTCAGTCACAGAGCATTTTATCCTCCTTTATTTGTACCCCCAGTTGAGTGTGGTTATCTGGATCACAAGCTCTGTGGGATGAGCTGCAACTGTTTGAGTGTCCAGCCCCTTGCATCACACATATCCTGATAATGACAGATATCCTTAGACACACCAAGCTGCAAAAAATGAGTCAATGGATTCAGGACCAGCAGAGTGATAGTACAAATACAGTGTCTAAACCTAAAAGCAAATATTTTAAAGTGTTAAAAAAGTAGATTATTTGATTGGCTCAAACAGTATGCTCAGCTTGGTGAAAGAAAAAGCAAAGGAAATGTCTAGCAACTCAAAGTTTGTCACTGAAGGCAGAAAGACCGCAGTTTCCATTATGACTTTGAAGTATACATTTTGATGTCTGGTTGTAGGCATAAGGGAAGGTGGAAGATGACCCAACTCTAGAGAACTAGTTGATTATTAATTTATATGGGGACAGCTGAAGTGATGAGCTGTAAGATTGGAAAATTGATGTTTGTCCATCAAGGCAAAGGACCAATTTTCAGCATAATGGAAGAACACAAATGGCTGCACAGATGACAACTCAGTAATAGTTCGTTACTGAGGAACAGCAGTTCAAAACACTAAGACAAGTATTTACAAGCTTAAAGATAGTTTAATGGCAATAAGCTGACTCACTGGCACCTATGCATTCTAATCTAAAATAAATCAGAAAAAGGTCCGGCTAATATAAGGTACTCTGAAGTTCAGCCAAAGGCTTTGAATCACGGCAGAACCATGTCATCCTGCAGTTCTTCCTTTGACAGGACTCTAGGCTCCTAAATGACTCCATTTCTAACCACCTCTTTTCACTAATGCATGGCTTTACCACAGACAATTCTTTGAGGGCAAGTCAATCCAACTGGTATACCCTTCTGGAGCTCAGCCTGACCTGTGCTGGAGAGCTGGCAAACTGAACAAGGTCACAAGCTTGTCTTCGACAGAAATAGGTCAGCTTTACCTATCTGGGCAGGGACAGCAGCCAGCCCTGTTTGCCATTCCCTCCCCTTCTGAAGAAGCCCTCCCAGACTGTCAATTTCTCCCTAATGTTTTAGCTGATCATTGTCTTTTGACCTTGGCTTTGTTGAATAACAAAGTTTGCACTAATGTGTCTGGCATCGTATTTTGCTTGAAGTGGTGGACCTTGCCAGCACTTCAACTTTCCATTCAATTTCTTTCACATCTTTTGATTGATCCAACTGCGTTTCATATCGTTTACAATCATATCCCAGTTCCCCAGAACTTGTATCTGTGATACAAGTGGTTTCCTCTCATGGTTTTATTGCCTTCTACTTTATTTCAGTATGTTTTTTTATATATTTGCACCAGCTGTGCTTGTAGAATGAAATCAAAGCATGCATATAGCTATGACCTGTGATAAAATGCTTTAAGCTACTAATAGAGACACTTACAAAGAAGAAATACCAAAAGATACCACTGAAATTTCTCCTCTCCCTGACCCCCCCACACTCTGGGATTTAGCAAGGAAAAATATTGTGGATGGGTATTTCAATGTCCATGAGAAACCGTGAAGGTAGGATACCTGGAACAATGCCAGTAGAGAGTTTTGTTGTGGTATTATGTTGCTATGGTAACAAAAACAGTTATAGACCTAATTTGAAGCACATTTTGTTCTGAGAAAATTTTCCCATCTTCTGCTTGTCTTCTCAGCTTCCTGAAATTTATTATATAGTACTTCTGACCAAACACAATTCCAATAACTTAAAGAAGCCTTTCAATAGTAGTGTATAAAATTGAAGCAGGTCATATTTAATCACTAAGCTTCAAGGCAGAGGTACAAAATGAATTCATGACTTAAGTACAGAAGGAGAAAACACACTACACACTTCAGAGAACTTCTGTGTAGCACAAAAAACAATTGCCACTGTGCTGAAACAAGAACATTTGCTACTGTAAGAGACAAACTTTCAACAATGAAGGTGGATAAATGGCAAGAGCTTTACCATTACTTGAAAACTTTTTATTTAAACAAAATACCTTTGTAAAACATAGGCTGGAGCACAGTGACAAGGTAATCAGCCCAAAACTGAGTGAAATTTTATACCGGCTCTATTGAGGTAGGAGATTTTTAAGTTTTGTTATTAGCTTTTCAATTTTCTGAAACATTTCCTATTTTATCAGCAGAAACAGAAAAGGACTTGCTATGCTTGCTTAGAAATAGCAGACTTTTCTCAGCCCTTACCTACCTCAGGAATAAGAGGAAGAGTCAGTGTCCAACCTCATTGGAAGAGAGCACATTTTGTTCTTAAAATAACTCCCCAAACTGAAAAAACAAACCAAAAAACCCAAACCCTCTTGCTTGCAGAAGGGAAAAATAGCACAGAGAGGGGCTATTGTTATCTGAAATAGCATCACTGTGAGCTTGTGTTGGAGGAGTGCATCAGACTCCACCTGAACAGATTGCTTCCCAATACAGATGGCTACATCTGCTGCTGCTTCTCCCAGCACCTGCAGTTCGCTTGCCAGAGCATACAAATTTCATACACCAGTAACCCCAAGAGTGTTCCTAGCCTAAGTACGACGTGTGAATATTGACAGCTGTAAAGTGAGATACTGTTGTTTCCCCTCACTTAAGGGCAGCTCAGCAAAGGCACCTGGAAATAATCTTCTGTGTTAAGCACCTTCCAGTAGCTGTAAGCATTCTTTAAGTGTATATGTCTTATCTGAACAGGCAAGGAAAGTAAACATAACTCCCCAGATTAAACCCTCCACTGATTTTTATTCTGGGTGCAGAAGCTGGTTTGGACAAATGAAAGGAAGGAGAGGAATCAAAGGAAAAAATAGAACAGGAAGGCACAGATAAGAGGAGAGAAGAGAACCCATGCAGAGGGAAAAAAAAAAAAAAAGAGACAGTCGAGACACCAAAACTGATATCAACAGCTTGATATCACCAACTACAGGCACCAGTTCACGTGAGGATGGCTCTGTCACTCAAAACTCATCATCTTTCTTCCTAGTAATTCTCTGTGGGGAGAGGTGGTCTGCTAGGGAGAGAGAGGATAGCGTGCTGGTGGTGTCCTGATACAGTCTTCTTGCACAGTATGCTCCTCGTGAGCCCCATACAACCAACAACAGTAACCCAGGCTAAGGGCTCATTGGTAGCCTCGGTCCTTATCTGGGGCAAAAAGCAAGTTGGTGGGAGCTGCTGCAGCCATGGACACCACATCACCCTGGGACCACCTGCTTGTCTCAGCCCAGGCTCCTCCAGCAGCAGGAACAGGGGGAACCCTGGCAAGCTGCAGCCACCTTCTCACTGTATGATTCTCAAAGCCTCTCTCGCCAGGTTTCTCTGGGTCTTGTGGTTTACAATTCCATTGGTCAAGGTGGCAGCTCAGGGAGAGCCAATTCACATGTGGGCAGCAATAGTGAGTGATTTGATGTGCATAGGAAGAGATGAGGATGAGCAAAGCAGATGCCAACTCCCACTCCTAGCAGGGAAATCCCTACTTGCCTACTTTATATGAGAACCTTTTGCTGCTTAGAGCAACAACCACAACCTTCACATCTTTCCTGGGTGGCAGCAACAACAGCAATTGGCTGTGAAGATCTGGAGAAGGGGTCCATGCTACATATGGAGTTCTACAAGACAACCAGAATATAGTTTTCTGAGAAAGAGTGGAGGCTTCTGATCTTTCCTAAAATCCCACATCAGTTTACTTACCTCCTGCTGGTTTTCCTTGAAGTTACAGGACATCATCTCCTTCTTTCTTCTACAGAGAATCAAAGCTGTATTGACATACTGAAGCTCTCTCCTTATAACATCTTGGCAGCCTGTCTTAGCCAGCATTACATCACCCATTTTTGATGGCCCATCAGACTCAGCCTTCTTTGGTTTGCAAGAGCAGATGTACCGAGAAGGAAGAGGAAGGCACAAGAAGTACAACAAGCCTCATGGCACAAAGTGTCTCTCGCCCCACATTTGTATCAGAGCAGCAGCTACTTCTGGTTACTAATTTTTTACTGAAATAGGGATGTATAGAATAGCCTCAGCTACCAAACAGCAGTAAGTACCCCTTACTTGCTGTTGCCTGACAATTTATAAACAGACTGAACCTGTTAGATGTGTAAATAGGCAGTCATTGCTACACCTGCAGAGCAAGCTGTAATTATCTGAGCTGCTGGGAGTTCTGTGGGCTGCCTGCCTCCGTCCCGTTCTCTGGTTTCACCTGCTTCTCCTGGTGAGATTCAGAGCAAATAAATGACTAAACCCTGCAAAGATTGTTGATGAGAGAACAGGCAGCATTTACTAAATCATGCTTTCTTTAGGGCTATCTGGCTTTTTATTGCAAGCAGCTCTTTTTGAGAAAATTCAGCCCCCTGCACTCCCAAGAGCAGTACCTAAGGAAACCCAGAGATTTTCTACTGTAAACAGACTTTACTTTCCGATTTACACTACTGTAGTGTGTGCTGGAGTAAGCAACTAGAAGTCTTCTCACACAAGTGCCCTTCACATTATGCCCTCTCTAGGTCTGCCCCTTTCTTATAAATAGTGCTGATAAATCCCATCTAATTCAATACAGTTACATTTTTAAGTGTGTTTCTGCACCCAAAAGCACTTCTGTTTCTTTCTGCTGTATCAGCTGGTACACTAGAGAAATTGTTTTCTCGCCCTACGAATTTTACTTCCTGGCTGCAAGAAGTATTAGTAGGGGTTTACTATACTTATATGCACAAACAAACAGAAAGTGAGTCTCGCCATATGGGAGGCTGTTTAGTTCACCTGTAGTGATCACAGTGAAGACAGTGAAGGCACCTTGTCTGGCCACCCTCATTATGGTCATCAGACCAGCAGGTACCGTATGTGCTCAGTAGGAAACACACTGCAGCACGCAGATAGTTATGGAAATTAAATACTCTGCCAAAGGCTTCAACCTGCTGTCAGCTCTGGCAAGATAAAGCATAAGTATAATGAGATTTTCAGTGGCACAGGCTAGTTAGCTCTCAAACTACCATACTCATTCTGAAGCAGAAAGGGCATCCGATTGTAACGATGTCAGGGCCCAGCAGGGTGTGAAGTGCAGCACTGCATTTTAAGGATCAAGCAGAGCAGGGGACAGATATGCCTTTCACATATGATATCAAATGCTCACAACATCTTTCCGATGTAATGGAGAATTATTTACAACAGAATTAATTCCCATTGTTTATGAAGTGAAGTCTGCCACCGCGCATTGGTAAGTATTTGCAACTTCAGATTCTGGTAAGGTCAGAGAGGTAGAGAGCATGCTTTTTACTTAGTCACAGACCATCAGGATTGCTTTGTTCCTCTCTGCAGACCTTTTTTCACCACTGGATTGCTCCTCCAGGTCACTGCCAGTGTGCAGCCTGCTTTGCTTAGGTGCACTGCAGCTCAGGATGCGGCTCACTTGTTCTTCAGCTTGTTGCACAAGATACAGACCAGTGGGAAGCCAGCTATGCCACCAGCTTCTCTCTGAAAGGGTGTTTGTTCATTGGAAGAGGGTCTTTACCCCCACCTCAGGTCTCTCTTCCTGCAACCTTGGCTTCTTTTAACTGGAACTGAGTGGAGAAAGAGAGCGTACAATGCTGTCAGCTGCTCTTTTTGGCTGTTCGTCTCCAACTCTATAAAGCTGTGCTGCCCGGTATATTTCATGAGAAGAGCGAGCATTCATCTGACGAATGCTAAATCTTATTTTTGTACCTGACATGAAGCTAACACCACAGTCTTCATATGAATGGAACTGGATGCCAATTTATTTTTTCGTAGGAATGTTACAAAAGCCTCTATTACTTTCATATTATGGATAGATTAGTACTGACCTTTAACACATTTTCTTTGGATTCTGCATCATTAAAACCAGGGCATTGGCAAACAATTTTTTCCCAAAGTATTTGAACAACTAGCTTTGACTCAGATAAGGAAATGGGACACAATAGTACATTCTTTCCATTTACACCTGTGTTGTGGTTTGGACTGGACCGGTCACTAAAATAAACGACAGATGCTCTCTTTCACCTCTCTCCCCTTCGGGGAAGGAAGAGCATCCTCATTCAGAGGAAAGGAGAGAAAATGAGAGGAAGAGAACTTATGGGTTGAAAAGAAACTAAACCGCTTTAATGAAATATTAATAATAAAATAATAAAAAGAAAAGATAATAATATTAATAAGAAAAGAATAAAATATGTGCAAACCCAGTATCAAGCTCCCAGGATGACGATCACGTCACTGGCTGGCACTGGGAAAGTCCCAGACTGGACTCAGTGGTGGATGGGAACTGGATTACATATCTGGATTCAGAAATTCACGGATTGGGATTAAAGGCAGATGAGCAGACAGAGTCCTCCTCGGATTCCGGCCATTGAAGAAAGAGGGCTGACCTTTTGATCCCTCAGCTTTTATACTGAGCATGAGGCAGATGGGATGGAACACTCTGTTGGTCAATTTTGGGTCACCTGTCCTGTCCGCTCCACCCCACAGGTGCGACCCTTCTACGCTTTTCTGCTTCTGGCCCTCCAAGTTGGTGCATAACAAAGTTAGCTGACCTTGGCTGTTATAGCAATAAGTATAAGCAGCAACCATACCATACCAAGCATACCATTCCTTGGCATCACCGTAAATATCAGACCTTATCTGACAGAAGCAGATACTGTCTGAAAAGTACGCTGTTAATTTCAGAAATTAGAAGAGGCTTAACTGAAAAGTAAAATTACTGAAAAGAAAATTGGTTCTATTTCACCTCAAACCAGGGCAATCTGAGCACACATATTAAGAAGCAAGACTAATTGTAATTCCTAAAAATGTAGAAACACATTGATAAAAGAACTTCATGAAGCCTGAGATTTACTTGTCTTGTATTAAACTGTTCACATCACAACATATTGTAAAACAAGCACACTTTTAGTGTTTTAACTATATTTCTATTCAAACACCTTATAAAATTTGGTGTAAAAGCAATTTCCTTATTATATGTTTCCTTACTGCCATTTTTAACTATCTAGGCAACTGAGAAAGGTGCAGAAATTATGGATAGTGATGTGACTGGTAGTAAAGAGTTCTTACAGGGAAAGCTTCCTAGATTGTACTCCTACAGTTTAACAAAGAGAAATCAAAAGGTAATTTTAAGTATTCGGTATCTAATTCTACCTAATTTTTGCTAAAGAATTTAGAATACTAAAAATTTTAAAGAGTTCTTCAGTCTACTGTAGAAGAAATACAAGGAATAACTGGATTTCAATAGCACTCATTGAGGTGAAGTTTCATTGAAGCAGACTGACTAATTTGCTTAAATGACTAATCAAACAGTGTAATAATGATGGCAGTGAATCTGGCATCTCTTGGTGTTTTCACATCAGATGAGATGCTTTTTTTAGAAGCCATTTAGTTGAACAAGTTGTTGTGCTGCACCCAAATGTAATCAAATTACAGTTCAGAACCTGACCCCGCCTGGAGTACCATGTCCAGCTCTGGGGGCCGCAACATAAGAAGGACATGGACCTGTTGGGGTGAGTCCAGAGGAGGGCCACGAAGACGATCCGAGGGCTGGAGCACCTCTCCCATGAAGACAGGCTGAGAGAGTTGGGGTTGTTCAGCCTGGAGAAGAGAAGGCTCCAGGGACACCTTATTATAGCAGCTTTCCAGCACCTAAAGGGAGCCTACAGGAAAGATGGGGAAGGACTGTTTATCAGGGCATGTAGTGATAGGACGAGGGGTAGTGGCTTCAAACTGGAAAAGGGTAGATTTAGATTAGATATTAGGAAGAAATGTTTCACTGTGAGGGTGGTGAGACACTGCAACAGGTTTCCTAGGGAAGCTGTGGATGCCCCATCCCTGGAGGTGTTCAAGGCCAGGTTGGATGGGGCTTTGAGCAACCTGGTTTAGTGGGAGGTGTCCCTGCCCATGGCAGGGGGGTTGGAACTAGACGGTCTTTAACATCCCTTCCAACTCTAACCATTCTATGATTCTATGATTCTAACCCAAGCTTCTCGGGAGGTCAATACTTTTTGTGTAAAAATATCCCAAACATACAGCTCAGACTTCACTGATTTTATTTCTGCTTGTATGTCCCAGTATATACAGAACTAAGAGCAGGTTCCTGTGCCCTGGCACTAACCATCGTCTCAGAAGGAAGCACACATCTCTTACCCAGGCACCATTTGTATCTGTCAGAAACATGCCAATCCCGAGATTTTTTGCAACTACAGATAGCCTCAGCCTGCTCTTAGATGGTAACTGTCTAGCTGTACAATCAAAGGGACAGACCAGGTAATCAAGTAAGTATTAAAATACAAACATACCATCCATTCACGCAAAGCAAATGGGTCGGATGGCAATAAGTCTCCTCAGACTCCAAACTCCTAGGTTCTATACTCAGATTGACTTTGAGCTAGTGAATTCTCACAAGTTTAAACATGCAAAACAAATACTGAGGATGATATGGACCTGACAACAGTACCTATCCTCTTATTTGGAAGAAAACAAATGTTCCCTCAGCTGGTAACAACCCTGAAGGAAGGTTTATTGCCTGTCTTACTCTGAACTTTTCCCACTGGGGATGTGACAAAGATTGTGTGGGACAGAAGTATCCTTTTGAACTTACCATAAAAACACTGTAGATTACAAATTCCTCTGGCATAATACTAGAGAGTTTCTTCCTCTGTGCAGAAAAACAAAATAAAAATCAAACCAGGCTTTTCATTAGCTGAGGTTATGTGACTTTATGTGCTTATATGAAACCATGATTCATATGATAACACCTGCCATTTTTTACATGCATGGCTACATTTATTTCAGCAAGATGATGAAAACTCAAGAAACAAATTGTCTTTAGATTAATATATACGTAGTTTCTTTATTTGTTATTAACCACTGATTAGTGTAGATACCTGAATCCTTCTGATGAAAATGAGAACATCCTACCTGTTAGAAAGCGGTTTTTTTTAGGCAGACATCTGAGGTTTTCTCCTGAAGAAATTTAATACATCACAAAAAAGCTTTCACAGGTGCCCAGTTACATTTTCCAACAAGGAGAGGAAAGCAGTGAAGTGGTGGCCACACGTCCCACAGTAGCTAAAGCTCAGCCAGGGGGGAACATCCCCACCATCCTGTCCCAGTCTCAGGCCCTTGAACATCGGTCCCCCCCCCAGATCTGCTGTGTGAATAATTTTCCTTAATGATGTGGGCCAGCTCAGATATATTTGCTATTTTCTCCGAGTCAGGAAGCCAAAAGGGGAAGGCTCACTGCCCAGCAGGACATGTTTGTTATCGCTGGTCCCGCCTGCAGTGAAGCAAAGGCAGAGCTATTTACAGCTTCACATTCTTTCCTGGCGATATCTGTATTTTTTAGATATTACTGTTATTAAAGCTCACCAAGAATTTTTATCCAGTGCAGGTATGTAGTCTGGCTGGTAGATACAATTCAGAAATGGGAAAGTGGCCTCAAGCACTTGAATTATATCTTTTACTAATGTGGACGTGTAGGACAGGTTTTGGACAGTTAGGGCACATTCTACCAAACCCAGGCACAAAGAATAGTCTCCTTTTACTTCAGTAAACCCAGATGAGACATTTCAGGGCCAGTTTTTCACACTCTGAACCATAAGTTTTCCAGAAGTTTCCATTCCATCCATGCATTCAGTATTTTAATTTCTTCCATGTCAATTAAGGGAAAACCAACAATGTTTGAAAACACTGAAAATACTTTTGGGGTGGAAATTCTAGATAGTCGAATAGCTATTGCAACTGGAATTATTTTACCCTGTGCTGCATGGTCCAACTTCATGTTCGAAAGGGCATTTATTCTGAGCGCCACTTGCACCTAAATGAAAGAGAAAGCAGAAAACAGAATCAAATGTGATTAAAGGCTGATCAAATTGGGAACATTCAGTCTACAGAAAAGACAGACATGATATTAATGCACAAGTATATAAAAAGGTGGTCAGCCACAGATTATTACCATTGCAATTAGTCACTGCATGCAGAACAAAGACATGAAGCGAAGTTCCTGCAAGGAATACTGAAGTTAAACATTAGGGAGGGAACTTTACTCACTGTAAAGAAATGGAGCTGCCAAGTTGAATTGCAGACTCGTGATAATTGAAGATATTTTAGGCTGGGCCAGACATCCAAAGGTAGATGACGAATAATGAAATCAACATCCCCCACCACCGCCCACATACAAAATAAAAGGAAAGAATAAGTCATCTATTCACAACTTCAGAATGGCAGAGTAAAGGTGAGTCACAACAACAACAACAACAAAATCTTCCCCCCACCCCCCCCAAAATAACCCCACACTCAAACACCCAAAGCCTCTTATATAAGTAAATTGCTTTCCTAGAGCAACAAGGATAAGAGAGAAAACACAAATGAGGCATGGCTTGCGTTGTTTATTGAACACATTGGTAGTGAAAGATACGCAGGTAATTCCCTGATGAAATATCAAACTGACTTCAGGCTTGTGAAGGAAGTTTTCACAGTTATGGTCTGCTTTAAGCGAAAGCATCACAAAATAAGTGATTTATGACACTTTCAAGAAGGAGAAATATACCTGCCTTTTTAGTATTGCAAAAAGTGATATGCACATTCAGGTAAACATTTAAGTCCCATGTTAAGAAAGAATACCCCAAGACACCTTTTTTTTCCAAAACAGTACTTCTGGCTTTCAAAATATTCTAATAGTTTCTTGCAGAAGTTAAAAAATCAGTAGTTGCTACGGAATGCTATGATTTATTCAAATTAGCATTTTGTGACTGAAACCTTCCACTTAAAATTTTAGCTTCATTCTAACAGTACCAGACTGTACAGAAATAAATTTACAACATCAAAAGAACGACTTTTTGTTTGTTTGTTTGGGGGGGGGGGGGGGGGGGGGGGGGAGCAGTCACAGAGGAAAAAAGAAAGTGTTTTGAAGTTGTGAAAGAATTAAACTCCGCATTTTGGGAAAAATCCATATGACAAGAAGAAAAAGGGTTAAAGAACAACTCAGAACTGTTAACATTAACATTTGGAGGTGTGTAAAGTGGACAGAGGCAGAAAAGAGAGGGTTTCAAAAGGATGATAGAAACTAAAGATCAGTTTGTCTACCCTAATGCAACATTTGAGGCCCAAAAATGGAAATGGAATTTCAGCAAGCATAAAGAAAGCTTGAGCTTTTAAAAATGCTACGTGTTGAAATAAAATCCCAGTAAAAAAAAAAAAAAGGATGTGAGCAATGAATGGTTTCATGTACATTCTCACTGCTTCATAATCTATTGCCATTACCATCCCACCAACTTTGCAGCAGGAACTTGATCTTCATCATTTGTCTTAGAATTAAGTGGAAACTAACGCAATCATTCTACATTTAACCTTGTATTCTCAGGGTACCTGGCTCCAAGTGTCCCTTTTAGTTGCTACACCAAATTGCTAGTAAGACCCAATAATGCCTTCATAAGTCTAAACCACCATTCACCCAAAATATTTGATAATTTATCTCAAGTGCAGCCTTATGTTGATAAGAACCTGAGATTTTGGCATTTATCTTCTACAGCCTTTGGTGAGGCTTTTAGTTCTTTACAAATCTTGTTGTTCACTTTAATGCATATGGTTGACTACATCCATCAACAGTATATTTCCATTAACAGGTCTGATCAGAGGGAAAAAGTAAAATTAAGACCTTAACACTCTATGATTACAAACAGCATAAGAAAGAGAGTGACATTCACAGTCTCTAGAAAAAAAATAGTGGTTATTTTATAAACAGCATGATGATTTTGACATAACTGTGAGAAATGCTCTGTTGTATTTCTTGGCTCTTCTCAACTATTTAATCAGTCCCAGACATTTAAACTACTTTTGCTTGTGACCACGGGTAGGGTTTCTCAGAAAATATCAGTTATCTCAAGGGAAAGAGAACTAGGATTTCAGCGTAATGCAATGAAGGATGAACACATTTCTGTAGAAAAGACAGGCAATGCTTGGGACTTAGGAGACAATAGCCAACTGACAGAAGACCAAGCAAATGAAAGAGAAAAGGTCAGACAATACATCATGCTCGGAAGCCTCTTATTTGATAGCACAGCTGGAAGAAGACTCGCAGGAGCCCCATGTGCTGTCTGAAGAGGACCTCCCCAACACAGCACAGCTATCCCAGCTGGGCAAGGTGGCTGGAGGGGAGCAGGATGGGAGGTGGGGGCAAGGGCTGCACACAGAACTGAGCACAGGGACATGCAGTGCAGCAGCCATGCCTCTGCCCTGACCTCTGAGGATGTGGCAGGGTCCCCTCTTACAGCTCTTACAGCTGATGGAACTTCTGCAACTGGTAGCAAATCCTAGCAGAATCACAGAATGGCCAGGGTTGGAAGGGACCTCTGGAGATCATCTAAGTCCAACCCCCCTGCCACAGCAGGGACACATACAGCACATTGCACAGGAGGGCGTCCAGGCAGGTTTTGAATGTCTCCAGTGTGGGAGACTCCACCACCTCTCTGGGCAGCCTGTTCCAGTGCTCTGCCACCCTCAAAGGAAAGAAGTCCCTCCTTATGCTTAGATGGAACGTCTTATGCTCAATTTTGTGCCTGTTACCTCTTGTTCTATCACTGGGCACCACTGAAAAAAGACTCTTCTCATCTACCTGGCACCCTCCCCTTAAGTATTTATAAGTCTTGATAAGATCCCCCCTCAGTCTTCTTTTTTCTAGACTAAAAAGACCCAAGTCCCTCAGCCTTTCCTCATAAGAAAGATGTTCCAATCCCCTAATCATCTCTGTAGCCCTTTGCTGGACCCTCTCCAGCAGTTCCCTGTCCTTCTTGAACCGGGGAGCCCAGAACTGGACACAGTACTCCAGATGCGGCCTCACCAGGGCAGAGTAGAGGGGGAGGATGACCTCCCTCGACCTGCTGGCCACACTCTTCTTGATGTACCCCAGGATGCTATTGGCCTTCTTGGCCACCAGGGCGCATTGCTGGCTCATGGTCATCCTGTTGTCCACCAGGACTCCCAGGTCCCTTTCCACACTGCTGCTCACTGCCACTCTCCAGGTGGTCTTTTCCACTTCGGGTGTTTCTAGCTGAGCTCCTCACAGCTTATAAAGAGATTTATTTCACAAACATACAACCTTCTGATTTTGTACCCCTGATATGAGTTCTGCCTCCATAAGCCAATCCTCAGCCCAGTCTACTGCTTCCTATTCAGTACCTCAGTACTCCCACATATTGATCATACTTCTTTGGCATCAGCACATGCTAAGTGCACCACTTTTGACCTGAACAACACATACCGTTTATGTCCTGTGTTTGAAAGACAACCGATTTATATTATCTCCACAAAACAGAATTAAGCACTTCATCCCAGTAGTCCAGATTCCTCCACTTTTTTGTCTATTCCCTTGGCTTCTGTATAAAAATGTTTGGCAGTTCATTCTTCCTGACCACATCTGTATCCTAACCAGGTGAGGAAATATCACTAGTACTGTAATTTCTTAAAAAAAAAATTAAAATAGTCTGGTAAAACTACACTTGGATCTTCGTTTGCACAATTTTAAGCTTTCTGTATACTAACACCAAATGCACAAGTTGCATTGCTCTGTTCTAGCCCTCTCCCACTTTAAAATGGACTGCCAGACCTCTTGTGGTCTAGCTGTCAAAACAAATTCAGGATGATTAAAGAGAGTTTCTATTCACCTACTGAAAGCTGAATGATAATTGACCCTAAATGATAAAGGGCAGATCTAGGCATGCAGACACATTCACCAGAGTCCAGGGCTGGTCAGTCCTTGATATAACAACTCTACTGACAGGAGCTTTGCCAAAGATAGTTAGAAATTTTGTGAGAAGAAGTGTAGCAAGTACAGGGAAGGAGGGACTCACCTTTGCAGAGAGAGAATGAAATGGGGCAAATATACTAACAACCCTGGTGGCAGGAGAGGCAGGAGCAAATTTCAGGAAGTACAAGGTAAAGATGCCAAGAACACATGATCTCTCTGGACTTCAATTATCAGTGCAAGCTCTGCAACGTATTTCATTTTACATTCAGCCATTGATCCGAAATAAGAGCTATTTTTCTTTGCTTAAGAAAAACCCAGCACACATGACTTTACTTAAGGGCTGTATCTCCAGAAACCGGGCCAACCAGAGACAGTTTTCATGTTCTGGCGTTCTTTCTAGAATGACTGAGAGGATGAAGTAGCCCTCCAAAAGCATATCTGAAAGGAAGAGGACCTGCCAAAGACAAACAAAACCCCAAAAGCAAAACCCTATAGTGGAGGATTTTGGAAAGGACATCCAATAGACAGGGACATTCTCATCAGATTTGGAAGAGAGTTGAACGACTTCTCCCAAATTCATGTCAAAGTAACGTATTTCTCAGGCAGAACATAAACAAAGAAGCAGATAGTAGAAGCAGGCTTACTGCTCAGAGGTCATAGCAATAGCAAGGGAACACAAAGATGGTAACTGCCCTACTATATAGTCTTATTCACAATTTCTGCAAATCTGGGGGTCAGAAACCTCAAATGTATTCTAAATGCATAAAACAGACCTGAAACAGCAACACACACCCATCAGCCGCAGCTTTGTGGGCATGAATGATAAATAAGTCTTCTCTGGTACCCTGATAAGAAAGAGGTCGTGGAAATGTCAAAGTCCAGACTGTATTAAACCATCCCATGTCACCATACATGCAAGGAAACCAAACTCTGTGGTTAGTAGCACTAAGCTGCAAGACAGAACCAATGAAACATGGTTGCAACTTTTTGGCATTTATTCAACCAAACCCCCCAAATTAAAATGCTTTTAGGGCTAACATATGAAGAAGCATTTACAGGGAACTGGTGGACCTATTAAAAGTGCAGTCAAAAAATAAACAAACAAAACAAATCCTGCTTTGGGACCTCGGGATCCATAAAGAATCTGCCCTACTTTTCTACTGTAGGGGGAAAAGAAAGAGAGAAGAAAAAGTAGACACTTCAGATTTGTCACCCTGACAACAAACAAAAAGATGAATCTTGACAAGGCAAGCCATGTTTCTCTCCCCTCCCTGATCCTGAAAACACCTGAAACATAATTTTTTTTCTTGTCTGCATAGCCTTAAGTGGAACTTCTGCAGTTAAACAAAGGGGTGGGGAATTTTTTATTTTTTTTTAATGCTCTGTATTTTAAAAGCTACTTCATGGGGTGGAAGGGAGGGAGAGAAGGTGTGCTAATTTGTAAATAACTCACTGGCTTGTCCATCCCTAGTACAGAATATATTTGGAAGTAAGACATTGTCTAGATTACTGATCAGCACACATTCAATTCACTTTCTCAGTCACTCTGGCACAGGATGGAAATTAAATTCAAGTAGGTGGGTAATGAGTCAAGATTACCCTTTCTGAATTTCATCACAGATTTCTAAGTGCCAGCTCACTACAATGTAATCATACTTGATTTGATTCTGGGTATGTTCAATTGGGTTGTGCAATAACCTTTGGGTTTATTTATAAAACGATATTTCTATTGCAGTTTATTACAGCACTGAGACAAACTCTTGGGTAGAAAACAATTAAAGTGTTCAAAGAAGTTCCTCTAATCTGACAGGGATAAAAAGCTCGTTTGTCTTCAGTAGAGATGATTCAATCAGACCAGGGAATCATGATGAACAGGCTGTTCCAGGGACAGACTCCTCCTGAATGAGAGAATCTTTGTACAGAGATAGTAGTGGAAATAACCACAGCATCAACCAAAACATGCTCATAATCTTGGGGCACTCTTATTCAAGTAAACTAATACAAGCTGGAGTCCATGAGTGCTCTAGTTGTGATATGTCACATGGCAAAACAACTGTGCCAGTGTGGAGCTAGCGTCTGTTGCTCCATAAGATGACTGTAGGGCTCCTGCAAGAGTTAAAAATGAAGCACAATGCTGAAAACTCAGAACGTACTGCTGCATCAGCCACTGTTTCACAAAGGATCCACGTAGCAAAGAACAAGGAAAACTAATTCTGTTGGAAATACATTCTGCAACAAAATTAATATCTGAGATCAGGAAAACAAATTCAGAACAAATAGAAACAAGAGCATACTGTTTGCAGAAGAAATACAGGATGATAGCAGTTCCAAAATCAGAACAATTTCTAGTGTGAATAAGGCTGGATTTGTATATCCTTTCACAGGGACTAATGGCAAAGGAAAACATGCTGTATTTTCATATGCTGTAGCTGGCACTTAAAGGCTTACTACAGAAACATACAATATCTGAAACTTCAATGCCTGCTCAAGCTGGTAAGCTAGACATTATTGGTAGCTATGAGACTTTTTTTTTAAAAGAAAGCCTGGAGTTAGACTCTTCTGAAAAAATACCCTTCAATTTATGACATGCTGTAGCAATTCCCAGAATATAGACATATCTGCTAAGACCTGGCTATCTCAGACCAAAATCTTATTTGAGAGATGCAGAGTGAGGTGCCTCTAACAGAAGATCAATTTCACAGATATCAGCTAAATGACATCAAAGTTTTATTGATACAAATAGCTGAACATAGTTGACTTTTATAACATTTGTGTCAAATGTACAATCTATTCTTTTGCTTAGTTCTTACCAGGGGCAGCTAAAAGATGAGGAAAAATATCTGCTAGGAAGGGATGCTTGAATAAGCATCTAGGATAAAGGTGGAAATGCTGTTAGAAGAGTGCAAACTCTATGTGTTTCACTCTATGTGTGAAACTCTATGGAGTTTCAATTAAGATGAACCAAAGTAGAATTTGTTCAGTCAGAAGTAAAAATTAATCAAGCTACAATCATAAGACGTGCAGTGACACAAGTTCACAGGTGAATCACAAATTCTTGCCAGATGTTAAGCCTGAAGAGCAAGATATGTGCCTGGCTGAAGGAAATGAGGGGACTGAAAGTGATGGGGCCACTCTTGATTCTATGCAAACCTCACCTCTGAAAGAAACATGTGCTGAAGTACTGAGAGTGACATAAAATTGCTATGCCAAGCTTTATCAAGTGACAGAAACTCTCCTGGCAGTTCCAGCAGCACAGATGAGGGCTGAAAGAATATCAGAGCTCAGATTCACTGTTTCATTACAGAGCTCCAGTATGACAAAAAGAGGGTTAGGAACTGATTTAGTTCAGTCAAACAAGTTGTTCATCATAAAATTGTTCATGGCAACAGAAACATTTTGGGAACTTTCAGATAAAATAAGAAACATACAATTTAAAGAGCTGAAATCTGAAAACCAAAAGCAATCAAAACAGAGTGTGATTTGACTATTTTCTAAGCAATAATGCTATCACATCTGTGTGGATTGGGAAGTCGGGGGTGAACGTGACTGAGTGATCTAAGTAAATAAATAATAAAAAAAAAACCCAAACTCAAAAGGCCCAAAATGCGTATAAAATCAATTTGTTGTGTACCACAGGGAGTACTTTTTAAGTCAAGCAGACACATATTACAGAAGAATAAGACATCATCTTCTCAAAGTTCAAGAAGAGGTGAAGGCAATAAGTGAGTCAACTAGTCAACAAGGCTTGAGTCTAACAGTGCAACCAGAATGTACTGGGAAAGGAAAGCCCTAGGGCATGACATGACTGGCTGATTATTGTTCTGTTTTTATATATCTTAAGAAACTCTGCTTTGTACTGACTATTAGTTGTTTCTGGAAGAAATTTGGAGGTCACTACACCTTCAAAACCCATTGCTGTGTTGTGCAGAGGCTCACAGTTCATCATCGTGGTCACGTACAGCTGAGGCACAGAGCAGCCCAGACTGAGAAAACTCTGAGCAGCTCGTTAGTTCCACACAACTCCCAACAGAGCCGGACTCTGCCTCAGCAATAACAGCAGACATGAAGAACATTTCCATAGGTGCTATTTGGTTTGTAACGTTAATTTACTGCTAGCTTGATCTTTCAATTTCTTATTTTAAAACACAAATTCGGTTAGTAGCTGGCAAGCTTCTTAAATTATTCTTTCTTTTTTTCTCCTTCAATTCCATGATCCCACAATTGCCTCTCCCACTTAAGCCAATGACAGCTTGACTTTGCAATGATAAATTTCTCCAAAAAACTTTCAAAGCCTTCACAAGCTTGTCTGACATACAGATTAATTCCTTCTTTCCTGTCCCAAATTGAATAAGTCACAGTGGCTTAACCAAAAAGAAGAAAAGACTTGCACTTTCTGTTTCATAGTCTCCCCATTATTTCTCCCAGTTTGCTAAGTGTGTCACATATGCCCTTCCCAATCACACCTCTTCCTGCTCTTAGTAAGATGCCCCATAGGGTATCCTGCTGAGGGTCACTGGAGCAACAAAAATATTGGGAGAAGTCTGCACAGTAGCAAGCTGAATGGTCATCTTACTATCTAGATCCTGCCCTGGTTTCTTCTCGCCTTGTCTGTGGTTGAAATCCCAATTCACAAAGTCGCCTAACAGGAAATTTAAAAAAGACTACCCACAATATAAAACATTTGTTTGTCTTTTGTGTGCACTGCACAGGGGAAAGAACTGTTCCATTACTTTGGATATTAAGCAGCTGGGTTCATCCTATTTACTGATGACAAGATGAGATGTCACAGGCCTATAAAATGGACATGATGAGGAATAAAAGATGCAGTTAAAACATTTTTATATATGTATATATTTAATATCTAGTTAGGCTTGCTAAAGCAGAGGAAAAAACCAACTATTTACCTCTGTTTATTTCAAAGTAAATTATAGGACACTATGATAAAATAGGAACAAAGACAGACCATAAGTAATTTTTCCTCAACATAAAATCCAATCAATAAGAAATCGCGTTTGTATCATAGGAAACAAAAGCCTATGGAAACAACATAAGTGCCTAGAAGGACCACAGCTTAGATGGCACGAAGCTCTTTTTCATTGGAGTAACCAGAGAGAAACACAAACAGCGCTCTTAGAGTCACAGACAAAAACATTTCCCAGAAATCGCTATTAGATCCTGACCTTCCACTAGGACAAGCCAGCATGTAATTCTCTGCTCAAGGGACCATGTAACAATCAGATGAAGCAACACAGAAAGTTCAGGCTTTTCAAAAAAAGAGATGTTAGTACCCAGTGATCCACCTGCATTCAAAAGCCTGGCTGGGCTACATGCAGAAAGTACCTGGCAGGGCACATGGGCAGCCAGCCTGACCTGCTGGCTCCTGCAAGGCTGCAGCTGCATGAGAGGCAACCCAAAACCTTAGTTACTGCTCTGGTCTGCAAGAAGCAGGTGGTTTTGGGGACTATATTGATTTCTAAGCTGTTTCAAAATTTACTTTATTTTCTCTTTAAATTAGAAAAGAAAACCTCTTAAAAAAATACTTTGTAAATATCCTTCATTTTGAGTTCTCACTACCATGAAAGAGAGAATTCCTTTTTTTTGTGTAAAACCTAAAGAAAAATATTTCTGTATTTCTTTTCAGTTTGGCAGGCCAAGTTGAACTTATATGTATAAGCTAAGAGCTTACTCTTAGAGAATGCAGCAGCAGATTGTACAAAATAGAATAGAATCATAGAATCATAGAATAAGTGAGGTTGGAAGGGACCATTAAGATCATCAAGTCCAACCGTTAACCTACCCTGATTTAAAAACACCCACTTCTAAACCATGTCCCTAAGCACCTCATCTACCCTTTTCTTAAACACCTCCAGGGATGGTGAATCCACCACCTCTCTGGGCAGCCCATTCCAATGTTTAATAACCCTTTGAGCGAAAAAATGCTTCCTAATATCCAATCTAAACCTGCCCTGACATAACTTGAACCCATTTCCTCTTGTCCTATCACTTGCCACGTGGGAGAAGAGGTCAGCCCCCATCTCTCTAAAACCTCCCTTCAGGCAGTTGTAGAGGGTGATAAGGTCACCCCTCAGCCTCCTCCTCCCCAGGCTAAACAACCCCAGCTCCCTCAGTCGTTCCTCATAAGGCTTGTCCTCCAGACCCCTCACCAGCCTGGTAGCCCTTCTCTGGACACGCTCCAGCACCTCAATGTCCTTCTTGTAGTGAGGGGCCCAAAACTGAACACAGTACTCGAGGTGAGGCCTCACCAGTGCCGAGTACAGGGGGATGATTACTTCCCTACTCCGGCTCACTACACTATTCCTGATGCAGGCCAGGATGGTGTTGGCCCTCTTGGCTGCCTGGGCACACTGCTGGCTCATACTCAGCCGGCTGTCCACCAACACCCCCAGATCCTTCTCTGCCAGGCAGCTTTCGAGCCACTCCGCCCCCAGTCTGTAGCACTGCATGGGGTTGTTGTGACCCAAGTGCAGGACCCGACACTTGGCCTTGTTGAACCTCATACCATTGGCCTCAGCCCATCTGTCCAGCCTGTCCAGATCTCTCTGCAGAGCCAATCTACCCTCAAGCAGATCAACACGCCCCCCCAGTTTAGTGTCGTCTGCGAACTTACTGAGGGTGCACTCAATCCCCTCATCCAGATCATTAATAAAGATATTAAAGAGAACCGGTCCCAGCACCGATCCCTGGGGGACACCACTTGTCACTGGACACCAACTGGATTTAACTCCATTTATCACCACTCTCTGGGTACGGCCATCCAACCAGTTTTTTACCCAGCGAAGGGTACACCTGTCCAGGCCACGAGCAGCCAGTTTTTCCAGTAGAATGCTATGGGAAACGGTGTCAAAAGCCTTGCAAAAGTCCAGGTAGACAACATCCACAGCTTTTCCTTCATCCACTAAGCGGGTCACCTCATCATAGAAGGAGATCAGGTTTGACAGGCATGACCTGCCTTTCACAAACCCATGCTGACTGGGCCTGATCACCTTGTTCTCCTGCATGTGCCGTGTGATGGCACTGAGGATGATCTGTTCCATGACCTTCCCAGGCACCGAGGTCAGACTGACTGGCCTGTAGTTCCCCGGATCCTCCTTCCGGCCCTTCTTATGGATGGGTGTCACATTTGCCAACCTCCAGTCAGCTGGGACCTCTCCGGTTATCCAGGACTGTTCATAAATGATGCAGAGTGGCCTGGTGAGCACTTCCGCCAGCTCCTTCAGTACCCTTGGATGGATCCCATCCGGCCCCATAGATTTGTGCACCTCCAGGTGCTGAAGCAGGTCCCTCACCATTTCCCTTTGGATTACAAAATAGAGTAAAAAAAAAAAAAAAAAATAGAGTAAAGAGACATAAATTCAAAGCACTGAAGCCTATGTTAAACTCACAGGTAGTCCTATGCTTTTACAAATAATGCATATTTTAGTTTAAGCATGTATTTAACTGATTAATTTCTCATGAAACTCATATGTCTCATTTTCACATTTTAACATTTTTTTTTAAATACACGTTAAAATTATTGCTATTTTGAACAAATTATTTATCAGAACCTAGCATTCTTTTACACTAGAATGCCTACAGAATTTACTGTAGGTCAGAGTGTTTAGTTGCTTATGGCTGGAGTCCATGCATCTGATCAACCTTTATGATCCTTCCTACATGCACTTCCCAACAGGAGACTTCATGAATCTAAGCACATATTTTTATGGAAAACAGGTATTTAAATGTGTAAATGACAAATTGATATGTTTTTAACTGACAAGCAGAAAAAGTAATGCCAGGAAACATTTTGGTTTTAATTCACCACTCTTTTCCTGCATACAGTCTTGTTAAACCTAATAATATAACAGAATTTGGCCACATTAATTGAAATGAGGTAAGAGCAAGATAAGTTAGCATGAAATTATGCCTGTAGGGTTACAACAAAATTAACAATCACAAAAGCATGTCTCATTTTCTGATGGGTTTTGCAGTCTCTCAGATTGCACTGACTTTAATAGGGAAGAAAGTCTGATTGATAGCTTGAGTGTACTTGTATGAAGACACCATTTTCTTATTTATATTTAAGAAGCTATGTAATGTCTCTATATCCATCATTTTCATTCTTTCAATTGTCTATCATATTCCTAGCAGGGATTCTTTCCCTCCTATTTAAAAGAATAAATAAAATAGATGCCTAAAAAGACATTAATAACGGGGCAAGTTTACCCTTAAGATATCTGTAAAAGTCTGACTGTGGTTTTAGTTACTAACCAAAGATGAAGACAAAAGAAAGGTTGACGTTTACCTGCCTGCTGAAGATAAGCCGTACATATCAACAAATGTGCCACTTCAACAAATATCAACAAATATCAACAAATGCGACCCCTGTCGCATCGAGATGATTAGCTGCTGGAAAGGGAGGTGGGCTATATGTGATTAAATAGCTCAGCCAGCTAGGATGCATGCATAGATGCATGCTATAGAGAGACAAGAGCTGTAAGGTAAAAGCGTACAACTCACAAGAGTCAATTTAACACATTCAAGGACAGCCAGAGGTCACAGTGACTGGAACACGCTGCTGCATTGCTGGTTCCCACTTCGTCCTTTATGAACACCTATACCCGGTATCGCACTTCATACTTGCCATAGGGCCTGAAAAAAGGAAACTAAACGTCACGTCTCCCTGGGAGGAGAGCTCTGTAGGTAGGCAAGGCTGAGACAAGCAAGGCCCTGGAGTTACAGGCAGAGCGCGGAGCAGTGATTTGCAGTCAGCAGGCATACAGCTGCCCTTGGGGTCAGGATGGAGAGGGTCAGAGCAGCAGTGCCCTGGGACAGCACATAGCGACAAGTGAGAGAGAGAGATCAGCTGCAAAGGGAAATTTTGAAAGCAGCAGCTCTGCAGTTTCCTCAACAAGAAAAAATTAGTCGGAAGGACACAATGTACTCAGAACTATAATACAGGGGAAGTAGAAGCTCTAAAGGGAGGGAGGGCTTTTTAATTTTTTATTGCATCCAGGACCAGCCAAACAGCAAGCATCATTCAGAGAGAGGCAACAGAAAACAGCTTAATCATAATCTCTCTGCCTTTCCATTATGAACTATCTCAGGGTTTCTCTCATTTTGAAATACATCAGCGTCTCATTATATCAAGTAATCTGGGCCGATTGCCTTACTGTATCACATATACTTTTACCCAGGATCGATGGTTCTTCCACAACCAGTGGATTATAGCAGGATATTTCCCTGATGCCTTGTATTTTAATAATTCCTGCTATCACCTCAGACACAATAGAAGGTTAGGAACAGAAAGGGACAGCAAGTATTAGTGCTACAGTAAGTATTCACTCCTAGAGGTTTAATCCATTGTGCACAATTTTCAGTTTTACCTTGACTGTGAAGTGTCACCCCCTCACCTTGAGTACTTCTGAGTTTAGTTTTCACAGTTTCCATTCTAGACCTATTCCTGGTGCTGGACTGGGCTGAAAAAGGAAAGGAGAATGACCGTTCTGGCTCAGAATGCCTGGATAGAAAAGATACTTTAGAAATCCAGCAGGAAAGGAGATGCTCCAAGTAAAAAATATGGCTCCATGATATTTTTGTCTGGTCAGGCTTCCTGCAGAAGCTGTACCTAGCAATAAATCTCAATGGTCCAAACAAACCTTGAGCATCCTGATCACATCTCTCTGCTGCTGTGCAGTGCTGGCAAGTGTGTGGACAATCTGGCTATAAAGCCGCTTTATCCACCCCTCAAGATCATTATTGTCTTTTGGAAATACTCAGGGAAGCAGTCTGGGTCAATTATTATCCTCCCTTTTACCAGCAGAAAGAAAAAAAACAACACGGGACCGAAACAGTGCCTTCATCTATTGATAAATTGGAGGCCAAAATTATCCTCAAACTGATTTCTGAATCTACATCTACAAAACTGTTTTACTGTAATGCACAGGATATTAGCCATTAATCATAATGACTTTACCTATCAGACTCAATGCCATCCTTGCTCCCCCTTCAAGATGAGAGAGCAGCTCTAGACCTCTGCTGAGATCTTTCATTCTCCCATGACAGTTATACATCTCAGGCCGCAGGTGAAAGCTGGCACGTTCAGTGACAGAGTATACAAAATACTCCTAGGAACCACCACGCTATACCTCTTTTGGGCTTTTTTTGTTACTGAACCCTTACACATTCTTACCCACATTCATGCAAGTGAGCAAGTTTTACAGGAGAAGAAAAATACTGAAAGAAACAAGTATTACATTAGCATAAAGTCCATTTACACAGCAGAAGCTTCTCCAGAAATGGAGACCCACCTGGTGATAGAAAGAGAGGAACAGCAAACTTGTTGCTCTGGTACAGGAAGGGGCACACCAATGGACAGGCAAAAGCACTACTGACAGGAAAATCCCTACCAAGGGTCAAAGGAATGGCCCTGGAAGACCTGGGATAAGAAAAACCTTCTCGTCCCATCTACCAGAATATCCCACTTCCAGAAAATAAGTGTATGAGAGAGAGAGGATACAGAAGAGACAGTGATTGCATTAGCAAGCATATGTAAGAACGGAGCCATCAAAGGTTTTAACATAATAGTCACTTCTCACCTGAGTTGAAGAGAGACGTGGACCGTGGTGCCAGAATTACCATCAGTGAGCCTAAAACAAAAAGCTGCAGCACTCCAGAAAAGCAGGAAGCGCAAGCGCACACAAAGTATCAAAATGGAAACTGAAGGCAAAGCTCCAGTTAACCACTTTTCTGTACCCACTCTCAAAGAAATTTGCTATTTTGGAAGCCCAGAGACTACGTGAATAGCTCAATATAGTGATTTCAAGTAAAAGAAAGGTAAAAAAACCCACCAAAAATCTAAACAAAAAAATTTATTTAAAAGTACTCATTATAGCCGTGTATTTCCATAAAGTACTTTCCAACCCTTGTCTTCAGAGCCTCTTCAGACCCATCCTTTTGTTTTTCTCTTAGGGTCTGTATCACTAGCATTTCAGAACTCCTCATGTTCATAAAACCCCCTGTACTTACAATAGCTTCTGGGTGTTTTTCTTGCTTTCTAGTCAGCAGGAAATGTAGCTTGATTAGTCTATGGATCTCTTTTCATGAATGTAGAAGCAAACAGGAAAATTAAATTATCTTCATTTCACATTTAGGTCTGGAAGTACTTAGTTCAATGATTACTCTTAATCTTTCACTGGAAGATGTTCTGGAGTCCAGATAAACTTCCTCTGAAAATGTCGTCTCCTACACTGATTATATCCTTACCTTAGTTTATTGCAGTAAGACTTGATGCCCCCAAAAGTCCTGATCACAGCTAAAGCACAGCATTCTGAGGCAGTTTATATCAGTTGCAGGGGGTCTCACAGCAAATACCTTGTGATACCCCTGTGTCCCAGAGAGGTGCCAGTGCAAAATTTTCCCGTGGGATCTGATTATAGCTACCAACCAGCTGCTGTATTTTGTACCAAACAGAGCTCTGCCAAGGTATGCTGTTTCAATCTCATATGAAGAAGCCTTAAACGCATCTCTATGCCTGTGCGTTATGACCATTAGGTTGATGTTTTCAAACCGCACTGTCCTATTCCCAGAATACAGAGATACTCTACTGCTTGACTATCATGCTTTGCTGTTGCTCTTTTTATTATGTTTTTACCTCTGGTCTAAAGCACAAGTATGAACTACGTAATACCTATCTAGGAAATAGTGCTTTTACTTTTCTACCAATGAATAACTAATCCCACATCCCTCTTTGGTGCTTAGCCAAACTCTATATGAAGCTAAGTCAACAGTGAGCAATGGTACAAATATTCTGCTTTACCTTTTTGCCCACATTATTTTGGGCACATTAGCACATTCAGTGGAACAGAGACTACAGTTTTCAGTGACGCAGACTTTAGCTTATCAAGTGGCAATTATATTCAGGAAGACATCAGAACAACTCGCTTTCTGGTTCATCTGACATAATACGTGTCTGAACTCAAAAGCTGATGACAAAAAAACAATTAAAAAAATAAAATAATTTCAGAGTCATTTCACTCCCACTCATCACATCTGGGAAGCTTCGCTGTGTACAGAGTTTCTAGTCTCATTCTTCTGCTCCTTTGCTGCATATAGAATATTCTCAATTAAATTTTGCTCATTTGAAAGCTGATGAAGCTCAGGCTGTGCTCAGCAGATAATTAAATTCCTTGGCTTTCAGACTCCAGCAGGCCCCTAGAGGATCAACACAGGGGAGGACTGTATCAGCCTACTATAAGGTACTTGCCTCTAATGCAAAATCCCAAACCCCTAAGTCACATTCTTTAGCTCCATGCACAGCTCAATGGGCGACACAGGCCATGTCAAAAAGCACCCCAAACATCCTGCAGGTTGAGCAGAGCAGCATGTAGACTTCCATCTAGACAAAGCAGTAAGTATATCTGAATTCTTGCTCCTTCACTCAACCTTCTGACAGAGTTTATCATTTTTGTTTCATAATACCGCCAGAGGCCCCAGCTCTAGGTGATTATTTTTTTTGAGCATGGCTGTATTTTGGATGACCAGTTCTGAATTCAGATAAACGGTGGGCATTGCAACACATGGCTTGTGCCTGCTTGCCAGTGATACCCGTTCTGTTTACTGGAACTAGAAGAGTCATGAACTTCTCAGCTTTCAGGCAGATCGACTATAGAGGGAGCCTGAGACTAGGTAATGAAGTCAGACTGGGACTTCTAGATAACATCTGCAGAAGACTATCTGAAAATGGGATCAGTTACCCTTCAGAGGCACATTTCCCTCTTTCTTCTGCCTGAAGAGGGAACCACAGACGAGTAATTTTGTCTACAAACCTAACTTTTAAAAGTCTAAATTTAGGACAGCTGAATCTCCACCGTCAGTCATTAGCTTTACACACTGTGCGTCTGCCCTCTGGTTTACTTTTTCTTGTTAAAAGAACGTTATAAATAGTTGAGCAGAGACCCAAAAAGGTCAGCAGACTGGTATGCTTCTTTTAATGCAAAGTATTATTTGAAACCTTTTAGGTAGATAATTATTAAGATAGTAAAAGACAAACATTTTTTAAAAGATTTGCCATGATGGCAGTCCTTTCCTTAGGAATTGAATATTAATTAATTGCCCATAGTATTCTGATCTTTAAAATGCTTTCCAATATATTCAGCAGATGATTCAGAGCTGCTTCTTCAAACATCTCTTCCCCTGCCAGTCCCTCCAGCCAGATCTCTGCTTAACACCCCAGTTGTCAAATTGCCAGTCACTTTGCTGGGTTCTGTTCTGTTCTCAGAAATAAATGAAATAATAAGTCTCCTTAGAGTACAAAGCAGCACATTTTCATATGCAAGGAAGCTTCAGATAGCATGCATGAAACTTAGAGCAGCTGTCCTGTCAGACAGTCTGTAAATTTGAGAGCAAATTCTTGAGTAGCAAGAACCACTTGAAATATAACATACAATGACATTTGGAAGTCATAGACTGGAAAACTTTGATCAAAGAGGAGGATCAGGAAAATAATAGGTAGAATCAGCTCTGGGTAGAAGGATCTGATGGGATTGCAAGGCAAAAAGAAAAAAAGAAAAACAAAACAAAAAGACTTCAATGAAATTCTGAGTTTTGATTAGGAAGACTAAAACAAACCGCAACATGCTTAAGATCACCCAAAAGCACTTCAAATGTCATTACTCCATCTTGATTCCTCCCTTGTGCAAGTAGTATGGAAAATACCCAGTTCCTGCGTTTGTGCATTTTGTTCTAAATATAAAGAAATTGCCAAATCTCTACAGTAAGTTAGTGAATATGTAGCAAGCTAGACAATTAAGTAACACCCAAAACAAACTGGTCTCAGACGTCCCAGTTACATGGAGACAGATGTTGGTATCTGGTCCTAAGCTCTAGTAACACACCTGAGCTTTCCTACTTGAGATTGCCACAAAATAATTATTGCTGTCGTAAGAACAAAATAATCTTTGGGACTGTATTTCACTTACCTAGAACTATATCCATTTTCACGGTATAATTTGAACCTTTTGGACCCTTTTTTTCATTTTAATTTAAAAATCTGAGATTATTCAGTTTGTAATAACTAAAAATTGACATGTGAGAGACACTTGCCTAGAACAGAAGTTTCTTATCATTCCCTACTACTGTCACTAAAGGATCATTCTGGTTCACATTTACCTTAAGTGTAAGAGTACTGCAAACTTCTCATTTAAAATCAGTAGGTCTTAGAGCCCATTTTACTACAATTAAGCCAGTCCCTGCTTTTGCTGCGTAGGCAGTTGTTTCCACCTCCCTCATGGCCAAGTCTAAGAAGCTACACTTGCAATCATCATTAATTAGCCAGCAAAGCCAAGAGAGTTCAAACCGTCAATGGGAAGATGAGAAAAAGAAGGGAAGCCTTTCTCTTGCAGTACCCTTCAGTCAGTGACACCTTACACATAATATTCGTTCTTGTACATACTCACAAATTACCTTTTTCCACCAAAGTTGTTTTTTTTGTACTTACACATTAAAAGCACAATGAACAAGGCCTTAAATGACTTACGTTTTCATTGCAAAACTTTTGTCCAGTCTAGAAAACTCTTAAATATTTCCTTTATTTATATATTGTCATAGTGATAATCTAAACTAATATAGGGAACCTAATGGATTGTATTAATTTTCCTTCAGTATTGATTTTCCGTTATCTCAGGAGTATTATAAGCAAAAAAAGAATGCAACTTTTTTTCAATACAGAGATACTGAGATAAATTAACCCTGGTAAAGTCAGCATGTTCAAACCCAGCAGTAATTTAGCCCATTTATGAGAAATCCAGACATTTTTAGAAGTGGTTCTAAATTATATAGCAAGGTCATGTAACACAGGATTCCTTTAACAGAAAATGTGTTCAAAATTTAATAGTTCACCTGTTTGAAATAATAATATTATTGAAACTATTTGAAAGAACCTCCCAGCTGGCCAAAGAGGATGTGCATTTGTGACACTTCATATTCATTGGTGTTGTCTCAAGATTCAGCTTTGAACTCTGAAACATCGTTTAATGTTTTGTTTTCTGATCTTGTAGGAAACTCTGCTTTGAAAAATACACCTTTTTCTGGCAAGCACTGGAAAACCTTTATCCAGAAACTTCAGATAAACTTCAGACCATAAAAGGCAGTGAAATTAGAACAAAGTTAATGTACTCACAGAATTTGACAGAGAAAAACATTTATTTTTTAACTAAAAATCAAGAATTTGTAAAAAAGCTAGCTAGCTATAACTGTGAAAATTTCTCCCCACACCTGGGCTTATGCAGTTGCAAGCAGCCTGTGGTGGGCAGCTTTGTGTGAACAGCTAGACAGAGCTTTGAAGTGATGCTATCTGCACCTTTCTTTAGGGGAAGCCCGTGGAAACGCTAAAGAAGCTTTCAGCTTCTGAAGATAGTGTTCCCTTTGTCACACTTTCAAACAATGAACTTTTGGCATAGAGAATGTAGAGCTGTGCTACACAGGATGCATTAAAGTAAAAGAATTTGCAAGGAAGTACCTCCCATACTTGTTCTCATTTCCAGCAACAGTTTCCACTATTCCCTCTACACCTTTAAGAAAAGAGATTCAAACAAACAAAACCCAATCCACCCCCTCTTTCCATCACACCTGAGCTGTGTCAAATCCCTCCTTCTATGATGCTTCCAAGCCTTGTGTTCCTCTAGCTGCAGTGTTCCCCTTTCCAGCTGAGCATGCTCAGCTCCTGCCGGGTGAGGAAGCCTCTGAGGGGATGCACAGGAAAATGGGAGAACATTTTAGAGGAAGAATTATTGAGGAAAGAACAATATACAGCCTAGCTTACTGGGGAAGAATAAATCATGTGAAGTAAAAGAGATAAAGAAAGGTTAAGGCAGAGCTTTCTGATGAGTGTTTAGAATCTGGTTTTTATGATGATGTAGAAACTTGTGCAAATAGCACCTGGACCTTTGGGGTCTTTCGAGTGGTCACTCTGACATTAAAAAGAAAAGAAAAATTGATGGGATGTAATCAGAGAATATTGTAATTGGGATAAAAAAACCTTGGTGCAAAGGTTATTTTCATTTCATAATGTGCTTTCTGTATTCCAGGTAACTATATGTGAACAACAGTGGCATTTAAATGTCAGAGTTGAAATCCAGACTTCACTGAAGTCTCCTCAGGTTTCCTATCCACTTCAAAGGGACCAGAACTGGAACAGAGAGTTTTGCAAGGAGTTATATAATCTCTAAATATATATTGGTATTCCTGCTACTGCTCCTCTACTAGTATTGCATAAATATCCCTCAAAAACTAAAGATAAGCAGAGAGCAGTATTCTGTCTCATCAGTTTCCACAATGCATTGGAATGAAAAGATGAAGCATTCTGACTTTTACCATTAAAAAAAGAAGTCTTCTTAGGGTTTTGCTGCCAATGCTTTAACGAACTGCTCCCACACCCAAAGCCCCAGAGATTCCCGGATCAGGGAGAAGGAGAGGTGAGAGGAAGATACTCACCTTTCAGAGAAATGACTTTCATTTCCTGGGAAATGATTGCAATAGCATATCACACACAAAAGAAATTCAGCTTCCACTGTTTCAGCAACTGTAATAATAACTACTTTGCATTTATATAGAATCTTTCACCAAATGATCTAGGTGTTATTTAGTCTAGAAACTCTGTGAGATGGTGTCTGTCTATCATACCTTTGTAAAGCACTTAGTACTGTGGGATCCAATATGGTTGCAGGATTTAGTGGCTAATGCAACATAAATATTTCCTCTTTAAATGAAATCAAATAACAAAATTCTCAATAAACATACAGAGCAGTTAATCTTTTTAAAATTTGTTTTACAGACAAGGAAATGGGACACAAAGAACACTAAATCACTTGAGAGATGCCATCATGATTCTGTGGGAGCATTTAAGGAATTTGCTATATCACTAGGAAAGTTTTGCAGAGTTCTCACTCCTCTGGGGCTGGGCAGGGAGGAAAAGTTTGTATTAAACCAAAACAAACTCAGGTATGCTTGAAAATTGTCAAAGACTTCAATATCACCAAATGGATGAGGACAGATTTAAATTGATGATGCTTTTGGGACAACCCAAGATTCATGCAATATACTTAAAATAATCTATTGCAGACTTGTTCTAATTAACAATGCAATTCTATAGGGATATTTTACCAAAAGCTCTAAATTCCACTGATTTCCTGGCCAAAAATCTAAGAAATAAGAGACACGTCTGAGAGCTAAAAAGTATTTCCTACTTTTGCACTTCTGGCTCTATTGATATTCTTGTGGTTAGCACCTAGGAGTGTGTCGGGAAGATTTTACACTAAAATGCATGTAAGGTCCCCACCCTGAAATGCTACAGATGATATAGTAACAAAGAAAACATGGATCTAATGACAGCCAAGTGAATTAATCAGTAAAAGCAGTGCAAATGGCATCCTAAAAAAGAAAAAAAGAAAGGGTATTGCTTCCTGAATCAACTGGCATTATAATCTTTCTCTTAAAATTCATTTTGAGGGCAGATTTCAGTGAAGTACATTTTTAGTGTAATCAGAAGCCAGGTTCTGATTAGAAGCAATCATTTAACTATCTATAGCTAGAAGAGTTGCTGCTTTTCTGCTTATTTTGAATGTTCTATTGTTCTGTGCCTATCAAAGTTAGCACCTGTTAAATATCGGTACATTTTTAACAAGAAACTGTAAGTAAATTCCTTTTAGTTGAATCTCTGCTGCCAGCACAAGAGATTAAAGTCTCCCTCCTCATACTGCCTTAATTGTTCAACATATTTATGCATCAACCCTTTCAGAAGTTGAAATTCTTACTAACTTCAGGCCATTTAATATTAGAATTCACTTTGGAACTAAATTTTCTCTGTGTCTCCTATTATAAAGCAACAATAAATGGAAGCTCAGGAGCTCATCTTAAGCTATTTGGACTGGTAATGTCAAAGCACGATGTGACCTCTGAAGCATAGTAATAGCCTGGAAGAACTATTGAAAGGTCCCTCAGGAGCTGATAAACCTACTCGATTTCAGAGACAAATGATCTGTGTATTACACTTTATGGGATAGGAAGCTGTGAAAATCATTCATTGCCTAGATCACCAAACTGCAGTTCCTTTCAGTCACTTAGAAATGCCAGCTAAGATTGCCAAAAGGAGCACATTTTCAGAAGGAACTGCACAGTCTTTTTCTGGAAGGATTGCTTTAAAACCAGCCTATTTCTTTGGCTACTGGGCTGTGCAAAAAAAAAAAAAAAAAATCCTCACACATTTTCTTTCTCAAACTAATTTTAAAAATCAGTTTGCTAAAAAATGTTGCTCATTCTTGTTATTTCATTTGAATTGCAGAGTTATAATAGAAAGAGGAATTAACCCATGACCTAAACTGCAAACTCAATAAACTACTACTGTGTTTGTGGCATATAAAGCAGTATCTACAGCTGTGTGAAGCATCAAGGGGCATGCTTGAGAACTTTTGTGTTGTGAGTGAGGAAATGCAGCAAGAGCACACAGTCTTTCCAGTGTTACCTACTGAGGAGGTGGCCACCTTTCCTCTTCTGACAGATGTGGAGCTTGGAGAGGGCAACACAAGTTGAATGATGGAAGAGTCTGGAGATGTCACCCGAGAAACTAAGTATGCGAGACAAAAAATACACTGTCTTCGTAATGAGATTTTTTAGAAGTGCAGCTGTTTAGTACTACCAGAATGAAATTATTCACCTAGCACAAACTATAAGAATGCCTGCCTTCCTCTGACGTTACCACCTCTCAGTAATTTAAATGCTGAAACTGCATGGCAAAAAAATTGCCGTATAAATGTGTGTGTGACAGACAAGATTGGGTTTGGTTTTTTTCTCTTAGTAGGTGTTATGTGTTAGTCTGTTAGAAGGAGGGATTTGTAAGTTATGGAGCTTTATAGTCTAAGAGCTGCTTCTGCTCCTGTTTATCAGGCACTGAACTTATGTGCCTGGACATTCTTCAGTAACCACAGCTCCTCACGTTCGGCTACCCTGAGGCTGCATCACATGCTGCAGTTTACATTTAACGTAAAAGCATTTGGCATTTCTAAATCACTTCTTTCTTGAGACTGCTGTTACTCACATTAATGCTCTGGAACACCCATTTTGAACAAGTTAGAGTAAAACATCTAGAGAAATTCATTATTAGGTAAGATTTATCAGGTACCAAGATTTTCTACTCAACGCTTCAAGAGTTCTGAGGTAGAGTTACCTGGCCTACAAAAATGCTTCTCTTTCTATCTGTCTTTGCCTTTCTAATTAGAAGATTCCAGGATATTTAAAGCCTTTTAAGAATCTCAGCTAATAAAAGGAAAAAGAGAGAAAAACAAAATGCAAAAATGCGAACCTGCATTCTGCAGTCCCAGCATCAAATATGGAAAAAAGAGTTTCTCTGTTTTGAAAGATACTCAAGTAGCAAGTAGATGAATGGACGGTGGGGTGGATTGAACAGTGGCTGACAGATAGAGCTCAGAGGGTTGTGGTTAGTGGTGCAGAGTCCAGTTGGAGGCCAGTAACTAGTGGGGTCCCTCAGGGGTCAGTACTGGATCCAGTCTTGTTCAATATATTCATCAATGACCTGGATGAAGGGATAGAGTGTACCATCAGCATGTTTGCTGATGACACAAAACTGGGAGGGGTGACTGACACGCTGGAAGGCTGTGCTGCCATACAGCGTGACCTGGACAGGCTGGAGAGTTGGGCAGAAAGAAACCTGATGAGGTTCAATAAAGGCAAGTGTAGGGTACTACATCTGGGGAGCAATAACCCCATGCATCAGTACAGGTTAGGGGCTGACCTCCTGGAGAGCAGCTCTGTGGAAAGGGACCTGGGAGTCCTGGTGGACAACAGGATGGCCATGAGCCAGCAATGTGCCCTGGTGGCCAAGAAGGCCAATGGCATCCTGGGGTGTATCAAGAAGAGTGTGGCCAGCAGGTCGAGGGAGGTCATCCTCCCCCTCTACTCTGCCCTGGTGAGGCCGCATCTGGAGTACTGTGTCCAGTTCTGGGCTCCCCAGTTCAAGAAGGACAGGGAACTGCTGGAGAGGGTCCAGCAAAGAGCTACAAAGATGATTAGGGGATTGGAACATCTTTCTTATGAAGAAAGGCTCAGGGACTTGGGTCTTTTTAGTCTAGAAAAAAGAAGACTGAGGGGGGATCTTATCAATACTTATAAGTACTTAAGTGGAGGGTGCCAGGTAGACGAGAATAGCCTTTTTTCAGTTGTGCCCAGTGATAGAACTAGAGGTAACAGGCACAAACTGGAGCACAGGAAGTTCCATCTTAACATGAGGAGGAACTTCTTTACTCTGAGGGTGGTGGAGCACTGGAACAGGCTGCCCAAGGAGGTTGTGGAGTCTCCCACTCTGGAGACATTCAAAACCCGCCTGGGTGCCGTCCTGTGCAATGTGCTGTAGGTGTCCCTGCTGTGGCAGGGGGGTTGGACTTAGATGATCTCCAGAGGTCCCTTCCAACCCTGATGATACTGTGATACTGTGATTACATCCTTGTGTTGCCTACAAGTTTTCCTTCATGAAATTATATTAGAGAATGTCCTCTCCTCAAAATCATAGAATCATAGAATGGTTTAGGTTGGAAGGGAAATGGTGTTATAAGCTGAAGTTGGAGCCATCTGGTCACTACTTACTGTACAGCTAGCAGTTCACTTTGAGCTTGACTAGCTGTCAGATTTAAATAAGCAATATTTTCATGCTGAGTTGGAGTTTAGTTGATTTTTTTCCCTAAATTGCATCTAATCTTTTTGACTCTAGTTCTTCATTAAAAGAGAGGCTATAAAATATGTATTACAAGAAGACGTATGATGCCTAATGTCCTGGTTTCAGCTGGGATAGAGTTAATTTTCTTCCTAGTAGCTGCTGTGTTTTGGATTTAGTATGAGAATAATGTTGATAACACGTGTTGCTTTAGTTGTTGCTAGGTAATGCTTATTTTAAGTCAAGGACTTTTTCAGCTTCCCGTAGAAGCTGAGAGGGAGCATAGACGGGACAAGCTGGCCAAAGGAATACTCCATACCATAGACACCATGCTCGGTATATAAATGGGGGCTGGCCAGGGGGCGGGAATCCACAATTGTGGTTGGGACGGGCTGGGCATTGGTCATCAGGTGGTGAATAATTGTATTGCATCACTTATTTGATATATTCTTTTATCGGTATTGTTATTATTATCTTCTCTTCCATTACTGCTCTATTAAACTGTCTTTATGTCAACCCAGGAGGTTTCCTTTTTTTCCAGTTCTCATCCCTTGCCCCACTGGGGACAGGGGGAGTGAGTAAGCAGCTGCATGGTCCTGGTTTCTGGTGAGGGTTAAACCATGATAATTATAAACCAGAAAATGAATGAAAAAGCACGTGTAAATGAGTCTTTTCTTGTCCATGTTATCATCATTAGGAAATTAATGTTTACAGCTGAGATTTGCCTGTCATCAGTAAAGGCACTGCAAAAGAACAGAGGGATGCCAAAGACACATCATACTTTCTGCCTGCATCTTTAATTCCTGCATTAGACAGCAGATACAGCAAATCAGGAAGTTTAACTGTTATTCTCTAGGGGAACGAGGACAAGAAAATATGATGTGTACAACATTCAGGTTAAGAAACTAAATCTCAGAAGGCAAGAAATATAGCCCAAGAAGAGCTCAAAACTCCTCTACCTTAAATATGGTCTTAATGATTTTGTAGTAAATTGTATTTTTCCACCAGAAAATTAGTTCCTTATTTTTTAGGGCAATGTAGAAAGGTAAGAAAGGCTATGAATGTGTTTTACCTCTTCTTTCTATGGCCTGCAGGAAAGCTGAGGCCCTATGAAGGCAGATTTTCACTGTGTATTCCAAGGCACTCACTGTCTACACTGCTGTATCCGCAATACCATGTGGGAGGGGAAGGCTGTACCTCAGGGGGAAACAAATTTAAAACTCTGCTTTTCTTTGTATACCCAGATGCATAGAAAAGCACTCATATCCCTGAGACTCCCTCCTTGGGATTTCCTAAGCTCAGACCATCCTTCTAAATGACAGTTAAAAACCAAACTCAGTTTCGCATAAACTGAACTTTTCCATTGAGCATCTAAAGCTGTATCCCTTGAGCATCCCAACATTTGAATAGCAATCCCAAGATTCAAGCAAAAGATGGGTGAAGATGGCAGGTGAGCTGAGCCTTCCATGTTTAAGACCAAGCTCCATGATTGATGAAAAACATTCACCAAATGTAATTAATTCAGTGACAGGTGGCTATGCTGGCATTGCTTGAATATTTAAATTTGGAGTGGTAGTTCTTCCCAATGTATCTCTGTGACTGAAAACTCAAATGCCCAATGATAATACAGATAAAAGGAAGTGTCCCAACTGCTTTAATATTTCGAGCATGTAAAAAGTTACTGCCACAATTGTGAACTATTTATTGGGAAATTTGAATCAGAAGTCAACTTGAGAGAGGAGATGTGCGTATACTCCAGCTAGGAAGGAGATAAGCTTAGAGTTTGGGAGGCCTAGCAAACGGAGAAAAGGTAGTCAGGCAGCCCAGGACACAAGTGAGCTCTCCCCAGGAGCAGTGACATCCAGGGAGAAGAGCAGAAGTGGCAATGAGTCTGGATATCACTGGGGTGAAGGCAGCCACAGAGGGAACCCACAGCAATGCTTTGGGCATCTGGTTACTTCCAGGCAGCAGCATTTCCTCCAGGAGAAGCTGGGGAGGGGGTTACCAACCAGAGACACATCCCCATACATAAACACACATTGGTTTTATGCTGCTTATATAAAATATGCCTGCATATCTTGAGACATCTGTAAGCAAACTGGCCTCTGGCTTCATCTCCCAGGCAGCTCCATATCAGGACACCAGGTAGATTCCTATAGGAAAGCAGCTTCTGAGAACAGCCATTGTTGTCCTATATCAGGGCATAGCATTGTCCACATGGGGTTAATGTGAATCTATCCTACCTTGAGCAGTGGCTATCCAAGTCCCCACAAGCCATATTCTTGACAATTTTCTCACCATGCTGGTTATACTCAGCACTAGGAGAAGCCTGATGGAAGTGACCTGGTGATGGTGTAGCCTGTTTCCATTCCCTCCCCCAATCACACCTCTGGCCAAAACATCATTTGGCACCATCCTTAACTACATTGGGTAACCTAAGAGAGGGGTAGGCACAGTCAGGATGCTCTGCTCTGCATCTCTCTCCAGTCCCACATAATTTACATTTTTGTTCCATTGGTCTTCACCCTTTCACCATTCTTTATTTGTTATCTCCAACAGTAATTTAACATTCCCCAGGTCTGTGTCTTTACAGTTCCACCTCGCCTTTCCTCTTTTTTCTTTCTTTCTTTTTTTTTTTTCATTTTTAGGTGAGAGGAAGTGACATTTCCTTTCGTTAAGAATGCTTCTCTGAATGGGAAACCAACAGGAAGAGTATGCCCTTAAACTGGCTAGGGAAGGCAATGAGTGTGTATGAGGCTGCTCCATAATACTTCTGCCGTCTCTAGTTATTTACAGCTTATAGACCTTCTAAGCTGTTTGTGGATGTGTGCCATTAGTAACACTCATTGGATTCCTCTCCCGACAGTTTGGGCAGTCCTTCCTTGAAACCACGTATACTTTTAGCATCCACAGCTGTCTTTGGCAGTAAGCTCCCCAAGTCTACAGCCAGCTTCCATCATATCTTCTGAATCCTTCTTGAATCAACTCCATGACATGTCCCCTATTGCTTCTGTTGAGAGAAAGAGTTTGCTCCTTATCTATCTTTTCCCTTACGTGCATCTTTTTATGGACATTCCCCTTAAATTGTTAGGGACAGGGTTAATTCACTAGTCACAGTATTTGAAAAAAATGAAAAAGCAGAAGTCCAGGTCTGAAGTACAATATTCAGCAAGTACTTGTATCTATTAATTTTATAGTAAGACAGTCCAAACATATCAGTGCTCTATGACCTATTTGCAACTTTTTCTGTCTGCGAAATTGGTTTTTCTTCAGAAAACAGCGTTTGGCTCATTAAAACTAAAACAGCAATCCTACACCCTGCCTCAAAAAGCCTCCTTCAAACTAAATTTCATTTAATAAGACAGCATCTTATTCACCTCATTGATTTTACTCCCACAGACAGATCAAAAAATTACAATTATTTGAAGGAAAAAAATGAACTCTTAGTCCTATTAGTGTCCATTCTCTTGTTTTTCAATATCTACATGCAGTCAATTTATATGGTCTAAAGCATCATGACCATTTTAGTTCTACGCAGTCAATCACAACATTTCTTTCAGAGCTAAAATAGCTGAGACCAAGGGAATCTTCAAAGCTGGGAATGTATCAGATGGTGCACCATTTATAATTCCGTCTTTGGCAGCTAAGGCACCACATGTGACAGAGATGACTGAGATTTCATAAAGTGACCACAATATTTGGATACCTAAAGGATATTTGACTATTCAGAATATTTGGATACGCAAAGGATCTTAACTTTGCAGCATCCAAAATCAGAGATATTAAGTTCTCTCTGGCTGGTATTCAGAAGTAGGCAAAGCCTTCTGAAAACTTAAGTAAAATTTAGCTAAAGATATACATGCCTTATGGTGTATAAAGCTCCATATTTCTTTCATTTTCATGCAGATATCTTACTACTGACAGAGCTCTTACTGGAACAGTAGCTCTGAAGTTATTGGTATAAAGACACGTTTGAAACATGGCCCATAACAAGACCTGTAAGAGCATGAAACCATGAAACCAACTTGAGCTAACATCAAACTAGGTTACTTAGATTTTACCTCTGAGTTTTTAGCAGTGTCCCATTCTCCTGAGACAGCCAAGTGCTATCTTCTTTTTTCAGGGAGGGGAACAGCCTGCATCACCTGGTTCCACTAAGGTAGTGAGAAATATGGGATTTCCTGCAGGAATGATGGAAGCTCCGCAGATACGGATCCTCCATGACGCCAGAACCAAATTTACAGTCCAAATCCGTAGTTAAACCTTGAATCGCCTGGCTGCTGGGTATTGCATTCCTGATATGCCAGCAGATCTTCAAGTCTGGAGGACCTATTTGAAAAGCAATGCAGATGGGTCATCTCTTGCTTCAGCTGATCCCTCATGGATTCGCTATCACAATCCTTTGCCTTAGGCAGTTGATAGGTGATGAATAGTCCCAAACTGAACGATGCTGGAGTGCATTGGTACACAGTTCACAAGTAAGGAGAGTTTATACCAGCGATACATTTAATATTGCATGGAATACCATCCTATTTGGCCTAGAGGCAACTCTTACTGAGAACCAGCATCTTTCTCTTAAAGGAGAAAAATAGGCTGTCTGCATTGCTTGTGAGTGTTGCATTTGCACGGGTGAAGCTGAAGATAATAATCATGAGAAAGCAATGACATCCACCTCAGCTCCCCAGTAAAAACTTCAGGATCATAGAATCATAGAATCATAGAATGGTTTAGGTTGGAAGGGACCTTGAAGATCATCGAGTTCCAACCCCCCTGCCATAGGCAGGGACACCTCCCACTAGACCAGGTTGCCCAAGGCCACGTCCAGCCTGGCCTTGAACACCTCCAGGGACGGGGCTTCAACAACCTCTCTGGGCAACCTGTTCCAGTGCCTCACCACCCTTAAAGTGAAAAATTTCTTCCTAATGTTTAATCTAAACCTGCCCTCTTCCAGCTTAAAGCCATTCCCCCTTGTCACTACATGCCCTAGTAAAAAGTCCTTCCCCAGCTCTCCTGTAGGCCCCCTTTAGGTACTGGAAAGCCGCAATAAGATCTCCCCGGAGCCTTCTTTTCTCCAGGCTGAACAGCCCCAACTCTCTCAGCCTCTCCTCATAGGAGAGGTGCTCCATCCCTCTGATCATCCTCGTGGCTCTCCTCTGGACGCGCTCCAGCAGGTCCATGTCCTTCTTATGTTGGGGGCTCCACAGCTGGATGCAGTACTCCAGGTGGGGTCTCACGAGGGCGGAGTAGGGGGGCAGAATCACCTCCCTTGACCTGCTGGCCACACTTCTTTTGATGCAGCCCAGGATACGGTTGGCCTTCTGGGCTGCAATCACACATTGCAAGGATCATAAGTAAAGATTTATTTCTACAAAACACGCACTATTTGTGTTTGTCTTCAGGCATTGCCAAGCTTTTTTTCCAGTTTTACTGTGTCTGTATATATATCCAGACAACTGGAAGCATCAGTGATAATGTATATTATACACTGTAAGATGAATTTCAGTGTTTTAATGCAGAACCCTACTAGTCAATCAGAACTTGGCAGGTTTATGAAAAGGCAGTTAAATCTATAGAACGATATCTGCACAATTCCTGTTTTCCAGAAAGCTTTCAGACTCCCTTGGCCCAGCTGAAATTGGGAAAGAGTGGAAAGTGATTACCTCAATGGTAGCAATTTAATTTTGCTTTTTTTTAAAATTTTATTTTTTATTCAGACACCTTCTTTTGTCTCCCCTTTCAAGGGGAAAACCTAGTTTGATTGTTTTTTTAATAAAACAGCCTTCAGGCTGTACTGAATACAGCTTAAGAACGCTTACTGGGATTTTTTTTATAATGTGCTTGAGGGGTATATGTTGAACTCTGCATGACCTGTGTTAACATGAGAAGAAATCTCTGAGCCATACGGAGAAGTTATCACCAGAGAAGGTATTTTTATAACAAATATTACCTTCATAATATGTTTTAATTTCTCTGCACTTCAGAATGGTCACTGCAAATTATTGCATGAATACAGTGTTTTGTTTATGCTCTGCCAATACTGTCTCCAAATGTATTTGGACTCCTGTTTGTTTACTCGCCCACTCCCTTTTACAAAGAATAAAGCTCTTAATGAGCTATAATGTGTTTGTTTCCAAAATAGTTAAGTACGGCATATTTTACAGTTTTCTTTTTGCCACCTAGAAACCTATATAAATTGCTTTTTATTGATGCAGGGCACAACACATGCAAGACTTGCGATGGATCCCCACTGAGATGGACCTGGGGGTCCGGCGGGGCTGTGCCAAGATGGATGTGCCAGGGTCAGACCTCCATGGCCAAAGGATGGCTGCTGTTTCCACAGAACGGGCCACCTGAAACTCAGTTAGGGAAAGCGGGATGGTCTGGGGACTGAAATAATAGAAATAGGATGGGATTCAACAGTATGGTGTCTGGAGTTGTTAATTCAGAAGCTAATAACAGGACGTGAAGCTCTACAGTGAGAGCTCTTCAGCAGGAAAGAGCCCAAGAGGGGAACATTTTGGGTTGATTAGTTTGTCACAGGGAAAAGAAATTAAAAAAAAAAAAAAAAAAAAAAAAGGAGACACTGCGAAGCTGCGGACACAAAAGAGGTAAACAATTTAGGTGAGGAGTTTTCACCGGAATGGAACTGAAATGTACAGAGCGATGGGACTCCACCTGAAATTTGGCTGACAATGTTGCTGCTTACCAGCTCTTACTGCCTGTGGGTGCCCCGGTGTTGGCGGTGGGCGCTGCCGGGCAGCCCCTGTGTGTGTCGGCCGGGGCTACCCCGTGCCGGACACAGCCGGTTCCAGCCGGCTCCAACGGCCCCACCACAGGGCACAGCTGAGCCCCTCAGCCACGGGCGGGCGCCGCGGGGAAAGCCTGTGCCAGAAAGGGCAAAACGCTGCCCGGCAGCCAGGGCTGAGGGAAACCGGGTGAGAAACAGCCCTGCGGGCCCCGAGGGGAGAGCAGGAGGAGGGCAGGAGGTGCTGCGGGTGCCCCCGCAGAGGTGCCCCAGTGGCCCCGGCAGGGAGAGACCCCAGCGGGGCAGGTGGACATGCCCTCAGGGAAGCTGCAGCCCATGGAGAGCCCACGCTGGAGCAACCTTATCCTTAGGGACTGCAGCCCCTGGGAAGGGCCCGGGCTGGAGCAGGGGAGCAGCGAGGGGAGGTGGCAGCGGCAGAGAGGAGCTGTCATGGACTGACCAAAGTCCCCCATTCCCCATCCCCTGCGCCACTCCGGGGGGACATCGAGGAGTCAGGGATGGAGGGGTCAAGTTGAAGCTGGGAAGTAGCAGTGGGGGGAAAGGAGTTACTTTAATGTTTGTCTTTTTGTTTCCCACTAGCTGGCTCAGTAATTAAATATTTACTTTAATTGGCTATAAATTAAGTTCATTATCCCCAAATCAAGTCTGTTTCACCAGTGGTGGTAGTTGGTTAGTGATATCTCTGTCTTCATCCAGACCCTTGAGTTTTTTCATTCCTCGTCTTCCTGTTTCCTCCCCTCGTCCCACTCATGTGGGGGTGAGCAAGCAGCTGGCCAGGGGTTCTGCGGTGGCCAAAGGCGAACCCAGCATGCAGGCAGGGGATGGCTCAGAGAGATCCAACCGATGGCAGCCCAGAAACACACGAATACAGAAATATGTCAAGTGTGAAGGAAAACAATTGAAGCAAATGAACGATGTTCGCAAGGGAACAAATGGGTGAAAGCATAACTTATGAATACATTTGCATTACAAACTCGAAGGGGGTGATTTTTAATCCACAAGTCTGAAAATTTCTTACATGAACAGAGTGGGCAAACATATGAAGAGCAGCTAGGACAACAGAACCATTTGAAACAAAAAAACCTAGGCATGGTCAATCCATAACCTGGCTTATATGACAGTGAGTATCTATAGTAGCAGTAGACATTTTCTGTGACATGTGAAGTCTCCTTTTTTTAATAAGTGAGAGAAGTATTTCCTCCAAAGAGAAAACTCTAGGATACTTGAGATATGATTAAAGGCATCAAAAATTTAGAATCTGAAGTAATTTCTGGACAAACAATGAAGATTTCATCCCTAAAGCTACATTTTCTGAGAGCTCCTTACAGTGGGATTGAGACTGCAATTTTTATTCAAACCTATAAGCAATAAAGGATATTATAAATAACAATAGGTCCAAAGTTGTTCTTAAGCAGAATTCAGCTTGAGAATGAAGGATGCCCCCCATTATCATGCTGTAGAATAGGATCAGTTTAACAACAACAAATTCATTTTAGAATTACATCAATAATGTGTACTCTGCACATCTGTTACAGGCACAATTGAAGGCACAGTTGCTGCACATTCAATAACATGGGAGTCCATCAGTGCATTTCTCCTTGCTTCCAGCTAGCAGCACGTTTCAGTTGTAAAGGGGATCTTGGGTCATCATTCAAAATCCACTCTAGTGAGACCAGCTACAGCCTCCTAAGTGCTTTTTGGAGTCCTTTGCTTGGTTCAAAAACTACTTCAAAGCTAAAGAAATGTCTCTCTTGAAGGAAGACATTTGCTTCAAAAGTTTTGTGTGTTATATTACAGCCAGTTATTGGGAAAGGGCAGAGGACGCTACCATCACTTCCCAGCTCAAGCAAAGACTGCCTTCTAGGAGGCTGAGCAAATCCATTAGCCCCTTTTCTCCAGCAGAAGTGAAAATGTAAATCCTTATACCTGTAAAGTGGAGACAAAACCATTTCCTTGCCACAGAGGAATGCACCATGGTTATATAACATGACTAAAATGCTCAGTGCTAAAGTGATTAGGGTCCCAGATATTATTAAAGAAAGAAATCTCATTTTCTTAGAAGACTTTTAAATAGAGGAACAAAGCTCCAGCAAATCAAATGTGGAAAATAATCCTCCGCTGTCTCCACTCTCCAGCACACTAGAGGAATTTATTTATGTTTCACAACACCAATTTCTATGGCTCTCTGCTGGAAAGCTGCCAGAGCTATAGGCAAACAGAAACTGATGCAGCTTACTCAGAAGAAGCAGAGTATCTGGGAATAGGAAAATTATCTGTGTAGGAGGTTTGCCAGCAATTTCAATAAATTACACTCTAAAAGATAACACCATGAAACGAAAAAGTCTTCTTTAATTAAAAAACTCCATTAAGAAAACTATGCATATACATTTAGCTTTATAAAATAAAGACAGAAGAGCTGCTAAGCAGGCTCATAGTTGCTAAAACTCTGCAAAAATCTTGTTTTAAAAATTAGATTTCTAAATGAGATTTAGAGCTTAATAAGTTCACAACTGTCTTGACTAATCTTAGTCCAAATAAGCACAAAAGAGATCCACACTGTTTTTGGAAACTACAAGAAAGTCATTGATGAAAATCTCCACACCAGCATTATACAAATTAATTGTTATTTCTCTTCCCCTTGGGTTGCAAAAAGAAGCGAGACTGTTAGTTTTAAGAATCAACTGGGAGTTCAGGAAGTAATTTACAGAAGCACAGTCTCTTCAGAATTCAGGTGTGTTTAAATTAGGTGTCTGGTCCTGGTATAGACTAAGGGGAGAAAGAGATACTTTTAAGGTAATGTTCAAAGCACCTAAGGTAGTATCTTGCTCTTGTGCCACTTTCCACTGGACCCTCTCTGCATCTGTGGACTACAAAGGTAATATCTGGAGCCTAATATCATAGTTTACAGTCCTAAAATAACTAAAGAAAGCGAGACCAAACAAAGATCAAGTGAGATTTTTGTCTTGTTCAAACTGGCATCAGCAATTTCTTGCATTATTGCTAGAGCGTTTTTGCGTCATGTCTTGCAGGAGAGTGAAAGGCATCTAATAAAGTCCATTGGATTTTTGCATAGACTGTTAATTTAAATACATTAATTTTTTCCTCCCCTTGAGCTTTAATCCCCCTTCTTTGGCATTTTTTATTTTCTACCCAGTGGAACCAGGTAGGGATGTGTTATTGAAATGTTTATAGTTTCCTCCAGAAGAAAGTAAGTACAGTTAATGTAGTAGATATATTTCAACATCTTCCACACAGCAACTCTTGTGATGTGGCAATATCATTTACTAAAGCTGAGAGAAGGTTAACAGGGGTGTGTTTCAAGCAGTGTGGTAGATGGAGTTGCCCAAGTGCAAGAGTAGGGTGTAGAAGACCTGATTTCTCTGCTACTGGTCTACCAAGGGACTTAGATGCACCCAGTCAAAGGACTTACTTACTCTCCCTGTAAGTAAATTGAAGTTAAAGATACTGAGATCCACCTTAAGTCCTTCACGCTCTTTTAAAGAGGACCAAATGTTGTCACAGTTTTACGATATCCCAAAAAGTTACACACAAATGAAAGATCAGCTTCTGTCTGGAGAAGGATCCCAAGTAGCAAACACTGGGCTCTCGTGAGCAGCTTTTCATTGTATGTCTTTAACAAGAAAGCAGCTTGAGGTAACAAGCCATTTCCAAGAAAATGAATAGGACTGCTCGTCCAATCAATTCACTGCTCCTCTTGGTAAAATCAGGCATCCAGGATTAAAACTCAAATTATTCTTTACATTCAGTTTTGACTTTTTAAATCAGAACTTTCCAGGTCTTCTACCGGTTACCAGTATGTTTTTATACTTTCCAGGAATAAATACATTAATCTTTCTATGTCTTTACTTAGAAGCTGATATTGTCAAGGTGTTAAGGGACATCTTCATGAAATCCTATGTGCTCACATATATACTTAAAACACTTTCAAAGGTGCTAAAATCAGAAACCTAAGGTCCCTATTATAATCTGTGGAGAGAGAGTGACATTTTAGCATGAAACTGGGAGCACATCAATTAGATGCCTGAAAAGGTGAACTGACTTTAAGCAGCAGTAACACACAGGGCTGCTAGATTCAGAGCGTGGGTTTACAGACTTGTTGGCCAGTGTCCCTTCCATGGGATAGCATCGCCCCCACAAAGCTCATATGCTCCACGGGATGGCCTGAACTGCTCAAGCCAAATTAGCACGTGCCTTCACTCCTCTGTAATAAGGATCCTGGCAGTGGATCCCATCTGCTGACAACACGCTTCAGAATAGACAGTGGCTTGTTCTAACAAGGATGTATTTTCTTCTGAAGCGGAGTCCTCGTTCCCCACAGCACCTCAGAACAAGGAAGGACTGAATGTTCAAACTGAACTTCCCTCTTCATCTTCATCAGGTAAATCTCTCAGCGAATCTTTACACTGTCAATGCTGTACCTGCTTCATGGCTGAATGGAGGTTTCTAGTCTACCTGGGTGCCAGTCTAGCAAATCTATCCAGGGCTAACTGATGCTCCAGGGAACAGTTTCAACTTTGCAAAAAGGTGCTCTCAGACATACAGCAATCATCATCTTGAAAAAAAAACAACAGCAAAACCCAAGCATTCGATTGTCTGGGTAGCAAGTGTTTGAAAAATCTTGCTGTTGTAGGCAATAAGTGTAACAAAGAACAGAATTGCTGCTTGTGGAGTAGAAGGAAAAGAGTTCAAAATGAATGAACACAACTCATTGATTTCAGTAACCTTTATGAAAAATCCGCTTTCTAATTCCAAAGAACCTCTAATCCACTAATAGAGAAGTATATGCTCTATTTTTAGCTGTATATAATGTAACGGATAGCTATAATTACTTCAACAGAATAATGAACAGTATCAGCCAATATGTACTGTAAGTCAGGCAAGTTATTTATTTTGTCAGCAGTTGGAACATACAGCTGTTCATGTTTGTTAGTATTTCACACTCATCATTACATTTATTTGCTTGCTTACAAACTGGTATGAGGTGCTACTTCTTTTTCCAGCCAAATAAATTACAAACTGTAGATATCACAAACATTATACAGAAATATGAATTACGCATGAATGGGATACAAGGATGAGAGGGAGGGGAGACAGAAAGAGGTGATCACTCTTAAAGACTTAACCCAAATTCTGCTGAGAAAGAAGATCTGAATGCTTGGAAGTCTGTGCTGCGTGTTGTGTACACAGTAACATCTCCGCTCGGTTTAATATTTGCCAGGCAAATCACAAAGCCCTCTCAGGCTACAGCAGCATATAATTTCCTTGAATGTTTTCCTGAGCTCCTGACTCCGGAATGCATAGATGAGTGGATCAATGATGGAATTGCACATGATGAGGATGAGGTAGAAGTTAAAGTGGGACATGAAGCACACACAGTAAGGGTTGTAGGGGCAGGAGATGTAGAAAATCAGGTGCAGGAAAAATGGAGCCCAGCACACAACAAATACTCCAATCAGGATGGTGAGAGTGATGGCCCCTTTCATGTTGGCCCCTTGGCGAATCGGGCCAGTCCCTGGAAGAACAGCAATCTTTTTGATATGCATCCGAGCCATCATGAACATGTGGACATAGAGGGATGCCATGAGAATGAGCATAGTGAAGAACATGCTAATAAGGCAGATGATGACAACACTGCTGTCAGAGTAAATGATGAACAAAATGCCTGAGACTGTGCAAGCAGCCCAGATGCATGTGATGATGACCCCTACACGCTTCACGGTCATGATATTATGGTACTGGAGGGCATAAAAGATAGTAAAGTACCTGTCCACTGCTATTGAGAGGAGACTGCAAATTGATGCAAGCAAGGAACTGCAAATCACTGAGTCAATGACATTGTCAATGTTTATGGTAAAGCTCTGTGCATCTGTGTCTGTATTGTTTAGCAGAGTGATGACAATAGTTTCTGATCCATTAGATACGCTCACTAGCATGTCAGCCACTGCCAAGCTACAGATGAAGAAGTACATGGGCGAATGGAGGTTCTTGTTCTTGGCTATCGCCACAATGACCAAGACGTTCTCCAGCAAGCTGATGATGCCCAGAGTCACAAACACTTCGGGGGATACAAAGAGTTGTTCGTAGCAGCCTCCCGAGGAGTGGCCCTTTGCATTGGGCTCACTGGCACCTCCGTGCAGTCCGTGGCTGTGGTTCCAGAAATGGAGTGGCTGGAGTGTCCCACGGTGCTGGGTGAAATTCATTTTATGGAGACCCCCTTTCAACTTCCTGCTTTTAAAACTCCTGTTCCTTTTGCATTCCTTTGAAAACCTTCTTTGGCTTTTCAGCTTGGGAAGCAGCACCGAGGCAGACAGCAGAAAGAACACTTTGACTGCTGTTACAAAATAAGGTTTCAAACTCAGAAATGCTGGTTTACTCTCTCACAGATGCAGTTTCTGATCGTCATCACAATTACCTTGGTGATCTATATCACAGAGTCCCAACAGTCTGTAAATTTGCATCAGATTCTCCCCTATGGTCAGTTCCCGTTCAGTTCACCGGTACACTGCAAGGCTTTTTTTGTTCCCTTCCATTAAGAGAGGCAAACATAAAATGCCCAAGTGACTGCTGCAGAGCAGAAACTAATTTCAAACTGCAAGCACCAGTCTCACTGTCAGACAGTGCATGCCGACTGCCTGTTTTATGGTGTGTGGAGGAGAAAAATATTCAGGGCACTCTCCGCCTCTGCTTTGCCTTCCAGCCAATGGGGCTCGGGAGCCGCAGAAAGTCGAGAGGATGCTGATTCTGAGCCTCTCTGAAACATCTCACACAGCACAGCAGATTCAGATGCAGCACGAGCTAGCAGTAACTACAGGAAAGCAGATGGGCTACCAGAGATTTATTTCCCTTCTCTAACTTCTAAGAATAGTATTTTAATACTGATTTTTAATTAGCAATCTCACAGAACTGTACTAGCAATCTTACAGAATTCCTGCAGCTGAACTGATGTTTTTTTTATTTTTCAGACTGTGATTTACTGTGATTTACTCTTGCCCCTTCTGTGGCGCAAAGTTGCTCTGCCTTGTATATGCAGCAAAATAGGAAAAGGACAAGGAAGCAAGACAACACTTATTTCCTCTTCGTTCTCTCTCCCAGATCTCCCTCACATTGCTAACTTTGTGCCTTAGTTGTCCAGTTGTAAGATGTGTTGTTGCAAAGTTGCATTATACTCTTTAAGCTTCTTACAGTTTTTAAGAAATGGAGACCATCTAAGGATCAAAAACAGAACAAGGAGCCAAAGTCACAAATGGCTTAATAAATTGTTCTGAAGAAAGTAGTTTTTCCAAGGTAATAGCTGTCTTCATCATCTTATTTCCAGGAAGGAAAAGATGATACAGTTGATTGCAGAAGCCCTGTTGCCATCAAGAATTAAGATGCTGGGCAGAAAAAGAAAAGTCAGTATTTAGAATAGATGAAGGAAAACAACAGGAGACAAAGTTGCAACCTGTCAGAAATGGGGCTCATACAATGGTAATGACACAAAGGTGTCAATAAATCTCCTAAAAGTCCATCTGGAGGGATGTCGCTGTGTATGAGCCAAAAGTCAGATTGTGTGCAGTCTGCCAGGGAAAGCCCTTGAGAAGAAGGAGGGAAAGAATGGCAAATGAATATGAAGAGACAAAGACAAATGTGGTTTTGCTGTTTCCTCTTCAGGCATTGCAACTGAGGATTGAAAAACAAATATACTGAACAAAGCCTAAAGTACAGGTAGATTTTAAAGCTATGGAAGCTATAGGAAAGTCAGTCACTACACCTGAAAGTAACGTTTGTAAGGAAGTTGTTTGAATGAACATTTCCAGACAACTACCAGGAAGGCTATGGAGGGGTCTCTATCTGATGCAAGAGCCTATTTTCTTCAACCTCTCAAACTTTTTTCAACTTCCATGCATCAGCTGGTTTTAAAATGAACATCTATGAAGAGATAAAGGAACACAGCATGCCTGTGGAAGCACAACTATCTGTACTCAACATCTCAGCACCAGTGTGAAGCATGATTTTACTTCCACATTTGGATTTGCTAAAGGTCTATGGTTATAAAGACCTATATCAGAAGAAAAACCTCAGCCCATTATTTCTGGGCCTTTCCCCAGACAGATGGCTTCATAAAGTTGAAACATAAACACCCAAGACAAACAAAATAACTTGCAGCACAGCAAATCCCACATTTATCAGTTTGGAAAACATCATTCCCCAGCAGCATCCTTGCAATGAAAGAATAGCTTGCTGCTGAGAGAGTTAGATTTACTTTCCTATCAAGACATAATGCAAGCCAGGATTCAAAGAGATTTATTACCTTGTCACTGATCTCTGGGCCGGTATACACTAACTCCTGCCACAAACAGGACTTGCATACCTAACCCTTACGGACATAGCTAAAATGTTAGAGCAGGGAGAAAAATTATATAAAGATTGATGTGGGAGGGCAGCATCTCCTCAGACAAGGTATTTTTCTACACCCGCAGCCAGAAATGTGTAGTCTTCAAGTTATCCCAGGGAAGCAGCCACTCAGCATTCCTTCCTTCATCACCTCCCACTATGCTGGAAGTGCCCATGGCACAGGGATTTCGCCCCTTCACCTACTTTGGTGGAGCTAGAGTAGGAGAGGCTGGCAAGAATAGAGAGCAGCTACCTCAAGAGGATACAGCCCTGTTTGCTCAAGCTGTCTGTCTGTCTATGCCTCTTCTGGCTCCTCCCTTTCTCTACACAGTATCTCTGTCTTCATCCCCATTTATCTTTGCATTACTATCTCTCTTCATCCAGAAGCTGTCCAAACAATGCTCCATGCTTGATTTTTCACTGGATGTGGTCATAAAAACGCAACATTGGTTATAACAAAGGAAAGAAAAAGACACTTCTCTGCTACCCACGGCCATCACTCACCTCAAAATTTCTACTTATGCTCTGCATTCTTGGGGCAAGGTTGTTTTGGTGTGCTAGCCATTCATATTTGTGGGATGAGGGTACATGACTGGTAGCAATAGAGTTATGGTAGGTTAGCAACTCAGTTGAGGTACTGAAGAGGTGATGTACCATTAGCCTGCTCTGACTAGAAGGTAAAACAAGTTATATGAGCACTTTTTTATATGAGAGAAGACATATGTGCATCTAAATATTTTTACGGTAGAAAATGGATACATGCCTCTGGCCCCTACTTAACAAAAACCAAACCATAAAATGTTAAAATTTTTCAAAGGATCCTAGCTCTCTCCTGCCTGAAAACATGTCAATATTTCAATGTCTTTGGTCATAGAAAATAGTAGTATTGCCTAATACACATTGCCTAAACTGTTTCTTAAATTTTAAAACCCAAAGCTGAGCTAAATTTCTTTCAAAAGTGGCAGTTGGCAAGCTTTTCAGCACCGTGGAAAAATGGCCATGACTGCACAAAACTGTAAAACTGATGACAGTGATATACTAATATATCCCTGCTGTAGCAGGGGGGTTGGACTTAGATGATCTCCAGAGGTCCTTTCCAACCCTGACGATATTGTGATACTGTGATAAGCTCTAGCTCTTAAAAGAAATATAACATCAACAAAGATTTGATACCAGCCTCCCCTTTCAACATAATGAGGCATCATATGATAAAAAAATATTTGGTTTCACCTGTCTTAAAAAAATGTCCATTTTAAGACTTCCTCCTACACTATTCCCCCATGTCCTATGCTCTGTTTCCAGCTACCCCCCAACACCCACCCTCCAGACAGGGTTACAGTCACCTCTACCTCACAACATTTTGAAGAGGTGAATTATCCTCTGACAGTTGCTTTTGAAAGTCAGAAGAAAGTGTTCACTGGAATCAGTAATAAGCAGATGAAATCTCAATAGTGATACAGGAAGACAGGCAGAGTCGTGAGCAGGCTGTATAGGTCCACTATGGGAGAAAAAGAAAGGTAGAGGGAGTTAGCACAGGCGCTCGCCTGCTGAAATGCACGGCCTGAGATCTACTTGAATCCCATGTCCATGTTCCTCAAGCACGGTGGTGATATTTACCACTTCAACAGCTGTCAGTAGAAACAGAGGAGGGGTTGTGAGAAGCTGGGTAGAAGGAGGAGCCAAAAAAGCAGATTGTTAACAATCAGTCCCTCAGAGTCATGTGAGTGTGCCAGTACTGTGCAAAGGGTGTTATGTTTGGATCTTATCAATACTTATAAATACTTAAGGGGAGGGTGCCAGGTAGATGAGAAGAGTCTTTTTTCAGTGGTGCCCAGTGATAGGACAAGAGGTAACAGGCACAAACTTGAGCATAGGAAGTTCCATCTTAACATGAGGAGGAACTTCTTTATTTTGAGAGTGGCAGAGCACTGGAACAGGCTGCCCAGAGAGGTTGTGGAGTCTCCCACTCTGGAGACATTCAAAACCCGCCTGGGTGCCGTCCTGTGCAACCTCCTGTAGGTGTCCCTGCTGTGGCAGGGGGGTTGCACTTAGATGATCTCCAGAGGTCCCTTCCAACCCTGACCATTCTGTGATTCTGTGATTCTGTGTTGCTGCATTTACATGTACAAGCATAATTTAAAGAAATTTTTGATACATGTGCTCAGATCCAGTTTTTCAGTGCATTCAAAAACCTCAGGTCGATAACACAGTAAAAAGACTGTGGCATAATTTAGCATGCTGATTTTGAAATATAAAAGGATCCAGGCAATTAAACTTTGGAAGCTTCTATGAGATTTTAGCCTGCATCATAACTCTGTATTAAAACAAAGGTAAATTCCACCTAACATGCAAAATACTGACCAAAAATGGTTCAAATAATGTAATGTACTTTTTCATCCTACCCACAGATGTCATTGGAAGAAACGTTTCTTTGATTCTTTCTAGCTCCAGTAAATTAGCATATAAGCAATATGGAGACACTTGTTTGTTCCCATATTTAGACTGGTAGTTTTTTTAAAGTTGGTCTTTGAACATATTCTTTTATTTTCCAGCTATTCTGATACAACCATGAAGAGATATATCAATACAGACCTGACTATCATACATTTCAGACGCTACCCTAGGATATGTAGGAATACAGAAGAGAACTGGCACTGATTTTGGATGAAGTAAAGGTGATGTCTTTTGCAGATAGCAGAGAAAAAATACACGGTAGAAGGTCACTAGTTCTGCAGTACAGAACTTCAGATGTCTATGTGTAATGTTACTTCTCAGAAAAAAATATGATTGTAGACCAAATAAATTATTATTCTTTGTGCTTGTACAAATGAGCTCGAAGAAATGATGAATCAGTGGAAGGTCTTAGTCAATCAAGAATAAATTGTGTAGTCAAGCTTCTATTCAGAGTCACAGAAATGTTGGTTGGATTGGGCTTCTGGACGTCATCTCATCCAGCTTCTGCTTGGATTGCCACCAGTATTGGATCAGATCAGCTGCGGCATTGTCTAGCCAAGTCTTGAAAACTTCCAAGAATGGAGAGCCCACAGCCTCCCTGGATAACCTTTTCTGCATTGATTTTCTAGTTAAAAACTTTTTCCTAATCTGAATACCCCAAGACTAGGCTACATGACCTACAGGAGAGATAGAAGGAGCTGGACTGGTAAAGTTTGTTGAAGAAGAGACTAAGGGGTGATCTAATAGCATATGGATCGCATCTAATAGTCAACAAAAGAGAAGGTACAAAGGTTATAGGTCCAAGCTCCTCTTGGTAGTGCCACGGAATATAAGAAGCAGCAGCAGTCACAGATTGTGACTTGTGTACATAACCTAAGTTCCTGCCTATCATGACAGCCCTTCAATGAACCATCTTCACTTTCTCCACATCCCTCTTGAGCTGCAGGGGCCCAAAGTTGAACACTGTTCTGGGTACAGCCTCACCCATGCCAAGTAGAGGGGGTAATAACTTACTTCAGTCTGTCAGTTGTGCATCTCCTAATGCAGCTGAGTGCCCCATTTGCAATGACAGTGCACTTTTGGCTTATATTCAGGGTGATGTTCAACATAACTCCTTTGCTGTCCTTTTCAGCAAAGCTGCTACTCAGGCAGTCAGTGCCTGCTGTGTACTGATGCATGGGGCTGTTCCATCCCATGCAAAGAACGTTGTACTTTTTGTTCACTTCCATAAAGTTTCTGTTGGCCCAATAGTCATGTCTCCCAATGTCCCTCTGGATCAAAGCTCTGCTGTTTATTATGTCCACTCCCTCAACTTACTATGATATGCAAATTTGTGGATGGTACATTCTGTATTAACATCCCTGTTAGTGATGGGTATATGAAACAATTATTCCTAGTAAAGACACCAGGATACTCCATTTGTTCCCAGCTATCAGCTGGACTCTTGTCCAGTGTTCAGTACATTGATCCCTACCTTTTGAGACCATCAGTCCAAGCCATTTGCAAGCCACCCGTGACATGCAAATGCAAACACTGGTCAGTGGAAAACTAGTCTAATATGTTTTCATTTAGCCTTTTGTTTTGGAGTGCTGATTGTCTTGTAATCTTTGTAATTTTTTTTTAACCTTTCTTACTCGAGGTGAAAGCAGTTTTGAATCAAGGAACTTCAGTGTTGAGAGCAGGACTCTCTGTAGCTTGCCTCTTTTCCTCATGTCTGTTAGAAGAGCAGGAGAACTCTTTAGCCAGTCTGGGCACTGAAAAACACAGAAATGTATATTCTTCTGGCAAATGACACATTTGCATTTACCTGAAGGTGCTGTAAATGTGCAGAAGCAGAATGTTTTCCTTTAAAATGGAATGAGGAGCACAAGTGCTTTAAGCACTTGACCATTTACACCTGATCTCTTAGGTGATCACTATTGTGATAATGGACATAATAAATTTGCAGTCAATGCAGCAATCACCATCCTTCTCCTAGTCTTTTCTCCCCAATCTCTCTCTCCCAAATAGTCGATTTTCTTTTACTTGGTTGTAGATTTAGGTGCTTGTCTGTCAGGCTCATCTGAAGTATTTTGTTCAAATGACTCCACAGTCTCTTTAGTGTTGATATGCCCCTCCAAATACGTCTCCAAAAGCCATACAGAGTCATGCAGGATTAAGTACAAATTAAACATTGCCATTCATCTAGATCAGCAATCCAAAACCCAATAATCCTGAATTTGTGATTTCCTCGGTTTGTGCTGTGCCAAAAAATAAGCTGTTAACCCAGCCTTTTCCTTTGTTCATGACCTTTGTATACAAATACAGCAGAGGAAATACTTCTAACAACTACATGGTCTTCTTCACTCCCTGTACGCTCCCAAACACAGCAGTTTTCAGCACTGCCCTTGCTTCTCTCACTTTAGATCATGAGATCATTTTATATTATGAAGCTTGTAATGATCTTCACTTTTTCAGTTTATCATATCCAGTTTTCTACCATAATGATATTCAGTGTTTTTCTGTGTGAGAGGTGCAGCCACATTTTATTCTACCAGAAAAACGATCTAGTCAGTCCAGCTGTCTAACCGTGAAAGCTTGAAAAATGGTCTGTCTCATTATAGTTGAATGAGAAGCAGAGAACCAAGGCAGAAAAATTGACAGATCATCATTTAGTCACAGCCCAAGGTTGCATCGTGGCAAAAAAGCAGCTGTTTTGGATGACGTCAAATCACTTCAGTTTTTCAGAAAAGTTCTCAGAGTGGGGGTATAATCTGCAGTTAGTGTAAGATGGAAAGTTACTAACTAGCTTGAATTTTCTCTTCCAGTCCGTTTACTTCTGAGGGTGATTGTTGTTATTAGAATGGAAAAGTCATACAGCCACTTTGAGTCGTGCTGTAAAGTGGTGCTACACGTGTGGAAAGATTAACAGGTTTGAAATCCATTGATTAGGAGACTCTGTATATCAGGATTATTTGTTGTCTGAATTAAGGAAGATACCAGCAGCTGTGGTCAGGGCCCTGTCTCCAGTGTGCGTGTCATCCTATAGTGCTGGATGGCACATGCCCTAAAAGGCCTATGCTTGCAGGGGTTTGGGGGCTAAAACCCTTTGGTGATGCAGGTGTGGGGGGCAGTGACATGCAGTTAGATCTGAACATGTCTGATAAAATAAGAGGGAACATTAATCCTACAGAAACCATAGTCTGATAGCAACTTGATGCAGGCAAATATATCTTAAGGAAGTATGGTCCATTCACTCCAAAATAAACTCCAAACAACACATCATTTAGTAATTCAGTGTTGTAAATTTATACTCCCAGTGGTTTACAGTTATGGGACCTATGTTTGCATACAACTGATTTGTGTTTAATGTCTATGGTTATAAGAAGGCCAGTCTTCCATACCAAATTCCTTGTATTGTTTCACTTCTACCTTGATTCTCTGATTATGCATTTTGTGCATATGAAAAGCTCACAAATTACTAGGCTACTGCTGTTACCATGACATAATTTCTTTAGTACCTTTACAGAGAGATCTGTGTGCTTAGCAGCCACTGTTCAAGATGCATAATTTATGTCTGGAGGGGTTTACATACATACAGTTACTGAAAACCAGCTTATTTTAACCCTTCCTGAATGTTTTGCACATGCATGTATAAATATATAACTACATCTGTCTATATATAAGCACTTAGTACCATCTCAGTTCCATATGGTGTAGTCACATTCTGTAGTGCTCTGTGCTCTCACATATAATTCCATGTACAGGAGGTAGGAGCTATTCCTCGAGAAAACCCAAAGCAGCTTGAGCTCTGTTAACAAAGGTAGTCTCCGATTGTGTAGCTGCATAGTGCACTGTCATAGCTTCCATCCATTTTCAGCTCCTCAAAGCACTCTGTTTTTTAGCAGAGGTATTGGACAAATCCTGGAAAGAGTCTGCCAGTTCAGCACGGAGCGCTTAACCTCCTTGTGAATTGTTTTCTTCCATAGGAATTAAATTATTTGAAAACAACTAGAAATACTGGAGTCATAATCTGGTATAAGACATAAAGTAGACGCACCGAGTCATATGACAAATGAGTGAGTTTTAGCCAGTGATGGTGTCAGAGTAAGACTGTAGATTAAAGGACAAACCTGAGAGTGCTGTCTTGAGGTAAGCATATCTTCTCTGACACGCAATCCAAAATTGTCACAATTTTCTCAAAAAACTGGGCACAGAAAGGGAAAGTACAAAATATCTAGACTTTTGAAGAGCTATAGTGTGTCTGCAGCGATTTGGTTTCTTGAAAATCTCTTTACATCGGTTATCAACATATGGTGACAAGAATACTCCATTTCATCTGTGACAACTGCTGCAACTGCTGCTACTTTTTCAAAGATCTCTGGTACTTTAAAAAGTCTGAATTAGAAGACTGTATTGATAGTGAAGCTGACCCACTGGAAAGCAGAAATATTTCATTTACAAAGCTCTCATAGAAAAAGTCATCTTAGAAAACTCATGGGCAGGAACCAATTGCTTTTTTTGAAAAGAAGAGATGGTCTGTGCTAGGTCATTACTCAGAACTTCTAGTCCTCACTGAAGGGTCATTTTTATTAAACTCAGGAGGAGTCTCCTTTCTTTTCTTTTCAGGATGAGGAAGTATGCATTAGAAGTCCTTTTCCTCTCTACTGCTGTGGTACAGATTTTATGTCTGCCTGTGACAGAGGCTGATAATTTTCTGTCATAGCAGACTTTCATGAAAAAGAAAGGGTGAATGGGTATATGAGCAGTGCAATAAATTAAATGGAGTAACTCTTGCCTTTATGGTGTTCAAAACTCCATATTTTAAGGTTGTTAGAAAAAGAACAGGAGGGAGAAGAGGTAGCCATGGTAGAAGAGAAACGTGTGAATCACCTTGTCATGATATGGTGCAGAACAGGATGGCTGAGATATCAACCTGGGCTAGAAAACACTTTTTCTTCAACAGAATAGGTAGCACTGTTAGGAGTCCTGAAAGTGAATTAAAGATTGATATGGGCTTAGAGGCAGTCTTTTGTCTAGAGAACTGTGGGTGAAAGTACATTGTCTCACCTCGAATACTGTGTTCAGTTTTGGGCCCCTCACTACAACAAGGACGTTGAGGTGCTGGAGCGTGTCCAGAGAAGGGCAACGAAGTTGGTGAGGGGTCGAGAGAACAAGTCTTATGAGGAGTGGCTGACAGAACTGGGGTTGTTTAGTCTGGAGAAAAGGAGGCTGAGGGGAGACCTTATCGATCTCTACAACTACCTGAAAGGAGGTTGTAGAGAGGTGAGGGTTGGTCTCTTCTCCCAAGTAACAAGCGATAGGATAAGAGGAAATCACCTCAAGTTGCACCAGGAGAGGTTTAGATTGGATATTAGGGAAATTTTCTTCACAGAAAGGGTAGTCAAGCATTGGAACAGGCTGCCCAGGGAAGTAGTTGAATCACCACCCTTGGAGGTATTTAAAAGACAAGTAGACATGGTGCTTAGGGACATGGTTTAGTGGTGGACTTGGCAGTGTTAGGTTGGTGGTTGGATCTGATGATCTTAAAAGGCCCTTCCAACCTAGACAATTCTATGATTCTATCTTCTTCAAGAAGTGACCAAGCCTCGAGTTAGACCTGACATCCTTTAACATATTAGTAATATTTCATCTGTCTTTGTATTGAAAAGAAAGAGATTTTGTTGAAGCTAAATGTTTAATTGAGACATTAGAGGGTTAATTGAAACCTTCGAGGGTTAAATAGGAATGGCCAGAGTAGTGGATGCTGTGTCCAAACAAACTCTGCACTTGGACCCCGAAATTATAGACATCCATCTTGGAGTTTATAGGTGGAAGGGGGCCAAATTAATTTATGACATCCAAGAACTTGTACTTGAAATGGGTGAAGAAGACCTTCTAGTTATATAGGTAAAAAAAAAAATAAATCTGTAAAATGAAAAGGAAAACCCAGGGATATCTTGTCTTGTCTATGAGATCCAGTTTACTTAGACTTTTCATAGACAGCTGTTGTAAGCAGGAAAGAAGAGGTTAGAACAGTAAGAAGATTTCCACACCCCTTGCTGGAGGCAGTACTTTCTGGGAGATCAGGGAAAAAGAAAGTACCTAAGGGTCCTGGCATACTGTATGGCAGACTCTTCAATGACAAAGGGAGTCTCTGCAGCCTGGTGAACTAGGATGTCAAATGGCTTTTGGGCAGGCTCATTCTGTTAGCCCCCTACTCCAGAGCAAATTTTACTGTGAGCAACAGTGTGTGAGCAACTGAGATGAGGTTTCTTCCTCACATAACGATGCGCAAGAACAAGGTAGAAAATTGTAAACATGGGATGCAAGGGAAACAAAGGCAATTTAAATGCAGGTCACATTTCCTCTCCAGTAAAGGAAAAGAGAAAAAAAGCTAAAATCCCTGCAGGGACTGTTAGCATGGATGAACATAGACTGATAAGCCAGCGTGCTACACCTTAAGATACTGTGCATTGCTGCAGATAACTAAAAAAGTAGCAAAAGAAAAAAAAATGAAAATACTTCAGAAGTTAGTTAGGTAAAGAACATCAGAGAAAAATGAAAAAACTTGTAAATAAAACCCCCAAACAACCAAAGTGATTTTTTCGTCACCCTGGGAAGCTTTTAAAAGCTTACCCAAAACATGGTAGATAACTACATCCCGGGGACAACCATCTGATCTAAATTTCTTTTTGAGAATAGCGACAATTTCCAAGAATTATTGCTGCTAATATTGAATTGAACTTCTTTGGCGTCTTATTTTAAGAACTTTGTTGTTTTCTGGTTGGCTCCAAACTCAGTCAGATATACTATGTAAGTAAACTCAGATCACATACTACGTGGTATTACATGTTTTCCTAAAAAATGCTGTTTCATCCTTCTTTCTTTAATAAATGAAATCCAGAACTCCTTTGAAAAAAAACAAGCAACTTTTTTCTCTGCCTATGAGGAGGTTTTCTCTGTAATTTTAGAAAATGCTTATCAAAACAGGAGGAGAATAGTAAAATACAGTTACAGGATTGAACTAGCTTATTTGTGTTACTAAATCTATATGCATTATCACGTGCTTAGTGACAGACTAATTCAGTTATAAGCATAATTCCACATCCTGGCCAAAAGTACTGAGAAAGAGAAAGTTGCAACACTCACCTAAAACATGGTCATAGTTTCCTTCAGACAGCTCTTCAGGAAAATGAAGTACCTCTGCTTACTTCAGATGGTAAAGAGACATTCTTGTAGCTGGTAGAGCAGCTAATATCCCCTGTCAAACCCACAGAGGCTCTGAGCAGCAGGGGAAATCAGACAGGGAAGGAAAGCAGCCCTGGCTTCAGCTGAGAAGCTACTGATGGGAAGGCACAACCTTCCCCCTCAAGTGTTCCATGTGTGGTTGTGTGTGTGGCTCTCGTCTATTTGGGAAGAGCAAGCACTGCTAAGTTCTGGAAGACTTTTATTTAAAAAGAGTTCTTACAAGCATCTCTCTCTATGGGTAACAAGTAATATGAAAAGGATTTTCTGCAATGAAGTATAGCAAGCTCTTTTTGAGGGCCATCAGTTTCTTTTCCACCTCACCTAGTACAAAGTCCACACAAACGACAGTTAGCAAGGTCATTAAAATTCAAGCAAGTCATTTTCTGCATTTAAGTGATTCAAATCACTCTGAGCCAGAAGAGAGTAGTTTTCTGTGCTAGGGTCATGGAAGACATGTAATTAAATTCCAATTAATTTAAAGGACAGAAAAGAGAAACAAGAATGAAGTCTTACAGGTCTGTTTTAACTGTCAGATATGAGGATGTGCTCCCACTGCTTGCTATATGAGAATATCTAAGCATTTTGTACTAAGCAAGCAAGCAATTTAAAGGCTAGTGATGTTTTAGTTCAGTTGAAGAGCAGATATACTTTTCTCTGATTTGGAAAAAGGTATCATTTTCCTTACATTTGCCCTACCTCCACAGAGAAAATTTTCCATACCTAGCAGCACAGAATTAACGAAAGTAGCAACTTGAAACTTTTCTAATGCTTTTAGAAAGTCAGTAGCATGAAGGGCAATTTTGTTTAAAGGTATGTGATTTCCAAATGGTCTATTGCTGTCTGCAGAGCAAGTATCTGCAGAATTAGTGGTCTGTCACTTTTAATCACTGAATTTGAAATATGTATGTGAAGAAACCAAATGATCATGGGACCCCACTGTCCTAGACACTGTGCAAAATGCAGTCTATTTCTTCCTCAGAAAACAATTGGCATCTCAGAGCGGATTGGTTTTTGCACGGGAAAGTAATCCTTTCCTGGCCTCTGCAATCTCCACCTAAACTATAAATTTATACTACCCCCAGTCTCACAAAATACTCCATATGGTACAGTTCTTACTATTCCTGTTAATTCAGACCACTTCCTAGGACTAGAGATCAACTTGAATCAAAATTCAAGAAGGTAAAGCATGTAAAGACAAGGTCAAACTTCATGGGTGGCTTAACTCTGTATTGTCTTTTATTATCTCCATCACATGGCATTTTCTATACAAAACTGGGTTTCCAAGTCAGCACTGCGGAGGTTAATGGCAGGTACGATTAATAAGCTACACTTTGGAGCAACAGATTTCTTGAAAAAAAGCTACATGTGCTTTTAGAAAGCTACCAAACTCTCATGAATATTCTGGTCTAACTCAGGACTTTTTATTGATTTCTTTTCCTGCTTTCCAGCTTAGGGTGCTATCCCCTTTTATGCATTTGTGTAAGTTTCTTATCTTCAGTGGGGGTTATTGTGCAGACTGCTTCTTTGGATTCAGACAGTAAACACGCTTTACCTTTTTCATGTCTGGATTTCATTCATTTGCTATTTTGAAATGAAATAAAAGTGGTGATCATACTTATCACCTTATGGCTGGATAGAGACATCATCATTTCTCACTCTCCCATTGCTACATTCATGCAAGAGTTGTACATTCTCCTCTTAAGTTATTTCATACACAGTAGGGATCATAATTTTGTCTGACACTACCTAGTTCTCCTGCTCAGGCAGAGACGCTTTCTGGAACCTGTTAGAAGTTTTATTTTTAAATCTTCATTTGAATCCGCTCATTTTGTGAAATACTAATTCAGTTCCCTAAGTTCTTCTCAAGCTCTTGAAAAGTATGTTCTAAGAAATTGAAAGAAAAATAAAGAGTATAAAAGTTTATTTGCATTTAATTAACAATATTAATGCTCTGAAACTCTTTAACGATATCATTTTTAGAAACGCAGTGTCTTCTGTTGAATGCTAAAGCTCACCTGGTTATATTGCAAATACATTGTAAATGTATGAACATTCAGTCATTCCTCAGCTATGGAAGCTCTCTTGAAATCGATGGCAAAATTTTTAATAATTCATTAAAATCCAAGCTTTAGAAGTCTATCTTAGTTACAACTCAATTATCCAAAATCTGCCTTCAACTGCCATATTTCACTTAAGCAAGGACATACAAAACAAAAAAGAGAGAGAAAGAAAACTCTGAAGTGTATGTTCCTATTCAATTTTTCAAACAGCTGAGAAACCAATAATTCACCGTTGGTGAAAAAGACTATCATTATTCCCTTTTTTATAAAAGCATTAATTTACAGTGAACATGAGAAACTTTTGCCAGATGCAGCATTGCACTCTTCAAAGCAACACAGAATAAATTGGCCCGAAATTATATGTCCCAAGAAACTGTTCAAGACTGAGAAAACCTAACTTTATATAAATACTGTGTGATTGATGGTTTGGGATGAACACACAAAATTCAATTAATGTGCAAATTATTCCCTTTGAATGAGAATTTCAGAGCAATACACTCTATGATATTTAATTTCTTGGCATAAAGCTGGAATTGTGCACATAAAATAGCGTTGTGTTAAGTTTGGTTTGGACAAATTTAGTGGCCTTCTATGAAGGGGTTACAGCAGCGGTGGACAAGGGAAGATCTACTGAGGTCACCCACTTGGACTTATGCAAAGCATTTGACACTGTCCCACACGATATCCTGGTCTCTAAATTGAAGAGACATGGATTCGATAAATGGACCACTCGGTGGATAAAGAACTGGCTGGATGGTCGCACTCAAAGGGTTGCGGTCAACGGCTCGGTGTCCAAGTGGAAAGCAGTGACGAGTGGCGTTCCTCAGGGGTCGGTACTGGGACCGGTGCTGTTCAACATCTTTGTCAGCGACATGGACAGTGGGGTAGAGTGCACCCTCAGCAAGTTTGCTGATGATACCAAGCTGTTTGGCGAGGCAGACACGCTGGAGGGGAGGGATGGACAGGCTGGAGAGATGGGCCCATGCCAACATCATGCAGTTCAACAAGGCCAAGTGCAAGGTCCTACATCTGGGTGGGGGCAATCCCAAGCACAAATACAGGCTCGGCGGGGAATGGCTGGAGAGCAGCCCTGTGGAGAAGGACCTGGGGGTAATGATTGATGAGAAGCTTGACATGAGCCAGCAATGTGCGATCGCAGCCCAGAAGGCCAACCATATTCTGGGCTGCATCAGAAGATGTGTGGCCAGCAGGTCAAGGGAGGTGATTCTGCCCCCCTACTCCGCTCTCGTGAGACCCCACCTGGAGTACTGCATCCAGCTCTGGAGTCCCCAACATAAGAAGGACATGGACCTGCTGGAACGTGTCCAGAGGAGAGCCACGAGGATGATCCGAGGGCTGGAGCACCTCTCCTATGAGGAGAGGCTGAGAGAGTTGGGGCTGTTCAGCCTGGAGAAGAGAAGGCTCCGGGGAGATCTTATTGCGTCCTTCCAGTACCTAAAGGGGGCCTACAGGAGAGCTGGGGAAGGAGTTTTTACTAGCGCATGTAGTGATAGGACAAGGGGGAATGGCTTTAAGCTGGAAGAGGGCAGGTTTAGATTAAACATTAGGAAGAAGTTTTTCACTTTAAGGGTGGTGAGGCACTGGAACAGGTTGCCCAGAGAGGTTGTTGAAGCCCCATCCCTGGAGGTGTTCAAGGCCAGGCTGGACGTGGCCTTGGGCAACCTGGTCTAGTGGGAGCTGTCCCTACCTATGGCAGAGGGGTTGGAACTCGATGGTCTTCAAGGTCCCTTCCAGCCTGAACCATTCTATGATTCTATGATTCTATAAGTTTAGCTTCTCTCTCTCAAGGTAAGAGTTTTCTTAACTTGTTCTTGAACTGATTTAATATCATTCTTTCTAAACTCTTCTACTGCAAATTCAGATAATATGAAAAAGTATATTAAATTATTCAGTAAGGATGAATATTATTTCATAAAATATTTTATTCACTGAAAAATGCTATCTCAAATTAGCTAGTTATCCACAAAACTAATGAAGTACCAGTAATGCTTCCAGTCAAAAATATTTTGTAGCAAAAAATGCATTTAAATATATTTTCATTTCCCAGTTCATAATTTTCACATTAAAATTTATCAGATTTTATTCTAAAATATGAAATGAAATTAAAAAAACAAAAAGGTTTTTCTTCTTCACTTGCACTGTTTTGGGCAAGCCCCAATTCTTTTTTTTCTGCCCTGAAGTCCTGGTTCAACAAAAACAACCATAAAAACCCCATAACTACTCACTGTATTACTTTAAGCTGATAAGGAAAAAGGATGAAAAGTAGTATAATGTATCTGCATGTTGGTGTTTCTTTAACTTGCACATTTGAGTGTGCAAAATACAGATCTGGGGGCATTCAGCAGAAATTTCTGAAGTGGGCTGCATCAGCTAACCCAGATGGCGTCTCTGAAAGGAGGGAAACTAATCTGCTGTGGTTGTGCTTCACTAGACAGCAGCAGGAGCCCTATCGATGAGGGCAGGGCTTCTGTAACACCAGCTAAAGCAACAAGATGTGCATGCAGCAATACAAAGATACCAGGTTTTTTGCCGGGTGTACACTCATGCTGAATGCACCGAAGGCTCTCTTTTTATCTTTTAAAGTACATGAATTCCAAAGACAGATAGAATACCTGGTTAAGGCTCAGGAAAGAGGGTCAGATAACGAGCTGTTCAGTCTCAGAATTCATCCCTGAACAAAATCATCATTGTTTTTTTCAGGATTAAGGTGTTCCTATGCTAAATACCACTACAGACAAATACATATGCCTATCCCAGGAATGGATGCAGAGTAAGGGTGGGGGGATAATAAAAAAGTCAAATACATTAGCCCCTCAAGAAAAAGATTTTCAAATAGTCAAGCATGGCTATTATTGTCAGACTGCGTCTTGTACCAGAAAGAAGTTGCCAAAATAAGGAGGACAAAATGGACCTTCCCTCCCAGCACAAGGGCACAAACTAGCACAACAGGCTTTCTCAATAAGATGGCTGTTACCTCTCTGCCCCAAATCTGCAGTGTGTTGCCCCTGGAGCACAGGACCCATTGCCTCAGCACTAGCAATAAAAAGCTGTAGAAGAATTTGTCTGTCACCAAATCACCTCACAGTCAATTTACTTCTCCATCTGAATCCTATGGTTTCCTTCTCTCCATGTACCTACCACGACCTCTTAAGATGTGGAAAAAATATCTCTGCTACCTTTTTGCCGGAGGCAGTGCATGGAAATAAAGTGTAGACTTCAGGTATTCTTTTTGTTCACTATAGGTTGAGCTACTTCAAAAAGCAGATGGCAGACTATATCCCACTGCACTATTCTCTTCAAAACTGCTAGCACAGAATCTCTGATGAAAGTATTTTGTATAACACCGTGAGCTACGCTGTATGTCACAAAATCTTCTAGCAGAAGCTGGTTCTTTAGTGATAATTAACAATAGTCTTATGAAGGCTCATCTATCAAGTTCAAATGCAGCTCTCACACAGAAAACATTGCCTGGTGGTATTCAGTCATTGCTGTGAAGGTGCAGTCATGCAAATTGTCCCAGCTGTTCATGGGCTGGGGCAAGTGTTTGGGATCAAAACCAAAATAGTCATTAGATTTTTAACTGCTTGAGGGGAAATAAACACATGACCAGAAGATTCAAGATTTCTTTAGACCTTTCTCTGAATATCAAATACTGATCACCATTGATGGAGAGCTATTGCACGGAACAGCATTAGATGATAGAGTCACAGAATATCTCAAGTTGGAAGGGACCCATAAGAATCATCGAGTCCAACTTGCTGCTCCTCACAGCACTACCTAAAACTAAACCATATGACTAACAGCATCATCCAGATGCTTCTTGAACTCTGACAGGATTGGTGTTGTCACCACTTCCCTGGGGAGCCTCTTCCAGTGACCAACTACCCTCTCAGTGAAGACCCTTTTCCTAATGTCCCATCTGAACTTCCCCTGATGCAGCTTCATTCTATTTCCTCTTGTCTTATCACTGGTTGCTAGAGAGAGGAGATCAGCCCCTCCCCCTCTGGTGCCCCCGTTGAGGAAGTTGTAGACTGCAGTGAGGTCACCCCTCAGCATTTTCTCCTCTCCTCTCCTCTCCTCTCCTCTCCTCTCCTCTCCTCTCCTCTCCTCTCCTCTCCTCTCCTCTCCTCTCCTCTCCTCTCCTCTCCTCTCCTCTCCTCTCCTCTCCTCTCCTCTCCTCTCCTCTCCTCTCCTCTCCTCTCCTCTCCTCTCCTCTCCTCTCCTCTCCTCTCCTCTCCTCTCCTCTCCTCTCCTCTCCTCTCCTCTCCTCTCCTCTCCTCTCCTCTCCTCTCCCCTCCTCTTCTCCAGAGAACTCCAGGCTGAACAATCCAAGTGACCTCAGCTGCTCCTTGGAAGTCTTGCACTCGAGGCCTTTCACCATCTTGCTCAACCTCTTCTGGACACGCTGTCATAGTGTGTTGACTTTCTTATATTGAAGTCACCAAAACAACACACAGTACTTGAGGTGAGGCCACACCAGTGCAGTGTAGAGTGGAACCATGATCTCCTTCAACCGGCTAGCTATGCTGTGCTTGATGCATCCCAGGACACAGTTGGCCCTTTTGGCTGCCACGGCACGCTGTTGACTCATATTCAATTTGCCATCAACCCAAATCCTCAGATCTCTTTCCACAGGGCTGCTCTTCAGCCTCTCGTCCCCCAATTTGTACATATAACCAGGATTATCCCGTCCCAGGTGAAGAATCCTGTCCTTACTCTTGTTAGATTTCATATGGTTGTTGATTGCCCGGCTCTCTAGTCTATCCAGGTCTCTCTGTAAGGCCTCTCTACCCTTGAGGGAGTCCATAGCTCCTCCTGGTTTAGTATCATCAGCAAACTTACTCAACATTCATTCTATTCCTGTATCCAGATCATTTATAAAAACATTAAAGAGTCCCTAAGAGGCCCTAAAATTGAGCCCTGGGGAACCCCACTGGTGACTGGCCACCAGCCTGATGTAACCCCATTTACTATAACTTTCTGAGTCCAACCCATCAGCCAGTTGCTCACCCAAGATATTTGTCTAGCTGTGTGCTGGACATTTTGTGCAGAAGGATACTATGAGAGACAGTATCAAAAGCTTTGCTCAAATCCCAAACCCCCACATCTGCTGGCTTCCCTTTGTCAACTAGATGGGTGGTCTTGTCATAAAAGGAAATTAAGTTGGTTAAGCAGGACTTTGCCCTCATGAACCTGTGCTGGCTATGCCCAATGAATGCATTGTCTCTCAAGTGTCTTTCCACAACTCCCAGAATAACCTTCTCCGTGATTTTACCAGGCACTGAATTGAGTCCGACAGGCCTGTAATTATCAGGGTCTTCCACCTTATTCTTCTTGAAAACTGGGACAACATTTGTCAGCTTCCAGTTGACTGGAACCTCTCCAGACTCCCAAGACCATTGAAAAATAGCAGAGAGAGTATAGAGATATTTCAAATGTGCTCCAGTGCACTCAGTACATTGTGGAGCAGACTGATAAACCTTGCTAACACACCATCCCTCAAATATTGGTATACCATCCCATGGCTTATCACTACTGACTCTGGTTTTATCCTTTTCCTCCTTCAAATCTAGTTTAAAGCTTTTTCAAGGAACCCTAATAACTCTTGCATGAAGATACTTTTCCCACTTAGAGAAAGGTGTCCTCCATCTGTCACTAGCAGTCCTGATGCTGTGTAGACCATCCTGTGATCAAAAAAACCCCAAATCAGTCAATGACACTAGTCATGGAGCCAGGTATGGATCAGCTGGGTCTTCCTGTTTCTTCCCCTATCATTCCTTGCAACTGGAAGGATAGAGGACAACACTGCTTGTCCTCCTCATCCCTTAACCAGTTGTCTCAATGCCCTGAAGTCTCCTTTTACCACCCTTGGACTGGCTATTGCAATTTTGTCACTGCCTACATGAGAAAATCAGTAATGGATGATAAGGGCTGTACCAGGGTAGGAAGTTTTCCTGTCACATCTTTAACCCAGGGAGGCAACAGATTTCCCTAAGAAGAGGGTCAAGTCTGCATATTGGGCCTTCTGTTGCCCTCAGAAGAGTGTCTCCTATAACAATGACCTGTCTTTTTTTCTTTAGTGGTTTTGATGCAGGGAGTAGGCAGACTTAACCTTGGTAACACCTCCAACCTAGGAACCTAAGTGAACCATTGTCCTCATCATTGTTTGGTTCCACTTGCAGAACCTCGCACCTGTTATGCAAGGGCACCTGGGAATAGGGATAGTCACAGGCAGGAATTTGTCACCATTGCCCCCTATCCCTTAAGTCACCACATTCTGCTGGGTGGAGGGAGGGTAGGGAATTCTTCTTATCATGTGTCCTGTCTGTCCCACAGGTCTGTCCCAGGGAAGGTATGTTGTGGTTCTGGTAGTCGATCTCTCTTTCAGACTGCCTGATACTCTGCAACATACTCCGCGCCTCCCGGAGCTCTGTCACTAAGCAGAGGAGTTCCTCTACCTGGGCACATCTCTCACAGGTGTGCCCACTGCTGCCATCTGGTTCTTGCCTCAGAGCAGGGCACAACCTGCAGCCTGGCACCCGGGCGGCAGCATGTTCCCACTGGAGCTCTGTTTGTGAAGCTGCGTCAGTTGTGGTGACTTTACAGAAGACATGGCCTTCTGCCGACTGGATACCATTGCTCCCTCATCCAGCGCACAGAGTCACAGTGGCCTTCCTGCACAAACTGCCACACCATGCCCTGGCCACTAGCACTCCCTGGGGTTTTCTTTATAGGTGTGTGGGGTCTTGGCCACCATTGCTCCTGGCCCCATCCATCTCATCATCCACTGTCACAGGAGCTGCGGGATCCTGGTGGGTCTCTTTGCTCCCCTAAGGTTTCCCCGGTTCAGGAACCCCCCCATGTGCACTGCACTGGAGCGCTCTGCTGTGGATTGTGCCAACGCCGGAGCGTCTCACCTCGGCGACTGACATGTGCTGAGATCTAGAGCTATTCTACTATTCTTCTTCTGCAATCCCCTTCCTTCCCCCTCAAGATGCTCTCTTGATCTCTCTCATAAGTATATAATTATTTCTTCCTGCATGACTTCCTGCTAGAGATTTAGGAAGCAAGTTTTTTTCTCATGTCTTCCTCCTCTGTGTGCATAAGCTTAAACTACATACTTAATACCAATGCTTAGACCCTAATTAGCCATTGCAGAACCATGACCTTTTGTTTGGGGGAAAGTCTGTACTGCACAAGATTTTGAATTTCAGTCTACGAGACTTTTGTATCAGTACAACAGAACAATGAAATGGGGGCTAACAGAATTTTCCAATATGAAACAAAGATAATTTAATTCAAATCCCCCTGAAAAAAAAAAATAATGTGGACATCTGTTTCTCCTCAAATGCCAGAAGATGATCAAAAAGCAAGTAGAAACAAACAACTATTCTTGACCCATCTTCAGTAAAAAAGTGTAAATGTCCAACTCCCTTTGACCACTTTCTAATTAGCAAATTTCTCCAGTTACCAAATTTTTTCTTCTGCTCTACTCACCTCAAAAAAAAGTTTCTTAATAGCAATTGTGGATATGCAAATAACAATTCTAGATTATTTCCTGAAAGGCAAGCCAAGTACTGGAGAATTTCATTAGAGTATTGTCAAGTTCAGTAAATCTTCCAAAATTAAACTCTAAACATTGCAACTCTAATTAAACATTGCAAGATTTGTTGATTATTAAAATCTTGATTTTAGTTGGCTGAAGATATATTGCTGATTTTGTAAATGCTCTAGATAATCCTACTATTCAGTGTAATGGAGACTGCATGTGACAGAGAGCAATAGACTGGAGCTGAGATAAACTACAAACCACTGAGTTGATAAAATGATATCTAGATTCATAATTTATTGAAACAAACAAAAAAAACCCAACTGTTTTCTTTTTTTCACAGCGATGACCAGAAGTAAGTGATACAGATTCCAATGACCAAGCGTAAGCAGTGCTATAGATCTGGGTAAAGAACATGCTTTGTGATATTCTTCAACTAAATAACTTCCAAATTATTCCAGTGTGAATAATCTCTTACTCTGGCAGTGTGCACTGTACAAGAAAAATAGTATTATTCTGATCTTAACCTCAACACAAAAAATATCTAACTTTTCATTACTTCAGTCAGTTAGCATGTTTGTAGGTGACTACTACATAGAAAGAAATATGCAGAGTTCTCTGTGACGATCAGTGGAAGTGGTGCTCATTGCAGCTCTTGCCACTTCTGTACTGCCCATGGATGATCTCTCTGCACACTGTCCCACCTGGGAAGGACTCTGTAGGAATGCAAGAGTGGTGCAGAAAGCGTGAAGCTGCAGACAAACACTGCTAACTCTTGTGATTGACAAAAAAGGAACAGAGCAAAAGAGCAGACTCTACTTTCCTTCCAAGACCCAGGACAGTGTTAACAACAGCAGGATTCTTGATAGAGAGAGGGAAAGAGAAGTATCAACAAGTTATATTTTCCGACCTTCGGACTCCTTGCTTTTTTTTTAATTTTTTTTTTTTTTTGACAAGCATTAACAATAAGCATATCAGTCTTCTCCTCAAGGTCCTGTGTATGTTTTGGTACCGTAATACAGGAGATGTGGATAGCCTTCACTGGTTTATTCTAGGTTAGACATGTAAACCCAGAGTTTACTTCCCTGAGGAGCCATGAGGTAGAAAGGGGCCCTCAGGCCCGTTCAACTCTCTCTATGCATCTATATCATCCCTGACAGACAACTCTCCAACCTGTGTTTAGACGGCTGGCAGTGATTGATTCTCTGTTGTTATACACAGATGTTATTCTGACAATGGTTTTCTTAAATCTTTGCTGCTGTAATTTATGCCCACTTTTTCTCACCTTGGACCTGAAAAACAATTGTTTTTATCCCTGTACAACTGCCTAATATGTATTATGTTTACCTACTGGATTTATATCTCTCATTAGCTTTTCTTTGGTTAATTCATTCAGTCTTTCCTTATGGGTCATGTTTTCAGGACCTCTGGTCATTCTCATTGCTGTTCTCTGGACTTTCTCCAACTGGTCTGCATCTCTTTTGAAGTATGAGTCAGTAAGGTTAATGGAATTTGGATTTATGTTATTGCATGACTGATGCTTAGTTCTCTGAGCTTATTTTGCTAATGCTATTACACGATATTACACTGTTCAAAACAATATGAAAGTTTTACCTAAGAAGCTTATGTTTCTTTTTTGTTTGTATGGCGAATCCTCTGCATAATATTTATAAATTATCTACAACGATCATAAGCAATAGCCATTCATTAAAAATTAGTCAGGAAACATTTGGATAGCTCTTTTTGCAGCTGCAAAATTCAGTAGTTTGCAAAAATGTTTAATTACTCACTTTCTGTGCAGTTTCATTTCAGAGAGCCAGGAAAACAGAAACATGGTCTTGACTTTTGTACTTTTCAGCCATGAATAATACATTCCTGCATGCCAACAGAAACAGAATAAGTTTCAAAATATTTTCCCAAGTGTCTCCTTCCAAGTCCCACAGAGGCAGCAATTGAAAATATTTTTCTGCAAAACTGTAGCTGTTGGCCCAGTCCCTGGTAGCAGTAATTTGCATACTATTGAGTTCTGCACATTTAGTAGGTCAGGAGCTCTCATATCAGAAAAAAAAAGACACTTTTTACAATGGCAACTTTACCCTACACTATAGGACACACATCCTACAGATCTGGATGAGTCTCACTGAAAATGTACAGCTATTTGTTTTCTTTGTAAACACTGCTACGTTCCAGAGACTTTCTGTAGCAGCAAGTTTTCCTCCCACTGCAAGAAAAAAATGCAGATTTTTTTTCTGCTCTGAAGTTGGAGTTATGAGATAAGTTCTTGTATAACTTACCAATTCATTACGGCAGGCAGACTCTTTTTTCATGAGTGACGACAGCAGGAGAGAACCCTTTTTTGGGAGTTAGTGCATGCCATTCAAAGAGATCAGATGAATTTTTAGCACATTAAACACTCTTCTAGATTGAAATAATGTCAAAAGAGATATTTTCGTCCAGGCTTTCTCAAAGTTCCTCTGTCCCAGATTTAAACTAGCATGTTCTTGTTTTCACCTATATTCTATTATTTGCAGTTACCTAAAGTCTACCTGCTTGACGTGGGAAACCCAACTGAAAAGAGGATTAAGCCCAATCAAGAATAATTTCAGACGCTTGCTTTCTTGTAAGCATTACTAGTTATAGAAGAGGGATGGCCATGCACAAAAACATGTGGCATCTCATCTGGCATGGATAAAATAAGGATCATTTTTTCTTTGGAGAGCTTCTTTCCAAACAGACATGTTAATTGTTTATGGGTGCTGCTGCTGAGTGCTAACTGCTCAAGGAGTAGTGTTGGACAAAATTGCACAAATAATGTTGTAGAGCAAAGAGGGTACAATTGGGTCTCCACTGGATGATAGACCCTTTGCTACAGCTTTTCTTTCTTCTCCTCTGTTCCCGCTATGGATAAGCATTGCTTCAAAGTCAAATGCCAGCTGGCTGCTCCCCAGCACCCTTCTGTCTTTAAAGCTGTATTTCCCCAGAGTAAAAATGCAGTAAAAGCAAAGGGGAAGAAATGATAAAATGTGTTGGGAGCAGCACAGTGCTGCATTAGACCCAGGAAGAAAAGTTATGCTTCCTGGTAGTCTGTTCCTCCAAATCATAGCAACATCTCTTACTGCTCTGGATGTTTCCTGTCACCTTGGATATCATGTTCAACCTTCCAAACATACCCTGGCTGACAAGAAACTGATCTAGATACCGTCATGCTGCAGATGCCTACATTTCCCGAATACAGGCTCTAATAAAGAAGGCTTTTACGTAAGTAGGAGGAATGTTAAGTTCTGGAAGCCTTATTTGTTTTGTTGAAAAGATTTTTCTGCAGTTAGATAGCTCCTCTGCAATAGATATCCCATGCTGATTAGCACAGATTTGTTGCTTCTTTCCTCTCTCCACCCACCCTCACAATGCTGTGTAAGGAACTTCCAGCTGGCCTAGTTTCTCAATTTAATAGCTTTGAACACCTAAGGAAACCAAAGAAAGGTGATACCTTTGTATTCCTATTGGTTGACATACTACGGGCAGAGATGAACATCCGCATCCTCTTTCCAATCCATATTTATGGCAAAGTCAGTTATATAGAGCAGCACAGCTAGAATATTCATCAGCAAAATAATATGTGTCATGATTCTCTTCCTCACAAAACAGAGAGTAATTTTTCCACTAAACTCAGGAAGAGGAAAACCTCCACTCCAAACATACACTCTCAGTTTTAAGACAAAAACACTTTGACTATTTATTTTTTGTTATTTAACATTTGTGTGCCTGCAGTTCTTACAGCACAGCATGTGGGCTTAATGTTGGCCTAAGGAAAAAGCAGAAAGTAAGTCATATTTCCTTCACAAAGGAAATATGCTCATTAATAAGAACATTTTACCATCTTAAACACCTGTTAAGAATTTGAGACTGAGAGGTATCTTTACTCCCTTCAAGAGAAAAAACATTTTTTTATTTTTTTTTAAGTTCCAGATTGCTTTTTAGCATATGAATAAAGTGATGCCAGGTTGTAGCTCACACTGAGCATTTTCAGACTGCTTAGCAGATGTGAACTAGATGCTTTTGGACACAATTTCAGAAATACTGTGCTCACTCCCTTAATAGAAGCAATTTACTTCCTCTCTGTCAAGTATAATAACACACAATCAGTTCCTTCTTACTTTTGCTGCGGTTAATGAAAGATTTGTCAAAGTTTTATGGTCTCTAAAATCTCTTTAAAATAAATTCAAAACACTTCGGGGGGAACTGTAGGAAAGCAAGGTAAAGCTACCCCCATCCTTCCTGTACACGCATGCACACACACATACACGCACACACACTGGTAAACATGCAGGATTTCTTATGGAATACTACACTGTAGTGCAAGCAACTCCATTGCAATTTTGATACACAGTCAGATAAAACTACTGTACTTGCAATCTGGAGAAGTCATACAAACTTGAAGTAAATTTCAGGCAATAGACTTACGTGCACTGAAGGAGAACCTGTCAGTCCCTTGGAAAACGCAATTTACTTGATTTCATACTGCCCCTGGCAAAGGGAAAAATATACTAAAATGCAGAGTCAATAAGACAGCTCATTCAAACATTTGTTCCGAGTGAAAAAAAGAGAAAATCAGTGGGAAGGAATCATTAATATTTTACATTCACCAGATTCAGCACCCAATAACTACTGAAATGAAACACTTGTTTTCCAGTTTCCATCAAAAGCATATTGGCTTGGCATCACAAGAGTCACTGAATCACAAACTTCCATTAACTATGTCCCTACATACTGGCAGTAATTGAAGCCATACCTGCAAATATGCAAAAGTATTCTCTGGATAGAACTGGAGCACTAATGAAAGGCTATTTTCATTCTAGCTGCATCTTGGCAGCTAGAGATATAAGCTGTAGCACACAGCAGTAGCTGCAGCACAGAAATATCTGATTTCCAGTCAGGTTTGCTTTCCTCATGTACACATGTGCAAGCAAAGAAACACACTGCAATTTTTCGGAAATCTAAAACAGAGGCAAAATACATTCTAGAAATATTTAAAAGTTATCTCATGGTTCTGCATTATTAGTGCATACAATAGACCTGACTAATCAGTATCTGTCCTGGATTTATGACTACTGTTCCCATAAAGACCTTCTACCTACACTTATGCAAACCTCTAGCATGAAGATTTACAGTGCAGCTATGAACACCACTATTTTAAAAGCTTCATGATCTGCAAGAAGACTAAATCTTATTCCCAGTATCTTCTTCAGTAATACATAATATCACCAGAACAAAAGCGAGCAAAACCAGATAAGGGTATTTTCTATATTCTAAGTCAGGGAAATTAACTTAGTATTACAGAGTTTTTCAGTCCAAGTAAGAAAATTACAACAGGGAGGATTTCCAGGGAGATTTAAGAGCTGGCTTCTTGCTATTGCATACTTGCAAGACTTGAAGCCTCTGTAATGCACCAAACCAAGCTGTGTGATCTTGCTGAGGTTTTGCTTTACTTGAAATGGGTAGGTGCAAGTACAAAACAGAGCACGCATTCACTTCTTTTTTTAACCAGAATGGATTAGAATCTATCCTAAACCACAACACAACCACTGCAGATCTATTCAAACTCTATATGCATTTGTCAAAACTTGTAGAATAGCATACTGCAAAACTAAAGGTACAGAAAAGCTCTCATGAAGAGACCCTAAATTCTGCTTGTGTTCCTGTGTCTAATATTACCTATTAGCTAGGTGAAAAAAAAAAAAAAAATAGAAAAAGAAAAAAAGAAAAAGCCTTCAAGCCAGCAGAGAACACTAGACCTGGGGATGCGTGTGGAATTTGGGCCCCCCAACTATAGCCGTAGTTATGCAGGTCCATGAAAGAGGACATACGTGTTAGATAAGAGATGAACAAATACAAGTAATTTAAATTGGAAAGCTGGATCTTGCTGCTGCATGTTCTATTTCAGAACTTGAGGTTTGTAATACAGTGCAGTGGACAACCAGAAGTAATGTACAGAAAGAGCCTTGAAGAATTATAGCTTTTACAGAGTTCAACAACTATATCCATTCGCTCTAACAACTCTGTCATGTCTTTTAGACTTTTTCTTCTTTTAATTAAGGTACAGAGAAATAGTCAAAGGCGAGGGTTTTCCTTCAGTGTAAATGATGTTAACTTGTAAGAACCTTCCAGAGGAAAGACTAATATTATGTATCACCATTGTGCAGACAGATAAGTTTATACAGAAAATTACTGGCAGGTATTAACACATACATATTGAAGAATGTGCACCCTTGCTACAGAACTTGTGCATCTCCTCCAATTCTTCCTTCTACAGTCAGAATTCAGGAGCTAAACAAAAACATAATCTTAAAACCCCACAAAATTAAAACTCCTGAAGAGCAAGTTTGTTTTTATTTTTTGGAAGCAGCTGCAGGTGGAGTTATTAAAATGGAAGTTCAAGGTGAAAGAAACTTACTCTTTTATATTAACTCAGTTCCCTTGTTTGTTAAAAAAACCCAACCACAAACAACTATAGCGGGACAAATGTTTTAACCACTGTTTATCTGAGTACCTTAGTTGGGTATTAAGATGATTAGGTAGGTGTAAGAAGTCATCTCTCTGTGCTGCAGAGTCTGAGGCCCTGTACTTACATATTTTCCAGTCTTACTGTATAACAACCCACTGATGCTCACCCAAGAAACTCTCTAGTCACAGCTGTGGTCACTCCAACATGGTTGCCTATTTGACATACTACAACAGACCCTCAGCTTCTGTAAATCAGCCAAGTTCCACCAACGTTATATGTTTGGCTTTACGGTCCTGACATAGAGAAAACAAAAATTGAGGAATGGTGTTGAGCTTTGCAATATCAACATTTTAAACCTTCACAATGAAATGTGTAGTTCCCAGGGATGGCATTCACAGTCTGGAGCTCCATGTGGTGCTTTTAGGCTAAGAATTGAGGCACCTTCAGGGCTGGGTGACAGCTATGTCAGGATTTTGAGGACAGGAATTTTGGAGGTTGCACTCATACCTTGCTGTGAGTGGGTCTAGCCTGTAATTCTCATCTGTTTGCCTAATAGTCTTAAGTTAATGTATTATTCATAAAATGCCTTTGTGCTTCTTTTTATGAAGCTCTGGTGCTGCTTTTAAGCAGTCTTTTTGTTGTTTTCTAATCTTTGTCTAATTTAGGTATATTGAGAAGAAAGCCTGTATGTGTATCCTCATAGCATCTGTCAGCACTGCAGCTCCAGGGAGAAAAAGAAACCGAAGCTATGTATCGCCAGTACTTTTTAACATGCCATAACTTTCATCAGCCTAAATTTGAGCTTGCTCTTCAGGGACATTTCATTAGCCTTCCAGAAACACTGATTAAAGGGCTTAGAAAGCTTCTCTGTTCTTGCCAGAGACTTCCCACCGGCATTGCTGTGGGTTGTCTTCTCTCATTCCTTGCTCACTGCAGCAGAGATCACAGCCTCCCCGTGAGCCCCTCGGGCAAGGGTGCTGCCTCCGCGCTTCAGGGGAACGAGCCAGCTACCTGCACGCTGCATCCAGTTACACCAGCTGGCGTCTGGCAGCTCTGAAAAATAGAGAGGGATCAGTAAACCACTTCAAGAATTATTCCCTCTCTGGGAAAAAAAAAAAAATCTTTTTCTTTCACTGAGATACTGAAGGAGTTTATAAGTAAGGAAGGTTAAGAGGATACAGAATCACAGAATACAACTACTGTCATGTAAGAGGACATTTATATAACTGTGCAGAAAGGTCGTAAGTCACAGAGCCAATCCGGGAGGTTAGCTGACAAGGTGTAACTAATGTCTGGGACCTGCCATCCAAATGCTGAAGCTGAGAAAGCTCAAACTTTTAGCTGTAAAATGTTATTGTTAATAACATTTCCTGACAGAATGATATGGGAAGTTATCTGCCACTGAGTCATAGCATCACTTGTGAGTGTGTTTTTAAAAGACATAATTTTTTTCAGGAATTAAAATATTTGCCTCACAAGAGGAATTTTTGGGGAGAGTATCTGTCGCAAAGCTATTAAAGATGTCAGACTAGAGCATCAACATCAAGGTTTTCCCAGCCTCAAGAACAGTAACTGACGTTTAATAATTTGGGGTATCCATACTCTTAAATTTTATGGGGAATTGTCAGCAACACACCCTGAATGGCTTTGCAAACTCTAACTTGCTTATGCATGCAAGATCTGGACAATGTGTTGGAATTCCTATTGCAGAGAACAAGTATTCACCAACTCAGAAACATACTGAATAATACGTGTCACCATATCATCCATATCAACTAAAGAAGCTGTTTCCGTTTGTTTTTTTTTTTAATGCTGCACCTTTCTCCATATGAGTGCATGAGGGCAGCACTCAGTCAAACAGTTGCGTTGCACCATAATAACCCTAAAGGATTCAGTAGTTATTCCACAGAGTTATTTTTAACACGAGGATGGTAACAGAAGGATGCACAAAGACATATAGGCACTTCTGAAATAACTGGAGCTGTGAATTGGAAGCATTCATCTAACTCATGAGGTACTCCGACATCCTCAGTATCTTCAGCCACTGACATGTGGATCCTGTCATAAGCTCTGTCTTCATGAGCACTTCACTTCAGCTAATAAACATAGAGCAAACTCCATCTAATTTGCAGAAGTGAGCCAACTTACCCTTTCTAATGCATTTTCATAGCTTCAAGGAATACACGTCCATCACTTAGGAATTTGCCTGCTTCATGTTTGATCGTGTTTTACAGAATCCTCTTTGGGATACTTTTTTCACAGAAATCTAAGTGCATAAATAATTTTTAAAAAAAAAAGTTCTTGTGGGCCAACATCCCCTGACTATCTCAGTGTTCAATGATGCTTCAAATAAGCTGAATATAAATTACAAAATCCAAGTACTATAAGCAAAACCACCATGCTTCAGATATCTAGAATGCAAAAATAGCATACAGGAATGACCTTGACATGCTAAGCACAAACCACGTAAATCAGACTTAAAGTAAAAATATTATTCAGGAACATTACTTGTAAATAGTCAAAAAAAGGTGTATCACTTGATTACTACATTCTGTGTTATTTTCCTGAATAATGCAGAATGTTATAAATACAAAATGTAATTAAAGTGGAAACTAAGTAGGTAATTTATCTTCACTACAGTTTAATCTTTATCTTCAGATGTCATCTAGAGGGGCAAGCTTTCAGTTTACCACTGATGAAAAATACCTTGCTCTGCTTAATAATGGCTAAGCATAAAAGGGCATAGGCTAGCAACTGAAAATAGAGAGAAACATTCTTTCCTATGCAGTCATAACTCAAAAAAGTCCAAAAATTCATGTGTGTTTTTATCAAAGAACCCTTCACTGGTTATTTGCTAATCCTTAATTTAGGCTTTCTAAATCTGTGGGTAGCATGTAAAATTATCATGGCCGTAGCACAGATTTCACTGTGGAAGGAGAAAAAATAATCCAAATAGGAAACCTAAAATGTTGAGAGATTCCCATGGGAAATGTATTCTTTCAGTTTGTTTCAATGTCTGTATCCTTTGCGTTCTGTTGAACAAGCAGCACCTCAGGCAGTAATTTTCATGGTTAGTTAAACTTCTGTTGGCTGTCTTACACATTAGTGCAAGAGTCTATACTGAAAGAACATTAAAAGCTCAGTGACATATACATTGTTTCTCATTCCTAAAGGACCTGTAGAATGACTTTTAATATGATTTAATGTTCCTTATTTAAGAGGTAGCACTTGATTCCTGTGAAATAGACATTCCAAGAATGCTTAGTTTTAAATAATATTATAAAATACCCTTTCCCAAAGTATCCAGTGAACTTAAATGCACTGTTTCTCCTAGAAGAATTCTATTACTCATTTGTATAGGACTCCATAGGCTCTTACCAAGCATTCAGCTTACTGTGTTTCCTTCATTACCATTCTGTGCTTTAAAAGAGGGACTATTTACCTCTTGGTCAATCACGATTATCAGTCATAAATGTCTCTCTCTTTTTTTCTTCCCCTTCAAAGGCTCAGAATAGACTTGATATTTTTCAACAAGATCTGATACATTCTCCAGCATAAAAAAAAGCATGACTCTATACAAGTCATGGAGTAAATATTACTATTTAGTGAGATTACTAACTTCCTAAATACTAATTCATAGAAAAGAGAATCTCAGGAAATGTGAATTTTCTTTTTCTTGCAAGAACTGCAGAATCACAGAATGTTTGAGGTGGGAAGGGGCCTCTGGAGGTCATCTTGTCCACCCCCCCTGCTCAAGCAGGGCCACTTAGAGATGGTAGCCCAGGACCATGTCCAGTCGGGGTTTTGAATATCTTGAAGGATGAAAACCCCATAGCCTCTCTGGGAAACCTGTGCCAGTGCTCAGTCACTCTCACAGTGAAAAAGTGGGGTTTTATGTTCCAACAGAAGTGAATTCCAGTGCCTTATGTTTTCTGATTGCCTGTAAAATTAGAAGTTGAATAAATTTTGAGGAACATTAAGGAAACATTGGTTACCAGGGTGATTTCTGTTGGCCTTCCTCTTTCTCCTCTATTTCTCTTTAAGAGAAAAAAAGAATTCAGAATTTGGAAGAAAATTTTTTTTTATTTATTTTGGTAACTTTTTCAATGAAAGTCCATTTGCATTTTTATAAACAAATGTTTTCCTAGTCACAAGATGGGCATAACATTTATGGAAATTTTATGTTCATCTGACCTGGCTTCATGCTGTTATTGCTGTTCAGAGATGCTTATGATCATCTCAAAGCCAACGTGTTTTGTTTTGGTTTTACTCCTGATCTTTCTCTGATGAGTTCAGTCATTACTACCTTAGAAATCAGCCAAATGAGATGTATGAAAAATGTTTTAATTCTTGTTCCCTGGTTAAGGATAGAGTTGTTTTCTGTTCTCTATCTGACTCGATTTACCCAGATGTTCCGCTGCTTGTCTGCCTTACACGAGGTTTGCATTTATAAACAGGTTAAATGATGTAAGCAAAGTAAATAGCATTAAGTTCTCAACTGTAACAGTAACCAGACTTTCAAAAAGATTTAAGTAGTATTGAGTTGCAATTTTTCTGTGCATTAGACTGAACTGTCATCACAGTCTTGCCGAGAAGAATTTCTGAACACATTTTTCAAATCCACTTCATAACTTAAATGTAGTCATCACATAATCTGGAAGAGAGAATGAATATTGTTCACAAGAAGTTACCATGAAAAGCTGTACTTTTCATAAAATTGTCAGAATCTTTATTTTTTACTTCAACTAGTACAGTTCATCTTCACCCACGTCCCTGATTTGGTCCTTTTGTACAAATCTTCTAACTTACCTTCACCATTTACTGAGTAATCACCTGCTTGAAAAATTCTCATCCTTTCTCAGAACTCTAAGCTCACCTTATTTCAGACAAGCAAATATGTGTCAGTTAAAGGTAAAGCAGCTTCACTCTTTATTTTGTTTTTGACAATGCAAAACCAAAGAAACTTGCGGCTGTGTGATCAAAGTCAACCTCTCTGTAGCTGCAGGTCAATGAGACTGGCTAGAGAACATGTAAGAACTCGGCACACCCTGTAATGTGGTCTTGCGAGCCTTTAACAGGCAAAACCAACCAAAACCATAAACCTGGAATGTATTCTAAGAATACTCATGTCAGGCACAAGGCAATTCCATTTTGCATCTTTATTAAGCTATTTCACAGACACTCCACTCACTTCTTTTCATGAAGACAATGCAGTGTAGTTTTCTTGCACCCAGATTGCTCGGAATACGTTAAAGCTTCCAGTGAAATCAGTAAGAAAGAACACTTAGTGCATGATATTCAAAAAGAAAAAGGAACATTTCATTAACTCAAGTTGTATAAAAAGGAAAGAAAATTTCATGATACAACGTGCTTTATCTTACTTTTAGAGGTTACATAGGAAGATTGTGATGGCTTATTTATTTGTAAGGTATTTGTTGCAAAAGGGTCAAAAGAGAAATAGGCATACCTATTTGGGTAGGGCTGCCAAGTTATTGGAGAAAAGGAGATCTGTGCCCAAAACAACAAATAAGTTTTTAATCAACAAAAATGCAAAGAATAAGGGAAAATTGGCAGTGATTAAAAAAAAACCAAAAAACAACAAAACAACCAACCCAAAAGATAACCTAAAATTTCTTAAAGATCTGTTCTAGAACTTAGATAATAAACTGGGTGCTATTTTATAAGACTAATTTTCTTTTGTCCCTTTCTCATTGTGTGAAGATTAATTTATTAAAGTTTGTACCAGGAATTCCAAAGGCATGCAAGAAAAAGGCAAGTGGTGATAATCTATAATTGATTACCCTAGAGAACTCTAACAAATTATCCAATTCTGTGAGGCCCTGAAACATGTTTTCTAACATGGTTTCCAGTTTCCTTCCATTATTTAGCTTCCTGATTTAAATCACAAAAGTAATGAAGACTATGGAGTTTCTAAAGCAAATCAAAACACTACTGAAACATTAAAAATGACAGTATTATGAAGATGGCCTTGTTTAGTTTGTACATGTTCCCACCATTCTGTTATTTATTTTCTGGATGACTCTGCATTAAATTTCATTTTTATCAGACAATCAGACTAAATCAGACATTATCAAAAGGTAAAAAAAGAAATTAGTTCCTCCTTCCCCAAAGGTCACAGATGAATTCATTTCAAATAAATATGAATTTTAAAGAGTGCCTGTTCTTTTTATAAAGTTTACATTGTGATAAATGAAACAAAAGAGAAATAATTTGATTATATAAGAATGCAGGTTTTCCCGATAGTAATTCAATGCTTTAGTATTTTCTATTGTCATTGAGAGTGCCATAAAAAGCAGTACCAAAAGAGTGCATGGCTTTCATACTTTTTCTCTTGAAATGTAAACATGCCTTTTTCTTGCTCTGGAGATTAGTGCTTTCTGTTTATTTAAAATTATGACTATCTTATGCTCTCATTGATCTTGAGGATATACAAGAGGGAATAATCCAATGCAAATCTCAGGTTTCAGAAGAAATAAGTACAAGCATAAAGAAGCAAATCTTTACAAAGTGAATACATCAAAATTTTAAATGACTGCTAGATTTGCCTACAGTTCACATGCAAATTGCGTCCAGGGGCATATATTACATTAAACAGCAAGAGCAGTACCTTAATTTTCTTGCACTACAAGAGCAAGACCAGGGCTTTGGAGACATGGACTCTACTTAAAGCCCCTGCCTAGTCAAATTTCTTAACCAAATGATTCAATTTTCCCTTCCTTCTGATGTTTTGCCAGTCCTCCCTATTTTGACTATATGGACTTTATGAAGCAAAGACCATCATTTATTCAATTTTTGCACAGGGCCTAGAACAATTTTTTCTTGAGTGAGCTGGGTACTTTAAATAATACAGTTTTTTTCTTATTCTGTGCACGGACATAGCAAAACTGTCATTCTTCTGTCTGTTCACTTCTCTTCTACATGCACTTCAGTGTTTTGACTGGGAAAATCAAGGGTACAGAAACATAAGCAGAAGGAAGGTTTTGCCTGTAACATTTCTTTGTGCGTACTACAAAAAGAAGAGTGAAAGGTGCCTTCGTATTCTGCACCCTCCCTGAACTTCTGAGTTAATAAAACTACAGTCTCTGTCATAGCAGCCGGTTTGAGGGTCACAAGAAAGGATCATAACAGTGTTTTCATTTGTTGTGGGATGCTCAGACACTCTGTTATCTTATGAACCGCAATGAGATACTACTGCTCATACATGGGAACACTGTGTTCTCCATAGCCATACAAGTCCAGACCCATAGAATCTTGCGCAGGAAACAGAGGTTGTGGCAATTCCTGAAAGAATAACAGCAGCCTCCAGCACCATCCTATTCAGAAAGAAGAGAGGTTTGCTCACACACGGGCATCTTTGAGGAGGTAAACATGGGGTCTGGAATCCCTGCTCTCCCAGACAGAGGAAATAGGTTTAGCTTGTCTCTTTGAACTAATCTATTCTATCTAATGGCCGAACCTTATGTAATAACTACTTTGTGGGGGTTTGTCCTACGGCAAATGTACTTTCAGCATCAGGAAATGAGGATGATGCTTTCTGAGTCATTCTCCCAGCTGGATCATGTCTGGATCATGTTGTCAATAGTAATTTTAAAATACTCCCCTCCCTTCCCTGCTCCTAGTCCACCACCACCAGCAGCACGATATGTGAGTATTCAAACAAAATACAAACAACAGATAACTAGCTGGTGTGGCTTTGTACATTCTTCTGCCTTTGTTTCCAAAACAGACAAGAAGCATAACTGCTAAATGGCTCATTATTTCTTTTTTTCTCTTTTATACAAAGCAAGACAATAATTTGAGAACAAGCACGTGAAAGCAAGCAAAATGACAGTTTATCTCTGTATTAAGAAAAAAAAACCCACCAAAACAACACGGCACACAAAAATGAAAAATAAATAATGTCCACCATAAGATTGTCCTCTTGGGGTGGCTTCATAGTGTGCTGAAGCACTGAGACTTGACAGTTCAGGGCTGTCACTGCTGAGCAATGCTCTTAGTTTATAAAACCTCCTTAGACCTGAGGCAGGAGGTTGAAGTCTAGTTATAACATCACTGCTGTCAGAAGGGAGCTGGGGTGTACTTTTAAGATTACTTCTGAGGCACAGAGTAGACACAAAAGTGAAGGACTGTGAATTTATCGTCAGAGATGCATCACATAAGTCTGTTTACCAACACAGAGGGTGCCATTTGAAACAGCATGTTTACTGCATTCGAATCTTAAACAAGGGTAAGTATTTCTGAGAGACATGACAGGCCCATGTACCTGACATGAAGGCTGTGTTCCTCACACATGTTAATTCAGGACCAGCAGATCTTGCTGTGGAGGCAGCAACTGCATTCACCTACATTTCCCTTCCCATCCTCCTCAATGAAGCTGAGTGAGGGGACTGAGCAGAGATTACCACTGACCCCCAGAACAGCCCGTTTAAACCTTGTGCCTGACTCTCCAGAATCCTTTCGTTACTATGGCTTTGGGTCCGTATGGTGTTAACCTCAGAGGAGGTGGCCCATGGCACAAAGAGATGACACCTCTGCTGACAAACACTGCAGTATTCAGTCCTTCATACCTGGAAGTCCTAAACAGTTTGTTTCTAATTGTCTGCTATGGGGAAGTAAAATAAATGGCTCAGCTCCTTGAACTCTTCCCTGAGCAGCCCTCTTGAAGCAAACAGAACTGCTCCCTGTGTTGGGTGCAGGTGCCAAAACCCTGTGCCCAATAAATAGAATTCACCTATTTAGTTAAATATAATTTCTTAGGTCAGATGGCAGTACCATCTCTAGCTAGGTGGAGACTGAGGTCAGCTCCTTTTTCCTGGTGTTGAGGTGAAACGAGGCATCCGGACTTGCCCTTCCTTATTTATAAGCTTCAATGTGTAGCATGGATGCATATGTTGAGTCCCCATAGCCTACTTACTGGCTCCAGTTTTAAGATTGGTCAATACAGATAATTGCACACTGGCTGCAGCAATCTAAACACAAAACTCAAAACACACCTAAAAATGTCTGTGAATTTCAGCAGTCTGCTTTTCTCAATGATCCATGCCACAGATGAACTTGTTTTCTTCCCATAGTTACCCAAGCATTTTCTTCAACTTTGCCTCCACTTCAAAACCAAACCAAGACTTGTCCAAGAGAGTTCCAAGGCTTTTTCTTATATGGCCATGGATAACATGTTCTCTGAAACAATTAGACTGGTGGAGAAGCTGTTTCTAATGTTTTCCCCAGCTAAACATACTCGCTGACATGCTAAATTTTAAAAATGGAACTAACTCAATTGAGACAGCAGAGCTTTTCCCTGCTGAGTGCAGCAGTGAAGAGATGGCAAGAAACTATACAACAATCACTTCAGTGCAGATAAATGCAAGGACGCACATCTTGAGAGAAGTCATCCGCACCCAGAATACAAAAGTAACAACTGGTTCTTGTGACTAGGAAAGGAGAGCTTTGACGCAGATTGCTGGGCTGGATGGACCACTGCTCTGATCCAGCAGGGCATTTCTTGTGTTCCTAAGTCATCATGAAAGGAGGGAAAGTGCTTCAATGCAAAATTTAAAATGCCATCTCATTCCAGTGACCTTCTAAAATATTTTTAGTGGGTGGATGCCACAAGTAAACTAATGCAATTTTCCCCTATGGAATAGTCTAATAGTCATTCATAGCAGCAAGGAGAATAGGAAGGTAGATTTGAGAATAAGTGCAGACATGGCATTTCATATAGGGAATTAGTGAATATATACAGACAGAACTGCCTATTGCTATTATTAGATATCCTTACGTATGATTTTATAAAATGACACCGGCTTGAATGTTACTATGTTTTCACTAGCACAGGATTACATCAGATTTAACATAGCATAGTCAGCTGCAGTTTGTCACACCAGCTATCACAATTAATCTGGAAAGAGAACATAAAATAGCCAATATGTTTTAAAATGTGACCTTCCAATACCAAGTGTTAAATGTCATTTTATCTCTGAAGAACATACAACTTATTTCTTTCTGTTCACATATGTTCTAAAATTATGAAGCCAAAGCTGAAATAAAACTCACAAATCAGGAAAAATTGCCATTGTCTCTCTTCTGCAAAGATGTTGAGATTACTCCAAGTAGTTCACCTTTCAGAGAAACTGATATCATACATTTCCAGAACAGATTTTTTCATTAAAATAAGAAATTTATTAATTCCTTCTTTTAAGACAAAGACATCCCCTGTGTGCTAAGAGAAGCTTACTATTGTAGTCAAAAACTTCCTATTCAAATTGACAGTAGAAAAAAACTGACCTGAAATTAATAAAAACACATAATCTATCTTCTACAATGTTCATCTTTCACAAGAAGCCTATAGATGTTGCATCAGAGAAGGACAACCTGGTTATGACTTTACTCACAAGATAACTAGTCTTTGGCAGCTTGTAATTTAGAATGGAAACAACAGATAAGACAGGATTTCACAGCGTGAGATGCTGTCACTGCAGGTAACTAGCTATGAAGACTGAAACAAATTGTCATGACTATAAAATGCTCCAAAGCACCATTTTGCCCTGTAAAATACTAAAGTTTTCTATCTTTCACAATAAATTTTAACTATTGTTCTCTTAATCACGTTTCATTAGGCAAAGATTTTTTTGAAAACCTCATTGTATGGGTTTGTCAGTGAATTAAGTATTCCTTTGAATAGTGCTGTATAAAAATGAAAGTAACAAATTCTTTTTTTTCAGTGATCAGATAAAGGATAAAAGTTACTGGTGTGTTCCACAGAGTGAACCATTAATCATTTTTACCAAACATAGATTTGGAACACACCTTTTGTGATTTCTCTTATGCCACCTACATGTTTGATTACATCTGCCATAATTAATTACACAACGGAAAAGAACCATTTAACAAGACGAGAATGTGGATATATGTAGCACAAATAGTTCCTTTGAATACTTAATGAAGTGGACTTTGAAGTTCAGGATTGGAGCCAGAAGTCTTTCCATCAACTTCAGTTTCTGGAACAGACTCGGCCACTGTAACCCCTCTAAGCAGAAGAGCAGCATGAGTCTTACCAGCTTTGCAGCAATGCAGCAGAACACAGCCCCTGCTGAATTCAGGAGCCTGGCTTCTCTCATGTTCCAGAGACTGATGGAAGCACTAGACACATTGTCTGCTCAGTTTCCAGTCAGGAGTGCTACTGACATGTTCTTTAAACGGTTTGTAACGGCAAGACCTGTGTTTTTTCATTCCTCTCTAGAAGAAATGGAAACGAGTCAGTTGAAACCACAAAAGCCAGAAACACACCAGAGGCAGCCACCACCCTGCACTGGTGAGGAGATGAACAGACCAGCTCACACTGTCACATCGTAATGGAAATATAAGATTAAACAAAAAGGTTGCACCAGCCCTGCTGACACGCTGATTCCAGGCACCAGCAGAGAACAGCAGCCCCAGGTATGTCAGTGACCAGGAAAGGCTGTGGTAATACCAGCTAACCAGGTTTTGATAAGCACTTATAGCCAGGACAACTGGGCTTGGCTGCCTTGTTTAACTTGTCTGCCAAAGGCCTGATGTTATTTAGTGCATCTTTCACCATGGCCAGGCTTTGACTTTTCTTGATTTTCTTCCTTCTCATGTTCTTGCTTACTTTTTTTCCTGGCTCTGTGCTAGCCCTTCTCAAATGTATTTCCTTCCCTGTCCTCTGAACAGCACTACCTAAAGACTAGTGAAACATGTTTCATCTATTAATAACAGTTTAGCTTCAGTGCTGTTTATTCCCACTCATCCTCTTTTTGTACACAAGTAAACAGAGAGAACACATTGCTTTTCTTGTAGAGTACAAGTTTCAAATGGGCTGCTTATGGTCTTCCATATCTGAAAACTCATTAAAAAGTAATCCAATAGGAAGACATCAAGGGAAGCACATAATGTGGAGTCATAGCAGAATTTAAAGTGCTGGGCTGCAAAATGTATTAGTTAAAAGCACCTACCACCTGACAACACCTGAAGTCAAGTATTTCTGAACAGAAAGCAGATAAATAACCTCATAAGAAGAAAAGTTTTAGAAGGACATTCCTCTGAAGACATAGGCTCCTGACTCATTAGTTTAAAGGTCAGTAATCTGCCCTAGGTCACTCTTCCTGGGTGACCTTGGCCGAGTTAAGACACACCACATGCCCACAGCTCGCTCCATTAGTGTTCCCAACAGCACGAGCTGCCTCTGTGCTGGAAACTGTGTGAACAACTATATGGGCATTATGCTGTGCTCAAGCTAATAATCTCAGCTGTGAAACTGAGCTGGCACAGAGCACCATATCAGCACAACTGTGTAATTTCTAGTTTGTATCAGACTGCTTTGTAGTGTGGGCAGAGAAAGCCAGAGGTGACTACACATATCTGTGCAGAAATAAGTCTCTTCTTGGGAGTAAAGGGTGAGTTCCCCTTTGAGGGTTCATTATTGCAGAGGGAGAGGTGGAGGACTCAGATCCTTGTCTGGGCAGTTTAGGAGGTGCGTGGTTTTTAGCACAGCTGGGTGTCTCTGGTCTTGACCTGCAAAGGTCATGTCTCAGGCATCTCATATGTTGCTGTTTATATCACCGAGATTAGCAGGCAGAACACCACATACTTTTTGTGAAAAAGTAGTGTTTCCTGTTGGGCACTAGTCCTTATAACTAGCTTTGAAGACATATTCCTATATATTATTGAAAAGCCATGGGGGGGGGGGGGTGGTAGTGGTGTGGTTTTTTTCAGTTGACACATTATCTCCCTTCTTAACCATATTGATTTTGGTTGCCCTTTTATTTTGCTGGAAGGCATCTTGAATTGTAGCCTCATAAAAGACAGACATTTTAATTACTTCACATTTTTTTCCATTGTGAATCCTTCAAGCATTATTGAGCCCAAGTCGTTTTTATTTTATTCTATACCCTTTCAAAGTCTGTTTTCTCAAAAATCAATATTTGATCCCATAGCCCCATTTAAATTGTATTCAGTTCACAGACATTGAAAGTTATGTCCCGTGAAGGAAGTATTAACATGAAATGGGCACTGGACAAGCCTTAAGAAAGAACCTTTGGATTTTGACAAGATTACGTAAAGATGCACGGAGGTACATGACAGGGTCAAAGCTATGCACTAAAGTTACCTTAATTTTGTTTGTTGAAACTTTTTAATACTATAATCATCAACATTTCTTAATTCATGAGCTTTCAGTCCAGATTTGGACTCACGTTTAGAAAAAAATAAAAAAAATCAACCTGAATTCAGACTAATTACTCACCATATTGAGAGCTTTTTCCTCACTCCATCCATCTGAAATAGTCTGCACTTTTCTAGAATAGAAAAATACTGTGCAATTAGTATAATAAATAGCAGTTGTTTTCAAATTTGACCTGTGCAGCAAAGTCTTGACTGCTGAAAGTAGCAGAACTATTGGGCAGAAAAGGGTGAACAAGGGGCAAACCTATCCATTTTTCACTGATATTTTTAAAACTTTCTCTAGTGCTGTATTTCATCTGCAATTTGAGTTCCGCAATTAAATATTGTTCTCAAAATTTTAGCTTTTATTTTCCTGTAAACAGTGGTATTTTACATTCACATTGCAGTATGTAATTTACCAATAGGTATGGATGGTAGGGCAAGCTCTAGCTGTCTGTTAAGCTTGAACTTGGAGCCCAAGAAGTTCATTAGAAATTTGCTGCTGTTGTGCCCAGAGCCAGACAGCATCCTCAGCACCCAGATGTCTGTCCACCAAGACATCTTTGTTCTTTAATGTTTTTTTATCTCTGGGATCAGTGCCATTGCCTAACTCAGGGTACTGGAGTTGAACACACCACAGAGAAAGAAGAGGAAAAAGAAAAATTCCCCCTAAAGGGACTCAACAACACACAGGTGGGGTCATTAGAATAAGTTTTCTTAGCAGCTTCTACTTGAATAGTCTAAGATAGAAAAACCTGATCAGTCTGTGTTATTCGTACTAAGGATTTGGTCTCATCTTAACAGAAGACATGATTAACCCATCAAGATTTTGCTTAAGAACATTTGAGAAGCATTTTCAGAAAATTAGCAGAAATTTAGATTACCTGAGGTTTTGAGTGACTATTGTCAAACAAAGCACAATAAAGGATTTTCAGGAAATGTCACCAAAACCCCAGTCTAAAGCCAGGGACCTTTAAAAAATTTTACAAAATTAAAGTCAAATTTGAGAATTTAAGCAAGATAATAATTAATTTAAGACTCCACCCACCCTGAATTTAATAGTTGTAGCTAAATATAAATCTTTTGTCTAGACAGACAGAACAACTTATCAGCCAGAGTGGTTTATTGAGTCTCAGACAGTCAAATACTATAGAGAAAATGAATAGCAAATACTACCATTTTACCTTTGAATCTTACCAGAAAATAATTATCAACTCCTTTCATGGAGAACAGTAGCAACTTATTTAAGTACAATTTTAAATCTGTTGCAAAGATGACAGTAGGGTCCCTTGTTTGGCTACCCCTAAAGAATGTTGGTGCAGTCTGTGTGGTTTATTTCTTCACAGTTGTACAGTGTTCTTCTTCATTCCTCTTTCTGCTAAAACATTTAGTCCCAAAGCTATAAAAATCAGGTCTTTACATGGTAGCACCAAAAAGTTTATTTTCAAAAAGAAGTTAGTTACTTTTTTGCTTCTGAAGATGAAAGTTTAAAATGTATTCCTTCATAAGCTTCCGTGATTTGAATTAAAACCAAAATAGAAATGATTCCTTGTCAGAACTCCAGAAGGCCAAGCTGCTAGACAGGGGAATCCCATAGGCCTGACTCCTAGTCTGCTTTTGAAAACTTCTTGCAATTCCTTGCAGTAAGGAGTATTTAAAATAAAGAGGTACAAACTGTGTTGGATGCCTTTCAGTAATACAGAAATATATTGCTGATTTCATGTGGAAGAGAGAAGCCCATTACAAAAAATAAAAAGAGCTTTCCACTCTCTTCAGTTTCAGCAGACAATTTTATATGTAACATTGTCAATCACTTTTCATTTTGCTAAAATAATTGATAAACGTGCCCTTCATATTCCTCCATTTGTATAAGACTATTCTCTTTCTTGTTTCCTCCACATATTACCTATAATAGAGTGAAATGTTCACTGGAACCATACTTCAGACATAAAAAGCATTTTTTGGAAGAGGTAATATGCACATGTGCATGTTCACTGTTTTGAAGGCTGTACTTCTGAAAGTGTCCTGTTTTCAGCTGGGATAGAGTTAATTTTCTTCCTAGTAGCTGCTGTGTTTTGGATTTAGCATGAGAATAATGTTGATAACACATATTGTTTTAGTTGTTGCTAGGTAATGCTTATATTAAGGACTTTTTGAGCTTCCCATAGAAGCTGAGAGGGAGCATAGACAGGACAAGCTGGCAAAAGGAATATTCCATACCATAGATGTCATGCTCAGTATATAAATGGGGGTTGGCCAGAGGGGAGGAATCTGAGATCGGTGCTCGGGACTGGCTGGGCAATTGATCATGGGGTGGTCTGCAATTGTATTGCATCACAATTTTGTGTATTTTTTAACATTACTATCATTTTTTATTCCATTCCTGTTCTGTTAAACTGTCTTTATCTCAACCCACAAGTTTGGTTTTTTTTTCCTTTTTCTCCCTCTTCTCCCTACCTTACTGGCTGGGGTGTGTGCAGGTGCCTTCGTGTGTGTAAGTGAATGGCTGCATGGTCCTAGTTGCCAGCTGGGGTTAAACCATGACAAAGAGAAGCCCAGAAATTCTCTTGCACTAGAAAACATGCTATTTTTCAAGAGGCATACTTCCTTATCAGTAAGTTGTCTCTCCTTTGGTGGGAAAAAAAACCCTGTAATTGCAGAGAGTGTTCAAGGAACATTAACTTTAATTCCTTTTCCTTGACAAAACTGTGCATCAAATATACCGCTTTGGTCTTGTTTGTAATGGCAAAAAGAGAGTTGTATTCCCTGAAGAGTTCACAGAAATTTCATTCCTTATTAAAGCACTTGAGTTCAGATGGGTGGTCAATGAATAGAACATCCAAGAAGAACTATAGGTATAAACAACCAGTCAAATGATGCATTACAAATAAATAAATGGAAATATCCGTACAAGGTAAATGATATACCATCTCTTGTTGTGTTATGATTTGGGCAGCTCTAATGAGAGGAATAGAAATGATGAACACATTTTCCACAACTTTTCTTTTTAAGTAATGTGAAACAGTAGCACTCCAAATTAGGTTGAGCATCTCTTACAGAAATTCTTCTCTAAGAACAAAAGCATAACACAAGGTGTCCAAGAGCATGAAATGACATGAGGGCAGTTGGTGTAGCTGCATGTGTGAATGCTCTTTGACCACGGTGAGCCTCCTAGAAAGGAACTTGCATGTGATTTAAAAAACAAAAAATGCAAACAAGTTTTTCTAAACTTAAGATGCCGTTGTACCATCCTAGTAAGGTTACAGGAGCTGCTTGGAACAATAGGAGGAAGTTAAATCATGAGTTTCAGTCCCACGATGGTTTGGTATGAGAACCCATTTCTTACTTGTCTTCTGGCACATGTGGGGATGTTCAAGGAATTTTCTTATAGATGGTTTTGTGAGGATGAGTTGCTTAATGCATGCAAAGAGCATTCAACATATTATAATTCCAAATACTCTCAGTATTCAACTAGATGGGAATTGATCTAAAATACTTTTGACAGGCTTCAGAAACTTGGCAGTCCACTCAGCAGATTTTTCTATTGGTTAGTTTTAGAAAACCCTACTAAATTCTATGCCATTGAGCCCTGTCATTGTTTATTAAAAAGGTGATAGTTATCCTTGGAATTACTGGTAGCTTTGCCATCTACCTCCATAAAAGTAAAAACAAGACCACATTGTCTATATATGCAATTTAATACAAATCAAGATGTAGATTTTGACATATTACAGATTCATCAATTACAGCTGGTTATATGTATATTACAATATTTATATCTGTAATGACACAGAGTATCTCCAAACACTATTCAGATATATTAGCTTGGGCAGAGCAGCATATAATATGCTTGCTAGCTCAGATGTTTTATGGAACAGCATTATGCATTCCTACATAAATGTACTTTCCATTGTGTATTATTCAGTGTTCTGCAGCAGTGCTTCTGTGACATCTTGTCTAGAAAAAAAATTACTTATTTGATTATATGTTACTACATGTGCATTTTACCAATTTATTAGGTTTAAGAGCTTACTGAGACTTTGACAAGTTCCCCATTTCCTCAGTTGTCTGTTCACTTTAATTATCACATATTTTTACCATACTCAAAAAAATAAAAGACATCTGAATTTGTGAAAATTGCCTGCAGTTTTGCAGAAAGTGTTCAGTTTATTGTTTTGATATACAGAAAATTCCTTTCAAAGCTGACTTCAGTTTCTTTAACCCTTTGCTTTTAAAACTAACTTTATTAAGAAGTGCCTTGGGAGTTCATATGCATGTTTGTTGCACTGTTAATTCTAGTTTTTCATCTCTTTCAGTGCATTAAAGAAGATTCACGTAACATGAGCAAGGTTGCATCAAACTCATGCAAGAAACCACTGTACACTGATTCTACATTATCACCATAAATTAGAAACAACACAGTAGGTATAACACTTTGTACTTGTCCAGCAGGCCTCATTAAAGAAAATTTTCAATAACTGGAAATTTGGACATATTTAAAGTTTTCAAATATCCAGACATTTTCAATTTTTAGCTTTTCTACTAAGAACATAAGGCATGTAGTACTGTAGTCATGCCAGGTAAATAAAACTGTTCAAAGCCACAGACTACTATAGTGAAAAATAAATGAGCTGCTTCTTAGAAAAGTAGCTTTGCTGCAAGATTCAGAGAAATACATTTGTAGCTTCAGAACAAAGTATGCATTTCCACAAAGGACACTAGGTTCTGCCGAACGTCCATGCAATCAAGCTGAAATAGCTCCTGACCCTCATTTCTACTCCTCTTTAATGTTTTGCTACCTTTTTCACTGGAAATGGCTACGCAATTATTTATCATCTCATGTTGTAGCCTACGTCCAAACATACGTTCTGTGAGACCCAATCTTGTGACCTTCATCCTGCCTCACTGAAAAAAAAATGTTGTTGGGTTATGGCTACCCTTACTAGTTTGTGAGGGAGGGAGCCCAAAGGGTACTACATCAGGCAAGATGAGAAAGAAGAAAAGAACACAGAGTACAGGAGTGAGTGCACTGAATTAATAACAAGTTAGTAACCCAAGGATTCAGAAGTGAAACACCCACATGAAAAGATATAAAAACTAACAAGAAAGTGTGTGGTCAGAGGATGACAACTCAGGAAGACCAAGGATCAGCTTGTTCCCAGGAACAAAGGCTGACACATCTTTATCTGCTTGATGACAGCTTGGACAGCAGATACCGGGGGAGGTAAGCATACAAATGCCTGGCCTTGAGGCATGCTGCTCCCAACGCATTACTATGAGAATTAGCCACGAATAAGAAAAATGTTAGATACTAATAGGCTGTGGGTATAATTCTGTTTTTAAGTCTTTATTCACAGTAAACAGACGCCCAAGCAAAAGAGACTCAGAGATCTGAGGATTTACGATATTATTTGTAAACAATAATAATTTGCCCCTTGACTACATACAAAATCCAAAACCAGCAGTGCTGTACAGCAATCTAAATAGAAATTCGTGCCAAGGAAACAAGAAAGAAAACCTAAAGCCAAAATAGGCAACCCTGCCAATACTTTAAGAACCAATTTAGAGCACAATCAAATCAAGAAAAATGTTTCCAATGAACCCATAGCCCCTAATGTTTTTCAGGACTTGTTCGCGTATGGAGCAACATATTGTGCAGATGATGTACTGAGCTGATACAAGTTTGGGACACAATAGCTGTGAATGGTCATCATGACCTTTCAGCTAGCAGAAGTCTTAAGTCCTAATGGCATAAATACGATTATATATATGATCGAGTTTTCCCATTGATATATTAATAAAGTGGGGCTGTAGCTCCTCAGAGGAAAGACATTAAAGAAAAAAATCATGGTAGTATATTTTTAAAACAGTAGCATACAGAAACCTTCTCTTAAAAGACGTAAGAAACACTAGGACAGCTCTCAGAATCTATCTGGTTGGGATTTATTGTATGCTTTTAAACTGCATATTCTTTATAATTTCATCTGTAATGAAATTGAAGCCAACTTAGCAAACAAGCTACTGCTGAGGGACAGTCCAATAAGACAGCTATTAATATGGAAGACATTGAACCCCTCTCAAGCAAATGTACTTTGAAACCATAACGAGAACAGGAGATGATACTACTCAACAGCAAGGTGATGATTTTGTTGTTGTTTCTGTTTAAACTTTATACAGCACTTGTGTAGTTCACTTCACTACCGCTGGGATTTAGAAACAAGCAGCACTGAATACCATGAACACCAAAACCAGGATGGAGGACAATGTTATCCTCCAGGACATTTAAAGCAAGTGTCTTGGGAGAAAAAAGCTTGTCAAGTCATTTTTATTCCACACAGTTAAATTCCCAAATCCCAGCCACAGACACCACTCACATCTACCATTCCATTCCAAACTAAATGGGAACTTTAAAGGGAATCCTTGCTGACATCTTAAGTCAATATCCCTCTTCCTGGCTCTTGACACTTTTATTGCAGCTATGGAGTGCCATGGAGGTTTAGTGGGATGTCATTTCAGAAGCAAAGTGAGGGCGAGACAAGTTCTCATGGAGATTTCAGAACTGTGAGGGAAATACTAAAAATGGAAGAAAAAGATGGAAGTTACAGTGATTGAGGCTTGATGGGGACAATTTATGTGGAGTGAGAGAACGGTTAGGTGAGAGCATTCCTCTGTCACTGAAATTCAAAAGGCAGACTTTTTGCAATGTAATGGTAAGGGACTTAATCACAATAGTTACAAAGTTGTGAATAAGGGACAGGCATAATTCACTTGGTAACCAATTCTTGCAAGCACTGCTACAAAAACACCAACAGGCAGCAGTACAGAAAATGTGTGGTGAAAGAGGCTTAGAGTTGAATCCTAATGCTATGAACACAGATAGCACCAGCACAGCGAGAAAGAATAAGTGTTTAAAAAGGTTATTAGCGACTGCACTTAACAGAACATTGATGGTACTTATGCCATTGCATAAAAGGCGAACAAGCCTCACAGAAATTGTTCCTTTCTGGTTTTGCAGTGCTGAGAACTCGATGCAACTCCTATTATCACTAATGCATTTGGGAGGTCAAATACCAAGATCTGAATACATATCATGAAGTTTAAAATGTGACATGAAAAATGAAAGACAATAAAATAAAGCTTGTTGAAGTTACCTAAGAAAGAATCATTGGAGTGGGTCAATATTAACTAAATAAGCTCTGTATGTTGACTGATACATATATGTCAGACTTCACAGAGAATACATTTTAAATATAAACTTATTTCACTTATACAGAATAGGAGCAATCATAGAGCACCTATAAGAATACACAGAAGAATAAAAATTAGTACATCCCGTCCCTATTTTCTTGCTGGTGGAAGCTATCGGCAATGAAAATTAGCACGTCAACTAGCAAACAATCAGTTGGAGTCTGATCCTTTAGGTCAATTTTTTTCTTTTCAAACTCCACAAAGAACCCTTTCATCTTAATTTCTGTTCAGAATGATGAGAGACAATCCTTTGTCCTTGTGTAAGCATCTGTACACCTAAAAAGCATATGTAGTAAAAACAGTCGTGCTTCTTAATATTACCTGCACTACCTGGGAGATTCAAGTCACTGATTCTGTGCTCCCTGTCCTCTGGTGGAGAAAAATAGATACAGTGATCATTTAAAAACAGCTTCAGAACACAGTGTATAATGTCTTTTTACGTTTTAGCTAAGAAATGTACAAAGGACAAACAACAATACCAGAAAAAGCTTGCCACTTTAAAAAACTTCAATGATGTAAATTGAAGCTTGGGCCTGTTTTAAGCTGCTGCTGAGCTTTCATTGTAAATATGTGGCCTTGTACAGTTACAAACCTAACCATTAATCTCTATCTGTCTCTTGAGGAGCTAATCTGCATGATTGTTCTTTAATTTGAATGCAGCTGTGACTAGATTAGGAATGATTATTCCTTTCTTTACCTCCTCTGTTTAGTGCACTGCTTCTAATTTACAGATACAAGTAAGCAAGAAATTGATTAATTATAAAGTAGAAAGTGAACTGGGGAGAGGAAGACAAGAAATAGCCAGTGTTTTTATGAGTCCTGATAGAGCTAGATTGCTCCTAGCTGGTTTACTGAAGACTCAGGTTATGTTCTTGCATTCATTTTACTAAATGCAGTAAGTAGCTAATCAGAAGCAAATTACACCACTGCTATAATTTTCCACTAAATGGGCATCCTTTATAGGGTAGCCTGCAGTAACTTCAGGAGGAAAAAAGTATTCATGCTGAACTCATAACAACTGAGCAAAACCTTTAATTTAAAGTCTGATTTGATTCATACACAGATGTCTGTATTTGCTTTCTATCCCTAGCTGGAACTAGTAAACTACTTTCTCTCAAACTCAAGCGTTAAGCGGTATACCAACTCTGGTGAACATAGAACTGAATAGGGAGAAGTGATTCTGTCACAGGGGACTTTGCTATGTCAGAAATCATGTTCAGCTTGAGGAAGAAGACCCAGTGGCTTAACCCACAGCTGCAGCTCCTGAAAAGCTTTAAGTCACTAACTTAAGAGAACTCTGATGAGCTAAGCTGAAGGATGTTGTTGGTCTGCAGGTTTCTCTACTGTTTTCTAAGCAGGTTGTTGGAGAGTCAGGTAAGTGTTCTGGTTTGTACCATAGACCAGGATTTGTTTCTTGTCTACCTACTTTCTGTTCAGACTTGTTTAGATTTTGCAGTTCCTGCAAAGCGTTGGAGGTTTTTTTGATTATTTTTTTTTTAAATTATGATTTCTGATGGAATAATGAATTCTTTTGGCTCCTTCTGTATTGGCTGCTGGTGGTCTATACATGGGCTGATTAATCACAGTGTCTGTTTTGTGTTTCTAGTTCTGGAAAAAGCACACTTCTGAAGTATTCAAGTTTGTCTTAAAGTGGACCAAGTGACCTAGCATGACTCCCACTGTGGCCTGTGAGTATCTAAAGAGCTCCAGATCTATCTGTGCTAGGTTATGCCAGGCACTTAATGTGATCACAAAGGGAAGGGAGAGGATCTGCCTAGAGAAAAAAATGAAAAGTGTCTGTAGAACCATCTGGGGGCTCGCTGAGGTACGCGTACACAAGCAAAAACACTTTAACAGGTGGGTGTGTATATACATGTAAGCATTTTCAGATAGATTCCTCTCCTCATGCGACTTAAATACGGGCTCTAGGTAATTGTATTTAATCAAGAGGACTGAGGCTTAGGGTACCATCTTCCATTGTAAAATATTGGTGTGTTCATAAGTGATGTCATCTTTTGCAAAGGCAAGCAATAGCTTTGTGAGTAAGGAGAAAGCAACTCCTTATTGGAAGGAGCAGGCTTTTAATAAGGCATTGCCCAAGCATGCCCACAGGACAATAGAGTTGATGGGAAGCTCTTCACAGCTTCTAATCCTGTCCCCTCTTGCGAAGTCTAACAGCATTTTCAGCCTTTTCTATTTTTCCTGGGAAGCTGTACTTAGAAAAAGATTTTCCCCTTCCTTTTCCCTTTCCTTCCTCCTCATTTCTCCTCTGCCTGCTGGGATATTTTTTATTAATTTTTCTTTTTGCTAGAAGGTATCTTTTAAGACAAGTAACTGAAATCGAGTACTTCTACCAATTTAGTTCTCGTAATGCAAAACTACAAAATTCTGCAGCCTCAAGAAAACAACTGCTTTTTTCATCTCAGATGAGACACTCCAATAATGTAACTGCTAAGGGATTGCATGGGTTCCTGCCAAATGACAGTTTTTGTAGTCACATTTTCCTCTTAATCAGTCACTCATCTAACAATATTTACCCAGTGCCATAGATTTAGTGCCACATATTTGGGATTCATATTACTTACTAGTTTCTGTACCTTAGAAGACTGAAATGGTTCCCCTCAAATTGCACTGAACTGCAAGTGTTTCAGATTCAATGTTTCACAGGAAAAAAAAAAATAATTTGAATTTATGAAAAAAAAGACCAAACCACCAACCAAAACTACCCAAAACACACCTTTCCAACAAGATTACGAGAGACAAGATGTTGGGTTTTCTTGCTCAGTGATTTCACTCAGTCAGCTTAACAACTCTCCAGCTCAGTGATTTCAGTGTCTCACGATTCAGCCTTGCTTGGTTGCTGGTACTGCTGCAAATGATCTAAAGAAAAGTCTTGGGTACATGCTCTGCCAAAACATACAAACAGACTTCGACTGTAGCATATGGGATACTGCTTAGTAAGACTAGTGGATAGGATATGAACTCAGGAGCAGACTGGCACAGGTGTATTAACTTAGATCTATTTGTCTCTTGTATCATAGTAAATCTCTTTAACTTGCAACCCAAACTTACATTGCGGAATCAAGATGGCAATTTACATTCAGATTTTAGGCAGGTAGCTATAACTTTCTTTCTTGAAAAAGAGGATTAAATCTGCCCCATATTTAAAAAATGAGTGCATACAGCCCTAAAATTCTTCTTACACCTTTACACAGTATTTCAAAGTTTTATTACTACCCTGACAAATCACAAAGAAACACATTTTCTTTGAAAATTTCTGTCCGTTTGATGTAGCGATATAATCATGCAGTATATAACAAATATCAAAAGCATTAGTTTTACTTCCTTCTGCTGTCCCACATCATAAAAAAATATAATTAAATATTTATTGAATGGTCTAAATCACTGATTGTAAAATGAAGTCGATTATCTCACAGTTCATTGATTTCTGTAACTCTGGCTTATATTGCTACCAGATTTTTCTCAATCTTTCCATCAAAGTGTGGGGGGGAAGAGACTTCTTTAAGTAAAGCACAAAGGATTTATAAATCCCCTCGAGATGCTGTGCTATTAATCAGAGTCGAGTGGGAGAGCCTCTGATGGAAGAAAATCTGTGAATAAAAAGGGGAAGAAACTAAAAAGGAGTGGGAAGTACTGAGAGCGTATTCAGCAGTCATGCTCCTGTGGCTGTTTGTTACTGTGTTAGTGATTAAAAGTGCTAAGTCAAACGGGCAGTTCTAATCTGGCAAGTAACTACACTCAATGAAATCGGTGATTATGAAGTTGTTTCTCATCCCTGTTACCTTTTTAGAGGTTTTGAACCAAGTCCTTATGGGTAGGGATCTGTGTCACAGGAATTAAGGTGGGGTGGGGCAGGTTACAACATTTGGTCCACAGAAGTCATTATATCAGATCGTGAGAGAAACACCTGTGTTCCTGACACCAGATCTGTTATTTTCTCTCCATAAAATCAATTTTACACATTTTAATAAGTATTCTCAGCTTTTTGTTTAAATTGATTGTATTTGTTTTTTGTCACATGTAGAGTTTTTTCATTAGGTTTTGGCCCAAATCTTTAATTCATATCACCCCAGTCCCCTCAGAGGTGTCAAAGAGTAATTACTTTCTTATCAATACAGAGCTAACTTGGATTACAATCACTGACCTGAAGTTAAAAGGCCTAGTAACTCATTTACAACTTCTTTAATTCCTTCTTTTACCACCCTTCAGCTGTTCACTTCCTTTTCTCCACTAACATTTTCTTATTTTCCAGAGCAATGAATCTGTCTGCGAACAATGCTACTTGTCTCCCAAGTTCAAATACACAGTAAAATTTTATGCCTTTCCATCTCCTCAGCGTATTTCTCTGAATAAATGACTTGCAAGTTTTATGCTCAGAGCATCTCTTGTTTCAAAAGGTTAAATGATGACATTACATCTCTGAGGCACAGAAGCCACCCCACCCACCTCCTCCAGATCAATAACACTGTTTATTTGACATTTTGACTGTATTCAATGACTTGGAGGCCTTCTGGGCCCATCCATGGCAGTAGTATTTACTTGTATCTCTGGAAAAGTTTGGTATTTAAGAGTCTAACTTAACATGTGAAATAGGTTTGTGTAATTGTTATCTTTCTCGCTAGACTTTTATTACAGCAATTATCTCTTCAATCAGCAGTTTGGCTATCACAACATACAGCTTAGAAGTGGCTGCAAAACTCTCTGAGCGGCAGGGTAGTAGCTGGGTAATTAGCCCCACTAGGTGCACCACATTTACTGGTGTTTCTGCTAGCCCAAGTGTGTTTCAGTAATATTTTTGTGATCACAGAGTAGACGCACCCGTTGTCCTTCAGTTTTAAGTGTTGCGTAAAGAACTATGGAACTTAATTTAAAAGTGTGCACTAAGTATGAAAATCAGGTTTGTTCCTTAGTTATACTTGCAGTCTTGCTGAGTATCACAGCAGTGACTGTTACAGACTGTTACAGTTTTCAACCCAGCTGGAAATTTCAGATAGTACTGGAAGCTTCTTCTAGCAGCTCCTGCTGCACCTAGCCCAGTTTGTATGTTTAGATATGTTGATTAAGAACCCAGGTGGAGTGTTCCAAGGACTCCCCTGCACAGCCTCTGTTGAAATGTTGATCAAATTACACATAGATAAGACCTTTGTAAATAGTCCATGGAAACGGTGCCTGCAGAAATGATCAAATAGGTCAGTCTTTTGTATATTGGTATGATATCTGAGTTGTTTTGCACTTGGTAGTTAAGATATATCAACAGTGATGAATTATGCACATGCTGGGTTGGTCATACAGAATTACTGCCAGATGGATTATCAAAAATAATCAGAACAGTACTTCAGGGAGTCCCTCCTGATCTAGCTGAGAATGATGCTACAAGGGCCCTTGCTAGGGGAGTCCCCATGAGTACTGGACAGTGACTGATTTGGGAGATTTGTTTCCCCCATGAGAGTGTTACTCTACGCCAAGATCCCAATAAATTAGTTTTCCCTTTTGACTAACACCCTGTTCTTCAGTGTCTGTAAAATATTACATTTTTCTTCTGCAGCTAAATCAAACATAATCTTTTGTTAATACTGATAAAGCACCTAACATTTGTAGAGTGTCATGCTGGAAGGAAAATGGCCAAGAACCACAACCATAAGTAAAGTAAATTCAGTATTATATACCTCTTCTTCATAAGTCTTTTGTTTCCTCATACAGTTCTAGGTTCCTCTGTTAACTTTGAGCAGTGTATTTTCATGGTACACTGAGGGAGACGCTAAAAAATGTAGGTAGCATGTGTACAAAGAAAAGTTATTTTACAGTAAAATCCCAATCTTTGAACTCCTGTGGCTGAGTAAAACATGCTGAGATGGAATTTGATAGAAGTCATTAATTTTAAGGAAAACATTTTCAAAACAACCCACTGGCTCCTTGATACTGAAATTAGTAAGTTAAAGGAGCAACGGCAAAAATTCTAACACTTAGGTTTAAAAGAGTATCTTGGAAGAGAATTCAAATAAGTTTGGACAAAAATGTTATTTTGCTATAACAAAAAAATGCTATACGTGGACAGAAATGAAGCTAAAAGACTAAGAAACTGGGGGCAGCTGACTTAAATAGTGTGAAATGCAGAAGTTGTCTGCTGTGATAGACAGCCTTCTTTGACACTTTTATTAATGACGTGCAGAACTAACTAGGATTAGAATTAAGGATGTTAGAGAAATAGAAATTTTCTAAGCTTGGAGAAGCTGTGCTTCTACCTGTGACAGCCAAAATGCTAGTGGATATAGATTAGGACAGTCAGAAGCATTTACAAAATGGTATAAAACATTAGTGCTAATTAACTGTATTCCTGGAAGGCATATTTGTATGTCAAACCAGGCAATAAAAGCAATGTTAAAAACTAATCAGGCTTACATTCGTAATGTGATGCAGTGATGTAATAGACTGAGAGGTACAAAAAATAAAGCTCAGTGCCCTTAAACCAAGCAGGTGTCTTCCTAAGGGCTCTGCCAAGACTGAGTAGGCCTCTGGATTTCATTCTTGGCTGCTTGTACTCAGGGAGTTACTTGCAGACTAGAAGTAATATGGACAGAACAACAAAATCTGATAAAAGAAGTTTATTTATGAGAACAGAGATGAAAAATATGAGGGCAGGTCATGGCTGGCCCTCTAAAACTGTGTAGAAAGTGATGATATGACACGGTGGTATATTTGTACGTAACCTACTGAGGGCCTTCGCTTTCCTACCTACAGGAGAGCAATGTGATGCCCTTTCTGCGAGACAGCTGGCTGCTGAGGAGAATAATGCTGACCTGTTTGAATAGAGAACGTTTGGGAGAAGTTCTTCAACACCTCTTCCAATGCCTCCTTTTTTATCAAGGTTTCCTTTATTTTCAGTGCAGGTTTGGCCCACAGTAGCACCTTGCAGCTAAAAATTTAGTCAGATCCCAACCGACTAAAGGTTATTGTAAATGTCTGCAAATACTTGAAAGATGCAGATAGAATGGGGAAGAGATAACAATAAGGGATTGTACCAAAACAAGGTTTTCCCAAAATAGACAGGCAGTCTCAAAAAGTACATTGAAAAACAATATTTAGCCTATTGTTCTGGGGACAATGGAATCGCTGATACCAAAAAGTCCCTCCGTATGCACCAGGACTCTCCAATGCTAGAAAAAGATGAAGAAAAGTAGACAACTTGGAATGTTTATCAGTATCTTTAAGAGCCTTCAACTGTTGCGTGAGATAACTTGAGTAGTTACAGTCAGAAGATGGAAGTTCAGAGTCAAATTATAGCCTATTGTTCTGAAGAAACATTTTCAGACATCTTAGAGGAAGTGTGCTGAGTAACTGTCTGGAAAAATGTCTTTGCAAAAGTGTTACAGTTAGGTATTCATGAAACAAGACTTTTTTTTTCGTAAGGCTTTTTTTTTTTTTGACACTAAAGAAGGTGGTGGTTGCAGTAATTGAGGCAAGATACAAGAGCACAGACAAGAGTTTTAGTGTTTGTGACAAACACTGTCAATTCAGACACAATGTATCGAGATTTCAGTTGCTTTATGTGAAGGAAAGGTTCTTCAAAATGAAAAATAACTGCCCAATAAGGGTCTTTCTTGTAACTCTGGCTCACTTTGAAAAACCACTTTGCTTTCATTGAGAAGCAGAATGTCACGGAAGGAAAATGTCTGGGAAAGACAAGAGGAAGCAACAGTTGGTGCAATGCAAACCCCACCCACTGGAAACAAGAGCCAATTAGCCACACAGCAAAGATACAAAAGCTATCGGTAGCCTTATGTTTGTGATTTTTGTAGCCATGGTAGTCCCTCTCAGACCTGAAGTGAACCAATTCCTAATTTATGTACCCACGTTAGTCTTTTAAAAGCAAACAAATCTGGAACAAAAATGAGTCTCCTCTCCCAGAAGAGAAATAATTGTGACAGTGGGTCAGCTGGGTAACTGTAGTTTGGATATACTTGAAGCTAGGGCATCCTGTTTCCTCCAATCTTCTGTAATCCAGTGAGACTCCTTCCCCAGTCATGAGGCTGCAAAAGCTGTAAAGCAGTACATGAAACAGTTGTGTGGAATTCGGTTGTTAGAAAAAATCCTCGTGAAGATACCAGGACACCTTATTGCATGCTGTGTGCCCCCCCCCCCCCCCCCCCGAGAGTATCTTCACCTCAATTAAAAGGTGCTGTTGAGAGCAGAAAGAGACATAACCACAAGGAAGTTTGGGTGGTTACTTTATGAAGTGAATTCATGTATTAAACCATGGCGGCACAGAGTTCTGCGCAAGTCAGCCAGCAAGGCGTGTTGCTGGGGGTGCTGGTGGATTTGTGTACTAGATAATAAAAGATTTGCTGTTAACTCATGTTAGCAAGATTAGAGCTAGCTTGAAAACATCTACCCATGCTACAGTTAAACTGCTGAAAATCAGGGTGTCCTTGTTCTAAAGCCCCTACAAATGCAAGAGAAGATCTCTATATAAACAACAGTATATCAAGGTTTTTCCTCATGACCTACTGCAGATAAAACAAACAGTCACGCTAACAATATATGTATTATGGCCTATGTGATAATGTAACAAAACTTACTCTATGGAAGCTGTCAAGTGAAAACACAATTTCTTCCCCCTCCCCACACAAGGTGTTTGCCCAAGGTAAGAGAAAAACGTATAGCATTTATGTTTTAAAGAGATATTGAAACAAATAGAAAACTGAACTCCAGCTTTTTTCTCCTCAACTGGGTGTCATAATGCTTCTGAATCTAGAATGAAACTGCAGTGTTCCAGTGGAGCAAGGAGGAGTTAAGTACATGTTAAGTGGATAACATGAGTCAAGGACATCAGAGACAGTAACAAACGTGCCCTTATCAGTCAGTCATTCCAGAAGCTGAGCTGTTGTGTTGTATGTGTTCATTTCAGAGCTGCTTCTATCACGGATTAAAGGCTGAGCAAGCAAGGCAGCTCTCTTAAATATGGTGAGTTGGCTGGTGAGGACAATAGGAAGCATCCTTCTTCCCACTCATGTGTTCACAACCCTTGTTAATGTCAGCACTTTGAAGTAGATAAGCCACTAATTAAATTAATCCTAAAGAAGTGTTTCTATTTTTGCTTTAAACTGACATTGACTGGAGCTTCAGTGAAGGTTTGAAGTATCTGTTATTAAATCCAAACCGTATCTGGTGAAGAAGCTGAGAAGTGGGAAAGAAAATTCTAGAATATTTATGGTGTGAAAGAGGGGAAGAGCATTCTGTGCAGAAAACAGTCTTTATTTTGAGTATCTATTTCAGCTTTGTTTACATGGTTATGTTTAATAGGTTTATTTGGGGATATTTAATCATGCGTTAATGGTCAGTGGATTTGCTGCTCATACTGCAAGATTTTTCAGAAGCCTCTAACTTTCCTCAGGCATTGCACTGGGTGAGGTGTGTAGGCAAGTAACATCAGGATTTAGAGACTGAGGTTTTTACTGAATTCATTAGGAACCATCCTAATGACTGGGCTGTGGAGTAGGTGTGAAGGATACTCCACCAACTGGCACTTCAGGATGAGGTCCCTTCATTCAGTTCTACCACAGAAATGATATGTTTTAGAGCATTTGAACTGCTCAAATAAATCACTTGTTTTTCTCATTCACACACACACACAAAAATAACAACAAAGGAAGTACTTTCTGGTCTCTTCCAAACCTTCGACCTCATTATCACAGCATCACTGAATAGACTGATAACATTTCTTATCTCTCTGCTGGTGGAAGAATCCCAACACAGGTTAAAGCACCAATGTCTCCGCTGGTGCCAGAACTGCTATTATTTCAGAGGAGTGCAAGAGAAAGCGTGGAAAGCTCGGATCTAACACGTACCTCATCTGACCTAAACGTTAGGCAACTAACAGAACAGGAAATACAGTCGGTCCCTGGTGTCCCCTGAAGTACAGACCCTCATATTTTGAAATCGAAAACCTTGCTCCCTGCTGCCACAGCCTCCTTACAAATCAACTGCAGACACTGCATATGCTCGCAACGGTTCGCATAACCCTTAGCAGTCTTGTACTTAACGGTTTGCTATTCTCCAGAGCTTAGTCAGACATGGATTTCTGCTTTCCTGCTGCTGTCATCCTTTGGGAGTTAGCACTTCTACACTGAATTAAAACAGAAGAATATATTTCTTTCAAAAGGTGATGTCTAGGTTTGAAGCCAATTAATCAAAATAATCAGGTGCTGTTAAAAAAGCTTTTGTGTGGAGTTTTAAAAAACTCTTTTCTTTAATGAGGATGAAACATTTACAAAAATTCTGGTCTAGCAATTACCCCTATTGATTCAGATTTCACTTTGAAGTCATGGATTTTGAAAGAGGGTAAAATCTTCAGCTAGCAAAAGCATCTGCAAAGTCAAGATTTGCTCAAGAGCCTGGCATCTGAGTTCCTGATACAAGAGCAGAGGTATGACACAAATCAGTCAGAAGTACTGACTTTTAATATTAATTCTGAACTGGAGAGGTCTCATTTCTTTCTAGATTAACAATTCTAACCCCTCTCTTTCCCCTTTCCACATTAGATACCTTCTTGCTGATGGGCATTTTAAATAAAAGTGAGGAAAAAGAGGTGACTGATTAATCAGCAGACACTTGTGTTTTTCAATTTCCTCTCATTTTGATGGAGATCTCCAAACATCACACTAAGGGAGTATGAAAGACTGAGAAAATTGTTGTTCAGGAGTACAGTCAAGCCACCTCAAATATTTGATTTTGCCAGTGAGCCAGGCAGATGAGCTCTTTAGAAAACAGTGATCAACTCCCAACAGTGCAGCACTTCTGCGTAAAGGTGTCTGGGGCATCCTCAGAAGCAGGAGGGGCTGTTGTGATAGGCGGGGGGAAAAAGTGGATTTGCATTAAGGCTGTCACATAAATAACTCCTGTGATCCAGAGCTCCCCTACGACCCTGGGCAGCGCCAATCGGGAAGTTACATCCTTTTCTGCAGGGCTTTATCTATTTAGGCATTTACAAAGTACAGGCTTTAACAGGCCTTAGGTTTCTCTGGGGTTAGGCGGTGGCTCAGCAGAGTCACAGGGCTCTCAATTGCTTTTGCAGGTGCCTGAATTTGAAGTCTGGTAGCACTAACATGCCCAAGCCCACCTTGGATCATAACAAGGGGGGCAATTTCTTCTGAGCCTGCTGCAGAACAAGAACAACCAAATCCATCTCCTTCCCCTCCAAAACACTGAGTAATTTAAGAGGTACCAGTGGGAGGAACTAGTGAATTCTTCATTTTGGGTTGTTGCTATAGCAATGCACTCAACATTTACATCAATGGGCTGAAGGTGAGCTCTGTTACGTTGTTTATCCCCTTGTAGATTGGCCAGCCATCACAAAGCATTATCTCACCCACTGGACTGTAAAGAAAATAATCGTTTACTACCTGAAGAGTTAAGGACACTTTAGAAAAAGTTGAAGAAGGCTAATATGTTTGTAAGTGTTCTTTTGTATACAGCAGCTGAAAACAGCCCATGATGAATATTAACAAAAAGTATTTTGTTTGCACTTTAGCTACATAAATTGTATGCCAAAGAATGAAAGACAGCAGGAGTTAATAATGTGGAAACTTCCAACTATGTATGCATAAAGTTTCCACAAACCTGGCTGACTTTTTTTCAGTATAGCTTTGTTATGTTTTATTTCCACTGAGGTAGCTCTATTGATAGCTTATGTGTCAGAAATGGGATTGCTGCAAAACTGCATGCAGTTCTGCAGACAGTTAAAAATGATTTTGCTTTACTGCCTTTAGACTTCTCATCTTACTGAAGAATATCTGTATATAGTAGTTACACCTATGACGGAGTGCACTACTGGTGCAACTGAGCAGACTTGTTTTCAATCCTGCTATTTATTTGGAGAAATATTTCATTCTGGCTTGAATTTTATTACAAAACTTGGGTGGAAAGTCAGTGGTACAATGCGAAACAATGCAAATTACTTGAGAGACAGTAAAATGGAATAAGGTGGGAGGAGACTATTTCAATTAGGTATTCAAAATCAAGTAGTGCATGAGTCTTACCCCTGAAAAAATAAAAGTTCTCAGCACATTTGTGTCAGAATAGACACTAGAGCACTGTTACATCTCTATCGTGGAAAGAAGCGTAAATTAAAATAGTTGGTTTTGCTGTGCACCAGTAAATGATACATTGCAAACTCTGCTGCAGAATGTTTATAGAGGTCACTTCACTGAGAATAAGCGCTCTGTCCATTCCTGTTTGAGAGCCTCTGAAACTCTTTCACAATACCAGGAAACACAGCCTAATTTCAGATCTGCAAGACTGAAGAGCAAGTCTTATTTGGTGTACTATGGTGGCAGCAAAAAAGTAGCATTGTCTTAATACTCAAAAGTAAGTATACAATGAGCCACATTTACCCACTCTTTGTATAGAAATGCAAATTCTAACAACTGCAAGGAAAGATTTGGGGATCAGGAATGGAAATTCATCCCTGAGGTACAAGCAAGTTTGAACCCCATGGCCTGATGCTCTAGTGTATGTTTTATGCTTAACAAAGGTATCAGTGCCTGTGGTTTTAAAAGGAACTAGCCACAGCTGCATTTTATGAGCTGTGTATTCTAGTTGGTATCTTAGACACAGTAAAAATAATGTCCAGACAGGGGCCCTGAGGGGAGATGCAGAGGAACATGTAGGAGTTGTACACCTAGGACTAATCTTGAGACCATCAAGTAACTCTCAGTGGGGAGGCTCTGGACATGCTTACATGGACTTTGGTACCCGGGGAGCATCCCCATCCAGCTGGCTTTGGGTTCCCTGGGTTAGGTAGCAGTTGAGAAGACACTTTCTGTCAGTTTAGGGTAAGGGTACGGATACATCCTCTTCTCCGCAAGGATGTGCCCGTGAACACAGCTTTGACTCTACAGTGCCACCAGCTGCTCACCAGTTTGCCCACCTGAGAGGCCATTGCTCTCCACAGGCTGAGCTCATTGCTCCCCTAAACTAGTGCAGTCAGGAAGAACCAAATCACCAGAGACCTCCCATTTGAACCAGTCCTGATGGGTTTTTTCTTAGGTGGGCGAGGACAGGCTCAAGCAAACAACTCTGCTAGCAGGTAAGTGTCAGGGGTCAGTGCGAGCCACTGGGCACAGGCCAGGTGGGGCAGCAGGGGCCCACAGTAGGACTGTACTCTCCTTTCTCCTCTCCTGTGAAGGGCAGCCCCATCATGCCCCAATAATCCAAGCTTAAGGAAGGTTGGTACCACGGCTGGGGCCCGGGGTTGGTCACAGTCCAGCAGTCTCCAGGTGAAGCTGCAGAGTTGAGAGAGTTCTTGAGGCAGGCTGAGAAATTAAGAAGGCAAGACAAAGTCTGGGTCAGCAACGCAAAGGCAGGGCACAGACACACCTGCAACAAAGCATGGGGAAGGGCTGCTGGCAGAAGCAGAGACAGCAGCTCTTTGCGCTGGCATAGCGGCAACAAGAACTGGCCATGGTCAAATCCCAGGTGTTGAAGTAACCTGACCTTTTTTCCCAAGCATATACAGCCTGAGGGAGACATACCTTTTTCTTGTTAGAGCACTTTTGATGAGTAAGCAGAAGGCAAAAGGATTCTGTTGTGCAGCAGGAGCCATTACTGAATGGATTTCCTTTGCCCAACTCTGCTCCTCCCGGGTAAATTCTCCCCCAGATTGAGCTCTTACTTAGGAAACAAGGAGAGAAACTTACAGTGCTCCCTATAATAACGAGGAGTGAGGAGTTTAGCTTCTACCTTGACAAGGTATGTACAGGATCATTTTCACGTATAGAAAATTGTTCTCCAAGTGAGAAGAGTTTCAAAGATTAATAGCTAATTTTTGCTGATTGCCTGTTACAGTAGGCAGACTCCTGATCTCCCATTTAAGAACACGTTATCTACTGCTTTATCAAAGATGGCTTCCCACACAGTGAGTTCTCATCAGCTCACAGAAACAATATGTTCCTCATCAAGTCTGTTCATTTTAATGATTTTTAATAGGCTTTGCTGCTTTGCCCAAACCTCATCCCCAGTGCCTCCTCAGCAAGCTTTATCAGGGTAAAAAGGAGTTTCCCTTTCAAATTAATTCAGTTAGCACAAACTCCTGAAAACTGGAATTACCAAAATCAATTTGGACTCTATACAACATTCACAGTATTAGATACGGTGTGTGGTTTGTCAGCAATGCTCAGACATGTATTTCCACCCCTCTGCACGCAGACCATAATCCTTCTGAAAGTACAGATGAGATCCTGTCCTGGAACACTACCATCCGTATTACTCTCTGGAAAATAAAAGGATATGAGACTGTAAAGGACTGAGTGCTGTTTCACTTGCAGAAAGCCTCTGCTGAATTATAACTCATTACACCATACCCTCAGCCTGTGCCATTTAGATGAAACCCACTTGCTGTTCCTGTTCTTCTATGTATTCATTTTTATCCTTGTTCTTGCTTCATTTTCAATAACAGTACATTACTATCCACTTATGTGTTCTTCTATTGAAAAAGAACTATTGAACTTCATAAGAACTGACTCAGATAAACACTTTGTTATACTTCATATAACAGCCCAAAGACACAGGCTAACTTAAGCAGATACAATGCTATATAGTCTTGCTGGACAGAAAAAGATTAAAATCACCCTGTCTTCTGTTCCACCAGGAAGGTTGTTGTCATGAAATCTGTTTTGTTTTCAGTCTTCTATCTCTCGGTGATCTCCACTGGCCCCATGGAGGAGCAGGAGCTCTCTAAGTGTCTAATCCCACCCAGCTGACGTCACTGAAATCCTACATCCTAATTCCCATGGGAAGCAGTTGCCCTTCTCTACTCAGGCAGGGATGAAGCTGTTGCCTTGTCTACTATTGTCTCACTTTTCCTGGGTAATCTTCTTCAGTGTGTTTATTTGTTATCTTGTCTTAGTCTCTACAAAAGAATTTTCAACTGACTTTTGTTTATTAGGGTGGCATTTTGCATACAGAGGTCTTGATTATGATGAAGATTTAGACAGTACCAAAATAATAAAAAAATCTCAATAAGATGAAGTAAAACAAAGAACATCTACCTGAGTGACTCCAGCTGTTGTCAGTATGGGATAATTCTTTAGCTCCAAAGTATGAGATTTGGTAGAAACATCTGGTTCACATTTTGTAAACACGAATTAATAGGCTCAACACCACAGTCACTATTAACTACAGCTCTTGGCTAGATATGAGTGGAGATTAATCATGCTCTGTATACCCAGCTCAAACAGCTTAACACACTGAGTTATCAAGCAAAAGAACCTGATTAATATTCAGGAGACTTCAGGTGGGTGAAGAGTCCAAGTACAATAAAAACAACAAAGCAAAAATGGAAATGTTTTTGTGTTAGTAACTCCCTCTCTGGTTCCAGCACTCAGTGGGACCAGGCTACTCAACGCTCTCAGGGACTGCTTATTCAAATGTTTTTTTCCTGTGGAGTAACTAGTTCTGTAAATATGGATCTGCCAAGAGAGTATAGGTGCATGGGGAATTATAATCCAGAGACCATCTTCTACGCTTGTCTGTTAGAAGAACCCTTGACCCTGCAGTACACTTAAGCAGAACACATGTATCTTACGAATACCTGTGTCGTCTATGGAAATGGTAAGAAAGAGTCAGTATAGTTATGTGCTTGGGTTTTGTCTTGAATCTGCCACTAATTTGCTCTGTTGTATAAGAAAAAACCTAGATTTTTTTCAGTTATAAAAAGAGCGCCCAAGACTGTATCATATTTCTGTTTTCTCTGTTTCGAAGTGGTCAGTTTTAAAATGTCATCTTACCAGCTTTCAAGTGAAAAACAGTAGTACGGTCATTAAAAAAGAAAGTGAAGAAAAATAACCATTTGCCTGTGCAATTTCAGTGACTTAACATTGAATGTCCACATCAAGACAGCTAGACCTGGCTTTTGAGGTGCCACAGGCTTAACCTCCCACTGACCTGAGTCGCTTTCTGCCCAACACAAACCTCAGACACAATGCTAAACAGGAACTACAGATAAGCAATCATCCCACAACCAAATGTCAAGGGTTCAGATTTGTCCCCCTCCCCTTTTCCTGACTGCTATTAGTCTATACATTGCTTATTTCATCTTTGGCTAGGCAGAAATGCAAAAGTGAAAAAGGAGAGGGGGAGCAGATCTTTTTACGTATTTTGTTAATTTTACATAAAGCAACTGATTATGCCTCACTCTTGCTTTGCAGTTCCCAGCTTGCAGGACACCGAGTTTCCTTGTCAGAACTGTCATTACCAGTGAGAATTGAATCTCTCAGTACGAAGTGAAAAAAAAACAGAGATTTCTAACTCAGATGTATGATCTTACATCACAGATGTTTCATCACGTGTATCAAAACTCCCTGGTACAAGAAACACATGACCTGGAGAGATGTCACCAGGACCACAACTGTGACACCGCATGCTCCTGCACCAGCACTTTAGCTGTCTGCCTTTGACATACCCCTTGTCCTACAGATTTGCATTACTTGATTCCAATTTGATTTCACTATAATTTCTAGAAACGCTTCACAGGAGAATGCAGAAATAGAAGATGTCAGAACCTAAAACCAGCTTATCATGCAGTTGGTGGCCTTACAGAATGGCATAATATTAAAAGCATTTATTTCGGTGATTTGTCTTCAGGAAAAAAAGCTGAACCTCACATACTGACTTGTCAATGTAAGAATGCTATGACTAATCTAATTTCTTTTGTTTGCACTTTCATGATATCAACAAAAGTCTTCAAAGTTAAATAGAAGCCTTGTGCAAATTTTGACTGAAGGAGCACTAATAACCTATCCTAGTGAATTCCCCAGCCTCCTCACTTCTGTTTCCTACCTTCCCTATCCCTGTAACCTTCTGATCACAGATGCCACTCTTCCTCCCTCTAGCTGAAACTTCTCCCAAACCCATCTCTTGTCTCCAAACTAACATCCCGGTTAGTGTTCACTCAGCTGCTTAATGTTCTTTTCTTGTTATCCATACCCAATTTCTTCTGAATCTGTTCAATCTAGTATTTATTAAATTAAGATTTCATTGTAAATTAGGCAAACCAAACACTGAGCTGCATTAGGAGAAAGATGGCCGTCAGACTTAGGAAAGCTATTGTCCCACTCTGCTCAGCAGTGGCGTGGTTGCCTTGGGATACTTCATCCAGTCCTGTGCCTCCCAGTTGGAAAAGGATGTGGAGAAATGGGAAAAGGTCCTGCAGAGAGCAACCATGATGGACAGAGGCTGTGGGCAGGTGCTCTGTAGGGACGGGTGGAGAGAGATGGACTGGTTAAATTTATTGAGAGGAGACTAAGGGGCATGTACAGCTGCTTAAACAGTGGTACCAAGGTTGTGGGGCCAAATGCCTCTGGGTAGTGCCAAATGATACAACAGGAAGCAGTGGTCACAAATTGTTCCTTCAGAGGTTCAGATTTGGAAAAACTTGTTCACTAATAGCATAAGGCAGCACGAGAACAGGTTATGCAGAGAGACTGTGGCATCTTTGTTTTGAAGACCTGGCTAGACATAGCCACGGCTGACCCGGAGTCAGCAGTAGTCCTGGCTTTGAGCAGGAGGTTGCTCTAGATGACTTTCAGTACCTCTGTGATCTGTGATTTGATTAAGCTATGCCAGACTCAGCCACCAGTCAGCTAGAAAGTTCATTTTCAATTCCTAGGGAGCAGATAATGCTGTGAGCCACAAGGACCCCCAGCTCAGCTTTAGTGATAGACTCAAAGTCAATGGAATGAAACAGCAGAACAGAGATAATTAAAGTAGAAAAATATTTGTGGAGTTACCAAACATCTCAACGCTGTCAGCTATTTACTGTCATGTTTGTTATAGAAGGGGAGAGAAATTTATCCTTTTTTTTTAATTATTTCCTTGTTCCAGTTCTTTTAAGTTTTGGCTTGTGACTCATTTGTCTTTGCCAACAGGCTGTCTAGCTCCGTTCCTGTTGATGAAGATATTAAAGTGATTAAATACTTCTTTGTAGTGATTTAAGCTCTGTTTTGTTTTGAGATCAGGCAAGCAAACACATTGTAGTATAAGTGATAGACAAGAGAAAAAATACCTTCTTTATAGGATGTGTGGCTGGATTTACTGGAGAATGTAGCTCTGTCTCCATTAGCACAGGCCAATACAACACATACTCTGGATTATTTGATTGAAATAAAGTAATACACTTCAGTCCTTTCCCCTGAATTCTCCAGCTTTTAGCTGGATTTTGGCCCTGACATACAGTCTTAACCTTCACCTCACTGAAGCCAGAGGGTATTCAGTCACCAGCCAAAAACCGGGGACAAAAGAGGAGAATATAAGAAGCTAGATAAACACTGAAACAGAAAACAGCATTAAAACATGTTCAACACATTCTGTAGGTTAATATACATAATAAATAGCAAATGGGCTGCCTCTGCACCCTCCTAACAACAGGACTGTATTGGAGAACACTGTATAAGAGTAAATTGTTTCCAATAAGTAAGAGTCATTTTCAATCCCTATGACTAAGTGCTCAGAGAATGGATTTTACGTTGAGAGATTAGCAGTGGTCTAGTCTATCAGCTAAGAGAGCAGTGCTAAAGGAGATATACTCAACACCTTCCGAAGACAAGAAAATATGAGTAAATTTTCTAAATGACACATGAGAACTGTGATACAACAGCACCAATCAGAACTGCCTTTTTCAGCAACATTTTTAGAGAATAGTATTTTAGATTTGTTCCCTTATACGGGCAGTGGAGTTACCTCAAAGCACTTAGCTAACTCTTATTGTGTTTTTGAAGAAAATATGCCAAGTGTACTTCTGCGCCTTTACTTATACAATACTCTGTTCATTTTCACCTTAAACTTAATTTAACTCAAGTATTAGGTGCCCAGAACATTAAGACACTACTGAAACATACACTTCTGGGATCAAAGCTGACTGAAATCATGAAGAGACAGAATCAAATAACAAAACCACTTTAGGGAGGTGATTCTGCCCCTCTACTCTGCTCTCATGAGAAACCACCTGGCATACTGCGCCCAGCTCTGGAGCCCCCAACATAAGAAGGACATGGACTTGTTGGAGCGGGTCCAGAGGAGGGCCACGAAGATGATCAGAGGGCTGGAGCACCTCTCCTATGAAGACAGGCTGAGAGAGTTGGCGTTGTTCAGTCTGGAGAAGAGAAGACTCTGGGGAGACCTTAGAGCAGCCTTCCATTACCTAAAGGGGTCCTACGGTAAAGATGGGGAGGGACTCCTTATCAGGGAGTGCAGTGACAGGATGAGGGGTAACAGTTTTAAACTGAAAGAAGGTAGATTTAGATTAGCTATTAGAAAGGAATTCTTCACTGTCAGTGTGATGAGGCACTGGAACAAGTTTCCCAGGGAAGCTGTGGGGGGCCCATCCCTGGAAGTGTTCAAGGCCAGGCTGGATAGGGCTTTGAGTAACCTGTTCTAGTGAATGGTGTCCCTGGCTGTGGGGTTGGAACTAGATGATTTTAAGGTCCCTCCCAACCTTAACCACTCTAGGATTCTGTGATTTGTACATATGTTGCCCACTGGCCCCCACCCTGAACATTTTGCCAATTATACTGGCTTTTGATGTTGTTTTTTCTGTGTGATTTGGCATTGCACTTTTCTGCTAGAGTGGTTTTTCCTATTTGGCCTAAATGTGAGCCTTTGCCCAGGATCCATTTTATAGAATGAGCTCAATTCTATAGACAGCTGGTGGATTATTGCCACTTTATCCTGCTACTGGGGCTAATCATGAAATGGTTATTGGTCTGGATTTACAGTCTCACAAAGAGTTTTATATAAGAAGAAAGTTAGCATTGTAAAAGTTATTTCCAGCTATACTGAGAGATTTAATTCCCTCTCTGCATCTCAGTTTTCCTTCTCAAGTATGCTTCCATGGTAACATACACACAGCTACTGCAATGGTGAAGTTAATCTCAGAAGTTAAGCTTTCCAGTTGAAAATGTTCTTCACCAAGTCTTAGTTGAGATCCTAGCAGCACATAATAGAAATTACTCTCGGCAGTCTTTGTGTTACTTTTACTTTCTGATCTATTTCCAATTATCTTCGGTTTCAAGTACTATGTTTAAAAAAGAACACTGTACAAAAGAGCCTAGTATTAAGAAAAATATAGATTTCTAAAGAATATAAAACTTAAACTAAATACTCTAAGGGAAATTATCATAAGTCATACTTTATAGCTGATGTAACAGAGAAATCTAATAAATATTCCAGGGGAGGGGCAGCATTTGAGTTGCAGTAGGTGGATAATTATCTTGAAACAAGAAACTTTGGATATCACAGAATCACAGAATGGTCAGGACTGGAAGGGACCTCTGGAGATCATCTAAGTCCAACCCCCCTGCCACAGCAGGGACACCTACAGCACATTGCACAGGACGGCGTCCAGGTGGGTTTTGAATGTCTCCAGTGTGGGAGACTCCACCACCTCTCTGGGCAGCCTGTGCCAGTGCTCTGCCACCCTCAAAGTAAAGAAGTTCCTCCTCGTGTTAAGATGGAACTTCCTATGTTCAATTTTGTGCCCATTACCTCTTGTCCTAAATTCTGTGCACAATCAGATGTTAAAGAACGTTCTGTGGAAAATTTCAGCAAGCACCTTGTTGCTCACACCAGGGTCATTCCTTTTTAATGGAAGGACATCTACAAGTTCTTTGTCAAATAGCTTTGAGAATAAGTGAGCTATATGATTTTAATATTGAAAGCAGAATATTCTTTGAGGTACCTCCTTGAGCAATCATCAGTGCTGATGTAGAGCATCCAGAAATAACTGGATAAAATAATAGTTATTAAAAGCATTGGAGATGTTTTGTAATTGTCAGTGAAAAATCTAATTTATTAGACTATTTGCACATTTTATGTATTTAACAGGCCTTGTAGGTGGAGTCTATGATCAATTGCAACTGGTTTCCAGATAAGGAACTATACTCCCAGTACTAGTATGAACACTTTTATTATGCAAAATGTGGGTTTTGGTTTGCTCAAAAAGCTCCCTACTTCTGGAGAATCTCAGGTTGTCATTAATGTAGTTAGATCAGTTTAGGTTTGTAGAATATAGGGAACATGCTGTTAGTGAATATTCACATAAACCTTATCCTTGAGGAAGTCTCCCAACGTTTTATAGGAACTCTTCTGCAGAATGAGAATATCCAGAGGGGCATTTAGTAGCCTTTTTAACCAAAAAAGCTTTTTCTTTTCGGCCTCACTGTAGATTGATTCCAAAATAAGCATTGAACAGGAACTGCGACTGACAGGGTTTTTTTCACTGCAACTCCCTTTTTCATATTCTAAACAAGTGCACAACGAGCCTGTGGTCCTGCTGAAAGTAAGATATGACCAGGTTGTTTTAAAAACAATAAATAAGGATGAATTGGATTAGAATGGACAATGTTTTTTCTGTTGCTCTTAACTTAGAAGTGCCTGATGCTATATAAATACTGTCACTTCCTAATACGTAAGGATGAGAGAGGAAACTGCTTGTGTGTTGTGGCTGTGAAAACATCCTTCCAAATGTGAACAGCTGCTGTTTTGTCTTAGCCTCAAAAGCTCAGCTTTGGGCTGCATGAACATTTTCCATTAAAATCAGTGTGGCATTAACCTGCAAGTAATAGCCGAGGGTCACATTTGCAAAGAGATGAGACATACACGTAAATGACCACTTCTGTTTGCAGGCAATCTGAATGTGGATCAGACAGTTGCATGTGTAGGAAGCCAAATGAGCAAACACTAGAAAATTTCCAGCACATTTTCCCTCCGCAAACAGAGATTCTGAATGAAACACTAAGTATACTAACAGATGAAAATCAGTAATGCTTTATCATGTCCAACTTCTTATTGTCAGCAACTGGAATCAGCTCTGAATTAAGTTGTTGCCATTCATGCTGCTGTTCCTGTCCTTTGTTCTCTGCAAATGCTGAAAGGGATTTAGGGGATTAAGGTGCTCTGCTCCTATGGTTGGGAAAGTGGAATTGTAGAGCCCTTTGAGTGTCTTTGTTTATAGTAAAATGTTGATATATTCAGCCTGAAGCCATCCTTCACCATTACATTTGCTAGTGAAGTTGCTTTGTAAACAGTCTAAACTGATGTGATAGCCTACGATAAAGAAGTTTATTAAAGGTACATTTTGATGAGTGAAGATAATGAAAGAAATCAGACTGAAACATAAGACTTCTGGTACCAAGTAGGGTCATTTCAGCTTTAGATAGTAAAAGGATTGCATAAAAAAAAGAGAATTTTATTCCTGTCCTAGCATATAGAAATAAATAAAGGTTGTAACAGAGTTAATTTCAGTTAACTGTTAGAAACAGGTATTTAAAATCCTTTTAAATTTATATGATAACTTATTCCTCTCTTTTAAAACATAACTGAAATGGGACAGAAGATTAGAGAAGACGACTACGAAAGACTCCAGGCTGGTTGCCAGAAGCATCTTTACCTTTAAAAAATCTCTTATATGCAATCCAGCAAAGATCAAATGATGGTAATAAGTGACATAAGACATTATTTTCCCAAAGTTTCTGTAAATGGGACCCATGTTTTCATCAGCAAGTGATCTCTCTCTAGATTTTCATATTTCAGCATCATCAAAAAAAGGCTGTATAATAACTATACATTAGCTGTACACATGACAATTTTTCTACAAACAGTAGTAACTATATAATGGTAATAGGGGCTGTACAGTCAACAGCTTTTCTATATGTAGCCATACAAACCACTAGTAAAGGCTGAAGTCCATTTATTTAAAGAATCAGTCTCTTCCCATCCCCTCACTTCACTTCACTTCACTTCACTTCACTTCACTTCACTTCACTTCACTTCACTTCACTTCACTTCACTTCACTTCACTTCACTTCACTTCACTTCACTATATATTGCCTTCCTGCATAATCTGAGATCGCGCATTATGATTAAAAAGGTAACTCATTTCAACCATATTTAACAGCTAAGCAGAAAAGCAATTTTTTTAGGCTCTTGGTACATTATACTACTAATGGATTTTCATGATCTTAGGTAGAATTAATTGAATTTCTCAGTACAATTTAGAATTATAATAACCATATCAAAGAATAACTACCTAAAAATGAACAAAAATGCATTACACACACTCTCTTTTCATTTTTACAGCTTCGATTAAGCCTTATCCCTGCCTCTCCATTTATTTGGTCACTTAAAATTGTATGCTTATGTAAAAAAAGGATATATCCATTTACTGTAGTTAAATCTGTGTCAACTGTATAAAAGTGCGTAATAAAGGAAAGCAAAATAATCCTTGTGAAGCCATTATGAATTCCAATAAAGAAAAAATATATTTAATTTCTCCCCTTTTGCTTCCTTCTTTCGTCCTTCTCAACCTTTCCTCCAGCAGCAGCACTCCAATACATTTCAGGCCCAAGAGAAGACATTGTAGTTTCCAGAACCATTTGATGTAATAAACAAAAGTGGATGGAATAAGAAGAGGAGCTTGCAATTTAACGCAGATCTGACCAGCAAAGTGTCATAGCAGAAGCTTGGAGGCTTATCAGTAATAGGAGCTGGAAGTTCTAGAATTGTCCCATAGACAATATCATTGTTGTAGTGCAGTGATCCTAGTTATGTCTACAGTTTTAAAAGCAAAAGGAACATGTCAACAAAGCTCAGAGGCTTGCCAAGCTCATGAAGAGGGCTTTAAACTTGAGTTGCCAGGGGAGGGGAGCCTCAATCCGTCCCAACCCTACCAGTGTGATGTCAATGCCACTAATAGATGCCCAGAGCCTGGAGGAGGGTTGCGGGTCAACAGGAGAACACCTGGAGTGCAGCATAAAGAAATACTGGCCACTCCAGCCAGTCAGTCAGCTTCTTTGGGGCCCAACTTAAATGCCTCTATGCAAATGTACGTAGCATGGAGAATAAACGGGAGGAGTTAGAGATGTGCGCACACCTGCAGGGCTATGAACTTATTGGAATCACAGAGACATGGTGGGAGGACTCCTATAACTAGAGTGTTGGAATGGAAGGATACAGGCTTTTCAGGAAGGACAGGCATGGGAGATGAGGAGGGGGTGCTGCCCTCTATGTCAGTGACCAGCTGGAGTACACAGAACTCTGCCTGGGGATGGATGAGGAGACGACCAAGAGCTTATGGGTCAGGATTAAAGGGAAGGCAGGGAAAGCTGATGTTACAGTGGGGGACTGCTACAGACTACCTGACCAGGAAGACCGAGCAGATGAGGCCCTCTATAGACAGATAAGAGCAGCCTCACATTCACAAGCCCTGGTCCTGAAGGTGGACTTCAACCACCCTGATATCTGTTAGAGGGACAACACACCAGGACATAAGCAATCCAGGAAGTTCCTGGAATGCGTTGATGATAACGTCTTTCTCCAACTGATAGAAGAGACAACGAGGAGAGGTGCCATGCTGGACCTTCTTCTCACCAACAAGGATGGGCTGGTGGGGAATATGAAGCTAAAGGGCAGCCTTGGCTTTAGTGACCATGAAATGGCGGAGTTCACCATCCTTAGGGTGGTGAGGAGGGTGCACAGTAAGCTCGGTACCTTGGACTTCAAGACAGCAGACATTGGCCTCCTCAGTGATCTGTTTGGCAGAATACCATGGGATAATGCCCTGGAAGAAAGAGGGGCCCAAGAAAGCTGGTTAATATTCAAGGATCACCTCCTCCAAGCTCACGAGCGATGCATACCAACAAAGAGGTAGTCAGGCAAAAATGCCAGGAGGCCTGCATAGATGAACAAGGAGCTCCTGGACAAACTCAAACTCAAAAAAGAAGTTTACAGAGGGTGAAAGCAAGGACTGGTGCTGTTTAACATCTTTGTCGGTGACATGGACAGTGGGATTGAGTGCACCCTCAGCAAGTTTGCAGATGACACCAAGTTGTGTGGTGTGGCTGACACACTGGAGGGAAGGAGTGCCATCCAGAGGGACCTAGACAGGCTGGAGAAGTGGGCCTGTGCAAACCTTATGAAGTTCAACAAGGCCAAGTGCAAGGTCCTGCACGTGGGCCAGGGCAATCCGAAGCACAAACACAGGCTGGGCAGAGAATGGGTTGAGAGCAGCCCCAAGGAGAAGGACTTGGGGGTGTTTATTGGTGAGAAGCTCAACATGAGCTGACAATGTGTGCTTGCGGCCTAGAAAGCCAACTGCATCCTGGGCTGCGTCAAAGGAAGCATGGCCAGCAGGTCGAGGGAGGTGATTCTGCCCCTCTAATCTGCTCTCATGAGACACCACCTGGAGTACTGCATCCAGCTCTGGAGCCCCCAACATAAGAAGGACATGGACCTGTTGGAGCGGGTCCAGAGGAGGGCCACGAAGATGATCCAAGGGCTGGAGCACCTCTCGTATAAGCAGAGGCTGAGAGAGTTGGGGCTGTTCAGCCTGGAGAAGAGAAGGCTCTGGGGAGACCTTAGAGCAGCCTTCTGGTATCTGACGGGTGCTTACAAGAAAGCTGGAGAGGGACTCTTTATAGTGGAGTGTAGTGATAGGACAAGGGGTTATGGTTTTAAACTGAAAGAGGGTAGATTTAGATTAGACATTAGGAAAAAATTCTTTACTCTGTAGGTGGTGAGACACTGGAACAGGTTTCCCAGGGAAGTTATGGATGTCCCATCCCTGGAAGTGTTCAAGGCCAGGCTGGATGGGGCTTTGAGCAACCTGGTCTAGTGGGAGGTGTCCCTGCCCATGGCCGGGGGGTTTGGAACTAGGTGATCTTTAAGGTCCCTTCCAACTCTAACCATTTTATAATCTGTGATTCTATGATTCTATGAAATTACAAAAATAACATTAGTGCACACTTCTAATCACTTTGCAGAAGTTCATTTGTTCAGCCAGACTGAAGCATTGCAAACATCCATAATGCTATTTATAAAGTCAACTTTCCATATGCAATACTGCTTTAAGGAACAGCTCCAACAGATCTGTCTATTGAAGTGGCTCTTTTACAAAAGTTTTTTGGGACACTTGGGGCAAAAAAACATGAGGTTTTCCAAAGAACACTTACTGGAACATCAGAGACCCTGTCCATCAATTTTCTACTTATTTGCTATGGGTAATGATGCTTGACTTTCTGATCACTAGGCTTGAAAAATCAGTCTTTTAAGAGAGCCTCAAAACTTATAGAAGGAAAGCAACAAGAAAATTCATGAATCGGGCATTTTTTTCTCATAAAAGAACATAAAGCAGATAGAATCTAATCTCAGGGTATTTCTCAATATTGCCCTGCAAAGTAGTAGCTTAATAGCCATCCTCTGGTTGTTTTCTCATTTGAGCTATCTCATGATACCAAATACTAGCAGCAAACATAGGTTTTATTAGAGTGCTTTTGTTCACAGCTAGCTCAGGGGTGATACAGTTCAAAAGCAGAACAATTACTTTCCAGTAGTTCGGGCATTCTAAAATGCGGGCTCATAGTGTCAAAGGGGCAATCGTATCTGGAAATTTCAGTCTGAAACTTTAGGAAGAGCTGCAAAGTTGTAACTTGGGCTGACAGCACTTCATTTAGGAAGTGTAATTACTGACCTTTTCCCTCCACTGCAGGGAAATGGTCTGTTTTTTCAGCTTGTGTCAGCCACAGTATTTCCATCCTCCTTTGGCTGGTAGTTGAAAAAATAATATTTTTTTTTGTTTAGTTGTCTACTTGTGTATGTTCAGTGACCACAATCCATTCGAAAAGGCAACCGTCATGTACAGGCAATGGTCACTCATTGAAGACATTGATAAGGAAACACAACAGGAAACAGTTCTCCCATCCTGATTTTAAAATCACAGCCATAAACTCATGTGTCAGACACCTCTTCCAGATCAAGCAACTCATGTGCTTCCCACATGGGAAGTTAGAGCAGCAGGCCAGACATGGTGGAGGCGAGTGTCGTCCCCCACTTTCCAAGATGGCATCAAAAGGAGTTAGGATAGCATTTTCCCCCTGATTCTGGACAGTTTCTCTCTGATACATAAGGAGACAGCAATATCATTCCTACTCTGAGGAAGTGGGGAAATGAAGCAGCTGACTGCAGCCATCAAAGTGTGTTTTGCAGTGGAACAACGTATCATGATGTATCATGATCCTTGCGAGTACTACCTAGACAGGAGAAAGGAAAAGATGGTGAGCTAGGACAGCTGGCTTGTCACAGCTTGCTTAGAAAGATTTACCAAACTGCCTTCTGCTGAGAGCTACAGGCACCAGATTAAAGGAGAGTTTCTTTCTCCTTAAAATCCTTTCTAGTGGGATGCAGTTCAGCATCTCTTCTCACACAACTCTCACGTTAGCTTTTACTATATGAGGGGCGGGGGGGGGTCATACACTGGCAATGTCCACGTAAGGTGCTGGTGTGGTGGGTGCTGGGGCAGGATGGGTGGTCAGGGAGGCTGGTGGCTGGGACAGGACCAGGGCTGAGGCTCCGAGGCAGCTCCCAAGCATAAGGTGAGGCCTCCACTGGCTCCTTCTCACCTGGCTCCTACCCAGCAGCTGCTGTCCAGGTCCTGCCATGGTGGGGAGGCAGAGCCCACTGCTGCCTGCAAGGCCCTTCCCTGCCTTGGGAAGTCCAACCAACGGTGTGGGCACCTCCATGCTGCTGCTGGTCCCTCCTGGATGAGTGCCTGTAGGAGTTTCTAGCACGTCGCTCAGCTAGGGAGAAGAAATGCGATGATACTGAGTAATCCTTAATGCCATGCCTTATGTTCAGCTAGAGCTAGAACATTAAATGACAACTGCTCCAGGGAGCTGAGACAAAGGACAAACAGTTTTGTATTTAACTGAGAACCTAAATAAAACAGGCCTGAAAAAACTGTTGAACACATGTCATCAAGTACTGCAGTTTGTGGTGTGTTAGCTAGACGTGTATTTGCCAACCTGTAACAAGCGCAAGACAAGGGTGCACATCCAGAACAATGCCAGATGGAGACAAGTGGTCCCTGTCCTCCTCTGGATGTTCTGCCACCCCCTGGGATGTGCTGTAAGTCTGTAGCACTGGGTGAAGTGGCAGCTGGCAAGTAAAATACCAGGATGCTTTGGCTATGGCCTCGCATTTCACGGTCAGGCCTGTGGCCAGCACTGCCACTGTGATCCCTGCGGACATAAAGCACAGCTTGTATTCCTTTCAAAACCAGGCCTGCTAATTTAAGCTGTTACAAAAAAACCCAACCCCCAAGCCCACAAAACTCAAAACACACACATACAAAAAAACCTTCTTTTTTTAATAGCAGCCTCTGTTTCTGTTTGCTGGGATGATTTTAAGCTAGCTGTTATAGGAAAGGTGGGTACATCAGCTGCAACCTTTGTTGACCAGTTTGTTGCCACAAAATCCATCTGAGATTTGGGTAGCCTGCACTGAAGCTCAGCAGCCACTGGGTGACTCGTGTGAAGGCTGTCACAACTCCAGTTACGTCTTCGGTGCAGGAAGAACATGCAAAGGACAGGAAGCTCACAGCAAGATTAAAATTTCATAGATTTAATTGCAGCTTCTGGGTGACGATTCAGAAGAACTTAACAATTCAGTTGCTGATGGATTCATTTTAATGTCCCCTCCTGCTTTTTGACCTATGTGATAAGGAGTAAATCATCCCCAGCCCTGAACGACAATTGACACCTTGCAGCCACTGAACCTGAAATAATTAGCTTTTGTGAACTGACCTATGTTGCCATGTGAACAGGTATACAGACTCAAACTATAATGCAGGCAAGAGGATTTAGCTGGTAGAACTAAACTCCAGCAAATGCTGGTTTCAATGAGAGTTCACAAGCATCACCACAGTTTGTCAACAGCAGCCAAATTAATTTTGACTTCTGGGAAGAAAAGAAGTAGCTGGAGTCACCTGTGCTCCAGCAGAATGAAGAAGCAGAGTAACAAAGCTGATAGCATCCACGGTTAGCAAAGGCAGGTTTTGCTTCTAGAGCTTCGTGTATACTAACAGGTCTTCACAATGCATGCAAGAGATAATACACATTTTGTAGAGACTGAAATGTGAACTGCAGGCTGGGTCACCAGTTCTCTATTTAGACTAATCCCTAATCTGAATTTGCTGAGGTTCACGTGGAACATCTATTCAAGGTAAATATGTAGCACTAACTTGGAGAACCAATGCCATTTTTTACCTTTGATCACCCAGATTTTAAAGTTACGTCCATCTTATTGCACATCATTGCTTTCCCCCACAACACAGCCTTTCTGGTTTTATACCTTCCCAGATGCAGCTGCATTTCCAGAGCTGCTCTGTGACTATCCAGTTTAATTATTATTCATTGTGAGAGAAGCTTTGTGTTTGCCTGATATGCCAAAATCTGCTTCACAGGCTTGAAAAATTCCCGAAGATATTCCTTATCCGTTCTGAGACGGATAGGATACTTGGTATCTCAACTCAGCATGTTTAAGTCATAGCTAGGCATTCTTTTGAAACTCAGGAGATAATTGGCTTGTCCAAATTTTGTAGAGGTTTGAAGAAAATTCTCATAGCTTAGCATTCAGAGTGGTGTCTGAAGTTCGAGTAGAAAGTTCTTTCCACTTCCCTGTGCTACCTGTCATCCTTCTCCACAAGTAAGAGCATACAGGAAAGAACAACAATGAAAATTCTCTTTCCTGAAGATCTGATACAAAGCTTTCTTTGAACATTGTAAGATCTTTTAACATGAAAAAACACCCAACTACCTAGCATTCCTAGCTGTTTCAGACCGTTATAACCTGTATTTATTTACATGTACATAAGTTTTAGCTCTAAAAAACAAAACCAGCTAATAGGCTGAAATTAAACATTTGGATCAACAGTTGTCAGACCTTGTCAAATACTGAGGTTTGCACGGGGCATGGACATACAGGCAAGCCAGAGTAAATTTACAGATTTTTGAAGTTGTAAAGTAGCCCAAATGTTATATCTGTTAACTATGACCATGTGCTTTAGGGTGCTGAAGGATTATGATTTGGAGACTTTAAGTGATTTTAGCTTAAGTCAGTTTCAGCTATCAAACAACTATGTGTTTCCTACAGAATATTTTTCTGATCCACATGTCTGTGTCTTTGGACCCTGAGCGGGCAGACAGCTAAAAGCTGATAATGACAAGGAACACCATAACTGTCCGATTTATTAGTATTTGTGGGTTTATTATACAGATTACCTGGATTAATCTGAGAGGTGTATATCCAGTGGAAGAACTCAGAGAAAGCATTCATGCAGTGGGTGTTGACATGTGCACAGCCTATAGCAGAGTTCTGAAAGTCATTGGCTCCCCTGTTACCATGTGACTGAGTGCCTCTATTCTTGAGAAATAATATTTAATGAAACTCATAAATCTTCAATGTATTTTAATCTAGTTTGCGCTGTATGCCATTGCTCATCTTCTTTTGCCAACTCTTATCTTCTGTTTATTACCACCACTTGAGCATTTAACTAAAGTGGTATTTAATATTAAACTAGAGGGTTCGTCACTTTCCTTGTTATCGTATCCTTCAGCATTCAAAAACATATTTTCGTTAGAATTAACACTAACAGTTCCTTTAATTGTTGTTAGGTATGCTGAGTCACTAATCTAGCAGTCTTTGCATTGTCTTCTCAGTATGGGTTAGCTTCATGTATTAATACAAACTCTTTTTGAACCGAAGATGTGGGGGTTCACAATTACAGGACATTAGCTGTGTAGCATTTTGTTATTTGTTAGGATCATTATGCATTCATCTTTTGTCAGTGCAGTAATTTGGAAAGAGCTTTTTAAAACCTATCTATCAAACACATATAAAGGCAAATCTTTACACAGAAATGAATACATTAAATATTATGTATTTAAAAAAAAAACCAAACAATAACCTGATTTTAATTCTACTAAAACCAAGAATATAGGTTCTTACAGCTGTACCAAAAGTGTATTAAAACATAACAACACACAGATTTAGCTGAATTTGAACCCGTTGTGTTAATTTGTAGTTAAGAAATGTTACAGTCTATAGCTAAGATGGGTCTTAACAGTGAAGTTAAATCTTAACAGAGGCTATTTCTTGTGGTAAACTGACAGATCTCTATTCAGCTTCATTGGGCTTCTATCTTCCTGTTACAGTGGTGTGACATTTAAACACTACTTAAGAGCTTGTTACCTTTCACCAAGGTGCTCTGAACTGTCAAGAAAGACCTGCAAAGATATCTAGATTTGCAGACTAGAGCTGCCAAAAATCTCCTGGCTGGTAGAATTTGCAGTAGCACATCGCTTCACTATGAAGCACAATCAATTGATTCTTAAGTGGCCATTATTTGCGAAGTAGACAGTCTGTTCATTAGTGGAACTGATGAAGAGTGAGATGTTAACAGAGAGTATTTTACTGCCAGCTTTCAGAGCTGCAAGGGGAATATGCAGAGGGAAAGTGAGCCTTCAGAATCTCCATTCTTCATCATTACAGCTACGTCCTTAGAAATGCAAAGAAAGCAGAGGAACAGCTTTGATGACTTGCCAAAGGCTGCCTTTTACAGCAATTCATGCCTCGGATAGTTTAATCATATCATGGTGCTTTTCTTCAGATATCAGTTTGAGAGAAGTCTAGTCACCAGGCTCTTTTGCCCTTATTTAGCCTTGATTTATCAGAAGTTTGTGATTCTTTCTCATACAGGAAAAATCCCAGTCTTTTCAAAAGTGCAGAACCATGAACACAGGCAGCACTGCTGTCTTCCAGTGGTGGAAGGTACACAAAAGTGGACTTGATACTACTTGTGAAGAGTTGTTGGGGTATATGAGAAGCTGCTGTCTTCTCCTTTCAGCCCCTCTGAGGTTACCCTCTGTGGTGCAGAGATATTACCTCCTCCCTCACTGCAAAACTCCATTGCAATCAGGTTTGACCCTGAACCTTTGGAGGTATGGTATGGACAGCTACAGCTTAAAAGAAGGACTAGTTACCAAAGATGGTAACAGTAGGACTTTTAAAATGTCAAGAATTGGTCTTAAAGGCTTTGTTTTGAAACTGTTGGTGAGAGAGAAGAAAACAGCCAGGTATGGCCTCATTTCTATCACCTCTGCTCAGAAACTGGTGAATACAAAGGACAGGACGATGGACCTTTCCATGTTTAATGGATGACAGGGTGAGTTCTCAGCCTTACTCTTATTCTCCAGACTTGGAGGTGAGTTTCAGCTCAGGCAGAAGGATCACTAGATCTAAGTGTTTGGCAAGGAGATATCAACACAGGGCTTTTCTCCATTCCACGGGGCTCTAGAAATTCCTAGTGCTTTTGGATGTTACGGTGACAACATGAGAAAAAATGCAACATTTATTTAGTCATTTGACAGACTACCGCATATCTCAGGAGTTCAAGGAGGAAGTTAAGAACAAGAATTTAGATCCCCTATCTCAGTAAATTTTAATTACTTGAGGAACTGATCTTTTGGGGTCAGTTTTTGTTCCTTGCTGACCAGAGCCTACCATGTGAATAAATTTAGAAAAGGCTGTGACAATCTTTTAGTATTAAAAATATTAGGTAACTGGACTGTTAAGCTCTCAGTCCGGACAAACCTTACCTTTTCAAGCCTGACGTACCTCCGCTTACAGATGATAAATTTTAAACTCCATTATGACGTTTTGACAATCATCAGAATTTCTCTGGTTACATCTTCCTGTTAATGTGCCATGGGATCTGCAGAATTTACACCACTGCCACAGGACCTGTAGCACACTTGTTTTCATTAATATTTCAGATTCTCAGAGACCAATGAGGGATACTATTAGCTCCAAGTACCATATGACATTGTAAAAGAAGTTCTAACATATATAAAAATTATCTCTGGCAATCTGCATTTTAGATATCAGTTGTCATTTCTGCTATGTTTTGCAAATGTTCATAGTTTTGGTTTGTATCTGTTCCATGCTGCAGTTTTCTTTGCTTTTATGCCAAGTAGTATATGTCTGAATATATTTACAGTTTATTATTTATTTAAGGAATCTTGGCAAGATGAGTATTCTTTTTCAGTTCAACAACGTATCACAAGCCTTCTCCCTGTTCTTGGAACAGACAGCTCGAAATGTGAAAATTTGGTTAGAACTGAATGATTTCATCCATTTTCTCTTAATGACACTTTCCAGCACACACCCAGAGATAGCTGTAAAAATACATTACAAGTGGAAACAAGTATATTCAGAATAATTTGTTTTGTCTGAAACTGGACATGCTTGACGCATTGTAATAACAACATTTCCTTTTTGATGTAGATTGTGTACAATGAGGAAATATATATTGCATCTGATGATCCCTAAACAGTTAAGCAATTGTCATAACACTGACAAATCACCACATAGCAGAACATTTAATGCAGCTGCCGGGAGCCCATATTTTCCTGCAGAAGTAATAAATAGGTTGCAGATTCATCAACTCAATAAGCCTCAGGTTTTTGTTCCTAAGTAGTTTCTTTCAGTAAGAAGTCAGCCCACCCATTGCCCAAATATATTGACCTACAGTTATTACTTCTCCATTAAAAAAAAAAAAATCAATGACATGACCTGTCTCAGTCTCTTCACACTGAAGTACTATAATGTAGAGTCTTACTTCTGAATGAATCAATTGTACTGATGTAGATGAGAATCTCTTGCTTTAGGCTTGTCACATCCGACCCAGCAAAGACAACAGAACTCTTTCTGTCAAAGACAATGGGTGAAAAATTAGGTTCCATTATGCATGAGTAGCTCAATGAATTTGTTATTTTCTAAACACAGGCTCTTGAACCTATGCCACCATCTTCTCACAAAAAAAAAAAAAAAAGTACAAGTTGGTACTCAGGTGCCTGTGAGGATTATTGTTAATTTTGTCTGATGGGTATATATGGTTCTTCTATAAATCAAGTGACAGTACTGCATGATGTTTGAGGGATGACCTGTACATTTCAAGGGAACACACTGGCTACTAGAGCATTACATAGCACAGTAATTTTAAAGAGTCTTGTTTAATGAAATTAGATATCTGGTCTTCTGCATTTAAATGTGTGTTGAAGAACCCATACTCCAGCCACAAAAATCCCACCCATGTTTGCTGTTTAAACAGCTCCATGTTAGGGCAGATTAATGCAGTTACAGGAGTATTCAATATCAATGACCTGGATGAAGGAATAGAGTTTGCTGATGACACAAAACTGGGAGGGGTGGCTGACACACCCGAAGGCTGTACTGCCATACAGCGTGACATGGACAGGCTGGAGAGCTGGGCAGAGAGGAACCTTATGAAATTCAACAAGGGCAAGTATAGGGTACTGCATCTGGGGAGGAATAACCCCATGCATCAGTACAGGTTGGGGGCTGACCTCCTGCAGAGCAGCTGTGTAGAAAGGGACCTGGGAGTCCTGGTGGACAACAGGATGGCCATGAGCCAGCAATGTGCCCTGGTGGCCAAGAAGGCCAATGGCATCCTGGGGTGCATCAAGAAGAGTGTGGCCAGCAGGTCGAGGGAGGTCATCCTCCCCCTCTACTCTGCCCTGGTGAGGCCGCATCTGGAGTACTGTGTCCAGTTCTGGGCTCCCCGGTTCAAGAAGGACAGGGAACTGCTGGAGAAGGTCCAGCAAAGGGCTACAAAGATGATTAGGGGACTGGAGCATCTTTCTTATGAGGAAAGGCTGAGGGACTTGGGTCTTTTTAGTCTAGAAAAAAGAAGACTCAGGGGGGATCTTATCAATGCTTATAATTACTTAAAGGGAGGGTGCCAGGTAGATGAGAAGAGTCTTTTTTCAGTGGTGGCCAGTAATAGAACAAGAGGTAATGGGTACAAACGTGAGCATAAGAAGTTCCATCTAAGCATGAGGAGGGACTTCTTTACTCTGAGGGTGGCAGAGCACTGGCACAGGCTGCCCAGAGAGGTTGTGGAGTCTCCCACACTGGAGACATTCAAAACCCGCCTGGATGCTATCCTGTGAAACCTGCTGTAGGTGTCCCTGCTGCGGCAGGGGGGTTGGACTAGATGATCTCCAGAAGTCCCTTCCAACCCTGACCATTCTGTGATTCTGTGAAAGGGGTTATGCAGTCTCTTCAGTGCACATACCAAATTGGTTAGAAAGTTTGTAACATTATCAGGCCCACGGATGGATACACAGTGTTACTCCGTTGTTTACAGCAAATACATGGATTATCCTTTTAGTCAATATGTTCCTATGACCTTCTCTGGAGAAGGTGGTGTTGCTATAGCAGGACTGCAGTCTACAGCTCTCTCTTTTGAAGCTGCTTTTTGAAGATAATTGGCTACCCCAACCTCCTCCATGTCATCACAGTCTTCCCACAGATCTCACAAAATCTTGGCTGCCCAGCTGACATCACCTCTGTGCTGCCCCTTGCACACACTGCTACCAACAGACTTTCTTTGAACACAAAAGAGTGTTTCACCCCAATGCTCCCTTCTCCAGCTTTCATACTCTGACACCCCCTCAGTACCTCCAACTTAGGCATTTTGAAACCTCCTTCATCCACCCACAATCCCTCAACCCTGTCCCTAACCTCTCTTTCAAGAACCTCTGGGAAGGGAATTTGTAAGCTTGACATACTTGGACCCTTATTACCAACACCTGACAATATAGTCGCTTTCCCAGATGCCTTTTCCTCTCTCCAGTCCTGGAGTTCCCTTATATTGCCAGCGCAGCAGACAGTACTTTCTCAATAATCACAGTCACTCTGCTACAGGAGCAGTAAGGAAGTAGTCTCACCAGCTTGTCCTTGAAGCCTCAAGTTGTTCTGGCAGTAGCTTAATCCTCTACTTTCTCCATCTGTGCACAGACGACTACTTTCCTTCCTTGACTATGACAATCTTGGAAACGATGGCAGTCCTTGATCTAGATTTCAGCTACAGGATCAACACTCCTATAGCAATCCTGGACTTGCTTGGCTTGGGAGTTCTACTTGAGAGACTAACACTGTCACTCCTCTTTGGTGTACACCATAACTAAAGCTTTCCTTTCCCTTAAAAGCACATGTACGCATAAAACAAGATACAGAACCTTAAAGATTTAGATGTTTTCTCAACTGCTGTAAGCACACAAGTTGAACCACAACATTAATATTTAGATAAAGCCATGCATTTTTTATGCTTTTTGTGATCGAGTAAATCCCCTGATGATATTGAGAAATTCTGCTGTGTAATTTCTAGTTATGAAGCAGCATTCATAACACTGTTTTTAAATTGAGATGAACAAGAGTTTTGACAACTTTGATCATTTCTTTAGTTTACCACTACTCTTTATGCAGAGCCAAAAATGTGAAATAACCTTCAGTCACAGGTGCCTGTCCTAGGCAAGAGAACTTTTGAGCTGTGCTTGTACATAATTTCCTGATGCATGGAAAGAATTGAAAGTTAAGTGGTAACAACCAATTACTCCCAGCACTGTTTCTCATGTATTTTAGTTACCCTCGGGTTTAATCCCTGATTGAACATTTGTTGAGTTAAGATAATAAGAAAAGAAACTTTGCAGATATTTTCATTTTATGTGAGCAACAGAAGGAAGGACACATATCTGAAATCCACTGACATTTTTTTTCCCTTGCCCTTGTCCCCAAAGATGTTGCAAGAAAATCCCTGTTCAGGTGAATTCTGTAGAGCATAAATAACTTTTTCCAGACTGTGGTGTTTGTCTCCGACAGGAGGCCTGTCACCCACCATAAACAATAGCCTGCTCTTAATGTCTGCTTTATAGCTTTGTCAGGGTGTGCAGTATTGTTTTGTCAGTCTTTGAATAATCTTCTGTAAGAGGCGATCAATTTTTCCCCCTGGTTCACATATTACCATTTAAAATGTATTATGGCGAACTTTAAATGATACCATAACAAATTAAACTAGAGGAGTCCCTAGGCATTTATAATGTTAACAGCTGGAGCACTATAACAAATATTTTTTCCAATTTAAAAAGCTCTAGCTCATTAAGTGTAAAGGAAAGTTCATTTCAGATCTTCAAATGCAACAGGCTACTAAACAGTCAATTAACTTTTGAGTCCTGTCTTGTTCTCCAACCTGAATGTTAATAGAACTCTATTAATTGAACATTATATCTGAGAGAACAAACAATCCATCTCATATTTAGTAATTTTTTTAATGAGCTCAATTATAGGCCACCTTTGATGCCACACGTATTACATTCCTAAGTGAAGTACATGTGCTGTCTGCACTGCTGACTTTGAGGTTTAAGTTCTGTGCAATAACCAAAACATGAATATGCTGCTATAGTGAGTGTTGGTTTCAGTCAGTGGAGGCTACATTTCCTTTCACTTTCATGTAAGTAATTTTACCTTTTTAACCACTTTTATCCATTGCTTACTGTTTTCAATCCTGCATATTGCAATCAGTATACATGTGGCTGTTTGTCTTGATTTTTTATGTTCTTGAGGACATCTTGACATGCACAGAGTCCACAGCTTAAAAACCATACACTTGGGGAAAAGAACTGCAGGTTGAGCTGCAGCTTGAAGTACAGAATGTTTCTTACTCTGCCAAACCACGTGCTTCACCGTAAGGAGTTGCATTAGAGATGGCAGAAAAAATTTTGACAAATTACTCAGAAAAAAAACCCAACAGAAATTACCAGAAGTAGAGGGGGTGAACATTTGCAAAGAAGCTTTTAAACAGAAAGGTACTATGAGTGGAGTTTCAGCTCAGATAAATCACTACACAGCAGGGAGTAGCTCCTTGTTGACACAGGATAAAATTAGATGAAGTGACGTGACACTGTATCTACCTGTATGCTAGAGATCTCCACAGCCCAGCTCAGGGCTTGAGTTTGTAGAGACAGTTTTTTGCGCTCCATCATTTCTCCTTACTTATAAAAGGAATATTAATCTTAATTAACAAGATATACTGAAGAGGGAAACTCCACAAATTTGTGGGAGGAAGCTATTTGCACTAAGGAAAAGGCAAGCACAGAAATGTTCCGACTCAGATATGTATCATGTTATCTTCAAGAGCAACAGCTACTGCTTAGTTTTTAAACCAAGATAATGTTTATCACAGCTGTTTCATGGATACGCAACAGGGGACAGATATATTTTGAAGAAAAACTTCTTAAGCAGAAGTAATGAAGAAAGCCCTGTTCACCAGAGATAACCGCAGGCAGTTATCATAACCCTCCTGAGAGATGGGAGGCTGGCAGATCTGAGCCTGAATATGGATTCTGTCTAATGACTTTCCTTGGGCACAGGGAGACCGAGCCAACTTCAATAGATCTTGTTTTCATCCTCCTTAGCTTCAGTGTTTCTGTTCTTAGAGAAGTTTTACTTGTGTGTCACTGACTCCTCGAGAATGACAGTTTCATGAAAAAAGAAACCCCGGGTCAGAAATCCCTTACATCACCCAAGGTGCAAGGATCCAGACCAGGAGGTTTTAATACTCCTGAGATTTTAATACTCAAGCTTAGGAGATGCATCTAGCCTAGGAAATAGCCTACAGCTCCAGTATGTTTAGCTGCTTTTCCTCTGAAGCTAGTCACACCATTCCTAGAGTCAACTTCCATCCATGTGGTAATGAATTCTGATTTAGAAAACATTACTCCTACTCACTGTTTTTCCTGCCCCAAAACCTCAGAAAACATATCACATATTGAGGCAACATGCACAATATATAGAGAGAACAGAACCCATGAAGCTATTGTTTCCAGGACAAGATCCATGCTAATTTATGCCTTGGAGAAATCAAAGTTCACTGTTGAATCTAATGCCAATAGCTGGACACTTTATATACACCACTGGCTTTAACAAAAAAAAAGAGGGTGGGAAAAAAGGCAACAGCTCATTTTTATTTGTCTCTGCAGTACACTACTGTCTCTCTATTTCTATAGAGCAAAAGCACATCTTGTTATTTCCTGCAGCATGTCTTTCTGAAAAACCTCTATTTTTATTCTAATATTTAATTGCTATAGCCTCTTGCTGGATGCTGTGTCCCTTCAAGCAAGCAATACCGGCCTGGATTTTTGTTTCTCTTGTGAAAGTCAAATCCTATACTATAAGGTTTATAGATTACACCAGCATTTTCATGTCTTTTGTGTTTCAGAAAATCAGAATGTAAATATCGTTTGAAATTCCTTTTACTTAAAACTGAATAAGAAACAGTGAGCATTAAAGGCAGCTTCATCTTCATCCTGAAGAATGATTTAGCTCAGAGAAGAGAATAAAATGGTACAATAGCTATAGTATTGAGAAATGCCAGTTTCATTCAACCCGTTCCTACAGGAGAGATTCAGTACAGGTGGATTTCAAAAGAACAAAGAAAATGAAATGAATGTTAAAGAACAATTTGGTTCCTATGTGCAATCTCAAGCTACTACGCTCTTCACATTCCTATTTGAATGCAATTTGCTGTTATTATTCTAGCATAATTCAATTGTCTTAAGAACTAAGATCAGAACCTCTTGAGCAGAGAATGAAGATAACAAGAGCTGTTTAACCTGGAATGCTAAAATTATATCTGAAGCCGTTACCTTCTGAGGAGGCAACTACCTCAATGAGTGGGTACCATGAGAAATGTTTCTTAGCAAAATGTTTTTACATCATAAAAGTTCTTTCCCAGTTCTTGAGCTATTTCAGCTCAACAGTATGAACCAGCACTTATATGAATTTAAAAAAAATAAGACTGCCACCGTCTTTCCTGGTGAGTTTCCTTGTCTGTTTTGATGGGTATAAAGCTCCCAAAGTTTCATGATTTTATACAAGATGGACCAGGATGGATTAGTACAAGATAAAATGTTTTTAAGACAATTAGGCATTTCCAGGGATCTTTTAAAGATCTCTGGTCTACATTATGAGAGAAAATGCTTTCCAAAAATCTTTAAATTTCACTCAGAATCATCTCCCTTGAATGCATTACGCTGACATTCACATACAGAAGGAAACTTGAGTGGTGTGAGAACACAGGAGAAATATATTTTATCTCTAGGAAAGATGCTTTATGTTCAAGAAATTCAAGAAATTACAAACCCAGTAAACAAGTCTTGATTATTATAAGACATAGTACATAAAGAACTTGACAGAGCAATATATCTTCGTAAAAACTGTAGAGATGTCTGCTTTGAAATAGACATTCTTAGCCCCACCCCTGCCACATTACTGGCATTTCCATCCACAGCTTAAGAGCACCTCCTGGACAGCTGTCAGCCGAGGGAAGTGAGACACACGACTTACCTGGGATCTTCCCGGAACAGAGCATTGCACGGTCTATTAGAGGCTGATATGAGCAAGAGCCTTTAGCAGGCAACAGCATGGAATCAGGCTTTTCTCCAGAGAAAGCTTACGTTCTGCTAAGAAAAAAGACAAAGTTATTTTACACGGCCTATCAGTCCATGTGCACTCTTTCCAAGTCCCCAGAGAGGTTATTTTGACAGGACGAGAGGTAATGGGTGCAAATTGAAACACAGAAGGTTCCCTCTGAACATCACAAAACACTTTTTTTACTGTGAGGGTGACCGAGCACTGGCACAGTTGCCCAGAGGGGTGATGGAATCTGCATCCTTAAAGACATTCAAAAGCCATCTGGACATGGTCCTGGGCAACCAGCTGTAGTTGGCTCTGCCTGAGCAAGGGAGTTAGACCAGGTGACCTCCAGAGGTCCCTTCCAACCTCAGCCATTCTCTGATCCTGTTTTTACTATTTGGCAGGCAAGTCCTGTGCCAGGAATGCACCTGGAAAGAGTCTGGCCTGAATTCCCAAATCCTTAAACTTTAATGCAGAGGATGTAAGCCTTTATGGAACCTGTAATTTTCCAGGCTGAGCACTTCCAAACCCCAGGATTCAGGGCACAGAAGAATAAATACTCATTTTCATGTAAAAGACTGGCACAAATCCGAAAGGCTTAACAAGTAGCAAAAGAGAAATTTTAACTCACCGTTCATTTCTGAAGGATCTAGCTGGAGTCAATAACTTCTGTTGAGCTCATCTGATGCAAGGTGACAAATTCCAAAGCCTGAACTTTTACAAAGATGGTTTGCTAATGCCTTCCTATAGAAGCTTGAATCAATTGACACTTTACAAACCTTAGAACTTGATTGCTTTCAGGTTCATGAAGTCTTCAGGCTGAATACTCGAGCAGTCAGGGCCTCTGACCCTTCTTTTGAGTCTCACTGTTCAAAGGCAGTGAAGATGCCAGGTAAGTAGCTTCATTCAGAGTAGAGAGTCACCCACTCTTTCAATAGCAATTTTGCTATCTCCACTTTCATGTAACACCTGTGACATCTTGAAAATGTACTTCCCTGGGCCTTTTAATTACTCCTGCGAAAGCTGAAGTACTTCTCCTCCCAATAAGGCACTTTTGATTGCAAAACACGAGACAGAAAAATGACTAAGGCCCATTTCTGTGGCCAGCCAATAGAAAGCATGGATCAAGATGTTCCAGGCAGCATGAGAGCTTGCTTAGTCTAAGAAAAGATCAGGACCTTATCCATCAGATGCAAGGAAACAGTCATCTCTAAGTCTAGCTGGGCTCCTCTGTCAAAGCAAGTTGCAAGAGAAGGAAGTACAACTACAGAGATAAGTAGCCTGAAGGAAGGTTCTTTTCCAGCTGAAGACCAACTTTCTCAATAGCTGGGGAGGAGGGAAGAGGATGTATGTGCAAAGAAAAAGTGGCAGCAGCAGCGTACACTTCCACTTGACAGTACATGCATAGTCAGGCCTACCTTCATAGAAGTGAATGTGTTTAGCTTAGGTCAGTTCAGCACATTTCTGGCAAATATTTATAGGTTAGTCTTCAAGAAACGATGTTTAGTCAGAAAAATAATTGCTATTCCAAGTACAAAATGAGGAGGAAACACTACTCAGTAACTATGTGAAAAAATGAATCATAGTTATGCTTCCTCTTATGGGTACTTATGTAGAAATATCAGAATAAAATTTATTTTTAACTAACACTGACATATTATTTCAATAGTCATCTTTATTACACAAAATAAGCATAATAGATCAATGTGAAGTGAATTTTATTTTAATTAAAACTTTCTTTGTATTTATTATGAGATCCAGCTCATGAACACTACTCACTACTTCTCATTCACTACACCCCTTTTGTTCTCAGTGACTCACTGAGTACATTCCCTAAGAAAGGGTGTATCATCAGTCAGGAGCTCACAGATCAAGGGTGCCTGCTAATAGAACAGTACTTCTTTGGGCTTCATACAAGAGAGACTTGAAGTTTGTTAATGTTGAAGTTTTCCAAAGCCTAAAGTAATTCTAAGCATAGAACCTGTGATGATGCCAGCTGCACTTTTTTGTTATTGTTGAAGGACACCACTTTGTAGTGATCAAGTAAAGACTGAAGATGAAAACACCACGCTGTTGCAGCAGTTGTACTGGCGAGGTGGAAGAAGCCAGGGACAGCCTACTTTCCCACTGTGTTTTATAGAAGGAAGCAGAATCAAATTCGCTTGATTTTTGCAAGAATTATTCTCTTACCAGAACTAAAACAGACTCTAGATGTAGGCTTAGTCGTTGCATGATTTTAAAAGAGCAGCAGGACTGAAAGGACCCTGAGGATCCTCTGAAGACGATGCATAAAAATGCTTGTAACGACTGCTGCGTTAGTAACTCGACAGGTGACAGTTGCCTCCTTCCGACAACTGAGCCAATTCCATTTTAGGAGATGAAAACATTCTGACATTTTGATAAAAGTTGCGGTAGTCATTTTATTCCAGTCTTTCACAAGGACTCTTCATGTCTAACAAACATACTTCTACCCAGAAAGCGTACAGTTAGAAGAGAGGCTGTATAGCAGACATTCCTGTTTAGTAGCTGCTCCCAAAGGTAAGCTAGACATGACTCCATCTACTGTGTTGATGATCAGAGGATAAACACAACCTGGATTTCCCATGCATGGCTAAGGAATCAGCAGGTAAAGGCCGGTTGGCTTTGGCAACCAGGAGAGTCAACATCAGCAATCAAGGAGTTAGGCTAGAATTAAACTGGTCTCCCAAGAAATGTTGCATTAGAGGACCGACAGTTCTCCCTCAACTCTTCTGGAGGTCAGCAAAATGCCTTGATTCTTCCAGTCCTGTGGCTGGGATGTCCTTGTTCCTGAACCCAAGGCTCCTGCAGTGAGATGCTGGAGTAAGACTGGGCTTCCAGTCTTTAGTATCCTAGTGTATCAGTATACACTGATGCATTTCTGCCTGAGAAGACAGCATCAAGTACCATTTTACCTCATCAGAAAGCAGTAGATTTTGCACGGAAAGGCTTTGCATTATTGAAGAGTTCTCTTACTTTGGGAATACTGGCTGGTCCCCTAACTAATAGGGAGCAGTAACAGTGAAGACTATATGCCATTGACTGAGGACATGAAAAGGTGGCAGAGTAATAAATGACAAAGAATGCTGAAGTATTACAGGAAATAAAACCTCACTTAAATACAGTTAATATTAGGAAGAGCTCAATGACAAGGTCTCAATGCACACATTTTGCAACCAATAACTCAACTTTCCTTTTTGTCAGGAATTTAGTGATAGATGACAAAGGCTATCTTTGAGTGGCTTAACTATCAAATATGTGAAAAAGCCTTTGCAGAACAATTTCATGTTAATTCCACGCATAGAATAGAATCATAGTGTATCTTGGGTTGGAAGAGACCCTTAAAGCGGATCTAGTCCAATCCCCCTGCAATGAGTAGGTACACCTACAACTAGACCAGGTTGCTCAGAGCCCCATGCAACCTGATCTTGAATGTTTCCAAGGATGGGCCCTCTACCACCTCTCTGGGCAACCTGTTCCAGGTTTTCACCACCTGCATTGTAAAAAAATTCTTCCTTCTATCTAGTCTAAATCTACCCTCTTTTAGTTTAAAACCATTACCCCTTGTTCTATCACAACAGGCCCTGCTAAAAAGTCTGTCCCCATCTTTCTTAAAAACTCCCTTTAAGTATTGAAAGGCCACAATAAGGTCTCCTGAGAGCCTTCTCTTCTCCAGGCTGAACAAGTCCAATTCTCTCAGCCTGTCCTCATGGGAGAGGTGGTCCACCCCTCTGATCATTTTTGTGGCCCTCCTCTGAACTTGCTCCAACAGGTTCATGTCCTTCATATTTTGGGGACCCCAGAGCTGGATGCAGTACTCCAGGTAGCGTTTCACCAGAGTAGAGGGGCAGAATCACCTCCCTCGACCTGCTGGCCACTCTTCTTTTGATGCGGCCCAGGATCCAGTTGGCTTTCTGGGCTGTGAGCGCACATTGTTGGCTCCTGTCCAGCTTTTCACCCACCACTACCCTCAAGTCCTTCTTGGCAGGGCTGCTCTCAATCCCTTCATCCCCCAGTCTCTCTCTATTTCAGTTGACCAGCACATTAAGTGGTATTCTTTAATAACAATTAGTTTCCCAATTTTTCTAGTTATTTCTCCTCCATCTCTAGGATTCCACTATCTCACAAATCCAACATATTTTTAAAAAAGTTAGACTTCCTGACATTTTATTTCATGCTTTCTCATTCTGAGGGGAAAAAAGGGATATAATGTAGCCCTGGGCTACATATATTACAATATTACACAGTTCGCATCCTCAGCAATAAGAGAAATCCCTGGGTGACCTTTTCATTATGAGGGCACTTCAAGAAATGAGATATCAGCCTAAGTGCATTCAGTAAACCAATGCTGTTTACCCAAGGCTACTGAGACTAAACAGTGTGCACTGCTCCAGGTTATTTTGACAGCCCTTCCTAGTTTCGCCTATATAATCCAGCAAAGAGCTGGGACTGGGGCAGCTAATTTAATCAATAGAGCAGTTTTCTTTTATAAGCAGAGGGCTAACTCCATGGGTCATTCACCACCACCAGTGTTTTGAATGATCCAAGTTTCCAGGAAGTTTCTACTGTTCCTGATGTGCACACAACCCCAGGCATGCTTCTCAAACTCACCCTCCAGTTAGTCTCTGTCTAGTTTCAACAGTCTTCTCCCATGCACTGGTTGATCAATGAGAATAAACCCAGTGGTCCCCAGTCCCTACTCGTTAAAAATATGCACACCACAGACCACTTTCCAACACAGCCTGACTTTCAAGCAGCTCCTCAGACTCACCCAAGAGCTTCTTCACCCTCCTCTGCTTTTCCCTTCTCACCATGTCACACATCCTCCTCACCAGCTACCACCTGCTACAGCCACTAAACACCACTTCTGCCTCATTACAGCTACTGCTTCACCCTCTGAACTCTCTGGCTCCTCAATTATAAGATTTCCCCAGTAGAAGTAGAGCTTATGGCATCTCCTTTTAAAGGTCTGTCACCATTCTTAACATGCTTTCTATCTCCTTATATCTGAGGAATGTTAAAATTGAAGTATAAACACATTTGATGAAGTGTAAAAATCTAAAAAGAGAGCTATACCAAGCTACACTGAGTTGGGGAAAACTGAAAAAACCCTGAGGGTCTCATATTCTCTGGGTGAAGCAGCTGTTGCCCTTACAGTAGGTAATTTAAAGATCAGAATTACCAAGTACCTAGACATCTCTAAATGGCAAACTGAGCACTGCAAGTAAAAGTAAATGAAGCATTAAGCTACCCGCGAAAGCCTTTCATTTTCTTACAACAACTAAGAAGTATATGGCCATATAAGACCGAATCAAGTAATTTTGTTTACAGATCTAGAACCTTCAAGATGACTGAAAGAGGAAAGCCTGTCAGTAAAGTCTTAAGATAAACTACTACAGCAATTAAATACTCCAGAAGAAAAAAAAAATATATAAATTTTTTGTGATTATTTCCCAAGTCTTGTGCCTCAGTGTGCAATTAAAGACTACTAGGAATGAAATCTGCTATACACCTATGTTACTGATTACTTAATTTTTACAGAAGGTAATGTCCAGCCCTTTTTAAATGTCTTGAGGTCCCAGGTTTTACTTTGCAAGATGAGCTGGTGAGGCAAATTTTAGCAGTTTCTTTATTTTCCAATGAAAAAGTCTTTTAAAGTATCAAAAGGGCTCAGCCTTCATATGGGCCAAAATTGTTGTAACCTTCCTTTAACCCATAGAAAATGGAATAACTATTGTCTGCAGCAAAGGGCTGAGTCAGATGTTTTTGTCTTTGATGCTTCTTTTGCTGTTGCCCAAGATGCATACTTTTCTGATTCTCCTCAGACTGTCAGGCAACTTCTACTCAATCTCCAGCAATGTGAAACTCATCAGTTTCAGATTACGTGGAAAACACTGTGTAAGATCCTACGTTTCCTTCTAGCATCCTCCTATCCCTTTGTTAGAAAACCCTCCAAAACTAGTAAAAGTATACCAGTGTCATCAGAGTCAAAGTATGTCTTTCTCCCAGACTCAGGGTTGCTCAGGAATTTCTTATCATGGACAAACTGTGGTGCAGAGAACAGCTGTAATCATTGCACTCTGAGTTACTGACCTCAATTTTAACCGTGTTTTCACGCTGCAGATGTTCTGGAGCTGTCTTTGGTCCCAACAAACCTCTGGTTTGCTGATCCATGAGTTTCCTCTTCATCTCTGACTGATGCCTGGTTTCTCATGGTTGTGTCCACCCTAACTGCACAAGAGGTGACCCCTGGGATAGACAACTTTAGCCCACACCATGGCAGGCTGTGTGAAGATCAAAGAGACTCAGATTGACCAGAACTGAGGAGGCTTCTTTCCTTGTGCAGTTGTGTCTTCTGAGTGATGCCATTGTGTCAGAGAGACTGAGCAGCTACCAGATTTCTCTCCACCACTGGGAGGTCCCAAAGGGTTGTGTGAGTGCGCATGAGCATGTGCACGTGTTTGTCCATGTGTGTGTGTCTGTGTACTGTCTAGAGTCGAACAAAGAGTCGGCTCATGCTGCTGCCTCACTGGGAGTATTTGTAATGTCTCTTTCCCACTTCCCGGTTGCCTCTTTGCAAAGAGCTTATGGGAGGGTGAGGCTGACAAGTCTGAGATGCCAGTCATCTTTAGAGTTTGCTTGAAGCAGGTCAACAGAATCAGGACTTATTTTGGGGAAAGGGAAGATGGAGAAGAGTCACACTTACTCCCACACTGTGGTGAGAGATTGTTTTAGGAGGCCACACATTACTGAGAACTTCTCCAGCTCTCCTCCAAACCAAATTGTTTCTCTGTCCTCCATCTGCAGAACGAACAGGGGTTAAAGTGTTAATTCAGCTCCTTTTGCCACTTATTACAGAGTGCAGGTAAGTAGGTCTGTCATTGTCCCTTCCTTCCAGGACTGGAGAATCATCACCAGCATCCTTTGTTGTCCTAAAATTTTCCTCATCTCATTAAGTAATTAATGCTTCTAGACCATAGCTAGGAATTTTTTCCTGCCCTATCAAATACCTACGTTACTGGAGGATCAATTTTCAGAATGTGGCAAATACAAACAATACATCATGTTCCTTGTATGTTTCATTCTTCTTTTTAAAGAAAAAAAAAAAAGGAAAAAAAAAAGTTTTTCCTTCTCTCTAGCTATCATTGCCTGAAAAAAATACATACATCTAGACCTTTACCAGCAGACAGCTCATACCTAATGCTACACCAAATGCTACTCCACCCTTAGGAAATACATAATTCTGAAAATCCAAACTATATCATCAAAACATAGCCACAGTATTAATCCTGCTGGCAGCAGAGAGAACTCTCAGAGAATAAACATATTTGAGATAATGTCAAAGGTACTTAATATATTAATAGTCACCGTTTCAATAACACTTACTGGTTTCTGTGTTATCAAACATGACAAACCATGGCATAAAATTTCCTTCTTCCCTTTCTCCTTTACTCAGTGGAACACTCACTGTGATTGAGAAGCCTGGATAAAGCGCAGGTTGATTAAGATTGGTGTATGTCTAAAGTAAGTTTTAATAGAAGTTGAAACTTTATATACAGTATAATTTCAGACTGTGCATACAGTTATAGGTGCGCAGTAACGTACATATAAGGGATTGTATTGTACAGATTCCAGCTATAGAATTTATCTGCAGGTTCTTCTAAGACCAGGGACCAATGAGCTGTTTATAACTCCATATAACGTTTTCTACAGGTAAATATCTAAAGATATTGATGACATATATTGTACATACGTGCCTTGTATTTACAACTTAAATCATGTATTAACTTGTCTTAAGTGATTCTTAGTCTGCCGTGTTGCAAGGTGTGATCAATGCAATGATCAGTTTATATACGTAGGTAAGAAGCCTAGGTATTCTTCTAAAACAACTGCAACGCTGAACAAAGGATGGTCATATTCATGTGACAAAATAATGTTCTTTTGAGAACAAATAAGTACTGGCCTGTTTTGAAAATCATCAAAGCTAAGCAATGGACACAGACAGTGGAATAAAGTTTGCAGAAGAAAATACATGAATATTAACAAGAATAAATAAAATCTTTGGTGCAAAAACAAATATTCTGGAAAGCTGTCTCTCATTCATGCAAAAAAGCAAACAATTGCACACAGCAAAATGATTTTTGAAATCCAGAAATAGGTTATGCTTTTTACTATCAGGGAAGAAAGCTGAAAGTAGTAAACAAATTGTTTACAATAAATAATCTAACTGTTAAATCCCTCTCATCAATTTTATTGATTACTCCTGTGGGACTATGGACGTCACTAAAGGGAGCTCTTGGAAGCAGACTTGGATGCTGCTGTGACTCGCAGACTACTGTGGTGTTTTTTTAAAATGAACTCTTTATTTTCTTTCACATTAGATAATGTGACATAAAATGTGACAAGGACTGCTTCTGGAAGAAAAATATAGAAGAAATTAAGTACAATAAATCACCAAACCACAATTGTTAAGAATTAGACAGTATTTTAGCATCCTCGTTGACAATATTTTCCTTGTTCTTAGCTACTATTAGTAAATGTATTACATTTTTCTATCAGAAAAATGTATTTTCCTTCTGAAGTGTATAAGTTGGAACATTTTGATGTTTTTTAAATTAAAAATTGTCTTTTTTTCAGATGAAATTATTTTTATTTATACATTTCCTTAATCTTACTTAAAAAATATTTCAAAGTCTCCACATTGAAGCACACAGATTAAAAACATAGGCAATTTTGACCAACTCAGTATGAAAGATTTTTACAAACTCGTAAAATTACAGATAAAAATGCTGAAACGTTGTTATTTCCAATGAATGAAAAGGGAGGTGGATTTTTTTTAAATGTCATAACCAATATTTACCAACTATGAGTTATAAAACTAAGCATCAAAAATTATACATCAAAACACGAAAGGGAGAAATGGAAATTGGGAGAGTATCTTTGGCAGGGTAGGGAGGGACATAAGACTCGAAAGAGTGGATAATATTTATCCATTTACCTTATTTATATTTGGAACTTTCTCCTAAACATACTTTTAAGTGAGCAGCCTTTCTTCTGTTCCCAGTCACTTTTTAAAAATTTGTTGATCTGTGTCAGATATTTACCAAGGTTTTCTCAGAAACCTGAAGAATCACAAGCAGCACCAAAAATAAACACATTAGTGGGAAGTCATCCCCGATAGAGTATAGTGCTTTCTATGGGGCCAGTCACAGGCATTTTTTTGACTGACCAGTCCTCCTTTTCAGCTGTTGGACCTAAAATCTGCAGATTTTATTCTGTCAAACCTCCAAGAACACTATTGCTTTCCTAGGGACTGATGGACTTTCGGTGTCAAGCACCCTATGAAAACTGTAGTGTGTCATATATATTTTATAAACATATTTCTATTCTTCTTGCAGTTTGTAAACAAGGAAGCAAAAAATCCTATTAGTGAAGTATTTCTGTCTGACATGATATCGGTGCCTGCATTGAAACTTTTGCACTATCTGGGAAATGGAAGTCACTAATGCATCAGCTTTTGATTTGTGCTTCTCAGGAACTTTAATGAGCTAGCTGTGAGCAGTCCCATACTGGCTTGAAATAAAATAGCACTTAGAGGCACAGAAACAGAATCCATCCAAGATCTGGTTTTAGTTACAGGAATTTAGAAAATGCCACACTTTAAAAAAAAAAAGAAAAAGTGTTTTTTTTCTTTCTCAATGTTCAAGGTGTGAGGAAAGACTGATATTTATCACATCAGAGTTGCTTTTTGAGAAGAATTATCCCTGTGTGCCAATTAAGGAGGTCCAGCCACATTCCAGTTTAATAACCAGTCTAGAGCCAAGGTAGGGAGGGACTTGGAGAAACAGTGGGCTGTCTGGACCAAGGCGGCATGTGAGTTTGAGCAATTGGAATTACACAGATGACAGCAGACATTCAGTGTTAACAGGAATTGGGTAGCTGGTGACCTGTACTACCTTTAAGTGAAAAAATAAAGGAAGCTGAAGTAAAGAGAAGAAAGCCCCAAGGCAGGCTTTGATGCATTGAAGTCAGATATTTGAGTTAACTTGGACGTCAGCGTTCAGAGCTGAGTGAAAACAAGCAGCAGGGAAGGACCACCTTTTGCGGGGCAAAGCGTTCCAGAAGGCTTTCATGCACCTTGAAGTCTTATTAAATTTGTGTTTTCCAAAACACGTTTATGGCAATAACAAGAATGGCTGGAAGAGATGCTGGGTAGCGAGCTGAGTACAAAGAACATAAACATTAGAGCAGAACACAGTGCAGTGAGATTCAGCGTATTATCTCAGCTTCGTATTAATAACACGGCGGTGAAATCTTTCTTGACTGACTGATACTGTGCATTGAATAAATCTAAGTTTTAATATCACTTAGGGCAGGTGAAGGACAGACATGTGGTAGACCTGTTTTAGGAGGCCTAGCCCTAAGTTTGCACATAACAGACCTCATTCTGTACTGCAGTAAAAGACAAACACAAATGTAACATTATTTTTCTTTGTTTTGCCAAGGGCCTTGGGTAAAATTATATGGTAATAAGTCTGCTAAAGGTAAGCAATCCCATAAGAAAAATTCCTAGCAGACAATGCAGTCCCCTGTGGTAGATGTGCAAAACCATTAGGACATTTATGGAAACTGCTGACAATATGTAACTAGCATTTAGTGAGGGAGGGCTGGAATGATTTGTCTCTCTCCAGTGAGGTGGCTCCTTCCTTGAAAGGATTAAATATCCCTATTTGAAATGATGTATGCTCAAAGTGAATTGCAATTAAACTGAAAAAATACAAAACAAACCACAGAACAGAACCAGACGAAAATTCAGACCAGAGCCATTTCTTCAATGTTTGGGGATACGGTGAGCAGCAGCTTTTCCTTGCAGAAGAGAGCTCCCTTACCTGAGAGAGGAGGGAGGTGAGCACCAGCGAAGGGATCCATCACCTCCGCGAGCTGTGCTTGTGACAGAGAAGCAGGGCAGCCAGGGGACCACACACTGAAAGAAAGGTAAGGAATTAATCTGCCTTCACGGGGGTGTTACAGTACTCCCCTTGGTCGTTATAGATCTAGCCAGACTGCCTCGCTCCCAAGATGGGTCTGCAGCTGAAGCTGATGAGGGTGAGGGAGGAGGTCTGTGCCAAGGCAGGAGCCGGGACTGCGTTTGCTGTGTCCCTGGCTTCCCGCCTGCATCGGGGTGTGGGAGCTGCACCACCACTGCGGGGAGAGAGGAGTTCCTCCTGCAAGAGGCACTGGAAGCTGAAGGCAGAAGACCGATGCCTTTCCTCTCATCTTCCCTCCTGAGAGTGGATGGGACATGCAAAGGGTTTGTGGCCCTGATGGGGACATCAGGCAGGCGAGGAGGGGCTTTTCCAGGTGTTGCCCACTGGAGGCATAAGGAGACAGGACCCTTAACCTGGGTCTGCTAGAAATGGGTCTCTTCCCCCAAGACTGACCTTGCTGAGAGTGATTTTCTTCCTCAACAGCAGCAGCAGAAGGAAAATATTTATGCAGTTGACTCTTCGACCCTCACAGTCCAGCTCTGTCCCTGGCTAGGGAGATCGACTCGCAGTGCAGTCATCAAGGGGAAGGAGAGAACAGAGATGCCAGAGACAGAGACAGAAAGCCTGCAATGAGAGGAAGAAATGGTAACAGAGGGCACAGTAACCTCAACCATCTGACTCAACCCCTGACCATTTTTCCTGAAAAAGCTCATTTTGTTCCACAGTGACAATCAGGGAAACTGCAGTGTGGCTGGGGTGGGGAGCTGGTGATGCGCAAGGAAGACAGTCACCACTCTGTATATCTGGCTTAAGACCCTATTTTGTATGGCTCACAAGTGCATGATAGTTTTACTGTTTGTAACAAAATGCTCAGGCTGATGGTCCATCTTGGAAGCTGAGCCACAATTAGGATAAGAGCTATCTCTGCCTAACTCTGCTGCTGAGGAATATCTGCAAATGCCCTCCAAAGCGTGCATCCTCACGCCTCAGAGGTGCCAAAGGGAGCAGCAGGGCTGGCAGGGGCATCTAGCTACAAGAGACAACGTGGAGCTGCTGTCTTAACGACACAGCTATGCTGACATCCCCAAGTGAGTTTGTTTCTAATGGGCCTTCATGTCCCATCCTTACAGCGCTGATTGGAGGTGTTATGCATTACATTTTCGTTGTCTTGCTCTGCATAATAGATATTGGTATAAGCTGAGAGGACATTGAGGCAGACACAGGTAATGGAGGATTTATACATGTGGTCAATAAATAAGCCATAACCAGCAGAAGCGAGAAACAGAGATAGCTGTTCCTGGGTTTTTTTGATTACTTTTTCCCAGAGTAGAAAACAACCTTGCAAATGTCCTCTTAATATAGAAATTAATGTCTTTTTAATTATGTAAGACTGGTATTTTCTGGAACGTATTGCACAGTCCGTGTTAGTCATAGATTTCAGATGATACCAATTTGACATTCACGAACAAAAAGTGTGCCTGAAAGGAAGATTTCTTAAATAACTTGGCTAACACATAGAAAATTCATGATGTCACCTTAATTCTACAGAACCATAGTGAATGTGTGTGCGTAATTCAGGGCACAGGAACAACCACAGAACCACAGAATAGATGCAAAAAGTTAATTCATTTCCGTTACCTTGCCAGCCAGGGGATCCCCGAAGCAGCACCCGGTCAGAGGCACACAAGTAGGGATGCAGGCACTGCTGAGCTCGGTCTACGCTGGAGGGTCCCCTGGTTGGTGAGGTAATGAAAATAAATCTTGTCTTTGCATTTTGACTGTGCTTTTGTGGTTGTTCCTGAGCCCTGTCTGTGCTGACAAACGCTTAGCGTAATCAGCAGGATCCAGGAACAGCTATGCCAAGGCCGGTAAAAAAGATGGGGACGGGAGAGGCCATGATGGTAACTCTCCGTATTCTGAGATGGCCCACTTTCCCGTGGCCGCTTTCTTGGCTACATTGGCTCTGCCAGAAGCATGGCCTGAAATAGATGATGGGTCAGTTTTTACTCCTCAGGCAATTGAAACGTCTATGCAGGGATTGCCATAGAAAGCAGCATTGGAGTCTTCTCGCAAGTTAGTGAGGAGATTGAGATGGTTGTTTGTTAGTTACCGGTCTTAGAGCTCTTGATCGTGAGGCTGTAGCACTACGAAGTAAAATGAAAGAGTAGGAAAGGGAAGTCGGAACTTTGTAAGATGCAAAGGTGATTGAGCAAGAAGTAATTAGTACTCAAGCAGAGTGGTTCCATGGGCTGCAAGGTACTGCAGAGCAGTTGGTAGCACATATTGCTAAAAAACAACGGGACAGATACGGAAAACGTAAGGTTTTGATTTCCCAAGTTTGTTCTCTCACCTCAAAACCTATGTGGGATCCCAAGGAATGGGATGGAAATATCTGGAGTGACTCCTCAAACTCCAAAGTTGAGTTTGAGTCAGATTTAGGAGGCAGGGACATCATGGAAGCACGACCCCTCACACAGATGAGGGGTAGCAGGAACAAGCAGATGGCAGAGTGCAGATCATGTGTACTTACACCCTGAAAGAGTTAAGGGAATTTTTACAGATCTATCAGCAATACAGCAGGGTCCGTGATCCTCTAGCATGGACTGATCTCCGCAGTGCCTGCGTCCCTGCTTGTGTGCCTCTGCCCAGGTGCTGCTTTGGGGATCCCCTGGTTCGTGAAATAGCAAAAATACCTTTAGTCTTTGCATTTCATCTGTGGTTTGGTGTTTTTTTCGGCATCTTGTTTGAGCTGACCCACACAGTGTTCTCCAGTTGAGATATGCCACCAGTGATTTCAACAAAGAAACACCCAGACACAACTAAAGATAGACAAATGAGTACACAAGAAACAAATGGGAATTTTATTGAAGATACCCATGTACTGTAACAGTAGTATTTACAGTCTTAAGACTTTTATCCAGTGCATTACAGTAGGCCCTGTGCCTTTGCGGGGAAAATAGCTAAACTATGCTTGGGTCAAAACTGTTACTAAAAGAAGATATTAATAAGATTAGGAGTTTTTTTCTCTTAAAAATTAGGTATCCTAGGATAGTTTGTCAGTGCACCTTTCATATTTTCTTATTTTACTTGGAACTATCCTATTTCTTTGCAAGGTTTTTGGAGATACATCAGCTATTAAAATAGTAAAATGCAGTGCTGAGCTTTCAATATAATAGAAAATCCTTGAATACCCAGGAGGAAATTATGCCATTGCTTTTTCATGATCGCAGATTAGTTGGGGGATGAACTTGCAAAGGTTCCAGGTTTCTTCCACCTTATTTCCACCCCTTCAAGCAGCTTTCAAATGATGCGTTTATTGCTCCACCTAGTGACCATAACAAATGTATCCACGGTCAGGAAGGATTCCTTAGTTCAGAAAACAATTGTAGCTCATGGGGCTCCTGGAATTGTGGCGTCACAAGAAGATGGTTAGCTGTTTAGATAACCTGAGCTGCATAGAACCACAAAGCAAGATAATTTACTTTTCCAGACATCATTTTTGGATGACATAGAAAGCGTCTGCACAAGGGATAGTGATGAATCTAATGGTAAGCTGCACAAAGTTGAAAAGTCTGCATTTCATCCCAGTGCAGGATGCAAATGAGTTTTGATTTTTTTAAAAGACAGAGAACTGTCTCCAGTGCACATAACTCAGGGACTGGATTAGGCTTGATTTGCTGTCTGAGCTTCTTCTAGAGTTTCTTTCTGGACAGCTTTTACTCCTACCCTAAGACCACTCTTCTAACTAACAATAGCTAATTCAAAGTCTGTCACTTGCAAGTCTCATTGGGATCATTGCCTGTTACATTATGATTAAACTAGAAAAGCCTTGCAGTCACTTTTGACTCCTAGCGCCTTTGGTTTCCTAGAGCAAAAGGTGAATGCTAACTAAATGTGATGATCTCCTACACGAACTGAGATTCCAGCCTTTCTGGAATTTTAATAGACCTCTTTTTCTTCACGCAGAAATCTGATAGCTGTGCCCAGTCCAGGATGGAGTGGAATGTTTTCATATGCTGGTTTTTTTTCTGTTGTTTGAAAACAACAGAAAATTGTAAAATTCAGTTTTACTTTGGTGATTCCAGGAGCATGTGTGCATCCATAGAAATAAGATCTAGCCTCAAGAAATGTGTTTTTAAAAATGTGTCCTCTTGCACATGAAGATGATAATATGGATGAAGTAAGTGACATTTTTACTCGAGAGATACCACTTGGTTCCTTTATTACTGCTTCATTCTATGAAATTTGAATTCATATTGCTTGTCCTTGTTCAGTATTAATACCCAGCTACTATAGCTTAAGCCAGCTGATCTACAAGTGTCCTCCTCTTTAGAAAGTCTTCTGCATTCTTTCTGATCTTCTTAAGCGTATGTAAGATATTTGTGCCAAAAGGAAATAGCCAAATTCTTGCGTTTTGTACCCACACAAAGCAAAAGAAAGCACAGGTGTTACCTTCTGCTTCTGAACTTCTCTGTCAAAAAGGAAGTTTTACCTTTCCAAGATTCGTTACAACGTTTGTGTGTCTGAGAAATTATTGCCCTTTTCTGGATGGCTCTTTGGCTTTCCATCTGAGTTACCCGATTCTCCATCTGAGTATAGATGCAAACATAATCATTGCCTATCTCCTGTTCATAAGGCTGCACAAAATACTGCATTTTAAAACATAAATATCATATTTAAGCAAGGTTAGCTATTCTGTGTTTCAAAGCAGTAGTGGATAAATGCAGTTTTGAAAGGCTTTCCTTCCTACAACTTGAAAAAAAAGGCTTGTATTGCAAACAGGCTCATCTTAAGTGACTCCTATGTCAGTGTCTCAGAAAAGAGAATAAAGCATCCTTTACTGCAGTGCTGAAAAATGTCTTTTTCTTCCATTTCCTGACATAGAAGAAAATCAATGCTGATGGATTTAAGAATAAAAATGGAAATGAAGCGTCATTTTAAACAGTAATTTAAATTTTAATTGTGAGAGAAACCCCACAACATTCTCAAACTTGCACTTCATTGTAATACGTTGCTGCTGTTCCAGGCTAATTAATTCAAGTCAGTTATCTAATCACAATAAATGAAGAATATCATTGAGTGTTCAAAAGATCATGTATAACTGGTATGAAAGTCTCAGAGCAAACACTAGGTGTAAGATTAACATTTCCAGGGAGACAACCATCTTGGCGTGCAGTCATCTGGAGGACTACTTAATATAGAAACTTTATGGACGTTTTCAGTTCTGCTCCCATAGTCATCTTGGCAATGTCTTGATTAAGGTCAAGTAAGTGCAAAGGAGTAATGGTAAAATTTCAAAAAGCAAAAGCAGATGAAGATGCAGAAATCTGGTTTTGCAGTTGTAACCAAATTGGGGATGGGCTATTCCATTCAGTTGGCAAAGACCCTCCACAAAACACAGCAAAGCAAAGGTTACATTAAAAATTTCATTACTCAAGCTGCAGAGGACAGTTTCCTCTCCTTTATTGCCCTTTTAGATGAGTTTCTGCCAGTGAACACAACTTGCAGTCCCTACATCTTTAATATTTTCCCCTCCATGGGAGGTGTAGACCACCAAGGAGACAATCTTGACTTTTTTTTTGCTTCTGAAGCTGGAAATCTACCCTGACAGAAAGGTGAATTTCCCTGGCAAGATCTGAACCTTGATACCGCTAAAATCCAGTGTAGCTAATGTTTCCAGGGGTCTGAGGGGTAGTTGAGGCAGGGAGGACCTGAATGCATGGTGGTACATATCAGATGGGATGAGGGATTGCCAGGGGTGCCCCAGTCCTGGCATAAGCCCAGGGTTGTTGTGCTTTTCCCCCTGTGACTTTGAATGTGCTGGGGCACCAACGGTGCTCAGCACATCTCCCAGGTCATTTCAAGAGAGTTGCAGTCTACACATTGGTGACTGTCAGAGTGGCCAGTCATTGCCCTGTTATCCCTGAGCCCCAGTTAAGGTGCTTTATACAGAACAGAGAATGGCAAATTTTTTCAATAATTTAATTATTACTGCTTCTTCTGCAGTAAAAGCTGGAGATTTCTGGAGTTGCTGTGTTTGCTGCCCGGGGTTTGCCCAGGCTCTTAAACTTCAGAGGTTGATGGAGTAGTGAATACCTATATTAGTCACTCTGCTGTTACAGGTGCTACTTAAAATCAAATCCACTCTTCTCTTAAAATTGGCAGCTGCTTATTCCTTGCAAAAAAAAAAAAGTTATTTTACCCTTTATTTAAACTGAGTTAGTTATAATCCCAGTGCCTTCATGGTGGTATCTAAAAGCACTATTTTGATCAAATTTCTTTAATAGCATATCTGTACAAAACAGTAAATGGCTTAAGCTTGTTTCTAATAATGTTATTTTTCCAAACACAAGGATATAACATGCTTTAACTGTATTACTGTATTTTACTGTATTACTTAAGTAAGTAATGCATACTTCCAGTTCATTTAATTACAACCTTTTCATTTATCCTGAGAAAGTTGTCTATAACATAACTTATTTTCTTCTTTTCTTTTCTGAATAAAATATGTGAAATATTAAATGAAAAAGTGTCCATTGGTATTGGGATAAGTAAAAACTTAAATTGCACCGACATCCTCTTGCAAGAAAAAGAAAAAAACCACAGCTGCATCTCGGTCACTGAAAACATTCCCCATGAAGAAAACTGTTACTTTGAGTACTCATTGCATGTGTTCAGACAAAGGTCCTGACTGGTGAAGTGTTTGCATTAGTATGCTCACAGTAAAGTGGGCCAGAGGAATTTCTCACCTATATGTACTCTTCAAGTGCCAACCTGTGGCAAAACAAGCTACAGAAGTTAGGCAAAAAATTAATTGTTGGCCATCTGAAGGGCCTTGCAGAGAAAGGAGGAGTGGGGCTTCAAAAAATATATTCTAAAGTACAGGTATGACCTTCTACAAGTAGCCAGTAAGTGAAAGCAGGTTGAAAATGTTGCATTGTGCCAGGCAAAAAAACTCAATGAAGATAGAGTTCCTGTTGTCTGACAGAAGAAAGTTTGGATGGGAATTTTTTTTTGTAAGAAACTTACTTTTGACAAGCAAGTTATATGTTGTAAAACCCATTTCCTAGGTAGTTGTCAGATATCTCATGACAAGCAAGTTGAGCCAGGCTCAGCAAAGGTTCTTTAAAAGTCACTAGCACGTTGTAATAAAAATTAAGCCCTCAGACTCAAATTCAGTTTTACCCACCCTAGCCTGAATTCAATAGTCGATGAAACAGGCAGTTTTTCATCAGTGCTATAGACAGACAGGTTGCTAGGAAAGCTTTTGTGTGCTTTCCAGTCTTTCCTCTAAAGCCCCGCAAGTTGGTTATTGAGTAATCATATCAGCAAAAATCAACCCCACCTCAGGGTGGCTGGTTGCAATCCACATAAAAGACAAATACCCACACAGGAAGTGAAGGAAACATTAAATCATGTCATATTTGTGCGAAACTGTGGTATAAACAGATCAGCTGTAACGCACTAACACAGGCAACTATGAACCTGAACTGGAGCTTGAGATAGACTTTCATTTGGCATAGAGCATCTGTCAGAGGAGTGTATGCTGGTTTATAAATTCAGGCCTTTCCAGATGAACCACAGTTAAGTCTTTTCAGCCAGAACCACAGGCAGCAAGGTCCTCAGCAGCACCCACTTCTCACCAGTTCAGCCCTCTTTCTGGATGATTGCCTTCCTGGAAGCCTACTTCCAGACTGGACATGAGCTCTGAGTTTCCCTTCCCTCTGTCCTCTTTGGGAAAAAAATGAAGAGTTAATCCTTTCTCCCAGGTCAGCAGCCTGCCTATTAATTTATCATGGCATCTCCAAATGAATTCCTTTGTACACCATTTTCTAATATGAATTTCAGGGTACTCAGAAACTTTGCACTCATACTTTATTAGAGAAGTGTAATTTTCATATGTGTAAGAATTATCTTGTCTTACTGACAGGTGATTCTGAGAGTGGAAATTAGCGCAGTGCTGATTGCAGAGAGAAATGAATATACTCCATTCAAGCAGGAAGCTGTTTCTCCAGCAAGGAAAATATTTGATCCCTGAAAAGGCAAGTCTAGCTGTAACTTTTTTTTTAATAACATGTCAGCAATGAACTTCCATCTTTCTAGTGGCTATGTAGGAAGGACACAAATGGCAGAAATTTCAAGCAGAATTTTTTGGTACAGCCAAATTCACTTAGCAGCCAATCTCAGACAAGAAAGGCACATAGAAACACTGTTAATTTTGCCTTCTTGGCCTTCCTTAATACTTCTGACCTGGAAGACAGCAGAAGGGAGGGCTATGGGCTGCACAATATGCTTAGAAATGCCCCAGAAGTGTACTTTGGTGCTCTGCGTGGACTCTAATACCATCACAGGAGGTACCAGCTGTTGCAGAACCCTTCTTAACCTTAGGTCAGATTCCTCCTGTCAGATCTGTGAAGGCCCAGCCTGATCCAGTGCCTCTCAACAGGCTGGGGACTAGCTAAAAGCCCTTCTTTCGGGTAACTTTATGAAAGACTGAAATTGAAGGTCTTTTTCCATCGGGAAGTAATTTTAATTTCTAATAGCTTCATTTTGAAAGCTTTTTTTAATTCTCAGGGGGCAATTAAGAATGTCTCGAGTTTCCACATTGTTTAAAAATTCTATAACAGAATAATTCGAAGACACTTGCTTTGCCCTTTCTTGGGCTCCTTCCAGACCTCAGCTATAGATTTCCTGTCCTTTCAAGTGTTTTTAGTAAAGTGTGTGCCTATAGGCTGAACTGAGGAGACGACACTACAATCTGTGGTCCTGAAGTAAAAGTTGACTAGCTGATGTTAGTGTGCAACACAATATAACTGTGTAAGAGAAAACATGTAACATTGGTGTAATCTTCTGTAAAGGTGCCATTGAGAAAGGTGGCTGTTGTGACAAAATCATAAGAATGCTGGTGGCAATAGCAGGCAGATTTGTGAATTTTGTTAGCGTTTCTGAACACGTATGATTGAATTTGGATGTCTAACACTACTTCAAGGGCACTTTTCTTCCCTCACTCCTTCCCATTACACTGAAGTGCGAATGGTTGGTAAAAACTGCTCCAAAGAGGCAAGTATTCTTGCCACTCAACTTGCTATTATGCAGTGATTTATTTCTGACACCCAAATGGCCCATCTTTCTATATGAAGAATAGGAACCGGCTTCAGAGACTAAATTCATCCCTCGGTCTACCCAGTAGATGAGGTACTACCCATCATGATGATGGGTGCCACAAATACCCCATCCTGGTCTTGCTACTTGTCCTGTGATGGGGTTAGAAACTGGGGAAACATAAGGAAGGAAGATTTTTGCATCCTTCACAGATATGTAGAATCATAGAATATCGAGGTTGGAGGGGACTCATAAGTATCATTGAATCCAACTCTCTAGTCCTTGCCAGACTACCTAAAACTAAACCATATGACTAAGAGCATTGTCAAGGTGCTCCTTGAACTCTAACAGGCTTGGTGCCATCACCACTTCCCTGGGGAGCCTGTTCCAGTGACCGAACACCCTCTCAGTGAAGAACCTTTTCCTAATGTCCCATCTGAACTTCCCCTGACAGCTTCATTCCATTTCCTCATGTCCCATCACTGGTCACCAGAGAGAAAAGATCAGCACCTCCACCTCTGCTGCCCCCTCCTTGAGGAAGTTATAGACTGCGATGAGGTCACCCCTCAGCCTTCTCTTCTCCAGGCTGAACAAACCAGGTGAGCTCAGCCACTCCTTGTAAGACTTGTGCTCCAGGTCTTTCACCATCTTGGTCGCCCTCGCTTGGACACACTCTCATAGTCCAATGTCCTTATACTGAGGTGGCCAAAAGTGCACACAGTACTCGAGGTGTGGCCGCACCAGTGCAGTGTAGAGTGGGACAGTCACCTCCCTTGACCAGCTGGCTATGCTGTGCTTGATGCACCCCAGGTCACAGCTGGCCCTTTTGGATGCCAGGACACACTGTTAGCTTCAACTTGCCATCAACCCAACCCCCAAATCTCTTTCCGTGGGCTGCTCTCCAGCATCTCATCCCCTCATTTGTACATATAACCAGGATTACTCCATCCCAGGTGGAGAATCTAGCACTTACTTTTGCTAGATTTCGTACAGTTGGTGACTGCTCAGCTCTCTAGTCTATCCAGATCTCTCTGTAAGGCCTCTCTACCCTCGAGGGAGTCCACAGCTCCTCCTAATTTATTATAATCAGCAACTCCTGTCCCAGGGAAGGTAGGTTATGGTTCCCATAGTTGGTCAATCTCTCAGACTGCCTGATACTCTGCAACATACTCCGCGCCTCCCGGAGCTCTGTCACTAAGCAGAGGAGTTCCTCTACCTGGGCACATCTCCCACAGGTGTGCTCACTGCTGCCATCTGGTTCTTGCCTCAGAGCAGGGCACAACCTGCAGCCTGGCACCCGGGTGGCAGCATGTTCCCACTGGAGCTCTGTTTGTGAAGCTGCGTCAGTTGTGGTGACCTTACAGAGGTCATGGCCTTCTGCCGACTGGATACCATTGCTCCCTCATCCAGCGCACAGAGTCACAGTGGCCTTCCTGCACAAACTGCCACACCATGCCCTGGCCACTAGCACTCCCTGGGGTTTTCTTTATAGGTGTGTGGGGTCTTGGCCACCATTGCTCCTGGCCCCATCCACGTCTCATCAGCCTCTGTCGCACAAGCTGTGGGATCCTGGTGTGTCTCTCCGCTCCCCTGAGGTTTCTCTGGTCCAGGAAAACCCCTCTGTACATTGCACTGGAGCGCTTTGCTGTGGATTGTGCCAACACTGGAGCTGCCCGCCTCGGCAACTGATGAGTGGAAACACAGTAAAACTATCATTGAAGAAAGGAAAAAAAGAATGTCCAGGAAATATCTGTGTGTCCTAGGAATTAACACTAATACAGAGCTGAAGTGCCAGATCTGGCTACAGGAAATAAGGGGCCTGGACTGCCAGAAGGTACATCCAGCATGTGGGGAGAGCCTACCCGCAGCCTGTGGTGAGCCCGGCCACGTCTTCATTCCTCTCCCTTGCTATGCTCAGAGGAGGAGCACACACAGGCAGGTGCCATCCAACTGCCAAGAATGGCCCTCACTGCCCCCTGACTCCACATGTGTGATTTTTGCCAACTTCAAGACTTTTAAACAAAGCGATGCCCATTTTGGCCATGGCATGGCACGGCCCTGCCCACTTGTCTCTCTGGGGCTAACACAACTCTTTACAGCATAGGAGTACCCCTAGCACCTTTGACCCAATGTTTGGGGTTTTTTGTTGGTTTTTTTTTTACAACTTTACTCAAAACCTAGCAAAGAGCACCTCTTACTTAAAAAAAAAAACAAACAAAAATCTTTACACAAATAGTATGTGATCTAACTCTACTTTGTTTCTGTACACAATGTATGGCTGTTTATGATGTATTAAGGATCTTGGATCCAAGGCTAGCCATGTCTTTGCGACAGAAGCCGTAAGCAAGAAGAAAATGGCTCCATGCTAATGGAATTTATTCTACTGGAAGTAATATTAAAAAATAATTACATATTTGCAATCTATAATATAGTCATTTATATCAACAACAGTAGTAGTAAAAAATGTAAAAGTGCACAAAGTCTCTGTAGAGCAAATACAAATGTTAACAAACTTAAATGTTTCAGAAGAAATTACAAGCAAAATTTATTTGCAATAAAAGACACTATTCTAGGTTGTATTTTCTTTTTCCCATTTCAGTTTCATTCACAGATAAGTCCTGTGGTTTTTTTTTTTTTTCCTCTGGAACTGGCAGTTTTCTCTAGAACCAGATTGTTTTCTAAATTAAATGGTTCTAAGCCTGTTATTTTCCAAATAGCAATACTGAAATGAACGAAAACCTGGTACCGAAGGTTTTGCTGCTGACTTCAGCGAGGTTAAATCTTTGTGTCTGAAGAAAACATCAATGCAACTCCTTACAGGATTCAACAGATAAAAGCATGCACGTGCATACATACTTTTTATCCTCAAAAATATGTAAAAATGAAAACACTGAGCCAATGTCTGTACATTAGATATATTATCTGAGTCACCAATGAAATACTCTAAGGCAAAATAAGACAATATTAATGCAATGGAGTACAAATATAAATGATATTCCGTGGATGGGGCAGAAGCCATAAGCTGCTCTAGAGAAATGATAAAGGGATGCCTGGCCATCTGAACACAGCAGTTAAGAAAGATCACTACGTAAACCTAATGTCTGAATGGCATTATTGACATAGTTTTTTAAAAGGTACGATGCAACTCAGGAACATGTCTGTTACTCAACAAACTCCATCAAAAAAAGTTTAATTACATAAAAGAAATCCATTTATTTTAAGAAGTTATATATCTATATATATTTTTTTTTTTTACAGACATTGGGTGAAAAAATACATTCTATTGACCAAAAATTTTAAGAAGCAACGCAGTAAAAATAATAATCACAGAAGTAATCTGAACAAAGCCAAACAGGTAACAGTTCAGATGCAGCAGACTTGGAGAAAGCAACGCAACTCAAAACTTGCTCTTCATCAGCTTGGGTTCTAGTGCCACCTGCTGAAATAACAGTATTTATCCCCTTTGCAACCATAGCTAATATGCAATTTAAATTAATCTGCTGCATTAGAGGGCAACACATGAAGAAAGGTCACAAAGATGATGCGGTGCTTGCGTAATCTAAGTGCACATCCAGAGTGCCATACACCGAACCTAGTAAATTGAGAACCTTCTCTTGAATAGTTTCAACCTGCTCTGAAGGGCAATAGTCATCCAAACTTGATCTGTAACAAGGAATTGAAAAAAGCGTGAGAGAGTACAGATATCACCACCATCACCACATTTTATATTCTTCTAGTGTTTTGTGTCTAGGCTGAAGCTACTTTTGAACTGTGATGAGTTCTGCCTCCCAGTATCCCTTCAAAGTGTAGCACTGTGCTTCTCCTCACTGATTACAATGGTAACAGTTTTCCTGAAGTTGAACAAAGTCTGGAGCAGATTAGGAATGTGACGTATTCATCTTTCCAATTCTACTCTCTTGCTGACTCTGGCACAGAACATGTTGGCAGTCAAAGTTCAAGAAAGAGGACTAGTAGAAAGTTAAGATTGAAAAAAATCTAATGCTACTAGTAAAGTAGGTAGAAAAACTTGAAAAAGAAATCTTCAAAATCCCTGGGAAATAACATTATTTACAGTATCTATTAATGAACTGCAAACAGATACTAGTAAAAAAGCAGAGCTGACACTTCCTCGATTTCACATCTGTCAAGACATACAAAAATGATTCTGTATTTTCTCTGCAACAGTGGATGAGAACCCTGCAGCTGGCACAGGAAATACAGCTTTCTTTTATTGTAGGTATTAGCCATACTATTTCTTGCTGACAAAACCAATTTGTCAACTTCTGCTATTGTTGCCTGCCCTTTAAGGGCACACTTGGTATTTTTCAAGTGATTAAATTACAACAATTTGTCAACAGATACACTGTTGTCTTCAAATTAAGTCTTCCCAGGACAGAACCCTGGTTCTCCCACATCCCTGGCCTCAAACTCCACCCTGTTTTCCCAAATAAGACTCTTACAGTCCTGGAAGTATAACTTTTACTCCATACGAAGCTTTACTAGACCTTTCTAGAATATAAAACCCTTTCAGCCTATTAGATGAAAACCCCTTCCATCAGAAGTTCCACTGAAAACAGAAATCCTATCTGTGGTACAATGAACCCTAGAACAACGGAGTAAGGAAGTTGTGATTTCAGCATGCAGGCTTGTCTAAGCTAGCTTTGCCCTAACTAGCACAAGTAATAAAAGTAGTGGAGATATATGAAACTCAGTGACAGCTATCAATCTCAACACACACCAGGCCTCATTACAGGTTTTATATAGCCTGTGCTGAAGCTCATTAACTTATCATGTTTTCACTGCTTTTGAAATCCGTGCTAACTACTCTAAAGCCCAGTAAAACCGGCCATCAGCACAGGACATTCCCTTAGATACTGTCCGGTGCATTGTAAGCAACATTCTCAAATGTCAATTTTCACTACACTGTAAGGCTTCCCCTTTAAGACAGAACTTAAGATTTGCCAACCAGTGCTATATTGTTACAATCAAGTAGCTTTGGAATAAGCAGTCTGAGTGTTTTAAAGTAAAACTATCTACACAGTCTTACCGAGCAACTGTCACAAGCGTGGGTTTAGGCATATCTTTTAGTAGAACTTTAATGGACTCTATGAGGCCTTCGATCTCTTCTTCAGTGCTAACATGGTGAGGAAGCTCCATATAATCACAGGTCAGACCAGCCTGATGGACCTACATGTAAATTAAACAGAGATTTAAGTTCTGTTGATGAATTACTGATATAGTTTACCTGTGTGAAAAGTCTCTAAGATACTATCTCTAGCCCAGTACGTAACTCTTAAATATCGTCAGGCAGCAAGTGCTGATTTTCCCCAACTTGTTCTTTAAATAAAAAGAATAAAATTCTGGAGGTTGTATGGATTGTTTCATTATCTCCAGTACACTGTACCTCTCCTATGAATTGAGAGTATGCTACAGCCCTTGAAAATGACAGGTCTCATCTTTTACAAACAGGTACCTTAAGTTAAGTTTTATAAAGCATATCAACAGACCCTGGTGAAACGAAACCTTCCTTCACAGGAAGCAGCCTGAGACGTCACAGTCCTGAAAGATCACATTAATGTTGCCTTAATATAAACAAGTAGAGTAGAATTTTAGAAGCTTTAAAAAGAAAAGCTGGCCTAAGTAATAAGACATAATAAAAAAGGGAAAAATACCCAAATCTCAAAAGTCCTGAATCAAGATGCAAGTCTGAAATGAAATGTGATCTTTTTCCTCCTTGTTGAAGCCATGGTTTTGAAATCTGTCTACTTTCTGCTCCTTTACCTAGTCACCTACCATTTCGTAGTCTGGGCTTTCCATCCTGGTTTTCAAACTGTGAACTAGTTGAACAAGTGGCTTCATTCTGGAGTTAAAACAAAACCAAAACTTATTACACAAACAGTTGGAAACACATACATTTACCTTAAGTGGTGAAAAAAAAAAAAACCAACCCAAAAAAAGAAAAAACAAGCAAGAGAGAAAAAAGAAGAAAGTAAGAGTTACCATGGCCTAGGATTTGAAAATGAAATTTGCCCCTCTGTGCCATCTCACACCTGAGAAAAATGAAAATTACCACTACCATTGTACTGTTTCACTAGGTCTTTCTTAGCAAGCCCCTATACTCGTACCTGCCTCTGGCAAGATGTCTTTGCACTTCTTTTAGGGCAGACCTGGAGAGGAGCTGTATAAACTCAAAGCTGTATGAACTTGATAGGAAACACTTGGGTCACTGTTACACAGACTGTTACACAGGTCTGACAGCAACTGCTGCATCTGAGGGGGAAAATGAGTGATTTTCCTATCAAGGGAAAGCTCGGACTTTTACTGTTTCTTTACAGGTGAAAACATTAGTTTAAAAGCATAGAGGATGCTGCTGAGATGTTTTGTGGACACTGTCATGCAGGTATAGCCTTTCATTCATTTCCATTTTTCCACAGAAAGCAGAGTCTTCGGGACCACCAAATAAGTTCTTCTCCATATCCTCTGTAGTTTGTTGCTTTTTTGAGAGCTCTGCTTCACACAGATCACTAAATTTTTAGTCACCAAATCTGCCTCACTGCACAGGAAACACAATTTGCATAAAGCTATACAAGGCTGATTTTGGAAGGCTTACCATGGCACTGAAGACAGCAGACTGCCTTTTCTTTTGTTTTGTCTGACTCTTTCTCCTCTAGAACTAAAGGAAAAATGGTAGCCTTGCATCGATCCTATCCAGCTTCTTTCATTTTCTGTCAGCAAAGCGGTGGGCTAATCAGTTCCCAACCTACTGTTTGCATATTAAGCCATTTAGAAATCTCCTACCCAGGATATGAAGCCCACTTCTGTACAGTCTCTTCATCATCATTGTCACACAAATCAGCAAACGCTGCTTCCAGATCTTCCAGCTGATGAACACGGTTTTCAACACAATCCAGCAAGCCCTCCTTTAAATAAGCACATATAAAAGTATGTTAGGAAAAATAAAAAGAGGTAAGAATGTCATGGCTTACCCTATGACTTAAATTCCGAAATGACTGTTTGACTGGAATTGGGGAATCAGAACCAACTGATTCATTACTACAGAACATCTTTTCAAGAGGATCAGAATGAATACCTGCAGAAGCTGTCACACCTTCAGAATAAATCACCTCTCTTTACTCTGTCTTTCCTACAAAAAAAAGCCACATCTACATGCTGGTAGAATACACTGGGGAGAGCAAAGAAACCGTACATGACTAATTGTTGGATTTCTTTCTATAGCACTGAAATGCTCAGATGAGTACAAGCTTTACATTTTTATAATGAAAAGAAAATTTAATTTTGTAAGTTTTTATAAAAATGATATTATTAAATCAAACGAATTTTCAGAAAAACAAACCAAGATGGGCTACTTGATGCTTTGAGGTTGTTTCAACTCTGCATGCCTGAAAAAAACTGAATTAATTTAAAATGTCAGTTATTGCTCTGATCCTGCACAGGTTTATACCCTTTCTTAAAAAGTTCAGAACACCTAAAGAGGCAATCTTCTTGGAGTGACACTACATACATGAATACAGTTGTGTATGCAAACATTTGCAGAGAGAGATCCTACATAACATATAAAATAAAAAGCAATGCTTGGCATATTTGGTATGAAAAATGCTCTGAGCAGTGGTGCGTGAAGGAATATTATTAAAAGGCACATTGGAATAGATGGGTAACAACTAAGAACGTAATAATTCCCTCTTAGGATTCTGCTGGCTGTATCATAACAGATGCTGCTTCTTTTGGCCAATGATGTCAAGTTTGGGCTAATTTTTAAGAGGAACTGAGGATCTCCACCAGTCATGAAGTACAGCTTTATGACCTTATCTTGGAGTACGAGTAAGATACTTTTCCAAGCAGCACCAGTAACTAACCTTAAAGACACATCCAATCGCCCTCTATACTAACTAAAAACCAAAACCAAACAAAAAAAACCCAAACAACATACTATTATCTTGTAGTATGATAGAAATGTACATCTAACCGTACTCTGGAACTACGAAAACAGATTTTAAGAGACTAGACATCTAGGATATTCTCTGAAACTTCAAAAAACACAAAGTTCACTAGGTTTCTACCTTCAAATCCCTTAAATTGACAGTCTCACTATAAACCCATCCATGAATCTGGTCTTGCCTTATTCAGTTCTACACTTACCCATTGCTTACTTTCTGCTAACCATTTCAGTTGCCTCCTACAAACTTGCTGGCTTTTGTAGATAACTTATGCCCTGAAATCACATTTGGAACTTAAATCAGAAGCGTTTACCCCCTTTCACATTTAACTACCTTTTAAATAGGTAACAGTTTTTATTACCGATTGACTAAGAAACATGAAAATCAATTTGACAATCTTCTACATATCTCCGTTTCTTTATACACACATATTAATTAGGATTCATTAATCTGTGATAATTGTATGTGTTGAATCTCTCTGTAATAGTGTTCAGATGAGATTATGAAAGCAAAGACAAGATCCTGTTTAGAAATTACTTGGTGTAATGACCATTAACAGAGCTGTCTGCACGGTTTGGGCTCAGGGCTGAATGACTATTTTGGCAGCTACAGCAGGCTTACACTTCCATAATTCAGAAGCACACAATGCATACAATGAAAAGTACATTACAGTGGTGTAATACCAGCCTTTCCACATCTAAATAAATAGGTGAAATACCAGTTAGGCATTGAGCTCTGACTATCAAGAAAGAGCAACTACAGCAAGGAAGGGGAGAGCCTGGAGTGAAGTAAAAAAAAAAAAACCACCACAAAAAAAAACCCCAAAGCAAAACAAAAAAAATTAAAATCAAAGCCCTGTTGAGCGATACAAAGAACAAGACTGTAGAGGACTTACTATGTTTTCATTTCTTCCTTGTCAATTACTTGTTTACAGAAATGAATTTTCACACTCATGCTAAATATTTATGCAGTTCACATGTTTAACTAAAACATTTAATAGGAAAGAACTCCTAAGATGCTGCTGATTAGCATTCAGCATGCTGCATAGCTTAATTGGAGACCACTTCATTAAGCAAGTTTCACAGGTTCCTTCCTTGTCGTAACTCATTTTTATTGGGTAAATCAAAAGAATCATTCCCTCATGCATCCCACAAGGAAATACCATACCTCTGTTGCATTTCTATGAGGCTTCTTGAAATTGTACAACTCTTGCAAAAGCTCATACTCTGTCTTTGAAAAAAGAGGCAAAAAATTAGGCTCTTGAAATGAGAAACAAAATCCTCAAAGCCCTCCTTCTTCAAAAAAAGAATTTTTTCACTAAGATCATTCCTCTACTCTAGTACTGCAGACAACTTTCTATAAATGCAGGTGAGGAAGAGGCTGTGAGGCTTGAGAAAGTAATACTTCACAGCCTCAGCTGAACATTTTGCAATTGCTTAGCTTTAAACCTCACTTCAAGAACACAGCTTTAAAAACTAGATATTTACAGTCTGTTAGTTAAAATAGTCTCTGAAATTAAATATACTTTTTGCTGAACTATGGTCCCAATGAGATGCTGAGTAAAACTGAGATAGCAGATTTAGGCAGGCAAAACGAATAGGAGAGTATGCTTGTAAACAAAAACTGGACAGGTAAAGGCTTCAGGATGGTTGGCCAAGCTCACGAGTAAACTATTACAGGGGGGCTTGTCAGCCCTACTCCTTGATAATATTCAGGTTTAATTAATCAAGGATAAACAGATCTCATTATTTATTTAACAGCATGCAAAAGGTGAACGCTTGTGAGCTTTTCAGGAGTAGAGGGTGAAGGAAAGTGTAGACTAGCCAATTTCTACAGAAATATAAACCATCTTTAGGGCAATGTTTTCGACTTTAGACTTTTTTTGGTGGGCAAGACAATACTGTTCCATATTGGTGAACCGTATTTGCTTTTTAGCTTTTCCTTGTATTCTTACATTTCAAGTGTTAACCTGTGAAAATTTTTGAATGGAATTATCGTAGTTTATAATAACGTGAACCTAGCTAAGAAATATTAACTGCAAATGAAATCATTATATCAAAAAAGGTGCACTGGATGCTCTGCACAAGTCCACTTCTGAAAGCTGTTCCTAGAACCGAGAACCTATCACAGCACAAAACAAAAAAAAAAAAGCACAAGAAACACTGCCCCCCCCCCTCCCAAAGCCAACCAAACAAAACCCCCAAACCTCCTCCATTATTTTATGCAGCATGCATTTATGTATTTTACCTAAGAGGGGTATTGAATTTTATTCTTATACGGCAAGACCCCCACAGTGCTTTCCCTTTGTTGTACGCTTCTCTCTGTGACTCAGAGCAACTGGCAATGCACACTGTCTGAAGATATTGTGATCCTAAATACTGAACGTCAGAAGCTCACAGAGGTCAGGGAGGCTATATTCATTTCTTTATGGTGTACAAGGAAGCAGTCGTCTAGCTGAAACTCAAAGATGTCAGATGTTCTCCAGCATAAGCTGAAGTCAAAACAGTGTTAAAGAGAGATTTAAATGCTAAAAACAGTCAGGATATTGCAGAAGAATTTGTAATTGCCCAATTTTCAGGGCAGACTAGTTAGTTCCTAAAAATCCTGTTCATGTCAAGAAAAGCTGCTAACTGCACTGCACCTTTGAGGATCTACGTATTTATGACTCTGTACAGGTGAGCCACTTTTGCTGTGCAGGCAAGTTATAAATGGAATACAAGGCAGAGTCTTAAGCTCAGATCCGTGGCATCAGAGACAACAGCTGCTTGCTCACCCTTATACTCAGCAGTCCAGACAAAGGAAATGAGAGTAACAGTCTCTCATCAGGACAAGTTACCACTCTTCAGGGGTAAAAAATTATACATTCTGTCATCCCTCCCTGATGAATCTTACTGTAGGTATTTGGAAAGCTACCTTTAGAAACCCAAGCATCACTTTTATGTCCCAAGCAAGAAGCAGAAGTGAGCCATACACCCTTGAGCTGAAACCAGGACAGAATGGTATGAGGCCTCTCCGTTGTCATGCTTACCTGTGTGTACATTTCTTTGAATGGATTTTTAACTGAAAAAAAATCCAAGTCAATGTCTAAAATATATGCATCCCCTTTCTGCAGTACTTGGCAGACATCTTTAACAACGTCCCTTATTGGGCATTCACTGAGAGAACTTGAAGCTGAGCACTCTGACAATGTTTCTGCCTTGTTTGGGGCACTTGCATTTTGTACTTCCTTTTTCTTCAGACTTGGGGTGCTGTGATCAAGGTCACCAGGAGCCACTGATGAAGAGGCAAAAGCGGAGCTTGCTTTGTCATCTGTATTTAGCTTCAGTCTCTTAGCAGATGCTACTTCACCATTTTCTTCCTCGCTGTTTGATGCTTCAGTAGGACTGATGAGAATGACGTGTAAATTTAAAGACTTCTGGTTTTCTAGCTGATCAGCAGGGACATAAAGACCATCACTTAAAAAGTAATGATCTGTACCTGTAACCCTACAATTGACAATAACTCATGGTTAATACACATCTTTGCAAAGAGCTTAGGAAAAAGTGTGTACACTTAAGGGATTCTAAGAAGAATGAATAGGTGATTGATGGCTAACAAAAGCAATAAAACTGTGTACACAAAATTATTTATTTTAATCTGCAGGTTTTTAAATTGAACTTTTTTATACTTCTTTATTGCTGAATCAATATATTAAAATTCACTCTTTATTTTTATGATAGCCCTATAAGGTTTTAATGGATAAGAAAAAGATTCTCCATTATGTGCTACTAAGATTAATTTGTTATTGAATTGCATTGTAAAGACAACATTCAGAATTTATCAAGATATTGTCAATATTATGGCATATAAGACTGCAAAGCCATGGATATTTTGTCCTGGATTGACTATTTTTTAAGGAAAATTCTGTTAGCTGTGTTTGGGAATTTCCCTGAAACCCATGGATATTGATTTAGTAAAAGTAAAATATTATGAACTAATAGGTAGCATTTCACTTTTCTTTACCACTGATATAGATTCCCTGTTCTAGGTGGGGGAAAGCAGGTAGCTCAAGGATGAATAGCTACATGTCAATGGAATCCACTTAATTAAAAACAAACAAACTAAAACCAACACTAAAAACTCCGCTTAGAGTGAAAATTTGAAGTATATTACTTTGAAGCCGTATTTCAGTACATTAAACCTTAAGCATTGTAAATTCAGATTAAAAAACAAGCTTTAGAAGTGTGAACTTCCGCTCGCTTGTGTTGAGGCCTTATTTGATTGCAGGGTATCCTCATCAATCAACTACAGAGACAAATAATTTCATGAGCAGCAGAAATTTGAAGCTTAGTTCCCCTGTGTCTTGTGGCTGGATCATCCTAAGCCTGCTAAGGTGAGAGCCTGGATCACAACTTCATCTTGTTGATGGGGCATTCCCAGGGCGTCTTGTCAGAAATTCTCCAGGGTTCAACATGAGCTCATGCTCCAGCCTTTTCCTTAGTGGGACGCTAACTAAGGTTTCTGTCGCCTATCCAGCCACCTGTAGTCAACAAAACTTCTAGGAAGTTCATATTTCTGAGGACTCTTTCCCTTTCTTCCTTCACTATTTTTGTAAGTCTAGAACCTGAAGAAAAGATACACGACCATCTTCAAAAGTTGTTTGCAAGGCTGGTAAAGCAACCAGAGGATCTGTGGGGAGAGCTATTCAGCCATCATCAAGTATTTCTATGTTTGCTAGTTCTCATGGTCAACTGTAACTGAAAGTACTAGCTTTTGCCTTATCATTTATGTTTACTTTAGGCCTCAGATTCAGAATTGTAAAGTTTCTGTGTTCTCAGGTGGTAAAACAAAGCTCTGCTGTCTTCTATTACACTTGCTTCAAAAGATTTATTCTGATATGCTAACAACAGACGTGAATTGTAAACATCCATTCAAGCTGTACAAAATGACAACTCTGTGAATATGAGATTGCCATTGATTGCATCCCACAGAATTATGAGGGGCTGTCACGGGAACTTGAATCACAGAATGATTAAGATTGGAAGGGACACCTGGAAGTCTCTTGTCAATCATCTGATTGAAGGAGAACTATCTTCAAAGCTAGATGAGGCTGCCTAGGGCCTCATACAGTTGAGTTTTGACTTTATCAATAACGGAGAATTCTCTGTCTGCCTGTGTATGTATTTCTGTGCTTAACTAGTAGATTAACTTAACACCACTCCCTCCCCCCCCAAAAAAAAAACAAAAAAACCCCACACACAAAAAACCAGAATCATCAAGGGAAGTGAGAAGATTTCTCCTCTTATTCAGCACCAATGAGGTCATATTTGACATACTCTGCCCAAGTTTGGGCCTCCAGGACAAGTGAGATAACAACAAACTGAAGAAGGGCCGCTAATGTGATTACAGGGCCAGAGCACATGACGGGGAAGCTAAGGGAACTGGGTTTGTTTTGTCCTGATAAGGGAGGGCTGATGAGGATCTAATTGCTGTCCTCTGTTACCCAAATCCTCTGTTACAAATTACTGCTTTCTGAGATTTTGACTTCAGTGAAGAGAACTTATTTAAAACTTGGGTAGCTGAAGTGAAATGCGAATAGCTATAATTACCTATAAAAAAAAAGAATTTAAGGTAAAATTTTAACTGTACCTACTCACACAAATAGTCACATTAGGTCCTATGGAACTCACAAATAAAAATAAATTTTCATGTTTATCCAAGAACACAAAGACAACACCCATGAAAAGCTATAAAGACAGCCTTTATATTATTAGCATATGACAGCAGACAATTTACCTGATTGTAGTTGTTGATATGTCTTTCCCAATTAAAAAATGGTGTTTTCCTTCTGAGATCTGCTGAGCCCAGGGTGGGTGAAGCCATACTACTTGAGAAATATGTCCAGCGTAAACAGCAGGCATAATCCAGTTCTCAATACTTAATTCACTGTAACAGATGAAGAAAGACTGGAGATAATGCCATTACTTTCCCTGCGAGTAAAACATGGTCAAGAACACAATAAACATCATCTACATCTTGAAAAGCCCTACGCAAATCATCTCAAATTAGTACTCTGTGTAAGGTACACATCATCAAAGAAACAAAAAGAAGGAAATCTTTATTCATAAGACAGACCAAAAATGTCTACACCAGAATTTTAAAAGTTAGATTTATAGACTGCAATCAGCTTCACTCTTAGCATGGCACTTCGATTATAAACTACATGGATTTGTTATCCTTTTGATACATCACACAGAGGAAAGTACAAGGAGCATCATCAACACTCTTCTAAATAACTTTAAACAGACCTCAATGGAGTATTTTACTGTAAACTGCTCAAAGTAGATTTAAAATATAATCTCAGTAATTAAAGTGAGTCAATCGGCACCTACAGAATAGCAACTTTCTTGATTATCAACACCCTATTTTTCAGGTGTACGATATAGCCCACAAAACTTAACATCGATCCAACACAGAAAACAAAATATTGGCTACGAGTAGTATGATACAATTACTTACATACCAATTACACTATCTTGTCATTGCTGTAAATCACCGTAACACTGAAGCAAACAATACTTTTTTTTTTTAAAACAGAAGAAAGACAATAGAAAAGAGCACTCTTTGGCTTGTTACCTACCTAAGAAGTTGTGGGAAAACATTGGTCTTAACGATCTTAATAAGAAAATCTTGTTCAACTTCACATATTCACCATGTCAACATAGGAGAAGTTATTTCAATCTCAAAGTCAATTTTTCGGTATGAAGACAGAAAAGCTGTTTTAAAACCACAGCTCTTCAGATATAAAGCATTCACTCAGGGTGTTGTCCTGTTACTCAGAGGAACTACTAATTGGCCTAATAACAAAATATACTACTGAACAACTAAACAAAGTAAATTTGTAACTCTTAAATGTCTTGATATGTGACTTAAATATTTGCCCACATTCAGAAAAACAAACATAATTTTTTTCATCCAAAAAGAAAAAAAGTTTTCAGCAAAAGTGAAAAGACGGAAGATACAACTTGAGGTTGACTTACACCTCTTTTGTTCATACGTCCTACACAGTCATACTAACATTGACTGTAAACCAAAGGCAGCAGGAAGTAGACAGAGTATTCTGATGTAGTACCCAGGACTTACCTAAAAAGAGTTTCTTTGTCAAATACAGTGTCTGCAGGCATATTCACAGGAATAAGAAGGTCTGGATGGGAATCAAGATGAACAAAGCTGATGTTACTGGCAGGAAGATGTTTTGAACCAATGGCACGATAGATGAAAGGCAGCACCTAAAACAACACGAGTAAAAATATTTCCATTGTAACTAGTGAGCTGAAAAATTCAATGGCTTTAACATCAAAAACACTAGTCTCACTCTTATTCCTTTAGAATTTGGGTTAGAGGGAGGAGGTGACAGAAAACAATACAAAGAAGAAACAACTCCAGTGGCAGGACAGCTCATGAACAACATAGCTCATTAGGTTGTAGAGTCTCTGACTCTGGAGACATTCAAAACCCGCCTGGACATCGTCCTGTGCAACCTGCTGCAGGTGAACCTGCTCTGGCAGGGGGGTTGGACTAGATGATCTCCAGAGGTCCCTTCCAACCCTGACCATTCTGTGATTCTGTGAACTATAATCATTATAAGCCCAAGAGTTCCACACATGAGAAGCTGCTGAAGAATCACAGCTTTACTCCCTCTTTCCTTCTTTACAGGAAATCTTGTTTGCAAAAGCTCTTCTCACTAATGACTCAACTCAATTCCTAGTTTTTTTCATTTACAATTGAACCCCAGGAATGCCTTTCCTCTTCTGTGGAACACTGCCCCTGCATTGCCTTCTCCATGCTATAAAGATTCCTCACCATGCATGGGTGCTGTGGAGGCAAAACCATCTCATTACTTGTGTTTTATAAGTTAACCGAGAGAGAGTGAAAACTGACCCCACCATCACTTAAACTGTAGCTGATCTTTTAACCAATCCTCCTTCAAGAAAAGGCTTAATTCCTAATCCCTACATGATTTAGCAGCTGCAATAAAGAGATCCCCTTTCTCAACTGCCCAACCTTATCCCCTGCTGAAGGTCTTCACTCAAAGGTGGGAAGAATGGGAAATGAGGCAACTCATCAATTTATAGCATAGCAAACCACTGAAGTGCCATAACGTAGGGTAGTAAAATGAGAAAACTGACGGCTGATTCATGGTACCTCTTACACTGAACCGCAGCACATGGAGACTCTCCCACAGTTACAGGACAGTAACTGCCTTAGCTGCCAGAACAAATCCAGCAAGGACTGTGAATAACAGCTCTATTATACAGGGAATGTGAAGACTGTAAAAGGACTGGACAACAAAAAATACACATGATCTCTCGATTACAACAGAAACCGAGCTAATTTTTTGGCATAAAACTGATTAAGATGACAAATCCTGTGTACTGCATGGGCATAACCATAAAAGATGACTGACAGCTGAAATTTGGACTGCATTCCATTTGTCTAGTAATAAATTCCTCAGTTTACCCACTACATATGCAGTTATATGTATACTACTGTAATAGCAGATAAAACAAGGTTAAAAATAACAATGATCCACGACCTTTACTTCTTTGGAAAAAGGAAGTAATCTGGCTTACCTACCAACCCACAATCTTTGCAATTAAATTTTCATCTCAGGTAAGCATTACTACAAGCTGTGAGACTAGGAGAGGATGGAGGAAGACATGAGCAACTAGGATCTTTAACCTTGCAATGTGTATCAGTGTACCAGCTTCAGTGACCAAGGTACTGCATCTCTTCCACTCTCACCTAACAGTGAGTGTTATCTCCTTTTCTCTAGTATGAATTATTGACTTGTTGGCTTCAGAACAAGAATTTTAGTCAGCACATTTTGTTGGGAAATGATTCTTCAGTTTCCTAAACGCCGCTTGGTATGCACAGGCATACAGGGGAAAAAAATAAACACTTTGCAACTGCATGCTTCAAATTAACTTTATGGGCAGTCAACCTCTGAAACAAAATACAACACAAATTAAAACCCAACCAATTTACCTATTCATCTTGCCTGAATATATTCCTTCTCATCACTATCAACCTTATAGATTTATTTTTTTTAAGCCTTTAAAGCTTGTGCACCACCCCACAACATCCATCCTGCACATTAAGATGAGATGCTTTGGATTAAGAACAAAATTTCCTTTACACTAGCTGTTATTATTAACCAAAGTATGATGAACCTAGTGATGCCCTACCTTAGAGGAACATCAGTGTCAGCAAAGGACCATATAAGTTTCTGTGAAGTTCTTACACTTTGGGATGAAAGGCCATATATGCTTTATGAAAGACAGACCAATGCGTATACACACGTATACTGGAAACATGGCATATGTATTTAGAATGAATAGACTTTGTTAACTGAAAATAGAAGTACAAAGAGTAAAACAAAGACAAATCATTAATAGCCATTATCTCAGCACTCCTGTCACAGTGACGCTCTTAGTCCTTGGTTACGACAGAAAACCAGCTATAACAGTGTCATCTATTTCAGTTACTCTTAGCAAAAATGACCTGTGTTAAAGTATTTACTGAAAAGTTCAGAACATTATTTTCTGTAATAAACTTTATTACACTAAAATTTTCCATTTGCAAGACACTGACAGCGTTAATAATTTTATCTCCACAAGGTCTTCACGCCCCCAGCAATCCTCATTGAAATCAGTGGGCTTCTGCACCACTGGGTAAAGAATCTGCTTACTTCAGACTAAGGCCTCAGCTTACACTACTATAGACAAACCATGTGGGAAACCAGAAAAAGGGGTTTAAAAGCAACTCCTCCTTCACCCCCTTGTTTAATTACTTAACTAAAATCCACAATTTCCAAATTTAACAATTTTCATCAAGTGGCAGCCACTCTACTTGTTAGGATGTGATTAATATTTACCAGTTTGCTGCTGACATGTCATACACTCTGTAGGGTTGAGTTTCTGAGTACTGCACTGATGCGTGGGTAATTGTAAGAGCAGTGTAGTGTAGGTATTATCTCCTTTTAACTATAGCAACTGCGACCCCCCCCCCAAAAAAAAAAAAGTCTGCAATAATTGGTTAAAAGGATGCCAAAATCTGATCTTAGCATTAATTAACTTGAATCACTGAATCAGGAAGGCGATGCGAGAGCCTGATTTGTTAAAGCATTGAATGAACTATGTCACAGGTGTCAAGCATTAAACCAGCAGCAGCAATGAACCATGTAACCGTTGTATTAGTTGTAGTACAAATTGTGTTGGAACTTATCTCTGAGAACAGAATGCAAAGCTGCCATGAGATAGAGAAGTATGGGATGTCTCAAGACTGCAGACTCTGCGGCTTTATTAGCAGAATACGAGGTAAAGAGCGAAAGTTCACTAAAAGAACATTGCGATGAAGAGGAGTGGAAGAAGTGAACGACCCCCAGATGCCTCTGAGGACCACCGAGAGACTACAGTGCGTATGTGGGAGTAGTATGATAATGAGTTAATGAATATGTTGAACGTTTCTTGGAAACCTTGTGAATATGTACATATGGCATGCATATAAGCTGTATAACTAACCCCTTACAGCACGCACATTAGGAGGAGTGATGCCCTGTGCGTCCAGCGCTGCAATAAAGAATACCTGCTTAACTGTCACTCTGACTATTGAGTCCTGACTTCGGCTTTTCACGGCAACGAAGGAAAGTCAGGTCACCCAAGCACTGAACTTCATGTACGTTTCCTCAGCGGAAGGAAACGCAGGTGCAGGGTCTGTGCGCGGCCCTGGCGGCGGGGACACCCCGGTTACACGGCGGGCAGCGGGCGCATCCCCCCCGGGATACCACCGGCGACCGCACAGCGGATCCACCGAGCGCCTCCCTTCTCTTCCACCTACCGGACTAAGCCTCCGCACCGCGCAGAAAGAAAGAAAGAAACGAAGCTACTCCCCATGCACCACCCGGGGGACTCTCCATTCCACCGCCCGGCCCGGCCCCGCCGCCCAGCGCCGGGCACTCACGTCCTGGTGGTCCTCCACCACCCACACCGGCAGCGCCGGGTAGGCCCGCAGGCAGCCCCCGCGGGGCCGCTCCCCGCTGCCGGCCGCCGGGCCGCTCATGCCGCCGCGGCCACAGGCCGGGCGAGTTGAAGCCCGGCAGCACGGCCCAGCCTCCCTCCCTCCCTCCCTCCCCGCCGGCGGGCGGTGCTTCCGCCCGCAGCGCCCTCCCTCCGCTTTCCTCTTCCGGAGCCGGCGCGCTGCGGGCCGGGCCGGCCTCGGTGGCGGGGCGCCAGGTGGGCCCGGCTGCTTGCCGGGGGGCTGCGGGGCGGGCTTCCCTTGGGCCGCTCCGCTCGCGGTGCCGCGGTTCCCTGTGCGTTGTGAGGCGTGGTGTGTGTGTGTGTGTGTGTGTGTGTATCTGGGGCCGCGGCGGGTGCAGGTCCCCGGGGTGGGGGCGCCGGTGCTGGCGGGGGTCGGGGTGGCGGGGCCCTGGCGGCAGCGCCTCCCGCGGCTGAGGAGGCCTCTCCGTGTGGGGGAGCGGGGCCGTGCGACGGGAGGGCGGCGCGGCGGAGCCTGCCCGGCCGGGTGTCGGTCTCGTCGGCGGGTTTGTCTCCGCCGACCCTGCGGTGGCCGTTTGGCGGCCGTTACAGACCGCTGGGAGGCGGTGGTTGGAGGTGGCCTGGTGTCAGTGCCCTGTTCCTCTCGGCTGTGCGGCTGCAGGGGGAGAAGAGGTTTTTTTTTTTTTCCAGTGTTTTTGATGGTACTTTTGTGTGTGGTGGCCTCCACCAGCACAATAAACTTCCTCTTCGAGGTGATAGGAAAAGGAGAGTTTGCCCTTTGCAGTGTTTTTGAACTTCTTTAAATTTAAATGAAAATTGAATGTGACCAAAGTTTGCAGTAGAGAGAGCTTTAAAATAATTTTTTTTTTGTGTTTCTTTGCAGCTGTGATTCTGTGCTTTCTGAAGCAGTGAAATTAAAGCGGTAGAACCAGAGCCGTTCTCTGGTGTTGGGGAAGAGCTCTGCTTAGAGAGAGTTGATAAACAAGACCTTTTGTTTGAATCCTATGACACGTTAAAAAAAAAATGTGCTTTAAGTCAGGGCACTGTGGTACAGTGGCCTCTGCTTTAATTTGTTTAATATAATAAGTGTTTAGTTCAGGCTGTTTAAATAAAATGTGTATTTAAATATCAGCAAAGTATAGAACAGCTTTTTTTGTTACAAGCCTGAGCTGTTTAAGGTCATGACTGGAGAACTAAAGCGAAACTGATTTAGCATCTAATGGATTAGAACTAATAATGACAAAAGATTGCACTATTACCAGACAAAATAATGGAAATGTGCTTTCCCCCCTCCATTGTTTCTTTTTGAGAGCCTTTGCAAGGTTGGAGGGTACTGTGCAGGTACAGGCTGACTGGAAGGAACGAGTGGCTTTACCATCATGGCTGCTACCTCCTAGAAATGCAGGATTCTCACTCACTTTGGCCTTTGTCTGGTTTCTCTGGAGAGGGTATGAACACCACTGCCACCAATTCCGGTGGCTTCCTCTAAGCCCTGCGTGTGTAAGGAGAGACTTAGGGTCCTCTTGGTTCTTCCTCCTTGATGTTCGTCCTTTCCCTCATTTCTTTTCCTTTCTCCTGCTGGTTCACCAGAAGTTGTCTGCTCTGTCTCAGCAAGCTGCATCTTTAGCATCACTGGCGCTGGAATGCAGCTGAAAGCAGTGCTCTGAGTAGTGCAGGTTGGCCAGGTTGCACGGTAGCAGGTGGGAGAATATTCTGTGTGTGTACTTCAGCATCAGCAAAGCCTCAGTAAAAGGGAGGCTTTGTTTGGTTATCTGGTGATCTTTCCAATTATGTGTGTGTCTCCTTTCCTTCTCTGTCTCTCCCTTATGGAAAACAGGATTTGAGTTCTGCAACTGCTTAACTATTTTTTTTCCTCTCCCTCCATTCCAGCTAAGACACCATGAATGATTTTTTAAAATTTTATTTTAAAAGTATTTTTTCTTTTTCTCCAGTTTTTGGAACTTAACATTGTAATTAAAGAATTAATTTTAACTTTAATGAAGCATAGTGGTTTTCATTTATAAACGTTAATACAATGAATTAAATATGGGCATAGTTTTGAGCAAGACTTAAGCCTATGTGCAGCAGTGGCAATTGCTGGAAAGGTAAGAGGGCCAAGTGAGGGCTAAGCAGGCAGCTGAGGGGTTTTTTGGGCACCATTTATTTCAATGAAATTGGAGTAACAGCACAGTCTACATAACATTTTTTCTGTAACCTGTAAGATTCTCATTCCACAAAAACATACCTACCTAACTTAAAATACTTTGAAATATCTATTGAATTCAGTCCTTTACTCGATTTGGGTCTCAACTGTGAATGTAAATTGCTACTATCTCATTTAAAATTTATGTGATTTGTTGGACCAGGTAACTTGCAATGAGGTGTTAGTAAAGTCATTCTGCCTGAAGTTTAGAATCGTGTTCTAGAAAGGACTCCTCGTTATGGGACTTGGGATGACAACTGCAGTCGTTAAAATGAGTGGTTTCTTTGGTGTGGGGTATCTGAAGGCGTTATGTCAAAGTGTCTAGTGAGTAGGAGTAGAGGCGCTTGTATCCTTGGCCAGTTCTCATATCAGTCATTTGTTGAAATTAACATTGCCCTAAGTCAGAGAGCGTGGTCCAGTTTGAGTTCTGGATTAACGACAGTGGAGGGCTTTTGTGGATTAGAGGCTTAAATGAATCAAAGGGGCATAAATGACCTGTACCAGAGGTCCGAGGAGCACAAAGCTCCCAGTAAAAGACCGTGGATATCATTCACTGCTTCTGTTAAAGGAAATTGCAGAAACTAATTCCAGTGCTTCGGGAGTGGTTCCTGCAAATCCATTAAGGACATCCTACGAAAATTGTGTGACATTGGACTTTTATTTTCCTCGTTAAAGGTGAGCCATGTCTTTCCATTCCGGGCGAGGATGTCCCCGTGGTCAGGGGGGACCAGGAACAAGAACTTCAACACAGACATACCGCCCTCAGAACCTACGGCAACTTCACCCACAACAGCCCTCTGTACAATACCAGTATGACCAGCAAACTGCCCCTCCAACAACCTATTCAAACCCTCCAACCACCAGTTACATGCCCCCCAGGCCAGACTTTGTGCCCTATCCTCCTCCGGTGCCGCCTTCCACGCAAAACCCCATCAGCCAGTGTCCCATGAGGCCACCGTTTCCAAACCACCAGATGAGGCAGAGCTTCCCGGTACCCCCGTGCTTCCCTCCTGCTCCTCCGCCTGTGCCAAATCCTAGCAACACTCCCGTGCCAGGAACTCCTGCTGGGCAAAGCACCTTCCCTTACATGATGCCGCCTCCCGCAGTACCGCATCCTCCCCCCCCCACCAGTCATACCACAGCAAGTCAACTACCAGCCTGTGTACTCCGCAGGGTATTCGCAGCAATCATTCCCACCACCTACCTTCAACAGCTATCAGCACAACTCTGGCTCCTTTCAGAGCAGCGCTACCAACAGCAGTGGCGGCGGCAGCCATTTTCGGCACACGGGTCAGTATCAGGGAGAGAAGTCGCAAAGTGATCGGCGGTCTCCAGAGAGGAGCAAGCACTATGACGAGCACCGACATCGTGAACACGGTCACATCCATGGTGACAGGCATCGGTCCACTAACCATGGGGATCGTCGGGATCGAGGCCGGAGTCCGGATAGGAGGAGGCAGGAAAGCAGTCGGCACCGGACAGATTATGACAGAGGAAGAATATCACCTCATCACAGAAGTTACGAGCGCAGCAGGTAACTTGAGGTATCTTCTGCCTGCAGAGGGAAAGCTGTGATTATTGTCCCATAGTATTTGTTTGTTTCAATGTTCTTCCCCCACCCTTGTTTTTTCCTCTGGCTTGGGAGGTAGTCAGTACTCAGGTCTGATGGAAACAGCTACTGTTTTGACACCTTTCGGGTACACTGCTTCTGCCTTTTCTTTGCAAGCTTGGCAGATTTGTTGCCCTTGTCCATGGAGATAGCTGGAAGCAAAGTAGTTCTTGTTTGAAGAGTGAGCAGATTGCTCAGTAGTGCTCTACTTTCATGGGTATTTACCATTTATGCACATGTGGCATGAAAGTAGAGTAGGGCACAACTTTGTGCAAAAGACTGTGTTCAAAGTTGAGCCTTACAAATGGTTAAGTCCCAGAACTTCATATTTTGAGATTTAGGTACCGGAGTTAGGGTTCCAGATGTTACTTGAATTTGGTCTTTCTTTGAGTAAGCCCTGTATTTGTAAAGAACCAGCAACTGGGGGGGTTTATAGCCTGATAGGCGCACATATCTAATCTCTGCATTGAGGTGTTTTAGTGGAAAGCAGGTTGTGCAGTATTCTTCATCCTATGCTGTCCTTATCCTCGTGGGAGACCAGTGCAGAGGTGTGGAGGCTTCACAGGACCTCCCAATGGGTGCTTAGACTAGCCCATGTGATTCTCTTCAGGATGAAGACCTCAGCAAGCCAGCCTGTGATCTCAAGAGAGGACTGAGGTGAAAACTAGCATACTCCAGTTAAAAGAAGCAGGCAAGTTGTAGGCTATGTTGACATCTTAAGATTCAGATGGATGAGTGTGGACTGCTTCTTTTGGGATGTATCGTGAGGCTTTTGTCCCTGTGCTTCATAGACACAGCTCGCAAATTATGAGCTGACCTGATGCAGTTTGCTGCATGGTGTTTTAGAACAAACCATTGTCAGTTAAATCTTTCAGATGTTCTAGATTTGCTCTGTTGGTAGCTCTTTTTGTGTCTAATGACCTAGGTCAGAATATTCAAAAAAAGGTACTGGAAAGTTAGGTATCTAAATATTTATCAGGGCACTTGGATCACATGCTCTAATTTTAGAAGCTCTGAGCTTTCTCATATCACATGTGAAACATTAATTTACACATAGTGTCTGTGGAAACAAAGCCACTTTAATTTAGATATGCAGAGATTTAGTTGCAGAACGTTAGACAGCTGTATTCCAAAAAAACCCACCCAAACGTCACATTCAGTAAGTTTACTTTTATTTCCAAAAGAGGATTTTCCTAAAGCTGGATGCAGCTGGCATTAAGGCACTGACCTCTTCTGTATGACAAGCTTGTGGAATGTTCTGCCCTTTGTAGGTGACTCAATTATTTGCCACATAATTTCACAATTTATTGGTTAGATTTTAAAGTTCGGTTTTAAGTTTCGAAAATGTGTGTTTTCAGCAGCTTCTTCCTCAAACACTTGTGGATTACTGCTTGAGGCCAACACCTTCAAGGTCTGCTTGACAATGTGTCTGCTTGTTTTAATGAGAACTGTTTGCTGGCCTTGGTGTGTTTTTTTTGCACAGCATTCATCTCTCAAGCAAATCAAGTGGCATAGAAGATGCTCTCTCTGAAGGCTGAACTCTGTGCTTGAACAAGGCACAGACAGAAAAGGATGAACGGGTGTGGGGAAGAACAGTAGATAATTTATATGAACTTTGTGCTTTGTAAGTTTGCATTCTATTTCATGTTATACATATGGGAACATACATATATATGTTCATAAATAAACTTGACTAATTCTGTTAGCCCACCAAACCACCTGATACGCATATTTATAATTCATTGTGTATCAGCATACTCATTTACTAGGAGATTGACAGGTGCACAAATGATTGTGGACTAACAAGTTGTCAGCTGTTAGCAGAGTATGCAAACTGCCTGCGTGATCTTTGCTGCCTCATGTATTGCAATGATTTCACAGAATCATTTAGGCTGGAAAAGTCCCTCAAGATTGAGTCAAACTGTTAACCTAACACTGCACCACTAAACCATGTCCCCAAGTACCACATCTACATGTCTTTTAAATATTTTCAGGGACGGTGACTCAACCCCTTCCCTGGGTAGCCTGTTCCAGTTCCTGATAACCCTTTCAGTGAAGAAATTTCTCCTAATATCCATCCTAAACCCCTCTTGGCACAACTTGAGGCCATTTCCTCTTGTCCTGTGGCTTGTTACCTGGAAGAAGAGACCGACCCCCACCTCTCTACAGCCTCCTTTCAGGTAGTTGTAGAGAGCGATAAGGTCTCCCCTCAGCCTCCTTTTCTCCAGGCTACACAAACCCAGTTCCCTCAGCTGCTCCTCACAGGACTTGTTCTCTAGAACTTTCACCAGCTTTGTTGACCTTCTCTGGACACGCTCCAGCACCTCAATGTCTTTCTTGTAGTGAAAGGCCCAAAGCTGAACACAGTATTTCAGGGAGGGCCTCACCAGTGCCGAGTACAGGGGGACAATTACTTCCCTGGTCCTGCTGGCCACACTATTCCTGATACAGGCCAGGATGCTATTGGCCTTCTTGACTGCCTGGGCTCACTGCTGGCACATATTCAGCAGGCTGTTGACCAACAGCTCCAGGTCCTTTTCCTCCGGGCAGCTTTCCAACCACTCTTCCACAAGTCTTCAGTTAATTTAAAGCTCTTTTGCCCCAGAAGTGTGTTTGGGTGGTCAAGTTCTTTAAGTGTATGTGCAAATTCAGTCTTGTAGATGAGACGCGTAGTTTCAGCATGATGCAGATTTTCTGCGTCTATCAGTTTTTTTGGGTGTGCTTGAGGTGGCTGTGAAGAAGATGGGGCTTGCCTGAAACACTTGAGTGACTTGATCTTACAAAGCTATTGTGCACGGAATAGGTTTTCTTCCTCTTCCTTGAGGCATTAGAAGTGGTTAAGGATACAATAATCTTACACTTTGGCATTCATAACAGGAGATGAGGAAGAATGGCAACAGGTCCTGCGGTGGATTTGTAGAAGTTACCTCTGTATGGTATGAATTAACTGTCGTATTGAGCTACATGGCTGTATGACAAAGGCAGAGGAGATAGGTGACTGTCTTTTACAAATTTCTTGAAGGTCAGCATTAAGAATGTCTGGGTTTTTAGCAATGAGCACGTGTGTTATTTTTCATAACATGATCTCAGCCTGCTTCTGTGCTCCTTTCAGGTGTGGAATGTATGAAATGCCAGATTTCTCATTTAACTTATGTTTTGAACTCCACAAGGGAGCGGGAGAGGGAGAGGCATAGGCATCGTGACAGCAGAAGATCACCATCACCAGACAGATCCTACAAAAAAGATTACAAGCGAGCAGGAAGGTAAGGAAGTTTACATTTGGTCTCTTGTGTATTTGAGGCTCTCTGTGTCCACACATGTGAGTTTTTGTGTATGTATATGTGCCTGGTTTAAAACTCAGAAAAGATGAGTGTCTTTAAATTTATAACCATCTGCTTATACATGCAAATGTCAGTTATCTCAAGACTTTGTAGAGTTAGAAAAAGGATTAATCTCTGGAGAGGACTTCACTGCTGTGTCCTAAAGACTTCCTCTCATATCTGCTTCCAGTCTGTAAAGTACAAAGATAATCTAAATACAGAATGACTTTAAATAATCTTTTAGGAACTTTTTTATATTGATGTTCCTTTCCTTCTGAATCTTGGATAGTTGAAAAGTGCAACAGTATTGGCTTTGTAGGCAAAAAAAACCCCAGTTTTCCTGCATTCAGCTTTTGAAAGTGTTGCTCTTGCGATACATAAGGAATATCACAAGTTGTGTTTTTCAAAGGAGTGCCAGAGTGAGAGTAATACAAGCAGTGTGACTTCTGTGTAATCCTTCTAATAAAACCCTAATTCTTTGCTTATGCAAATGGTTTGTGGGCTATGTGTTAAAACTTCTTTATATTGTAACTTCTAGTTGTGAATGATGTGACTTTTAGTTTTTAGTGATGAGTTTCCAACTTTGTAACAAAATTAAAAGAAAGTAATCTAGAATGCAAGTAGGAATTTTAATCTAAAATAGCACATATATTTTCATTCTAATTCTTGAATAAGGTTTAAAATACAGAAGCACTTTCAATTTTAAGTTTTTATAGTAGGTCAGAACTACAAAGTGCTCTGCTCTTTACATTACAAGTTAAAAGCAGGATGAGGCAATTGGATTTTGCTGTAATTTATATGATAGAATGATGTACTTATCAGAAGCAAACTATTTGTTTTTCATTATAAAACTGTCATAGTTAAAATAATAAAGAGAATTGCTTTTGTTTACTTTGTCCCACTAAGCCGATCTCCAAGCAGAGAGAGAAAGAGACCCCGATGGGAGGAGGACAGAGAAAGGTGGTCTGAGAACCAGAGCTCCGGCAAAGAGAAGAGCTATACCACTATCAAAGACAAAGAGTCAGAGGAGAATGCATCTGAAAAAAATGAAGACGAAGATGAGGAATTACTTAAGCCAGTCTGGGTTCGCTGTACCCATTCTGAAAGCTATTATTCCAATGACCCTATGGATCAAGTGGTATGTTGTGAGAGAACTCTAAAATTACTGTACACAGTCCTCTATTGATTATTTGATTACTTGATTAATATGAACCCTTCAGCCAGGATCATGTTTTGTGTCATTTAATCCTTCTCTCCTCCTAACCACCTCAATCTTTTAACCCTGTTAAGGACTTTATTTGTTGGTATTCTTCTCTATTATCATCAGTTTCTTCTGTTTGTTTTCATTCAGATTAGTGGTACATTGAAGAGGGGTAATTTTTTGTCTTCAGGAGGGAAGGGTGTTTTTTTTCTATTATACCTGTATTTGAGCAAAGATGGTTCAAGCACCATATGTTCCCACAACCTTGGAGAAATTTTGTACAGAAGCAGGAAGTCAGGATTCTTTGTACTTGACAATAACACTTGCCAGTGGAGCAGTGATACAGGGAGGGAGTTTTCTGGTTTTTTTTTTTTGTGTTTGTGGTTGGTTGTGGGTGTTTTTTTTGAGAATGATATGGAGAGTGAATTCATGGTAATTCAAAGCAGGCAACAATGAGCTGAGTTTTGTGTTTTGCGTGTGTGATAAAATCCTTTTTAATTGCAAAATACTTTAACAGGTCTCCTGTTTCTTCTAAACTTGTTAAAAATCAGGGCTGAGCTGTACTAAATATACTTAGCCGTAGTCCTGCTTCATTAGGCCAAAGGTTTGATGAAAATGCATCAGCAAATTAAGTCATTTCTCTACTAATTCACCTGGTGGAGCAATGTAATGATACGCTAAAGCCTTAACAAGTATTTCCATGTTTCGTTGAACTACACTGTCTTTTCCCCCTCTTCCTTTTCATCAAGAAACGCTGGCACATTTTGTTCATGTGCTATTTCAACAGTGTCTTTTTTTGTTGTTGTTGTTGTGGTTTTAATTAACAGGGGGACTCTACTGTGGTAGGAACAAGCAAGCTCCGAGATCTGTATGAAAAGTTTGATGACGAGTTAGGAAAGCGACAGGCAAAGGCCAAAGCATCCAGGCCACCGTGGGAACCACCAAAGACCAAGCTGGATGAAGATTTAGGTAGGCAGAAATTATGGCAAAGCTTTGAAATGGAATAATTTGTAGTTAACCTGGTATTGGCAGTTGTGTATATTTAATGATGTTGGTAGGATAATCTGTGTTTTTTAAATCCTTTCTATTGCATATTCATGGAAGTTTTACTGTTGCTTTTGACTGAAGTAGAGCTAGATTCTTTACTCAGAAAGCCTAAGGGAAAATGGAGAGTATCCAGCACTGCCTTGTGCTAAAGTCTGTTCCATGGCATGAAAGCATCCTAAGCATGATCAGATAGGCCAAAGCATGGTGCACAAGAGGCTTTGAGGAGCTCCTGGTCTTGTATTTCTAAAAAGGAAGCAAGAGTAGTGGTGATAAAATCATATGGCTGCTTGTTATGGCACTGAGTTCATCTTTCTTCTGGATTGTATTTTGGTTGTGCAACTCTGCTTACTATAATCTTATGCAGAAGTATCAGTTTTCAAACAGTTTATCTGCATTGTCATCCACCACCCATGTGGATCTTCTTGCAGTGAAATAAGTCTGCTAGCTGTATCAGTTATTGGGGAAATACTGGTTGAGTTAGCAGGGCATACTTTTTGACAGCAATTTGTCTGCTCAGAAGTCAGAGAAAGCTATTTTTCTTGTTTTGTGAGAACTGTTAGCTGTTCTTTTTATAATTCCAGCACTAGTGTGTTTCATAGTGTGTTTTTCAGTCAGTTCCATTAGCTTGAGAAATTCTTAGGTATATCACATTAATTTAGGTAGCCTTTTGGGCGTGCTTTTTAACTGATGTTTCATGTTTGTCTGTTGAGCTGCTTTCAGACTCTTGTATCTGAGCTTGGTAACTCTTTAAAAATCACATATAAAAAATTCTGAAGTTGAAATACAGGTATATAATGACATGGTTAGTTACATGCCGGCAGTATAAAAGATACAATAAAGATGAAAGAAACAGTAAATGCAGATTAAATGAATTCACAGTGAATTCACTTTTGTAAGGGAAACACCTTCCTACTGTCATTTTGAACAGCAGATTTGCATATATTTAAACTCACTCAAGAATCATTAGCAAAATTAACTGTTGGGTTTTTCAGGAGGTATATTTTCATGTGGATGAAGCGAGGACAAAACTGCTACGTTCAGTATACCTTTGTAAAGCCTTCACTTCCTCAGATCTCTGCAGAAAGAGTTCCTTTGCTGCTCCAGGCTAAAATATGATAGGGCCAAGAGCAACTTCTCTGTGTTTCTTTTTCTGCTCTTTCTGGAGGACCTGAAGGCTTTGCATCTGCACTGGTCCCCTGGGCTGACTCGCTGTCTGTGACAGCTTCTCCTACAGCCATGCTTCCGTAGCATCTAATAGTTTGTCTTATTTTGTACTTAAGTAAGTGCTGTCTCTGTTCTGCCTTGTGTTAGCAATAATTGCGTATTGCAGTGAGATAGCAATGCACTTCAAGAGCAATTTTAGATCGCAAAAGGCTGATTTCAATATGTGAAACCGAAAGTTTTGCAATGGTCTTTTGGAGCTCCAGCTTACTCTTGTCGATCCCACACTCATTTCGCACCTAAAATTAGACTTACACTACCAATTAATGTTTGTCAGAGAACCTCTAAAACTCAAGTGTTTGTGAATATTTGTAGGAACATAGATGTATGCACATTTAGACAAAACTTGATTTCAATTAAGCAAATGGGACCAATGTAAACCGTATGTCCCAAGGATGTATTTTAATAACACAGTATGCTGAATTGTGGACTGTATAAAAATACAACTCGATTTAAAAAAAAAAAAAAAGGAAGCATATTTTACTAGTAATATTCTCTCATTTCCTCTCTCTCCCTTTTTCTTTTACTAAGGACAGTCTTGTATTCAATAAATACACATATTTGAAACCATAGTTGCACAGTATTTCAAAGCTCTGGCAGCATAGTAATATGTTTTCTCTTAAGTCAAAACTTAGAAATGGAAGAAATGTTGCATCCCTGCTTCCAAGAATAATAAACCTTACTTGCATCATGATATATGTCTTGGCTATGAAGGTATTTATTTAAATTGGAGCTGAGGAGATCTGTGGAAATGAGTGACATTACATGCATAAGAAAGGGAGTCACTTGTAAGTACCACAGGAGGTTAGAGAAATGTGATATCGGGCTCTGGGTTTTTTGTGTGTTGGTGTTTTTTGTTTGTTGAGGTTTTTTTTTAATTAAGTCCAGACACTTATTAACATTACTTTGACAACACCACAAAGGAGACATTTAAGTTTAAGACCATCTTCTCTTCCTTTTTTTCTTACACATTGTTCTTCCCTCTGGTACATCAGAAAAAATATTTCTGTTAATACAAAGAAAAATGTCTTTAAAAAAAAAAAAGTAAGGAGGAAAACTCACAGAACAGGGCTTCTAAAAAAACTTACGACTGGATTCACTCAGCTAGTAGTTTCAGGTTTTCTTCTTGTCTGTGGTTTCTAATATGTGATAATGGATTTATTAGAAATAATTGATTTTGAAAAATTAGTCTAACAGTACATGTTCTACAGTAATTCTATATATATATGTCTTTTTGAAACTCTTAAATAGACAATATCCTGCTGCAGACAGGAGCGTTTTTATGTAAAATGAAGCTAGACGTATGCACTTTGCTCATAGCAAGAAGAATTAACTTTTAAACAACAGGTTCTGTTTAGCTCATGCTGGTGACCATATGTGTATTCTTTCTCTTTTCTCTTTTTTTTTTTTTTTTTTTGACTTTATGGTAATAATTGTGTTGGTTATAGGTCTATAATCTTTAATGTTAAGTAACTGAAATGGTTCTTCTGCAACTGAGCACTGGTACTCCTGGACAGCCAAACAGCAATCTGTCATGCATGCAAACAGATGCAGTTGTTGTAAGCATTTATTATCCATAGCATTTGCTGTCATTTTTTATTAAAAATGCAGTTGCTATCCCTCTTTTCACTAGTGTGAATGTCATGTATAACTTTGTGTGCCACAGTTAGCTATGTCATGTTAGAGAATGCATTGCTGTTGGAGAAGAGAGCGTGTGGAAATGTTTTTCAGCTGACTTTATTTTCCCTGTGTGAATCAGAGAGCTCCAGTGACTCGGACTGTGACTCTGAAGATGACAGCAGCTGCTCTAGCAGTTCAGATTCAGAAGTTTTTGACGTCATTGCAGAAATTAAGCGTAAAAAAGCACACCCTGATCGTCTCCACGAAGAACTGTGGTACAATGATCCAGGACAGGTACGGTGAGAGGAAGGAGTACTGTATATCTGCAAGTCATTCTGCCCTGTAGACCTAAAATTCTGCGTTGTTGTCAAACATGCTGGGTGACGTCTATTTGAAGACACAATTTTTACCACCCTTTTCCCTTTTCTCTCTCATCTTCTACTAAGCACTTCACTTTTGATTTCATGAATCCTGGGGTTTATTCAGCTGGAATCATGTCTGACAGTGTCAATAAAACCTGAATTGCTAACAGTGTACTAATGTCCTCTTAGCCCTGAGATAAAGATACACAGATGAATTCTGGGATGGAGAAAAGGCAGCAGGTTTACCTCCTTCACAAGTTTTTCACCTAAAAGCTCTCAGCTCATAATGATAAATAATGTTTTAAATATGCAGTTAATGCTCCTAATTTCTTGTCTAATGGTTTTTTTTGTAATTGCATGGAGATTATAGTTCTCATTAAACGTAATTGCTGAGCTCATGAAGTGTTGTTTTGAATGTATACATTGCACAGAAGACTAGTTTTTGTTTGCACATTTGCCATCTTCATCTTTCTTACTTAAATATTTTACAGTCTATTCTAACTCATTGTCAAATGGCACCTCAGTAAATTTATTTTCCTGGCACTTTGTGTGATGCAGGAGTTTAGCATGCAACAAATCATAATGCCAAGAGATACTGCAGTGCTTATTGCCACAGTGGTAATTCAAAGGTCTGTTGAATATTCTATTACAGACTCATATTTATGCTTCCAGTTAAAAAAAATAATAATTTGACTGAGCACAGCTAGCTGTTTTTATTTGTATGGAAAACAAAATTAGCAAACTGTTTAGATATTTAACTGAAAAAATTGTGTAGCTCTTGGGCACACTTCAAAGTAATGTTCCATGCCAGAGTATTAGCTAAATAAAAAGAAGTGGAATAACTGTTGGATGAATAGATTCAGGAATACGTAGCTTATTACTTCCCTGCTGAAAAACTTTCTTTCCCAAAAACTTTCTTGAGACTGACTCTTCATCTTTCTTGAAGGGGCTGAAATCAGATCATGGTGAGCTGTCAGTGCTGTACTACTTCTGAGTAGATTTTATTTGAAAACGTTTGAAGTTTTCCTAGGTATTTATCTGGTGTGCCAGAATGCTTTCTAACTATCATTACATAAACCAGGAATGATTGCCGTGCACCCTGGCGCATACAAGTGCACCGTCTGACACAGAACTAGATTTTTAGGATGGATCTTTCCAACCCTTCAGTCTGAGCAGTGTGTTTGTTACCTTGGATAATCTCCAGCAGCGCTGGCAGTTGCCAGAAAATAAATTGTTAAAGCCAATGCCACCACAGTGGCAAGTGTTCTTTGCTTGTTTGTGTTGCCCTGTTGGTCAGAGAAAGTTAAAGCCATTCCCTTAGCTTATGTAAAATTGTGATCTTTCAGCATCATTTTATCATAACTTCGTGACTGCTCTTCTGCATTTTTTTTCGTGAGCTGTGTCATTAGGGACAAGATAGGTATGTATCTGACTTGCTTCTCAAGTCCTGGACTTTACAGGTACCTCACATCTCCCTCAGTTTTGGTCTGTGCATTTAATGTAACAGAGGCAGTGTTAGTGCTTATTTTTGGGGGAGTGATGAACAATTTGCTATTGACTGCGTTTTTAAACTCTCTTCTGTTTTCTGGCTGTGTAAGCCAGTGGGGAAGTGTGCCTTTACCTATAAGCATGATTCAATTTCATTGAGCCTGTACTCTCCTCAAGGGTCTCAGAGTGTGGAAAAAAAAAAAAAAAGTGTGAACAAAAAGTTGTCATGTCACTCTGTTTTTAAGATTGCATGACTCAGTTCCGAAAGGACTAGAAAAGTGTCCTGCTTCTTCCATTCCTTTGCATGTATGCACCATGCCAGTCTGAAGCAATTAAACTGAGATTAACATTCAGAGAATTAACATCAAACCTGAAAAGTTGTGTCCCTCTCCTAACTGCCTGAAGACTACATTAACAGCAGTTTGGTGGGTTTTGCTTCCTGAGGTATCTTCAGGTTGTATCTGTTTGCTGGTGATACTATTTAGCTCCACCTTGGATGCTGTTTCCATTTTCAGACTGCTTATAATGGCATGGAAAGTTCTGATGTTTTTTTCTAAGTCTAAAAACAATGTTTCAGTTCTTGGGTTCAAACTTTGAAAAACTCCAGTAAAGCCTGGGGTTGGGAGCTTCATTTGTTTCTCTGGTTTGATTCTGGATTTTTTTTTTTTGTTGGATTTCTGCAATAGGCATGATGTTAAGAGCAGACAGCTTTAGGGTGTTGCAGTCATTTGATAGTCTGCATTGAACTTGATCATAAAAGTGAAAAGACAGCCACTAGCTTTATACTGTGTGCAGTGGCCCTTTTTGATATAGCTACTTGATGCAACCATACAGAATACTGAAGTGGGTATTTTTTTTTTTCCCCTTCGTCTTTTTTACTGATCTGTTCGCAAGATGCAATTGAAGTGTTCCCATTACTTCTTTAAAGTAACAAGTAAAATCTTCAAATGTTCTGCTTTGCATACTTTTGGTGATAGCCTTGCCACGTTGCAGAGGGGTTAACCAGGGATGGGATTTCAGTCAGTGAACTGTGTGGAACTGTTTGAACATGGAGATTTCAGCATGTAAATATTTGCATGTGCATGTATGGGACCTGAAACTCATTTTAGGCAGACAGTGGTCTGTTTGTATGTATAAGAAATGGAAAAGATGTATGTGATAGTAGAGTGGTATGATTCTGCTGAGAGCATTTTTCCATCTCGTGCTTCTGAAACAGTGATGAAGTTCTAATGCTATTGTGCAGTTTTCTTACATTAGTCTATACTGTTTTCAGTTTTATTGGCTTAAGAACATCCACTTAATCTAAGCATGACAGGCTTTTAGAAGCATCATCACTCCGGGCATTAAAACCAACATAGTTTTCCAAAACCATTTTTCAATAAAAACAGAATCCTATTTTGTTTTTGACAGATGAATGATGGACCTTTGTGCAAGTGCAGTGCTAAAGCACGACGAACGGGAATAAGACATGGCATTTATCCTGGTGAAGAGGTAACTAGTTCTACAAATTGCAATTATGAATACAAACCTCATGCTGTAAACTCATACTTGGATTGATTTGAGGTGTTTTTTTTTCCGTGATTTACAGGCTTAGTAAAAACTCCTGTGCAACTTTAAATCACTTAGTTGTGTAACCTCGTATTTAAAACGCAATACCTGTAATGAAATCCACCTGAAAATTATGGAAAACTTTTGCTTGTATTTGTTTAGTTCTATGGGGTTTTTGTTTGGTTTTTTTTTGTTTGTTTGTTTTTTAAAGTTTCTGAAACACGATTACATTAATAAAAAAGAACTTGTGGTCAAAGATCTACCATCTTCAAGTGGATGAGTATGGTATGAGGGCCCTCTTTGTGAAGGGGTTGCTGTAAAAGTAAATAAAATAATTTTTGCTGCTGACAGGAGCAGGAAGCTTGTCAGGACATGTTCTTGCCTTAGCACTAGAGCATGTCTGCACTGTGCACAGTGCTGTCTGCACACTGTCAAACAGTTTAAGTTCTTTATGAATACTTGATTAGAAAAAAACGACTCCATCAGCTTCCTGAAACACATTTTATCATGGTAGTGCCTTTCTTTTGAAAAACGTTGTTGAAATAGTGTTTGGGTATTTTTCCTTAGAAATACTCGTTTTTGCACAGAATGCTTTGTGATCATTATTGTTTCTGGAAAGAAAAACAGTGCTTCGACCACCTCAAGCTTTTTTATTCTAAAAAAAGTTCTTGTGAAAGAATTTGAGAATGTTAATATGTAGGTTTTACAATTTACCTTTGTAATCTTTCTTGAAGAATTTCATTTTTCAATATGACTTTTTGCATATATTTGCTGAAACATTCTTTTATTTCTCTGCAGTTAAGGATTCGTGAATGTTTCTGTGTATTATTCCATTTCAGAAAAATGGCTTTGGTCTTCCTATAAATCGTTCCAGTTCAGGATCAGTTCCTCCCCGCGTTCTGTAGTGTTTTTCTTGGAGAGAAGGAGGGAGAAAATTTTAGCAGAAGAAAACTGGTATATACAACTTGCTGCATGAAGGCAGCTGCTCCCTGGAGCAAGGCCAGCTGGGAATTTGTGGTTTTCAGAAAGTCTCCTAGGATATACTAGTTTTTACAGTGTCCTGTAGATACAACTGCCTAGCTTTAAACTGGCTGGTTTTTAACAGTCTTGTCGCACCAGCGAGAAGCTTAATTTGGGGTTGAACAGCCAGAGTAATAACCCTACTTATTGGATGGGTCTTGCAAAGTGCACAGGGCTGCGTGGTGGTGTAGCTCTCTTCCCATCACCATCAGCACAGCTTTTGTAATGCTGTTTAGAGTAGTACCCTGCTCACTGCTGTGATTTCCGTCCCCCCAACCTTTCCCCATGCAGACAGATGTGTTCTGAACAGGCTGGTGGCAGCCTCTGAACTGCAGCAAATTGGATGTAGGGCATGCGAGAAACTGGTTTTGTCTGACTGCTGAGGATTTTTAGGTCTTTAAACGGGACTGCTTCAGAACAAGCTGGAAGAAAACATGAATCCCAGGCATTTGGTGTTGCAGCAGAGTGCGCAGAGGGCTGGCTGCCTTTGGACCCTGCAGGCAGGCGTTACGACCTGGCAGACAGAGCAGGGTTAACTAGAGCTGCCTCTTGGGGATAGACTGATCCCTTCTCTTCAGGCCCCAGATTTGCCCCAAGCAGATGAGCTGATATCTGTCTATCTTGATAACAGACTTTGAGATCTTCACATGTGAGGTCCAGGTTCCTTTTTGTAAGCTATTAAAATCAGTTTCTTGAAACAAATGTATATAAAAGAAGAAATTATTTTGGTATGTAAGCAACTAACTGCTGTGTGTAAGAAAGATGGAGAGTCAAATGGAAAATGGCAAAATTACAGCAATGTTTTTCACCTTTTTTTCCTTTTGAATAGCTTTAAAAATATCTCTGAAAGTGAAAATGTAGATAAGGCCCCACTTTCCCTCTTCCCAGAATGCTTAATTATGACTACCTGCTTTTATTTAATTTTTTTTAGTGCATATTTCATGGCTATTAGAAATGCTTTATTCTCTCTTTTAATCTAAATTTGCCTTGACTCTACACATAATTCTATTTATCTCTTTCTTTAAGCCCATTAAACCATGCCGCCCCATGACCAACAATGCTGGAAGACTGTACCACTACCGAATTACTGTGTCACCTCCCACAAACTTCTTAGTAAGTACTTTATAAATAATTCTAACTAGGACTCGGGTTTTTTGGTGATGGAAGTAGTACTGCTTCTCGCTGACTCTGTGGTTGTTTTGTTTGCTTTTTTTAGACAGACAGACCTACTGTTATTGAGTATGATGACCATGAATATATCTTTGAAGGGTTCTCAATGTTTGCACACGCCCCACTAACAAACGTAAGTATGATTGGTACCTGACTGCGCTGCTTTTCCAGCATAAGCTGTTACCGGTATCTGAATGAAAAATATGTGAATACTTAATTTCTGTACACTTGAAGATTTTTTTTTTTTGTTATCTTGATATTTCAAGAACTGTTTTTTTCAAATGTTGTTGGGTTGGTTTGTTTCCTTGGTTTTATACCTATTACTAGCTACACCACCAGTGCCAAAACCCAGTATAAGAATGGTTATCAGTACAGGACTGGGATGTAAGAATACCGGAGCTCAGAGGCACTGAGAAGAAACCATTTTTTTTTTTGATGACAGGTTGCTTGCATAATATGTATGACATCACATTACTTTTGGTGGGCAGGGCAAGGGACTGCAATGTTAATGAGAAGTCAGTAAGAGAATAGAGTTCAGCCCGAGGGGTTGCGGTGTGAAGCAATCCTGCCAGGTAGCATTAACTCAGCCTTGGGGTTCAAGGCAGATTTGTCCCGAGGCTTTACATTTTCGCTTTGCAAACAAGCAAAAAGGAACAGTTTTGTTTTACTCCCATTACAAGGGTAAAAAGGCCACCTTTATCTTTATAATTTTTATGTCTACTGCATGACAGGAAGGCAGAGAGTTATGGAAATCTTTAATACACAGAGAATAAGGAAAACTCTTCTTGTCTGACATGAATAGTTAGTGAAGACATTGAGCTTACTCTTAACGTAAAGTGCATGTGTGGTTTTTCTCATTTCAAATAGGGGAAGTGATCAGCAGCAAATGATTACTTTTTTACAGAGTTGACTATAAAGCAACACTGTATTGTCAGTTCCTGTTACTAACAGGTATAAAGCGTTTTGGAAGGAGTCTTGCTGTCGTGAGATGATTTTTGGCAACATATCAGCTGCTGTTTGAGAGACATTTTGGAACCTGTTTGATAAAAGGGAGGTGGAAAAGGGTAGCAAAAATAGAAAGCTGAACACCAACGTGTTTGAACTGAATTTCTGTAATTTGAAGTCTTAGCTTTGCACACTGTTAGAAGTCTTACTACTGTTATTACTATTACTCAGTAATAATTAAGCCAGTCAGATATTAGGGAAAATGGTTAGTACAGTCGTAGGAGAAATTATAATTTTCTTAATATAACTACCAAAACAATTTTATAATGCCAACCACGTGTTCCTTTGCTATGTATTTGCTTGTTTATGTGGAACTCTAATTCATGGAGATTTTGGTCATGGTCGCTTCTCTAAAGCATTCATTTTCTATTAAATACAAAGAAAAATACCCCAGGCTACTGAGTTTCTGAATTGGAATATTCTGTCCTGGTTGAACTTATGTTAGAAAGTAAGCAAACACTCCCTGTATTTTTATTAAAAAAAAAAAAAAAAAAAAAAGTGCTGCTGATTTAAATGTGACAGCTTTTCCTCTCCTCAAATTCTAAATGGGACGTTTCACTTCCAAGGTTTTTTATTTTTGTATTCACATTTAGTATTGTATCAAATTGTAGGAAACACAATTTTTTCTTTGGTGTAGCTCCTTAGTTTATCATGCAGATATCAACGGATTTTTGTAGACTGTTGAATATTTGACAGTAAGCTGCAAGAACATGCAAGCAGAATATTGCACCTCTGTTAAGTCCATTGATTTCAGTGCAGCCCCAGCACTGTTCAGATATTTATTTGAATGCTTACTAGTGCAAAATAACCTTGGGTTGCCTCACTTTCACGGACTGTTGAATTGTTCTAAGATACTTTAATGCTTTCAGGGCCAGTGAATAGTAAAACTTCCTAAGAGCTGTATATGTGTAGGATAGAATTGTGCATTTCTGTAGTCTTTTAGCAATTCAGCGTTTTTACTTCAAAAAATCCCATTTTAAAAAAACGACACACACCTTCAGCAGTCCATGGACTTCACAAACAGAGGAACCTTTTTTCAAAAGTGAAAAAAAGGAATTAGGTGTTTATCTTACTAGTTAGTTGAGTGAACTTCTGAGAATATTGATTGGATGAAATTAATACAAACTTATAAATTTATCCTGAAGGTCTTATAGTGTGTTGCTATGACTTAAAGCCGTATTTTAAGACAGTATAGCTAACAGAATTGGCAGTGTGCTAAAAACATCTTGTCTTCAGGTCACTGTATCAATCTGACACGTTGTGTCACCAACAATAAATTCACTTCCAAATGTACAGGTGAGAGAAGATACAGGTTTACTGAGCTTTGCTTTTTCTTCTAAACAAAATTTCATCTCCAGTAGATGGCATTATTTAATCTTCTTTTGCCATCCCTCCTGTCAGCCCTGTTTTATTACAGAGGTGGAGGTTAGAACTGTTACTTTTCTTGCACATGCTTGTGTTCCTGTCTTTGCATGATCCCCCAGAACAGCTGCTTTAGCCAGTGCCCTTTTCAAGCAGACAGTAATACCTTTGCATACAAAATTGTATTAACTGTACACTTGATGCTGTGCAGTTTTTCATGCTGAATTTCTATTTTTCTTCCAGATTCCTCTATGTAAAGTAATCAGATTTAACATTGACTATACAATTCATTTTATTGAGGAGATGATGCCTGAGGTAAGAAGGATAATTAGTCAAAAAGTCAGTGGGTTATGTGTTGTTGATACGCTTAATGGATTAAACTCTTTAGAATCCCATCTCGTGAAGTCTCTAAGAGACAGGCTGTGTTCTGAACAAATGGCTGAGGAGGAACTTGCACTCACAGGTGCTAGCATAAATCCATCTACCTAGGCTATCATATATTAAAATCAAATAGTAAGAAGTGCTTATATCCATAGCTTCTTTTCATTTTAAGTTATATACAATGTATGTCAGGTACTCTTATCTGTAAGACGAGTTAGGCATTATCCTCCTTTTATGGATGACAAAAATAAGGCCTGTGGAGGTGCTGGTTTGCCAGGACCGCATAAGTAAGTGGCAGAGCTGAAACTTAATCATGAGTTTGAAGCTCTGAAGATTGCTTATCAGTACTTAATATAAGCTGTTGCCAAAACAAATTTCCGGTGGATACAAACAAAGCACATTCAGTTCATAATCTTTTTTTTTTATTACAAATTAATCCCTGGTGAAGCCAGTTTGTGAAGTAAATTGCTGCAGTGGAACAGCATGTGTAGGTACAGAAACACCCCTGGATATTAACTACAAAGATAGGATCAGTGCTTAATTTAATCCCATATATTTACATTTTTCTTTCTAGTTATCTCTCTTTTTGTTGCTCAACAGCATCTAAATATATGCAAGAGCCCTGAAATTCCTCAGCAAGATTAATGTGATCAAAGCAATTCATTTCTTGTTACTGAATCTGCTGTGTTGTCTCCAAATCTTGTTCTAAAACAACAAATGGCCACCAAACAAAATAGGGAATTTGGTGGTTTTTTGGACTTCTGGTCAATTGACTACAGCACTATTTGCAGACCGTCTTTACTAATGCATTCTTGTGAAAGAGATTGTCTTGTTGGGTTTGGACTTTATGGCCAGTATCATCCATGTACAATTTATATCAGCCTGGCCTGATGTTGTTTGTTAAGGAAGGCTTTTTAAGTTCCTTCATTTCTAAATGAGAGCTCTTTGCTTTGGAGGAACTGCTTCCCCACTTGATGAGAAGAATCTCATTCTTTATTTTTTCTCTTTTTTCTCCTCTCCTTTCCTGTTGGCTTTTGAGGTCAAAATCTTCAATTTGCATTGTACTGATATGTTGCTATGGAAATGATCATGATATCACAGAAGGTGATTTACAAACTTTTAATATGAACATGTAGGAAAAAGTGAATTATGAAGAAGATCCTTCTCAGAAATATGTCATCTGCTTAGCTTACTCAGGTGAAAGGGTTTTAGTGCATGGCGAATTGTCGCAGATTCATAATTTCTGCCTGTAGTGTTGCTTTGGTCATTGAGTAAAGAGTCTTCATTACAATGTTTTCATGACAGTGCTTTGTGAAGAGATCCCTGTGTTATGTTACAGTAGATGATTACAGATGAAACAATATTGTTTCCACAGCCCAGTGTCTAGCAGTTGGCAAATATGAAGACACTGGGTTTTTTCATTGTTTTGTTTAAATAAATGTGACTGGCATTGTTTGTATTACGGTGTTATGTAATTATAATTCCAGATTATATTTTCTTTCCCCAGAATTTTTGTGTGAGAGGTCTTGAGCTATTCTCTTCATATCTATTCAAAGATATTTTGGAGCTCTACGACTGGAATCTTAGAGGTAACTTTTGTTTAGGGAAAAAAACCATACAAAACCCCAATTAGTTGCAGCTTTTTTAAATAGGACTCTGTTTTGTTACGTTCTTTGGTTTAAAAAGACAAAAGGGGGTGGGCTGAAAAGACCAAAGTCAAATACTGGTTTATGTGAGAGGGACAAGCTTCCACTTTGTTCTTCAAGAAGATGGTATATATTAGAGTTCATTAATGTGGGCTATAGCAATTAAAATACACAAACCTGGCACTGTATTCTTGCAGATAAACTAAATTTCTTCCTAATCCAAAACTTCTTTTAATCAAACAGTAATTCTTATTGTATGTTTAATATTGTACAGTATTGTGTGCATGGTATTTTTGGAAGTCAAGGTGTCAGGTAAAATATTCTCTCTGTTTTTACAAGCTAACAAACAAGTTACTCATACACTATTTCTCTACAGTCAACTTACAAAGCAGTGTCATACAGACAGCCATAGAGGGATAGCATATCATTATAGCTCAATGTTTTTGACTTGACAAGATGAAAATATATGTTTCTGTGAAGACTGCAACAAAAGAGGGTTTCAGGGATGATCCTTCCCTTGGTCTAAACGAAAACCAAGAATATCAAAAGAATTTGGTTTCAGAATTGTAGGTGTGCTTTGGTGTCTTGACTTTGTCTATAGAGATGCACTCTGCACTTACTGCAGTTAAACAGAGGAGTGTACAAGTTTCATACATTTTGTTTAGCTTTCTTTGGTTTGATACTAATTGTATTCTGATATCAATGTTGTCTTTTGTATCACTGGTTCTTGGTGTTCTTTCTTTTTTAACACCAGGTACTTACTGGCTTTGTTTTCATTTTCATGCAAAGCTTTGGATGATGAAGTGGGAAACGAAACAAACACAAAATAGCATCATGGAAATTTCCTTGCTGTCTTTGATATTGTAAACAAAAAACACCCCACTAATTGAGAGGGACTAATAAACTAGTGCTTGTGCCTGTAAGGCTTAAGCAAATTAATTATATAAAATTTTTTTTCTGTATCACCATTTTAAATAAAACTATTGTGTTTCTGTTACATTCTTTTTATTTTTAAGTTATTATAGCTTTCTTTAAAATTGTCCATGTGAAAGCTTTCAGCAGAAGTTGTTACTCTGTTCCTTTCTGCTGTGCATTTTGTTGCTTTTTGGAATGAAACTTAAGCCCTGTCAAATGTAATCACAGTTCGTCTGTAGCAGGATTGACTTTTTTCTTCTTTTGCAAATACGTTGCTGTTCATAAATTTTTCATGTTTTTTCAAATTTAAGGTCCTTCACTTGAAGATGATTCTGTTTGCTGCCCCAGATTTCACTTCATGCCGCGATTTGTGAGATTTCTTCCAGGTAATGTTTGTATTATGTAGGTTTATGGAAATTAGATTAAAAAAACAAAAACAAAACAAACAAAAACAAACAAAAAACCAAAACAAAACAAAACCCCACCCCCCCACCCCCCCAAAAAAAACCTACAAAAGAACTTATTGCAAGTTAAAAGGTTCAGTCAGTGTAGAGATCTGGTGCTTCCATCTGAAGCTGGCAGGGCTTTCTGGCAGTATGGATGGTTTACTCAGAACTGGGATTCAGATGGGCAGGCCAAGTCTCACTTGCAGCTTTTGTCTCTGCCGTTGTGATTTTAGGCAGTGCTGGGTCATCCTTGTCCTGCCCTGCGATGGCATTTGAGGAGTACTATTACCTAATGCCACATATAAAGCTGAATTTAATGTCCCCTCTGCTCTTCAGGATACCGTGTGATTATATTAAAATTCTTGATATACAGTTTTGAGGGTCAGTGTGATTGGCACCGCTGAGCCCATGTTGTTCTGATTGTTTCTTTCTCTATTTTAATGCAAGCTTAGACCTTGCAGGAAATGCTGAAAGACACAAAAACGCCATTTCGATGCAATTCAGCCCTAGCCTGCCAGCCAAGGACAAGCTTCAGTCTGGAGCGTTACACTCATTTTGAGTGAACAGCTTACGCAGGCATTTAACACATCCTAAGATACTAGGACAGACTTTCAGTTGATATAAATGTCATGGCTCCATTGAAAATGTGTCCTGCTGAGATCCTGCCGGTGATTGCTCCAGAAGGGTTGTGAGGACAGGAGGATGCATTTCAGCTGCTGGACTGAGGGTGCAGATGAGACATGGAGCAATCCTCATCAAGAGGCCAGTGGCCTGGAGGTGCTGTCTGCTCTGGGCTTTGAAACTTAGTTGGGATATGAATTGTAGCTGTAGCTAAATGAGGTTTGGCTCGTTACTGTGGAGAGCACTGATGGCTAGATGACTGTATTTCTAATTGTTTTTCCTTCCTGGATACACAACACTGTTCAATCAGAAGCAGAGCTCTGAGGCTTGCTAGCAAACATTGATTTGGTTCTGCTGAAGCAATTTACAAAATAAGCCATCAAGCCACATGTGGCTGATTAACTTGACCTCATCACAAAATGAGAACAAGTTTGACCTGCCTGGTTTGTGTAGCTTGAGGGTGTTTTCCTGTTAGTTTGGGTTTTTTATATTCTGATTTGTTTTATTTTAGTTTAGAAGTCAGCTCTTTCTGCACTGTTGGATTGTTTACTGATAGGGAGAGATAAATCTCTATAATGTGTATTCCTGTGTGCTTCCTCTTTAAGGTTCCTTGCCTTCTAACTCTTTATAAAACTGTCTTTTTCCTGATATTTCTGCATATATAGTTGCCTCTTAGCATCTCTATGACAGATATTTTTTAATCAAGTTTGCATTCCGTATTGATTGTTTTTTGAGATATCTTTGGAGATTTTTAATTTCCAGAGAGTGGGAATCTATTTTCTTCAGGTATGTTTGCAGAACATTATTTATCTGTTTAATCAAAGAAGATATATTGGTGCAACAGATCTCCACACATCCATCAACTGTCTCTTTAAAGATCGAAATGAATTGCTGATTTCCCATCTCCTCTACTTTTCTTTCTTTTTTGTTTTTCTAACGTGGTCTAAAAATACGAGGTTTGGCATGTCAGATTTTATATGTGGATTACTTAGAGACAGGCCTTGGGATAGCTCTAAGCTTTGAGCTAATCGTACCAGGTTTACTGAGTGCCAGAGATGTATAGCATGTGGGATAGTTGCCGTATTGTATTCATTGTCATAGATTTTCATTATGATAAATATATTAAGACAGTAAGAAACTAGAAAAAACATTTGAGGTCTCAAGTACTGCATGTTCTGGCTCAGGAAAGGTCAGGTCTCTAACTAGTGTTTAGCACAGCTATCTATAGCAGCCTGTACCCTTCCAGTACACGGTCTTCAGTGAATAAGGCTCTGCTTTTTTTTTTAGCGGTTGTTGGACATGGGCTACCTCTTGGATGACAGTCTAATCTATTTGCTATCAAAGACAAAAGTCTTGTAAACTGAGTCTCCCTTTAATTTGAAGGAAAACTTTGCACCTTTAAAAATCTGCCCCTGTAGCTATTTAGAAGTATTTTCTGTTTCCAGTGAGGTTTGGGGTGTATCTTCCCCATTTGAGATTCCCTCTTGGAGTTTGAATGAGGTTAATTGTTCTAAGAGACCAAGTTACACCATTCCCTTTCTTCTTTTCTGTACCATAGTGCTGTGATCCCAGCTGAAGTAAGAGAAGCACTTGTTCCCTTGCATGTCATGTAGAGGACATCATATTACACAACGCTGCGGTTATGCAGCAGTTCTGCAAGGCTTTCCTGTGTGCCTGGGATGGCATTCCTTGTGCAGTGGCGTCATCCCCCATACTGCTCTAAGACTTTACTTCTTGTTTTTCCCCATTCCTTTTTTTTGTGTGTGTAGTGTTAGAGAGAACGTACTCGGTGGCAGGACCAGATTGCTCTTGCTCCCTGGGAAAGGGAGATCAACATTTGTGCTCTGTGGAGACGAAACTTGAAGATTCCTCCACACCTGCAAATTGTTGTTGAAGGAGGGGGTCAGAAAGATGTGTGTCAAAATTAAAGCACTGTAGTAACGTGTCTATTTTTTTACTCATATGAGCGGACATACTGAATTTGAATAGTTGGTGTCTTCTGAGTGGTGGTCTGTCAGGACCGTCTCTCACTCGTCTTTCCTGTTTGCATCTTCACATCTGTAATTGGCTACCTGGAGACAGTCAGATGTTTATTATACTGTCTTCCTTTGTTACAAGCAGCCTTTGCTGTGTGTGTTTCCTGAAGTCTCGGAAGTATTTAGCAGTTTTCATGTGCCCTTGATTCATTTAGTGACAGAAAACAGCATGAGGCTCTTTAGTCTTCATTATTGCAGGTACAGCATATAAGCACTACGGATGAATTTAAAATGCAAGGATAACTTGCTACATTCATCCAGAAGTATCCTGTAAAATTTTGAGTGTTCTTAAAAAAAGCTGCATAAATGCCTAAAGGCTTTTTAACTACCGTTGTAAAAAGAATGATAAAAGTGTGAAAAGGAAGATACAAATGGACAATGTAACTGATTGTTCTGCCTACTCATTTTAAAGTTTTTTCAGGCAAGTTAGAAACATCAGCTTTACAGTATGAGAAAACTGTTGCTCTTGCTACCATTACTGTTATTACTTCCAGTTTAGCAAAGTGTTTATGCATGTGCAGTATTCATCAATAAAACATGTGCCTTTGTATTTGTCAAGTCGCTTAAGCATTTTGCATTTTATTTTCCTCATCCAAATATTATATGTGTTCTCCATATTTTCTCTTTTGCTCATGCTTTAGGAGTGAATATCTGAAATGTGTTTTATTTATTCATTTGTGTTTTTAAGATGGAGGAAAAGAAGTACTCTCAATGCATCAGATTCTTCTCTACTTGTTACGATGCAATAAAGCTCTGGTGCCTGAAGAGGAGATTGCCAACATGCTTCAGTGGGAAGAACTGGAATGGCAGAAATATGCAGAGGAATGCAAAGGGATGATTGTTACCAGCCCTGGCATGGTAGAGAAAATAATTCTGATTTATGAACAGCCCAATGACACATGCACGTCTTGTTTCAGAGAGCCTACTACGGGCTGAATTGGAAAGGGAAAGGATGACCAGTGACAGCTGCAGATTGCTATAGGAACAGTTCATTTACCTGTTCCAACCCTGGAAAGAATTGCACCCTCTGCTGCTCTACTGAAGAGCAGATTTCCAGATGAGCACTCTTTCAATGTGCACCTTAAAAGCAATGGCTGTATTTTATGTATGTGAAACTAGTTTGCTCCTCTGCTTTCTTATTTTCTCAGACAGTCTTTATGTGCATGATATCATTCTCTTTTCCCTGACACAGGACCAGAGAATTAGTAACTATTTGCTATTTTCTTTCATCTTTCTCTTTTGACCCCCTAGCTCTATTTAAAGTGCCCTATCTAGATTCTGTTCTCCACATGGAAAAGGTGTTTTCTGCCTATGTGTTTTTTTCCACACTGTTTCTATGTTGCTTTTGCTCACACTGAGGAATTTTGTGTAAATTAATGAATGCATCCATTATTTTTCAGTGCAAGTCTTGAAACCCCTGTGGCATTATTTTTGGAACAATTAGTGTTTTAAAGCATATGTTCTCTGAACACAGCTCCTTTCAACTCCAGTGTTTATGTGAATTTAGTCCATTTTTCTGACTTTTACACTTAAGAAATGTGGGTCACAAGAACAGATGATGTCTACTGAAAGCTGCAGGGTTCTGTTTGCATGGTTTGGTCAGTATCACAAAGTGGTATCTCAGTAGTGGAGGTGTGTTTTGAACCTAATATTTTAGACTGCCACGCAGCTTTCTTAGTTGTAATACCTTTCTTTCTCTGACTTCATTTTCCTCCTTTGCTCATGGCTCAACTTCTTAGCTTCATCAGAAAAAGTGTCACTTGGTATCATGCGTAAGGAGAAATTTAGTTTGCTAACTGAAAAGCCTGTCCCCAAACTGCAGCTAAGGTGACTTCCTAAATATATTTTTCAAGTTAATATTGTATGGCAGCATTACATTTAGTAAACTACTTTATCAGCCAATCATAACTTGGACAAGATAATTTATTTTTCCCTTGATTTCATTCTGAGTGTTTTTGTTCTGGCTAAAATTTTCTAGACCAAAAGGAAAATAAGATTATCTTTGGGAACAAGTAGTACAGAATACATGTTAACTCTCACTATGGAAAATTCTACCCGAGTTGGTTAAAACTGAGTGTTAAACCAGAATCTCATAATAGAAATTGTTAGCTTTAACTGTTTAACTTAACGTTGCCTGTGGTTTCTGTGATACAAGGTACCTGCTAGTGCACGAGTCATCAGCATCTGAATGATATATGCTGAGATAACTTCAGTACTTTTGCTGAAGCTAAGTTGATTTCTGTTAGGTGAAAAGTTGCTTTTTTGTTTAGCATGAAGGAACGCATATACGCTCCTTCCTTGTGTCAGTGAATGTTAAATGTCTGTGTGCACAAGGCAGTGCAGTATGTGAGCGGTAGTGTTAATTTTGAGATTTTGTGTGATTTTTACTGACAGACTTTGCATTCTACAAGACAATGACTTTAGAGATGCGTGTGGACATCAAAATATGTAAGCACAAAAGAAATCTGCAGCACTTTGAAATGTTGTCATGTTATAATGCCATCATTAGGACATGTTTTTTCTCTCAAGAAGATTGCAATGACTTTCTTAGTTTCTTTTTTTTTTTTTCCTGTTCATTGCAACATATTCTATTGAGTATGAAGTAAGTGAAAAATAGAATATGAAAGTATTTTCTGGGCATTTTACAACATTGGAAGGTAAAACAGTTCTGTTATAGAGACAATGTGAAAATGCTTTAGAAAATGACAGCTCTTCAATTCAATTTTATCCACTTGACACAACAAAGTAAACCCACTAAATTTTATTTTGCTGCCTTCCTCTACAACATCACTTCAGGAATAATAATTCTTGTGAGCAGATCTAGGTTATATATACATATTACTTTTTTTTTAAAGTGAGGTGTGTACATGCGTGATGGAGAAGGGAAAAAAATTTGATAGGCATATAAATCCCATTCACTTACACAACTAACTAACAATAGTTCAGCTTTATTTAGAACCATTTAATTTATTCATGGTCTTTCATTAGTTCAGTGAAACTATGTGTTGGAATAGATTTAAAGGTTCACAAGTTTTAATCCTTTAATACTTCAGTCTTTCTAAAATATTGCTGCTTTTCTCACTAGTACAAATCTATGTGTTTAACATACTTTTGTGCTACATCTGCATGCAATCTCATCATGTCTTCTAGTATCAGCAAAGCCTTGATTGGTGAGGTTTGGAGTAGGAAACAAGATAATGGGCCTCTGTTCTGTTAGAATTTCTTTGGTGTTGATAAGATTTTAAAAGCAAAGTTGTGATTATTAACTGGTCTTTCACAGTACTTTTAAAAGAACACAGGGATAAAAATCTGGAAGAATAACATCTAATTTGCTTGCATTCTGTCTGCAGAATTTACACTGTATGTTTCTGTATGGTGCTGTTTGTTCATTTAACCTTCAGAAACAGCAGCAGAGAGGAAGAGAGGAAGCTAGTGTTCACCGTGCTGAAGGAAAAAAGCATAGCCCAGCTACTTCCCTCTCATAACCATCAGCGAAGGAGCAGTTGTGATTAAGTTTTAAACAAGGAGTTGTTTTGTCCTGGTTGTTACCAGGTATCTGTGAAGAGCTGTGTAACTGAGGGACAAAACGCAAAGGCAGTGGCATATAAATAACAAGAGGAGTCTGGTTTTGAGTGATCCCGAGGCCGCATGTTTCACACAGACGCTGCTGTAGGTGTACTGAGAGCTATTCTCCCCTTCACACTTTTGAGGATCAGATTACTTCTATTTAAGTGTCTAAAATATGAAACACTTGAGTAGGCAGATATTATCTGTATTTTTTTAATCTATTGATTATAATTGGTGAGTTGAGTATCATTATTGTTCCAATCATATTTTGCCACCTTGGTTCTCAGAGGAGCTGTTGTGGAGCAAGGCTGCTTTTTTGAGGGGGCGGGGATGGGAAAAGTTCCTCATTTTTAGTGTTAAGAGAGGGGAGAACCAATGAACAACTTTTGTGAAGATAAAAACTTTTCGAATTGGCTTTGTGCAAACCCCGCAAAAACAGATAGACTTAAATTCCTGGTTTAGAGAACAACATTCTGCGTGCTATAAATCCTCCCCATGTTTTTCATTAGATTTTGTTGTCCGAATCCCTTTTTGTTGGAAGTGCTGGAGAGAAGACCTTTCCTCTTCTTTTTATTTTTTTTTTTAAACCTGGCAGCATGAGCTAACTAACTTAAATTTTTTTATTTTTCTCTTTTTTTGGCTGGGGAGATGTAACTTTATGTTCAGTCATTGTGTCCAAAGGGAAGCCGATAAGCATTTTTTCCTTGGAAAATGTTTCTCTGTCTGAATGTCAAAGTTTTAAGTAAGTTTCTGTTTTTGTAGAATAGATTGGAAGTGTGGCCACCTGATGAGGCTTACTTTTATTTCTAGAATTGGCTTTGCTTATCCATGCAGAAAATGATTCCTGTGAACTGTTCTACGAAGGTGGTTTGAAGGGTGAAAGCTTTGTTCTTGACACAGTTTTTATTGTTTTGTGAAGAGAATGGTGGGAGCTGTTTCTGTAACTCTGAAACTCATCTTTGAGAAATTCACAGTGCTAAATTAGAAGTTTGGAGATGCAGGTAACTAGAAGTAATGCCCTTTTTCTGAAACCTTAGACAAGCAGAAAATATTGGCCTCATCCAGTTGATAGCAAAGTGGGGAGTAAGCAGGCACGTAACAAAGCAGCTTGCCAGGTAATGGAGAAAATGTTTACTTGGAGACAAACTGTGCGCTTTCAACTGAGTTTTTAAATATGTTAGATAAGTGATCGAGAGCTATGTAAGCAGCATGTCTTCTACAGTGATGTGCAATTACTCGTTTTCTGCATTTTTAGAGGTGAAGCAAGTCGCCTCCTTCTACACTGTCCTTTTTAACTATAAAAAGGACTTCTGTTTTGAAGTGTAAAAAGAACAAAAGTGTCCTCATTGTACAAGACTGTTCCTCATTGTACACATCAGCCTAGCAGACTTTTCTAAGAGTAGCATGACAGGTTTTTTAATGCTATTTAGTCACTGTGATTGAATGGATCTAACAATGGCTTCACTTGCATTGGGAAATCAGGAACAGAGCTAAAATTAGAGAGGTAGCCTAGTCTTAGTGAACTACTCAGGCATGTGGGAGCTTGGATGCCAGAATGCTAATCCTGCTTTTATTTCCAGTGTGAAGTTCGACCACAGAAAATTTCTTTCAGTTCTAGGAAATAACCAAACTGCAAATTTCCTGACTTGTAAAATGAAAATAAGAAGACTTCCTTTTTTCACTGAGCGCGCCAAATATTAATTATAGTATTAATGATTAGTTTTGTGTGTATTTTAATAAGCTTTGAATATTGCTACTTTGTGGTTTCTGGATAGCGCTGGCTAGAGGCAATAAATTTTTGCCAATTAGATGTATTTTGTTTTTCTCCTAGAAACCCAGCTCAGTTCGTATTGATCAACTGGACCGCGAACAGTTCAATCCTGATGTAATTACTTTCCCCATTATTGTCCACTTTGGGATACGACCTGCTCAACTCAGTTATGCCGGAGATCCTCAGTAAGATGCTTTTCCTTCCATCTTTTTTTCAGAAACTTATTACTATTATCATTTGTGGCTTAAATAGGGTTTGTTTATGTGCTTAATTGGGTCCTATATAAAGCTTAGTGCTTGTGGCATTGGACACTAGCTCTTGTAAATTAGAGAATATAAGGTGTAACATCTTTTTCTGGCTCTGCTGAATTCAGGATCTGCTGAAGTAAATGTGCATGCATGTGCAGTATGAAATTTCTCAACCTGAGAACAGTTCTTCTGAGTCAGACCGAATGTTCCCCAAGCTCCATGTTATTTCTCTGAGAGGCCAGTTGCGAGATTTGAGACAGAGAATAGTATAACAGCAAGGCAAGGGGGGGGAAGAAATACTTATCCAGGATTCCAAAAAGTCTGTAACATACGGACTTTTGAGTTAGAGGATATATTTAGATCATTTTGTTTAACAGCCCTGAATGGACCTTCCTTCTGTAAATTTCTCAAATCACTGCTTGAATCTTTTTATGCTAATGACGGGCAGAAGGTTCCAGGTAATCACTTCCCCATACTATTGTGCGTTATATGAAGAAGGACTGACTTTTGTTTCAGAGCTGCTACTTGATCATTTAACTAGATGCTCTTCAGGTTTTACATCTAATAATGAAGAATATAGGCTTCTTCTGTTTGCTTTCTTTGTGATATTTGTTTCTTGCACCCTGCTACATCCTACTTAGTTATCTCTTTCTGTGACTTGAAGGATCCAGTCTACGAACAGTTTCCTAGCTTGGAAGCTCTTGAGTCCATGCTAATTTCCTCTGTGCCTTTTATATCCTTATAGAGATTGGGGGGAATGTAGTGAAGGAATGGAGAGAGAATCAGAACTTCAGGCAAAGCAAGACATACTGTTTCACTTGATTTTGTTTAGTAGCATAAAAGTGATTGCTGGATTTCTTTCACAATTCTGTTCTTAATTTCTGACAGTTTCGGGGATCTCGTCCAGTGATTTGGAGATCTATTTTCTCAATCATGGCAGACAGTATAGACCCCATCTCTTTTGCATGTATAGTTAAGGTTGTCTTTTTCCTCATGCGTTTTCCTCCAGTGTCTTTTAAGGGCGTTGAATTTCACCTGTGGTTTTGAGACCCAGTCACTCGTATGTGCGTGTATGACAGACATATTCTTCTACAACTCCTTGCTGACAATTTTAGATTTAACATGGTAGGAAGAGGGAAGAGTGAGTGCTTATCCAGATAATAACATATTTTCTTTTGACTTTGAGCATGACTTTTAATACTCCATGTCTTTTAGTTTTCTTATCCATAAGAAAAAAAATTAGACCAAAGAATATAAGAACCACCTCTATTTTGATGCTGAGTTTCTTAATATTTGTAAAGTTCTAGTAACTTGCATTGAAAAGAATATAGAGATACGAAAATTATTTTTCCCACAGTTTTTTGTTTTAACTTCCTTTTAAATTTCCATTTGTTCTTTTTTTCCCCCAGAGCTGCTTACACAATTTAAGTGTGCTGCTTTTTATCAGGGTTACAAAGCAATTTTTGTGTAAGACCACTGTGGTGCCATAATAAATCTCAGGTTTAACTCTGAGGTGTGTGTGTGAAATAAGTAATGCCCAGAAAAGATTTTTCCTCTAGTGTGTCTTGTCTTTTTGAGGTTCTAATACAGAATTTTTGTTATTGTCATCTGTTTATTAATTCTCAAACTTAATTGCAGTAACAGAGCTTGTTCCGCCCATATACTAGTAGTAAAACATATATTGTAGATCATAGTTTCAGGTTCTTGGTTTTTGGGTTAAAACTTCTTCGTGGCATTTGTTTGTTTCCTGGTTGGTTGATTTGTTCATTAACTGATTTTTCTTCTTTGGATGGGGATTTGTCAGAAATAGATGTGTTATTCTGCAGACTGCAGAAATGCGGAGAACACAGCATAAGAAAAATCTATGGATTGACCATTTCAGATGTGTTTATAGAGTCAAAAAATATCAGCAGCTCTAGAGGTAGAGAGTATACATTCAAGAATGATGTAGGGAATAGCTATGGAAAAAAATGCCAATAAGAAAAGATCTATTTGTGTGCCTGTCAATGTGTTGGATACTGGGAAGATTATGAAATAGTAAAAGAGCTGCTACTTCGTTTACTGCTTTGCCACTAACGTGGTACTTGCCTAGTCAAACCACTTCTCTAAGATGGGGCTGAGGAGGATCTTCTTTTATAATGTAAATATATGAGAAAATAAATTACTTACGTAAATTTCTTCCCTCTGTCATCCAATTCCCTGCTTCCTATTAGAAATCTCAGTTTATCGATTTTCTTGAAAACACTCTACAGAGGTGATAGTGTTTTGAAGATTTTGAAGATAGCATTGTTTCCTAAGGACACAAGGTCCGTGTCATTATTCTCTCAGTCGCTCCTCCCATAGTAACTTCTGAACCTGTTGATCAATTGCAGCTGAACATAACGGTGGGATGTTGTCTGCAAATGGTGTAAGTTCTTACAAGTTTTGTGAAAATCCATGCTAGATCACAGAGGGACTCCCACTGAGGAAAAAGTTCTGTTATTGAAGTTCATGTGCAATTAGACACCCCAAAATATGAAAAGGGTAGACAGTTGGAGAAATCCAGAAACCTTACGCATACAGTAACCACAGAGAAAACTTGACTTGCATTTTCCATTCAGCACAAACCCATAGGGAATGAAACTTTTACTTCACTGTTCACAAATGACTTTGGGTTGCTCATGACTTGTAGAGCTTTTCCTCATGTGCTTCACTGAAATGTTTCAGCCAGTGTAAGGACAGACACTTCTTGGGAAAGGTTCCTACTGCATTTCAGTGAGTGATAGGTAAACTCTCTGGAGAAGAGGGAGTTTTCATCTGCCTGAATTGAGATGTCATGCTGCGGGCAAGTCCTTTCAGCACGTGGAGGTGGACCTTTGGAGCAGACAAGTGGGTATCAGGGAGACCTGGGTTCTGCCCTGCGCTTTGCTGTTCACCTCACACTGCACACTAATGCCTCCTTTCTCTGCTGGGTCCACCCTGTTGGAACAACTGCAGAGACACTGTGACCTCTCTTAGAAAATGCCTTGAGATTTTTTTGTGGAGCAAAAAGATGCTTGTCAACAATCTGTGCGTATATGGGTGTATTAGTAGCAGCTGGTGTGTTTATAAGGACAAGCGGTGAGAGCCTTTGGTTGTCTTGTCGGGGTTTAACCCCAGCCAGCAACTAGGACCATGCAGCTGCTCGCTCACTCTCCCCAGCTGGGATGGGGGAGAGAATCGGAAGAGTAAAAGTCAGAGAATTCATGGGTTGAGATGAAGACAGTTTATTAAGTCAAGCAAAAGCCACGCACGCAAGCAAAGCAAAATAAGGAATTCATTCCCTGCTTCCCATCGCCAGGCAGGTGTTCAGCCATCTCCAGGAAAGCAGGGCTCCATCATGCATAATGGTTACTTGGGAAGACAAACGCCATAGCTCCAAATGTCCCCACCCTTCCTTCTTCTTCCCCCAGCTTTATATACTGAGAGTGACATCACATGGTATGGAATATCCCTTTGGTCAGTTGGGGTCAGCTGTCCCAGCTGTGTCTCCTCCCAACTTCTTGTGCACCCCCAGCACACTCGCTGGCAGGGCAATATGAGGATCAGAAAAATCCTTGACTGCTTAGCAGCAACTAAAACCACCAGTGCACTATCAAAAATATTTGTCATCCCAAATTCAAAACATAGCACTATACCAGCTGCTAATAAAAATTTAACTCTGTCCCAACTGAAACTATGACATGTATCGACCAAAATATGTTTTCTGTTTTTGTCCTTTAGATATCAAAAGCTGTGGAAGAGTTACGTGAAGCTGCGTCACCTGCTGGCTAATAGTCCCAAAGTCAAACAGGCTGATAAACAGAAATTATCACAAAGAGAGGTACGCTGGGCTTTCCTGTAACTGATAATTGAGCATGGTAATTCAGGATGGAATAGAGCCGTATGATCACCCTGTTTATGGAAACAATAGAAATACTTCACAAAAGATTTTTCTTTTCAGGCTGTTAACACTGATTTTATTTTTATCTTTGCTTGTTAGTGAATGTTGGGGTTTTTTTTCCTGTTTTCAGTTGTCAAACTACTGCAAGTTTATTCCCAATTATGGAAATGATCATTATAGAACCACAACTTCTTTACAGCCATTGCCATTAATGGTTTCAAGAATTAGCATAGAGAAGGACTTTTTATTTTGAAGTGCACTTTTAACTGGCTCATAATTTTAAACATTTCTCTTCTGAGATAAAAACTACCACACTTGTGCCTGGTTTTAAACTGTAATTTATTAGGCAGTCTTAGTGACATTCGTTAAGATCTTTGAGTCAAAATCATCTGGTTGTTGTTATTTTCAGTAATCTTTAATGACAAATGGGGTATTTGTTGAATTTTTGTCTTTTCTCTCTTTTTTCCTGCGAAGTGATGAGCAATAAGCATTTACTAAGTGCAGATGCTCAACCAATAGGGAATTAAAATCAGAAAAATAAATTCATCTAAATATAGACTAAAGCAGCCAGCTCTCAGGTATCTATTTTTTTAAGATCTTGGACTGAAGTTTTGAATTTGTCTGGTGCATGTCTACCAGGCACTCTTAATTGGACAACTTATGTAAAGAATACATAGAGGAGAAATTAACTTCTTTGGTACCGAATGGAATTTAATTAAGTGGTGTTGTATTTTTATTTCTGGATTAGAAACCCTAATTATTCATAGAATTGTAGAATGTCATGAGTTGGAAAGGACCAATGAGGATCATTGAGTCCAATTCCTGAGTCTTCCTGAGTTTGCTTACTGTGTACCTTTGGTTGCAGTAGATGTTTGATACGTTTGACATTGCCACTGATTTTTATTATTACTGTGAAGCACAGTATGCTGTTGCATGAGCAAGAGTCTTAGTTGACGTTTTATTTATGTTGATATTAAATAAGTCCTTAACTTCCTTACTTGTAAATGGGAAAAAAACCCAATGTTGTGACTTAACTGTGCCGCAGTTGTAAGGAAAAAAAATAATTTGTCCCTGTTTGCTACAGCTTTCTACACTCAGAGCAACTAGAAAGGAAGACCATTGTTTTATGGGCATCTTTTCATTAGGGGCTAATGGACAACTCATTTGTAAAATTGTAGTGGATTGGATGTAGGGAGGTGATTGCTTCAAAAGATAAAATGCTCCTTTGGTATTTATCGCTTCCTGTGTGGTGCGCTGATTTTTGTTTCTAGACTATTATCTAGGATAACGGGTTTCTCAAGTAGTTGTCTGCCATCAGAGAGGCGTATGGAGCTTTGTGTGAGGATAACCTATGCATTTTGACAGTGGAGGTGTCAGTAACTCAGAAGGAGCTGTGGGGCTGCACCTGACTGGTACATGGGCTTCTAAAGATTATGAATCATATATTACGAGTAACACTGGAGTGCTCCTGAGCCAGTCAGCCTGAAAGTACAGCTAGGTCTAGCAAACACTCTAGCACCCGTCTCAGAAAACACCCAATGACACAGCCTTGAAATGCAAATTTTAGGCAATGCACAAGGGGTGCAGTGCTGTAAGCATCTCTGTTCCCTCTGCTATTGGTCATTCACTACTACGAGATTGTATGATGTTGTTATTTGTGACAAGGTCATGCCTGGGGGCTTTATTCCTCTAATCTAACTTTGAGCACTTACAGCAGGTGCATAAATTGGGACCTGAAGGCTCACTTTGAAGTCAGTGGAGAAAGGAATGCATTTTTTGAAGCCATTTATCCCCCTTCACTGAATATAAAAGGAGCCAGGGCTAACTAGGCTCCTGCCTTAGGTCCCTCAGTATTGAGGTGTCTGAGGTTTGATGAATCTGCATCTGGATAGATGTGCCCCTTGGAACCACTCTCTGAGTCTCTGTAGAACAGATGACAGAGCCCGCTCCTGACCAGAGGTGCTCAGAGGCTTCAGACTGGAAGCTGGGAAGAGACAGCTTTGGGCAAGTGACCTGTAGTGAAAAGGAGAAGGAGAGGGAGGATGGGTTGCAGCTTTGAAAAGTTTCATGTTCTGAAGAAGGAAGAGCGCTGAGGGAGTCTTTACCATTAGTGCATGCTGTGTGAGGAGCTGACATACCCCAGAGGCTCTGTAGCATTGGAACCAGGAGGTCCTGATCCAGGGATGATTTATTTCAGCTGTTTTTCTTTCATTTCATTTTTACAGAAAATACTTTCTTTTAATGATTCTGTCTCTTTCATAGTTTCTAAAGACAAATAAACTGTTTACACAACACCAAACAGCCAGTGGCCAAGGCAAATCACATTATTTTTTTTTTTTCATTTTTTAATTGAAGTAATACTGGTAGATTTTATCATAATAGATTCCAGGACTAGTGAATGCTGACCCCTTACCCAGACTAGGAGCACTGACAATGTTGAAGAGGAACTATTATGAAGTAGCTTTTCTTTTACTTAGTCTGTTTTACACCTACTGAATGCTTCAAACCAGGAGTACTCATGGTGAGTACTTCAATGAAGAGGCTGTTTTGCACACAGGGGTAAAGAAGGTGCTTTCATTATAAGGACCTTAACTTTCTTACTTATGTGTCACCTTGGATGTATCGGTTGTACTGGTTTGTTCTGTGATTTGCAGTAAAAAAATCTAGTCGTCTCTGTTCTCTTCTTGATCTACCAAAATCCTCTATCTACGCTCTACTCCAGCACGTTCACCACAGTCTGCAGCTGGCTGTTACAAGATTTGGAGTAATCTTAGAAACTGCTCACCAAAAGCTAATCTTAAACGGGTATTGTGAATGCGCTTGTGTGTGCATTGGTACTGCTTTGTTGCACAAAGTTCTTCAAAGGAGTTCTGCTGTCTCCTTGTCTAGGAAGCACTGCAGAAAATTCGTCAGAAGAACACAATGAGACGTGAAGTGACTGTCGAGTTGAGTAGCCAGGGATTCTGGAAGACAGGGATACGCTCTGATGTCTGCCAGGTGACTAAACCACAGAGATCTCTGATGTATTTTCTTTCTTGATAGCTGCCATTTACCTCTTGCAAGGGTTTGCTGTGATTCTGGGCTGAAGAACCAAGTGGAAATGAATGCCTTTGCCTCAGTAAGATCTGTTGATTTTGGGAACTGTTCTACTGTCCTGTCCGCACCCTCCACACACAAAAAACGTTATTTTAAATTTTTAGTTTTCCTGCCACTGGTTGATTAAACAAGGGTGGGGAGTAGGAATAGCCAGCTTGAGGCTGGAGGTTAGCTAAACGTTGAGTCAAGTGTGGAACTCCAAGCGCTTCTTCATCCATCAGTTGGGTTGGTTATAGATATTTTTATTTTAATATATTTTTCTATTTAGATTTTTTTTAAAAAACAATTTTACAGTGAAGCACGAAGAAATCTCTTTTTTACTTGAAAGAAAAGAAAGAAAAAAAAACCCCACCGCAATTAACTTCTAGATTAAAACAGGTGACCCTCAGTAGGAAGATATCTTTCAGATACTGTTTTATACGCATGACATCTCCAAGGTACAGATCTCTGCCAAATTCTATTTTGAAGCAGTTGACAGCCACCAGCTTTGTGACATGATTAGAAAAGTACAATTTTTATATAATATTGTATTAGTAAAATTCAAGTAGTTAGCTGGATAAATATACTGGAGGTATACTTGCATCATTTTTGTTTAGCTGTTGTTTTGGAGATCTTATATAAGAATTAAATGCTTACAATTTAGTATTAACTTAGCAGTATGAAGTATAAACTTTGGGGGTTGCTAGGCAAAGGTATAGGTAGAAATCCTGTTATTTTCGAAATCTGGTAAGGCCAAAGGGGAAATTCTAATGGGAGAGAAATGCTAATAACTAAAATTGCTTTTCTTCTGTCAGAAACCTTTCTTGTGATTCTACTATTGCTTCTGAAGTCAAAGAAAGAATAGTGGAATAGTATCTTCTCACATAGCTGAGGAAAATTACAGCCCTTTTCTAATTTTTTGTTGTGAACTGTATCTATTTTTACAGGTTAAGTAAGCAGTGTAAATTTCTAATTTAGGAGCTTTGAAACAGTTCTGTGTTATTCATAATATCTTCTGTGATTCATCTCTTAATGTCTTCTTGGATATTCCTGTTTCGTTTTGTTGTTGAAGGACAGCAAAACACCAAAGAATGATGAAAGCAAAGCTATTTCACGTTTTTGTGCCCATCTGCAGTCGTAACATCTAAATCAGCCAGTTCTGGTATGAAGGTCCTTTGATTTGATTTCTTTGAGGGGCCAAGAGTAGGCAAACTATGTCTGTAAAATGAAAGATTACTGCTGTTGCTACATGCTTTTTCCCAGATTAGAGAAGACTGAAACTAAATACACATAAATCAACTCTGTGAGCAGAGCTAAAGTGCAGTGATTTAAAATTAATGCTTTTAAAAGCATTGCCGTTTAGAAGATTGAAACTCTTTTAAGTCACTCTGATAGCTTACAGTTGCTCTAAGTTCCATGTAGCAGTAATGACAATGTCTTTGCAGTGTCAGAAGTGAACTGCTTGGAAGGGGAGGAAAAAGTGTGAGTGAAATGTTCCAAAAATGCAAAATGGCTGTGTTCTGCCCATCTCACTTGAAGTTATCCAATAGATGAAGTGCACTACTTGGCCACTAAGTTGGGCAGCACTTGCTCCACAGCATAGCAGGTTGGGGCCATGCTGAGAAGATACCACCCCCATCATTGCCTGTACTGGTGCTCGTGTGCCCTCAGCAGCTGTGTTGAATGTTCAGGGTGAGGAGAGAAATGACGCATTTCAAAATATTTCAGCTCACCAGGTTCTTCTTAGTAGCTTCATGTCAGGAGCATCTGCCAACCTGGGGGATGGTGACACTAGCTGGGGGCACCTGGGAGAGTCCCTGCCTTGCCACATCAGCTGCAGCAAGAAAAGAACATGCAGTATTGTTTAAATCATATATTTTATTTTTATTTAAAAGAAGTTACTCAATGTTTATAACCAGATGCAAGTACCAAGGTTATGGGGTTAACTCCTGTGGCTGTATTGTTTCAGGAGACTTTTTTTTAATCACTAGTCATTCTTTAGCCTAATGCAATTTTTAAAGCAGATATTTTATATAAAGAGATAAATAAATAAAACATCAGAAACATCAAATAGCTATAATCCAATATGATGCACATTCATTTGAATCAATCAAGTGTTTAGTGCCATGAAAGCAGCACTTTGTCAATATAACTGCAAGAGTCAAATAAAAGAATTTCTGTGCGCTCCCAGGGAGATGTCAATTCCTTGTTCACTGCACCACAGCTGATAAAAATCTAAAATTTTATATTTCAGTCCTCGAACTTTGGTTCCCTAAGTATAAAGAATACTAAATCTTGCTGGAGGGGCTCTTTCTGCCTAGTGGCCTGTGCAGTGGAACATACAGGCAGGGAAGCACAGTTGGCCCATGAAGCAAGTCTGGGGTTTTTTTTGTAATTAATTCCTTCCATGAAGGAAGACATAGGAAGCACACCTGTACAGTTTATGTGGAGATAAGAGACGTGTTCCCCTAGCTTGTAAATTACCCTAAGAAAATTCTAAATGAGTGATGTGCAAACAAAATAAAATTTCACTTACACTTACTCAGTGTGCTTGGAGTAGTTTTGCATTTTTCTGCAATTCTTAGATCCACAGAGTCTTTTTCTTGCCGTTAACTAATTACTTCCATCATTACCTTCCAGCTCTGCATTCAGCTTTCAAGAATTTCAGTCTTTTACTTAAAGTATTGCCATTGGTTATTCTTAACTTCTCAATCTTGTAATATTCACCAGTTTGTATTTTCTGCTGTTTTTTGTTAATGACATAGTAATCCGTAACATTATTTGTTCCATAAATTATACATCATCTGCTTTGTATACTTGTTTTTCTTGCATCTCTCCACACTATACACTCATCTTCTGTAATCGTACACATTCCTCTTTCTGAAATAGGGATAGCCCTCAGATTTTTATTCCCTTAAAACACATCATTCTTTTGAGTATGTTCATGTCATGTCACTAATAGGAGTGATTAAAGGAACTGAAATTTGATATCAGTGTCACAAAAATGGTCATGTGCATTCAATTCTTCAAATACTGACATTTTTCCTGTAGCTCTCTTACTTTTCACTCTTAGGCAAGATTTTTGGTGTTGATATCATCATACTTGCTGTACTACCATACTGATAAACACTACCACTTGCTTATTTCAACCCAGATCCATCCAAAGTCAATAATATTAGTGTAGAATTCCTGCTTTAAAACACTGAAAGAGGGAGACTTGCATTGTCGCAACATACAGTTAGCTAAATTTTTATTGAAATTTTCCCTGACAGGGAAACATCATCTGTTTCCTAGATGATCAAACAGCAACCTTTCTGATACTTTTTAGCACATTAAGCCAGGAAATGCCAGACTACGGCATTTCAAAAAGCCCTTAATTCTTCCTCAGAAGGAAATGAAGCAAAGCACTAATAACTGTGCTTGAAAATCAAGTAGCTGCTGTTGTTTGGTGAAGGCTGGTTAATGCGGTATAAAGTGCTGCTTCCCTAATGTTATGAGGCAGAGGGAAATGGTCTTTCTTTGTCTTTGGTACCAACCTAAAACTGCAGGGTGTTAAAGGAGAAGGTACGAACACAGAGCATCGTATTCAGTCGTAGCTTATTGAAACTGGATGTTACTGGTGAATAGACATTTTTTTTACCTCATTCAAAATACTTCAGTAGAAGACTGGTTTTATGTATTTATTCTGGGTGGGGCCGTGTCCCCACTGTGATTGTGCAGATGGACAAATCTGATTTAATGAAATGCGCTGCCGGTGAGGGTTGGGAAACCATTATTTATTTAATTTTTGCCTCATTTAAACCAAAACAGTAAAACTCAGTGTTGTGACAAATGGAAAGTGTTTGTATACATAGCTTAGTCATCTGAGTACTCTATACACTGAAGCTGAATGCTTTTCCTTATTGCAATTGTTTTTTAGCATGCAATGATGCTTCCTGTCCTCACCCACCATGTCCGCTACCATCAGTGCCTGATGCATTTGGACAAACTGATAGGCTACACTTTTCGAGATAGGTGCTTGCTGCAGGTAAGACGGGCAAAAAATAAACTACTTGCTGGTTTGTCTTCTTAGTATTATTGAGTTTATCCGTAATCCTGCCTGCTGTACAAACTTGAGAAACGCACTGCATGGCCACAGCTTGAAAGTGCTTGATTACTTGCACTGCTGATCTTTCAAAAGTTTCAGTCATCCCAAGGGATTTCTAAACAGAGACATCTATTGTGCATGTAGGCATACACCTACCTTTGCTCCAGTGGTGGATCTGGATTTGCTTGTAATGTGTAGAAAGACAAAAATATGCTTACTGAAAAGGCTGTCAGGTACATTACTCATTATTTCCTTACAGGTTCTTTTTTTAGTTATTTGTGAAGTGTATGATGTTATTCTACAGATGAGCATACATGCCTTGATTCTTCCTTTTATAGCCTGTTGTTCCAAAAAATATAGCTTAAGTGTTGCCTTTTTATTTTGCATTTATACCTACTGCAAAGGAATTTCCAGGCTTCTGTTCAGCTATTGTTTTCTATGAGTACATGATGAAACTTTTGAATTTACAAACAAGGGCAGGAACTGGAGAGGAGAACTTGTTATTTGTTTTAAACACATCTATATCGCATGAGCAGTCATTTATGTAAGTGCATATTTGGACTTGGTCAGCTCCAGAAGTCTGACTTGTGGTATGGTGGCCCTTTTCCCCTTATGTTTCCTCTGAAGTTATTGAAAGGAAATTGAGAGTTCTGTTCAGGATCTCCCCCTGAAGTAAGCAGCCCCTCTCTCCACTGACTGGAACTGAGAATGATGAATTTTCTCTAAGTTCAAAAAAATGTAGTTTATGTATACATGTGCAGGCTTTACTCCCAAACTAAGCAGAGGCTTACAAAGAAATCTTTTTTCTCATAGCTTCTCAGTTTTCTAGAAGTTGGTTTCCAGGGCTGGTCCTACTGAAAATTACAGTAAACATTGAGCATCTTGTAGGATTTGGTTGTTCACAAGCTGCCTTTGTGTTTTTATCCTTCATATTAAAGCCATGATGGAAATCTTCAAAGTGTTGAGAGCAAACACACAAACCAAAAAGGAAATTTCAATCAAAAAGGGGGGAAAGCAGAAAATCAAGTGTCAGCATTAGTCAAATTAATGCTTAGTTATAACAAAAGTACTTTTCAATGCTTGATCCCTATGCATATTTGTTTAAAACCTACAAACTTGTTCTAGAAGAGAAGGAGCTTTTAAAAATGTCTATAGCACCAGTCACCTAGGCATAGGCAATTTTAGATGTATAATTTCGCATTGATTTTTACTTGTTTCATCATGATGTATTCTTTTTCAAGCACAGACCGGTCAAGAAAGATTGTGCTAATTTAACTATTCAGAGCAGCTGTAATATCAAGTTCAGATGGAGCAGAAGCTGAGAGTGGACAATTATTACAAACTTAATGTTAGTGAGGAATTAAAAAGGACTTGGAGAAAGTTCTTATTGTTGATTAAGTGTAATTGTACTCTCTAAAATAAACTTCTCTAAGTCTTGTGTTTGGAAAGCCACAGCCAATGTTTCAATGAACTACTGTAATGTCTTAGCTTACAGCCTGCAGCACCAGTCCTGCGAGTGTTTGAGAAGTAACTTTCTGCAGCTTGATTTTGCCAATGTATCTCTTGTCTAATATATAGGGTGTGTGTTCACATACGTTTATACATGTGCTATATTTTAGGTGTGTATGTATAAAGAATGAGAAAATGCATGAATTTGCAGGATGGAGTCATAAAAGCTGGCTGCAGTTATATTTTCTGCTGGCACTTTTGTAGTAGTGGTGTCAGCAGCAGAGAATAAGCTTTTGATAATGCTGGATGGTACAAATGTAAAGCAGAAGACAAATCCTGCCATTGCTGTTTATTTCCAGCTGAAGAGTGGCCCTGAGTAGTTGTGAGAGAAAGGGCTCTTCTGTGAATAACCATGCCAGAGATAATATACTTGGGTTTTGTTGTTTGTTTTTTTTTGGTAGGAAAGTTTTATAGATATTTAAATAACCTAAATGAAATATGTGAATGGTTGAGAAGCTCTTCTAGTTGTTCATATTTTTAATATGAATACTTATGCTGCAGTGTGAGAGAGAATATATGTTTAAATAGTCAAATGTATTGAAATCAGGTCAGCAAAGCTGGTAAGCAAAACTCTTAGGGCAAATTGACAGTTCATGCTTTTTCTCTTCTAAACGAATTTTTCTTTAAAGAAAAAAAAACTGTTGAAAGTTAATTATTTAAACTGATGATTGAGCATAAATGTTGCTTCTTTCTGACATCTGAAATAGTACATCGTACATTTAAATTGCTGGAACCAAGCTGCTAATTGCCAACATCGCTTTGTAGCCTTTCTTCAAACTAAAAAATAACAATTATTAGCTACCAGTCTAAGACATTTTTTTTCTTACATTTGCAAAAATATAACTAAGACTTTTTTTCTGTATGTGCTATATTATAGCTTGCCATGACTCATCCAAGCCATCATTTAAACTTTGGAATGAATCCAGATCATGCTAGAAATTCCTTATCCAACTGTGGGATTCGACAGCCAAAGTATGGAGATAGAAAAGTTCACCATATGCACATGAGGAAAAAAGGTATGCTGTTACACCACTACAATTTTTCTCTCACCTCACACTTAATCAGTAAAAAAAAAACATTTCATCCATTATTTTGTTGGCCATTATTTTTCTGAGAGATTCCTTCACTGGAAGATTTCAATGGTTATACACAGACATCAGTGAGATCTTTCTAAAAGAATTGATTTTGAAAATTAGTCAGCTGGTAAAGAGCTGAGAAAGAGCAAGAATAATAAATGGGAGGATGCATTTTCTTTGATTTTTGGCAAGTATTGTTTTCTTAATTTGCTGCCCAACATGGTGAGCAAACTGGACGATATTTTGTGAAAATGTGGACTCTTGGCTGCAGAATATTCCTTACCCCTTCAAAGTATATTCAACAGTAATGAAGTAATTTTTTTTTATTGTTTGTGTAATATTTGGAATATCTTTTTCATGCAAAGGTGTTTTTTTTTTTTTTTTTTGCTCTCTGAATGCTAAAATAGAATAGTATTGTAATGGGACTGCAGTCAGTTAGGCAGAGACTGTCTGTAAGGATTATAGTTGCTGTAAGTATACCCTGTAAATAATAGGATGATCTTGTATATAGCAATTACAAAGCAACATTTTGAGTAATTATTTTCTAATCCTTTTGAAATTGAATTAATTGTTGTTTATTTAATACTGCATTTTTTATATTTCTAGGGATAAACACCCTGATAAATATTATGTCCCGTTTGGGACAGGATGATCCAGCTCCTTCCAGGTAATGAAAATAATTGTTTGCAAGTAGGGAAGCTGTTGCAGATGAAGATGTTTAATAGAAACAGCCAGCTTACCGTCAGCAGCAGCTTTGGCAAATAGTTGAAATGAAAAGTCATTTTGAATTGACTTTTATATTGTGCAGATGTGCTGAACCTCCATTAACAGTGACATAGTAAATGTTTGGTCATGACTGCAGAAAACTCCTGAGGAAGGTATTAACAGATAATTCTATCATTTTTGTTTATCCTTGCAATGAGGAGGACTAAAACGCTACCTTTTTGCTTTCTGCAGAATGAAAAATAAGATTTGTTGTTATTGTTATCATTGCTATAAATTGGATTCTCCATCACATTTCCTCACAGTAGTAGTAGGCAAGGCACCTTGTTAACATGCGTGATACTGAACGTGGGCTTTGCTGATTTACTGGTCCAATTTAAAGACATATGCAAAAACAGCTGAGGACAAAAAGCTGAACCATTAGTGTTGTAAAGTAATAGTCTGTAAATGACCGCTAAAAGTTCTGTGCAAATAAATAATGTTTGAGATGTGGTTTATAGCAACAGGCACAATATTTAGCCAAAGTGAATTAACAAAGTTCATAGGGCTAATGCAAGAAACAGTTGTATGTGAAATCTCCTAAATGCATGAACTAGAAGGCAGAGTGTTTTTTAGTTAACTGGTGCTATAACTGGGCCTTTTAAGAGTCATCATTTTCGAGGAAGCTCAGGAATGGGAGAAGTTGAATTCTGAATAAATTACTGTTGCAGTGTTCCCCAAATGCTGTTTCAGCTAGACCATGTCCTTTTCTTTGACAGTTAGCCTCAAGCTTATTTCAGCCCTCTTAAGATAACGTGAGATAAGGCTAAATTGTATTAATTCTCACAAAATAACACACAAATATAAAATCCCACTTCTGAGAGACGTGTGTTTTCCATGTGTTGCTACACAGAGAGGAGAGCTGTAGTATTGCTTACTCTCTATTGTTTTACACAGCAGAGGTACTGGGATTCTTTCAGTCCATAGCAAAGGCCTGCTATTTCAGAAATCAGATGAACTATATAATTGTTGGGGGAGTGAAAATTACACTAAAAACTGAGTTTGGAGGAAACAAAACTTCCTGCGAAACAAAGGAAAATCAGGAGCAGCGATAGAAGAAAAGGAAGAGACGGGGAATATAAGGTTCCGCTAACGTAATGGCATCTTTGAATGCATCTTCTCGTACAGCTGTTTTTTTCTTTTGAGCTCAAAGGAAGTTACAGAAAACAGGGCATTTAAAGGTGCTGTGAAAAATTACTTACTCCCTTGTAGCTCTGCCGTACCACCAAAGCTGTTGTAGAGTCGTCACCCCCTGCAGGTGTTGATGTTAATTACCTACACTTCCCTAGTTGCACGCACAAGACTGAAGACAGGCAGTTTGTTTCAATCACCTGGTGCCCTCTGATGGACAAAAAAACCCAGCCTCAGTAGGCCGTTGCACAGTGCCAGTCAACGAGTTTCCTTTCTCCGTTTCTTAAGCTCTGACCGTGGCTCAGAATGAAACGTGTGAAAATTTCAAAGGTGGTGGTGCGAGTCCTGAGTTTCAAGATTCACGTAGTTGTTGTTCTGGTTTGGAAAGGATTGTAACCCGGAGCGGGTGGGGGAGGCTGCAAGAATGTCTATTGTGGCTGATTAGCAATCAACTCTGATTTGTTCTATTTTAATTGTATTGTGTAAATAACCAGCATGTGTTACTTAGCTGATAGCAAACCTTAAAATGCCTTTTTCAGGATTAACCACAACGAGCGTTTAGAATTTCTGGGAGATGCTGTGGTGGAGTTCTTAACGAGGTAAATGGGGAATTCTTTAACAGTCCTCACCTTTGTATGTTATTGTCGTACTGTTGGGCTTATTAAGTTCTGCAGTGTCTACTTTATGACTGTGTGTGTTTGCAGTCCTGCCTGATATTTAGAGCTGCACATCTGCACTCAGCTCTCTTGAAAATTCCTTCAGTGCTGATGATACAACAAGGAAGATTACAAAATGAAAAGCTAGAGTTTGTTTCATGGAGTGCAATTTTAAGGTGATTGGGGTTAGAGATTATTCAGCTACAGACAAGTTGAACTTTGTATCCTTTTTTTAAAGGAAAGATATTCTTCTTAGCATGCCATTTTGTATCCATGAGTTCTTTTTCTCTGATTGCAAGTGAAAAACATTTGTTGGTAATATTGAATGTGTTACAGGTCTTCTATTTCCAGTTATTAGGGCCATAGCTTCCATAATGTCGTATGTAAATAAAATAGTTGAGCACAAATGTAATTTATTTACAAGTAATAACAAAAATATGTGGGTCATCAAAAATTGCTGCAATTTTGGTCCGTCTTGAGTATTCTGAAATCAGTGCACAATACAGGGATATTATCAGTTACCTCCATTGGCCTCTCTTACCTGAGTACTAGAGTCAGGCAGTTTGCACAAAATAAAGATTATAATCCATTTTCAGCTGCTTTGTTTTACTGTTTTTAATAGGTGAGTAGTCTTGTTTACTGTAAAGCTTCTCTTTAAGCAAGTTTGTTAGGTGAATAACAAAACTGCCCTTATATCTCCATTCTCTACTAGCCTCTACTAGCCATTACCTACTCAGTATTCAAAGCTATTAGTCTATAAAGGTCTCCACTGCCCTTAAAACCCATGGCCTTTTCTCTCATACAACAGTACAGGCTGATAAGATGGAAGACTTGCTGATTAAAATGTCTTGTATTTTTCATTGTCATTGTTCATCAACCATCAGTTGACTTTCTGAGCTAACTTTTGTCTCAGTTCAGAAAAAGCCGAGCTACATTTCTGTTCGATAGAGCATGTAAGCACCTATTTAAGTCTGAATTTTTTGCTAACTCTCTTGACTTCAGGTCTCTGCTTTTGTGAATTATGATGCTTGATTAGATTGCCTCTGAGTATTACAGCAATTTTTGCCCTTAAATGATCTTGCATCCATCTGCACTTTTCTCCCTGTGTACTGGGTTAATAAAATATTTTGATAATTAGTGCCATCCATGGCCTTATTTGTGGGATGTTGAAAACCCTCTCTGTATGAACTTTCTGACATGGTTAGATGGTCATATATGAAGATACTCGGAATCTTTTATCCCTTACTCAGAACTTGGTTGGATCACTGAATTATTTTTTTTGTTTTGTTTCTGTTTTATGAAGTATCTTACTTGCATGATGACAAATATCATTAAAGACAGTTGAAAGCCTCAGACTTTACTCATTTTTTTTTTCTGTGGTATTAATGAATTCACACGTTTGATAAATACAAACTGTTGAGTTCTGTTCTTTGGCTCCATTAGCATCTGTTAAAGTACTGTAAGAAACTTGTAAAACATATATCCTGAGTGGTGGTCCAGCCTGAATCGGTAGTATCATCTTAAAGCACTGCGTACCTGCAGCGCCGCATTTCTTAAGGCTGACAGTTCCCTTGTGCTTTATTCCTCAGCACCCTCTAGGTGTCAACCTTGCTGAACCCACTGCTGCTGATAGATAGAAACCTTCAGATGAGGGAAATGCATGTCATTGCAGGGATTTAGAAATTAGGTGCTGCCTAGTAGAGAAATAGCACTCTTCCTCCACTGCTTCCAATGCTATCCAGTCAAATATTACTAAGCATTGTTTTAATGTTTGTTTCTTTACTTCAAGCCAGGTTGCCACCGTGGGAAGGGACCTGTGTAACCAGCCAGGGTCTGGGGGAAAGGCACGGTCCCCTAGAGGCACATGTGGTTCATCTTTAACCAAATGCTGACAGCATCTGATTTGATTTTTGTTTTGCCAGTGTCCACTTATACTACCTGTTTCCCACTCTGGAGGAAGGAGGATTAGCTACGTACCGCACTGCCATCGTACAGAACCAACACCTGGCCATGTTGGCTAAGGTACAGTTTCATACGTCTCTGTATTTGACATCCGTAGGTAGGATACTATTTGTGCATGGAGTGCTTCTTGAGGGATCATCCTGCTTTGAACATCAGTGTCTTTGCCGTGTTTTGTGTACAAGATTTGGGATACAGGAACTCTTTCCAGTTTGAAAATAGATTAAGTACGACTTAGTGTTTTCTCCAAAGCCTATTTTTAGGAAGAGCAATTTTTGCAGGCAGAAGGATAAGTTTTTAGGATGCTTATGTTGAAGGTGTGTCTATATTTACCTTAAACAAGTAATGGAGCTGTTAATAGAAATTTAGTGAAGAAAAAGAAACAAACCGGTTGTTTATAAAAGGATTTCCTGATAGAATGTGTAGGGAGAACATGGCAGCAGGTGGTAGAGAAAGTGGGGGAAAAAATCATTTCTTCTGCTCCCTAAGCTATGCAGTCATTTTCAGATTCACTGTGAACTATGAAAGAGAAATATGTTAGGAAGGCTTTTGGTGAAAAGCTCTATTGTCTCATGGGAAATATTGAGATGCCTCTGAATTGTATTTCATCTAATTCTGTGAATGACAGATCTTTTACATTTCTACATGATACGGGTGGGCGGGAATACGATATAGAAAATTGATTAAGTCTCTATTTGTAGTTAACTCGGTATTCCCTTATTCATACTTGATTTTGTTAGCCTGTTTTTTGAAAAACAGTCTGAGACTTATTGATGTTATGTATTAAGCTGTGCATGCACGCATGCGCACACACATGTCCATCCACTGTGTAGTGCTGGTAGTTTTCAAGTGCTCTTTTAATCTTCTCTGTTCACATTCACGCAGTAATTTAAACAAGCCTATCCAATCTTGAGATTTCGACAAAAACTGCATGATTTCTACTATGTCATCTTTTTGCTCAGTTCTCCGGAGAGGCATAGGGTAGGGAGTGAACACAATCTTTTTCCTTCAAAGCTTTCTTTAATGATTTACATAAGCATGAATTAATTGAAATGTTTCAAATCAGGGTTTTGTTTACAAATATGTTATTGAACTGCCTGACATTTGAATTCATGTTACTATTTTAAAACCTGCATCAAGAAAGCTCATGTATTCTTAAAGCTCTGTTAACGGCCTTTACTATTGTACATGGACAATTTTTGAAAATTTTTATTGGAACGTTTTTTAAACTATATTTATTTACATCAGATACAACTGTAAATATTAGATATCTGTACATTCCTGTTTCCCAACTTACCCTTTTCTCCACTCATATATCTTATATGATGTTCCTGGTTTCATCCCCTTTAATTATCCTCTGCAGTGTCATGTTGCATTCAGTTTACTTAATAGAATTCTCAGCTCTTCAACTGCTCTTGTGCACATGGAATGCTGTTTTAATTGAGGATCAAACGATAAATTTCTGTAGCTTCTAAGGGACATTGTAGGAGAAATTTTAAAAGTAATCTGAAATGTGTTGTGATCAAAAAATGAGAAGCAGAACACGTGCAAAAAGCAGCTGAATGCAAGCTCCAAAAATGGAGATAAGTCATTGGAGGTGGGGGAGGCACACCAACACCCAAACAACACCTGTTAACATGAACTAATGACAATAATCTGTAAGAAGTTTATTTTCAATAAAAAACAATTAACGTTCTACTTTTATGTTGACTGTAATGAGTGCTCCCTGCACCTTATAAAGTGTGGTGGAACATCGTAAGTGGTAATTCCCTGTGTTCTGCAGCAGTGAACAGGCTCTTATTCATTGAAATTCATTGAAAAGGAAGACTCCTTTTTTTCAATTGAAATGTGTCTAAATCACACACCTCAAACAACTTAGTCTCCACTTTTACCTCTTAAATATACTCCAGGAGGATGAAGTTGAAAGTTAACGAAAAATTAGTCAGAATCTGCTTACAGACAGTTGGGAAGAACCTATTCTCATACAAACTTTGCAAGATGCACAAATCTCTTCTTTAAAAATCTCAATAATGGCTTTCTGTCAAAAAGATGAATATGTAAAGAGAACCCAGTAGCTCTTGCCTGCATTTCTATAGTAGAATTATCATATATTATATAAGATATCTGACTCATTACCTGAGATTCTGACTGGCAAGCAGAACTATGGTTCAGGCAACAGATAAATATTAATGATGCGCATTTGAAAGGAAAAAGAAAGCTAGGTGGCACTGCGGATTAAAATATCAGTCTTCTGTTTGCAGTACCCCGAGGCTTTTGTCAGTCACCTGTTGACACTCTTAGAGGAAAAAGCCAAATGTTCACTGGATTGTGTCTACCAGAGTTCCCCTTCCTCACTGTTCTACTTTATCTTCTTCTTGTCGGCAAAATCTTTTTCCACAGTGTTAACACCTCCTGCAGTGTTAACTCCTCTCACTTTGAATGTCCCTTTGGCATTTCTGAAGGCAAGTGACGTGAGGGCAAACTATCAGCAAGAAACACAGCACATTGCACCATCCAGCTGGTATTGGGCTATTTTTCTGTAGCACCCTCAGCCCTCCTTTTGAACTGGTTCCTAAATCTCACTAGTAACATGTTTTGATCTGGCTTCCCTTGACAATTTGGTTTGATAATTCTTAGCTTTCCCACGCTATCACACTCCAGTTGCTTGCCTCTGATAAACAAATATGAAGTCTTCTAATTTTAGCCTATGTCTGAACTGAAACTATAGAGAAAAGCTTTAAAGTTCCCTCAAACCCAGTTGCTGCATAATAATAGTGTAATTGAACTCTAGTGACTAGAACTGGTACTCTTGCACTTCTAAAGCCATGGTTCTGACTCTTTCCACCTGTTCTGCAGAAGCTGGAACTAGATCGATTTATGCTTTACGCTCATGGTCCAGACCTTTGCAGGGAATCGGATCTCCGCCATGCGATGGCCAACTGCTTTGAAGCCCTAATAGGTAAAGCATGTGTATTTGTTTGTGCAGCTGTGTTTTAATATGTCTACATGCCATGTTGACTGTTGTGGAGGAGACATAGGTCTGTGTTGAGTAGTGTTAGTAAGGGTATGCGATAGTAAAGCTTCTTAAATCTTCATCTCTTCCCATCTCCTGCATATATGCCGCGTGTGTAACATGACGAGCATGCAGTATTACAGTGCAGACCTCATCTTCTGTATCCTGCCTCCCACGCGCTGAAGATGCACCCATTGCATACCGTTGTGGCGCAGCACTTCTGTCCATCACTGCAGAACTCCACCTCTTACGCATCACCGTGGCCTGCCACCTGCGGCTGTCTGGGCGGCGTAGTTCAGTCACCATGGCCTGGCAGGAAAAGTGCCGGCTCACTGCTTCCAGTAGTCCTTGTACAGACCTGCAGAATGTGGAGTCCCACTTCAGCCCTGAATTGTAAACTCTGCAGCTTGCTTTCTGAATGCACCAGGCACTCCCAACCAAGTCACCAGCCTGCTTCCTCTGTGCCCTGCTAACCTCCACCTGTGAATTAAACGTGATATTTGCCAAGTAAATATGTTTTGGTCTTTGTATTTTCCTTACAAACAAAAAGCATGGCGATATGCCCTGGCTGGTGTAATAAAGCTACCAAATACTGAGGATGAAGGGGGGTTGCGTCAGATTTGCCGTTGGGCACCAAGATGCTGATCAGTGAGTGACTGGCTGCACTAGTCGATAAATTTATATTGGAGAAGAAATCAGGACTGCCTGAGCACAGTTACCAAATATCAAGCAGTAAGGCGGAAATATGGTCTGTTATATCCATACAAGCTCTATTTTAAATAGCATATTTTTATAAAGCTTTACTTGTTTGAATACACAAAGCAAGCTAAATCTCACTGATTTGGCTTCATATTCATCCAAATGTACTGTACATGGTATTAACTATGGGAATGGTTTAGCCTTCATCCAGGTCTTTACATACTACACAATCTCCTAAAGCTTTTTGTCCTGCTTTGAAAAATAGATCATAGTTGGCTTAGATGTCAGCAGTTCTGTGCATTCTGCCTTGGGCCAAATTGCATTTCATCTTATCAAGAAATAAGATTTGTCTTTAACTCTATTTTGCTTTCCATGAGTGCTTTGATCTTTAATTTAAAGATAAAAAACAAACAGAAAAGGAACACTAGATGTGTATGTGTGGCTTTGTTCATATATTTCAGCTTGTCTAGCATGTAGTGATGACTATTTGGCAAGCGTTGAGATCTGCTAAGAGAGCAGGCTTGCTGTTTAACCTCCCATACAAAGTTGTTCACAATGTTAATTGAGCAATAGGATTTTGTCAGGGCCATAGCTGAAATTTGGGAGCTTGTTAAGGGACTATAAAAGTATATGTGGGGTCTGAAGCTCCTACTTGAGAACCTTTTTAAAAGTCTGGTGCTTCTTCCCTGTGATGAAAATAATAACCAGGCTGCCTAGTTGATGAAAACAATAAGCAGGCTGCCTAGGACCTGTTTGAAACACTGTTCTCTCATAATATGCCTCTGGCAAGATAGTCTTATAAACCCCCAAACTGTTCTCCAAAGAGTCCAAAGAAAGTAGTTGACCTAGCGAGGAATTAAAAGGAAAGAGGAGGGGAAAGAGACAGCAAAGCAAACAATGTTCTCCCTGTATGCGGGAACATCGACTCCCTTTCTCTGTGTTCTTCATGTAGCTGTGTATTCCCTTTGCTTTTATACAGATGTGCTTACAAGAACTAGTTTGAGGTTTTCAGGAGCCCTCCTGTAAAGAGTATCAAAAGGCAAAATGTTGATACTGAATTTATAAACTGCCTGTGCAGATACAGAGTGTATATGGTACAAACAAAAAATATAATATGCTAGCACAAGTTTTGCAGAGCTTGTTACTAAAGGGCATGTGGAGGACTAGTGAAGGCTGTATATGCAGTTTGAAAAAAAAAAAAAAAGGTACCATAATCTCCAGGAATTGAGAGATACAGAGGTGCAATTTCTAGTTCAGACAATGTATTATTGTGATATTGGGGAGACATTAAGGTTTGGAATAGCCCTGCCACATCATTTATATGCAGAATGTAATGTTGTTGAAAGTGCAAAATAAATGAAAATTATTTGCTAGATATTGAAGTGTATTTTGTGGCTTTCCCTATCTACGTGTATGGTATAGTTAGGTGATTACAGGAAACTACTTTTAGAAATAGATTGCTTCTAGCCTAATTTGTTTAAACTTTGCTCTTTGGTTGTCTCATTTTCTATTACTGATTTAACTATTTCAGATTTTTCTGTGCATTTTATGACCATTGATTTATGTTTGTGTTTAACATGCTTTAAATTTCTTTAAAAATTAGGTATTACTACAGAAAGCATGCTTTTAAAAAATAAATGTATTGGAGGTGAAGGCGGCAGAGATCTTTGACTTTCCTGTGCTTAGTAATTTTCTAAGTACTAATGCATTATTGACCTTTGACTATTTGGTCCCCTCATACAGGAGCTGTTTATCTAGAGGGGAGCCTAGAAGAAGCAAAACAATTATTTGGACGTTTACTCTTCAATGACAAGGTATTTATGTGCTTATATGATTTGATTTCCATTTTAAAAATACCTGAAGCCATGCTTTCTTGTCCATTGTTTTACTTGGGAATCACAAATGAACAGGAGTATGCCTGTTGTACTTAGTTCCTGGAAACTGAATGGCGCGTAGCATGTTTAGGGCAGCAACCTGCACTGGTTCAGGCAAAAAAATTAGGGTGTTTCCTCAGGTGTGCTGTTTGTTGTTTGGCATAGGTATGGAAGGGAAGGGCAGGTGGCCTGGGAAACCTGCAGACTACCATTCAAAGTGCTGCTCCAGCTCCAGAGATGGGTGCTGTGGTTCCTGGCGTCATGCTTTGGGGAAATGATGCGCATGTAGAGCAACTGTTCCTGCTTCATCAGTTAAATCCTCCCACCCCTAAAAGTTTTCAAAATATCTTTGAAAAAAATACAGAGGATTTCATCCAATGTTTACCCAATTGCATAATTAAAGTCTGATTTATTCTTGCATACTGTGTCTTAGATCACTGTTAGTTGGAATTGATGCCATATAATGGCTAAGGAAAGTAACCAGTACATACTGCTGGGACAATACACGTGGCAGTGGCGAGGGAATGAATTATAGAGTATTTTCCTTCTTGAAAGTCTGAGTCTGTGAAATAACAAGGCTTATTAGAAATAAAAGTGTTTTGAAGCCTATTGTAACTCAGTGTTTATTTGCTGCTTGGTGCCTGTAGTGAAGGAAGCCTATATGAAATAGAAGAAAATAAATGTGGGTTTTTTCCTTTTTTAGTCCTTGCCTTTGGTGAAGTCAAACTTGCTACTGAGGAGTACTTGCAAATAAAGTTAGTCCTAAGGCTTAAACAAATCTTTTTCTTCCTTTAACCACTTTTTATTTGGTTCAAGGATTTTTCCACCTCTTTGACACAAGCTAATTGGTAGAACTACAGGCAGTTTGAACAGCAAATACACGATTTTAAAAATTAGTTTGCTAGCACTATTGAATTTGCAATAAGCAGACTCAGCATCTGAAATAGTTCAGTATTTCAAGTAATGACATTTTATTTAGTACTGTGGAATTTGTTAAATGACTCCCTTGAGCATTAAAGGCATCTCTCAATGTTTGCAGGACCTGCGGGATGTATGGCTTAATTATCCACTACACCCACTCCAAGTAAGTGTATCCCTTTCTGTAATAAATTTCATAGCTCTTTTTTATTTTCAGGAATGCTTTTCCATAGGCTTCCATTGTAGACATCTCAAAAATTGGGCTAAAAAGTAGCCTAAGGAGTACATATATTTGCCTCTAGGTTTGGGTTTGGTTTGGTTGTTTTTTTTTTTAATAAATAATGAGTGTCTGCCTCTCTGAGGATTAATCATTCACCTTTCCTTGGCTCATGTTTGATATATAACTGTGCATATACAATAAATCTACTGAGAGGTAACATTTTGGCAGCTTCCTGTTCATCTTCTCCAAGTTGGGGCAAAAGGGTACAAAAACAATCTATGTACATATTTTGTTAACCTGAAATTGACTGAAACCTTAATAGTAGGAGGGCACATTAGTTGAATGGAATAAGAGTGTGATTCTGATTTGTGTGTGTGTGTGCACTCAATGATAGCACGGTTGTTTTGGTGATTCCAGTACCTTTAGTACCAAGTAGACACTGAAATTCTGAAGGTATCTGAAGGCTAATTTATCCTTTGTGTATTGGAGGATACAAGTTCACAAATTGTTAGTTTACAGGGCTGGAAGTTGGGAGAATGGTTTCCCAGTCCTTTTTCCGTGACTGAATTCTGAGGGAGACCTACAGCAACTCACAGAGCCTCTCTGCACTGTAGCTCCTTGTCTTCACAGCAAACACGGTAGCATTTTCCAAGTGTGCAGGGGTGCTGCAAGAATAGCTGTATATAAATTGTCATCCAGTCAGTTAGTAAGGTTTTCAGGGTCATATGAAAATCTGAGAAGTTTATTTTGTCCAAGCAAATCTCTGATGTTTTGTGCAGTCAGTTTGATTCCTTTGAAACTTTTTACGAGTACACCCTTCCAGCAGAAGGCCACTTTGAGGCCTCCATCTGAAATGCCTTGTGTATTTGTACGGATTTTGCAATGGGTACATAGACACAATCTTCAGCAAAAAATCAGTGTGCATGAAGTGTTTTTACGACCAACTGCCTGTGAGTGTAAATAGAGAAGAGTCTTAATGGGAAGATAAGCTTTTGAGATTCAGCACCTCATCTTGCGTGGTGGCACAAGCTCCCAAGAAAATTCTTCTTACTTTGGGTTTCTTTCTTTTCTCTTACTTTATTTTGTTTTAACCTTCTTATCTCTGCTTTCACAAAGAAGACTTGGACTCTGCTTAGAGATTGGAGACAGTCAGTGTATGCAGCTTATTATTTCTTGCTACTACCTTAATTTCTGTGATGAAAATTTATTTTCTTGCATGTCCCAGAAGCCATCCTAGCTCTCTGCTTGCCAGCAGGGGAAACACAGACTGCTCAGGTTGGCCTTCGGGCACAGCTAGCCTGAAAAGTGGCGTTTTAAAAATTATTAAAAGTCACCATAACAACATGACAAATGAGATGCCAATTAAAAAAAAAAAAAAAAAAACAACCCAAACAAAACACAACAAACCACCAAAGCAAAAGCTCTGGGTAAGATATACAGAACTGAAGGCCTGTAACCCTGTTACTTGGCAGTAGTCAAGTCAATAGAAATAGTGATGAAAAAAAAAAATTAGTGGTCACCTGGATGAATGTGGTCTCTTTTAGAAAGACCAGTGCAGCCTCACAAACGAATAGGAGATTTTAGAGGAGACAAAAAAGTGTGTGATGATACAGATGATAATGTCAGCTGGGTTTCCTACGAGGCTGTTGGAAAGGCAGTCACGAAAGGCTTTTTAAAATGGGTTTTAAAAAACAAAGAAAGGAAGAAAAAAAAAAAAGCAACCCTCGTGAATACCGTCAGTCCTTACAAGATTTAAAGGAATGGCTGAAACAGAGGAAATGGAGAACAGGAGTGAAATGACCCATCTTACAGGGGATGGAGATCACTGGCAGATTTCCCTAGGGATCTTTGCTGAAGTACAGGCTGTTCGCATTGAGAGCTTAGGGAAGAGGATGAGCAGTGAGGTGGCAGTTTGTTGACAATGCCAAATTATTCAGGGTAGCAGAGGCAACAGCAAGCTGAAGAATTGCAGTCTGATTGCGAAAATGCAAGAGTGACTAACTGTGGAGTCAAAAAGCACATGAAATTCTGTGTGGGTAAATATAAAGGACTGTGTGTGAGGAAGCAAAAAGCAGTCTCAGCTCCACATGCAACTGAACTGCAAAGCGACCGTTATCACTCAAGCGTGGGATTTTGGTGCCCAGGAGGTGTAATTCTATGAAAATGTCAGCTGAAAGCTCAGTAGCGTTTAAGGAAAAAGATAAATTGAATGTAATCAATTAATAGAAAAGGGACAGGCAACAAACAAAAACAGATCTGTACGCCACTTTAAAAACTGTAGCTATTCTTAACTTTTTCTTTAGGTATCCTCATTTGGATGAGTCCTCCTCTAAGGCATTGCTATACAAGAGAGATGCCCAGAGTGGCTGGACGAAATGCTTAAGCCATTTCCCAGCTCCAGAAGGCCGTTTAACAGTGTCACCACATCAAGAACATCTGACAAGAAGCTGATAAGAAAAGATACTGGCCCAAAGTGATAATTTTAATTTTCTTGTGTTATTGTGCCCTTTTGAATTTCATATACTAAGTATTTATTCTTGATTTTTGATACTGAAGGAAAGTGAGCGAAATAGGTTTGGATTTTGTCTCATCTTGACATGCTGTCAGTCTGCCACCCCTTTTCTAATAATTTTTTAATCTGTTGCCCAGTTGCAAACAATGTGATAATATTCGAAAACTCAGACACATACAATTGTACACGTTTTGTGCAAATAAGTAGCCCATGGTATCCACATGTAGAGACAAGACCATATAAACTGTGTTATAAGTGCCTCAACTGTTAAAAAAGCATACATCAGACCTCACATCTTCTTTGGGTGGTAGTTATCCAAGAAAAAAAGCCAGAGGAAACTGGGTTTTCTCAGTTCAGCTGTCCACAGAATGACTTGTTCACTGTATTCTTCGCCCTTGGTTTACAGAAGGCTTCCTTTTCTCTGAGAAGTTCTGAAACAGTGTCAGTTTCTGATTATTTACACTTCATTTTATTTACAGCTGCAGGAGTCCAATACTGACAGGCAACTCATTGAGACCTCTCCAGTTCTTCAAAAGCTTACAGAGTTTGAGGAGGCAATCGGAGTCATCTTTACTCATGTTCGGCTTCTGGCACGTGCATTCACCCTGAGAACAGTAGGCTTTAACCATCTGACTCTGTGAGTACACAGCAAGAGTCCTCGTGTAGCTCTGTTGGTCATTCTGTTAGCATCCCAGATTGCTTTGTTTGTAAACAAACTCTCCATGTTATATCTGTTCTCCAGAAGAGAATAGAGCAGTTATGTTCACAGCCCGCCTGGCTCAGTATCCCATCTCTGGCAGTAGTCGGTAGTGGATACCTTGGGAAAGACTATAGATGTTAGAGAGCCATCCCGGAGGTTATTCTGAACTTCCTGCATCATTGATATTTGCACATCACTCCTGAGACAGTAGCAAAGCATACTTGGAGGTACATTTGGGCAGAGGAAAGAAGTAAAATCATGCTCTTTGGTCCAAGTGCAGCCCTTGTGTTCTGTGGTGTGTAGAGCTGCCGGGCCCCATTTTAAAGCAAACAGTAAAGCCATACCAGTGGTTACCCAGTCCAGGATCTTGTATGGGTTTAAACCCTGATCTTTTTATTTCTTGTGAACAGACAGACCTTTTTCTCTATTGAAGTCATTGTATTCATTAGTTCACTTTCTTACAAGAATTTGCAGATAAAGACCTTATCCTGTTACAAACTTACAGCAAACTGTTCTTCTCCTTTGTTTAGTCGCAGATCTGTGATCTACTAATTGTGTTTATATGTACCTACCCTGATTTGCTTCCTCCCTGAAAAGTTGGTGTTACAACAGTAATGAACCGTTTTCATCTCACCTGGTTAATACTGGAAAATTGTCTTAAATGTGTTTGGAAATGAGTGAGGCTCACTTTCAGATCACTCTTTATTTTAATTTGTGTTTGCATGCTGGTTTTGTGTTTTCCTTCCTGAGTGCTTATTGATTTTGCTGCATTGATGTCTCATTTTTCAGAGGCCACAACCAGAGGATGGAATTCCTGGGTGACTCCATAATGCAGTTGGTAGCCACAGAGTATTTATTCATACATTTCCCCGATCATCATGAAGGGCACTTAACGGTGAGGCTGCCATCAATCATGCTGTCTGGGAGAGTAAGAGTGGGATGAAGACTAAAATTATGGGAGCAGCTAGTGAATTATTCTGCATTTGATTAATAAAAGAAGCCTCAGCAACCACTGCTCTTAATAAGGCTTTGTTAATTTTAAGTCATGAGCACTGGCAATGAATAGGAAATGGTGATTTATGAGCCCAGTGCAATAATTTTTGTTCTGTCTGTGAAATCGATCAATAATTTTAAGGATGTCAGTGATGAAATTGGGAGATAAGACTAGTTCTTGTTTAAAGATGGGTGTCTTGAACCGTTTATTTAAATAGGCACGTCACATGACTTATTTTATTCGTGACTTCTAGTCTTGAACCTGCAACCAGGCAGGGTTATGTTTCCTGATAAGAAGATTTTACCATCTATTTTAGTCTTGTTTTCCTGTTGTCTTCATTCTGGAGCTCCTGTGGTAGCTTTTCAATTTAATTTCACTACTGTTACAGTCATCTGTTGTTGATTACTGTAGCCTTTCAGCCTCTCTTACCTGGGCTCTGAAAAACCCAGTTTGGGGATCTTTCAGCAATTTACAGTACTTTAAACACAGGGTAGTAATATATGTAGTTTTTTCCCTGATTGATTCATTTAGTACTACAGCTAAACAGCTGTAGCTTTATTTGTGAGGAGGAAATTTTCTTAGGTTTACTAAATTTTTCTTAATTTTCAAGTCTTGACTAAAAAAGCAAAAGCCATACGTGTATTGGGAATATGAGTCGAGTCTCCTATTTAAAACTAGGAAGTAGTACAGTAGGTTTCTTAGCTACTCGGAGTGGTTTTCTCAAATCAGTAAAGGGGTGACGATGCTAGGTTTCTAGCAGGCAATGTGTTTTCAAGAATATGCTTCTTGGGTCTTTGGGGCTAAAGCTGTTCACAAGAAACAAAGTACATGCTCTGACTAAAAGTAATTTTAATTTTTATTCACCACTTCTTAAGTTTCATTTACATTTATATGGATTCTTCTGCACCATTCAGGAGACAGACTGTATAAAGTCTGAACTTTTGAAGTGAAAGTTAAAAGGGGAAGAGCCTTGTCATATTAGTTCTCCAGAGAAACAATAACATAAGGCAGAAATCCAAGATTGGTGGTTTGGTTTTTTTTGCTTCGTAGCTGACTTTTAAGAATGTAGGCATCAGTGTTGTTATAGTAAGATAAATCCTTCAAGAACTATTTGGCAGGAAGGATATGAAGTGTGGCTGTTAATGGGTGTAAATACTCAGAACAATGATCAGAACATCTCAATGCTGCTTAATTTAATGATTAGTGAGTTGGCAAGTAGAACAAGTTGCACAGTCCAAGGTTGTAGGGGAAAGTACAAAGTTAGAGTGGATTGGATGCTAAAAACACATTAAAATATGGAGAAGTAGGCAATGCCTGGAATAAAATTTCAACTCTGGGGATGTGCGTGCAGTGAAAAAGAAAATTGTCTTAGAATGTTTTTAAATTTGAGGACAAATGAAATGAGATGTGTGAGAAAGGAGACTGATGATGTGGGATCTAAAGAAAAACAGCAAACACTGAGCTCTTTCTCCTGTTATCCGGGAACATACTTACATTCGAAGTAATAATGGAACATCAGCTGAATGGTGTCTGTAGTGCTGAGGACAGTTTGGGGCAAGGATTGGAAGATTCCGCTTAACTGGCAATACAGTGGCTTCCCAGTGTGTAGTGATTACTTGTGGAGAGATATCTGTAAAATAACTATATTTAAGAAAAAGAAAGGAGAACATAGTCTTGTCTATGTATCTCAAGATAGCCAAGTGGTCTGCCAAAAAAAAAGGATGACATTTCATTGCCTGTTGAAGATACAGCTTCTCTAGTACTGGCTTATGCTACAGTCATGGGTAGTAGTATGCTGTGTGAAGACGGAAGAATAAAAAAAAATTGCTTTGTAATTCAAGTTAAGCTCCAATTGAGCATCCAGCACTTGTTACAGCATCTACAATGATGCAGGCTGTGTGTTGCCAGAGTGGAGACTAGCTCTAAAAAAGTTGCTGGGAAGGCACAGGTACGGTGTCTTCCCTGTATCCTTCAGGGGAATTGAGTTTCTTGCTAGATCACACTTGTAGAGGAGGCAAATTCTAATATAGAGCAAGTTGATAACTGCAGTGCTAGAAGGGTAACTGGTTTTTGTTTCCATCTCTAATTCACTATGTAGTGTGTATGTTGCTCTTTGTTTTATGATACTACTAATAATGATTACGGGTCCCATCAAAATAAATACTCTACAGGCACAACAAAAGAGATCCTTCTCCCATTACAAGAAAGATTTTTGTCACATGATGCTGCACTTCTGTCACGTAGGTTGCATATCGTACTTAGGATTTTGTTGGGGAAAGTATTGTTTATTTATCTTAAGGACATAAAAGGGAAGAATTTTGGAAAGGAACAAGTAGAGGATGAGTTGAAGCAGAGGTTAGGGAGGCAGGTAATAATCCTATCTGCAGTCTGCCTAGTTTATGAAGATCAAGTTGTGAGTATCTGCTTCATACATCATTGCCAAACAAATTATGAACATACTGTTCTTTATTTATCTGTTGTCAGAGATGAAGTATCAAGTGCAGGAAATAAATCTTGATTTTCATAAGCTCAGTTGACGTGCTGGAGCCAGGTAGCATATAACTTGGATCTAATAAGCTGAGCAAATGTGACATGGAAGACAAAGAGAGAAAAAATGTGTATGCAACTTCTCAACTCGAGATTACATGTGAACAGTGCAAAACAGAGTCATTCTTTCCCTCCCACCCCCACCTGCAATAATATCCCAAACTTCTTAAATGAATGTTGTTTCATTTAAAACAAAAACACAAACAAACAGGAAGAAAGCTCACCTTAACCAGAGGTTCAGAAAATTGTATGGAACCCTAAAATTCCAGAATACTCCTCTGAGCTGTATGGCACTGTATCTTTGGCAGACCTCTATGTTTGGTTAAGCAATCTGCCTGGAGCCAGGGTTAAGCACTTCAAGGAACTCTGTCCTGGACATTGTCATACATTGAAAATGTTAGAGCCAGACCTTTGTCAGGGATGCATCGGCAGAGCTAAGCAGCCTTCGGCAGAGCAAACAGTACGTACAGGCTGTCCAGCTATGCGTTTTCTTCCCTGGCCAAATGAATGGAGCGGTTTCCTCATCTGCTTGTTCTGAAACATTAGATTGTCTTGCTTTAATGTGCATTTGTTTTAATTACTGCCAATTTATTTCTTATTTGGTGAACACTGGGGGCTGCTCTATAGACTCCAGAATATTGTATGTTTATACTTTATGTGGAAAAATGTATGTAACTATGTATTACTTAAACTAGAAAAATGCAGATTAGCTGAAAAAATACAGGACTGATGAACAGATGGTATATGATTGCAAAGAAGCTCACAAACAAGCATTTAAATGCAAGACATCTACAGAAGTAATGTGTCCATAGAATAAATAAAATTTGGTGAGAATTGAAACAGAAGGAAAAATCAGCAGTAGAAGTAATGAGTGTGTGTGTTTATGTAAATCATTTGAGTTGTGCTGAAACAAAATGTCAATAAACTGAAAGAAGTGAGAGGCTACAAGGATAAAAGTAACTTTTTTTTCCCCCAGCTCTCCCTACCTTTTACAGTTTGGCATTGCTAAGTGTTATCATTGAGTGGAACTTCTTTCTATTGCAGCTGTTGAGAAGTTCTTTGGTGAACAACAGGACACAGGCCAAGGTGGCAGAAGAGCTGGGTATGCAAGAATTTGCCATCACTAATGACAAAACAAAAAGACCTGTAGCTCTTCGAACGAAGACTTTGGCTGATCTCTTGGAATGTGAGTTAATTTGGTTATATCAGCTTAGTACTTACGCAACTTCTTTTTCTTCAGGGCTTGCTTAAGAACGCCATTAGAAATCCCCCAATTCAGTATTAAAAATGTACGTTCAGGTTTTCAAATGAATTAAGCCTATACCTGTGAAAGCCCGAATTTTGAACACTAGCCTAGATTTTTGAACTCTGTATGAAAGCATGAAGGAGGTGTAATTGCAGATGGCTTAGAGTTGTAAGCTTAGAAATTGAGGGTCACAATGACCAGTTCAAAAGCATGTCTAGAAAGTTGAAGCTTGTGATCCGAGTTGAACTATTTAACAGCAGTTTCAATGTTTCATTAATATGTTCTTGTCACTGTTGGAAGATAAAGTACCTTCAGCAGGTGAATATTTCTGTGGTTCATTTGACTGCATTTTAGGAGGATTCAAAATGGTCATTTCACAAGAGGGAAATCTGCATGGAAATGAAATTATTTTTAGTCCATTTATGAAAATTTGTGCTACCTTCTTTACAAAGAAAGTAGAAACCGTGATAAATATTCTGCAAAGAAAGTTAATCCATACCTTGTATGTTTTGATCTATTTTGTGAGCCATTCAGACCCCTTGGCCTTTGTCAAATCCTCTAAGCAAATGGAAATAGCACACAAGCAGGAGTGATTTATATCTAAAACTTTTTTATGGTACCCAGTAGTGATTTATTTGTAAGTATTCGTGGTCTCCTGGTTAAAATGTGAGATTAGGAACTGAGTGTTGTTTCTAGCTCTTTAAATGACTGCGTGGATTTGGGTAAGTCACTTAATCTCTTGGTCAACTTTATTTTTTCCTGTGTATGCAGGATAATAACACCCTCATCAGATCACTGCTGTGAAACATAATTGAATATGGCTTTAGAGTACTCAGAGAAACTTGTTTCTGAAAGTGCAACCCATTAACTTTCTCCTTGGATGAGTAACTACTTTTTTTTTTTTCCTTCCCCCCAGCCTTTATTGCTGCCCTATACATCGATAAAGATTTGGAATATGTTCACACTTTCATGAACGTATGCTTTTTTCCACGGCTAAAGGTAAGATCAGTCAAGTTCCTTCTTTCCTGCCACTATGTTTTAACAAATTATTGCATTTGGGACTCTTACCACAATCTCTCAATCGTAAAAGCATCTTTGTGAACTTGTTACAGGAGTTTATTTTAAATCAAGATTGGAATGATCCTAAATCTCAGCTTCAGCAGTGCTGCTTGACTCTCAGGACAGAAGGAAAAGAGCCAGACATTCCTCTTTACAAGTAAGAACTGGCATCTTACAGCTATTTATCAGTCTTCCTTGCATTCGGAGGAAGATGCGATCAGTCACCCTAGGGTTTTCCCACAATTTGGTTTTATTGTAGTTATCCAAGCCCTCCAGTCTCTCTTTGTCTGAAGATGGAAAATGTTGAACCAGTGTTTTCCAAGCTTTAGGTGTTTTAAGCCATTACAAGGAAGAATTAGTAACCATTTTACCTTGTACAGTTGCAAGAGAAAACACAATTTTTGTGTTTTAATTGAGTATTTCATTGGCATCATTCTGTATTTGTTCTTCTTTTAATGTAAGGAATGGCAGTGTTTTAAACTAAATCAATGGAACAATGGCTATTTGGGTATGAAGTCAAGAATACCACCATTCTATTTTCAGTAATAGTATGAAGTTTCTCTACACTCTACATTATTATGCAAACATAATAAATGCCTTGTGTTACACATCCTGTTTGTGACTCTGTGGATTAGAAACAGAGCCTAAGCACTAAAGGGCAACACAAGTTTTGGACATTTTTGCTGTGCAGTTCAGCCCACGTATGTCCTCCTGCATAGTGATAGAAGAGGTTCAGGGTAATGAACCTCTTAGCTTGTACACCTCAGTTACATCCCATCCAGCTTCAGGTATCTATCTCCCCTCTCTCTTTCAGTTGTAAAATAGCATAATAGCTGCTTCAAAGAGGCAATAATAAAATTAAGGTTGTATATGGCATCCATATCCATTCAATTAATGTAGGAATGGGTAGAATGTTAGCCCCCAAAAGAAGAGATAAAAGCTATTAAAGTTCAAGGCTTGTGCTGTTGGGATTATTATATCAAAAAGGTATGAAGAATGAAAGTCTAAGTGCATTTGTCACGTTTACTCAAGTAAAGTTTTCAATGAAATGTAGCAGTTCAGTCAGAGTGACAAACAGTGCACTTCAGAAATGTGATCGCTTTAACACTGCAGCTGATGTTCTGCAAATCAGACTCCTCAGTGTCTCGTGTATGAGGGCTCACAGCTTTGTCTTGAGTGAGGGAGATGAATACAAAAGAAACTATTCCTGATTCTTGAAAACCCACTGAGTATCAAGTACCAAATTTTTGTTTTATTTTGCTGTGATGATAAATTGATTTTTATAGTATAGCTTAGAGCTAGTAATATGCTGTTATCTTCCTATTATCTTGTTAAATTCCTTTTCTTGGGGTTATCTGTTTCACTGCAGTCAGTACGATTGCTTTTAAATTTGGGGTGGGTTTTATTTGCTCTTGTCACAGCACAAGGAGACAGGGTGCTATAGTTAGATACTGTAAAAATTGATGTGAAATTGGTACTTCTTCCAAAAAGAAACAAGGTTGTGGACAGAACTCGAGCTGACAGTGGGGAGAGATTTGGGACAGCAGGAAGAAAAAGCAAAAGAAGCAATTCATTGCATGTCTAGGGAATTATCTTTTTTTTCCCCTGTAGATGGTTTTTGATGCATGTCCTAGACTTTAGCTAAAATGGAAAGTTTGTTTTGTAACAAACTAACTTTTCAAAGCTGATGGAAAATTTCTTTGTGCAGTGAGAATTCACAGTAGAGAGCTACCATGTCCAATGTAAAGTCCTTTTAAAACCTTGCTAACTGCACTACTCTCGGGGGATAAAATTTTAGTACACACAATCATAGAATCATAGAATGGTTTAGGTTGGAAGGGACCTTGAAGATCATCGAGTTCCAACCCCCCTGCCACAGGCAGGGATACCACAATAATCACATTGGTGTGATTATTTGCAATTGCACAGCTACGCACAATTTATATGACTTTATTACAAGTGGTTTTGCAGTGTTTAAACAGTTTGTGTTATAGCTAGAATTTTCGCTTATGGGTTAAAGTTTTAATTTTCATATGGTGCTCCTGAGTGAACTTGGAGTAAATATAAACAAGGTGCATCTTATGTAAATTCATCCTTTTTATTGTGCACCATACTGGTAATCTCTGGGTTAACGTAATTTATACAGGCATCTTTCAACCCTCGCTCCATGCTTTGTGCTAATTCTGCTAAGTGTGTTGACCAGATTGAAAGCTTGGTGATGTATGTGCCACAAACAGATTCTGGTTTTTAATACTTCATGCTTGAATAAATCATATCTTTCTTATTTCAGGACTTTGCAGACAGTGGGACCATCTCATGCCAGGACATACACGGTAGCTGTTTACTTCAAAGGGGAAAGAATAGGATGCGGTAAAGGCCCGAGGTACAGTGAGAAATTAATCACATGGTGTTAAAGTCTGAGTGTGGCAGTGTGACTAGCCATGGAGATAGACAAGTGTGTGGTTGGTCTTAGAAAAGGAAAGCGATAGAGCCTTCTTAAAGCTATTCTGAGTTTCTGCCTCAGGAGTACGTGCAAGGTTCAACGTCTGTATAGTTTTGGGTCTTAAGCTTTTTTGGTGAACTTGCCTGCAAGGTGGCTGGCAATGCTAGCCAATTTGTGGCTCTCAGACCACAAACTGCAGAACAGCTTCCAGGAAATAGTGGCTTTATCTTTGGCTTTGCTACTGGATTACTGTCCAAATTAAGCTGGCAAGTTAAGGGTGCAAGGCTCTTGGGGTTTATTCTGATGTTATTACTTCTGTGCATTTTAGAATGATTTCTAAAGTTGCAAAGACTTCAACCACGAACTCCGAAGACCCCATCTTATCTTCTGCCACCAAATCTGGTGGTGGTTATAGAAATATCATTGGTTTTATAGCATTCACACCTCTGTGATTTTGTTCCTTTTTTTCCTCTCAAGTAAAAGCAAATGTTTCAGTGAAGAATGAACTAGAATATTCTCTTAGTGTTATTGATTTAAGTTTAAAAATATTCTACGGGAGCTGTAGTGCTATTGCTCACATATTTATGGAAAGGCTGATATATCATACGCTCTGGGAATTACTAGCTACTGGTTATCCAAAGAGTTTTATTACAAAAGAGTAGCTGATGTTCTACTTTGTCAGAAACTTTAGTTTATTCTGTACAACTTAGACCTCACGTAACATGTTTTTGTTTGACTTTCACAGTATTCAGCAAGCGGAAATGGGAGCTGCTATGGACGCACTTGAAAAATGTAAGATATTTGGGCAACAAAGAAAATTATTTATAATTTACATCCTTGGTCTTTAGGGAGGTGAGGTGTGAGGTTTTGTGGGGGATAAGATTTGAACAGAATGTATGTGCTGAATGCTGCCAGCTTCTCAGCAGCAGGTTTTCCTTTTAGTACTTTCAAGACAATTTTGTAACAGGTGAAGTTAATATGATATCAACATGTATTTTTTTAAAGGGAGTTGATCAGTAACAGAGGTTGCAATTTATAGGGAACCCTGTGCAGTGAAGTCTCATTGAGATTTTCCATGCTTAAATATGCAGTGGGATAAGACTGCTTAGTCTCTGATGGTGCGGTTGTCTCATCCTCTAATTTAGGGGAGGAAAATTATTTTTCAGTTGCCAATTTAGAAAATAAAATTTGATCTCAGATTATACAGTAGACTAGGTTAAAATATAGCAGGCAGATCCCCAGCCAATGTAAGTCAATATTTGTCTGTTAAGAACAGCATATATAAGCTGAGAATCCAGTGATCTGTGTGTGCATCTCTCAAAATTATGCACAGGATAGCCAGCGTGGGAGCAGTCTTTCATTCCACTGGAGTCTCAGATACGAAAGGAATGAGTGTATGCAAACATCTTATATGAAAGAACTTTGGTCAGTTGAGTTAAAGTGCCAGGTGTGGACGTATTGTAAGCAAATAGATTACACGCATTTTGTGAAGCAGAAGTTCTCTATTCAGAAGAACATGAGGAGGTACATTTTTTTACTTGATTCAAAGGAAAGACTTGCAGTTCCTCAGATGCTAAAGGATTTTAATCTGTTATCTCTGCATCTGGAAATCCCAGGGCTTAAAAATTTCAGAAGACAATGAGTCCCTGTAATTCAGAATTTTTTTATATCCATCTGCTAGGCATATACTTCTCACCACCAGTAAATTTGACAAGTAGGAAAATGTAACTTCCCTTCTCCACTGAATATCTACAAAATGTTACCGATTTTCTTTGAGTATTTTTTCTTGTGACAGTATCACCACTCAGAACTGTGAGCTTCATCTTCTATCAGTCCAAGGACTTCACAACTCTCTTCTGACATACGTATTTGTTTGAATATCACAGACCTCTAGAGGTCTCTACTCCAACCACCCCTCAAAACAGAGCCAACTTCCAAGTTAGATCATGGTTCTCAGTGTCTTGCCAGTCCAGTTTTGACTGTCTTTAGGGATGGAGGCTCTACAGCCCCTATGGGCACCTGTTCTAGTATGTATATATTTGTGGAGCAGACTTTTTCATTTGGTGTTTGGGGTTTTTTTTTTAATGCATAAGTAGTTAGCTTCAAGTAAAAGTAATTTTCGTGTACCTGTTTATATATATGATAGCCATGATGAGTTTATTAAATGAATTTGCTTCTCAACATGTTAAATGGATTATAAACAAACAGGTTGCTACCAAGCTGTGAGTTATTCAGAGTTCTTAAAGAATCACGTTATAGGCACAGTGCTGAAAATCCGATTTTCATTTTATGGTGCACGTGAGCAACAAAATATCCCAGAACTCCATTAAACAAAGCACTAGTGTTCTTAAAAACAGCAGCAATTTAAAAACAATTTGCTTTTGATTAGATTGCTTTCTGGTTTAAAGAAATATACCCTCCTATATCTGAGTTGTAAATAACTGATGAATAAACCTTTTATTCCTGTAGTATATAATAAAAGGCACAAATTTTACCAGCCAATAAAACAAAGCAGCAAAAAGTCATTCTGCTATACCACAAACTCCTGCAGATTATGTGGCTTCTGCACCATGTTCTCTAGCTGAACAAATCTGTGCTGCCTGGGACCCAGAAAGAGGAGGAAGATGCTTGGTGTCAAGGGACTCCTCCATGAGGAGCCTCTGCTGAAATTTTCTCTTGGTAGCCAACTAGAGAGAGAGAGCAGTCCTTTTCCGAGACATCTCCCAGATTTGTTTATGTCTTTAAAGGTCAATGTAGTAACCTTTAGCGTTCATCTCCGACACAGATAGGTACCCAGTGCTGATCCCAGAGCTCTGTCTGATCCCAGCAGGATTTACTGCCAACTGCAGTCTGCCATGTACTCTGCCACCTCTTTGTTTTCTGACCAGCTGGAGGGTGCAGGTCTCTCGCACAGCAACACAGATGAATGTCAGCACCCTGGTCATGCAGAAAACGTCATATTCCGTCAGCTGTGCACTAAATTGAGGGCAATTCTGATCAATTATATAAGCTGATTTTACAGCCTCAGTTCTAACTAGTGTACCAACCAATGGACAAATGTCTGTAATCAGAAGCATCTATCCCCCTAGCTATTTCTCCATCATCTCAGCCTTGTCTAGTCTGTTTTAGCCAGTCTTCACTCATCCATGCTCTTAAGACTGTGCTAAGGCTGTATTCTGGTACATAGCCAAGCATTAACTTTTTCAGGAACATATTTTACTGCGTTCCATTTTGCTACACTATTACTTTCCCATTAGGAACCCTGCCATAATGTGGGGCATCTAGTAGATTCTGCATGGTCTAAAATAATAATAATAATGGAAACATCTGTACAATGCTTGGAAGCAGTGACTCATACTTTTTGGAGTGAGAACAAGGCAAAAAACCCTGACAACATCGACAGTAGTCTCACATTCATTTTTCAGTATTGACCACCTGTTGCTAAGGGAACAGAATGTAAAATCCAGGTAATACCTGGCTGTGTTGCTCTACCAGGATTTTATATTTTGTTTTTGTTAGTGTATTAGATTTGGCAGTGCTTTGTAGCAGGAGAAACAGATGTGGAAATCATAAAGAAACCAAAATCTTATGACACGCAGCCCGGGTTTACTATGGATTATTAGAAATAAATGAGTAAAAATGGTGATAATATTATTCCCTCCTATCCCTAATCTCATCAAAGTTGGGTTTTTTTACATATAAGAGCTGAGGCTTTCTGTGTTACCAGTTTGTTTATTAATGTAAAATATTTCTCCTTGTGTCAGATAACTTTCCCCAGATGGCCCATCAGAAACGGTTCATTGAACGGAAGTACAGACAAGAGTTGAAAGAAATGAGGTGGGAAAGAGAGCATCAAGAGAGAGAGCCAGATGAGACTGAAGAAGCAAGGAAATAAAAGGAGGGCACAGAAGCAGTGGCATATTTACTTACTTAATAACTCTGACTGTGGCCTATGGAGACCTAACCTAGTTTCTTGCAGATGATGAATGAAGAGTGCCTGTTGATATCAAATAGGAAATCATAATCTCTTCTTTAAACAGTGTGTATGTATAGTATTTCTTTAGTTTGGTTTTAAGTGTGAAGTTTGTTTGGCTTTTTAATAAGATTTGTTTTTAAATCCTTTTAATTTTTATGAGAAGTTGTGGGATTATTTTTATTATTTTTACTGTCTTGTATGAAGTAATAAAGTATGAATTGCAAAAGCCTGTAGGAGGAGAAGCTGTTTAACAATTGTCTTCTGTGTTCAAATGCTGTTTTGTCAGTGGCCAGCAAAGTTATTGCATGAACTCCGCTGTGGAGGAGGAAAGTATTACGAGAAACTAATTCAGCAGAGCACTTAAGCATGTACCTAACTTCAGGTCCTTTTACAGAAACTAATACAGTAATTTAAGGAAAGGAGATACTCAGTTCTGTTTTGAACAGTGGATTTCACATCTGGAGCGTGACACCAGGTGCGTGTGGAAAGTTCGGGGGGTTTGTCTTTAAATCAGTATTATAAAACTCTAAGAAAAAGAAAAAAGAAGTAATTATGAAGCAAGAGAATGACAACATGTTTCATAGAGAATGTACTGAGTTCACATTTACAAGTTTAGTTTCATTCTCAACTTCTTGCTCTATCAAACTGATGTCTACTTTAATGGATTTTGTTGTCCACAAGATACCAGTGTGACCATAGTACTATTAGCAATTCCATACAGGATCTGTTCCAAATAGGTTCCTTTAAAACTGGTTGTATCCAAAGAAGGGCAGAATTTGTCCCCAAGGTGTAGTTCAAAGGTGGCATACATTTTTAAGTCACCCAGTTTCCTTCATTTTTGGTGTCTGTGGCTTTTATTAGACAGACAGGTGTTTCTTCTATAAATGCTCTGAATGGTACCAAAAGTGGAACATCCACTGCATCTGTTGTTTTTTCCCACTGACTACCAGCTTCATTGTAGATGTTGGTGCGTTGTTTGTACTTGTAATTTGCCATTCATTTTTGTTATGCTGATTTTGGAGTTGAAACAGTCCCTTAGCACATATTGCATAGTCATTTCTCTATCTTTCTTTTCTGTTAAGTGAAACAGATGCAACTCTTATTTTCCTTAACTGCACACTTTCTTCCTGCTTCAGATCCTTTTTAGTGAGTTATTTATGCATCTTTTCTTTCTGACGGAGGTATGTGATAAGATACCAAGCAGCTTAGTGAGTGTGGATGCACGAGTCTGGCCCAAAGAATTCATACAGACTCCTAAAAGAAAATTTTTGCCCATTGGCCACACTACAGCGAGCAGCTAATTCAGTGGTTGTCTGGAGCACGTTTCTGTAGGTGTGGAGGGAACATCCATGAAAGCACTTTATTGCAGGTGCCAAAGTAGACACAAGTGTAGCTGAAAAGTTCAGACTACCCAAACGTCTTCCCAAAGTTTCACTTCTGAGCTAATCAGTATGTGTGTTTTCATAAGCACATTTTTGTACACATGCAATGTGAGATGCACTTAAAATGTGGTGGGTTTTTTTTAAAACTTGACCCCGCAGCACTACCTCACTTCTTCCAGCTTCTATGATTGCCTTTTCTTAATGGATTGATGCTTTAAATCCATTTCAGGGGATGAGAGAGAAAAAAAAAACCAAACACATTCTGTAATTTAGAGATTGATAATAAACCATTAAAACATAAAGTGGAGGATAAAAACAGCAAGATAAAGGCAAGGAGCTGCTCTCTGCTGGGTGCTGCCGTTCTTTGACTTTTGAGAAGTGATTGTAGCTCCTTACAGCTTCAGTCTGTAAACAAAAAGCTGAAATACCTCTAAATAGCAGCAGGCTTGAAAAGCAAGCAACAACAACTCCCCTGCCCTCAAGTCTTTTGTCTTTCAAATTCTTTTGTAGAATTGCCCGTCTTCTTCTAGCAGTAAGTTGAAATGGTGCATTGGTAGAGGGTTAAGGGTAATAGTGTACACCATTATTTTATTTTTTCCTCTTAGCTGCGACCAGATTCATGCGTTTAACAAGTAGAACGTCCGGTGACTTCATTTTCAGGTGTATGGTTGCTTTGCAAATTTCTCTTATCGTATCGGATATCACCAGTGTACCCCAGTGGAATTGTTAGCTCATACTTTAACATTACTTTCATTCTTCCTATACATCATTTCACTTTTCAGCTGTAAGAAGACTGTAAGCTTATTCATAAACATTTGCATAAAAATAGGTTGAATTTCAGATATGCTGTTTGGGGGGAGGAACCCAGAACAGTTCTCTTTTCTTCTTTGACCCAGAAATTGCTTGAAAACAAACTTAAAAAGATTTCTGCATTCCATTACTACAGTTAACGAATTTTAGGTCTTTCTCAATAAAATCTAGATGATAACAATTTTTTCATGAGTGGGCCATTTTCCCTTTTTTCACTGTACAAGCATGGGCTAGGAAGGTTGCCTGAAGAAATTTTGTTTCCCTTGTCTTGAGGGCAGAAAACAAAAGGTAAAGAAATTCATGACTCCTTTGTCTGTGTCAAAAACGTGGTGGTTTTATGTATGCACTGTGTAGAAACAGTGGCTGTGAATGATTCTGATAATTTAAGGAGATGCATAGAATGTGTAATGTGAGCACAGTAAGGAGAGAAAGTTGTTTCTTTAAGTTACCTTAAATTCGGGAAAAATGATTACTGAGCTCATGTTAATCAGTGGAACATCTGTAGTCTATAACTAGGCAACTTGGGTTGCTTTTTTGGAAGTGTGAAGGTGTCTCCGGCTTATTGATAAAGTAAGGTCCTCTTCTGATTGCTCCAGAACCTGATCTGTTCTGATCTGGAGGTTCTCATGCAAGATCGTTGCTGTGATTTGGGTACAAGTAGATGAACAGAGAACAAGACAGGTCTGTGTGGACCCAGCAGATCCTGTGAAAGCACATCTTTCTTTTTTCTTCTTCTTCTTTTTTTTTTTTTAAATATGCATATGTACAAAGCATTGAATAGAATTGTAGCTTATTTCATTAGGAATTTTGATTGAATTTACATAAAAGTCATCATTGTTATTTGCAGAGCCTAAGTTTGCTTTGTAAGATTTCAGTTTCTGTAAGATTATTTAACAGCGATACTAAGAGAACCTTGGTCTCGAAGACTGTTGTAAACATTGTTGCTAATAAAATTTTCCAGAAAAGACTTCAGGCACAGTTGTTACTTGCTAAAACAATTTGGAAAGATCAAAAGGCAAATCCCGATCATCTGTCTCCCTACTTCAAAGACTCTGATTATACAGGCTACGTATTTAAATGAAGTAAGCGGTTCACTTGTAAAAAGTTTCTGTCTGGTGGAAGTTTGTAAAGCCCTGTGAGAGCTTGGGGAGTTGATGGTCTACATTGTACCACTGTGCGTTGTCTGGTGGGGATGGTATTGTGATAGAAATTTCTGTGACCCATACATCCCACCCTGCTTCTCCCCTCTCCCCCCCAACAGGTTGTGTATTTGTCATTGGGCATTTGAAATAGTTTTGCCTAAATGGGGAATAATAACCAGAAGGTGGTTCCTGTTTTTTTTTCCTTGAAGCATAGTGAAAACTTGCAGTTGAAGAGTGGTCTGCTCTCTCCTGTTGCCTGCAACCCTAAATGTTTAGCTCTTGGAATGACTGACACCTTACTGTGAATAGGCTCAGAAATGTGACATGTCCCATCATTGGTTGCTGGTAGTTATTCTTGGCCAGTACGCCATGGTGTCCGGGGACAGGCATTCTGGGTTCTGCTGTCTGTTCTTTCATTCATAGTTAAGCAAATACGGTGAGTAACCTGGAAAGCAGCTGCAAAATAAATAGGTGGCTGTATAATGAACTTACATTTATTTATTACACTAACAAAATAAACCCAAACCATAACAATATGGTAGGTGGAGCGGGGAATCGGATCTCTCATCTGCGATGGACACATCTCAATACTATTTATTTTTGCAGAGTTGCTTATTAGACCATCTACCACTGAAAAATAGGTTAACTCCTTGTATTTTGAGGACATAATTTCTCTTTGTATGAAGACGCTTGTTAAAAGGAATTGCAAATCTGGAGGTGTACTGGTCACTTTAAATTATGGACAAGGTGGAGAGTTTTATTTTAGTGAGAATGGCCGCCTTAAAGTATTTCATGACTTCTTCTTCCCTCCTATTCTGATGTATTTTGTGTTCCCAGCTTGAGTTACAGATGGTGTGTTTCTTAGCAAATTGTTCATGTTTATGGACATACTACGTCTACCTAGCGATGAAATGCTAGGGGAGACCATCCATCACATCTCCTTAGTGTATCTGGATACCTCTTTTAAAGCAGTTATCTGCCTGTAGAAGGAAAGAAGGGTCAATGCCTTTGTACCGGTCTTGGGGTTTTTTCCTTATTTCCTTCTCTTTGTGGTCGCCTACCTCGTTGCAGTTGCAGTGAGGTGCTCAGCTAGAGCTACTCTCTGAAGCCTGCAGAAGAGACAGCCATCCTAGGCTCTTGGACCTGTGCTTTCTGCTCGTAGGCGCAATCTTGACCTGGGAAGGTCATGAGCTGAGGGAAGGGAGCATTGCTGACTGGCGTGTGCGGGCTGGTATCTGCGTGCTGGAAGATGTGCCAGGGAGTCAGGCAAGCTGTGCAGTCAGAGAGGCTGACCCCGCAGCTCCAGCCGAGTGCATCGGCCAGAACAGGTAGGCTGAGTCTGTGAAGAAAAAGGAAATATCTCCCCTGCTTTTAAAAAGTCAAAAGACAAGGGCTGCCCAAAGGCAAAGAAAAGACTGACTATCTTAACTGACTCTCGGGGATTTTTTGTTTGCACACCTGTTTTTTCAGGTACCCTCAAATTTCACAGATTCCTTCTGAGGGTCCTAAGGTGAAACAGGTTATGTGCTCCAGCCACTCACATTTCCCTGTCCATCAGGGACCAGGTTTACCTCAGAGGCCCTTTTCACCTGCTTGGTACAGATAACAAAGGAAGCACCAAATTCCGCTCAAAACCTTGCTAACCAGGTATATTTCCCTTTGTCTAAATCCTCACTGTGTTCCTCAAAAGGATTCCAAAATGAATAAGGGATAAATGATATACCTGTGACTTATGATACAATCGTACCAGAATGCCTCAAGCATGTGATTCTGTTGCTCTTCACAGCTCCTGTGCGGAGGGAATAAGAGGATACTTATTCTGTTGCTGAGACACGAAAACAAGGACGAAATTGCTACTTGGGTCCAGGCCTCAGGAGGTGTGTGGAAGGGCAGTGACACCTCATCCACTGGATGCCCCAGCCTGCGGATTAAGTATCTTCTTTTCTCTGAAAGCATGCTACATACATTTCTCTTCCTGTGCCTGAGGGTGTCTTTGAGGGAGAAAAAGAGAACTTGGCCATGCAGGCTGGGCACTGTCGCCCTCATCCCTTTTTCCTGCAGAGTCTTGGGAAACAGTGATCGAGAAGGTCTCTAAAATGAGGGACTCCACTACAAGAAGCCGGAGCCCAAACAGTGTGGTGTTTGTACACGTTTTTAGAAAAAGTAAATAAATAAATAAAAATCTTCCACTTACAGCAGAGATTTCAAAAGCAATCCATTAGCAAAGGACAGACTCTTGAGCTGACAAATCGTGAACTTTTACTGGTGGCAGGAGCGGCTCATACGTTGGTGGTCCAGAAGTGATGCAGAAGTGATGGGTGAGTGTTTGTCACTGGAGGTAGCTTGTGGCTTCGTTTAGAGATGGGGATGGTGGCCAGGGGAACCCATGGGACCGCACTGATGCAAGCTGAGCCAACATTTCTAAAAAAAAAAAAAAATAAAAATAGCTTCCCTGCAGATTTCCTCCTGTCATTACTTCAGCCATTTACTGTGTCAGAACAGTTCTGACACGGTGACCAGTTTTTGCTGCCAACTAGAATTACAATTCAAATGTTGCAGCTCTGTTTCCAGAGGGGTACTTGAACTGGCAAACAAAAAGCAGCCATTTCCCAATCCAGCAGCACTTGAAAATGCTAATGTTTTTCAATATCCATTTATAAAGTCATTAAAAAAAAAAGATAAAAAACAATTAAAATTGTCTAGGATAAGAATTTTTAATGACCTCATTGGACAAGTCATCCAAAATTGCTGCTCTTAACTTCTGTCCTTGTGATGATAAGCATTGCCAAATACATGAGAATCTTTTAGCTTTGTTATCTTTAAGAAAAAATAAATATCATACCATCCAAAGGAAAAAATAAGAAAAAAAACCTGACTTAATCTTTGGTGTTTGTCATTCAAACTGTTATCTTCTTCCTTCTTCCAAAAACTAAGCCAAATATTTTAAATACATTTTCCATCTGTCAGAATGTGTCAGATTTTACAACCAACACACTGGCTCAGCAGGAGTCTGTACACTAACAATCAAAAGCAATCTGGGTGTTATTGCTTACTGGTTTTTGAGTCAGGGCTTGACCAGACATCCAAAATGGTGGGACACTGCCAACCTCGTAAGCCTTCAAAACTTTCAGCAAACTCAATGGCTTTACCCAGCAACTGGTTTTCAAGGCCTCACATTCCTTTTGCTCCCATTGCTATCAATGTCTTTTGTTTCATTTTCCAATGTTTTCATTGTTTATTTGTTTTTTTTAACGTGGTCCACAGAACTACTGTCTCCTATTTCAAAGTTCCCTCATCCTTACTTTCGGTTAGCAGATACAGCATCAATTCTTTGCCCACTGTGAGAGAAGAAAATAACTGACCTTGAACTCTTTGCCCTTGCAAGTCATACCTCAGCATTTATATCAGAAATCAAGTGCCAACGGCAAAAACAAAAGCCTGACTGCTCACCCATGCAAATAAAATACTGAATCTTTCCAGTATAATTTTGAGGGAATTCTGTTGGACATTTTAAGAGAGATTGTGAAGTCACAAGGCATGTAGTGATGTACTTCTAGCAGCTTATGTTGCAAATTTATGCAAATGGATTAAATTTGACATCTATTCAGCTGGCAGCTCATAAATGGACATTTATACAGGTAAATAAGGAGACAAAGGTAGGAAAAGGCAGAACCACTACCTAAAACACTAGAAAAGGGCCTATTTCAACACTGACTGCTGAGACGCAGATTGATTTGGATAGAAAAATATGTTAACCACTTTCAAATATGTACTGACACATACGGGGTTTCATTGTAACGTAAATACAATTCTGTGCCATGTGCTTGAGATAATGATTGCTTTAAAAAAATACATTAAGTTGAGTTTTATGCCAAGCTAGAGTATAAATCTTAAAGATAAAATATAGCAAATCAATACTTTTTATTAGAAGTGAGGTGATAAAACTTTATTATCTTAAGATACAGAGGTGGTAAATAATCTAGCAAAGCTGTAATAGGTATCTGGAGTTTAATTAGGAACATATTTGAATGTGTGTGTTTGGGGTAAACGACGATATAAACGTATATATTTATTTATTTATGAAACATCTGAATTTTTCACTCATTGCAACATGATACTTTTTTACCAAGGAAAAAGTCTCCTTCTTTAACTGCTATTTAAATATTGTTTGTATTGTGGTAGTACCTGGAGATCTTCACTAGCACTGGGACTTTTCATGCCAGCCACTATATGAACACAAAATGACAGGTCATCCTTGACACAGAAAGAAATAGAAAGAAAGCAACGATGTACTCAAAGTCACCAAACAGGTCAAGGGTAGAAATGAGAACAAAACCTGGGTCTGCCAGGTCCCAGCTGAGAATTGTCCACTCTTCATGCCACAATAGCTATTTATTTACAGCGTTTAGCTTTAGATATAGTAGTTGTTTTATTTCTGCATTAATGTGGGCATTTTAAATTTCAGGCACAGCAGACTAGAATGCAGTTTTACATAATCTCTTTCATAATGAAAGCTTATAGAAGTAACTTTTAAAAGTGTAAAAAAATTCAAGTGGCTGGTGCCGCGTGGCAGGAGTGTCTCTCCGCAGCCGGCACGCTCACATTTCCCTGCCAGTGCTGTTGAGCTCCTGCTGTGGCAGCTCGGGCTCGTAGCTCTGAGGTCCCTGTTGTGACGGGGCGTGTGACAAGCGTCACTCGGGTAGTAACAAGCAGTGTCGTCGTGCTGCGGCAGAGCCGGCGCTGGCTCTGTTGCGCACAAGCAGGATAAGGCAGGTCTCTCCTCTGGATTCACAGCCAGGCGTTACGGCTGTTGGATTTTTAAGCCGGGTTGTATCCCCACCAAACCCGTTAGAGGTTGGTATGGCTCTAAGCACATGTACTAAGAGCACATAACTTACACACATACTTCCAGTATGGTTACAAAAGAAAATAAGCATGCAAACAGCTGCACTCTCGTTTATGCAAATGTATTTGATTTCGAAGTGCCTGAGTAATTTCCTCATTTCCTTGAAAAGAAATTGTTTGAGACCTGTTTGTGTTCCAGTGATGGCCACAGGCAGGGCCACGGGTTAACATCATTAAAAGAGCATCCCTGCCCTCTTAGTGTCATGCTGCCACGTGTACTTGCTCTTGCAGGAGGATTACTGGTCGCCAACCCCCATGGCAGTAAGGGGAGATGGAGGTGGGGGAAAGACCACTCGCCGTGTGTTTGAGCATCATCCCTGGACTGGGAGCATCAGGCACCGGTGCGGAGGTGGGCTAGTGGGAACGCATCCAGTGCATTTTCAGCTGCTAAGAAGGCAGGGGGAGGACCAAGCATGGGGTTTAGCCCAGCCTTGACTGGCAGAAATTGGTGAGAAGGGAATAAAAACCGAAGGTAGAAGCAGGATCTCTCTCTTTACAAGCTGGGGTTAATCTCTGACCAAAATAGTATTTCCTGCGAGGCAGTGAGGAGGAAGAGTAGGGGTCCAGAGGACAGTACATGTGGAGAAGAGCTCAGTTGCGACCAACTGTTGCTTCGATACTGTTTAGTAATGGCTTATGTTGCAGCTTCCCCGCTTTTGGGGAGATTTTTGCCTGGTCCCACATATGTGTGCATTGTGCAGACGTATGTATGTGTACACATGTATGGAGTTACACAGACAAGAGTGTGTGTGTGTGTATAAAGAAGTTTGGGACTGTGCAAGTGCGGGAGTGAAGGAGGCCCAGAGAGACAACTGCATGACTCCTCCGCCTCCTAGGCAGACCTGTCATTTCTGGCTATAGGATTGGTTTGTTTATTCTGTTTAATGATACTGACCTTTGTGTTGAATAGGTTGGTCTGTTGCAAAGTTAGGATTTGTGGCCTTTTGGGACTTTAGCTGTTCGGAAGACTGAGGATATTTTTTACTACATTGGGTCCGAAGAGAACGACTTCTGATGACCGAGCTGCCCTTATAGCTCATTTGGCCTTTACCTTTTGACAGACAAAGTGACTTCAGATTTAGTCATATGTTAGAGATTGTTTAAATTTGAAGAACGTTTTGGTAATAAATGATGTCTTGAGGCAAAGAGAAATTGAAAGTGGTTTTGAAAATTCCTATTTTTATTATGTATTACATGTACTTTCTTGGGGGAAACTAATCCTGAATTGTACTAAGAGTTTTAGAAAGGACTTGTCTGTCTTGAAAAGTAGAAAAAAAATAATAATTTAGATACATCAGAAGGTGTATTGCCTCAAACTGTATTGTCTTCCACAATAAATCTTATGCCAATGTTACTTTATCTGTCTCTGAAAGAGCGACCAGCTTCTCTCTTACGATGTAAGAAATTGTCCTCAAATCTTATTTGATTTTTGAGACACCCAACCTGATTCCACAATCTTTTCTAACTAAGCGAATATCTCAGGATTGGCACAGAAGAGTTCACACCTGAGATGTTTTGCAGCACGTCAACAAATAGCCTCGTTTGGTTTTTAGCCCCTAGACTTGTAGTAGCCCTGATCCTGCAATGCCTATGCCTAAGATTAATTTTAAGCACGTGACTGTCCGCCTCTGTTGAGCTGAGCACGCCAGCTGGGATTGGGAACTCACGATGCTTTGACTTGCGTGTCATCAGTGGCAAAAGCTCTGCGAGCTCTGCTGGTACACACAGCCCTCCTCTGTCTGCAGCGGGAGCGTAATGGAGGTCACAAGGCAGAGACCCGGGGGATGCCCAAGTGGCCCGGTGGTTCGGTTAACAGCTCTGTAAATACGCCAGCCAAAAATCCCGTCCTGTTCGCCTCCCCTCAGCTGTATTGGTTCTGCCAGGTGGAAAGCAGGGAGTAGGGGGGTTAAAAAAAAGATTTTAGTACTTTTTATGGTATGTTAAGCAGCACTTTTCCTGACTTCACACGGTAAAGGGATCTGCTGAGTAAGAAAGTGCTAATTTCACATTGTTGTCTTTCGCAGTAGAGCTACACTGTAAGTACCGAGCCTGAGAGGAACGAGAGCGTAGTCAAATTAATGAAAAACAGGTTATAATTATAAATTATTCAGCTGGATAAAACTACGTTGGATTTGGAAGACGCTGAAACTTAAGGGCCAGATCCTTTTCTGGTATAAAAAGACTCAGCTTCATCACTTTCAGGGAAACAGTGGGAGCTTATATCATTCGGTTGAGAATCTGACTATGATTGGCAGCATAAGCAATCATTTAAAACTTGGTGGCACATATTTCATCTACTTTGGGTGACAGCCATAAGGTGAATGCTTTAAATTCTGACATGGCATAGCCTTTCTTTTGAGATCTGTGGTGTGATTTTTAAAGGAGACAAGATAAAAGCCGTGCCTCTCCAAAGGCACCTTTTCTCTGATGTTAAAGGAAACAATGTAAAAATATGCCCGCTAAATAAATCATCAGGGACTTTCAGAATAGATCACATCCTTCTGTCTTAAAACTTGTAATACAACTCAAGATATTCACCTTAACTCAGTTTCTTTTGTTCAGCAATTTTTCCGTACAAGGAGGCACACGTAGAGAAGGCAAGTCTGGAGGAGACACCCCATCAGAAGAGGTTCCAGTCAACAGAGATAGGAAGCTCCTCTTTTGACCTTTGGTGTGGCACTTTCAGAAGTTTAACCCTCATTGATCCCTCTTGCATCTCCAAGGAGGGGATAGTGGAGAAAATACTTTGCTGAAGGTAAGTACCAGTGACGTGTGAATGTACCTGGGTCTGTAGAATAGCCTCTGTTATTTTAAGTACCTTAGCCAACATAGTGGCAGAAGTGTGCTGATTTGGCTTCTGCTGCTCTAGGATGAATTTTCAGTAGCATTTGTCTTCAGCTTGTGTGCACATAAGCCCACTGAGTGGTGGAGGGAAGCACTGGCTGGCACTACAGGCTTTTAAGAACCATGTCTGAAGTTAGGACCTGCAGCGAGTTGCACCTGTAGAAAAAGAAAATGCCCCTAACTCAGGAACTCCTGGCAAGTCCATCTGCAGTACTAAACTTTAAGGTTGAAACGCATCCTACCAAATAGTAGGCACTGAAGTCACAGCTGTGCCCCCCCCCCAGGCCCCTGCTGTGAAAAGTGGAGAGAGAAAGTGACGCCTCCAGAGATTGGTTTATGGTGTAGGCAGGATGAATCACCCACTCTTGTCTGAGAACTGAAGGGTGACAGCTCTTTTACCTTTCTGATTAATCCAATGCCCATAGTTAGATGAGTTGAGTCTGGGCTTTAAACATTTGTGGCACGTAGCTGTAATAAGACACAAGTGCTTAAATTAAGTCAGCATGGCATGGCCTCCTTAACACTTGGCATAGCCATTGCTGTGAGGAGAATGCTTCTTTATCCCCAGATGACTTGCTCCACCACCACCTTATATGCAGATGTGAGGAGGAGTGACAGTTTCTCCAAAGTGACTGTATTTTCAAATGTCAAGAAGCTTCATTTTTCAATGTGTTAAACCGTATAAATTCCCCAGGTAATATACCTCGTAACTGAAATGAGACTAATTAGTAGGAAGGTAATGAGAGACCATTCACAGAGGTTACATCCCAAGGTCTGGTCACTGCTATGGAAAATGTGGGAGAGGGGTAAAAACTGTAGTCTGTTTTGTTCCTCTAGCACTGGCATGCATGGTTGTTAATTAACCTCAGCAAGGACAACTTTAGAATGGCAAAATGAAGCGAAAATTGTTAAGAGACTATGAACTTTGTCTTTTCTTTCTCTCCCCTTTGCCTCCTGTCAGTGTCCCTGGGCTGGCGTGAGCTCCTTACTGCTACACCAACCTTAACCTGCGCCCACAGCAGTGCTGGGGCTCCATCCAGCTTTCCCTGCATTACCATCACATCCTCGGAAACTCGGATTCAAGTGCTTTTCCCCGGAAAAGGTGAAGGGCTACTGGAACGCCGCAGAAGTCCTTTTGGCATAGGTCATCAAGGTTACATAGGTGCCTGACTCCTTTTTAAGTGAGAATCAATTGCCCATCTGCAAAAACAGAAAATAGCACTTCTTGGCCTTACAGTATTGGAAGTATAAGACTGTTATGGGTTTTTGAGCACTTGCATACAAAAGTATGGAGAATTGTGTGAGGACTTAAGACAGACCACTGAATTAGACTGCCGCGATAGCAGAAGTGGAAGCTATTATCCTGACTGAATGGTAAAGGATCCAAATGGCAAATTTATGTTCTGGGTTACTTAAGCTTGAATAGAAGTATGAGGCCTCATTCTAAACTCATCTGAATTGATAGGGTCCTTCCCTTGACTTTAATAAACATCTAAATTGAGCTTAAAGTTGAACCTTGAAATGAAACCTTGGCATGTGAGTAACTGAGACTTTAAAAGCATGAATTTACAGTTTGTCAAAAATCAAGGAGATACTGCTGATGAAACAACATCTACGCCGTGTACTAAATCATAATGTACTTAGTGAAACACAGATATCTCTTTTGAAAGAAAAGACCTATTGAAAACCAGGCCCGTGCTGAACAAGGGTCATCCATTTGCACAGCTTTTAACAGCCGGCGCTTACACCTGAATCGCTAAAGGCTCTCTTGGAACATGACAGAATTCAAAATGCTTGAGGCAAAAGCGACTGAAGGAATATACAGTCAAATCAGTGCTCACTGCAAAAGAAGCATCTGTGTCTATACACTGATTGAAGGAGCTGTATGGAGAGGGAACAAAATGATGAGCTGAGGAGATGCGGTAACTGAAGTATAACTGATGAGAAGTCAAATAAGATAAAAAAAAGAGAAGAATAGCACCGATGTCAGCTGTCACAAGGGAAAAAAAAATTACAAACAAGCAGGTGTAATGAGAAAATAGGTATGTTGCAAGTAACAGAATTTGAACACTGTGCCAATCCGAAGTTGATGAGACCATTGTGGAGAAAAATCATAGACAGGGTGCCAGGGAAAACTTTCTTCTTTGTTTCCTCTCAAAACTTCAATTTTACAGTTCTGCTCTCTTCATCATTTTATTCTTGGTCCAGTGTTCTTAAGTATGTGCAGTAATTGCACATCGGCTACCTTTGAATTTTTCACTAGATTAATTACTCTTAGATTTTTGCTCATGTTTAGCATAAACTTTTCTTTCCTTTGCTTATGGCCGTTACGTCTTTTTTTATTTTCTTCTGAGACTTGGTGTAATTTCCTTCCTTCATTTACATTGTTACCTTGAAGATATTTACAGGCTATGTACTTTTTCCTCCTGAGGTTTATCTTTTCCCCTGTGTTGCTCTTTTCAGTTCCTTTCTTTTTTCTTTTTCCCTAATTTGTATGCTCCTCATCTTTTTTTGTCACCAGTACAGCTAAGCATTTTGACTAATTTTACATGTGCTCTTTTTCTCATATGTTTAATAGTTTAGTAGCAGAACTGACCTTAAAATGCTGTGAGGGACATTTCCACAAAAAGACTCTCTTTTATCACACTGTTGTGTGCTTTTAATGTCCATCAGCGGCAAACTTGTATTGGTAAGTCAGCTGCTGTGGTTATGCAAAAAAACCCAACCAAAACCAAAACCTATAACTTTCATTTCTTTTCAAGTTGGAACTTTATATTCCCATTGCTTTAATTTCTCACTGGTGCATACCTTATTTGCAAGCTGCCCAGAATTACATAGGTTCTGCATAACTTGTGGTACATACGTGAGTCTGGCACATGCATTTGAACAAGCAGGTGGAATCTGTGCTCCGCAATTAAAACGCAAGAATGGCGTTCATTGTGCATGTCCCACTTTGGATGCTTTTCAATTTAAGAAAGGCCAGGGCAGGTTTACAGCTGTATTTAAGCACATTGTCCTGCATTGTTAGTTGTCTAACAGGATTTTCAGAAGTGGCTAGGTAGGTTGAGTTCCTAATTCTTAATTTCCTGATTTTAATGGTTTACACCTGAATTCCCTCAGACATCTGCTACTTGTTCCTGGTAAGTTTGCTGGGGTGGGAACTGCCATTTTCTCCATGCAGTGCTGAGAAGAGGGGAGCCCTGCCCTTACCAGTTCCTCAGCAGTACCAACCTGAAAATGCCTAACAGCAGCAAAACAAAACCAGAGTGATGCCAAGGGGCCACGCAGTGTGAATTAATTAAAAGGAGCCAAGCAAAAAGACACCGTGCAATCAGTTCATCTGATAATGAGCGAGTAAATAACTGACGAGCAGAAACATCTTCCTTCGTGATTCAGGATGAGGCATCATCTTTCTGTTCTTTGCAAATAGACTGATTAAAAATAACCCCAAACAAAGAAATAAGTTGGATGTATTAAAAGTGCAAAAATATAATTTCCCTTGCAATCTCTGGTCTCGTATTTGTTTCTAAAGATTATCTAATAGAGGAACAGCTGCCATCTGAGAATGTGCCTGCACTGGCAATACGATGCCAGGGAACGGAAATCTCAAGTCTGTCAAGAAATGAAATGTGTATAGCAACCCACGAGCTCAAGAAGATACAGCTCCTTCGCCCCGAACCCCCTGTTGTCACTGGCTGCTGTCAACCGGAGGGTTTGGTTTCAATGTTGTGAGAAACCTCAGGCAATCTCACACAATGCAAGTGAGAAAATGACAGCCCTCTGATGATGTAGCCAGTTTTCCTGATCAGCGTGATTGTATGAGAGCACTGTACTTAGTTATATTGATTTGTCTCTGAGAGCTCTTTCTGCCACATAAATCTCATCGAAAATCTTTAAAGATCTTGCCCCAGAAGGCCACTATGTTTTCTTTCTCAGTAAAAGGAGCAGAGAAGTTTCAACTAGAATGGTCCATTTGTGAGGCAGGTCTGAATGCATATCTATTTTACATTTTGAAAAATTTAAAAACAGCGCTGCACTTTATGATTAACCTTCACATCTAAGCAGTACTACAAAGAGCTGTATCTATCTTGTCTCCCTTTCTTTCTTAGTTCGAGAGGCTTGAATAAAGAAAATCACCTTTCTTTTAGACGGGGCAATTTGAAGGAGCATTGTGCTTGTTGTAGCTCAAGCCTTAAGTACAATAGGCAGCACATTATAAAGATACTATTTGTGCCACTCCAGTTAAAAAAAACTGATAGTGCTTCCCTGATGAAATTTTTCTTTTAGAGTAACTAAAATAATTTTAAAAATAAATAAATATTTTAAATTGAGAATCAAGTTTTTCTACTCAGCCAGATCTAAGGAAGCACAAAATACAAATTCGTACTAATTCTCCATAGAATTATCAACAAGTCTGAGTCATAAACTGTGTCTTTATGCCTGGCAGACTCATTTCTTCTAGCATGTATAGAAGTAAATATGAGAAAACACAAGAAGATCAACCTTTTTTTTCCCTGACAAAAATACTTTTTGGAAAAAAGTAATTATTAAGTTTGAATTATCTGTAACACAGAAAGAACCTGTTTGTGTAAACACATACACGTGTTAGTTTTAGGCTGCTCAGGTACAGAATAGCTTGTATGTTGGGGCTATAAAGGTTTCAGTAACACTAAATGTTTGGTAACATTATTATTTTTTCCTCTTTAATAGCCTGGTAAATTATTCCTTGGCTTGCTCTGTTCCTCTGCACAGATGCAGCTGTCTGTCCACACAGTGTAATAGGAGACTGGGGACTTCATTTCTTTCTCCCCTTTTTTTGTTCTAAACAATCTAACGTCAAGACCTTTTACAACCAATATATACCAAAGTGTCATTTACTCATTTTAACTGTGCAACCCAGTGCAACTTAAATATAATTACTGCACAGCAAACAAAGCTAACTTCATAAACCCAGGGCAAGCAACATGATTAGACAAGCATCCTCCTACAGGTGCAGAGCCATTGGCAACAAAGGAGTGTTTTGCGTTAATCCAGGACATAATAGGAAATTAATCAGGCCATCATTTTGTCGTTTGTTGCACAGGGATACACCAGTACATTTGTATAGAGCCAATTTCAAAGAAGTGAGCACTGTAGCAGTGCCCCCCAAATGAAGCAAGTTTGTGGGTATGGCATTAATTGTGTTAATGAATCCTGGCCTACCATACATTCACGTGGCTGTAAATTTACTCTCCAGAGCTTCTTTGTCTAAGTATTCTTATTCTGACTTTATGGTAAATGACTTGAAGTTGTTACAGCCGATGGATGAGAAATCTAATGCAGTAAAACAGCAGGGTTTTTGAGGACTGGAATGGACAGTGCTTAACAGTATATGTGATAATTTTATCATAAGTATAAGCTCTCATACCTGCAGCATATCAGCATGTGATTTTGGTATGTACCTAGTTCTGGATATTTGCTGTGCACAACTTTATCATAATTTTCAGAGTGAAATGTATAAAGAATGACTCAAAGGGGTAGTGGAAAATACAGACAACATGTTCTTTAAGAAGATTATTCTGGTCTTCACAAGTGTGGAAGAGTTTTTTCAAATAACAGTTCAGACTGCCACGAGTTTGAATCCTTGTCCCAGAGTTGAAAACCTTGCCCAGATTTATGCGTACTTTTCATTTTATGCACTAGGACTAGAGCCTTAGTTTCAATGACCTGATAGACTGCATAATCATAAAATACAAAAAAATTCAAAGTCAGTTTCTGAGCCCCCACCAGGTTCTAGAGACCAACTCAATGGTTTTTGGAGCAGTCTTTGGATTTCTGAGTTCCTCTTGCTCAGCTCTTCTGCGTCTGCAATATTAATGGTTCAGGTTTACAGGAGAGATGTAAACATGTCCACTAACACTTTATGACAGTCCGAGTTACATTTCTGTCAGGAACAGCGTTTCTCCAGCTGACCCTCAGCACTCCTTTACCTTTCCTGCACTGTCAACCCCTTTTGCCTTAGATGAGGCAAACACAGACAGACTCGTCTCCCTTTTCCATGGCTGGTACTGAAGAGATGCATGGGTAGGAAGACAGCACTAACTGGCTACTGTTTTCATAGGAAAAAGAGCTTCCTAAAGTTACTTTCTGGGCTTTTCTTTCAGTGTTGGAAGAATGATATTAGTGTCCCCCTTTCCTGTACACCCTCCCAGCCCCCCCAAATAAAACAAGTGCCTTATTTGCTAAGGAGCTTTGAAAGAGTTCTGGTGGCCTCCAACTCACTGCTGTCCCAAAGAGAATGGGTGGTGGGAAGGCAGTCTAAGCGGAAAGTGCTTTCCATTGAGTAATCAAAACATCTTCTGGAGTTTGGATTTTCTCAGTTCACCACCATACTAGCTCCAGCGGAGACAGGAATAACTTGTGTGCTGGCATTACTGCACATACAGAAAAGGTCTTCTGAACATTACTGATGATTAAAAGGTACCCAGTGAGTGCCCAGAACTGTCTGCATCAGCAAAGTGTGAATTATCCATTCACACCTACAGGGGTGAACCAGACCGTGGGCTAAGTACCCAGCGGGGTTTTAAAAGACAAGATGGAGTAAGGTGATAAGACTGAATAATCATTAGCATAACAGCCTTATATATATTTAGTTAGTATATAATGTAAGTGTTTATGAACATATGTAAGCTATCCAGAGCATAAAAGAAAGGAGATGCAAGAACAAGAGCTGAACGAAATACAAATCTGCAGTTCAGCTTTGGTCCAGCTGCAGCTGGTCTAGAGGCTGGGCATGCAGGAGGGGTGGCCAGAGCTGGCACAAAGCAAGTACTGCCTGCAGCAGGGATATGACCTTCCAGCGGAGAGAAATTGAGAGAGAGAAGGGAGGCAGCTGACAGGATTTGATGATGTCTCAGCTGACATACAGTGAGGAGTTGTGTTGGTTTTTGCAAGGGAATTGTTAATGGACAATAAAACGAAATGCTGAAGTCTTGGCACTATGTTTTATATATGATGATCCTCTTGCCAGAGATCTTTGTTTGCACGTGGTTCTTTTATTTCATAGTCCTGCAGAGCAACATCTATAACTTGAGTCCCTTTGTCCTCTGCTGCACTTCGTTCTGGTCATGAAACTGTTAACCTGTATTGTCTTTCAGTAGTCCCATTTCACCCCTGCCAGAATCAATGATAAAATTCTGGCTGCGCAAGTGAGCAAGCCCATGGGCCAGATGGATATTTGGTATCAAAACATTTGAAAGGATCTTTCTGCAATAAAGAGCTATATGAAGTATTTGCTTTAAAGAAAAGTACCAATCTCTTGTCTCCAGGGCATTTGTAATCAATATTATATTACAGGTTGATTAAATACCAAGATATTAGAACGGTGAATCTCAAAGTGTAGTTTTGACTTTTCTTTGTTACTCAAAAACAACTGTAAAAATTGTTTAGAGAAATGTTGACAATACAAGAAAACAACAAAATCAAAATAGCATCATAGTTACTATTTCTGAACGCGTGGACTTGGCAAGAGGAAAACACTCATCATTGGATCACTACCTGGCAGATGCCGTAGGTGGGCAGAATATTATAACCTTGTGAGCTAAATATTTTGCCTGTTTATCCTGCAGTCCGTGGAAGCAGACAGTAGAATGTGTAGAATAATTTTTATGCATAGCTTCTTAGATATAGCATCCAGCGTGCATATATAAGGTGCGTGTGTCTCGAAAAGCTGGTGGCATCCATGGGAAGCCAAATAGAAAGGTTGAAATCTGTTATCTTCATAAACGTTGAATACCATATGTGTCTGGTACAGGAAACTGTAGATTTGACGCATTTGACACTGTGACAATAAAGGGATAAGCAAGAGAACAAAGGCCATGAGAAGAGGCACAGTTAACCCAGCTGTTAATTGGAGCATTAACAGCTGGCTTGGCCCTCTTGTCACTGGATTCCTTTTATCCCTTTAGTCTTTCTGCCTTTGATAATAGGTATTAAGTTCACGTCCATCTGAACATGAACGATAAAGGCTGGGACCAGTGTGAGAAGGAGGCAGAGAGAACCTGGCTCTGTATTCTAACTGTAAAAAAGTTTGGCCATCAAAATGCCCAACAGTGGCAAAACAAAGGTGCACCTAGCTCTGTTTTTTAGTTCTGACAAGGACATTGTGATACATTGGTGGGGAAAGTAGATTAAATGAGTAGCAGCGTGTAGCGCATCCTCTGCAAGCCGACAGTAAGCGGACTTATAGGAATGCTGTGTGAGAGGTTAAGCCAGACAGTTAGACACCCACTTTCTCCTTCTGTCCCTACACCGGTTTCCTCAGTCTTTCACTTACCAGAGCGCTTTTATTCAGTCCTCTTTTCAATTTCTCATCGCTAAAGTTTAGTTTTGTTCTTTGGGGGCGTTTTTGGTTTTATTTTATTTTACTTTATAAAAGGAGGTTTGAGAATTTGTTTGTTCTAATAAGCCGGAGCTGTAATTGGGAAATGGGTTAAGCTTTCTTCCAATTAAGATAATTGACGTGAAATACCCAATTGCATCCTGAGAGAGAGAGAAAAATAAGTTCCCCAGCTGAGTTGTAGAAGAGAGCAGCTTTGTCTAACAATGTAGGTGGAAGCAGATGTTTAGAAAAACATGTAAAAGCAATCAGGAGGGGATTTATTCATTTGTTTATTAATTAAGATGCATGCATGAGCAGACAGCCAGCAAAGTTCTGAGTTAAGAAATGCGAAGTTCCAGCAGTGGGTACAAAGAAAGCTGTATACAGGTGATTCTTGTTCGGGTTTTTTTGTTTGTTTGGGTTTTTTTTTGTGGTGTTTTTTTTTTTTTTTTTTTAATAAAGGAGGAACTACCCTGAAGCTGGTTTGGAAGATGCAGGTCAGCACGTCCCCTTGCATACAGTCTTCCTGACTATGTTCCCCTGGTCCTAGTAAGTCTCTTCTCTTTCACTTGAATAAAGTAAGATACATGATAATGTCCTATCAGACCATGAGCACCTCCACAGCTAGTGAAAATATACATGGGTTTGTGCACTCTGTGGCTTGCCAAGGTTAAAAAATGCATAATGAGTACTGGAGCAATTCTGAAATATTGAGTGACTGAGGATTCTGGCAATGCTGATGTTTGCTTTCTAATTTGTGGGGAATAAGGAAAGTGGAATCATTTTTTCTGATTGGAGGGTCAGAGATGCTTGGGGATCTGATGTGGGGACAGACAGTTGCTGAGAACCTGTGAGTTTGTGTGGTCAGTTTGGAGAAAAGAAAATTTAAAGGGTGGGTATTGGCTAGATAGCTGTCTGTACTTAAAACAGGGAAAGATGTTACTGTGGTTTCAACTGGGATGGAGCTGACTTTTTTGCTAGTAGCTGGTATAGTGCTATGTTTTGTATTTGTCATGAAAATAGTGTTGGTAGTGCACTAGTGCTTTTGGTTGTTGCTAAGCAGTCAAGGCTTTTTCTGCTTCTCATACCACCCCACCAGTGAGGAGGCTGGGAATGAACAAAAATCTGGGAGGAGACACAGCTGACCCCAGCTGACCAAAGTGATGTTGCATACCATGTGATGTCACGCTCAGCATATAAAGCTGGGGGAAGAAGAAAATGGAAGGAGGGGCGACATTTGGAGTGATGGTGTTTGTCTTCCCAAGTGACCATTACACATGATGGAGCCCCACTTTCCTGGAGATGGCTGAACACCTGCCTGCCAATGGGAAGCAGGGAATGAATTCCTTGTTTTGCTTTGCTTCCATGAGCGGCTTTTGTTTTACATATTAAACTGTCTTTATCTCAACCCATGAGTTATTTCACTTTTACTCCTCTTATTCTCTCCCCCATCTCAACTGGGGGGAGTAAGTGAGCAGCTGCATGGCCCTAGTTGCCAGCTGGGGTTAAACCATGACAGTCCTTTTTGGCACCCAATGTGGGGCTTGAAGGGTTCTAGATAACGACAAATTTGGTTGGAATGTGCTAGATTGAATTTATAGCTGTTATTGCTGTTTAGCTATTAATTGGCAAGCTCCCGTGCTTGCCATGGGGCTTGCTTGCCTTACTGTATATTAGAGTTTAGCGTTTGTTAGTGGTTGCTTTTTGCTTTCACTGCTTGCTGTATGACTTATCATCTTACTCTGCTATGCCTGAGAACATTTTGGTAATAGAATCATAGAATAGTTTGGGTTGGAAGGGACCTTTAAAGGTCATCTAGTCCAACCACCCTGCAGTAAGCAGGGACATCTTCCACTAGATCAGGTTGCTCAGAGCCCCATCCAACCTGACCTTGAATGTTTCCAGGGATGGGGAATCTGCCACCTCTCTGGGAAACCTGTTCCAGTATTTCACCACTGGCATTGTAAAAAAATTTCTTCCTTCTATCTATCTAGTTTAAATCTTCCCTCTTTTAGTTGAAAACTATCACCCCTTGTCCTATTGCGACAGGCCCTGCTAAACAGTTTGTCCCCATTTTTCCTGCAGGCCCCCTTTAAGTATTGAAAAGCTGCAATAAGGTCTCCCCAGAGCCTTCTCTCCTCCAGGCTGAACAACCCCAACTCTCTCAGCCTGTCCTCATAGGAGAGGTGCTCCATCCCCCTCCCCTCCATAGCAATGGCGATGTGCCTGGGCTGGCAGATGGCCAGGGCATTGCTGTTTTCTGTGCTGCTGTACTGGACAGGCTGGAACTCCAGTGTGAACTCGAGTCGAAACAACTCTGCAGACACTAAGGTCAGTGAAAAAGGAGGGGGAGGAGGTGCTTTAGGCACCGGAGCAGAGATTCCCCTGCAGCTAGTGGTGAAGACCATGGTGAGGCAGGCTGTCACCTGCAGCCCACAGAGGTTAACGGTGGAGCAGGCGGATGTTTGAAGGAAGGGACCCACACTGGGGCAGTTTGTGAAGAACTGCAGCCTGTGGGTGGGATCCCACGCTGGAGCACCGTAAGAGTGTGAGGAGTCCTCCCCCTAAGGAGGAAGGAGTGGCAGAAATGTGTGATGAACTGACTGCAACCCCCATTCCCCATCCCCCTGTGCTGCTTGGAGGTGGGGAGGTAGAGAAATCAGAAGTAAAGTTAAACCCGGGATTTGAGCTGCATGTTATGGGAATTACTATAGTAGTAACTATACAACATTACTAGACAAGGGCAGGAACCCCTTGCTAGGCTAAGAGCAAGGGGAGGAGTTCATTGCAATATTAAACCCTATAACCTGGCCCAAATGGACCAAGGGTGGAGACTGTAATGGATATACCTTTAAATTGTTGTAACCTGTGATTTGAGTTGCGTGTTATAGGAATTCCTATAGCAGGAATCACCTGGACCAATGTAGGACAAGCCTTACAAGAAGCAGTGCAAGTGCAGCAGTGACCCGATCTGAGCTGGCTTTGGTGCCCGGTAACTCCACGCCACACCACACGCCATCTCTCCTGCCCTGGAAGACTGTTATGACAGATGGAGTCCAAAGTCATGGACTAAATGAACTCAATGGACATTTTGAGGACATTCATGGACATTTGTGGACATTTTACAGATATTTCACAGGGGTGACTATAGACTAAAGGAATGATATCTGTGTACTATATCAAAGGATGGGAAGGGGGGTGATGGTTAATGAGGATGTATTGGATGGTGTGCAACCTGAGCATGATATAAATGGTACGGAACAAGGGATGGAGAATGTCATGGTTTTGGCTGGAATGGGGTTGACTTTCTTGCTAGCAGCTTGGCTAGTCAAAATTTGTGATCATAGACTAATATCCTCCTCATAGTAAGCATCACTAAATGATGCCTTCTGAAATTATATCACATTTTTGGGAGGCCTCACTGATTACAGCACAATGATCCTACTGCTCTTACAGCATGTTGCAAGCCAGACACTTACAAAAGGCATTTGAAAAACTGAAAACTGGTGTCTGAAAGTGATTGCAGAATTTTTTTGAAGGCTTATCTTTATGATAGCTCTGTAAATACAAATCGTAGATTGAGAGAATTAGGGAAAAAAACAGGTTAGAAAAAACAATTTATTAAGTAGTATCATATAAATAACTTGTTACAAAAATCAATTTGCAAAAAGGCAAATTCACTCTGTCTGTGAGAAATTGTTGTTCAAATTGGTTTCTCATTAAATCCTTAAATTTCATTTCCCTTGCCCCCCACCCCCAAAAGAGAAGCCAGTACAGTGAACAAGAAATATAAGGGACGGAGTGCACACTTGCCATCTGACCATAACAAATTGCCCATGCACACTGCAGAAGAGATCATCATTCCAGCATGGGCACCTTTGCAACACAGGGAAGCTTCTAGATATAAATAGCTTGGGTGACAAAAATCTTCTCACCCAGAAATGTCCCTCTCTGCTGAGCAGTGACCAAATCCATCCGATGCTGAGGGTTCCTTGGCACAACCAGGGGACGACATCGCGAGAGACTGAGTGGCTGGAGCATGCCAGCAAGTAAATCTTCCCAGGTGGTGGCATCAGTTTCGATTTATGCTTGGAAGTATTTTTAATTAAAAAAAATCAATACCGAAAAGCATTTATTTTAAGGGTTTAAAATCGCAATAGGAGTTTGCCAGATTGATTTCGCTCAGTAACACAGTTAAGATGCACATAGCATTTATTATAAGGCCTTTCTTTTAAGCTTAATTTTTCAAAGCAATGAAAATAATCACAGAATTAAAACAGTACAGTGATTCTGAAGAGTTTTTTATGAGTCAAAATCCAGAACAATTTTGTTTGCAGTGTTGTTTCTGTGTTGTGTTCACCTGAATGCTTAATAATTCTATACATTTGTTTCTTTAATAAACACTAAAGTAATAGATCGTAGAAAACTAAAAGCTTATAGAAAGTGTCTCCAGGTATATTTACATAAATAGTGCAGTCTCATAGGAAAGGTCAAAAGCCCATGGGAGTGGAAAGGATTTCTCTATATGCTGGACTTATGCCTTATTTGTCAAATCGACTTTGTGGAAGGAGAAATTTGAAGTTAGCAGCTCCTTTTTTATTTTTTCTTTTTTTTTTTTTTCAAGAAAGCGAAAGACACATGCAGAAAAAAAATAAGAACAGGTTCTGTGAAAGCTCCTTTGAAATCCAGTGATTCTATGCATAATATGACAGCTTTGTGGCTTTTAAGTGCCGTGGGCCTGCCTTGCATATGACTGATTACCCCCCTCCAAACTCCCCCCATGCAATTCACTTTCTGTTCTTCTTCCTGAAAGCCCCAGTTCACTCCCTGTAACCCCAGTCATGGCTTTTGGATACTTACTGCTGAATTTTATGAACTATTCGAGAAAGTGTGTAGTGTATGACAAATGCAGGTCTGGGCTGAAAAGTGTAATATGGCAAAATGATGGTCAGGATCAAGATTGTCTCAGCTGTGCCTAAATAAAACTACTGAAGGGAGAGAACGGTATTAAAACATTGCGTTCACTGCAGTTTTTTCACCCCTCCTCCTGGAGCAATGCATGAGGCTGTAGACATTAAATATGCTTTTGTTCCTCCTTTTTCTTAAGTACAGAAACAATCTCCGAGAAAACAAGTCTTTCTGAAGATTAAGCTGAAAATAAAAACCATTGTGGCTTTGACATTTATTGGAGGAGGCTGCTGTTTCACAGGTCTAGAGGGGCTGGAAAAAAACCCTGCCTTTCACAACTTATGACATAGTTCATACTCACTGGAAGTAACATAATGACTGCTAATTTGTCAGCTCTCATTTGACAAGGGCACGCAGACTGCAGTGTTAATTGAAACACAAATGAGCCGAGCATAGCAGCATCCAGTTGGGACAGTGGTCTTCTGAAACACTTCAATACTACTTATAACCAAAGGAAACATGGAGAGATTTAAACTAGATGGTGGCAGGAAGAGCTAACACGGTGGTGTTTGCAGAAGGTTACCTGCTCAGAATCACTGCCCATAATTCACCCTGCAGAAGGCCATCAAAATAGATCTGCTGCAGAAATTTTACACATTTTAATAATAATCATGACAAAGGGACTTTCTTGCCTAGAGTTTTGCATGGAAATGGCCTGGATTTCATTTGCTTGGTCTGAAAAAGATGATGTCTTTCTTCCTGTCCATGCAAAGCTCCCTCTGGCTGCTGTAGGAAACCTGGAAGTGTTAGAAGTGACTCTGCACGGTTGCCCCTGCTCAACATGGGTAAGTCAGATTTTGAAACACAGCCAGCTTCCAATGTTCATTATTTCCCTTCTTTTTATTCATATTGTACTTGTGCAGACACACATCCCCAAAGCCAGTTATCCCTGCTCTACTTTACGACCATTCTGCTTTTTGCGGTTTTACAAATTTTCAGTTAGTTGTTCTTTTGGTTTTTTTTGGGGGGCGGGTTGTTTATTTTGTGGCAGAGAAATGGAAATGTTGTGCCTTGTAATGTAGCCTGCTACTTCCAAAACAGGATCATTTGAGGGTTGCCTCTCCCATTCACATTTAACAGCTAGGAAATACCTGTCCATAGAATGAAGTAAGACCTGACAACTAATGAAATATAAAAATGTCAGAAAAATATACCTGTTTCTTAGGACAAATTTAGAAAAAAAATTTGTTCATACAGGTGAAGTGTTCCTCTTCTACTCGGAATTTTTCCCAGAATTTTTATTACAAGCAATAACTGAAACGCAGAGATAGCTTGTTTTTCTTGAGGTTTGACAGCATATCTGTCAATGTCAGCTTTGGGAACACAACCCAGTCCTGTGGTGCTGTCAGTAGAGCCCTGTGGAAACCCCTGAATTCCTTTGTTCAGAGGTCACTGCAGGTATCTGCCTCAGCTGTCTTCCAAGTGCCTGTCTACACAGAGAGAGGTCCTGGCACTACTGCAGTTGCATATATGGGCTGCTGTGCCTCCCCATGCTGTGGGATGGAATCATTTTTAACCTGAAATAATCATTCTTCTGGAGTAAAAAATCCTTTTTCTGGAATAAAGGGGCTATTTTGGCAGCTGGGATGGAATAGCTACACTACAAACCTTATTCCATTTCAAGTGTAGAGTTACTATTGTTCTGCAGTAGCAAGGCTGGAAACATCTCCCATGTAAACACGCCTCTGTATCATTGTAACTCCACTGAAGTCCTTAGTACCTTTTAATAGGTCCCTTGTTGTTAGATCAGATGTTTTTTCAAATTAAAAGCCAACTGCATTGCTCATCTCTCTACCTGGCTTAGATAAACTTCCTAATAATATTTCTTCTTTTCAAATAGGTGTGGGTGTTAAGAAGAGCAGGCTTAAAACAGCCCTCAAATCTACTTCGTAGCCCATAGTCTAACACTTGTTTATCTATACATGGCAATTCTAGCACTGTGTGAAAGCATTGTTAAATACTCATTTCTATCATCTAGCACGCCGGCATGCAACAAGGTACAAAGAAATACTACCGCAAAGTTTTGTGTTCACTGCAATATGGCACTTTCAATATTTAATATGCAGTACTGATTTTATAAATTGCACTTTGTGGTACTGCCAAGCAAGAAGAAAAGACAGACTTGAACTCTTCTTGCTGTGTGAGAGATGCTAAATCTGTCTAATTTGCAGGAAAAAAATAGACCTTAAAACCCAGATGCATAAATAATAATTTGGATGTGAGTTTGCCTTGAATTTTCTTAGAAGACTCCATTTGCTATTCAGGCACCATATTTGTGGTGGCATAACGTAATTTTATATATAATATATTTACACAACAGGCACGAGTAGCCACTCTCTATTATTTACTGTGTCATTCAATGGACAAGATAAAACCAGCTTTCAATTCAAAGAACAAAACAAAAAAAAAACCCAGAAAAAAGAAAACCTTGAGCTTGGACTGCTACTAACAATCACTAAATCAGACAAAATCACTGTACAAAGCTAAGAAAGTAGTTACAAGATCAGTGATCCTCCTGTCGTGTCATTCCACCCCAAGGAGTGACTAATGGAAACTGACCTGCAGGGTGGCCCAACACTTTCAGGGTGCAAGGTCTGTCTTCAGTCAAGCGACGGTGACTCCCTCTTCCCTGTGAGTTGAGGATGGCTCGCAGGGCCAAATACACATGCGGTTCCACAGCCACCTCTGCCATCCCCTCCACACACAAATCTCTTTCCTCAGGGCCTGAGGAGGGGAAGGGACAGTTCACTGGCTGACTTCCAACTGGACTCTTGAGCTTGAGGCAATTTGCTCGAGGCAACCCCATGCAGTGACGGTTGAGACAAAGGTGTGTGTTAGGGAGCCGTTTGGAAGAGCCCCCTGAGGGGTACGCTGCCTCCCCTGACTGTATGGGGAGAGCAGCCCAAAGTGAGGGACCTGTGGCAGTTGGTGCTGAGCATCTGCTGCTCCTCCATCTGAAATCCAGATGGTCCCTCCTGTGTGCCAGAGCCAGGTTTCAGATGGGTTGCCTCCTGGATGCTCTGCTTTCAAAGACGCCATGAAGGGTTAGACTTTCAAAGGCTTTTATCATCTTAAATTCCTGAGGGGCCCTCAGGAGGACATAATAAGGGCCTAGTTGCACCACTGCTGTTGTGACAGGCACCACAGACTCTGGCACCACAGACTCAGCCCTGATGGAGCTGGGCAGCTCGCTCTGCTGGACTGAAGCACTGTGAGAGGCCTCCATCAGTGACAGTGGGTTGTCAGGACCCTTTGAAACGCTGGGCTCCTCCACTCTGAAACCCCATCTAATCTATCATGCTGGGCACCTGCAAGCCATTACCCACCTTGCCCTAAACCTGTCCATGTGCAGTGCTCCCCACTGCAAAGGAGCCCTTCCCAGTCCATCTGGAACCACTGTACAGCTGGCTCAGCCTCTTCGCTGTGAGCCGGTTCGCAAAACCTGAAATTATGTCGTCGTGCTTGTAAAAGTCTAATACTCAGGAATCTTACTGCTCTCTTTATTTAACTCTCTAGGAGTAATGAATTCCAGGGATTAATTTTTAATCCCTTTTAATTTTCTGTTTATTAACTTTTTTCCCTTCTCTCATTATTTTTAGAGTAAATTGGAGCTGTTGTTTAGTTTTCAAACTAATTCACTTAAGATTCAGGGGAGGGGGAAAATAGATCCATGCCTGTAATTCTGGTATTAAATATTGTTTCAAAATTAAATAAATGAGATTAGTTTTGTATGAGGTATATTAAAAAAAAATAAAATCCTTCTTTCCTTGACACAGTGGCATGGGTTGTGTCCTTACTTTGAGACACAGGGTGGATTTTAGCTCCCGGAATTGGAAATGTCCCGTGGCAGCCCCTTAGGATTTTCTCCAGATAGCCTCTTCTAGATGGCTGGATTTGAAGAGCAGCAACTGCATGCGTTTGACAAACCAACAGAAATACTGAGTGGTGCACAAGTTGTAAAGAAAATTGTTTTGGCCTGAGACTATGGCATCTTCCCCCACCTGACCCCTGGACAAAAATTACTTAGCTTGGCAAAGCAGATAAACACACATGGAGAGACTTGTGATTAAAATTTTACCTTTTGGTGAAGTCTTTAACAACCCTGGCTGAGTAGTTTATTTTAAAAAATGAGTTATAGTTATAAACCCTACTTTTCAGGCCACTGGAATGACAATTGGTTCTTGCTTACTTGTGCATTCAGAGCTTGAATCTGGAAAAAAAAAAAGAAAACAACCACCCAAAAGCATGAGAAATTACTTCCTCTGGCAGAATGCCAGCATCTTCCATCTCTAAAGCATTTTCCAAATGACTTATATAATTTTTTCAACATCCTGATGAGGTAGGCGTTATTTCCCCACTTTACAGATAGAACTGGGCAGAGAGTCAGTCGGGAAGCCACCCTGGGCATCCAGGCAAGGAAGGTCACAACAAAAAAAGCACTCTTCCCTCCTTTGCGATTGCTTCTTTTGTCCCAACGGGTGGCAGCCACCTTGAGGCTACTAGTCCCCTCCTAGCACCCCCTCCTGCACGTGAGAAGAGGCAGAAGCAGATGGATATGAAAAGCCTGACTCCCACCTCCCCAGCGCAGTGGCCATCACTGAACTGATGTGCAGGTGAAGGCCGACCAAAGAAGTATGGATCACAGTTATAATCTGCTCCTTCCTTCAAGTCATGATTGAATCTGGAGTTGGATTAGATGACTTTCCCCATATCACAAGGCAGGTCTGGGTTAGAACTGTGAAACCATCTAAGAATTAGATATTGGGGCTACTGACCACACACACATGCACGCACACACATCTCTCCAGCAATGCTAGGTCAGAAGAATATATACATAGCAGTCAATGAACTATATATATGTGTGTGTTAGTATGATTCAGTGCACCGGGGGCAATGGCAAGTTCTAGAAAAACACTTAGATTTAAATGACCGTTAGGCCTTTCTACCCTCCTCATGAGTAAAATGCGTGTTTGATGTTTTTTCTCAGCTTACTCTACCTGTATAATAAACCTTCATTCCATCACCACTACTTTTGACTATAATACATAGGGTAAACTAGGGTACCTCATTACATTGGGATGTGCAATACACAATCGACAGAGCAGTCGTCTGAGCTGAATAATCTGAATACAAGTAAAAAGAGCAAGTGAGCTTAAACAGTAATATACTCCAATTTACAATATAAGCAGAACAAGTAAAAATATTGCTCCCCATCTGATCCTTTTTTTTCTCTTCCACTACTGCTGTGCCTGTAAGATTGGCTTGGTAAACTGGATGCACTAAAAAATAAGAATTTTGCCTCTTGGAAGCTCATAAAATGATACTAGAAAAAGTTTTCTGACGGCTGATCCACACAGACTGCAGTCATTAAACAATTTGAACGGGTAGAACACAGAACCCTTTCACACAGCTGTGGAGAAATAGAAAGAAATAGCCACTTCACATATCTCAATGCTGTTTCTGAAAATGAGGCAGGGGAAAAAAAAAAGGAAAAAAAAGGCAACATATTAAGAGTCTTTGTCACTGTCCATTGCGCCATACATATCTGCCAGCTTTTTAAACCGAGGCCCCCAGTCACTGAGGTAATCGTAGTCCTGATCTCCGTCCGTAGTCACCGACTCCAAGGAGCTGAGGGACTCGGCCACAGAACCATTACCTTCATACGCGTAGGTTGCTAGTGAGTCATACGGGGGTGCCGTTGGATCTGTATCATTTTCCTTTAACCTTTGGTTAATGAAATCTCTGACATCTGTGTTATCTCGCGCTGTCGCAGTCCGCCGCGGCATAAAAAGTGTTTCTGGCACAATGTCTCTGCGCAATTTATTATCGTCTATGGCTTCGGGATTCCTCAGCGTGCCAATATCAAATGCCTGGGTGTCTTCTTCTCCACCACCTTCATCATTATAACTGACAATGTTGTCTCTGATGTCTTCTTTGGAAATAATCAAAGGCTCTTTTTTCCGCTGCCGTCTCAGTGCTGCAAACAGCACCACTGTAACTGGAAACAAAAATAACAGGGGAAGAGAAAGGGAAAGGTTAATCTCTAACTCCATTAAAACCCAGAAGAAAGCTGTGCCTCTGCTCGAATTCGAAGTTTTAAAAGATGTTTTGCAAAACTGCAATGTGCACGTCAGGTTTTCAGACTGTGCTTGCTCTGCCTGTGAGTACCTTGGGAGACGAAATGGCACGCATATGCACTAGAAGAAAGGAGATGTCAAGCTTGCAAGAAGCCAAGTGGAGTATCTTTTTGTCAGTAGGCGCATTTTTACCCAGAGTCATACAGCAATTTTGTTGCCTTGAGAATAGAACTAGCTTCATGAGAGTTGGGAACGGAGAAACACTTTCTCAAAAATAACTAACATCAGGTGTTATTTACCTGGAACCCCCGGGACGAGATGCAACTTGTGCTATGGACAAGGCTAGTAGGTACTGGGCTATGATAATAAGTTAGCAAAACTGCATTTCAAGATAAGTAAATTGACCTTCCTCTGGAAAAAAGCTTGGAATATGGAGTGGATTTTCAACCAGTGCAAATTCCAAGTTTTATTAACTTCCCTGGCATGTTTTTACAATGTACGTCACCTTAAAAAAGTACATGGCTTAAATTTTAGGCTAAGATATGGTAATGGTATTATTTAATCTGCCAAAGGCATGAGATTTCTCAAACAGACCATTTTATACCTCTCATTCTAAAGTGTGTGTGTATGTATATATATATTTCATTTATTTGGGGGGCGGGAACTCTTATCAAGGCCCTGATCCAAATGTAAATATTTTTACTCAATAACGATCCCAGGTACTGTTCGAGAAGTAGGCACAGAGGGTGGGAGGGGATAGGTTCAACACATTATTTCCTTTAGAAGTTAATTTCAGATTTCTTAGCTGGATTCTACCTTAAGATGGTCAATGACTGAATATTTACAAATGAACAGCAACAAGGAGCTGGGATGCATTAGTACTATCGCTGTTGCTTTTCTAGTCTGGGGTCCACAGTGCCCAGTATTTCAGCTCTGCTGTGCAAACTCTGGGAAAAGACACATCTTGCGGTCTTTACAGTTCTTTCATAGCAAAGCAAAGCAAATCAGAAAATGCTTAAATTAATTGATATGAGATGATAAGATATTTCAAAATTATCTTTCATGTCAGCTGTGTTTGTAAAACGGTGTGTGAGTCAAAGCACAGTAACTGTTAAAGACTGTTTTTTTTGGCAGTCCCTTCCTCATTTGTAACCCTGTTAAGGGCAATGCCAAGGACTAAGGATATCTCCAAAACAAAACTTTAGCCCATTGAAACTTGTCTTTCTTAGCCTCCTTCAACAGACAAAAAGCTGGTTTATTTATTTATTTATTTATTTAAATGATAGGCTCCCCTGCAGGATTGCTTAGAGCAAGATGCTATCAGTAGGTGTCCTCAAGCATGTTGTGGAACAGTCTCATATTCTTCCTCTCCATTGACTATAAAGGGATCCCAAAAAGACAGGATAAAGTAGGGAAATGCTCTAATTCCTGCTGTGACTTTACCACAGGAACAGTGCGAGTAAGGGAGAACATCTGTTAATATGAGTTGAAAGGAAATAAGTGAAGTGGTGAAACTGAAGGAATTAGGAGTGCTGGTTCAGATGGTGAAAGCTTCAGGCTCTCATCCTAATGATGAAAATTTACTTATAGTGTCACTCAAGGGTCCTAATCTGAGTGATGCTCCTTTGTGCTGCTGTGCAAAAATGCAGTAGGAGAGAATTCTCTTCCTTAAAAGCATAAAGCTGTGACACTACGTGGGAGGACTGGCGAAAGGTCTATGTGAGATAACAGAGATAGCTGGAGAAAATCTTGGAGAACTTGAAAAACACAGCATCAATTTTAAAGGGACTTCCAGAATAGCGACCAGTAGAATGATCTGAGAAAGTGTAGGAATGATAGTTTTTACATGGAAGGGTTGCTGAAGTATCTCATTAACAAAAAAGGTGTTACACAGAATATGCAAGGATGAGACTTTGATAATCATGTCACATCTCTGATACTTGGGTTTTCTTATTTTGTGCTGAACTTGCAGGCAAAAAAACACATTAGAAGTTATATGTTAAAGTACATCACCTTTATTTGCATGTCAGTGTTTAGCAGTGTCTGAGGCCTCCTGATAAGCCGCTAGACTCACTCCAACTGCAAATAAACCTAGAAATTTACAGGCACTTTTTGTTGCCTTTAAACTTTAAGTTGTGGTTCAGGTCTGCCCAGATTATTGTTTTTCACTCAGTAGTGGTTGCACATGCAAACACTGCAACCAGCCTGAAAATAGAAAATTATATAGCTGAGTTAATTGAAAATCTGCTTATGGTGCATGGTGGCGTGAGCAGTAATTGACATAAAGTGCTGCTTAGCACACAGAATCAATTATTTTCGATTGACATAAAACAGGAAATCGTTTAATGTCAGATTGATATTAATGAGCACAGTTGTACTAATGAGTGCAAGACTATCTGCAGCATTAGATTTCTTTTTCTGGTAAGGAACTTGATACAAAGTGAGCTCAGCCCTTAGAGGCAATGATACCATGTTTTGAAAAATGAATTTAATGGCAAATTAAAGGTAAGATTGTTATTGTGGTAATCTTTTCTGAAAATGGGATAGTGCTTACTTGGGCAAGCCATGGCTATATTGTTAAAGTCTGAGAATCACAATGTGGTCTTTGATTCATGACTGGAAAGGGAAATTTTCCTAATAGTGAAGATCAGGATGATTCTGCAGTGGTGATAAGCATGTCCAAGAAAGATACCAGTAAGGTAGAAAGAAGTGGAATCACTGAGGAAATATTTTCTCTCCTGCTTGCCCCTACTGCTATAAAACTGGTCCGACTCCCTTCTTTCCTGGCCAGATAGGAAAGGTGACTAATAACATCTCCCTGAGAAATGCCTGTGTCGTACTGTATAGTTCTCCCCAGATGAATAGACTATAGCGAATGGCAGAGGGACCGATTGTCTCTGCTGTACAAGAGGGGTGGAACCTGAGTGACAGGAGTGTGAGAGATGTTGCAAACTGTCCTTATTTTTATATTAAAAAAAAAAAAAAGTATGTTGACCACCTGTAAGCGCTGTAGCCAGATCTGCACATCCTCCACATTCAGGATCCAACCTCTTCATATTCACAGGTGCCTGAAAGGGAGGACCCTGCAGCTTTTGAGAGAGTGCTTTAGTATCCACCCCATTTCAGCATCCTTTTCCATCAAAACAGAATCACCCAGACTTGTTTCTCCTCAGTTTAGACACGGAAAGTTTGTTGTTTAAAACTGAGTTATCTGACCTTCTTCTATAGTCAACAGCAAGAGACAGACACCTGCAGAGGGTGATTAGTCTGGTCCACCTCAGATAGCAATAAGGAGAAGGGATGAATGTCTTTCTACAGGTGCCTGTCTTTCTGTTGACCAAGGGGTGGAGCCCAGCTGTCTCCTTTTGCTTGGACATTGCTAACTTTTAGATAACTAAGATTAGGTAGGATGTGTTCTATAAATCATATCTGTAGCAGCCCTCAGAGGAGGAAACACAATAATACAAAGGCAGGATCAGACAAGGATGTCTTTCCTTTGCTCTTGTCCTAGCCTTGGTATAATCACTTGTAGCAATGCAAAATAACCATGAAAGGAACAAAATGCCTCTGAGCTACTTACCGAGTAATATAATGATACAGAGAAGAATGGCAATAAGAGCCCCAGTGCTAAGACCAGTAGGATGAATCAAGGCTTCTGCATTACAGGACAGCATCTTTCCTCGATGGTCACAAGCACATACTCGAATAGTCACTGTTTCAGTGCTGCTCTGGATAGGGTAGTCATTGTCTGATATTACCACCGGCAAGAAGTAGGTACTCATTTCATGCCGGTTATATCTGGTTTTTCTGGTGAAAATCCCCGCTGTGTTGTCTGGAAACACAAAGCATGCATTAAATTTTCATCTGAAGACTGAAAGCAAGGATGAGATAATAAAGAAAAGTCTTCCTAGAAATTCACCTCTGTTGTCCTGTAGTGTAAAGTTTGAGCTGCTGGCTGCCTCAGGAGCTAAGGAGAATGAAAACTGATGTCCACTGTAAGAGTCATCTTTATCAACAGCACTTAATGTTTGTATCAGCTGAAACAATAAGAACAGAATTATCTTCAAAGTAGCGGACCTAATGCTTATTTAGGTACTCTAGGAGTGTAAAGCAATCTTATTGTATTAATTTTTTTTCTTCTGCTTTAAGGCAGCTGATGCTGCTATGGCAAACATAAGAAAAGTAATCCATGTGCTGCTCATGCTGTTTAGGATCACCATGCTATTGTATCCCATTCCATCAGCCAGTAACATAATGAATGTGAAAGTTGGCAAGAAAATCATGTTGAATTCAAGCGCAGGCTTGGGTTGATGCCACTCCAGATGGGTAGGAAACCTTTGCATGTGACAAGTAATAGAGATGAAAGGTGACTGCATATTTATCTACCCAAATCTCATGTCACAGGAATTGTTTGGCTTAATCTTCCAAATTATCTGCTACTTTGAACCACTTAGTAATAGGACTGGTAGAGTGAGAGTCATCTGGCAGGAAATAGTTATATCACAAACAGGACCTGCAACAGTTATGGACCTGAAACGTTTTTTGAAGGATACAGTGGAGGTGCCAGAATAAAGCAGAGAATCACAGAATGAAAATGAATCAGGGCTAACAAGGTGCAGTACAGAAAACAACAGTGTAAAACATACTGTCACATTAGCTCAAAGAATGCTAAGTGTAATTAAATACCGTGCAGCCACTGTTTAGTTTAATTTTGCAAAACCGACAGTTTGATGCAATGCAAAGTATACCTCAATGAGGTGATGCAGGAGTAGTAGCAAAACTCAACTAATTTGGAATATTTTCTTAGTACAAGCAGACAACACACCTGTTCTGCCTTTGCATTTTCACAGACGAAGGTCTCGTAAAACATGGCAAACTCTGGAGCATTGTCATTTACATCCAAAACCTTAATGAACACTGGGACACGGCTGCTTTGTTTTGGGTTGTCTGAAATGATAAAACCAGAAAGAATAGAGATTTTATTTAGCCCAGCTACTGACTCAGTGCGGGAGAAGGAAAGGACAGACTTAGGGGCTCATTGCCTTAATTTTTCTCACTCACAACACTCCACTTATATTCTGTTGATTTCTGGGGAACGTGTTATGGGGTGAATTCCACAAAATCATGCTGTATTATTATTACTCTGATTCTGTGTAAGCTATACAGTTAACACTGGGTAGGAGTCCAGGATTTACAAATTCCTTTGAACACTCCAAGTACGATTATGAATGTATGTGTGAGCTATATATATAAACATAATGCTGGAATTAAATGAAATCTATTTATTAGCCTAACTGATACAGTTTGGTGGCAATGGTTTCTAGAACATATTCCCTTCCTTAACTCTGAAACAGGAAGACTAAGGAGTCATGAAGATGGGATTGAGTGCTTTTTTTTTCCTCTCCACCTGTTATACATAATATTCTGTTCCCTACAAATCTTGTAACACAGTTCCTTAAGCTACCATGATTATCATTATGTCATACAAATAGTAACTGCAGCTGTGATCAGAGATATTTTATAATCTGTTACGAATTGATTTGGTTGATATTCTAAAGTTAACACTAAAGTGTATCAGCTGAAGAACACAAGCACTATATAGAATCTGCAAATCCCCATATGTAAACACGTTTTTTTTTCACGATAAGGACTGTATAGTGCCAAGAGACTGAATTTGACAAGGATATTCATGAGCATAAAATATTGATGAAAATATTATCATCTTTCTAGATAAAAATAAAAACATTTGGAAATGCACCACACTGTATCGACCATTCCTTTTCCTGTTGGACTATTGGTCCTGTTGGACCTTTCCTTTTCCTGTTGGGGGGAGACGGGCTTTTGTCATGAAGATACACAAAATGAGGAAGAAAGGCATCAGGCAGCAACCTTGCCTAGGAGCCATGAATGGTGAAATAGGCAAGATTCTGAGGCAAAAAGTCACGTCATAACAACCATCGACTCCTAAAGGACCTGCCCCCAAACCAATTTGTCATCACCAATCAAAAGGAAACCAATAGACATTGCCAGGATCTGTGTCCTTTGTGCTCCATACCACACCAAAAAGGATCCAGGCCAGGTCTCCCAGAGGTACCCACCGCAGTGCCTGGGAGTATGTGGGTGTTGGAATGTGAGAGAGTGAAATCTATGAGGGAATGAGTGTGATTGAAATTAGCTTCATTTATAATAAATACTTTCCCCTTCCCTTTCATGAGGGCTCACACCGAGTTCTCCTACATTAATTTCCCATCTCTGTTAATATAGTTTGTTAATACATTTTAACCTATGATTTGAGTGAAGACAATAGTGCAATAAAATACAGCAGATCTAAGACTCTGTATGCTTCTACAAGCATTCATTATAGTATCTTGTTGAGTTAGGCTTTAATAAAAGTCCTATTACTGTGTTTATCATACTTTTATAAATTTGAAAATGCCTTCTCCAAAATTGGCACTGTATATTTTTATTACAGAGCTCAGTCATTTGGACGAAATATTGTGCTTTAAAGCTCCACAGTCCCATTGAAGTTAATATGATTCCATTAGGCATAAACCACTTTCTAATATGAACCATTGGGCTAAATTCATTCAATGTATAAAATAACAGTTTATGTATAATATAGACTAGGCTGAATTCTATGCTAAAATACACCAATACAAATGTTGAATTTTTATAATAGGCAGAAATAAAAGGTACTCATTTGAAGTCGCAGGACTATTGGCAAGACTATTTCATAAGGGCATACCTTTCTAACAGATACATTCAAATATATTGGCAAACATGTTTCTTTTCCTCTCAAGGATAACAATTGTTTTCTTTCCTGCTTTTTGAACCGTGAATTACATATTTTCATTTTACTTCTAGGTGCTTAAGATTCTTACAATTTAAAATGATACTGTAATAAGTAGAAGCTTCATAAAAACTCTATGGACATGGGCCTTTTTTTCTGATTTAATGGAAATGTAAGTTGAAATATATGTATACATCTTAAAGTCTTTTTTTCTCATCTTTCAAATTATTTTTGCAAATTAACTGGTTTAGGTCAACTTGTTTGCATTATCCTTTAATTACTGTTGGGCTCCACGTCCAAAAAAACTTCCACAGACTCAACGATCTGCTTAAACCCATTCATCCCTATAGTGGTATGTTTTCTGTTGAGCCAGCAACCAAACTGTAAAAGTTTTTTCTTCTGAATACAGCCTCAAAGTCCTGCCAATGTTTGATTTACCCTTAAGTGTTAAGTAAATAATATTTAAAAATACTCTGGGAATTCTATCCAGTAAATCAGCTGTAATTCTGCAGCTGTGAATCAGTAACCCTGTGTACTGAGTTTTATTGCCAGTTTGCCTTCTCAATATGGCAGATGTACGGACCCAGTGTTTCACCAACTATTTGTTTGAAACATTCACAGGATGATTCTCTGAGCTGCTGAGCAACTGCAGCTCACACTGGTGAAAAAGATGAATATTCAAAAACGGAGCTACCTAAACTTACTGACAATTTTAGACAATTAAAGGAAAAACAACTTCCATATTTTAATTTTTTTTCTACTGTAAAATGAAGTCAAGGACAGTTATCACTGAAACATGTTTCTCTTTATGACTTTATAATTTATTTTTTTTACTTTTTTGTATCAAACAGAGCACCCATCCATCTGAATGCGCATCCTGCCTGTAACTTGACTGGATATTTCTTTCAGATTACTTCAGCAAAATATACCTGGAGTTTGATGTGATACTATGTCACTGAGAGCAATCAGTGATTAGCTGGAATCTAGTGGAATGGGACTTTAGCTAGCCTTGCTAGAAATTACTGGGTTTAGCTAGGAGCATTAAGCAGTGGTGCTTTCCAATCTACTCTCTAGAGACTAAAATTAGTGAGGTAAAATTAGTGAGCCTGGATCAGACCAAGACTTGTTTCAACAGTAGCTACATTTCAGCCAAGAAAATTGCCTTTGGAAGGCATCTACCCCAGTTATGCCAAATTTGGTCTAGGCTCAGTGAAGCGCAGCCTGGGAAGTAGCTTGTTGCAGCCTGGAAGGATTCAGACTAAAGAGGACTGGTAATTAAGACAGAAGCCTGTGTCAGATACAAAAGGTTTAGTTGAGAGCATCTGGCCCAGTAGAAGGTCTGTCCTTAGGGGAGGAGGCAAAGAATTGAATATTTCAAATAGATGCTAAGCTGGTTTTCAGATAGTATACCATTTTGTATACTGTATATTATTTAATCTCTGCTGGGATCAATGCAAGTGTGCTTCCTAAATGTTACTGCTATTCCTTCCTTTCCACGTGTTTATTTTTCTCCTGTCTGCCCAGGAGCTCAGTCTGCAGTGTACAATTCTTGACCCTAGATGACTCCTTCAAAACTTAACAGAAACACTGACACCTGACTAACAGGCAGCCAGAAGTCAGTGTCTGGTATGCTGAAATCACACACCTAGCATTTAAAGATGAAAGCTTTCAAGAGGGGGAGAAAACTATTACAAAACATCGTTCCTGTACGCTCTAGCCCACTACTCTTTTACATAACCCCATCTGCTTACCTCAATAGGATTGTCTCATATCAGTTTTCAGTTTTAAAAAGACTTACAGAATAAAGAAAGCTGCAGTCAAGTACTCCTTAGTAACACTCTTCTCACCATTCAGCAGCTGATTGAGCCATATACACACACACAACATAAGAAAGTAGAACTTATATTGTCTCAGATTATGTTTTAAAAAAAAACCATTTAGCCTCTGAGTTGCACAAAGACTTTCTGATGGTCATAGAAGTGGTGTTTGTATTAGATCTATCTACTGTACCACCATGCAAAAGTGAATAGAATTGCATTCCCTAATAGTTAACCATGTCACGTGCTTATAGTTAATGTATTAAAATAAAGAGGACTGTTTATTAAGGCCACCTAACATTCATGTCTTTATCTAGATCCCTGGCTTTTCAGCACTTAGAATGACCATGACTGGTACTATCACAAGATTACGTCTTCTGAGCAATTCTACAATAAGTGACAGACTGATTTGTAACTCATTTCAAAGCACACTAAAAAAGTTAAAAATGGAAATACTTAAAACTAATGAAGACCTGGGCACCTAGCTCAGCCCAGCCACCTTAGTTTTACTTGAAAACATGCAGCCTGTGCTACATTCGGTCTGCATCAGACTGAATTCAGCCATGGAATGCAGTTTGGCTTTAAACTATCTTTCCTTCTGCATACCAATTTCAGAACTCAACGATCATGTTCAAAATTAAAAATGGCTATTACTGATTAGAAAATGCAGAATTGTTACCTTTCCTCCCTACTCAGCTGCATTACCTCTTCATGAACTCTGTCCCTAGTAAACTTAAAACTGCAGACCACCTCTTGCAGAGTTTCCGCTTCTTCATTCGTATTGAATGGACTATCCATATAACCTGACATCTGTCCAGCCGTGCTTTCCACATGCTCAGCTAGAAAGCTAAATTCATTACATCAGAGACAGCAGTGGTATTTAGGTTTGACTTACTGATCTCTGCTGCTATTACTGTAATGTTGTGCCATAGCAGTGTTTCCCGGTCAAGGGGTTTTGAAGTAAATATCGAACCATTTCCTGAATTGATGTTGAATACTCTGTCCATATCAGTGTGTCGATCTACAGAGTACCTGCAAATACAGAGACAGGGGTTAGGAGAATGCTTTCCTTTTAATTTCTATGTTCTTAAACCATTTTCTAAGACTAGACATCAAACAGCTAGTAAATGGGGTTGCCTTTTGTTTTCAGTGCAGGCTTCAGAGTCTTCACACAAAGAGCTAGTTCTGAGCTGCTGGATAATGACACATTGGAGGTTTGATTTAGGAGGCGGAGCACTGTCACTGAATAAATGAATTACTGCAGAATTTACATACCTCTGAGAATCATCAAAGCTTTGTTTTTAGTGAGAAATGTGAAGTCTGTGTTCTGAAAGATATTAAGTTTATTTTAAGGCTGAGTTGGCTTTCCCATCATAAAACCCTCTTTTTATGATTTGGTATCTCAACTGTTCCAAATAATTTCTGATATAAAATTTGACAGCTGGGGTGCATTTCTGCCTTTCACTTCCTGGTGTTTAAGAAGACTGCCCCCCAAAAATAAGCTGGCACAGAACAGAGATTCGTCATTCCAGGTACATATCACATAAAGATTTGCTGTAATTCATTAAAACTAGGAGGCTCAGGCCGGTTTGATGGTGTCTAGATGTGAAAATGAATGCTAAGGAGCTCTGGAGGAGCTCAGAGTCTAAATAAGGATTCAAATTTCCAATCAGATCTTTTGCCTTTTCTGCTGAACTGAATCTAACTTTAAAAGCAGAACTCTCCAGTTCATGCGAGAGGGTGCTACTGCCCTGATCCAAATGCTGTGACTTGGTTTCATCTCTCACAAAAAGAAAATTCTTGCATAAATTATGGAGGTATAAATTATGGAGGTTTTGATGGCAATATATCTCTGACGTTGCTAAAGCAAGAATGCAATTGCATTATTTTGCTCTTGTTTCAAGCCCAAACGTGTGCTGATGTACAAGCCAGGACAGAGCCTTAGGAAGCCCAGTGTGCTCCCTTGGTCTCCTTGCAGGCCACGTTGATGGAGACAAGGCAGCTACTGCTGTCCCTTGCGTCCAGACAAGGTAAAGATATGTCTGAGCTGGTATGCAGTCAGATGAAAAGTGCGCCAGGAGAACGACTGGCAGAGTTTACTGCCACTGCAGAACTGAGGGGAATGCAGAGGCTGAAGAAAAATTTCCGTTCCCTGCTCTGCCCTAGGAGCAGCTGCGTGACACGTCCCTGATTCTGCACAGATTTCCCAGTGCCTGTGCAGTGTCTCTTAATTCTGAGAAAGGTCTTGCACGGCAGAGGGAGGGAACTGCAGAGTCCAGTTGAAACGCGATTCTGACACAGGTTTAAAAGGAACTAACTTGCTAATTATCTTGTAACTGCTTTTTTTCCCTTCTTCTTTGTGAGTAAAAAAACGGGATATAACATCCACAGCAAATTAGACTGGTCTTATTCTAAAATGAGAATTTTAGTGTAGCCTACCTTCCTAAACAAAACTAGAGCAAGTATTCATCACTTGCACTAAATTGGTTGTCTTTTTCCACACTAAATTCCCATGGAAACAACCAAATGAGGTTCAAAGGTACTCACAAAAAAAGCTAACTTTTTTTTTGGTAGGACTTGCATAGGCACACCGTGGTAGTTTTCCAGGAGTTGATTTAGTTTTCATTCGTTGCTGTCACCTGACTAACAGTACCACAACTTCAGCTGCATGAAGTGAGCTGTGGTGTCACCAGCCTAGTTCATTTACACAGCATTGTAACGTTACCATCAGCTTGAAAGGAGTATGTGAGGAGGTATGTAATACGTGGCGCTGACTGATGGGACAGCTCCAGCAAGCTGTCTTGTTTTGTCCAAATCTAAATAGTACATGTGCTTTTGTTGACTTAGCTGAAATGCTTGATGGAAACAAGTTTATACAAACTGGTCTGACTCTCGTATATTTTGACAAAGTAAGTATTTGATACGGTAAACATTTCATTTTAACTTTCATTCATTCAGGCTTTTATATGATATTATGTTGGTATTTTGTGAATTCAATTATTTCTCAGATATTCTGTAGCTCATTTCCATATCTTTCAGCTGAAATACTTTGGTATTTCCATTTTGCAGTAAATCTATATTTTGCATTCCTATTTGAAATGAAATATCAGTATTTTCCTTAGATTAGCTGTTCCAACCAGCTGTAACAGTATGTTTCCGGATCTTATTCAGCAAGGTATTTAAGTAAGCAACTAGCTTGAGGCATGAGTTGTCCATTCATTGGGTTTTTTTCTTCAATTATGCTTTCACTTATGCTTCATGTTATGAATGGACTTAAAATATCTTACTGCCTTAGCACACTTTAATGCCTTGACATATTGTAATCACTATCTTTACTCTGTAAGATTTCCCAAATTCAATCTGTGGTACAGTATCCATAAGAAATTAAAGAAAAATTTCTGGATTTTTTCTAAGGTTATCAGACCTGCAACATTGAGGACTCCTTCTTGAAGATATGAAGACTTTTAAAACATAAGTCCTTATAAAACCATATGTGTATCCGGTCATTTGAACAGCGGAAAGTTAAACTCACAAAAAAACCCCAACCACCCAACAAACAATCAGAGAACAACTTCTTAATGAAATGTTAATTTTATTTCTTCACATCAAAAAGAAAATACATACAAGGTCAATGCAGTTAAAGTATATTCTAATTATACCATTAACCCTGGTCTAGAACGATGATTTCCATAAGCTAGACTGTCACTTCTGTTTCTCAGTTTGTATAATCCAGTCTCTTTTGATCAAGGACTGTTAATTATGTTGAATCAGTGGTGAATCTGACTTATGGATCATAACCTAGTAAGAATTAAGCAGACAACATCAAACTCGTTTTTACATTTATTTAATGAAATTACTGGTCTGTATTTGTCAGATTTCAGGACTTCCTCCCCTTCAAACCTTGAGGAATTGGCAAGCCAGGAAGCTAAAAGGTATCTATGTAGACTCCAGTCTCTTCTTGTACATAACAGGAAGAAGGGGAGGGTGAAAGAGAGAATGTAACACATGCAAATATGTTGTCACTAAAATACACAAACAAAATTAAGCCTTACATTTGTTTGCAGATCATTTTCATCTGGGATACTTTAGTAAATCAAATCACAGCAGGGAGACAGTTCCAGTGACTGATGAACTTCATTATGCCTCTGAGGAGTTACTATAGCAAAAAAACTCAACTAGCAATTTAAAACGATCTGATGTACAATACAGCAGTGCCAGTCGCAGCATTATTTTTTTCAGTATGCAGAGGTTCATAATATTTCTGTTTATATCAAGCACAAACAGAATGCAAAACTTTTTTTTTTATAACACAGCTGGACAGTGGAGTGTTACTCAGGAATGTATTAATATTGCTACACATGGATGCATATTCAAATATAGCCACACATCTATTGGCGTATTTTTTTATTTTCTAAATGCCACGTCACAGCAAAGTTTATTTATAAGGGCTGGACTGATGAAATATAGCTCCACCAATACACAGGTCATGAACGATTATGCACTCTTACAATAAGGGAAGATATCCGCTTCATATTTTGCTATTGCTTCATTGTCTTCTGATGTTCAGCAGCTTGCTGTCTAATGTAACCGCAAGTCAGGAAGATTTGTAGGTCAGGAAGAGATGTGTGTGTGAATTTTTCATAATGCATTTTCATAATGATATTGTGAAGGCTTCCTTTAATGGAAGATCAAAGGGGCTTTCATCTACCAGAGTTAGGGCTCAGTTTGTTTAAAAAGAGAAATCTTCACTCAGTAGAGGAGAAAACGGAAGGTTTTCATTGCAATATCAGGTGTCTAAAGATTTTATTTTTAACCGTCAAGAAAAATTGACAAGCAAGTGACAAGTCATATATATACAGTCTAATTGCATCTTCCCCGAAGCTCAGAGTGAAAATAGGATTTAGCATCTCTATTGCATGATGGAAAAAAAAAAATCATTCTGTTAAAAAGATGCAGACTCAACCCATGCCCCTAAATTCTAGGAGATACTCAAGATATTAGCACCATAAAATTACATTTATTGCACGCTAACATCTCTCAGCCTACTGATCTCTGCTGATTTCCTTCCCCTCTTACTGATTTTCATGTTTCGTCTTGCTGTGTTTATTTCTGTTACTCTAACCTCTTCATCATTTTTCTTTTTCTTCTCCTTTCACCTTGATTGTTGCATGCTATTAGAGTATAAAGGAGACAAGTTTTCCACTGCACTGCATCAATTTTGGCACCTCTACTAAATTTTGCTCAATAATTCTCTGATACTTTAATATGCAAAGTATCTACACTGTATTAATGAACTGCCATTTGAAAGATAGGTAAGTTTTAGCACACACATTCAATTAATAGAAAAGAGCCAGTGGGCAGTACTCAACAATGAACAGCATAATCCCTATCCACTGTAAATCACTTATAATTAGGAGCTGGTGCTGGTGTGAAATGCAAATGGTTGTAGTTATCACCACAGGGAAGCAGAGGGAAACAGGGAAGCGCTCCCCACACTCTCCGGTGCCATTCGATATAAAAAAGCAGGTTAACATGAAGACTGCAAGGGGCCTGGGTGTCACCCCAACCAATTTTTCATCTTCATGCTAGCATGTCCATGAAGACGTGCCATAGAAGGTGCTCATTCTGTCCCTGGGCTTCACCAAAGTCATCAAAACATTATGTTGCTCTTTAAGTTACTATGCTTTGCTAGTTCAGAACTCCATATAATTGTTGCATGTCGTGATATAAATGAAAGCAAACCTTAATTAAAATTACAAGACTTAGTCTTGAACAAGAACTCACGTGCAGGGCATCACACAAATTGAAGACAGAGAGGGCTGCTGCCAGAAATGTTTTAGATTTAGTTTCTTCATCTAGGAAATTAAGATGATAATATTTACCTCTCTCACAAGATGAGCTGAAAGCTTAAAACTTACCCATGCTTCATAAACTTTGTAAGATATCTTGATGAAAGATAGTTGTTTGCAGAAGTGCAAAGTATTGATGGATTGGATATTTATTAAACCTGCATTGTTCTATTTTGATCTTAAGACTACTATTGCATTTCCAAGGTGCCCAACCTAGAGACATGCTGAAAATTGACCTGGATTTAATATTGCTGTATTTTTCATTTCCTGCTCTTACTGCCTTGTCAGTAGCAATGAACTTTAATTAACACACACAACTATTTAGAAATTCTTTTATATGTTATCCAATATGAGTTAAGTACTGCAGTGTGTTTTCAAATGTACTGAAGCAATGTACCTGTTAATTTACAAAAAATGAAGTCTTAGGTTTAGCTACTCCAACCTTAACATTTCCTCCACTTCCTCAAAGACTAGTTTATTGATTCATGGCAAGTGTAATTTATGAAGCCCATGAGACTGATTCTTATCTTACTAACCTTACACTGATACAAGTGCGATCAGGGTCTGTGTGTGCACATGAGCTGCTTTTAAGGTATTTCTACTCGCAGTTTAGAGAAGCTAAATGTGACCTCTGTTGAGCAGGTCTGGACGGATGGGAGAAGAAAGGGCTGCTGCATCACTCCCCTGTGATATAGCCAAGAGGATGAACCACATTGCACTGGCAAATGTTAAAGGTGGAAGGAGAACACTAACATCTTCTTAGTGCTCTTTTTGCAGTAAATTCTTCCATGGTAGAAATAAACACAAACATTAGTTACTGAAAAGGATAGGGTGTAATTCAAGATGCAAGCGCCATGCAAACACAATCACACATACCTAGATAAGCTTACGTGTGAGAGAGCGTTTACCCTCTACAAAACTCCATATTTAAGCATTCCTGAAAAATTTAATTGTTAAAAGTGATTTTTTTTTTTTCTGTGTGTGCTGATATGAAAAAAGGAAAATTAAGGCTGTAAAAAATTTACGCACAAGCTGAAACGGTCTATGCTTACTTGACAGGGTTCTTGGCAGCATCTGGATCCTGAGCAGTTACTGTTCCTATTACACTGTTTATTGGAATGTCTTCTTTCACTTCCATTATGTATGCTGGTCTGCTGAACACGGGGGGTTCATCTACATCCTCCACCTGAATTCTGACTGTAGCTGAGTCCTTGAATGGCCCCAGGTAGAGGAATCGAGGGTCCACGTGAGTATTGGTAGCTTCCACTTTCAGAATATACAGGCTTTTATTTTCAAAATCCAATGCCTGGGAAGAGAAAAAAGAAAAGTTTGAGAGGTCTGCGGGGATAGCTGTTTCTTGCAGCCAGATGAGCTAAATGAAGGGTGGGATGTCATGGAGAGGCCTGTGCTAGATAACAGGAGACTGGACTGAAACTAAAATGCCAGCAGAAAGCAGGAAGATGGGGGTCTATGCTACTGACGGTACAGTATAGAAAAAAACCCACTTTTTTTTGGAAATTCTGTGCCTGGAAGTCCTAAACATCAATTAATTTTTCCTTCTCAATCAGTCTTAACTCTTCATGCCTTTTATTCTGTCATTTTTGACATTTTGATGTTTTCTTGTCTATTCCTTGCCCATAAGCATCACACACTAAAGGGGGGAAGATTTTCTTGGAGCTGCTTGTTTAAATAGTGGCATTCCATCACTGAAATGAAACACTGTGACATCTGGTGTCTGGACATCCAGGACCACCCATCAAGGAAAGCATGGTTTTACAATAGGCTATGACTATACCATACTCTGTTAAAAGTATGAAGAAGAAGCATTTAGTGACTCTTTGTTACAGTACTTAGAGAAATGTGGGGAGAGAGTAATCACCCCGTTTTTCCATTATGCTGTAGAAGATTCACAGCTTCTGTTGGAAATGGACAGAAATGCAAACAGAGTTAGACTGATATCATAATCAGCCCCTGGAAGGCATCTCCTAAAAAACAAGTAATGACAGGTGTCGTACTGATATCAACAAGCAAGTGCATGTTCGGAAAATCTACACAATGTCTATCTAGTGATGACTGAACTTGAACTGATGGGGGATGATATCTGTAACCTTATCAAGCTTGCCTGATAACCCACTGTAAACAATATTTCTCAAACCTTTTCTGACAGCCAATGTGCAACCTAGTAGATGATGTCCATTGTGATCCAGCAAGGTGCTGTGATTTGCTTTTTCTGAAGCAAAAGCATGCTGGTGGATTTATTAGTTAATTTTTTACAAACTGTGAATCAAAAGAAATTTTTCTATGTACTTGAATACATTATAGCTATACAATTCAACACCTTCTGATAGTGCAAAATAGACAATGCGATACTGATTATTTCTGGGGTCTTAACACAGTGCCTTCTAGTAAGTGAGCAAATCCTGTAAGTATCACAGGGAGAAAATCACAGTTGGATGGTGGTGCCTCCTTGAGTTACTCTGTGGATATGTTCAGACTGTAGAATTTTTTCTCAGTACTCCCCCACTCCCTAGGTTATTTACTCTCTGAGGTCCTTCAAAATATGTGCATTGGTTTAGTGAAGGAGTGTATAAGAGGAAGGACCCCAATTGCTTGTATAAAAGAAACTTTACATAGGTAATGTAGATATTCCTAATAGATAGCATTCAAATTAATAAACAGCACATGTTACACTAAAAATGGAAAACAAATATGTCTTAGATAAAGTTTTGACTGGTATTTCAGAGGCTGGGATTAAATGTGTTAAGATGTGTACCTTTTTGACAGTTATAATTCCTTCCTGTGTGTCCTTGTCTGTGGTAATTCCAAACATGTCATATCCATCCCCCTCGGTGATGCTGTATTCAATCTCTGCATTTTCATCCACGTCGGCATCATTAGCTTTTATCCTGCCAACCGGTGAGTCCAGTGGCATAGACTCAGGAGCTCTGAATTGGTATGTGCCTGCACCAGCCAGAGGAGGAAATTTTGTCAGTCAGTCTCATGGTACTTTGGACACCAGCTCCCAGCCCACTGTCCATGCTGGGCATGCACAGATGAGTTAGCGAGTCACTGTGTGTTCAGGCCTTCCTGGGGCAACAGCCTTCTGCTTCTGCCTTACCTTTATGTGGATAAAAGTAACTTATTTTTCTATTTATTTTCTAGTACGAAGGATGGGCATTTTGTTTCCCTACATACATGCATCTTTAGCAACATATGTCCCTTTCTAGACATCAGGGTCTTTGTTGGCCATATAAAAATTGTATATGAAAAATGTCTTGAGGCCAAAAGACAAATATTAAGAACTGCCAGAGGCCAATGCAGCTTAGTAACACTAAAACCAAATCCAGCCAAATGCCTATTAATAATGTGCTACATTGAATTCTCCTCTGAAAAAAATCTACTTGGGGAACGTTGTCATTATGAAGCTGTATCTTTGGCTTTTATATTGAAGACACTTATGTCCTGAGATGTATAATTAACTCATTGGAGGCAGAGTGCTATATTTTCTCTTAAGATGCTCTAATTTAAATGGAAACGCTTTGCCCATGGCTAAGAACAGACTTTGAACTTAAATGACAAGTTGCTTCCAATAACTTTCCCAGTGACTTAACCGCCAAAGCTCGCTGATTTGTCTGATAGTATCTGCAATTATTTTCTCTAACAGCTGCTCTTGACTTTGACACACACTGACACTGTGATACACACACATCACACACAGAGCAGTGGTTAGACAAAGCAAAAAAGAAGAAAAAGAGAGAGAGAAAGAAGGAAGAAAAGAAAGAAAGAGAGAAGGAAGGGAAGAGAGGGAAAGAGAAGTGGATGAAAGCTAAATCGTTTTGAATCCGTTATGGCCATGATTGGTCATTAATAGAAATTACTTTCTGGGAGATCTGGCTCGAGTGAGTCCCATAAATATCACACAGATATCCACCAAGTGATCTGAGACAGGGGAAGGAAAATAGGCAGAAATATCTGTTATATTTATGTATGTGCTTTTGTTTCTGTGTGCAAAGAATATAGGAAAATCCATTGAGGCGAATGCTTCCTGGGTGTAAGAATTCATTTTAATAGAAATGCTATTGGGATCATTTTACGTACTTAAATAAATATGTTTCAAAACTTAAATATGTTAGATTAGGACAGATATCTTAAAATGCAGTCAACAACAAGGTCTAATAGAAATAATATTGATCAAAAATATAGATTATATCAGTCAAAGCTATTTAATGGGCAGGAAAAATAATGTTTCTGTACATTAATTCACCTCTACTGCAACTGGAGTAAAAATATTAAAGATATGTTTCCCAGTTATTGCAATTAACCTTAGCATGATCCTATTGCTTGTTTGTGTGTTATCTTTTACTTTCTTAAAGGAAGTCTGATACTCAGTAAATTCATGACAGCAGAAACAATATCAGAGGTGAAAAAAATATATATTTTTGTCCATTTTACTTTAAAAACATAGAACGTAAATATTCCATACTCTGGGGGAAGCGAGGCGGATTGTCGTTTACGTCAGTCAATGTGATGTTCACAGTGGTGGTTCCTGATAATCCGCCCATCTGGCCTCCCATGTCCTTAGCCTGGATGACCACTTGGTATTGCTCCCTGTTTTCACGGTCCATGTTTAGCAAAGCAGTTTTAATAATGCCTGAAAATATGAAAATTAAAGAGGGGGAATCCACAAGTAAGGTACTGACTTAGATGGAAATTCTTATTAAAAAAAACCCACAGCCCAAAGAACAAAACAATCTCTGTGTAATAAGTAAACTTCGCCCAGTACAAATATTTACTGTTATGAGATGGCACATTAAATTACAGACTTGTCATATCATATCTCAGGCTGCTGCCTATGTGACAGACACAATATTAGTGGCATCCCCAGAAAGATGTTCTACCTATTTGTGAGCAGTGTTATTTTACATAACTATTTACCCCCTTTCAGTTCCATGCTAAAATCTCTCATTGAAGTGGAAAAAGGCTCTCTATTCATTACAAAGTGCTCCATCTTTTCTCTCCTGTTCTGTCAATATTTTTATTTTGACAGATGTGGTAAAAAAAACAACAAACTAAGTTCAGCAAGACATCATTAAAGAGGCAGTACAACAACTTTAAATGGGAGAAGAGAAATTAATTAAGAAAATTGTGAGCACCCAAGCACGCCCAAGTATATCAAATATATATATTTCTATTTATGCATTGATTGAAATGATCTTGCCAGTCACTTCCTTCTTCAAAGGCACAAATATCAGTTATGAGGCCAACTGCTATTGAAATTCAATCATTCAGATTTACCATGAAGCAAAATGTTTGCATTCTCACTGGGTCTCTTTAGGCTAAGAACTGACTCCTTTGTAGGCAAAAGGGGTGAAATTCAAGTACTGAAATCCATGGCAAAATTCACAGCAGCTTCAACAGAGACTTATTTCACCCTAGGAGTTTTGCAATTGATTTCCATGGCAGGAAGATCAAGCCTGTGGTTTACCTTGCTTCCCCTCTGTGCCCCACACAACCCTCTTGCTAAAAGATTATCACTGGTGAACTCCCAGCTACATTATCCTTATTATAACTCTAGATAGAAGAGCACATAGTGTACTGTCCAAGTCAGAATGAGTGCCTCAGTGAAAAAATCCTTGCTTGTAGTATCCTATACCTTATGCTTGAAGGGAAGCTCCCTTTGATCTTGGCTCTCCTTTTCAGAATTATGTACGTTTTTTCACCTCAGGTTTTTCTTTGAGACATCTAATCTCCCCCTCCTTTTCCCTGCCTGAGTCTCTAAGATTTATTTAAGAAAAAATGCTAAAACCTGATTAATTGTCTGGGATAATCCATTCCTTTCCTGTAAGGATGCTGAGGAGAATCGATTTCTCTAGCTTCCAGGAACCTATCACAATGGATGTTTGCATTTAAGGAGTTTCTTGAGATCCTTTGTTTCTTGTTGGAGAAGTCTATTATAAATCTTGGGAAGGGACTATCTATGTAGTCAGATAGTCAATGGTACAGCAGATTCAGTCAGCCAGAATTCATATGTCTTACATGCGCAGGTTCCAAAGCTGTCGCTTATTTAGCCCATAAAAAATTCCAGTCACTGTCTATAATTTAAACACCTTCCAAAAACAGAACTCAGAAGGTTTGGATTCTATTTGTGATCTTCTAGTGTAGCACAACAGCCAATTTTACCTCTTCTATCATTATTCTTAATTAAGATTTCTTTCATAAAATTAGCATTAAAGTGATATGTTGCAGATGTACAGAAATTGTAATTACTTTAAACAAGTTTTGAAGAAGCAGAAGGAGAAAAAAACTTCACCTGAACAAACTCTCAGTCTTAATTTAGCCATTATGAAGATCTATGAGGATTAAGCACTTTTTTCCAAACCCACCTGTTTCTCGTTTTCTCCTAAAAGCCAACCTATTTGGTTTGATTTAAACATCCACGGCAGTCTCTGTACCCACTGCTTGTTAAAAATGACTGAAAACTGGTTCACATCCAGTACTAATTGTATTTATTAGACTTTGCTGTTAAGATTAAAATAATGTAGGTGTCATGTTTACAGATGTATCGCTCTATGAAGTTTGTCAGATTTTGCACTAAGATGTAATCTCTTTGAAGTTTTTGTCTAATATGTCCTAGCTTGGCTTAGTACGTCATTTTAAATTAGAGACATTGTCATAGAATGACAGATAAGGTCCCCTGACCTGTCTCAGATTCAACGGAGAAATATGGTTGTCCCTGGAGAATGCTGTAGACAACTTTAGCACTGTTCCCATATGTAGGATCATCAGCATCAGTTGCAGTGACTTGCACAACGAAGGTACCTGCAATGATAAATTAAGGAAAATAAAAATCCACCCTTTTTTTTTTCACGGCCAAGACAGTTTATGATGTAGAAAAAGCGTAGTTCAGGTTCAAGTCAAACTTAAGGCAAAAAGTTAGATATATTCTTATTTCGTAGAAGTTTCTCTGTTCACAAAGGACATAGATACAAAACTGAAATGATAGTTGGCTTATTCTCAGTTCATTAAAATACACAGTTATTTATTGGATATGTAGATCCTTCATCATCTTTCTTATGAAGAAACCAGAAATGCACCCTTTCCCAGATATTGAAGGCATTCAGAATTTGAATCTAGGTCAAGAATATACTTTTGCAAATTTACTCATGCTTGTAAGGTGTTTGACATAGGAATGTAAATCTGTTTTTTCATGTGTCTTCTAGGGAAAGAAAGAGTGTTGAATCCTAGGCAAAGTGTTAACAAACATAAAAAATGAGCTTAGGTTTTGGCATTTAAAACAGATTTGTGAATAAAGTATTCACTTCACATATTAAAATGTGAATATTAGGTTCTCTCTTCACCAGATGAGGTTTCATCCATGTGACAAGTCCCATGAATGAGAGAAGAGTATGCCCCAAAGTCTTTATTTTCATATTGCTTGAGCTTTATTTTAATCTCATTCTTGATTATGATTAATTAATGCTTCTCTCCCTGGATATTATTTCAGATTAGAAATGTGCTTCTTGCAGTTTAACCACCCATCGCTCTCTGACAAAGAAATCAAAATGACCTCCCTAAGAATCAGAGACAAAGAATCAAAACCTGTCAACTTCTCTGGAAAAGATCCAGTCTTAAAATCATATTTCAAGAAGTTGTTTTCTTTTCTTTTATTGATTGATTCTTACAGCTTAATACATTTTAAATCAATAGAAAGATTTCAATGGACTTCAATGGACTTTAGAGCTTTTTTCTTTTGCATGAAAAGAGCAACAAAGGTCATAGAAAGTTAATGGTATATCTCAGAATCAGTGATGAGTCGACTCAGGTGACAGTTTTCACTCCCGAAGTGTGTAAAATCACTTCTGCACCTGCCTTTTTCCATTTTTTTTCACCCTCCTGAACTAAAGAAGCATTGCTGAACAGATCTAGGGGTACTATAGACACACTTAGGTGCCCATGGTTTACCATATTATTACACTGCTACTAAATCATGGTAACAAAGCATATTAAACTCTTTACAGGTGTGATGTAACACAGCTTAGCTGAGCTCACTTTCACTGTGAGCTAAACTAGATCGCATTAACTTGCATTTTTTGTGGTACAAGAGAGGGAGTGGGTTTCACTCAGCTGAGACCTCTGATTCTAGCAAACTGTTGCCACTGTTTTCCTGCAGTTAGATTTTCTTTTAAATGGCTGAGGTGCTTTTATTCCAAGCTCAGATAGCAGATGTCTGTATTCAGTGCCTGTAAACTTTGGGCCCTTCACTGAGTCCACAAAAAGAACACAGACCAGACACTGAAATCAATTATTGGTTAGCACCTACCAACATCTGACATTTCGGGAATGCTGGCATTGTAAACGTCCTTTGTAAACATTGGTTCGTTGTCATTGATATCATGGATCTTAATGATGAACTCAGATTCTGGTTCCACTGGTCTTCCAGTCCTTCTGTTTATAGCCTGGGCACGGAGTATGTATACAGGCTTTTCTTCCCTGTCTAGTCTCTTTGTGGCCTGGATGTCACCAGTGTTTTCATTGATAATGAAGAGGTCTCCTGCTCCATCTCCAGAAAGGATGTACTTAAGTGATCCATCGCCTTTATCCTGGTCTGAATGCAGCTGGTGGTGAAATGGGAATAAAAAAAAGAAAGGAAAATAAATAATCGGGACACAATTTTTGATACTTTAACTGATACCATGATACACGCTCTACTATTCTTAATACCCAGCCAAAAGATTGTACACCGCTTTTGGGAAATGAGAAGATACCACAGTAGAAGCAGTGAATTGAGAGAGTTGTGCCTTGATATTGGAATTTAAATGGGCTGCAATATCGTGAGAAATTGCTTCAGGAAATCCATGGACTGATGCTGCAGATCACTTTCCCAAGCTAAACATACATCAATGAGATTGGCTTAGGTGGAATCCTAGGAATATGCAGGACAGTGAGATCCTACAGTGGAAAAAACACTGTATTCAGGAATTGCAGTAAGTAAAGAGTTAAAAAGAGGCCAGGCCAGCCACTTCGTGGCTTTAAATTTTGGATGCTTTGCTCCTATGCTCCATGGACATTATGTAATACACCACACAGTACACAACGCAATAACATACTAAATACATACATGAATAGCAGATAAATACATGCATTCACAGATGTGGCAAACTAAGAGCAGAGGCAGGCAGGCATACTAGACCAATCCAGCACTGGTAATGAAGAGATCAGTTGCCTTATCCAAAGGGACATGGATCAGGCTGAAACATGGTGGGGGCAAGGGAAAGAAAAGAGTGATGGTAATCAGCATACAAAGCATGAGCTGCCCAAACAATCATCTGTTTTTCCCAGGAGATTTCCATGTCTCTTGAAATGGTGCTTATCCCACACACAAGGTATGACCAATTAAATCGTACTCTCATGGCTGTTCCTTTGATAAAAGCTTATTTATCCCTCCTGGCCTTACCATTTATTTTGTTGTCACATTAGAGAAAATAAAAATTCAACAAATGAAACATTAAAATGGCTTTTAAAGTCAAGGCATAGGTGATGAAATTCTTGGGGAAAAAACGAATCTATCACGTAGCAGATTTCTGGAAATGGTTGATTTCACAGAAAAGACATGTTTATGAGTCAGGAGAGCTGGACTTTCTCAACCAGCTCTTTGTTTCTCTTTTCCTGCATACAAGCTAGAAAAAAAGCCAACCTAGTTGACTATGTGGCAAATTACTTAACATTGCTGGATGGCATGCTTTGTAGAAGAGAAAGATTTATACGTTGAAAGAATATATATATATTTTTTACTAATACCTGGCTATGCCCCTACCATGCTGGAAGGGCAGCCTCCAGTATGGCCATATGGTCAGTGTTTTGGGCTTCCTCCAACTTTCTGCCCAGAGCAGCCTACTGACAACCCAGTTGGTGGCACAGTGCTCCGTCATGTGCACTTATGCCTATGATCCCTACAGAAAGCATGCTCCATGCAACAAGTCTGCCTTTAAGGAAAAAACTCTTTGTCACCACACATTCCAAAAGTGTCCAAACATACAAAATACCAGAACTGTAGCATATTTAATCATTAGCAGATGTGCTGAGGCACTCTTCTTAATTTTCTCCTTCAGGGACAAAATGGACATTCCACGTAATTTTGCACAGAGTTTTTTCTCTTGATAATAAGAATATCAATAAGCAGCCAGTATGCAGCATTTTTCATAAGTAGATTTCAAAACTCCTCACAAAAGCAGTCAATACCGTTTGCTCTGGTTTTGGATAACAAAGCATAGAAACTCGAAGTTCCTCAGAAAGCTGGTCTTGGAATAGAGTTCAGATCTCCTGAGTCCCATTCAGTTGGCCAATACACTCAGCCATAGGGCCGTGAGGAATTATATGATTTACTGGATATAACCTCAGCCTCTGACGAATATCTGTTAGACCTGCTTGTTAAGAAGTCAGACTAGAAGTCTACTGCGGGAAGTAATTTCAACAGGATATTCAAGTATAATTTTCCTCAAAGGGAACTTGCAAGAGAAAAGGCAAGCAAGGAATTTTGTCTTTAAAACTGTGTATTTTTTATTATTGTTTCACATAAAAAATTCAACTCTTGTTTTCCTTGAAAGCCTCTTTAACTTTTTCTGTATCGTATTGGGACAAAAACAGCCCTTGGTAACAGACTATCATTAATTCATATGAATCATGGAATAGTGCTGTTGTGAGACTTGTTACATGCTGAACTCCCAAACTCATTTTTATCATCATTTTAATTATACCTGATTTCAATGAACAAGGTAGCAAAAAGGTCAAGCTAGAAACGGTGTTGGAACCACTGGGAATTGTCTTCCATAATATTCTTTACCCAGCCCAGACCATCCAAAGAGCTAAAAATGGAAACTTGTGTGATTTGTTCAGGTCCATAGTTTATGAAATTTCCATTCCTCCTCCATAATTAATCCACCTGTGTAAGATCAGCTGTGACTTTGAATATCAAGACAAAGTATATCTCACTGTAATGACTCACCAATATTGAGAATGACGTGATCTTCATCCAAGGTTCAATCTCTAGCCCTTCAGCAAAAGCACTAACTTTTGAAAATAAACATTCCCTCTGACAAGATCCTTTCCAACTCCAATACCTTTAGTTTCACAACTTTTCTAAGACATGACAGAACAAACTAAGTGCTCAGTTGGCCAGGCAGTATGTGGATTATTTGCTGTGAGAGCAAGACCTGGGGGACGTCATGTCCTGCGTACCGACATATGTTACTTAGAGCTAAGGCTGGATGAGTGCTTGGCCTTCAAACCAACAGCGAACTTACAGTGTGTCACCATGTGTGCACTCAAGAACCTGGTTCACAAAGAGTCTCAAAAGGTATGATTACAATCTGTTTGATTTCAGTAAATTAGGATAGTTCTCTAACTGCTTGCCATCGGGGCTTTTGCGGGATAGGCCTATATCACAACACCAGCATCAACTGCTTAATAGTCGGGCCAAAATAGTTTGGATTTTCTTCCCTTCTTATCAGAAAAAAAAAAATTGTTTTCTAAATTAGAAAAAGCAAGCAGATTTCTAAAAAAGTTTCTCATAGATGATAAATTTGTACCAGTCACTTCTAAGGAAAATATCTGAAAAAACGATTTATTATTTTAGATTACGTTATCTGTCCTTGACCATTTGCTTGGTAGAAAAGTTTTATCCAGGCAAAGACAATCATCTGTTTTATTTTTTCTTGAGCGTCTGTTTATCTTGGAAGCAATATTTTGCCTGTGTGACCTATACGAAGGGAGAAATTGCTACTGTAACTAGGTTAAAAAAATACGTTGGGAATAAAATTAACAGAGAAAAGAATAGTGCAAGTTGAGGCCAAAAGAAGGGCCTGGAGGAGAGATGCACTTAAAAATACAGTTGAGGGTTTTGTATATAAAACTTAACACCATTGTGAGGTTATGAGGATGAAATGAGTACTAATAATAACCCCTCCTTTCCTTTGAGGTTGAAATTATTTTTTCCCTACCCAGAAACCTCATTGCAAAGGAAGTTGGCTGTGATGAGGTATGTGTAAAAATTATACTGCAAATGCTTTTAGCTGGACCGATCCTAGCCAATGCAAGATATTAGAGCTTCACTCTGTGTGATAACCCGTGTTGCAAAAGAGTGTCCATTATCCTCTGCATAAAGTTGGACAGATAAATGGGCCGTGGCAGGTAGTCATGGGATAGAATAAAACGTCTTGGGACACAGTGCTCATGTCATCTGGGCTGTATCATATTACCATCCCTGAAGACAAAGGTACTTTTGCCAAAGGTTTTTAGGACTCCACATGAAGGTAGATTTTACATTTCCATAGGAACTCAGTGCTACTCAATGGCACCCATTTCAGCTGGTCACTGAACTGAGCAATACCCCAAAGGTAAGCAAAATTGTGAAGAAGTAAGTCTATGCAATAAAAAGTAAATGCATCAGCAATTGCACTGTATTAATATTACAGTAAATTGATTCATTCAAAATCTAATCTGGACACTTTTGTGAAATTGTCCATCAATCACTGGCTAAGGCTGAGGATGAATGACAAATTAAAGATTTTACTATGCCCTAGGCATACTTTTACTCATTTTACTTTAATACCACTGTTAAGCGAACCATCTGGTTTGCTTTTAATGACTTACACTCAGATAAAAACTGTCCAGCCTCGGTCCTTCTTCTGCCCCCACCAAGTGTCCTGGCCCAAAACATTCAAATACAGCTGCCTGAAAACAGGGAAGGCTTCACGCCTCCAGCAAGAGGCGTTTAAAGAGCACACAGGACTGCAGCATTAGCTGCCTGTATTTGACATTCTGCTTGTTGTCACATACATAATTACTTTAAAAGAAGAGTTGTTATTTTTATTTTCAAATTAGCCATAATCTGGAGTACCTTCCTCTGGCAGAGCCCTCTGAAAGCACCAAGGGTGGTGGTAATGGGGTGTCTTCAGCATGATGAAAAGGAAAAGGCAAGGGAAAGTTATGCTCAAAGTATTCGTACCGCAAGCGTTTTTCTTTTTTTTTTAAATTTCCAGAGTGAATATATTTACAGCATTTGTGTTCATCTCCAATAGATAGTATTGCTTCACTTTAAAACAGCACTCTGGGAAAATTTTACCAGGGTTTTAAACATTGTGTTGGTCCCATGCTACACACACAAGAATTACTTCAGCAAAGCACATGGGAAGAATTTACGGGCATCTTTCATGTGCTTTTGCAGTAAGACTATAAACTGATACAGCATGAAAACAACAAATCCAATTGGCATTAAGTTGTACACTTCATTATTGCCCATCTCTGGTATTATAAGGTCATGTGCTATACTCCACAATGTCAGCAGCACTTCCAAAAGCAGTGTTAGTGTGTTTGAACTGAGATGAGGGATGGTGGCTCCCCGGGTGGGTGATGGCAGGGCCTGGCAGTGAGGGCCTGTCCCATTGTCCCAGCCAGGAGCAGGGCAGCCGCGGGCACTGAGGCAGCCCCAGCCCCCGGCATCGGGCACCTCCATGGGGATGGGGATGGGGATGGGCCAAGGCCAGGCCAGGACATGGGCCCACAGGTGGGCCCAGCTATGTGGGTCCCATGGCCGGGCCATGCAGGGGCTGGTGGCCCCGGGGGTCTGACATGGGGTGCTGGGCCCTGGGCAGGTGGGGGGAGCCCCGGGGGCTGGGCAGGGACAGTCGAGGCTACTGGTACCTCAGGGCCCTTTTCTAACCATGCTAAATTCACCTTGATACGAAACTGTATGAAACAGCAGTACCAAAACTGTAAAATGAAAGTGAGACCCCATATATTTTAATAGGTTAAGGCTAAGCACTCACTTTTTTGTGTGTTTAAATGGAATACATTAGAGACAAGCAGCTAGCACGCATATTTGTAACATGGTTGTACTGAAAATGTACTTTTATAGCTGTGGTAATTAAACTAAAAAAAATTGAAATTGCAGGCCATGGATATTTTCCAGAATGAAATAACTTCCCTCCTCTACCTCACTCTGTAACACTGATTTAAACAGCATAGTTAATCTCATTTATGAAGTGGTTTTAGGTTATGCAAGATGTATGTAAATTGCACTTTAGCTCCCACTAATGTCATATTGCTGGTTATGATACCTGGTAATTCGGTGGGTAAGATGGTTCTCCATCCATCCTACAGGCCAAGTTCTGCTTCCTGCTGTGAATATAACACCCTACTCACCGAATTTCAGAGTGGTTACTGAACCTCTGCAAAGATCAAAGTCAATTGACCTTGGGATGTAAACACTGAACCACCAACCTACAATTATCCAGAAATAAGCTGCCTGTTGATCTTATTATATGTTTTTATTTATAAGAGGAACTTGCTATTCTGGGGTTGCTGTGGTCACATTTTTGTCTCCTAACACAATAATGAAATTATTAAAATAGTAAGTAGGCACTTGATAGGTAGCTAACAAAGAGAATCATGGGTTTACTCTGGGCAGTATTCATAGCACATGATTTCACTCCAAATTGAATAGATCCAAACTGTAGAGCTCTGTCTAGTAATGAACAAATTCAACACATATATTGCTTGAGGTTACACGGTGCAATGTTACAGCATTCAGAAAACCTAAAGTACTCAAAATGAAACTGCTAATACTATAATATTGCACACAGTTGCTCTTTCAGAATAATAACAACCTTGCACTCTTCCCTGTCTCTTCTGGTGCTCTGTATCCCTATAGCATCAACTAACCTCCTCAATTAATATCATAATCAACACCGTTAATATCATCAACACATTAATATCATCAAATAATAAGCACCTAAGGTTTTACTCCACTTGGTGACTCTGTGTTAAAAGGAAAATGATTTTGCAATTTTGGTAATAAGTATTTATGTATATTTTGCTGAAGTTTAAGACCTCTTCTTGATGCACAAATAATACCCCAAAACACTATATATGTGTTCCATATACGTACATATACACATACTATATCATGTATCATCAGGGCAAATACCTACACAAATAATTTATGTTAATCCATAAAAGATCCTTTCTTCTAAAAAGATATTCCACAAGATCTACAGCAAGATCCAGCATCACCAGAAGTGACAGATTTCCTACGGACATGTGTGTCATGTTCTTATGGCCTCAGTTATGCTAAGCTCTGGTTACTTCCATGCTCCACATAACCTATTTGACTCACCTCTAAGGCAAAGCATCCTGCTCTCCCTTGTATCACTTAACTGCAAAATGCTGCTACTTCTTGTGTTCCCTAAACACTGGCTGGAGAAGGCACAGCGTGGGCTGCCATTGGTGGCAGCTTATATGTGTATTTGTGGAACAGCCAGCTGACCAAACAGTCAAGGCACAATGTAGGTTTATTTGCCTTATGCAGCTACTACTGGTCTTCCAAACCATATATGAAATTAATGGTTTTGACACCTTTACTCCTCTATAAAATTTAATTGAAAGCGGTTAATGGAGTTAAAAATTATTTAGTGGAGGCGCAATGGAGAGAGATAGCTAAAGCACTGAAGCTAGTTATCTGCTCAGGCCAGATATCTGGAAGGTTATGTCAAGACTTAGGTACCTACCCTTAGGGACCACTATTTCAAAAATGTAGCTGAAATTTCTGTTAAAATTGGGAGGATAGATGCTAAAAAAGACAACAGGAGAAAGATGCTACAGTGCTTCCAACTTTTCTTGGTGTTTAGAGAAACTAGAAGAGATGATTCCTTTCTGTTCTTATATATAAGTATTTTGAAGATTATAGGAACATTTATACTTTACATCCTCAAAAGAGCTGGAGAACTGGAGTTTGAAGTAAGATTCAAGCTCTGTCATTTTCAAAGAAAATAAAACAACAAAGAAATATTTGACAAGATTAAAAAAAGAAACGCAAACAGACCCAGCCTTACCAGATGACAGCACCATGATTCCAGATGTACAGCTATCAGAAATAGCAGCTGTTAGACTGCTACAACAGACGTTTAAAGTAGATTCCAACTTTTTTGTATCTCCTCACTAACCCAAGATCTGCTGTCCTAAGCAATCAGCAGTCTTCATTGTTCATCACTTTCTTGACCTTCCAGATGTCATGTTTTATAAAATACTTAAGTTAGTTAACTATAGTGATTAGTTTACTATAGTAAGTGTAGTTACTATACTGTAATTAATACGGTAAACCTGAATAAGGCTCAGTGTGACAGATTCCTGAGTGTTTCAGTTTGTTAATGCAGTTTTACCTTTCTTGCTTCCCATTATGTCTCGTGAAGAAAAAGGCGCAACAGGTAGAGAGTTCCTATTTGAAGAAATCACCCCTCTGGTGATCTCGGTGATCTCGTTTCCCAGATTAGATGTGCTATTCTTGTGCCAGCATTGTTCTTCTGTTTTAAGAACCTCCTCTCACATATGTACATTCTTCCTCATCCAACACTTATAGATAATAATTCCATATGCTCTCATTATTTTTCTTTGCTAGGCTACCAGCCTATATACAGTCTTTGCTTGCAAAATAGGCACTTCTGAGTCCTCAGCTGGAACCCTGTTTACAACCTCAGCCTCTCATTTTCAGGTCAAGTGGATTCCAAAGACAGCCAGTGAAGAGAATGCCAGACATGAAGGGCTGATGATCCTCGCCGTTTTTCTGTGACTGTTACATTTCAATTGGCCTTCCTTTTGTATGAATGGACACAGGTCTTTGAACAATGATGTTAATATTTTCCTATCATCCCTATTAGAAATGTGTACAAACATTTGCCATTTCCACTGCCATATCAAACTAGCTTCTTCCTGTCATCCCATGACTGACTAAAACACTCAAGTTTTTCTCCTTCTCTTGCTGTTTCTAATGTATGACCATTCAGTGTGTATTTGATTTTTTTAATGGCTTCTATTTCAAGAACATTGTGGTTCTATCCCGTTTCTGTTCCTTACATTTTGAAAGGCATCTTTTTCTTCCTGTAGGATATTCTGGTCAGCAATAAAGGATAATACTCAGTACTGAAATCAGGCACGCAAACATTAAATCTGTAGAAATTAATGAAATAGAGCACTGAAGAATTACTGAAGTTATATGAGATTTCTGCATTTTGGGGTGTTGGTTTCTTTGAGTTATTGGAAAATATACTATGTTCTATTTGCATTGTGCTTACTTTTTTGGATTTTGTTTGTAAAAGGTTGTATAGCAGAACCAGAAATACTTTAAACCCCGGCTCATGCAGCTATGGAATCCTACTAGTGTAATAACACATAACAGCCTATGGTTTTATATAAAATTCATGTTTGCAAGATACATGCCCTGATTGCATGGAATCAGGTATATTAGACAAAAAACTCAGTAATTATTTTTTTTTTTTTAAATTGTAAAGGATACAGGAATCCAATACTTGGACTACTAAAATGCAAATGAAATCTTTTATTAAGATAATCATCTCCGAGTATACCAACTAAAGGGTAAAACAATAATGCCCTCTGTAGGCCCCCTTTAACCTAAGTCCTGGTTCTTAACATTAACCCTGAGATTTTTACCAAAAAAATTCCATGAGATTAAAAAAAATGAAAAAAACCCTAAAATTGCACCCACTGCAAATGGTGAAAAAAGCTGTACATCAGATAGAAGTGTTCAGTGACAGCACTATCATCTGTAAAAAAGATTGTCCTGATATCAAGAACTATAGGAGGAATAATTAAAAAAAAAAAACTAGAAAAAAAAACCCACCAGGGTGATGCTATCTGTTTCTTGAGAGTATCAAAATGTCAGTGATCTTTCTCTTTCACTCTCAAAAGTAAGAGTGCCAATCTATTCCCTGTAAATGAATGACACTAAGAGAAGCCAAAAACCAGTTTTGTGCTGCTGAACAATTTGAGGAAATGAATGGACCAAAAAGCACTGAGAACATTTTAAGATTCAGAAGCAGCCAGGTACTCAAAAGGCAAACCGAGAATAAAAGATGGTGGCATCTGATTTCAAAACAAACAAACAAATAATAGAAAAGGCACTATAATAAAAGTATAGGGCACAGGAGTAAAAAGAAAAAGGAGTAAGAAATAGAGTATAAAGGGCACTGGAACAAGAATTTGTCATTAGACCAGGGACAAGAGGCAAAGCGCTCTCACTTTGGAGCTCATACCCTCCAGGCAGGCTGGAAGACACCTTTCATTCTCTTTTTGTGAGGGCTATATGTGAGGCTGCATGGCCTGAGATAGGCAGGGACAGCAGTTTGGCTGATGTTGTGGTCCTTGGTTTATGGAATAGGCTGCCCAAACAGTAGCTGGGAACCCGTTGTTCTATTTTAAGTGTATGAAGCTAAGAATAAACATCCATACTCTGGTGACTCACACCTTTATTATACACCCTTCAAAATCACAAATGGGTTTTCTAACCTGAAGTGCAAACATGCAGCCACAGCTAATCAGCTTTGCAAAAAATCAATTGGAAAGTGTCAATCCTTTCAACATCGCCCAGGGTCCATCAACTCTCTTCCCTCTTGGGTTCCCCAACTGCTGCGGCTCTTCGTTGTGATTAAACTGGGACAATGGCACAAGAGCTTTTGTCCTGCACTGCAGTATGTCAAACTAGAAAGGTCCCTTATTCTGTTGGCCCTTCTCTCTAGGGGCAACTCGTTATCAGATCTTAATGAATATTTAGCAAAGCTGCAAACTAGGTAAAGGTGTCTCCATGTTCTCCTGAGCTGAGCACTGCTCAGCTCTTTTGTGGCAATGCAGTTTTATTTGTTCCTCTTCCTATTATCTCTAAGCACAATTATAACAGGCATTTACAAAGTTTACCTTTACAAAGACAAACAGGTCTTTAATTTATAAGGCACAAGAGACTGTGGTGTCATGTCTGATCTCTATACTTATGGGCCCTTGAATGTCACGTTCCTTTGTCAAACTTCTTGCTTTTCTTTGAACTACTGCATAACAGTAAGAAAGAGAGACAATCTTCCTTTTAGACTCTAAGGAACTCAAAACAATTCTGTCCCTGAGTAATAGCTGACCTCTCACTTAAAGAAAAAAACAATATCCTTGGTTGTAAACCGATTTTTCCCAGTTTTACTTACAGCAGTTGAGTTTCATTATGCCTTTGTCTGAAAGATTAAAGAGCTTTCTCCAGCTAAACAGTAGTGATGGTAACAAAAGAGTATTGTACAGACTTCTGCAATTACCCTCACAAAAGCATGGAGATCTGGTTGTTCTCTTAAGGAAGGGCAAGGCAGGTTGGAAAAAAACCCCACAACTGTTTCATGCTTTTTGGTCCGTCTATTTCAGCACCTGGTATTTCTATGTCATACTGACATCATCCCTTTTTGCCAGTGTTTTTAAACTGTATGGTAGCAGCAGTACCTAGTAGACATGAGGAAAGGTTTTAGTTGAGGCATCAGCATTCACTTATTAAAAGGCATAAAGGACTCACCCACCCCCAGACCTGTCATACCCTAGCTCAGGTACTAAGAAAACTCTCTTACATGAATATCTGAGCAGTAGATTAGGAGAGATTAAAAGTTATTTTCTTACCTAGTGTATACACTTCAGTGATCAGGAATGAAAATTCAAGCCTTTGAATCCTTGAAAGCCATAAAGAACTGTACAAGTCATTTTGTTTTAGAAGACAGACTTTCGCATCACTGCAAATTTACCACCATAACTGAATACTCAGTCATTGGATTCAGGGGTGAGTCTTAAAGACTAAATGGGAAAATTACTTTGAGGCATCACTGATGATTTCCTTGGTATAATAAAAAAAAAATACAAACAAGGAATGAAGCACTTTTAAGTGTGTCTCTGACAAAACACAAGATATGCAGGGAAAGACAGGCTTGTAGCCGTAAATACTGGACTGTCAGGTTTTAATATTGTCTCTGTCACAGCCTTCCTGTCTGATCTTAGACAGATCACTTTTTGATACTTACACATTCTCCCTGCAGTAAAATCTGGGTTGTTAACAAAGTCCAATTAATGATTATAACATGATTTGAGAGCCTTGGGTGTAATTTGTTCTGTGTTAGTTTGTGGAAAGACCCAGGATTGTTTAACTGGAGTAAAGATTAACAATACTGCAGCTTTGCCACAGCCTGCTGCATTTAGAGAGCGAGGGGGTGGCCTGTTCCTAATCCAGATGCAATGCTAGAAAATCTAATTGCTCTCAGGTGTTTGGTATTATCCATCAGCTGAAGGTTATTGTCACCACAGGGATGGGGTAGGTAGAGGAGTTTTTACACTTTGGGGCTGGCTGTATTAGCTCAAATAACATTTTGAGGTATCTTAAGACTTTGTGGTAAACTGAAAAGGAATATATGTGCTTTCATTTCTACTGGATGAGCTGTGGTGTTAAGGAAAATTAAGTGCCTAACTTGTAATGGCTTTCAATGGAAATGCAATGGGTCCCTAAAGGGACGCATGCCTCCTTGGGAAATCTCTGCCCTAACCCCCTATTTTTCAATAAGAAATATGCATACAAGTCAAGAGCGCTAACATTCATTATAGCTTTTTTCCAAGTCAAAGCAAAATAGTTCCAACATCCTGATATCCTTGTATATCTCAAAGACAGATATGTGCACAGGAAGAGGTACCTACAGCATAGTTAATGTAACTCCACTGTTTAAGCTTACTAATTAATATATATCTCATCTTTTAAAAATGACATGGGGAAAAAAAAAAAATGAGATTTTTAGTGTACCCAGCCATTTCATGGCAGAATACTTCTGTGGGTTTGATCTAAATATTTTTCAGTTATTTTGAAGGTCTTCAACTGGCTATAATGGGACTTTTGTCCTGTATTGCATTACTCAATCAAAAAAGGAACTCACATAGTCTGTATTCTATGCCCAGCTTTGATTGCCTTTGATTTCTCAGGGAATTTACCCAGGGAAAGTTGCTTACTCTTTATCGGTGGTCAGAATTATCCATTTCATCACTGAGAAAACGATTTCTTTGGATTAATGAACTTTCAAAAATGCCTCAAAATTATATGATAGGCAAATACAGCACCTTAATTAAGGTACATGAACAAGTACATTTCTAATTCAGTGGAAACCTCTATTCTCCTGTGGCGGTAGGGGAGAACATATCTTAAAGATGAACTAGGAAGAAAACAAAACAAAAAAACCCCTTGGCCTAATATCCAGAAATGTTTTTACTGGGATATACTTGAATAAAACATCAGGCTTCCTCAGCAAGTAACAGCTTCTGACTACTCCCTGATGGATGCGCTTGAAAGCAAATGCTCATCCTTTGCTTACTGACAAAGGTGACCCTTTGATATTCTGAGGACTTGATGCTGACAATCAAATCCTGAAATATGTGTATGAATTTTATATGCTATATAAAAGTGTGTGTGGCAGGGAGGAAAGCAGGGGGATGGAGAAGGGAGGATATAAACAAACACTAAAACAAATGAGAACCCACATTCAGATTTAAATGAAGACTTAACAAGAAGGAAATTAATTCATATCCACAGGTTTAGTTGAGTTGTTAATCTATTTGCATGCCTGGATTATCTAGTCCTACAGTTCAGAAGCTGGGGAAAGGAAAAATATCTCCATGGTGTCATGTTCCCCAACTTTGTTTCTAAACAAAAGTTTGTGTCATGTAAACGGATAATTAAGGATTTGTGTGAAACAGCAGGTACAATCTAAAAGGCTGCACATTTAAATCTCAACAGGACCCTCTCAAGGAAGGCTGCTCAACTAGGAATATGTTTATGGGAAAGCTTAGCCAAGGCTGCCATTGAGTAGATTATTCTTTCAAATGAGTATTCCTCAAAGTGCATTAGTCAGGATGTGAAGGGATAGCTCAACGTGACCCGAATGCTGCAACAGAAGGATGGAGGCCCTTTAGAAAGACCAGGCCAGGCAGGCAAGGAGGTGGATTAGCAAAAGATCAGCTCAGATAGATGGAGCTTTGCTTTGGAACAGGTGACAGAGAGCTTGAGGATAAGAGGACCGACCAACACAAGACATTACGGTAGGCATCTGCTACAGACTGCCTGCTCAAAGAGATGAAGTAGATGAAACCTTCTTTAGACAGATGGAAGAAATCAGGTGATTGTAGGCTATAGTATTAATGGGGGACTTTAATCATTCTGATGTTTGCTGGAAGGGCAATACATCTGTGTGCAAGCAACCCAGATTTCTGCAGAATGTCATCAGAAAATGTCTTGACCCAAGTGATTGAGGAGTTGACAAGAAGATGCATTGTGTTGGACTCATTACTCATGAATAAAGAAGAACTGCTCAGGGATGTGAAAGTGCAGTTTGCCCATTGGCCTCAAAGATCCCTGACCCTAGCAGAAAATTCTGGTGAAGTATTATCCACAGCAGACAAAACCCAATAAATTAGTAACCTTTTAAGCAAATTGGACAAACTCACTTCCATAGGACAACATTGGATGCATCTAAAAATGGTGATGAAATGTTTACTTTCTATAATGTCTGAAAAGTCACAGTGACTGGGGAAGGTTCTTAAATTCTGAAAATAGGGAAAGTCACACCTGTTCTAAGGAAGAGCAAGAAGAAGGAGCTGGGAACTAACAACTGGCCAGCTATACCTCAGTTCAAGGGAAGGTTATAAAGCAAATCCACTTGGAAGCTAAATCCAGGTACATGAAGAAAAAGAAGTTGATTTGGAAAAACTAACATGGATTTAACAGTGGAAAATCATGCTTAACTAACCTGATTGCCTCCTATGACGGCATGGATGGCACTGTGGACAAGTAGGGAGCAGTGGATATCGCATGACTTTAGCAAGGCCTTTGACACAGTCTCCCATAGTATCCTCACAGACAAATCAGTGAGATATGGACTGGAAAAATGTCCAATAAGGTGGGTAGAAAATTGGCTGGATAGCCAAGCTCAAATGGTTGTGATCTGTGGTATGAAGTTCAACTAGTGGCTGATTACTAGTGATGTTCCTCACGGGCTGATACTGGGGGTCAATGCTGCTTAATGTCTTTCTTAATGATGTAAATGATGGAACGTGTCCTCAGCAGTTTTGCAAATCATATAAAAATGGAGGCTGGTTGGGTGAAGTGCTCTCAATATTGAGAAGGTAGAGCTGTTATCCGGAGGGACCTCAACAGCTTGGAGAAATGGGCTGATGGAACCCTCATGAAGTTCAGAACAGGCAAATGCAAAGTCCTGCATCTATGCTGGAATAATCCCTTGGAGCCATACAGGCTGGGTAGAAAACAGTTTTGCAGCAAAATATCTGGGTATTCCACTAGGCAAGAAATTGAACATGAATCAGCAGTGTGTCCTTGCTGAGAAGAAAGTCAACTGGTTTATTTCAGCAAAAGTACAGCCTGTTGATTGAGGGCATTGATCGTTCTCCTCCACCCACAGTTTGTGAGAATACAACTGGAGTGCTGCATCTAGTTTTGCCCTTTCTCTCTACAAGAAAGACATTAACATAGTGCAATGAGTTTACAGAAGGATCACCAAGAGGGTTGGGGGGCTGGAGCATATGATGTATGAGGAGAGGAGAGAGAAATGTTTTTATTTAGAATTAAGAACAGAAAGCTTACTGTCATTTATAATTACCTAACGGGAGGTTGTAGAGAAGGCAGAGTTAGAGAAGGCAGTGATAGGATGAGAAGCAATAGACACACATTGCAATAAGCATAATTCTGATTAGGTATTACGAAGAAAAAAAAAAAAAAGAAAGGAGAGATGGTTAAGCACTGACAGAAGTGCCCAGAGAAGTTGTGGAATCTCCATCCTTGGAAATACAAAAAACTTGACCAGACACTACCCTGAGCAACCTGCTCTAATTGGACCTGCTTTGAGGAGTGGGTTAGACCAGATAACCTCTAGGGGTTTCTTCCAGCCTTAATTATTCTGTGATTCTATCTGGCAGAAGTGATATTCAGTCCCAGGCTTCAGGTAGTAGTTCAAGATCCAACATTGCCTGTCTAGGAATGCGGGTTCATTTTGACTGGAGATCCTGGAATTCTTTTGGTGAGAATACTTGTGTCTGTGCTCTCCCAATTATATCATATCTAGTATTCATGAAAGAAAAGAATTCTCTCTGAAGCACATATAATTGGTGTGATCCTATCAGTCTAAATAATCTAAAAGGAATTTTTCATAAAATATTTTCTGTAGGTAAAATAATAGATATTTGCATAAGGTGGGTTTATCAGATGAATGGTGTAGATTCTGACAGGATTTGTTACTTGGAAGTAGCATGAGGCTCAAGCTCACATCAATTTACAATTACCATGAACATACATGCAAGAGTTTTCATCCACAGGGCATTAACTCTTTGCCCGCAACCCGCTTGACAGTTGTTATTCCCAATGTGTACAGGACATTCGGTGAGGAATTTTAGCAGTTGTAAGCAGCATTAACTCTGCTTTAAGCAACTGACCTGAAATGTGTAAAACCACAGAAAGATCATGGGGTGGAAAGAAGCTATGAATGCTCTGACACCTCTGTTTGCATGCCCTTTAAATCCTCTGCCGGTGCGCCGATCAGCTTGATTGCAAGGGCTGCTAAGTAGGAGGAAGCATGTCACAGAGTCAAAGGTACAGTGATACTGTTTGGTTCTGTCTTTTAGGGAGAACTTAACCTTCCATTAATGATAGCATGATGCTAAACACAGAAGTTATAAAAACGACTTTACTCAATGTTGCCTTCCAACATGAAGATATGGTATGGGCAAAGCCGACAAACATGCTAAAGGTGACTGAATGATCATTAGGTGAGCCTGTGTAGGACAGTAAAACTTTCTTTGTTCCAAGAGACATCTAATGGTGAAATATTGCTTGATGTTTTACAGAGAGACAAAGTAAGAAATAGTGCCAAACACACAATATTCCTATATGGACAGGCCATTCCAGCTGAGCCCTTCTGGAGCCCTGCTCTGTACAGGATGGCATATGCTAGTTGGGGGTAGAAGGACTGCAGTCTTCTTTGGATGATATTACTCCAAAACAAGCAACTCTGAAAAGAAAACAGCAGGAAAGATAATTCTAGCATAAACGTTTGCTGAACTGGTTTTCCCTTTCTCCTGTAATATACGTTTTTAACTTCCAGCTCCCTTAGTGTTTTATTTCTTTACAACCTTTGTTGTTCTCTTTTTGTTTGGTGTTTTTTTTTGTTTTGTTTTTTTTTGTGAAATTAGAAGGGAAGAGAGAAAGGATTGATATTTTTCCTTTCTCCTTTCCTTCCAGAGGGTGATTCTTCGCTTTCCTTCATCTGCCACCTTAGACTTTCATGATAACTACAAGCTTCACTGAATCCTGAAGTACTTGCAAGTGCATGCTGAGGTTTGTTTCACCCCATTAATGGTGAAAGCAAGGCACAGTCTGCATTAGCACGTACGGATCAACAGTAGCTATTCACATCACAACACATTTTCAGTTTGTGTTTTGAAATGTTACACTGACTGGCCACAGCTCTCAATCTGCTGCTGCCCCACTGTGAACCTATGTTCACCAGTAAGGGAAACGGCAGCAAAAGAAAAGGGAGTCACAGACAATATGAGTTTCATTTAATAAAGAGATTTCTCTAAGCTTTATGGTTTAATATTTTTGTTGAGCCAACTGTAAACAACAAATGGTGGAATAACAATGGTTCTTTGTCTTGAGCCTGAAAGAGGGATTTTTTTTTTTTTTTTTGCTGTTGCTAGCCTGCAAGTTCTATATTCATGACATTGCAGCTTTATAGTGAGGACTTTACTGTGCTATACAAACAAATAAGAAAATGGTAACCACAGCTCCAAAGATCGGTGATCTAAGTAACACAAAATAAAGCATGAACTTCACCTGCAGTCTCTCCTTGGGGAGAAAGATTAATGTGTTCAGTTCTTTTTCTCTAGCCAGAAGTCTAAGGGCACGCAGTTTAAGAAGACATACAGATTGCTGACAAGGGTAGGACAGGATGATCTGTGAAAAGATGTGGCCCAAAATGTAAGCACTGGTCTGAGCAGGTCATTAACACATGGAATACAAAATTGTTTAGTTCGGGGCACAAAAAACAGAAAATAAGAATTAACAGAAATATTGGCTCGAGGGCCCCAGGATTTTCTTGCTTCTCTAGGTAGAATGGGAAGAAGGGAAGGAGGTTATGTACCCTTACACTGTAAGTACCATCATGTGCCATAACGTAGGAAATGTGCTATGTTTGAAACAGATGGTTTTAAGGCTCTTATATTGTGTAATATATTTGAGTACAAGGATGATGCCAAGTAGATTCACAGATATGATGATCATAAACATTAACCACGCTATATTTCCTTCCTTTTCATTTTCTGAATAACATTCTTGCCCATCCCACCCATTTCTCATTATCTCCTTTCCTAGCCCCCATATGACGGTTTGAAATCTGCAAGCTGTTTCTGGATTGTCGTCCTGGGCCTCTAACCTCCCAACTGTCCCTCATTTCAGAGTTATCTCTATTCCACAGAGACCGACAGTACAGAGAACTTCTATCAGCGCCAGTAAATCTTTCAAAGAGGAATATAAGACAAGTGTGTGTATGTGTGTGCAATTCAATATAGGAATGAAGGGCAGTTGGGAAAGTCAAGTGGTGGAACATAAAATATGAATGATGGATGAGGAATAAAGGAAGTGCAGATGCGCCACGGCATTTGTTCTACCTTTTAAGAGAATGACAAGTATTCAGCCTACTGAAGCAGGAGGTAGGTGATCTAATCATTTAAACGTGGAGGAAAGGGGCTAAGAACTCTGATTTTTTTTTTTTTTAAATCTCAGTTTAGAAATTTCTGATTTTTAGCTGTGCATAAGGTCATTTAACCTTCCTGTACATCAGTTTCCTCATGTGTAAAAGGCTGGTCTTAACACTTCTTTCACCACAGAGTTAAACATATCATTGCAATTAACTAATACTGGTACACGTAAAGGACCCTGTGACGTTTTTGTCGGGAGTAAGTGCAGGAATGCCATAAATGGCCCACAAAAGCCCTATTCCTTGATAAGAGAGAAGTTCCTCTGCAGAGTGGTGCAGACAGCCCTTAGGGCTCCCTGAGGACCACAGCACCCTCTCACAGATGGCGTGCTGGAGGAAGCCTAAATCTGGAAAGGTGCAAAACTTTAGTCTCCCTCCTTCTGCATGGTAAAGGGTGTGGAGGTCCTCCTGAGAGGTACAGTGTAAAGTCAAATTTCATGTGCAGGTTTAGCTGTGAAAGAAAAGAGCTGAGGACTTGCCAGGGACAGGGGTCCGGCCCAGAGCCTTGTGTACGCTGTGGGCAGTGCTGCAACCCACAGAGCACCTCAGATTGACTGATGCAACCTAGGGATGACTGACAGCTGTCTGTTTTGCTGTGAGCCACTTCAAGCCCAGGAATTGTTTGGGACTGAGAGGTCATTCAGAGACTTAAAGTCTGGCTCTTGGGCTGCCAGTTCTCTTGGAAGAAGAGTGCAGAATCTAGACCCAGAGAAAGGATATTCTAAGCATCAAAATAAATTGAAAACAGTTTTGAGTATGCCCCCTGAATAAATAGACATCACAAGTGAAACTTTTAATTTTAGGCCTTGTAAAGAAAACAGTCACTGTGTTTGGAATAGGAAACTGAAGGCATCAGGTGTATATCATAGTGCAAGTTACAAGGTAAAGAAAACAAATACTGAGCAAGTGTTTGTCAATAGAATTGCATAAAGGATGTTAAAAGTGCAGATGGGAAGAATCATTTTAGTTTGACTTTTCACATCTTGCTTTTTTGGGGGAACAAAAGTTTTGATGATAATTACAGAATGCTAGCATACTAAAGATCTGAGAGAAAATGAAGGTTTATCTTCCTAGTTATCACGCCATCCAATTAAGATATGATAACTTTTAACCATTGGAGTAATGTGACCCGTTACTGCCTCAAATGCTGAAAATGCACAGACTGTATTACATGACAATAATTTTCCTTGTTTAAATAGCCCCTGGTGTGTGCTCACAGCCAAATTTTTTTGCCTCAGTATGTGAGTTAGTCCCACTACTTGCAATTGTTTGGAGAGATTCTACATTTTGTTTGATTTGCTTCTGGTGAAATACGCTGCAAGACACCATTCTGCTTGCCTTCAGAATAGCTGTAGCCAGAAGTAAAATCAGGCAAAAGAAAGAAAAACAGTACTGAAACTATATTGTGATATCATCTAGCTCATCCCCTCCTCCTCCAAAGCAGGATCAACAGTACCTTAAACCATTCCTGACAGAGAGGAACTTGTCTTTCACAGTGATTCTCTCAACACCAGACAGAAGGATTCTGGTTTTGGTTAGAGTAATGCAGTATCCTTTCTGCTTTGCCAAGCCACATATCAGCAGGACTTTGACTTTCTCTTCCTTGAAAAATGGAGTTGTCAGCAGAGGATGATTGTTTATGATGGGTTGTACAGGTAGTAACATCAGATAGCTTCCAGGCGAGCATACTGCTTGAACTATACGAACATCAATAAGACACAGCAAAAATGAAAAGTACGTCTGGAAGTTTCCTTTTAGTGCCAGACAGACAGAGTGTGACACAAATGTTCCACAGTTGTGCCTGTTGTTATCAGAAGCGCAAGTTGCTCCTTCCCACTGAAGGCTGCCAGAAGATGTTTCTGGGTTAATGAGTAAGATTTAAGACTTGTTCAGATCTTTCTTTAGTCTAAAAGAAAGAGGCATGCTATCCCTTTATGTAACAGTGATTTGTAGGTTTGTGCACTGACAAGACCACTCAGTGACAGATGCCAGTACACGGATTTTATGTAGCCAATGGAACAGCCGTGCAAAGACATCAAGCAGCATACAAATGGTAACTATACCTTTGAGTATAATCTTGGAACAGGGCAGATTTTTTTTCACTCTTTTGCCCAGGAATATCTGAAGACCTCTAGGGAATGTAGCATATATTTGTTTATAGCTGCACTACCACTTCATCGTTTACCTGTGATTTAGAGATGCACTCACCCCAGCCCTTTAAAATTGTACTAAGCAGCCACAGGTACAACTAGATCTCTTTTAAAACCCAACTCAAATGTTGCAGATTTTGGCTAGGTAGTGGTGCTGGGCACTTCTCTACTTTGATGCTCATGTAATCCTTTTATTTTATTTTGGGATTGAGTCTCCGCCAAGTGCCATAATTTCTGAACCAGAAGAAAAGATATCTTCAGGTTAAAATGTCACTGTGCCCATCAATCACACTTCAATGAATAGCTGTAGTTCACAAGTTATTCAGCAGTGCAATGAATAATTCCAGTCTAGAACTTTTCTGCAAGTTCCTTACATTATTATGTCTGAGGCTAACCAAGCCTGGAGGTGTGAATTTCTACTCTTTTTTTAGAAGGCTTTATTTCATGAATATACAGGAATGAAATTCAGGAATTCAGGAACTGGATAATAAAATGGTGGATCTGGTGTCAGAGCCATGGCATACAATCAACTTGTATTGATAACACTGGGAGCTTCTTTTTGGCAGCCACATATTCTTGTCCAGTGTGATACAACAAGCGTATCTGAGCTGACACTAAAGTGTGTAGCACACAAAACTGGGGAGCACTTTTTAATAACTGACAGAACCCATAGGTACCAAAAAAGGGCTACTTTGGTTTGTATGTGGTTAGGCAATTATCTCCTAAAGGATGGAAAGCATTTGGGTTCAGTGGATATAGAGTATACAGGATACGGAGTACAGTAGTGCTCTGGTCCATGACTCAGATGATGCTTCAGCATTGTCTTCAGTACTGCCTTGAGCTCTGCCTTCAGAGACGTCACCTTTCTTTTTTATTATCTCAAACCTGAGTGCATTCCCCTTCACTTTTCTTCCCCTTCTCCTTAAAACTATTATGATATAAATGTGGGTTTTGTAGTATAAACAGTTAAAGGATTTTACAACTGTAATTTGGGCAGTTTATAGAAATAATGCTTTTGTTAGAATCTTTCACAGTAGACTTCTTATATTGCAAATTTTGATGTAGATGTTTGAATTAAACAGACGTTAACAAATGAAAAGACAAAAGTAAAATCAGCCTGAGTAACATTTTTGTTTTCTTGTAGCTTATATGGAATTTTTTTTTTATAATTATGATGTTAATGCCCACCAGTTTTTACCACTAAACACAAAAAAACCCAAGAAGATCCAGGTCTGACTGCTTATACAGTAACACATAAGTGCAATTCCCCTTTACATACCTATATCGCTCTTGTTTTAAAAGATTTTCCTGTTCACATTTTTTTATGATATAAGAGAATAAAAACACTATAACTAAATATTCTTACCATTTTCAGTTCATGTTTAAGGTTAACATTTAGTCCTCTGAGAAAAAATATGCTTCATAAACATGTTCATTATCCTCATTTGCCCACACCAATCAAGTTTAATTGCTCAGTTAAATTGCCTGGTTACCTCAATTTGGAGACATTCAGCTGTTTCTATCATTTATCCTCACACCAATACTAAACTTTCTCTCATAATAAATGGCTGCTCTTCCATGCCTCTTGGCTAATTGTTCAATTACAAGGGTGTGAGCAGTTCTGGCATTTGAAAGACGTGTGAAAGGCTACTTGTGAACAGCCCAAGGACACAGAATCAATGACATTTATACATTATGTGTTGTTTCTATGCTTTGTAAGTGTATTAAAGTACCAATGGGCAAAAGAACAACTTTTTAAAATAACATCCACATTTTTTTCTCTCTCAATGACTCCAGTTCAAACTTTCTTCATTTTTCTGGCCCAACTAGACCATTTTTTAACTGTCTCTCAGCAAACTTGTCCTGCAGGTATATTCACTCCCACATCAGTCCCTCTGAAGCCAACAGCTTCTACTCAAATTCTGCAGTGGAGAGAATGTGGGACTTGGGGCTGAGCAGGTTTAATGTCAAAATTCGCAGTGAAAATGACAAGCTGTAGGACTCACCTCAGCACTACATGATTTATCTTTGGAGAAAGAGATCCCCATTACCCCAACCCCCCTGAGTAGACTGTGAAACAGGACAGTGTGTGGAAGACTGCTGTTGCCTTTTGTTTTCTTTTTTTTCCCCCTTGACTCCATATTTCTTACCTGTTGGTTTTTTGGATTTTTTTCCTTTACTGTCTCATCTTCTGTTTTTATTTGTGCTCTCTTTAAGTAACCTTTTCCTCCCGACTCCTATCCTCTGCCCCCACTTGACATCCCTTTCCTCTCCTCTATCTTGATTTCTCTTTGTAAAGTTTCCTCTCCATCCATCTCTGTCTTTCTAGTTCTTCCCTCTTACTCTTTTCTGGCTTTTTTCCTTACCCTCTTATCTTCCCTCTCTAATTCTCCTCTCGGAGGACTTTCTGCCTTTGGCTTTTTCCTGTAGATTGTGCTCAATGGTACCCTTCATGAATGCTGATTATCCTGGTCAGAGCTCTATGAGTATTATACCAGCTGAGTAGCTCTTCATTTGAATCATGCCTTGCAGCCATTTAGGAGGAAAGGAGTGTTGCATCCAACTTTGACTGACAGCTGATTGGCAGGCAAGAAAAGCAGCCACCATCTCTCATGGGAATGCTCAGAAGCTTGCAAAGGGAGATAAAATGTCAAACCACTGTGATCTGCAGCTTTTGCTAAGAGGCTTGAGTGATCAAACTAGATCAGACGCAATCCCATTTTAGTTTGGAAAACTAAACTGTATTGTTTCTACTTTGAATGTCATCATCAATAGCATAATTTCTGCATTCTGCAAGACAGGCTCCAACAGACTATGGCACCTTGGGCAGTGTAGACTCTCTCTAGACTTACCACACGTGCATTAGCTCTACAATTCACATAAAGGTTGTTACCTACATGGGGGTATGCTGCTCAGGGAGGCGGATATTCTCAGAGTTAAGCTGTGATTATTTTTTTTTAACTATTATTATTTTTTACAGATCATTTTCTAACTGTCAGCATGCTTTGAGTTCAGAAATTTTCAGCTGCCTGTTGCTTCTTAGTGTATAAGCACAGTGTGCTTCAGCTCTTTGTAACAGTACGGCTTGTGGTACTACGGTGATGTCACAGGGTCCTCAGTGGCACCACAGAACCTCATCAGAAAATGGCTGCAGCGTTGTTGTATGCAACGAGAAATAAAAAGGGAAATGGTTGCTTTTTGCTGGGTAGAGAGAATCCTCACTAAAATATGGGTGCTGTGAATCCTAAATATTTTGGACAAAAACCTCTTCTGGTTTAAATAGTTTGACTTTAGTAAAGTTAATGAGCATGAGGGAGAACAAAGATTACATTTTAAAGCTAAAAATCTGGCCTAGACAACCCTATAATTAAGCTGCATTATTTCCAGACAAAAATTAAAAGGGAAATCTTTAATGTAATTGTGCATGATTGGCCATGGGACTTGCTGGTTAAATGAGGAACTTCCTGTTGTTGATTACTGTTTGAAGCTGAAGTGTACTAACCTTTCCACTGAATTACTCCTCAGCGGAAGCTGGGCAGAAAGGAAGGTGAACCGAAAGTTGTAGCAGGCGCTGTTCTTACCTATTTGCTATTGCTGCCTTTCTAGTGCTTCTAAAATCAAAACATAGATGTGTATGATAGAATCTTACCTTGCCAACATATTGGTAGTCAGTTCCTGTGTATTCCTCCAATAAAAAGAACTGATTCCACATCCAACTCCTTTTGGAACGATGGAGGTCTCGCCTGCTGTTTCCAGACAATACCAAAACCTTTTCCGTTTCTGGAAAGCCACTAGTCCTTTTGGATAATGGAGTTAAGAAACTTTGGTGGGGCTGACCAGCCCAAAACAGCAGCCAGAAGCAATGGTAAGTTCTCATCACGGCAACACAAGAAGGTCTAAATAATTACTTTTTTTCTTGTCCTCAAACTAACCTACTTTACTGCACTGAATCCAATCTCATGCCGTCTTCCTTCTTTAAATAGTCTTTGCAGTCTCAAAGGATCTCTGAAAAGAAAAATAACAACTTTTTAAACATTTTCAAAGATACTTAACGTTTGTCACTACAGAAAATAAGTCCAAAGAGTAGAAAAGTACTAGTGATTGTTGAAAAGCTGGGCTGTTTCTGGTTCAAAACGTTGCACGTGGTCCTTCAAATAATCTGAGTGAATCTATACTGAGTAGGAGGAAGGAGTCTGGGTGTTTGGGTTTGTGGGTTCCCCCCCCTTTAACTCCATTTACTTCCATTCATTGACTAAGGGAAACCAGGCTTTTCTCTTTTTACTGCCTGGACTTTGGGATGTAACTGATTAGTTTTTGACTGGGGATCTTGATGAGGTTACCTTACTACATCGAAGAAGGGCTAGCATGAGTGCACACTGTCTTCCCAGGAGGCATTCTGTTGCTATAGTTATGGGCTGAAAAGCCTGGACTTAGATAACCCCAGGATTTTTCCCTCACATTTAAGGAGTTTTGCCTTTGACTTCATTTAGGAAGGGTCAGGTAAAGATGTCAGTGAAATAAATGTGCACATTTGTCAATATCTCCCACATACAGACCTGTTTCATACTGTGTAGGAAGTTAAGTGGACATTTCAGTTTCATCAGTTATGTACTACCAGCGTTTTGTACTGAGTTTTTGATCTTTAAATACATAGTTAGATATGTAAATGCTTTCATTAATAAATTCTAAAAATAAAAAAAATCAGCTAGTTCTTCTCTACCTGTGGGTTTGTACTAGTTACTCCTTCCTACTATTATTAATATTAAATATCTGTGCACCTTCATCCCTATCTCTGAAGACTGCATGATTTTCATAATGAAAAAAGCTGTACGTAGAGTACCACAGTATAGGGTGGACAGTTATTCTGTTTTAAAAAAAGTTGAAAGCTTCTATTCAGGAAGAAGAAATGATACTATGTGTAACCAGTCATGCAAAATGCCTAATGAACAGCTTTGGAACACTTTATAATATGAAGAAATCAGAATTAGTTGACAGAAACATTTGACAACATATATTTTTCATAAACATTTTGTTAAATTTTTAGTCCAAACAGATCCATACTCTTAGAAAAGGATCATTTGATTAATTTTTATTTGGGTCTGCACAGATGCTCTTTGGAAAAAATTTTTTTTTCAATATCCTGATCAAAAAAACATAAATCATTCTGAACCAGCTCAAAATTCAACACAGCAGCTCTCAATATTTGTAAATAAAGATTGTGGAACGACAGTCTGACAGTACCAAATTGAAAAGAGTATTTTTTGTTTGTTTTATTTTGTGAGCACTTCACACAACGCTACTTGAATCATATTCTATATCAAGGGCTATTTTTTTCCCTATATTATCTGTTTGTTATTTTAAAGGTGTAAATCAGGCAGAATTTAGCGTTTGAGCTACACTGACGGAGTTAAAGCATTTACAATGCCTCAGGTTAGCCACTCTTCTGGTTTTCATTGCTCTTAGTAATAAATTTTATAAAATAACCTCAAGTCTCTTACAGTTCCTCTTAGTAAATAATTTTCTTTAAAGAAATACCACTTAGCTTTTAGATGGATAGTAGGTGATGGAAGAGAGCTGTTCAAACAATATTGTTTTACTGCCTCACAAGGTAAAATACCGTAAAAAGGTAACTTCTGGGTGAGGACGACTCAGTTTTTTAGCATTTAGAGGAAGAATGGAAAAGGTACAATTAATTCTGAAGCACTGTAGTTTCCCCTGGAGAAGAGGGAAGGTTTCTAATTAGCTCTCATTAATGCCAGTGAACTTTCAGTAGATAAAAACAACTCTGTCCTGCAGGTCGTGGTAGCTGTGTCCACGTAAGGCTTTGAGTGTTACAAGATAGACATAGACACACAGGCATACACATACTTATATACATGTAAACATGCACACACACACACAGAGATGTAACAGCAAAAACAGACCTGCTGCCCACCACAAGACGACCTTCACAGACGAGGAACAGAAAAAGCTTTAGGATGTGTCCTGCAATTGCTTTCAGTGTGACTCAATGGGCACCAGCAAACAAATGTGCAGGTCACCAGAGAGGTACATGGGCAGGTTCAAACACCGGGCTAGGATGAGCTGAGGTGACTGTAACTCTCTCCCAGTTTTTATAGTCTCTCTTCTTCTCCTCCAGCACCCTTCTGACCTGTGTAGGGTCTTGTCCTTTACAGCTCTGCCAACATCCACTCCTCTAACCCCCAGCTCTGAGAGGAGTCTGTTCTGGTGGACATCTTCCCTGACGTGATACGAAAGGGAAGATCGTGCCTCGCACAGTATTTTTGACTTCCACTTTCTTGCCAGGTTGCTTTGCGGGGAGGCTGGGGCCTGCCCAGGTGAGTAATTAGTGCCCTGGGCAGCAGCAGCAGCCCTGGCAAGCTGCCATGTAACAGCATGGCCATCATGATCGGTGCTTGGAGTGCAGATGCGAAAAGACGGATGAGACGGGTAGCTCTGGCTGCGCGCACGTGGCTCGCCTTGTCGGGGAGGCAGGGCCTGAGGTAAGGAGCACAGCATGTGAGCAAACCTATTATTTTGCTATTAGTGAAGTCTGCATGGATTGCTGAGGCGTGAGGGAGTGAAAATCATCACTTCACAGGCTCCCCCAGTTCTCGTCTCATTACCCCTACGGCCAAATCCCACAGTGGGGCTCCATACCGCTGCTCCTGCCCGTAATGTTTCCTGAGCAGTGCTGCCTGGAGCAGCATTACCTGGACAGGATTTGTGCCAGCCTTTTAAAGGATCAGTCCTTCAAATGCCAATTGCCAGGAAACAATTATTCCTGCAGGGGAATTTTCTGCACTTGAAGTCAGCTATATTTCACAGCTCTGATGTCATGGGAGAGGTTTTATAGTGGCTCACGCTGAAATATAGCTCATGAGAATGATATCATAGCTGTGAAATACAGCCTTTTCTCTGCAGAGATGTGTCCAAAATGCTGAAATAAGGGCATGATCCTGTAATGTCCTTCTTGACTGGGAAGTCTTCACGAAGCAGCAGAGCACCTAAGCCCCAGCAGCTTCCCTGTGAGTGGCAAGAGAGGAGAACCACCTTTACAGACCCTGGCTTAAGTGTGCAAGCGGGGTAAGTACCGACTGAAGTCCATGGCTTCTTTGCCCTATAGGTGCTGATAACTGTTTTACAGGTCATAGCGATAAATTCAGATGAGTGAATAAAAAGGGTAGGAGCACTATACTCTGAGCTGAGCCTTTCATAAAAAGTGAGCTCCTGTGGCTCTTAAATGCCATTTTGTGCTCCAGTCTCAATGTCTCATTTTCCAGAGAGGTCTCTGCAATGTAATGTTTTTTTTTCTCCCGCAATCTCCTTTCTTTATTTTGAAAACACGTAATTCACCAGGGATATTTTATTTTCTTTAAACGGAGATGTGCAAATATAACTGATGGGGCCTTGGGACAGGGGCTAGAATTTCTTTGTTTTCTTCACATCGCACAAAGACAGGCAATAAGACAAAAGGGGCCCGTTAAACATGGCATTTCTCTCAACCATCAGCTGGTCAGGTGGTTGGGGAACTCGCTGTGTTAATCAACTGTCAAGAGTGAAAAACGATTTTACTGTACAACAGCCTCAGACAACTGGCTTAGCTCTGTCAGCTCAAATATATAGCAAATTTGGGCATTTTACGGGAGAAGAAGGAATCTGCATACCCAAGCTTAAAAAAAACCCCAGTCTAACTTTAGATATGATGATTGTTAACATAAAAGCAATGTCACTTGCAGTCACAGAACTGCCTTCGGTGTGACAAGTCGCAGATTTAAAGTTTATGTTCACGCCTCTTTGAAGGATCAAAACCTCAGACAATTGCTTAATCACTATAAATATCAACTTCAAAATTATTTCCCCTAGGTGATGATATTCATAGTCAACCTTTCTATTTACCCTCTCCTACAGTATCTCGTTAATGTAGGTAATGTCTTAATGCCACCAATGTGAGAATTCAGTGCAAATTTATACTTTTTCAGAGAAATAATTATTTCAACTATAATTCAAAGAGGAAATGCATCCATTGGAGTCACTCCTATAAATCAGGGAGCTCTGTCCTTGGAGATGCCTTCTGGCACAGAGACAGGCATCAAGTGCAGGTTCTTGACATGAGGAACCTTAAAGAGGTTCCACCTCTGCTCCCACTCAGCACTGTGGGCTGTACTGCTTTTCCCAGTTGGTGGTTAAATAAACCAGACTAGCAAAGAGCCTTCCCATGAGATGCATCAGCAAGGAGAGGGAAAACATTTTTTCTTCATTCCTTTCTGTTCAGCCCTGTAGTATTCTCCCCTCAAAAGACTCTCAAAGGAATATGCTTTATAAAGTGTCCTAGACTTTGGACTTGAGCATAATTTCTTTTCAGATCCCATGCATTCAATTATGTTTCTGTATGTATTTATACATCTTGGACGTTATGGGCTGCTGATTATTAGATTTTAAATAGCCTCTAAATATGCCAACAACCATCAGTGTCTCTAAAGTTTCTGACATAACCCTTATTCAAATAGAAGTGCCAGTATAATAGATCTTTTATTCCCTAGTCATCTAGGTACAGTTTCATTGTTTGAGGGCTGGATACAAAGCTTCACACATTAGGATTAAGGTCCATTAGTACACTGGAATAAACATTAATTGTATTTTCAAGAATTGATAATGTACTGTTGTTCTCACACTGAGAATGAATGAGGATGTGAGAGTTAACAGATGATGTGGCATAGTAATTTAGGAAACTGAGCATGGGAAATGATCCTAATATACCCTGTGTGAGTGTAATATGGATCTGAATATTCAGCTAACAGGAAGAGTTAGTTTTAGGTTTTGTTTTTTTTGGTTTTTTTTCCATTTATGTGACACAATGAACTGCATCCATCCTCATGGAGATTGCTTAGGTTCTTGGGGAAAAACGCATAAAGGCAGAGAATAGACCCTGCTCTTTCATTCTAGCAGATTACACTACGAACGCACCAGTGCATGTGCCTTTACTGCCCCAAAATCAGGTCTGATTTATGGTAGGCAGTGGAAGGGTGCAGACTAGTCCCTGGCTTCAACAGCTGTATTATGTGAAATGTCTATCACCACCTTTGGAAGAAAAGGAGGGTTCTGCTCTGAAAGCTTTAATTTATATTTAATTTTGTAGATGTGGGGATGCACTAAAAATATTCCAGTATCATATCTTCTAGATGCTTACCCAGCCAGCACCAACTGAGTTTGCCGGGCAAACTGACCCTGCTTAAATCCCAAACAATTCTACAGAGCAAACTGCCCGCCACAGCAACTGAACCACAAGCTTCAACTTCACAGTTTCCCTGTGCAGGAGAGTCAATTGCTAGACCCCTGGCAAGACCATGCAGTGAGAGACACCCTTCATGCTTGCATGGTCATACTGGAAGGACCTTCCCCTAGCTCAAACATCAGGTGAAAGTAATTAGCCCATCAAGCATGAGAGAGAGGAAGACATCAACACTTCCTTGTCAAAGCCTGAGGAATGAAAGGTGGGAAAGCATTAGTGGGGGAGGAGGATAACGGCCAAACAGTAAGTCCTGTGTTTGCTCTGTAAGGTGTGACAGTCTGTGGTACGGAATGAGGCATGTTAAGTAAGGATCTGGTGATTATTTGCTTGTGCTTTACCTTGTTGCAAAGCCATGCCAAAGAAGCAATGTCCAGGTCCCTAAGAGAACTTGAATGACCCAGAGGAGCCAGGGCCCTAGGCTGTCGATGGGGCTGTCCTCACAAATGTGAAGTATGTGGTTCTGCTACCCCGCAGGCAAGACTGTAAGGAAAGGATTAAGGCTGTAAGCAAGATCTGCAAAAAAATTACTTTCTCATCACAAGGGGGAAAGGTTAAAATAGCAATAGCTGCACAAAGAAAAGAAAGTATTCCAGCTAACCTCAAAAAATAGAGGCTTCCAAATTTATCATATTCACTTCTTTTCAATGTCATATTCATATATTTTAATATATCATATTGATACATTTTCATATATAGCAAAGAAATTCTTGCTAGATATTTTCCGTAATTGCTAAGATTCATGTGCTCAGAAGCTGTAACACTGCAGACTTGTCCATAATTGACTTGGACTTAAAAAGCAGTTGTTGAGTTTGAGCTTACTTTACAATGATGTCTCTCATATGACCAGTCAGATCTGAAAGTCTCCATCTAATAATTTTCTCAAGTGTGAATTAGCTTTTACAGCTCTGAAATCCAACTGCCCTTTTTCCTTCATTGTCCATGAGGCATTCATTTGTAAATATCACTCATAAACAGAAAAAAATGTCAAATTTTCAGTGAAAAGATAGCTGACAAAATGTTAATCTTCCGATGTTCACTTTTTTTGATATCTTTGTTATATAAACCCATATAGTCTGACGATCATTCCTGTAAATACACCTCTGAAATAACAAAACAGCACAGAGCCAAGAGAGAATTCAAACCAAAAGATTTGTGGTTTTAAACTAGAGGTACTTTCTGAAGACATCAAGTACACAATGTAATTGCAGCCAGCAGTGGTTGATTATAGTGTCTTTCAAAGTCATTTTATTATTCGGTGCTCTCAGCAGGAAAAAAGGTCCAGAACTATAAAAATAACTAAATGTAGCAGAAATGTTAAGATAACTACTACCTCCATCCTACATTGGGATCTATTAACGTGGCCCTTTTGAACAACACAACTGCTTTAACCTTAGTGGACCTGAATGCACACAAACACCAGCCTTCACAAAAGCGCACACTGACAAAAGAGGGAAAGTGAGAAGTATATCTCCTTCTTTAGTTCATGAATGGTGGTGGCAAAAGATGACTGTATGACTTTATTCAGTAGTTGGCGAGTGAATTGATGATGTTGTTTGTCTGCTCTCAGATATTTTTATGGGGTTTTTTTTTCACCTGGTGTTTGAAAAGAGCATTAGTGTCATCTTGTTTCAGAGATGCCCACTCTAAGTCTCTGTATTTAGCCACACTGGGACCATACCTTTTATCCACTGTGTGTAACAGTCTCAACACACAAGATAGAGGAATGGCACAGAAGAGGAAATCTCGTTTCCATTGTACAGTTGCATTAAGTGACTTTTCTGTGGTCGTTCAAGAATATCTGTGGTGGTACTGGAACCTGGACTTAGATTTTCTGAGACATACAGCAGCGTTTCAATCACAAGGTTGTTATTCTTTCTTTCTGACGTTGTGCCAATTCAGGTGTAACATCTGTGCCTAAGCCACCACATGTACCTTTGCTGCATGTACTGGCTGGATGTTGTCACGTGCTGGAAGATGTGTGCACTGTAGCTGGAGCACCTGGAAAAGGATCTGACGGTCCCTGGGTGTGCAGGCAAAAGCAACAACTGCTGCAAGAGCAGCAACCTTATGTAGGTGTCACCTCTGGAAGCAACTATATGGAGGAAGGACGGACCCAGCTCTAGCTGATGCTGTCCTCTTTGTGATGTGCCTCTGTGTGCCATTAAAAGGAAGCAGGAGCTGGCCTTGCAAAAGGCTTCTACCTTCTTCTGCCTTTTGCAAAAAGTGGTGTGGGAACAGGTCTCCATGGTATTTCATTGTCCCCCTGCAGTGGGAAGCATCCCGCCAGTGCTGCGTTATAATCTAAAATGGGGGACAGGTGTGTGATTAGCAAGTAATAGAACTTAATATAATTTACAGTATTAGTCTGTTCCCTTATGGGCAGAAGACTAAAACAGTTAAGCAATCAACTACATTTAGTAGGAGAACAAATTGGTAGCGCTCCTACTGCTGTGCATATCCGGTACATGGGTCTTTTATTCCTCATCAATACCTTAATGGCAGAGAGTAGCAGATGTGCATGGAATCATAGCCAAAGGGTTTTCAGCAGTACAAAAAGCATCCTTGAAGCCATGAAAATGCTATAGCAAAACCTTATTCCTTGTTGCAGTACTTGATGGAAGTCGGCAGTGTTGTCATGCTGTTTTTAAAGTTACTGCTGTTTTCAGACATGCAATAATCTACTATCGAACTTGAAGTTGCTTTTATAAAGTTGGGGTTTTCCCTAACCTCATTTATTTATTTATTTTAGAATAGGGAACCAGCAGGTTCTTGAAAGCAGGAGTGTCATCAAAAAGAAATCTAGTCTAACTTATGCATCAAAATCTGATGCCTGAAAAGGAGCCTAGCCTCCCTACCTAGTTAATAGAAAGTGAAAGGCTCTTGGGTGACTTGAAGTGCCTAAGTTAAAGCATTTTGTCTCTCCACTGAAAAAGCTACATGGTTTGAATACCTCTTCTTCTGTTTCTTTTTAGACTCTAGTACTTGAAAGTCTCCTAGACAGGCTCTTAGAAGTGATCGTTGACATTTTAGGCTATTCATTGTAAAGTAAAAATAGAGCTCTTTTAAACAAGACTCCATTCTGAGAGAGGTATGAGATGCCACCAACCAAAAATCTCTAGTAGGGGAACTAGTCCAAATATTTAGACACATTGAAAGAAAAAAAAAAAAAAACCAACTGGTCAGCTTTTCCCTGAAAATTGTTTCTCTTAATGTAGGTGAGATATCCTGTTTTGCTTTTTCCCTGCACGCTCAGCCTGCCATTTATTAGGCACCTACCTCCATGCCATCAGAGGAAAATTATCCACAAGCTCCCATAGATGAGACAGAACCATAGACAACAAATCCTTTCTGCGCTGATCAGCAATTACTCAAAGCCAAGGTGTCAGCGATACTCTCCAAACACAAGAGAAAAATCTGGGCTTGCAGCTGTTTTAGTGGCATTGCAGTTCTCCGTCAAGTATTGCAGTGTGACAATGAAGGCAGAAGCTGTATTGCCACATGCATAGTCAGGAATGAAAGAAAGGAGGAGGTAAGGTGTCTTTTTCAACAGGCATCAGCATATCTTCCTATCAAAGAACTGACTATTTTTGACAGTAGTAATTAGGCAGTTCAATAACAGAAACAAGTAAAAGAAAATTCTTTGACAGGAATGTTTTGGTTATGCTTTGGGCAGTGTATATTGTTGTCAAACATGATGTTAATTGCTAAAATCCTGATTTATTTCCTACAGAAGAAACCCACAGACTGAGATAACAGAATTCTTATAGCAAGTGGCACAACAGAGGGCAAACAGGTAAGCAGAGTTCACCTGATTCTGATTTAGGCATATTAGAGCTTATGCACTTTTCATACGTAAAAAAGAGATTGTTCTTTTCTATTTTTTATTTACAACTGTCTGTAACTTCACATTTTTAGGATAGCCACAATCCTACATGTGATCGCTACTGCCTTTTTTTGTTTGTTTGTTTGTTTGTTTTTTTAAGAAACCCTCATCTCTTCTGCTTGCCTTTTGTAGTTTCCCCATACAGGGACTCTCCTCGCCACCCTCATTGCCAGTGTGCCCCATTTCATCCGTGGCAGAGCAAAGCAGTTGTCTTTCTTAAGCAGTTTTCCATTCACCAGCTGCCGTTTGCTTCTTCCTCTCTGCTAGAGGCTCAGTGCTCACTATATTTTTCTTTACTTCTTGACAGAAACATATGCTAATTTCCCACTCTGAAGTTAGGCGAAAACAATCACTAGGTGGGACATAAGGTACTGGACAAGGGGAAGACAGAAATAGCTAAACTTTGTATTTGATTGCCAAGGGCTTTCGTATTTCTCATAAACTTTCATGGCCATTTACCACTGTGAAATGGATGCAGAGTGCTACCAAATCAGAAACGCCTGCAATGCTCAGCTTATTGTGGGCAAGTGAACTCCATTTGTGCAAATACGCTCCAACAGGAGCAATCAACTGGAAAATAGAGAGATGCCCATTAAGACTCATTTCATTACGAATGTGCTATTAAAAGAACTGTAGATTAGTAGGTCATGTCTCCCTTTTGATGAAAGGGTCTATTATTTCTTTGATCGTGATAGTAACTGGCTACACTAAAATGCTATAGCTTCTTTAAAAGCCTCTTAATGTTACCCCTATTAACTGCACAGCTTAACAAGCTGTAGCAAAAAACAGGAGAGTTAATGTGGATCTGCTGCCTCCCTTCTCAGGTCTCTTGGTTCTACCTGGGATCCTATTAAGGATCTAGGAGATCTTCTCAAGCAGGGCTAGACTGGCTGGCAGAGAGTGGAAATAACCGTGGCAAGTCCTCCTGGGCTATCCTCATGGTTAGAATTGAAAAAAGCTGCAGCAGTGAGAGGGACTGAGCCATTTCTGAGTGAATTCAGAGTTACTAGGACTGGATAACGACTATTAAAATGGGAATAAGACATCCTTGCAGTTCATCCAGGGTGAATAAATACCACACCATGCTGGCAGGGATGTTCTGGCAGTCTGACCGCTAGGACATTCTTGTCCAGGCAGGACGATATTTATTCATCGTACAACTGCACACCAGAAACATCTACACTCTGCCTGTGACAACAGGTGAGGCAATAAACTTTACCACTCCAGTGTGGATTTCCAGCCACAATGACTCATTACTTAACTGAGGTTTTGTGAACAGTGAGTGATGTTTCTGAAACTCTTGAAGTTTCTTGAATAGGCAACATGCATACTTGCTTTTCAAATCACTAATCTGAGAGGTGGCTTTATTCTTTGAAAAGGCCTTTTAATATGTTTTTGCTAGTAATTTTATGTTTCTCAGAATATGAAAATGTATAAAAGAATAATGTTACTTGTGACTGAATAGCTTCTGAAGTATTTAATAATGCCACTTATGTCAGTAGTTCTTTGAAAAACCTTAATGAGTTGTTTAATTAGGAATATTGAGGAAATTTGAATCACGTGGGGTTTTTTTTGTTTTTTTTTTCTCTTTTGGTTCACACAGCTCTGCATACACACACTGTGAATACCAAATACTATACAGGTGACTAACCCCTTTGCTTGTATTATTAAAGCATATTCCTCTGGCCATTGAAATCAGTAAGAAAGTTCCTTTCAGTAGTACGTGATCAGTTCACTGCAAACGTGTTGTTTCTTAGGAGGAAAAAAATATCTGGGAAAAACTCCAACGTGACTTAAAACAATCGGTGTTCATAGTATTGTTAAATTCTTTTCAATTATATGTGGAATCTCTTTGGGATATAAACAGAGTTTATATTTTTTGGAAGTAGGGTCTCTAACGAAATTACTGAAATCTTCCCCCTGTGTAATGGAGACTTGAATATGGTGCTTTATTTTTAAAATCTGTTCCAGACAGACCCTTTGCTATTGCTTTCCATGGAAGGGAGTGGGAATCGTGCTGCAACTCTTAACTATATTGTTAATGCTAAATAACTATGTGATCATCGTATGCAGCAAATTGGGGATTAGAAGCTTCTAGGATGGCTCTGCTCTTATGTTTTAGACAACTGAAGGAGCTAATCCTAAAAATACAAAACATGCTATGCAAGTGGTTGTTCTTGGTCCAGAATCCAGTGGAACATTACTCCGTGCAAACCACTGAAGACAGCAAAATTGGCCGCCTTTGCTCAGCGGAGTTTTGGTTTTGATTTTGAATTAATTCCGTGGAGTTGCCAGGATTGATAGCCAAGATCAAAAACACTGGATAAGTGGTTAGGGAGGAGCAGAATTAAAAGAAACTATTTCTGCATAATTTGTGCTTTCATGCCTGTAAACAGATGTCTCTGTTTAAAAAAACAAAGAGAAACTAATCTGGACAAGAGAGACTTGCTTCTTATTGCAGAAAATCCTTTTCATCTAAAAGGTATTCCCCTAGGCAGTTAATGCTCAAGAAAAATATTTCTGGTAAGAAATGAAACTTGACCAACTGAGGTATTAGTACGATCTCTGACACTGCTTTTTACATCAGAGAAGGGTAAATGTGCTGTTCTTCTGTTACTGGAAATACTACTATATATGTCTTAAGTATTTTCTTAAGCCAAACCTAAACTTCTTTGGTGCTCTTAGAAAGTGATAAACAGAAACCACCAGCCTTGTTCTTGTTGAAACTGATGAGAATTTCCTGTCATTAGAGCCCGTGTGTCACTCTGATTTTTTTTTTTTTTTTTAATGTATCTTAGTTCTACTATTGCTTCTTTCAGTTGTTGCTATTCTTTTTTTTGGCAAAATTTCTGTTAGCCTGCTTTCAATGACTACAGCTGAAGATGCTGGAGCTTAAATACCACATGAAGTGACCAAATGTTTACTGACTGCATCTACAGAAATCCATGCTTTTGCAACAAATGATGCATTTAATTAAATCTCAAACATTCCTGAAAATTTCACTTATTTGCATTCATAATATGTTCCACTCTAGTATCTTAAATATTGCATGCACTTCTAGTGCATTGTGGCTGTCGTCAGCTTAGGCTGCTTCCTTCTGGAGAGATAAAAGCCTTCTTCGTGTCAAGGTCACTTAGCTTTGATCCTGAATTCCTCCCACTTTCTGCTTTCCTGTTTCCTTCTCACCTCTAATTATGGGCAAACTGATGTAAGCTGAAAATTGACAAATTGGCCTGAAGGCAAACATGAGTGCTTATTCACCTGTCTAAGGTACTCGTATAGTCTCAATTACCAAGGAATTCGATCACTTAATAATCTTTATTGTATTTGTCCTCAGAGTCATTTTGTGAGAATTGCAAAGCTACCGTTCCTGAACATGGAAACAGAGTGAATGTAAAGACCAGACCTTCAAAGGCATTTGGAAACCTAAATCTTACTGCAATCAGGTCAATGGCATTTAAGCCTCTTATCCCATGACATTTTAGCACTAATTCAAAAACAGAAGACAATATGGACACTGAAAAATCTGAGGAATCATTAAAAACTGAACACGGATAAACTCATAAATACATACACAGGTACCCTTCTCGTTACTCTGTAAGATTTCATGTCTTTCTACCCAAGTCCTGACAACTTTGTTTTTAATGATAAATACAGTGTAAGACATTTACAGTTTTATAATATTTCTCACCTGCTGGATGAAGATGGTTTCAAAACAAAATCAAAATTATACCCATTGTTTATGAGCTCCATCTACACGTTATCTGTTGAATTGATTGTCTTGTAATAAAATGTTGTTTTCTCAGTTACGTAACCAATCCATAATTTATCTGTTTTGAACCAGAAACTAGATTTTCTCTCCTATTTAAAGCCCCTGCAACCTAGCAACAATGCAGGTGTTAGGTACATGCAGGTAATATGAGGGGAAGTCTGGCCCGGAGTTATCTGCCTCTGCTCCATCCCCATAATCTCTAACGAATACCCCTTTCTTCTGATTTACCACAGGTTATTTTAAACTGTAAGTTGTAAGAGGACTTATTTTCAAGTACAGGCACTTATAAAGCAGTAGGGATTATCCAAGATTCAGGCTGTCTGTGAAAAAATATGGTATTTCATTACATAGGCAATCTAAGATTTATGATTTTAGATTTTCATTCCTTTCTGTTTATAGGTGCCTGAAATTTGCTGTGTGATATATTGTCACTTAGTACCATATTCCAAGTGTTGAGTTTACATGTGTGTGTATATATATATAAAAATATATATATATATTTATGCCCATGTCTGTGTGCTACACACTACTACCTATACTAGTAATGGCTACAGTAATGCTACTATTGCTGGTGGGAATTGAACTTTGATTTCAGTGCTGAAGGGCTAAAGCGTTTCTTTGACATTAGCATCCAGAATAGAATGGAGGCTTAAAACCACAAGCCGCTGTTCCTTGAAATGAAAGTGTGACTCTATCAGATGTGAACAGAGCTGAGTGACCTCAGCGTGACAGAAAACCTCAGGTGTTTGGGGGAATAACATCTAACACTTTGACTACGTCCGTTTGACTGTAACTGGAAAAAGATCAGGTAAGCAGGGTTTTACTCACAAAAGCCTTGATGTAATTGGTGTGTATGCTTATTTGGAGGAGAGCGCATATGCGTCAGCAGTACCAGTGTGAAGACAGCTTTTGTGGCCCTACACCTTAGGAAATGAGATGTTGGCATTGCTACAGACAGACTGCAGATTTTGTTTTACCTTACACAGGCCACTGCAGGCCTTGTCTGGTCCTGAGCTTACGTTAGCTTGTTTTGACTGAACCAGCAATTGCCCAACAGGTGACTAACGTCCAACTTATTTTTTGCGTTAGCTTAACTCTGTGAAATTGCATGGTTTTACCCTAAATAAATTATGCCATGTATGTTTGTTCCAACAACTCTTTAGTGAATATTCTGTAACTAAAATTGGGCACCAATTAAAAAAGAAATAGCAACAGACTGTGTGAAAAGCCCAAGCAGACCCAGGACTGAGGTGGAAGAAACTCTGACCATCTACAGCATACTTCTCCCACTGAGGGACTTAGGATGCTCATTACTCACTGATGCTATTCCTAAGGCAGGTATGCATAACGTGACCAAAAGAGGCAGACACCAGGAAGCTGGTGACTAACAAATTGGATTGTACTATTAATGGGAATTAGGAATAATCAGATTGTATGGAATATAAATGTTAGCATTGCCATAACTGGACTTAGAATAACTGTTTGATTCATTTTGATTTTACTGTTGAAACATTAATTAGACTAACAATAAACTCTAATTGTTGGCTCTGCGTATAAGAGGTGTTCCCCTGTGCCCATAATGAGATTTTGACTGTAACACTCTTTGTCAGACGGGCAATTTTTATGCAGCAGAAGTGTGGAAAAAGGGAAAATAATGAGAAGTAGCAGCAAGGAGAAAGAGAAGGAGTGGCAGCAGAGAGGCTCCTAGCTTGGCAGCTCTTCAGAGCTGAGATGCAGCTGGTTATCCAGCTGTGAGCCTGGGATGCAGCCAGATGAGGAAGACTCAGGGCACAGCCCCCAGGTGTACCTTTTCACTGCATTTATATTAAGCTCATGCCGATGGCCCTCTGACATATCGACCGGCATCACAGGGGTCAGGTATTTTCTTAGGATCTAGCCCAGAAAGGAATTTGAGTGGGTGTCGCTCCCCTGTGCTGTCCACAGGGAGCAGCATCAAAGGCAGGGGACTGTATGCAGAACCGCGGGCTGCGATCGCCGCCTTGGTCACAGCATCAGTTCTGCTCTTGAAGCAGCCCCCTATTCTCAGCAGTTTCGCACTGTGGGGACGAGTTCCATGCCAAAACAGACAGCATCGATTCATTAGTCAAGGCTGACTGAAATTCAGAGCTGCATCTCAGGGGTGCAGCTCTTAATTTGGGGGCCTGAGGGAAACGGGCATGAGGGTGACTTTAAGCAGCCTTGCTTTCTGGCATGCTCTGGGGCAAGAAGTGGCCCCTGACAAAGCCTGGGCAGTCCTGGGGAGCTCTGTAGTCACTACAGCAGCCTGTGCTTTGCTGCTTAGTCTCTACCTCCCCAAATCTGTGCATCTAGAAACTGCAGCTCAAGACCATCCTGGACATTCTCCCTGTGCTGATATATACATGAGCAGAGTCATGGGAGTTCAGTTCCTGTGCAAATGATGAAATCTGGGGGAACGTGTCCTTCCTTGCGGTGTCTGGGGCTTTTAAGGCTCCTTAAACAGACCCTTTAGTAAACACAGGGAGTGTGGGAGAGTGATGGATGGCTTCTTATTTGTGTCCGATTGCAACACACAATGTGACACATGAGTTGTTTTTCTTGATCATACAAAAAGAAAAAAAACCAACATGCCTCACTGCTCTTGAAAGCTAAACAGGGAAAGGGAGCGTTTCACTTCAGTGGAGTTGCATACCCGTTGAACTGACGTGGTGGGGAAAGGGCCGGGATGTGGTCCCTGGGGGGGGTCCCAGTTAAAAGGCACCCGAGCCATGCGTCCTGAATAAGCATATGAAGGAAAATAAGCTGTCTTCAAGGAAAAATGGCAATGTCTGGCCTGCCTTGCTGTTCCTTGTCAAATGGGGGAGTACAATATATCATCCCTGCCTAAACTCTGCGTATTGAGTTAAGCCTAACATTTGGATTTATTAATAGTACAGCTTCCCTCCTCCGTTCCCCCAGGATAAGAACTCAATCTTTTTTCCCAGGAGCTGCATTTTTATGCATACTTATGGGCAGGCAAGGTTCGCAGAAGGTGACTCCCTACAGAAAGTGTGTGGCTTCTTAATGTCAATTTGTTTCTGCATTTGCTCGAGGACCCTGTAGTAATCTGGATGAATACTTGCTGTAAATTGATAACAAAATATGATGTCCTAGAAAGTATATGCTAGCATGAAACACAAGGGAAAAAGTATCCCCATTCAATTTAAAATTAGCAAAGTTGTTACAAAACGGAGAGATTTCCCTTTGTGTTCTAAAGTAATTTATAAAGGTGGTGTTTTTTTTTATTACAGCTGTTTAGTGAGTGGGAGGGGAAAGAGATAATTGATGAATGTGCTTTTTCTGACTTGGGGGTATGTAAGCTCAGCTTGTGGCTGGGGGAGAAAGGAAGATTAATTGTCAGTTGGTCTATTGTACAAAACTTTGTCAAACTTCTACAGTATGGAATCTACATTTTTTAAATATCTGTCTTTTTCTTTCCCTGGATACATGTGAATGTAATACTCACAGTGCTAGGTGTGGCAGGAAGGATGTTAGAATGCAAAACTGTGGGAAGAAAATCAGAAGTAGATTTTACTATTATCATTTTACTTCTGAACATTTCAGAGCCTCAGAGGGATGGGAAAGGAGCAGAAGACAGCTTTGGCTTGGTCAAACAGAATTTCCCCTTGGGTTTAAAAGAGAGTGCATGTTGCCATTGCATCTCCTTCAGCCCCTGTGAGGGGATAGTACCCCATGAGCACTCTTGAGTATCTAACCCTATTCCTTGCGCTTTTGGCTGGTAGCATCAACCTTGTGGCTGTAGGTTCTCTTTTGCCTGCAGCTGCACTTGTTTTAGTCATGATTAGGTTTTTTTTCCTGAATTGCTTCTAATTGCACTTTAAGGCTGTTTTATTCTATTTTATTTTCATCCTCATAACAGAAAGGCAAAATCTATAAATTCTATTTTAGACACGGAAAAAAAAGCTCTGAACAATTTTTTTAAACTGTTTTTCTTCCTTGCTGTTATTTATAGGCTTGATCTCCAACCCCATGCCCCAACTCACCTCTGTACCAAACCACATTAAGTCTTAACGAGAAAATCTTTAGGGTGAGATCATAACAAATAAATAGCTGTTTACCCATGAGTCCTTTCCGTTGTTTCTCTTTTTTTTGTGTGTGTTGTAGTATTCCTGTGGTTTGATAGGATCAAAGTAGTCTGGCTTTTGTATTCCCATAGCTGGTCACAGGCTATGCGAACATTTTTCAAATTCTAGCTTCCACCCAGGACATGTACTAGCTCTCAAGGAGGCATAAAGGAAACATCCCAATCCAATGACTGCTGCAGATGTGTTCAATAAAAGAAGAGCTGTAACTACACAAATTACCTTTGCTAAGCTGCAGGGTGCTGCAGAACTCCTGGAATGAGTTTCTCCCAGCCACACTTTTCATTCTCTCTGCTGGTTGTGAATGAATACAAATTAAGAAGAAATCCCTGAAAGAGGTTATAGGCCTATACAAATACCTTACAAAAGAAGTGGCCTGCTCATGCGGCTTATTTTTCACATTGCTGGAAGTTTTAGGAAGAAAGGGATGCTACCTCTTCAGAAGCCTGCATGAGTAGGGCAGGAATGTCAGAGGTTCAGCACAGCTGACTAGCAATTTCATTACAAGCCTTGCAATAATTGATATTTAATTTAAACCCCAGCTCCTGGAGACGGGTGATTGTCAGAGAATGTCCATTTTCATTTAGGAAAGCATGTTTCTAGTCTGATGTTTGCCAAATATATATTTGGAAATATAACCTGTGTCCTAGCCACCCCAGAGCTGGAATGCAGTGAGAGCCAATCTGTACTTACAACACGTTTTCATTGTTTGAGACAAAATACCTCCTGAGCGGAAAACCAAACTAATAGACGTTGGGGCTGGGCCTCAGACTTTCAAATGTGTCATGGTTAACTCTGGACGTTTAAATTCAAGATCTGAAATGTGCTGAGACTGAGAACAGCAGACAGAAGAAGGGGCCGCGGCACCCTGTCGTGGGGAGGAGAGTGAAAGGGGGTGCAAAATACCTGTTGGGACCAGGAGGAACAGAATAGTCTTAACCAACTCTATCTGCCAGCTGCATCCCCAGGAGGAGCAAAAGCATGCTCTCTGCCAGCGAATGAAAAGCTTACAGAGAAAAATCGCTGTGTTACCTTCTACTGAGGAAAACAGTTTCTTACAGAGATTGATTTACTTCATCTTTTGGCTCCAAAATGCCATTAAACAGTGTATTCAAAACTGTATGCTAAAACCTGGGCCCTGGTTTCAGTCCATGGACATCCCAGACTCTCTCCAAACCTCTATACCTGGCTAAGGCTCAGCCTAGTTCTTTCACCAGTGGCATCCTCAGCTCTGTAGTGTTTTAAGAAATCTGTCTGCTTCTCCTTCTCTGGCAGAGGCGCAGAGAGGAACTGGTTGCATTTTGGCTTTGTAGGTGTAGAAGCAGGATTTTAACTGTTCTTCCATACTTGCAGGTTGAGTTTATTTCTCCTAGCAACTACTTTGCAGAGTCCCTCCTGCTGCAGAGCCCTGGGAAATGAGACCAGGAGTTTACCTACATGAGAGTTATATGCTGCCATAGTTTTTTTTTTTGCCGTTTGTGAATTTGCTATGCACAATCAATTTCAAAATGCTATAAAAAGAGCCAACATGAAAGAAATTCGAAACCCTTAGTGGAGTGTTGCCTTTAAAAATAACAACATTTTGGCTTCGGGCCAACCATGCTGAGAACAAAAGGAAGAAAAATTCTCTTAAAATATTTAACATTACACAGTGGATTATACTGGATTACAAATAATCAAACATGTCTGTTTATTAAAAAAAAATCATGTCAAGTGCAGTTCTGTAGCTTTCATGTTTGTTTGTTACTACTCAATAATATTTTAGTAAAAGCCTCTTACGAGCCTGAAAATAATCCTTTATTGAGTTTTGCCTTTTTCTTATATCTACATAAATTCAGAGGATTTCTTGCATGGACTTTGTGAAGAGTAGGGTGGAATCCATTTCCCATTAGCAAATGGTACTTTCTTCTTCATTACCTATCTCATGAAACAGGTCACGTTACACATGCAAGGATGGCCATGACATGACCTAGTTTGTTACATCGAGTCATTGGTGTGAATATAACCAGTTTTACATATAATTCTCTCTGTCATTAGCTGACAGCATAGGTAATTTGATGCCTTTTTTCTCCCAAACATGGCTGATAACAGTCTCCACTAACATAATTGGCAGAGTTTTGGAATTATTAATTTGTCCACTTTTAAAAGGATGAGTACTTCAGGAAAGTAAAAAAAAAATGGGAGAAAGGAATGGAGTTAGAGTGGCTATTATGTGGGATTTTTAATGGATTAGTGTCATTTGAGGGACAAAGCGGGTTGAGAACTGCGAAAGGAACTTTCAAGTTATGGAAGGGATATTTGTCATCCATTGAAATAAAATAGTCAATTGGATCAATCTTCCTGTCCTGTGTCCTGGACAGCGAACTTGGGCCCTGAATCTCAGTATTTAGAGCCTTTGAACCTTTTCTGAGCTGCCAGCTGACCCTGGCGGTGCCAGAATTCCCCAGGCACTCATGCTTCTGCCATCAAAGCCCTCCAGGTGCGTGCACTTCTGCTATTGAGAAAGGGCAAAATTATGCAAATCTGATGCAGGCAGGCAATGTGGCAGCTAACATTTGGCATCATTCACAAGCTAGACCCTCCTTTTCTTATTCCCCCTCAGGAGCCTCAGCTGGGACATCAAAATAATTCCACCAAATTGGAACAGCGTTCAAGCCCACTTCCCACCTCCAGCCACTGCGCTCCGATGGGGCTCTCTGAGCTGGATCCTTTTCAATTTGTTGTGCTAAGGCTGTGTAACGTACTCCAGTGTTCATCGCACCCAGGCTGTCCATCTGACTGCCCTAAACCACCACATCTAAGCCTCCTCTCCAGCCTTTCTTTGGCCCAGCAGCAAAGAGAAAGTTTTGGCTCAAAGTCTTTCTCCTGTCTGATTGTTTTCCTTTTCCCTGCTTCTGCCTACGTGGATAGAGCATAAAGTGAGCTGCGGCTCTACCTTACACAAACAAACGGGCTCAGCTGGGGGAGCGAGGTCTTGTCCACAAGTTCTGCCTCAGCTGCAGCTATGTTGGCGTAAGAGCCTTTTTGTCACCAGACACTCGTCTGTACACCCTGCCAGGAGAGGACGTTGTCAGCTGTACTACACCTTAACCCATTTCAGTCATTGCAGCTTGCGGATCTCCAGCGAACCTATACAGTGTTGAGGCAAAGGAGGTGGGCAGCAGGTCGATGTGAACAGCTCTGGGAAGGTGGCCTGCAGGTGGAGGAGTGGTGTCACCTTCACCAGTGCAGCGCAGCCAGAAGAGGACGTAGGAACAAGACTTCAGCCACATCATGAAATGGGGGCTGACGCAGCTTCTGTGCAGAATAGATGAAGGGACTGAATTGTGTCTGAACCCCTGTGCTTGCTTGTATTTCCCAGCCTGGTCTGCAAGATGCCAATTTAGCTATTAAGGTCTAATAACAAAATGGAAAGCTCAATTATAAAAGATGAAATGTTGCATTAGAGGTTAATAGAATGGTCTGATAAACAAATCAGTTGTTGTATTTCATCTCCCTGTTACTAAATTACTGGTTTGTCAGTTGTACACTTCCACCCTTCCCTACTCTCTTTCTATGTGGGTTTTTTTTTTTTTTTTTGTAATGCAGTTGCTTTATATATTATCTGTCTTCTCTTTGAAGATAACAAAGTATAACTAAGACTTAGCTACGTTGCTTTAGCTAAAATATCTCCTGTTCTTTTATCCCTCAAACCACATCTCTTGCTTCAGTCATGCAGAAATGGATGAAATGGGAATCCGACTTGGGGGATTTAATTGCAGTGCCAAAAGGCATGGAGAGCCCTGGGGATTCGGCACCCTCTTTCAGACGTATGATGTTGACACCAGGGAAATTTGAGATGAATGTATCTGATAGAACAGAGCTTGCACATCATCTCCATAAAAACCCCCACTGTTTCCAGTTTCGCTGAATACTGTACAGTTAGGCACTTCTGCCAGCATTGAAAAGCACTTTATAGGCACTGAGTGGAGCCTTGCAACACATCTTTATGCTAAGTGCTATCTTTATTTAAAAGATTGAAGGAGGAAGGAGAAGAGGGAAGGAAAGCCAAGAGGGATTAGTGCCAAGAGGGACTTACAAAAATACTTGCACGAGTTAACTTAATGGGAATTAGGCACCCGGCTGACTTCTGTGCATCCCGTGAAGGCATCTAACTCCCATGGATGAACTCCCTCGGGGACTTTTGCAGGTCTCTTGAAGTAACATTAAATCTTTGTAAATCTCACACAGAAGAGTGTGTCAAGCCTGAGCCAACTGTGATTACGGCTGAACGTTTTTGCCTCTCATGGAAGTAAATGGGGCTTGGGGCTACACAAGAGGTCAGCCTGTACAACTCTAAGGGCATGATGGTGAGCCTGAATAATCCAGGAGCCCGCCAAACTAGTGCACTAGTCAGCCAAGTGTGCTCGGACACAAGAAGCTCCATGTGCTCTGGCTGTGGGTCCAGGATCAGCATTTACCTGGTACTGCGGGTAGCCCTGGGTAGCCCCCAAAAGGCTAACAGCTCCGTGGTGACTTGCACGTGCCACTCTGTAGTGGAGGAGGAAATAAAACCTAGCTCGTCTTACAGCAGCCATGGATATAGTGCTTCTTCTTGGTGTAGTTAGAGGCAAGGGTAGGGAAGGAGCTGAGGAGTAAAGACTACAAGGAAGCAACCTGCTCTCCCTGAAGTATTGAGATATCTTGTGGCTCTTTTGTGGCAGCGAGTTCAGAAATGCTCAATATCTGCAACGTTAAGGCTTTTTCTACTGCTGATCCTCTGATCTCTATGATTACACACAGCCTCTACAAGCCTTTTGAATTAAGAGGATATGTTTTAAAATCTCATTGTCTTTTCAAAAATCAAACAACATCTCCCTCCCCTCAAAATCTCAGCAAGAGAACTGACAAACCCACGCTTATGGCAAAAAGTACAGAAACTCAAAAAGTACACGGACAACACAAAATAAGGTAGGAATTCAATGATATTGTAGAGCACTGCACTCCCTGAGCACAACTATAATGCTAGTTCAGTATAGATGAGACTGTCAGAGCTTTTGAAACCTCTTCATACATTTTACAGTGTGCTGCAAAACTAGCAGGCTTGGCCCCAGTGCTTCTCTGATCACGAAGCAAAGAGAAAAGCAATAGCAGAAATGAGAGCTACGTCTGCTGATACAGTGAATACTATATAACCTGCTGGAGCATTGCTGATACAGGGCTGCATGTAAAAGCGTGCATGTTTGCTCAGGTGTGAGTATATGTATTGCCTCCCTTTGTTTACATGGATGCTTTTGTTTCCCGTGTTTATACAAGCTTGTTTTAAAGGCTGGCACATCTCATCTTTGAAGCTGTGAATCCCTCAAATTCCATCCAAGCACACTGCCAGCAATCCACAGCTGTACACAGCAAGAGCAAGTGAATAAAACAAGTGTGACTGGAAGGAAAGCAATGCTGCTTTGCTCTTGTGTGAGCTTTCTCTTTAGTCCTGTGAAGGACCCAATTTAGCAGAGCACTTTACTTTCAAACTGTATGCTTTTACTGAAGGCTGCTAGCAGACCTAAAGATAAAGATGTACCTGAATGCTTTGCTGAATCGAGGCCTAAGAAGCAGAGCACAACAGAGAAAATGTTGATCATTATCTAAGAAATGATGGGCTGGCATCATGCTGATAGAAGTACTTTTTCAGTGCACATAAAAACAGTAGGGATTACAGGTGAGGAATGGATTTCTGCATTTTATCTCTCACTCATTGAAATAAATGGTTTTACGTTTCCAGCAAGTTTATTTAAGTTATTCCTTCCAAACAGGCATTTTGTGTTTGAGGTGGGTAGGGAAGAAGGTGAATGAACTCTTCTGACTGTTCTAAGTTCAGGGCAGCCTTAGTTTTTCTCCAGTGACACATCTGTAAGTGTGGTGGAAGGCTCCATATGGGAAGAAGCTATGTACTGAGCTTTTCCCTTTGCCAAATGGCAAAGAACATTTTGTCTTAGAATGGGTTGGCAGACCAGGAGCAAGGAGACTTTGTTTATCATCTATGCTGGAGACCACCACACTGTGCCCTTCCCAAAGTACAATAGTGTTTCTGAAACTGAGAAAAGCAAACAATGGTCTGGTAACATATACGTCTTCCCTGAGTTAACAATTTCCCTTGCAGGGAAAGAGAAGGGAAAGGAGAATTTGAATTTGAATGTGCCCCCCTCCACGTGCATGCACACACACACACGCATATGTACCTCCTGCCAAAAGATGCATCTGGATCTATAAAAATCCCAGCTCCTCTTGCGTGAATGCAATCTGAAGTCATAGGTTTGCATAAGAACCAAATCCTCAGCCAGAGGGCTGTGAAGTATCTGTCAGCTCGTCAGCTGGATAGATGCAGAGCGAGCTATTTAGAGCTGATGTTGCTACTTGGAAGACAGGGACTTGGTTATCTTTTCACTTCTGTGCACCTGTGGCCTATCTTGCTTATTCCATAATGCATCTACTTGCTTTTACCTCGCCTTGTTTGAGCTAAGGGCAACTTCAAAGTAAGCAGATAACATTTGGGTGCTCTAACCCTGGTGCGTGGCAAAGCTCTGCCCAGGGATGGTGAGGCAGCACAGTGCCGAGGTGCTGCTGTGTGAGCTGGGGAGGGAGGGCACCAGGTGGAAGGAGAGACCTGCGTGGAAGGAGAGGCCGGTGAGTGTCAGGGAGAGAGGCAGTCAGCAGAGCCAAATGGGAGTGCATCTGACCCATGAGATCTGTACGGAGGCAGCTTGGGAAAGGTGGGCTTTTATGAAGGAAGCAACCGCAGCGCAACAAGGGCCATACAAAATCGTATCAGGGGAGATTCACCAGAACCTCCCACCCTTGTCTCACGTGGTGTATGCTCTGCTTTAATTTCTGGTTCAAGCAAACTACAGGCTTTGAACAAAAATTCAGCCAAACCAACGCAGGTGAAGCAAATAGGCTTTCAGAAAATCATAGTGCATGGTTGACCACATTATTCTGCAAATGACCACCTTCACAACAGAGGGCCAGTGACTCTCTACCCTTTTAAAAAATAAAAGGAAGAAAATAAACTATGCTTTTGGTCCCATTGTCTCTAGATCAGCTACAGGTCTCTACAAACTATCAGCAAGTTACTCAGAGGAGATACTGCAATGCCTGTAATGCTGGTGCCGTCAGAATCTCTTCCTAGATGGTGGTGCTGGCCAGCAAACTTGAAATTAAATCCCACTGTGATGTTCTTTTTCCTATTCCACTGAAACAAATGGGGTAGTGGTTCACTGCTGGCTCCTTCTCAAAGTGTGGTCTGTGACAGCGAGCTTGGAAATGGGTCTGCAAGGCGAGCTCTCCCGTTCCTGCTCTGAAGTGCTCTAGCAGATTAAAAACAGTGGGATGGAGAAGGAGAGGTTGCTGAGCAGTTAATGGCACTAGAATGGGGAGACTGCATGTTGTGATGAACATTGCCGTAGTTTGTGACCTTGCCTGGTGCATGCAGTGCTGATTATACCAAAGGATCAAGCAGATGTGAAGGAAAATTGAGTTTCATCTCCTCCCAGCTAGCACAGGCCCTCTTTGGTAAGTGGAGGATTATGATACTTTAGGAAAATAATGTATATATCTGTGTGTGGTTCCAATAATGACGGATTTTTTCCCCAACCAGAGTAACAGTGATTGATGCAGCTGGCTGCAACCTATAACGAACACTAAGGTTAATTGGAGCCAAGGGCACAGCAGTCCTTAAGTAGCGTTATTCTGTGGTGCACTCATGTGCTGTCATTAATTTTCCTATTTGTTTGACTTTACAAAAACACATAGAAAAAAAATCTGAAAAGAACAGAAAAAAGAGCTCAATTATACCTCTTACAAGGTAGTACTGAGGATGGGGAGGAGCTGAATTGCCCAAGTGCTTGATGACATTATGCTTTTGTACAGCATAACGCCTCCAGGTAACTGGAGAGCATTCTGTGCAGTGGCATTTGCTACATCTGTGCTCTTCTGTCTCTTCTAGCTGGTGCACTAAAAGATTGGGCATCATAACACTTCCAGGCCACAGCTATTTTATTACAGCAGAGTTCAACCTGAGTCAGAATTGGAACTCCTGAAGCACTGAAAAAATATATGGAACATAGGACTAGAGCCATTGAACTATGCGAGAATGAATGCATGGGAGATCTAGTCTGCAATCTCTTCTCTGAATGTGGCCTGTATCTGATGGATGGTCAGCATCTAGAGGATAGTCAAAGATCCCAGCGATAGGCTGATACGGAGATAATCTGCTTTCCATGTGGGGATCCTAATCCGGTAGAGTTAGAGACTGCTTTGAACTCTGAAAATCTGAGGTATTACGGACTTTCCAAAAGCAGTCAGGGGGACCCTGGGGCATTCTCATTCACAGTCTGCTGTTTGTGTCCACATATGTGTCCTGTTTCCTTTTGGACATCAGTGAAGTTGGATTTAGCAGGTTTATGCGTTGCAGTGGTTCCTGCAGTATATACTCCTGTTACATGAAAAAAACGCACAACCAAACCCATTTCTTATCCTCTGTATTTATACATTTAGGGATGGGGCCAGAAAGCTTCGAGTTGTGGGGTATACTGCAAAGCAGCCAAACGAGTGGAAGGTAGCAGGAATTACAACAGTGACGTGAATGAGAACCAATAAAACACGGATACCTGACAAATGATGTTTGTCTCTGCCGGTCCCACAGCGTTGCACAAATATGCAAAACGAGTCAGGTCCATACAACATGTGAGACATTATATCCTTGTCAGAATACTCCAAACAAAAACCTACCAGCCTACTCCCTCCCCTCCCAACAAACAATGCAGTATGAGATCTTTTGCTTTAGCGTAGAAGTCGAAAAGTCAGAAATGATTCATATTCTTATATAAAATAGATTTTTACAAGGTTTTGTTTGAATGAATGGTGACTGTCAGTATATGGCTATATTAGGATGTGTATAAGGAGAGCTTTCAATGCAATGGAGTATCAAGGAAGTAAACTAAATTCAGATTACAGGGCAAATTGCATCCCCACGATCCACCTGAAATGATACCCTAACTAGTAGTATCTCTGCAAGATATCAGGGCAAACAATAACATGCCAGGTGCACAACCTACTGCCAAATTCATTCCATGATAATGGCCAAATTACGATGTTTAGCCATCAAAAATAAATACGCACACTAAGAAAAATGACAAGTGTCTCTGTACTGCCTACGAGTAACTCTGTATGTGTACTTTTTCACACTTGCACCCTTACAACATATTGCAAGCTCGTGAGGGAGAGGAGGAAATGGGAGCGGAGGCAGGATTCCTGCATGTTACAGATACTGCTAACAGCTTTTTCTTAGTCTTTCCCTTAGACCTTCTGGTTGCTGTATTTCATACACGAGAAACCTTCAAGATCCTTCCCTTGTTATCACTTATTCTAACAGCTACGTGTGCCTGATGAGACTATTTTCTTGGACATATTCTTATTAGTGCTCTTAAACATGTATTTTGATACGCCTCTTTTGGCTCAACTGCAGCACAAAACTGTAGACATACTGGAAAATAAGGACATAAACTTGTCAAAATTTTGCAAGCAGCTAGACTTCTGAAGAAGAGGAATTATTATTGCTTTTGGACTACTGCTTTCTTGGGAAACATGAAGCCCTGCCACCACGTCCAGTATTGCATAGAAGTTTATTAGGTGAGGAATAACGTGTCATTGTCAATCTAACTAATAAGCAATTGAAAAGCTGGCAAGTGAAATTCAAACTCCTGAAAATAATTTCTGAATATATTTCACATTCATAATTTTAATTATTCATTAAAATAAACCAGAGGGGCTGACACGGCCACAATCCTTTTCAGTGGGCCCTAAAAAGCAATCAAGATACTAACTCCACCCATGGTGGGTTTTTTAGTGGAAATGTAGCAAGAAAGTAGGAAAAGCACAGGTATAATTTGAGGCAATGCCTTTTTTCATTGTTATAGTCATGTACTACAAAGAGAGTCGAACATGTTAACGTCATGCGAGCCTGTATTTCATGTGGGGATATATTGACAGGGACATAAGACTTGGGAAAGTACATTACTACAATGAGCAAGATTTTGCTTTTGGACAGTATCAAACAAAATTATTTTATCATGGATTTTTCAGCTCATCAGTATGACGTTACATGATCCAGCAGAAACCGTAGGGTACAAACTCCTACACAGTTGCAAATCACTCGAGCTTTAAAATGAGTGCCACAAATATTTTTGCCAGTGGTCTGTACTTCGAGAAAGGATTACAAAGATAGCATTGCACAAAAGCAGCACAGGGGAGCCTGACTCATTCCAAGCTGTGGCTTAAGAGCGTCTTGGGGAGCAAAGGTAAGGTTAAAGGTGGCTTTAAGCCATCCTTATATACTACCACTCCTTCCGTCAGTTTCTGCCAGATCATACCCTTGATCTCTTCCATTCCTTTATTGCAATGTTTTACCATTTTTAAGCTGCTTCTGCATCTTGTACTTCAGGTCTCAGGTGGGTTAGAGGATGTAGTGAAGGGTGAAGTGTGCTGTGCACTCCTGCAAACTAGATGTCTATTATGTGGAGTCTTGTGATGATGGGAGAGCTGGACTCAGTGTCCCAAATGATTCCTTCTAGTCCTATGTTCCCAGGAAATTCAGCAATATTTAGAGTAGCCTGAAGGCTATTTTAAGTTGTGCCAGCTGCTAAACACAGCAGGGATTCAACAGGGTGATAAAGGACATTTTAGACCAAGTCCTGACTTATACTCTCTGCAGGGAGTATAATACAAAAACTGCTAGGAAAGCTCTGCTCAGTCTGAGAATTCACCTATTTTGGGATAAGCTTTCCAGGGCTGAGTGAGGGCAAATTTATACTGGAGGAATGGTGCCAATCTGCACTAATGCAAACAGAGTCTGACTGTGGAAAGGGAATAAGAATAGCAGAATTATTTAAGACCAAAGATTGATATTTGAGACCTAGCTGGCTGGAGGCTGGGCTCTTTGGTATTTGATTTTTCATTCATTAAACTGATAACTTAACCCATTTTCAGTCCCCGTTAATGCAACTCAATTGCATGAGTGCTTTACCAAGCCATTAAAGGAACCACCTTACGGAAACAGACGGGCAAAATTTTGTCCATATTACTGCACTGTGACTCTGATCACAGGCATAATGTACTGAGCATGAGATAGCGCTCCTTCAGTACTCTCACTGGGGCCAGCAAAAAGTAAAGGAAGGATAGGATGTTCAAGGGAAAACCTCTCAGCTCTGCGCTTTCACATGTGATTCAAAAGCTGAGATTTTGAAACGACACTAGCCGCCTATAAATTGAAGCTGCAAGAAGCAGCAGTGTGTCCAGATAAAGGCACGCTGCCTTGTTATATGGATCGAAAGACGGATACTGAAAAACTTGGGGAAAGTGTTGATGCTATCAGCCCTTGTGACTTCTTGTACTTGCTGTCTTGGTGAATTTTTCTGCCTGCCAGAAAAAAGTATTCATGCTCTGTGGCCTGCACATTGCTAATAAGTGGTGGAAAGGGGCCAAAGACACCTTCTTGCTCCTCATGGAGGCCGCAGGCTGACCCAATACAGAGGCTCTGGAGCTCACTGAGGCCAGGGCTGTAGTGAGATGATGCAGGTATCTCTGCGGGGCTCAGACCAAAAGGTCAGTCACAGCAACTCAGTTGGAAGCCTTTGCCCCCACACCTAAACACTGAGGTCTACATGGGTGCAGTCCTCAGCCACTCTGGTACAAAGTCCGCACACAATTTATACATCAGTGGAGCCTGGTTTGAGTAAGTCCAGGCGATTTTGCACTGAACTTAATATTGCACTCTATCAATACTAACTGCATGGCAATATACAGCTGGTGGCAAAAACCTTTTAAACCATTTCCATAGCACCGTTCTGTCCCATGGCCGAAGGCCTCCACTTTAAATGCTCAGTGGAAAGATATGGTATTTTTAGCCCCCCATTCCCTGCCTGGGCTTACAGCCTTTGCTGTGTTTACCCCGTCCGTCTGGCAGGACAACACAGCCCTCCTTCATGGAGCTCCTCTTCTTCTATCAAGGGCCATGACCTGGCCTTACAATTACCATGGCATCCATGGCCGCACTGGGTCACACCAAAGGTCTGCAGTGCCCCGGGGCCTCCCTGGGGTGGCTCCAGGCTGGAAATGAGCCACAGGCCAAGGGGATGAGACTCAGGCCACCAACTATAATACACTACACTACACTACTCTCTGGAGGAATTTGTTGCCCCATCTTCATTGCCCTAGGAGAAAAACTTGCAAAACTAAACTCAGTTAAAAACAGTGAAAAAACGTTGGGCTTTTTTTAATTTTTTTTTTTTTTAATATTTTTTTTTAAATCTTTTAAGATTTTTTTTTTTTTTTAAATAATCAAAAGCGTCGCACACACGACGCGTTTGTATCTGACGGCAAGGCAGAATTCTTGTGCAAATCAGAATTCCCAGGCGGGAAGTGCAGGGAAGCCCGCCCCGCTCCCGGTCCCCATCCTGGTCCCGGTCCCCATCCCGGTCCCGGTCCCCATCCCGGTGGCGGTGGCGGTGGCGGCCGCCGCGCGGGGGAGCTCCAGGCTTTGCAGAGGGCCGCCGGCCCGGGACTAAACTTCTCCTCAGACTCGCTCCGCTGATGCTTTAAAATAAAATGAAAGCGGTGCTTTGATGGGATACGTAGCCCGGCCAATAATTTAAGGGAAAGGACTGCCAGTCTTTAAAGAAAAAAAAAAAAAAAAATTTATATCTCCTTCACTGATACACATTTTAACACGCAAACGGCTAATCCTTTCACTGTTTCCTAGTAAAGTATTTAACTGTGACAAAAAAAAGGGGGGGGGGGGGGGGGGGAGTGTTGAGCACTTTCAACAGCTCAGCTGGAAGCACAGGAATTAGCATGAAGTGAAATATTTATGGGAGCTTAATACAGTTTAAGACCGTTATTTTCTCTGCCATAAGACACCGGGGCCAATTAACTGTTTCCAATTAAGTAACCTAAAACAAAATAGAGCAAGAAATAGTGGCTGAGTAGTTATGAACGGACTCTGAAATGAAGCGAGATCGACCCTGAATGCAAGGTAAATAATTTTCTGACACCAAAACATAAAACTACTATGGCATGAAAAAGCAACAATTGGATGAAAGAATGAGAAAGGAAAATCATGTTCAGCACTGATGTGATGAAATACGGCCCTCTTCAAATCCCACCTGCTAAACATGAAGCCTTTTGTTTGTCTAGATGTACATCATATTGCATCGCATAAGTCTGCTACACAAATGTGTAGTGGAATGCCTTCCTCTCTATTCATCTGTCAAATTCTAAAGTTTGATCTTTTTTTTTTGTGAGATTCCTATATAGAACAAAGTTAAACATATACAGTGAGAGAAATTTATTTAGTTTTGTCTTTGAATGACTCAAAAATAATCTAATCAGCATGTCACCAGCCTGCAGTTATGTGTGTTTTATTAGTCCACATTTTTTAAATTTTTTTTTTATCATGTTTAATGTTTTTGGCATCTAAACAGTCGACTTTGGAGTTGGCAGTGTGTATCTCATTGTATGAATGGGGAAGAGAGTTAAAATTTCTCTGAAATGGATGAGGTAATGTTTACAGATTCATAACCAGGCGGTTGCTTGTGCTGTTGTTTGCTCTTCAAGGTTGGGTTAACAGTCTAACTGCCATGGTGACTCCCTGGAAACCTAGAAATGCAGAACAGCACTTTAACAATAGAAAAAGAAACCTAGTGTTAGATTACAGGATACTTCGGAGCAAGGTGAAAATTTTGGAAGAAATCCTGCAATCCCAGAGGTTGCATTTATTTTCACATTGATGATTTATGACGACAATTTTCTCACACTTTGTAATGACACCTCAGGTAAACTGTCTTGCTCACAACACAGAGCTCGGCCACAATGGGGAGAAAAAGTGCACTGCAGCCTCACCGGCAGAGCCTGACAAAAATCTTAAGATGTTCTGATACTTTTGGGTGCTAAAAAAGCAAGCTCAGAGTGGCTTTCCAAATGACAAATGTTTTCCTGGGAGCCCGGGATGAATATATACATCAGCGGTTATTTCTCAACTGCCATTTTTCACAGTTCAGCCAACTTTGAGTTATTTGCATTGGAACAGTATCTTAAAGAAACCTAAAAAGGTGTGGGTTTAAGCTACATTGTAATGATGATCTTCCTTAAGATCATTGCATGTAATGATTAGATCTTCCTTAAACCTTTCTGAATGATAAGCAAAACTTAGGCGAGTGGCTACATATATAAGTGCTTGAGACTATTTGCGTCTCTAAAAACGCATCCGTGCATAAATGTTTGCAAGATTGGGCTCATCTGGTCCAACCCACCACCACCAGAGCTCATTTTCATTTTAGATTAAATTAAGGGTTTTTTTTTTACGCTTGTAACTGTCCTTTGTCCAATACCCTGATCGCTTTGTCTTACTATCACAAAAAGAAGCGGCGACTTTAATTGCAATTCGGTGTGAAAAATCTTCCGGACTCCAGAGATGACAGATTTGCATTGACCCAGCATCCATGTTTCACAGCGCCGGGCAGCCCTCTCTCGCGTGCTCTCCTGTTCTGGTCCGAACCTGGGAATAAAGCACTGCCCAGCCCTTGCTGCCTGCCGTGTACAGGAGTCAGGCTCTTTATCCGCAGCACTTGTAAGGGCATGCCTACAGGGCTGTGCAGCGGCGTGCCATGCGGAGAGCCCCCGGCCCTCCCAGGCGCTGCCAGCAGCCCGGCCGTACCAGCACCGCGCTGCACCTCGCCTCATCCATCCTGCTGACAGGCAGAGTTTTAACCAGCCCGGACGCGGCACAGGGCTGGTACAGCTCGGCTGCTGTTGTGGGATCTCTGCCTGGCGCTGGGCTCGACCCTTGCGCGGGTAGCAGCGAGCTCTGGGAGCTGCAGCACAGCACCGAAGCCCTCCAGAAAGATGCTCTTACCACTTCGGTATCGAAATCAACAGTATCACTATCAAACGCTGCCTGGGAGAGACATCTGGTATTTAAATGTGTTACAGCCGATGAAAGAAATTGAAACACAAAAAACAAAGACATCCCTTTTTTCCTAATATAATCAGTATTTTTAAGCAGTTTATCTGCTTAACAGGAAGGTTTTAAAACATTTTGCTTGAGCTGACGTTCTTTAATTATAATATTCACACTGCTGAATATGCAGTCACACCAGCAGAAGCTCCATTGTGAAAGAACGCACAGATTCAATCTGTTTCTTTCTCTGAATTTTTCTGACTTGGTCATATTTTTCCATTCATCATTATTTTTCTGTTTGCTTCTCACATTTCTTCTTCAATGTGTGGGTTTTTTCCTCTTACTCTGTTGTTCCACTTGAAAACACCAGGATTAGCATGCAGATGTTTTTTTGATCAGAGATATTTTTTTCATCATTCCCATTTTCCATAGTCTATTTGGGTAGCTGCAGATTTTTTGTTTGTTTGTTTGTTTTCGACCCTGTCTTGTTGGTTTTTTTTTTTCTGTTAAATGCATTACCCCAGTCTTCTGAGTGTAAACACCTTCTGTTTGCTATTGTTTGCTACTGTTTCCATAAAACAGCATTTTAGAAAATCAACTTTTTCCTCCAGTTAGATAAGTCACAGGCTATGTTAACTATGCCAATAATCTAATATCTTCCATGGTTTTAGTGCTTTGCTAGCTATGAAAGCTTAGGTCGAAGAGGTACTGTTTTAAGAAGTTTAAAAAAAAAAAAAAGATAAGTTTTCAGCATGTCTGTAATCTGTTGTAAAATTGTGCTGTAATACCTTTAAAAATTGCTTTTAAAATTCACCTAAATTATAGGATTTACTGAACACAAAAAGTGAAGGAGAAAAGTAATCATACTTCTTGCCAATAAGAAAGGACCACCTTTTTCTTTTTTATTTATTTAAAAAGAATAATTACCTCTTTAAATGAGCACCAATTGGAATTTTGGCTATCCGGTAATCTGCAGGCTAACGTTCACGGGAGTTAAATTACACTTAATTTTTAGAAAGCTGAGAGGAGAAAAAGATGTTCAGCAGCTTAGCATAGGGAAACTGCCATCGAATGCCACTTAAGCAATGACCGGCATAAAGAATACAACCCGAGTTGTTACCATCCATGAAACTGGTAACATCCACCTTCATTAAATCTATATTATAAACACCGAAGAGGTTTAGAAATTCCTTCTCTCTTGCATTAGAACAAGTAATCAATGGACTTTACAGGGCTGGTATTTCAATATAAATTTTTAATGTCAAGAAACTAAAGCTGGGGGGGGGGGGGGGGGGGAATGTTCTTCCATAACCCTGAACATTGCCAGTAACCAGGGTATCCACCACTGTCATTTAGCGACTGTGTATTTTTTTAAGAACTTCTATGCCCGAGCGCTGAAGCTCACCTATACACCGTCCCTTACAAGGAAAAGCAAAATTGCCTTCAATGATGAGTGCTGGGCAAGCTCAGAAATGCCATAAACTTCAGTTGTTTGGGAGCATGGCCAAGTCAACAGAACATGCTGCTCCTTTCCAAAGTTGGTTTAATGCCTAAAATTTTGGGGGTTAATAGTTCTCTCTCATCCAGAATGACCTCGCTGTTCCCTGGTGGGCAACGGCAATTGCATCACCATCTCCTGGCACCCCCGAGGAGCAGCCCGGGGCAGCCCCACGGAGCCTGCAGAGAGGTCAGTTCAGCACAGAGAAAGCACAACCCACACAATTTAGTTGCCCCTTAGAGAGCATCTGCCACCACCTCTTTCATGCAGTGGACTTAATTCCTGAAAAGGGTTATCAGCTGAAGTTAAAAAACAAGACAACATTAAAATGTGAATCGTCCCTTGAAAGTTTTTCTACAAATAAGTAAATGCAAAAATCCATGGATGATGTTTTCTCCTTTTCTTTGTTGCTAGACACCTCGTAAAAAATGTGAAATATTTTTAGTAAGTTTTTAAAACAAGCTATCTTTTCTCCCACAAGAGAAAGCAGATTATCTATTACCTGTAGCTATAATCAGGTTAACATTACAAATCTGTTTTTTCCCCGCAATCCTATTTCTTTTTGCTAAGTAATTAATTTTTTGTGACAACACATACTTCAAGGGGAAAACACAAGATGACTCTGCTACAGCAGTATGAGCAGAGCGGCAAAGAGGGCATTTTTTTCTCTCTTGCTCTGCAGTATGTAACTGAAAATGCTTTGGGGGTTAGTCAGCTTTCTTTAAACCTGTGGCAGTTAAAAAGTGTTTTCCCAACTCTTCTTCTGTGTCCTATCATGAGCAGACAAAGGCAGAAGCTCCTGTAGCCCTGCAGCCCCTTTGCAAAGATACAGCTGAAACAAAGGCGATGCAGGCAAGCTATAAAGCTCTCCCGAAAAAAGAGTTGGTGTTTGTGCCGAGGTCTAGATGTGTGCCATCACCAGTGAGGGATCCGGGTGCAGGAGGTTACAGAGGGATTATCCTAAAGCTGCCTCCTTCTGTCTTGTAATCCAGTGATTTCCTATCCCAGCACAGCAGTTTATTACAGTAAGGACACCACGCAGCGTCTCTTTGAACGTACCATTATTACTGAACGTATCGTAATTAGTTCCTGCTTGCAAAGCACTTGGACATGGAGGAACGTGTAAGTGCTAAGTGTTACAGTCATTATCATTCACCTTTACTTGATACATTTCCGTTTTATTTAGCCGCTTGTGACCACGGCATCTGGGCGTCTTTGGCCAGCCTGCACAAGGACGAGCCAGTTAAACCACAGGAACGGAGAGATGGAGTCCTGAAATCTGTCTTGCTCCAGAAAGCTGAGAGAGAAGTTTGCTGGTAACGTAATAAGCTACTAGTTAGTAAGGAAGTAATAAATTATTGCAATTACGTTAACTGTATTGCCAACCCCAAGTCTCCAAATAAATCGTAAGTTTGACTTAAAAATAACTTGGACCGTTCTTTTATCTTTTTTCCCCTGGGTAGACTTCATGTGTTCAAGTCTTACCTTATATGCAAGAGCTAGGAATTTTACTTTTTCAGTAAAAATTAAAATCCCTGTATAATAACATCTTTACCTTAATATGTCAGAGCTTCAAGGAAAATGAATGCTAAGAGTGGACAACAAGGAATGACCTATGTAGTGAATTTTGAGATGAAATAACCACCACCAAAAACCTAAAATATAAGGGCCTGATTCACTGCGACTAGCCACACAAGCTGAAAATAATTTCATTAAAATCTGTGGGTAAAATCTCAACCTCCCAAACTCATACAAGTCCATTGAAAATGTTGCTAGGATCTCCACAGGAGAGGGAAGACCAATAATCCACCGTAAATAAGAGCGAATGTAGGTCCTGCCATTTGACCAGACAGCCTAAATGACAGAAAACAGGATCATGTCCTCAGCTGTTACAGATTTCACATGTTTTTGCTTTGCTTTTCCCTTGGAAGAATACTGATTTGCCTGTCTGATGAACTGAAACTTAAGGCTGAGCTTCAGGTCTGACTTAGATTTAAGCGGAATAAAAAAGCGCCTGCATGGGTTGAACAGCTATATGCATTTTAGATGCATATACAACTATTTGTGTGAGGGCAAGATCTGTCCCATTTATAAATGCATGCCATATGGTCTCTTTTTGTGTGCCTATGCTTTTATTAAGGTTCACATCCACAAAGCCTGAACACCCAGAGAATCTTCAAACCCTAGTGTCCAGGTTTGCAAACTCCTATTCAAGTGAGTCACCACAGGCTTCATGAAGTAATTTCTCCATTGTAAATTTGCAAGTGATCTGCTCTGGGGTATAAAGACCTTAAAAGGTAGTGATAAAGCATACTTTATTGAAAAACTTGAACTCGGCATGAATAAGGATTACTCACGAAAGGAAGGGCGCTGACAGTTAATCTTGAGTTATCCAATTCCTTTTTAAAAAATGGTCTCTAATGGGTGGTTGCAAAACTCAGTGCCTTTCGTTCCCCCTTTCCTGTTCCTCCCTCCATCGCAGGAGATACGGCAAGTCAAAGTTTTAAGATTTAAAGATGTGGCCTAAATTCATCGGGTATATTCAGTGCAGGTCTTTCACTGCATGACTAGAGTGTGAGAAAAGTGAATTCCACCCTGAGATAAGAGACTCCCCCGTCTGTGGTTCTCTGCAGATATGAGGAAACACAGGCTACGGGCTCTTTGAGTAACACAGGGGCCCAAAAGTTCAGGAATCCTTCCCGTGCCTGCCTCCACGGCAAATCAGTTATCCTGGAATGAGCTTTTTTTTCTTTTTTTTCTTTCCTCCTCTCTTTTAAGTCTCTCTACTGATGCAATGCTTCTGCAGTGTAGACACGGGCAGCTGTGGAGGCTGCAGACTGTCCACAGAACAGATAAGGGATAAACAGTGTCAACGGGAGTTTCTTCAGCCCACCTCGCCAAGGAGCCAAGAGCTCGTTTTGCAGCGACGTACTCCACGCCACTTCTGCTACTGGTTCTCAGGCCAGTGCCGCTGAAGTTCTCAACAGACGATGCTATTAATACAACCCGCCACTATCCATTTTTTTCTGTATGAAAGGGAATGGAAATAGTTGTTTTGTTAACACAGTCCTCTGAAGAGCCATTAGGTGGTACTAATGGTGCTTTCGACTGCTGGCGTCTGTTCTAGCTGGGGTTTTAGCCGGGGCCTTCAAGGCAGAGGGCTTTCAAAACCCGTTTGCTTGCCAGTCCCCTGAGGAATAGCAGATATGTTGGTATCAACATACTGAAAGATGTGTGATACCAGCCAGCAAGCCAGGTGCTCTCAATGGCAGAGTAATCGTTTATTGAAAGAGACAGGCATGTGAGGGTGAGCCGCGAAGTAAAGATGCAAGATTTCTCTTGTGAGGCCTTTTAAACACTCTTACTGAATTACCATGTCCAAGTAGCGTTAGTTAAAAGCTTTCGGAGAGCGTTCTGTTCTGTTCCCACATATCCCTCCCCCAGAGGTGTTTGCCACTCCACCGCATTGTGGGGAAAAGACAAATGCTAAAAGTCTCTCCTTCTTTTTGAAAATACAGAGAATTTTAGAAGAAAAACATAATCATATTCTTTACCATTCCACATTTCTTTCCCTGACAGTCCTGTATTTTTTTCCAGTGCCAACAGCCTGAATAGTAACGACGTAGCATGAGCCTGGCTGACACACGCTATTCATCCTGAGCTGGAGTCAGGTCAAAATGCTCACTCTTGTGTCCAAAAGAGCCCAGGTTGTTATTTTAATCTTTTAAGTTTTAATTTTTTTTCTGACAGAAGAAAAATCTCAAACACAACAAAAATGTCCTTGCTGGTGTGAGACGGTCCCACATCTTTTTCCCTCTTTGCTTATGGCTTTTAAAGAGATCAGTTCTGCAGGAGCTAGGGTTCAGCTTCCTATTTTTGGCACAGTGTCTACGCTTCTGACTTCGCATGGGAAGGGCTAAGAAAGCAAAGCTGAGTACTTACATTACAAGGTATGAGAGTTGTGCGGAGAGCCAAGCCGCCAGAAGTGCAGGCGGCTTGCAGTTTGTAGGTATACACTCCGTTCCGCACAGCAGACAACAACCAGAAGGCTGCTTCCGTGAAAATGTACTCCCTCCCTTTGGCATCCCTTCAGTCAGGCAGAAACAACGCATAGCCCACAGGCTCCAAAGCATCTTCTGCTTTGCGGTCGCAGAGGCCCGTTCATCAGCTGGTAAACGCGCTGACAGTTTCTTAAAGTTTCTAGAGTTACACATGGATTTACTCCAATCAAGGACTTGGCCCAGATTCTTTTTTTTTTTTTCTTTTTTTTTTTAATGCATTAGCAGATGGCAAATATGCACTGAGCACAGATAAACTACTAGTTTTTCAGGGCAATGGCTGCTTGCAATGCTAATTTGGGGTTTTATGTTTATGCAAGCTAACCTGGAGGGACACATTTCAGAGCTGGGTTGAAGCGGCAGAAAGACTCAAGCCGTAAAGTGCAGAGCTGGGTACCAGTAGCCCATTTAAAGCTGGGGCATGTGGATGCAGGGCTGGGTGTCTGCTCGTTCCGAAGAGGTTCAGAAAATAAGTCAGGAGCAGATGTTCAGAGATCACAACTTCATGCATTTCCCTCATTCCATCATGTCAAGATGAGGCCACTTGCACACTGTGGACCTCAGTTCAGTCCCCAAACACCTTCATCGTGTGAAGGTATTTGGCTTTACGGTTTGGAGTCAGGTCAGCTAACACTCCACTGCAAGCTGATATCCACATGTTCTCCTGGAAATGACGTCCACATGAGAAAAATTTAGTGCATTGGTGTGTGGTGGGACTCGATTAGTAACAAGCATCTAACAGTAGAGGTTGAGATGTGTACAAACCAGGTGTTGACAGATGTTTTTCATCTAGCAGTTCTTTTGACGCATACACCGTGTCTGTGGCTGCAAAGTGTGATGTGCTGTTGCGGACTCATGTGGAACAAAGCCAACATTTCCCACAGAACTCTGTTATCCTGTTGCTGCAGAAAGCAACCCAGGCTAACCATAACATATCTATTGACCGAGGTTGAATAGCCTATCTATAACCAGGCACCGGTTAGTGCCTAGTTCAGACTGTGCAGTCACAGAACAGGAATAAAATTAAACCAAAGCAAAGAAGAGGCTGTTTTCCTGGCAACAGTCCTATCCACAAATACAGTGGAAAGATGTGAGACACTGAGGGCAGAATTTATCCAGAAGACCACTGAAGGCACATATTATGGCCTCCACTGACCTCCAGGACATCCCAGTGGATGTTTTGTACCTCAATTTTTATTTCCTAGTTCTTTCTCTTCCTTTCATCAAAGAATTGTGATATCCTTATGTTAGGCCTGATACCATGTTGTTCCTCCACATAAGATATTCTTGTGCGTTATGGTCAGACCTACTTTTTTTTTTTTTTAATTTCCAATTCATCTAAGGGAACCAAGAAGCCATCATTATGAGTGAAGATCACACTGACCTCACCTGAAAATTCTGTACACAGAGGACTAAAATCATTCCAGTGGTTACAGAATGAATCATAATATAGTAGAAATTTAGCTAGCTTTTTAATAAGTGTGCTTTAATTGAACAAAAGCATAGCTGACATGTTTAACTTACACATCTATTACAGGGTAGAACTCACTTAAGTACTCTGTTCTAATAGGATTTGCTGCAAAGTTAGCCACATTTTGGTCAAATAATCCTGCAACCAAGACTGATTTCTCTGAACATATTTGCCAGCTGGGACTCTATTAGGTTAGAGCACCGCTTCATGCAATTAGGACCTGTGGGCACTAATGTAATACAAATAAATAATAATATGTTGCTGTAGAATAGTTTGGATAAATAATTCATCACACAGATTAAGTATGAACTATTTGCTTGTGCTGTTGTTTGCTGTGTCACTGGCCACAGAAGTCCCATGATATCATTCCTGCTCTCTGGCTACATGGCTGAGGATTTTTCAATGGGAGAGTGAGGAGAGAGTGGGGGTGCCGACTGCTCTCGGTTCCTGGGCATGTCCACTGTCAGTAATTTATTCATGCATTTTCTTAGGTTTGCTTGGTCCAGTTTTTCAGCTCATGTTTATCATTACAGCTCCCTGGAAGTCAATGGAATAATATTAATTTGTCCTCTTTTGACTGAGAATGTCACAAGATAAAATTTCAGTCAGAACTAAGAATAAGATAGAAACCCTGAGTGTTACTAATCCCGAATCTAAGGGCCTTATTCCTCACAGGTACTACTCAGTCCCTGATTCAGCACAATCTTTTGAGCGTTTGCTTAAATCCTACTGACTGTAATGGCCCACAAGCACACGCTGAATGCAAGCGCCACAAGAAAATATTCTGATTGCAGTTCTCAGAGTCCTTCTAACAGCAGACCCTTGAAATGTGAATGAAGCCCTAAAACTAAAATTCCGTTTATCACATCCCGAAAAGCCAGGGAAATGAGAATTCTTCTTCTGAATGTGCTAATGCTCATTTTTGCTTTGAAGAACCAGCAGTTTTCGGATTATGGCTGTAGTATTTTAAAACTTAAAGCCCTCGAGTCCAAGACAAAAACTAAGCTATTGATTAAAAAAAAAGCCATGGAGATGTTGAAAGTTCAAATAAAGCAATGAAGATGCTTAAATATCAGCATTTCTTTTGAGCCTTTTAGTGTCTTACTGACTATGGAAGCTCAAGAGGACAAAAATAACATCTTCCTTGCTGTGAGCCAGTGGAGCTCATAGCCTGTAGCTGACAATCTTTTCCCTTAGCTCTACAGGCTACAACCACCACATCCAACCCTTGGTGAAACGAGTGTTAAATCCACTGAAGAGTATCAGAAATGGAAATACACAGGGGGAAAAAAGAAAATGTGCTGTACAACTTTCTGAAGCAGCTGAACTCGGAGAAGACAAAGTCAAGGAGGGTCATTAGGTCAATTTGAAAATAGATAACAGACCATACTATTGTTATTATTTTCTATTTGAACATTAAAAAAAATAAAATCAAAAATAGCCTTGCCGGAAGTGTAATAAATTCCACTCTGTTCTACTAAGCTGCATGCCTTTGGCCTGATTTTATACCCAGGAGCGGGAGCAAAGCTTGGCCAGCAGATTTACTGGTGTCTTACTCCCCACTCCCTTCCACCTGCTAGCATGCTCCTTCCTGGGCTGCCACCATAGTAGCAAAAAAGCCACAGCTCCTGCTCCATTGCGTCCCAGAATATAGCAGCAGGAGCACCCCCTGCCTCCTCTCCCAGCAGAGGCTGCCCAGCAGTGAACTAATAAGCAGGGCTGGGAGGCTCATAGAAAAACATCACCGAGACAGAGATGCGACTAGTTGCACAAAGTAAATGTCAAAAAGGAAAATTCCTCTCTGGGAAGGCATGTCAGGCAAGCCTTGGTCACGTACAGCTGGATTTCTTTCTCTAAAGCAATGTTAGCTGGACAACATTCAGCTCCTGGGCTTGCAGACCTCGTCTTGAGTCTGCCAAATGCCGATCACCCTCCATCCCAATGGACTTCAGGGACAGTGAAAAGGAACGGAGCCGAGCAAGAGACAAAAGCCATCATTTTGCAGGATCAAGCCCATCACACGATGCAAGAGGCCAGTTTTCCTTCTGACACGTGTTAGGGGATGGGGTACTAAAAGATTAGTACTAAAAAGTACCAAAAGGTACAAAAACTGGTGCCTGCAATGTTCACATAAGCAGTGTTTTGGATGCAGTAATAGTAATAACAAAATAATAAATAATGAAAATATAAACCTGGGTATGTTTTCTCTTAGATGCAAATTAAGATTTAAATATAAAAATGATAGGTTTCTGCTAATCCTTTTTAGGAAGTCATAAATTGTTAATCAGACCTTAGGCAGTGTTGTTTAATACCAACTTTAATAAAATAGCTGCCTGAAGCAGAAAGACAGTTGGGATCCTGACTCTAAAACTTTGGTAACCTCATCCACATTTTTGTAGCCTGAGGCTCTTACACTACCATTGGTACCAACTCCTTTGAAATACACTCATTTTTTAGGCTGCTAAATTATTAAACATCTTATTAGTAGAAAGATTAGATGGAAGAAAAGTCATCTCTGTATGACGGAAAATGTATTGGAAGAGGAAGGAAAAGTTGAGGGAATATTTACATAAAAGATACAGCTCTGTTGTTGATATACAGAGGTAATCTATAATCCATAATTCATTTAAGAAATGAACCCATCAAATTACATCACAATGCATGACAAATTGCTACTGTTGAGCTATCCTACAATAAATTACATAGAATCATTCCTGTCAAGAGTAAAACTTGTTTGAGACTAGAAAAGCAATGTCGCTACAAGGTTATTTTCCCTGTTGTTCCATAGGATTTGTCTATCACACGCAATGTCTCACATTTCCATCATATACTTTAATGGGGGTAGCAAACGTTCCCCTATACGGGGTAACCACTAAGTCTGCCAAATTAAAACTGCTTTGAAATTTGCAAGAAAAGGGGAAAGGAAGAAAAAGGAGAAACATTTCTTCCTTGTTATTCCTTAATACTTGTCAGTCAGGTGAACAGATCTTTAGACTAAAAAAATAAGCAGCAGTCATTTCCTTAAGTGCAATGCCTTTCCACTGTATGTCCACAGCAGCTTGTTAGCATGATAATTGTCTAGTTTAATATGCAATACAGAGCATACTTACTGCTTTGAAGTGCTTATTCATGATGTCATGGATATTAGTGTATATTTCTTAATTACACAACAGGACAATCTTTCCCCCCTTCAACCTACACTTTCTGTTGCTCTGATTGGTTTCTCTAACTAGCCAGAATAATCATTTTGCCACACAGAGGCAGATAAGGAAAAAAAAATTGTAAACAATTTTAAAAGCCATTTTAATTTAATAACAAATTGGGAGATGTACTTTGTGTTAAATTAGCACTGCAAGCCTCATATCAATTCAAGGCAAGGTTCCTTGTTCGTTACTGCTTAATTAATCAGTCCTGTTTCCATCTAAATGAAAAGTTTTCTCTCTCTCTCCTATCATCTCTAATATCTCATTTCAGGCAGCACATCAAGTTAATCTTGCTTACATTAGCAACTTATTTCTAATGGCTCAGCTCAGTTATTTACAATAATTCATCCTATCCCTGCTTGCAGCTGAATCCTGCTTGGTCTCTTTCCTCTGTTCGGACTGTCGGAGTCAATGGTGAAACAGCAAGTGCTGAGTGAGCTCATCCAGCCCCGTGATGCGCCGTGTGAAGACAAAGTCCTACTTCCAGCACACTGATGTCTACGGAACTTTTGGCTTCCCGGCGTGTCTTGTCTTCCCAGAGGGAACACACACAGAGCCGGGCAAAAGATCGCTACCTTATAAAACAACAGAGGAGCATGAAGCAGTCCAGTGGAAGAAGAACATAAAAAGTTGGGTGGTGCCTGAAAACGTCCTCATTATACAGAACATCCCATAAATAAAGCTGGGATAACCATGAGTCCTGCACTACCATCAGTAGTGTATATAAAAAATATCAAACTGTCCACCATGCCACCTTTGAAGGAAGTGAAGAATGGGACTTTTAATCACCAGCTGGCTGAGTATCTCCTCCTTGTGCTCACCCCACTATTCCCAGAGCTGGAAACTGCTGCCATCGCCATAATCTGGTACTTTCTAACACCACAGCAGCCAAACACACTAAGTTTGGGACTTAACAAAAGACCTCTGGTGTTTTGGATTGCACCAGCCTGGCCCCAGTCAAACACTTACTGAAGCTGTGGTCGCCAGTAGCTATCTAGTCTATGCGCTTGCCACTGCTAAGTTCAGCCTCCAGATGTAAGTTTTGTGACTTCCTCCTGGGGCCGGGATGCCTGCCCATGTCAGGATGCCTGTGGCTAACCCCTTCGCTCCCCATCCCAGGGCAGCACCACTGCTCTAGCAGCTCCGTCCCCCGGTGACCCGCAGCCTCCGAGACGTAACAGATACTCGCTCAGGTCAGGGCTCGAAACTAAATCTGCACCTGAGGTGCCTGCATCACATGCGGGCTGGTTTTAATGCCAGTTTGAACAAACGTAAATACCTCTGTAATAAACACAAAACACACTTAACATTAAGTGAGCCATTCCAAGAGAACAAAACCTGTTCCCGAGCAACCCAAGTATTTACTTTTGCTGCTCCAGGATTCAGGATGGTATTGCAGCAGGAAACAAGGATGTGCAGTGTGTTTTAACCTCCTAGATTTGCAGCTACCAGCTTCTGACCTCACATTTACCAGCCTGGTTGAAATTACAACCTGTTGCTAAGGAAAACTGTCATACCTTAAAGTAACTGTGATATCAAGTAGCTTTGAGATATCTGACAAATGAATTGCGGTAGATTAATGAGGAGCCGCTTCAGAAATCCTGCAAAAGACACCCTAGCATGTCACAATATGATAATACGTTTCATTTAATAACAATATAAATTCTGTGCTGAGAAAAGTGGGACCCTGTTTTTGTGTTGTTTTGGGTTTTTTTTTTTCCAAGAGGAAGAGAAATCCTTTCTACAAATCAGAGTGCGCACTTCTGTTTCTGATGGGAAATGCTGCTCTGAAAAGCACTGAATTTCAAAGCTGCTTGAGATCAGATTGTCTGCAGAATTGTGCTGATGGCTGTAAATATTAATAAATAAGATACACTGCTTTTTTGCTTGGATGCTTATGCCCTGCTTCCTCTTAAGTGCAGATGACCTGAAGACACAGGCACCAGAAGGAAGGATCTGAGCTAAGAATTGGCTTTAGAGATGTAACTCACAGCGACACTCGCACAAATGAAAGATGCTCCTGCTATGTTCCAGCAGACCCAGCCAGTAAGTGACAATCTCAGTGCAGTCCTCTGCATCCCCGCTGCAACTGCCCCCAGCTGCTGATGGGAGCAGAAGGACAGCAGAGAATCCATCTCCATGCTGTACAAATGAGCCAGGGATATATTGCTGAAGGGGCTTCAATGGGACGTGATGATCATTCCTTACACAGGGTTTTTTTCCATCCCCACTTTTCCTAGTCAACTATTTAGGGAGACCAAGTATACAAGTTTTTGGAGGTCAGGATTTGGTCACCATGGAAATAATTGCAAAGTTGTAAACACTTCATTACAAGATCCTGACATCTTGATGCAGGAAGGCACTTAAGTATTCTAACAGTCTTGTGGACTTCAGTGCAGTTTATTGGTACGTTTAAAAGTAAACTGCTCCGGGACCAGGTACGATAAGGCAGAGAGAGAGAAGAACACTGCTTTGTTTATAGCAGAAATAACTTGGTAATTATCAGCAGTGAGGAGGGAAATACCATAGCAGGGCATTCATATTATTTAGACTTAAATGGAGTTTAGATGAAATACAGAGTTTTATAAAACTGGTTGGCACAGCATGAATTGCTTAAAGGGATGTGGCTGGTGGACTTAAAAGTTGCTTCTGCATCTTTTTCCCTTTCAGCAGTGACAGCTAAATTGAGCACCAATTTCACAAAAGGAATTTTCTCCCTGAAAGGGATTCTAACTCTATATATTCCTGCTCTGTGATCTGCCCGAGCACTCTTCGCACTGTGAAAATGAGGAAATGGGCTCTCTTGAATTCTTGTAGTGCTTGATCAAGTTGCAAGGCCAGCTCCAAAAGCACTGGGGCATAGTAGGTGGCATGGAGCTAAGAACCTGGTACTATTTGGATCTAACCCTGCCGTATAACTTGTAAATGTAATGTGTCTTTTTTATGTGTCTTTTTCTACTTCCCTCTCTATTTATTTATACTAGGATGAATACCCATGCCAGGGGTATTGGTGTATGCCATCTCCTTATTCAAGTAACTTCCCTTTGACTCACCTTCATATCTATGCACTAGAAATACCACTCCTTAGATGTTTACAAAGCAGGGGTGCTTTGAAATGAATTCATACAGGCATGGACGTGAACAAGAGAGAGTGTGGTGTGACCTCTGGCTGCCCCAAACGACGGGCAGCAGCATGCAGAAAAAGCAGCCTTTTATGAGGCTTTTTTATTCCCTTCTCTCCCACAGGCATAAGTAGGTGGGAATGGACAAGGCACGGAATGGTAAAGAAACTCTGTGGCCAGTCCAACTGGGCCAATGCAGAGAGGAAGGTCATCACCACCTTGCTTGGGGATAGCTCAGATTACTTTCTCCTGGGAATAAGAGATTCAGTCTTGTCCCAGACAGCTCTGGAGCTACCCAGCCTCCCCCTTCCCCTCCATGCAGAACACGGCTGAACAAACAAGCAAAAAACATCCAGAAAATCCTTTGGGGAGAGAGTGTCAAAGCGGCTGCAAGGAGTCCTTGAGAAAAATAATTGGCTTTCTTTTGGATGAAAAAAGAGACCCAAATCTGATTTTTTTTCCCCCCCATCCATTCTTTGATCAGCTCCAAAGACTCAAGCGAGCAGCAGAGAGGCAGAAGGGTTGACTGCAAGCTGTACTTGCTGCAAGATCCTGGTTCAGCATCCCTGCTGTGCTACGGCCTCCTCGTGTGACCTTGGGCAAGTCACTCGCCTCCGCTGGGATTCACTTCCCCCTGCTGTAAAACAAGGCCAATTATACAGGCCAGTCTCGCAGGGGGCCTGTGTGGTGAAGATGTATTTTTTAGACACTGGAATACTTGAACAGCTTTTGAGTGAAGGCTTGAGTGAAAGCTTTTGTCGATCAGTTGTGCCTCGTCCTTTACTTGAAGCAAGAATCCCAAATGTTCACAGACCATCTCACAACGGTAGTGTTATTTTTTTTGGCAGGATACTATAAGGTATTTTGTTTTCTTTTTGCCCACGAAGATGCTTTTGTCAAATAATGATTGCCAGACTAATGACACCCTAAAGTTACAAACCACCAGGCACTCAAAGAATCAATTCAGCAAGGAAACAGATTTCACCTGAATGCTTAGGGCAAAACTAATAGCAACCGTGCTTTTCATTATTTTTGCTAATGCGTTGGAACTGGGCGGGGGATGAGGGAGGAGGACACGTGGACATTTTTCTAAGCGAGAGGGCTTTCCCTTGGGTGAGAGTGTCAGTACGGAGGTTGGTCCCCATGCTGCATGGTGTCAGCGCCCCGGTTGGGACCCACAGGCATGGGTGGTTCTTCCACCACCCCACACGCAGGACAGGTCTGGATCCCCATGGCCTTCGACAATGCAAAGCGGAGGCAGCATCAGAGGCAAGTATTTTCTTTGAGTTTGGTCTTACCCTTCGCACCAAAGCAGAGCTACATGCTGATGATCATGTAGATTAAGCAGCCTTTGTGCTTATAGAAGCTATTAACTGACAATTGAAATGCAGCAGTTAGGGAGTAGGCGGCTCTGCCTTACACCGAGACAAGCACGCACCTGCAGTACCTGGGGAAACTCAACTAGTGTTTAATTTCTGTGCTAATTTTCAATTCCTGCTGACCCTTCTCCCAGGTCCTCCTGCTCTGGCTCTGCGATTAGATGCAGAAGTGGGAATGCTGGAAAGATACACTACCTTTTATCTCGCAGGCAGCTGTAAACATTACAGCAAGATAATGGAATTAGTTTAGCTGAGAGGAATTAAGGTACCCAGATAGTACAGGACCGATCTCATTCATAAAGTGCTCTCTTGTGTGTGTTCCAGTGTGTCACTAGGGAAGAGCTGAGGGGTTACGATGGGTATTTATGTTGCAAATCAAATCTAACAGTCACATTCTGGCTAGAACTAAGCACTTTCTGACTATATATAAATACATATGTATATCCTGACAAGACGGGCTAATTAATCCATAAAATATTTGCCCACAATGCCACAATAAAGCCATTATTGATCAGGTTACTTAAAACATAGCAAGGTTGGCACTATCCCTGAATGCGACCAGATGGAAATGTATATGCTCTTTTGTCTGTACACTTGACAAAGAGTATGGAGAGGGCGTCCTGTGGCTTGGTGTGATGAAAGATAATGCAGTATCAGTGTAATCTTGGATGTTTCAGCACAGTGCTATCAAATGCTCTGGCACCGCCACAGTTAAGCAATCACTTCTTCCCTTAAAGCTGCTTTTTGGAGGTCCAGCACCATAACTCATGAAGGACACCATGCCAGATGTGCCTTTTCCATTCTGGCAGGGCTCGCGGGCTCCCCTCACCAGAAAGATGCAGTTTCCCTTCCCCAGCAGCATTGCTCCTCGCCGCTGCTAAGGGGGTTGCAGCTGCAGGAAAAACTGTCTCTTCTGGTTTGAAAGAGGAATACACTCGAGGAGTGGGCAGCTCCACGACATTGGATGTACCAACCAGAAACATTAATTCACACCACTCTAAACTGTCCTGAACTACAGTTATCCTAGTTTCTTCTGGGAATGCTCTTGTTAACAAACACACAAAAGCATAAATACAAATATTCACAGAATTTGTTTGGGCCTTTCAGTGCCAAGTGCACAACCAGGAAAATAAATAAAGTGGAAGACAACGTTGGCAACCAGCCACACCTGTAGTAAGTACAGGAGATGGTCACGGGTGCAAGGAGGGGTAACGCTGCCTGAAATACAGAGGGGAAGCCGCTGCTGGGCGATCAGGATTAAGAAACACAGCAGTGCCCTGGAGAAGCTTAGGAACCCGAGGCTGGATGGACGCCCAACAGATATCGGCCAGTCATTGGGGAAGGATGAGAGAGAAGCTCTTAGGCTGAGATTTACGGCAAGAAAAACCCAAATGGATGTGAAGAGAAGTACTCAAACTCAAACTTTAAAAATGCTTTTATTCAGCACTTTCTCCACCTAGTTCCACTGCAGCATATCTCACAACACAACCCAGAGAGGACGACTTTTTCTGCTGATGTTTTGCATTAATTATGCATTCTTCAAGGGTGTTTTTAAAGCTCAGACAGGGACTAATAATCTGGCCTGTACCTTTTGTTAAGCAATAAAGACAGATAACAGCTGGGTTTAATCGCATTAAACATTCCCTCTACATCTCGTGTCTCCCCGTCCCAAATGAAACAAGGCGAGATGTCATAACACCTCTCTCCTCACAAAGCCCGGTTTCACCACACGCCTCGGAAAGGGCTGCCATGACTAAGCAAGCAGCATGAGCCAACCAGCTGCTACTGGATTTTTATCTCAACCAGAACACATTTAAACCTGAGAACTGTGTTTATACTGCAAGTTGAATCCTGCACAGAGTCAGCAGAAGAGATTGGGTTTGGTGGCACACAGAGCCGTTCACTTCATGTGCAGGATGGGGGACTCACTTTAAAGGTTTACGTTGAAAAGGTCCTGAATTTGGCCCCACATGGCAGTCAGGATAATCACAAGTAAGTTTATTAGCCCTGTTTCCGAGACTTGTGAACCCAAGTAGTTACTTAGAAAAAAAGAAAAGGAAAAAGAAGAAAACCCCAAATGACGCAAAGCCTTTGAAGAAATTGGAACAGTTACTGCAGGTAGCTAGGTCTTTAAGGGGTTAATGAAAAAGTCTCCCTAACACCCAGCTTCCAAGGCACAGCCCCTCCATGGCATTTCCCCCACGCTTATGATAATCAAAAGATACTGAAAACCAATTCTACTTTATTCTGGTATAATTGCAGCAGAGCCACTAGAGGAATTGCAACCATTATGCAAGATGAGGCACCATCACAGTGGGGCCTGCTGTTTCCAACGCGTTCTACCCACTCGTTTTTATAGATTTCAGCTACCTTTCATTTTAGTAATTAGCCACCATTTCCAAGGAGATCCATAAGCAATTTCCTGCCCATCTTGAGCCATAATGCTACAAGATTGCACTAGAAAGGGAAAATAGTTTAAAAGTAGTCAACAAAGGGCAGGCGCACACTAAAAAGTTCAGTTAAGCAAGAGACGGAGACCACCATTTCATTTAAGAGCAGATAAATGTTGATGCCCTCTAGATCTGCTTGACTACTACACAGTGCGCAGGCATCCACTGGAAAACCCAATAGCGATTCCTTCCAACACCCGAAATACTGCAGGAGTCTGTTAACAAGCAGCAGATCGGCGTGCTGAAATCTTCAGTCAAAGCAAAAATTATGCAGCAGAGCTGAGGGGACAGTGGACTGGAGGAAGGATCCTGCCCCGAGGAACCCAGCGTGCCCTTGAGTAGAGGGTTGCTCGCAGAGAGAAGATGCTCTGGCAGGATCTCAGCTGGTGAGAGCACAGGCACATTCTTAACTTCTATCAAGTTTGCATTAGTTTCGAGATCTTCAGCAGAAAGGAGGAGAAAAAAAAACCCCACAACATTTTTTTAAGGTGTGTGTTTTGCTTTCAAGGAAGTCTCTCAACTAAATATTATTGAAACAGCAGATGGCAAAATGCAAACTTTATGAAAGGGAAGGCTGCCTTGAGCCGCAGGTTACCGTTTGCATGGGAGAGCTGTGCAAGGGAGGAGGAAGGGAGGGAGGGAAGAGTCAGAAGTTAGTATGCATATTTCTAGCTGAACAACTTGGTTAGAAAATGATGACCATGTCTATAAATGTAATCTTTGGAGTGCTGGCATGGAGATATGCAAGAGCAGTGAACTGGTGTGAAAACTAAAATACCTAGAGGGACTAATAAGTCCCTACGGGGACCCCAGCTCCTTAAATGGCTGCAAAGGATAATTGCAGAGAACTACATCAGGACTGAATCAATGCCATTTTCCCTGAAAAAAAAAAAAAAAAAAAAAAGTATTGCTGCCTCTGATTACGTTATTCTGAAAAGACTGGCTGCTTCCCCCCCTCCCTCCCCCAGCTCAAAAGTCAACTGTAAGCCACTAGAAATATGTCCAGAAAGATTATGGTGCAGCTGAAAGCCAGAAGCATATGAGATTATATATTTACCGGTGCTGTGTCAGATAACATCCGAGAGGAGAGGAAAAAGGGATTCATCCCTGCAGTCTTTATTAGCATGTTTGGGCTGTTTAGAGGAGCTATCCAATTGTGTTATTGCTGCCAGGCCTTTAAAACTGTATATATCCATGATAAAGGAATCTACTTGATCTTGATCACAAGCCTCTAAGCCCTACCCGACTCTCCTGTGACATGCAAACTTACTGCCTTTAAACAGGAATCAGAAAAAAAAGAAATGAATAGGGATGCACCATTACCCATAGCATTATATTGCTCAGGAACAGATGTTAATCAATTTTATGGAATGCTTTAAGTAATATGCAAACACTTTTTCACACAACTGGCTGCATAATAGAGATTTCAGCCCAGCAAATACATGAGATAAGCCTTTATCTTGACTGGGAGACTTATGTCTATTCTGATTAAAACCAGAGAGGTCTGCACGTTCAAGCAATTTTATTCCCTTGGAATTATGTGATTTCCAGGGTGCTATTACATATGGTCCTATGATAAAAGGGAATGAAAATAACCTTGCTTTTGACTGTAGTGTTCTCCTTGCACATATGTTCATACACATAGCTCATGAAATACACATGTAGGATGTATGTACCGTCCTCAGAGATTCCTGAATGGACAGGAAAAACTCTCCTCTCTATTTTTGCTGTGCTAGAAGAACCGCGAATTTGGAGAAAGGACTGACCTTACACTCTGTAAGTAATTTTTGCTCCACAATCTCCCATGCAGTGCTAACAGAACTTTAAAATCCCACACCATACACAAGTATAAGGTGCCCCATCTTCTCGATTTGTATAAAAGTAGCAGCTGTGCCATCGTGCTGGGAGTAATTTCGGTCATTAAACTTCTTGATCCTTGAATGTCATCAGGAGTTACTTCGGTGACCATCCACTTGCACTTACAAAGTACTGCATTTAACTCTCCATAAAATATGGATTTTATTGCAGCAGTGACAAGACTTCTTTCCACAGCCACTGACCTCTACTGCTATTGCTTATCTCTTGACTCAACCTTTTGCATAAGAATACACATATATAGTACCCATACTGTGTATTGGTTTCCCTGTGTGTGCATGTAGGTGTTAGATACATGTTAATATATAAATAGTTCAATCTATCTGACATACGAAGTATGTTACCAGCTCCTTAGAAACATTCACAACATAACCAAATTCAGCGCTTTCTTTCTGCAATTATCCAACTTCTCTCCTGTAAAATGCCAGTACGCCTACCCCCTTTCTTCCACCACCTCCATCGCTCCCCAACCCGTTCTTTTATCAAATAAAAGATTTCACATTTGTCAATTCCCGCAACGTCCCCAGATCTGCCCCCTCTGCCCCCTTCTTTTCGCTGAGGGAGCGCCTCGTTTTAACTGTGCTCCACATTCAGCTCTGCACTTTGTCTCGGATTCTGCTCATGATCCGAGGGGTTTTGCCCTGTATCCGTTTCACAGCAACGAGGCAGTGTCAAGAAACCGAGACTGATTTTTTTATTATTATTATTATTATTTTCCAGTTATTCATCGCGCTTCTCCTTTTGTTGTTGCTGTTGTTATTATTCTTATTCTTCTTATTATTCCCATTCTCTTCCAAGCGCACACGACCCTCCTCCCGCTCTCACCGCCTCCCCTCGACCGAAGTGTCAGGCCGGCGATAACAATTCCCAAGGAAAAAGCCGCATCCCTTCGCCTGACTTAAAATGACAGCGACCGCGGTGCCCGCACGCCCCTGAGCCGCCGGGCGCGCCGCGGGGTCCCCGGGGGAGGGGGGACACGCACTTCGGCGCGGCTGCTGGGGTTCGCAGCCCTCCGCAAGACAGCTGCCAACTTTGCAAAATAACTGCTTGTGTGCCCCCCCCCCTTCCCCCCCCCCCCCCCTAATTAGCATTCCCAAAAAACACGGCAAAAAAAAAAAAAAAAAGGGGGGGGGGGGGGGGGGGGGGGAGAAGAAGGAGGCAGGTGCCTGGTGGCAGTCGAAACTCGCTGCTAAAGAAGTGCAAAGCCGCATCTCCTTACCGGCGAGAAGCAGGGACGACGGGGCCGAACCTCGCCCGGGTCGGCGGCGGCGGTGGTGGCGGTGGCGGTGGTGGCGGTGGCTCCCCGGCCCCTTCTCCCCCCCCCTTCCGCCGCTCAGCCTCCCCGCCTCTCACTGGGGCTCCCGCTCGGCCAGCAGCACTTTTTAACTCCAGCATGCAGGCAGCCCGAGCCGAGGGGGCTCTCTATCTGATTGGTTTCCATTCAGTGCTCCTGATTAATAAAAAAAAAAAAAAAAAAAAAAAAGAAAAAAAAAAGGGGGGGGGGGGGGGGAAGTCAAACTCCTCCCTCGCTGCCTGCCTCCCTGGCAGGCTCTCTCTCACACACACACACGCACACACACACACACACACACACACACGCACAGGCGCTCCTGGCGCCGGCGCTGCGGCTGCCGGAGCCGCCGGAGCTGCCGCACTGGGGACGGGGAGGCGCGCAGCGGGCGCGGAGCGGGAGCGGGCGCGGGAGCGGGCGCGGAGCGGAGCGGAGCGGGCTCCTCCGGGCGGGCAGGGATTTGCAAGTGAATGCGGTGGGAGGGTAGAGGGGGAGGGCTGTGCGACGGGTCCCCCCCCCCGAAAGCCGCTCCGTGCTTGAGGTGGAGAGCAGCCAGCTTCTTCCTAATCGTTTGGTAGTGATAGTAAAAGCAGAATAAAAAACCGGGGGGAGGCGGGATAAAGAGGAGGGAGAGGTGTGCTCCTGTGTTGTGAACTGTGTGTTGGTGCCGTGCGGTTTCTCATCCTCGGGGCCGTTTTTAAGTCCTTCTCTTGACACCAGAGATGCCCGACTGGTCTTTTCCCACACTTCCCGGGAACTTCCTGGACTTGATGAATCAAGGATTTCGGTGAATTATTAATGGAGATGATACTTTGCGGGGGTGATCACATGTGGCGGTTTTCGATGTGAATGGGAAAGCAGGGGAGGAGGATTTTCCAGGTGCCTGCCTTTGCTCGGGCCCCCTCTTCCCAGAGGGCTCCCCACTCACGGGGTTATGACTAATCTTAATGCAGAAAGAACTGAAATCTCGGCTTTCGCCGTGGGACTCGTGGAACCCCTCCGCACACATGCATGTTGTACAGCCCCCCCCCCCCCCCCCCCCCCCCAAGTGTAGCCTTAAATAAGACTTTAGGCGTTTTAATCTAAATATTAAATGACGAGATGGAAATTGCCTGCCAGTTTATTATTTACCCGACTCGAGTCCACTCCAATTCAGCTGCCTGGTGTCCCCTTAAGATTCATGGTAAATGTTGCAAGAAGTGAAGCTTACTGCCATTTGCCTCTCACATCTCCAGTCTTAGGTTTGACCTTTATGATGGTTTTTTTTTCCCCGCTAGTCAATTTTAAGCCGTCTTTTTTTTTTTTTTTTTCCCTATTTCTTCCCATCCTCTTACTTCTCACAGTTTCTGCTTGCTGTACGTCTTAAGGATGGGTCTGTGCTGGCTCTAAGCCACCTTTGTGTCCTCCTGTTTCTGGACCATTTCAAGGCTTTTAGTATAATTTAAATACTCTGAGCACCAGAAGTTCAGGTAACGATCTTGCTGCTTGTGCTGTAATTTCTACAGTGCTGCAGCACCGTCTCCACAGTATAGCTGTTATCCCTGAAACTGGTAGTCAGCATAGATGTTATCCCTGAAATGGATACTGGGCTCCTTAAGGGAGTCTTCAAGCTATTCCCTACAGTCACTGTGTTGGCTGAGTCCTTCTTCAGTGCAAAATCGGGCTTTTAAGGACTCTGTATGATACCTACAAAAGCCAAAGCGGTGTAAAGAGGCTGGATTCTGCTTTCCGTATGTTTGAGAACTCTGCTTAGGCAAATCATCCAGAAAAGCCACTTAGGTACCACTGCCATTATGTAGCCATTTTAGTATTTCCACACAGCTGACTTTTTCCAGCCTGGAGATCGTTCTGATTGCTCTTCTTTGAACTTCCTCTAGTTCCCTCACTGTTTTTTGGGGGTTTGGAGGTTTTTTTTCTCCTCCCTGCAATGACAGGTCAGGAGCTCAGTGAGTATTTGCAGAGTATTCCCACGAGAGCCTTCTGGACATAGTCTGTCTCTCCTTTATGACAAACCACATCTGCAGGTTTTCTTTTGCCCTGCCATATTGCATTGTCAATGTCTGATTCACTGCCCACTCTGACCCTGAGGTCTCCTTGGGCATTATCCATTCCTGGATGTGTCTCATTCTGGTTAGCTTTAATAAGTCTGCTTGATTTCCTTAGACAAGACAGGGTAATTTATGTCCAGGATGGACTTCTGTATTTTTGTCAAAAAGGAAGATTTAGTACAGGAACTGTTGTGCTCTCCAGAGCATGTGCACGAGATTTTTATCTTCTTGTTAATTATATGAATTTGTGGTTGACAATATTAAGTCCATAGCTGTGTGAAGAGAATTTTTTTTTTAATTTGAGGGACATTGTCAAAACAATGCTCTTCCTCCTCAGCCCTCTTCTGTTGACGGCTGTAATGATACTAGAATTCCCGGACCAGATCAGGTCATTAGCCCATGAAGTGTCCTGTACCTGACACATTAGCTGAGTGAAAGGCTCGGCTAGGATTGTGAACATTAATCAAGATCAGCGTTGGTTGAAATCAACTTTCCTGTCATGAGGTGGAGAATTTAAGAAGATTCAAAGAAGGGCTGAATGTTTATGAGTCTAGCTAAGACTGGAAAGGAGATAAAACTCTTTTTTTCAGCTGTAGACCAAACTAATATTTGGAAACCATGATGAGTACTCTGTGTAAAACATATTGTCTCACACCTGCCTTGTCTGTGGCTCTTCTCTGAAGTAAGGATTCCTGCCCATGGACAGACACAGCACTGAATTAGCCAGAACAAAGAACCAAAGTGGCAACTTCTGCCTTTGCAGTCTCTGTGGAATGCCCAAACCCTGCAGGCAGCGACCAAAATGTCTGTGAATCTCAGCCACCAGCAGAAAAACAAAATACAGCACGAGCTAGGAATATGTGATGGTTTTCTCTAAGCTATTTAGGAGAAATCCTGTTTCCAAACAATGGAAGATGTCTATGTGGGATTTAAGGACTAACATGAAAAATCCTGAAGCTGGTGAAAAGCCACCTATGGTTCGCTACAAGCTGCAGTATCTATGAAACAATCTGAAGGTCTCACTTCATAACTCCTTACATGAATCAGGCAGTTCAGAGTTTCCCCAGCCATGCTTACTTTCCAAAAATGTGAAGGGACCTTATTCTGAATTTATAAAGGGGAAATCTCAGTCTAAGAGAACTTCTCTTCACTCTTTTCTGCCTTTTTTTTATTTTTTTGGGGGGGGGGAAGGGGGCGGGCAAGGGAAGGGAAGAAAGAAAACATTCCAAAAAAGAGTATGACTACAGTTTTGCATCCCTGTGGCAGAATGGAAAAAATTTACATTGAACCTGGTAGGCAATAAGATAATGCCAAAATTTTTGAGGTAGAATAAATTATTAACTTGGTGTCACATCATTATGGATGCTATGCACAGTCACTATCCAGATCTTTAAAAATCCACAGTTTAACACTTCTGACCTTCTGTGATAATGAATTCCACAGGTGAACCGCATACAGCATAAATGTGTCTTTGTTTCTTTGTTTGCTTTATATTTAGAGCCTTTTAATTTCAGTGTCAGTTTTATATTAAGTATCAAGAAAATTATGAGCTCCTGGGTAGTTTTAACCATATTCTTGCTAATAGAATTATTTTTTTAAAAAAATTTTTGCTTTCCCAAGCTTGAATGCCATGTCTTCTAGGTCTCTAAACCCAGTCCTGTAGACCTACGTGCAGTGATCAAGGATTAGCCAGACAATTGTAAGAGGCTGAAATAACATGTCCCAATCTACCATTCCTCAAGCGAGACATGCTTCTCATAGCACTGAAACTGACCCCTTGTGGTTTCCTAGTCCTAATCTGTTGCAAATACAAAAGAAACGGGTTAGGGCCAACGACTTTCCCATCTTCTGTTCACACCCCTGGTCTGCTGGACTACAGGAGGAGTGATGGTTTGCCAGACGGATCCCAGTGACTGCATGCAACCCTGCACTGCATGTTTGTTCCCCTTCTCTGAATAGTTTTGTTCTTTGTTGATGTCCTTCTTCCAATGAGGCACCCAAAATTGGGGAAAGAGGTTACTCCGGCAAATCTGAATGCCTTATTCTAGTTTGAGTTTGTTAGAGGTTTTAGCCCCTTCTAGGAGCGATGAAGAAAAGTAGGTGGTAGCTTGATTGGTTGCTTCATAAGCCACATGAGGAATTACTCCACTTATGCCTATACCATAGATATTTTAAGGGGAAAGAGATTCCCATTGCGAGGTACAAAAGAACAAAGAAGCAAAATTTGCATCAGAGCTTGCTGATTTTGTGGGAACGTTATGAAACCTGACTGGTTTCTCTTCTCAACTGTCTGAACCTCTCAGCTGCCTCCCAAGTAGGGAACCTGGAACGGCAAATTCTTGCAGTTTCATGGCTTCTTGAGTGTCTGTCTTTCCCCGTTTCATTAGTGAAAGTCAGGAAACAAAGGTAATTAGAAAACAGTAGTAATATTTTTTGGCTTATCCTTGAAATAGTTGTATTTATTCATTAATAGTGTAGCTCCTCTTAACAATCTGAAACTTCTCTCTTCTTGTCCTAGCTGAAGATGAGAATTTATTTTAAAATGTGTTCTGGAAATGCAGTTTTCCAGACAACTACCATGCTAGCTATTCCTCTGTTGCTCTGCGTCCATCTGAACTGTTCCAAACAGCACCATTTTTCTTTAAGAAATAGCTATTACTTCTGAATTGAATAATCCTGACCATCATGGCCCTCCCCCAGCTTTTCCGCTGGTGTCTAGTCCTTGTCTTTTTTGCCTAGGGATGGCAAAAAACAATCCCATTTTGAGTTAAACTCATACTGAAACAGATATTTTCAAAGCTGTCATACACCTCTGAATTTCTTACCTCTCCTAATTCCAGTGGTATTGAAATATCACAAGAACAGCTGTTGTTATGTTGCTTCTGCAGTCAGTAATTACAGAATTGTGTTGTGAAAGTAACAAGCTCAAGGGTGGCAGATAAGTTTCACATATATCTGGTTTAGGTATGTTCAGCTGAACTGAACCTTTGCACTTCAGGGTTCACCCCCTCACTCATTGCAACCTACAAGGAAAATCTGCTATTAAGAATGACAGTAAGGGAGTCCTTCACCTCTGCATTACCAATATGTCTGATTGATTATTCCTGACAGAGGCATAAAAATGTGAGTATAACAAATAAGACATGTAAATAGCAGCTAATGCCTTGGGAGTTTCATTGCCTCAACGGCTACATGAAGTTATAATTGCTCTAATCAGCACTCCCACAAGCAGTTAACACTTCTGCTTGCCATAGAAGAGGCCTGAAAGGACAGAAACATCTTCCATTCAAAATACGATAGAGATCAAATACATCACAGCCAGTATGGTCTTAAAAACCAAAAGCTTGCATCATTAGGATAAGTGAGGAGCCAACACACACCTGCATGCATGGGATAGCAGCAAATGGAAAATCAGATTCTATCCCTCTAGCTGAAAAATCATCATACAATAAAATTGGTTCATGACCAAATTTCACTGCAAGTCATTTGGCTACAGTCAGAATCTTGATAGCTTCCCTGTAACTGATAAGAAATGTTATCAGTGATCCTCTGATGCTGCTGTTGTAGGAGTTGTTAGTCATGGGCACTAGTCAGAATCTGTAGATGTTACTCCTTTCCATGTGCAATGTTATTGCAGTAGAATTAGAAGGCAATGCCATTTTGCCAGCTCTGTCAAGGTTTTGAGTGGTTTGAGAATATTTTACAAAATGCACACAAATATTTTTCAAGTAATGCTTCATTTTCTGAAAAAAACTCCCTTTAATTTATTGTGGAACCCACAGAACTCTTCCGCAGGGTTTCATTTACTATCAAAATGCCCCACTTTGTCCATGAAACCTAGCGTTTATTTGTGTGAAGCTAACATTCTTACCAGTCCCCTGTCTGTTTGTATCCATCAGTTCTCTCTGCTCTTAAGGCTCAAACTTTCTGTGTAAGTTATCACGGTTCAACCAGTTCCCCCTCACTGCCTGAGCCACAGTAACTGTCTGTGTGTCCTCTCAGATGGTAGAGAACACCATGTAATTTCACTTTGTCAATCCCTTTTCACTGTGGACTGGGCTAAAAAGAATTATCTTCCATTTGTTCCTGGCTAAGAGTGCCTATATGAACAGTAACTATGCTTCAGCTGATGTAGGCTACTCGCTGTGCAGTAATAACTTGCTTGTGAGTCTGACATGAACATACTTTATATTTTAATAACCTCTGGAGAATTGACTGTCTTTTCTGCCTCTGCTTGCACAGCACCTAGCACAATGGGAGAAAAAGCACTAAAAAAGTCATGCAAATAATTAATACATCAAAATCTCAGTGTATTTTTCAGTAGTACACACACGCACACATCTACTCACAGACTTCCTGGCCCAGAGGGTTTGTCACCTAAGTAGAGCTGAAAGGCAAACGCTGGAAAGGAAAATGAAGAGATGAAGCGAGTTAAGCTTCACGCAGCAGGTCGGTTTAGATCTGGGGATAAAATCCAGGCCGGATTCCTACTCCACTCTAGCTCACACCAGTGTCTCATCCTCTTATTCGCGGTGCCTGCCACGTCTGGTTCCTACCAAAGGTTTCAATCCAGGCATATCTTTCTCATTTCTCAGATAAGTGTTGCTGAGAACCACAGGTCACTCCTTCCCCCCAGCTGATCAGTTCCTCCTCTCAGGATTATGATTTAGTCCAAATCTTCATCTTTTCTGATAACACTATTGACGCATATACCTCTCTGTGTGCATAAGGAATAGTAGATAATTTTTGAATAGTTTTCTCAGAAGTGGTGCTTTGCTTTCCCCCATCTCCTTCACTTTTTGGTTCATATAGTCCCGAACATATTCCTTACGTGGCTGCAATGATCTATGGGGTTACACCAGGGCTGAATTCTGCAACGCACACCTTACACTACAGTTGCAAATCCACCTCGCATTTTTCTTAACAAAGCAGTTTAAGTCATTTTTCCCTCCTCTACCTGTGGGCCAGTCACTCCTGCCTCTGCCCCCGCTTACCTCTCTCCAGAGTTTTGTCATCAAAACCATCCGTGGGATGTGCTGTAATCTGGTCACAGACATTGACATAGTTAAAAATGACTGTTGCCAGTTAGTTTTGTAACTTAGATCATTTGAGTCACCTGTTGTAGTGGTAAATCTGAGGGAACGGTGAACTACTGCACCTCTGTGTGTGTACGGGAGAGAGGTGGTTGGGGAAAACTTCTTAAATGACTATGCCATTGGAAAAAATGTAGTGTCACATTACACATTAAAAGATACATTCCCTTTTCAGGAGAAATTACATAGTAGCATAGTAATAAAAAAATGATGAAAAGTCCCCAGGACATTTGTGAAAGATACTTCTCTAGCTATACACAGAATTTGCAAAGTGAGCTAGAGTTTTGTATTAGCAGTCACCTGAGCTAATCAGCAAATCTGCTACTGCCTTTCTACCTGCCAACTGATACCATCATCCCAGAGAAAACAACCACCCTTTACACCACAGCTTCGTAGGTTCTCTATATGCCACTCGCTTTATCTAAGCAATATAACTTGGTGTTCCTGATGTTTGGCTGAAGGCAGGGGGCTAGCAAAGTTCTTGATGAAATTTCACACAGGCTATTTTATTCTTCCCCACAGTATGTCTCATTTTTTTCCTTCTTTCTTCTTCTTGGAATTCCTCTTATCTCCTTCCTCACAAAAGCCTTCATCTGAAGAGTGGTAATTGCAGCTCCTTGTGCTTAGCTTTAAAGCTGCCAGGTAGACTACTCATTAGAGACCTCTTTGTGATCCCAGTTTTTGGAGTCTAGTGACCAGAATATTGTAATAACTTTCTTGGCCCTACCTCTTGTGGATGTAAAAGTCATGTTACTGTAGAAGAGTGACTGCATCTTAAGAAGGCAGGGGTATTTTGAATTTAAGTGGATGTCTAAATTTCAAATGAAGGTATGATTGCAGCTGAAGAGGTAGGAATGCCTGTGCTGTGTTTGTAAACACATATACTTTTCCCAGGAGGCTACAGCATTTTTAAAATTTCCAGCTCATCTGCTTCCATGCTGGTTGCTTGTAACTCCTCATCCTAATCCTTCAGGGTTAGTTGCATGGTTGCCCAGTCATCCTGCATCCTCCATCCCCCAAGCTCTGGCCCTTTCAGGGAGCTTGTAGAAACCAGGAGCCAAACTCTTGGCAGAATTTTTTACAACTCCCTTCACATGGAGTTGCACAACCACACCTAAGGGTGACATTAGGGGCACAGCCCCTAAGGATGTGGTAGCTCCCTGCAGGTTGCCATGAAGTGCAAAGGAAATATTGAAAATCCATAATGCAGCGGGCTACTCAGCCTGGTATTAATATAATTTTGGGTCTTTTTTCCTTAAATGAAGAGAAACAGTCTCTCTGCTGTAAAGGATTTCCATTCAAAAGGAGAAGCAGCAACCTTTTATTTTGCATTTAATGAGAATAGCCCCCACTTGAAAAGAGCATATTGTCAGGACCTTTTTTATTTATTTTCTCAATTAGTAGAAAACTGTGATAGTAATTCACAAGAGAATTAACCCACTGTCTTCTGCATTTCACTGTCTCCTCTTCCTGTAGCTATTTTAGGAACTGCAATGCTGTGGGATATACCTACTTCCCGTTAATAGGTACTGTACTGAAAAGGAGAGAGCTAAACATGCTCTACTTGATCCTCTTTCTAATCTCTTGTTCATTGGGCCTTCTAGCAAGGTGGGAAACATTTTAGCAGGAATTAGAGCGATGTAAGTGGGCTTTTGTAAGAAAAGACCATCTTCTAGGTGAATGAAAATAAACAGACTAGCAAACACCTATGACAGAAAAGGGGAAGACAGTAGCTGCTCTGGGATTGCTCTTGGAAATGTTGGTTTATTGACCTAAGTTATAGCTCTGCAAGTTAGAAACAGACTGAACTTTGAGCACCTGAGTAGTCCCCCCAAGGCTGGAACGACTGTTTTACTTGTTTGCTGAATTAGGGTTTGAGGTGCTATGGAGATTAGCACTACAGTAAGCCCCCTATGCACTATGAAGAGTTAAAAAATTCTGTTTACATGTTCTCCTTGAATCAAGTGAAGAAATATTTCCTGAACCCACAGGCTTTGTTTCACACTTGAAATACTGTATAGTCCATTTGAATATTTTTGTAGTGCTTAACATTAGCATCTCTCACACAGTTTACATTACTTTGACTTATGGAGGTCCCACTGTGGAGGACTGGGAAAAACTAAAGTTCTGTATTTGTAAGCCCATGACAGAGAAAGAGGCAATTATCTCTTACTTTAAAAGCTCCAAAGTGTAATTCTTGCAATTAATTCCTACAAGGTTCAGAGAATCTAGGCTGGATTTGGTTTGTAGTAGATATTTACATTCTCTTTGGATCAGCTATATATTTATATATAAGAACAGTGATTTCAATAACAATCTTCTACTTAAACTTGCAAATCAAATAGACCCTGTGGGGCATCTGATGTAAATTAGTGAACTGTTGTTAGAGGTCCAGCTGAGTATCTGATGCTACGGATAAAAATAGGTTTCTTGGCACGTCTTTGACTCAAAAAAAAAAAGTTCATAAGGCTTTTTCTTGCTAGAATTAATTCACTCCTCTGTTTTCTCCCATATGATTAGTTATGTATTAGCTAAACACTACAGTAGGGAAAATACCCAACAACTATTTGGAGATATAAAACCAGCCTAATATGACACATCTGATAGGAACATAACCCATAGGAGCTGTTGGGGTGGGGTCTTAGGAAAGAGCCATAATTTATAATTGACCACTGTTCAGCTGACAAAAAAGAGAGAAATTCTGAGTTCAAAAGTGACTTCAAAATGGGAACCTGTCAGAGCTTGTGCGTTGTATTTGGTTTGCATAGTGCATTAACATCTCTAGCAAAGCTTATGCTGTTTTGAGTGATGGAGGTCCTACTGTGTAGCACTGGGGAAAAAAAAATTAAAGTTCTGTGTTAGTAAGCATGTGACTCAAAAAAAAAGGCAATTATCTCTTTCTTTAAGAGCTACAAAGTACAGTGGTCGTAGCTTCTGACAAGAGTAAACTAGATGTGCACAGCTTAAAGGCAAACTGAGGACATGCAGATGAAAAGTTCAGCCCTTTCCTTTCCCCCCTCCTTTTCTTACCCACCCTTGTGATCTCTTTGCTGCAGTTTGAGAGAAAATCTGGGGCACTTGTTTCTTTTATTTCTTCCAGATTGTTATTTTATCTTCATTTTTGGTAGAGCAGTAATGATATCCAGTGGCTGCTTAGATGAATCACTGATAGATATTCCTTAGGGATATTCCAGAAAAATGCATCCCAGCCAGGACTTATTTCCTAAGTCACAGCATGAATTTGAAGCCTATATACTCTGCCAACAGTAATCAGCTCCTGTCACTGGTCAGGTTTCCATTATTTTTTCCCTGGCACTCTTTTTCAATCCTTCTATTTTCTCCACCCCCACCAGCAATTAAAGGCTGCAGTGAATCTCCTCTGTGTGTAAGGAGGTGAGAACACGCACAGGTTCCTTTCTTACCTTTGCATTTTATCTCTAGAATATTACAGGGTTTTTTCTCTCTCTGCACTCACTAGCTTATGCTGGCTTGGTTTATGATTTACAAGATACTTCCATTTCTTTTCTTGGGTACTTTGCAAGAGGAAAACTGGTTTTATGTTTCTCCTCTTGGAAATCTGCAAGGAGCAGAGGCACCATCAACAGAAAAGGAAAGGATCGGGTATATTATAGTGAAAAGAGAAGTGAGCTCTATTCAGGGATCTTGAAATGAAGAATGACGTGTGCAAAGGCTCCACATCAGTTAAGGAGGTGAATGCTGCTGCTGTATTCTGTGGTTGCTTCTGAAAGTGCAAAGTAATCTCCTCAAAGTGCAAGTTGTGTCACGAAATGACCTACAGAGGGGGTTTGTCCTGTTACTTCTGAATTTGGACCATGCTGGTAGTGACCAGGAGTGGTTTGAAACTGGGAAAGGATTGTTGCAGAAGCCGCTCCAGGCATGTTAAAACATTTCCCTGCAAAACCTCCTAGCTGTGGCGTTACCTTTTATGGAAAAGTTCTCCCGCTTCAGCTTTTGGAGTGGCAGAGCACATCAGCTCTCCCTCCTCACGAAGGCCTTTCCAGGTGGCCTTCGCCGGTTGCGTCAGCTGCCTGCCAGAAAGCAATCCGTCCCTGCTTCCACTCTGTTACGCAGGGGGCAAATTCCTAAAGAGAAACGCCTTTAGAGCTGGGCAAAAACCATTTCCCAAACTTGCACGACAATTTATCTGTTATGGCAGTGGTACTGACAGCTCCGGCTGCGGCCGAGCTGAGGTGGTGCAGAGCGAACACGGATGGCTTCCCTGTGTGTGCCCGTCCTGCCACCACCCTGCTACTGCTGCCACGGGGCTCGGGGGAGCTCGGTGCGAGGCACGGGGACTTGGGGGGAGCGGGGCTGCCTTCACACTAGCACTGCCCAGCCTGGAATTCTGCACTCCCGAGCAGGGGATCTGTGCAGCTGGATGGCTGGACAGCAGGCATCTGGCCTGCATCAAGAACAGGCTCACAGTTGCGTGTTTTTTTGTCGTTGTTGAACTAGAGCACGGATTCGTAGTAATGGATGATGGTGTGTTGGTACAGCGGCTGCATACTTGGCTATAGGGCAACAGACAACTGCTGATACAGCCAACTGGTAAAAATTCACCTGTCACAACTGGCAGAGTGAGTTAATACATGATCGACTCTCCACATCTAAGAGCTATGGTGAACTCTGAAGCCAAATGCACTGTATTGCCAAAACACAGCCTTATTACTTGTGGGATTCTTGATAAAAGGCATACAGCTTCTGGGGCTGCAGAGGCTGAGGAGGGTGTAATTGCATGTTACGTTTGGGAGGGATGCTTGGGAAGTGCTGAAGACTGCATTGCAGTTCACCGTCCCAACTCCCCCAGCTGTGCTGACACAGCTCGGTGAGAGCTGAACCAGTGAGCCAGGTCACAGAAGTTATTTTGCTGTTACTTTTCCTGGTTACTTTTAACCCCCAGTGTTTGAGTGATCTGGTTTACAGAGCAACCAGATAAACGGTTTCCTTGACACACCAGGGAGGGTAAGACTGCAGTGTGAGGTGAGAGGCTGAGCAGGTAACTACGCTGACCCAGCCACTCTGTTTTGAGCTCTCTGGCAATCCCTCCCTGACAGAGTTGAAGAATATGGTGTATATTTTGCAGCCTTGCTCCCAGAAGTACAAGTATCTTAGGAACAGTGTAGTATTAAACTGGCACTTCTCACTGTACAGTCTTCATCTTAAAATAGACAGAGCAGGCTAAAAGATGTTTGTTTACAGTAAAACAAAAACTCTAGATGGAGCAAATTAGTCTTGTGGTATTTAATTGCGATTCAGACTCATCTATGACTCTTCTTGGTTTTCTGCAATTAAAAGAGCATGTAACTGCATGTAAACATTTAGCCTAGTCAGACTTGGGTGCCAAACTTCTCTCGCTTTTCAGTGGCATTTTGAGTGCTAAACTGTTATTTCTTCCTTTAAAAGCAACCCCAGGATTCCAGGTGTTGTGGGTTTTTTTACTTTTTTTCTTGTGCTTGGTCTTTTATTACAGGGATCAAGTAAATATTATACAATTCTCCCACTAGTGTTGTGATAACAACTCCACATAATATTGGCAAATCTTAGCAAAAAAGCCACATTCACACACGTAAAATTTTTAGCAGATCCTAGATAACTAGCATATTTGCAGGGTGCCGTGTCATGATCAAAACCTTGTGTTATTATCTCTGTAGGAAAGCCCCAATGAGGTCACATTACATTACCCCCTGCTGGGGATTTTCTCTCTCATGTCTCCTGCTTGGGGCTAAAAAGATTGTAAGCTGGGTGTTCAGTGTCCCACAGAATTAGTCAAAATGCCAGACTAAAAAGCAGTGATTTCTGCTCATTTTAGTCAACTTTGTACCAGTTTGGTTCATCATCCTTTCAAGAAAAGAATTATTTGTCCCATTTTTGTTATTAGATCTCAAATTAGTATCTTCCAGGGGAGGCACAGAAACTAATTGGAATAATAAATGTACTCATATTTGCTGACGTATTTTAGTATACTACAATTCAGATACAACACATATGAATAGTATTTAATAAAAGTTTGCCTAATGAGACATGATACTAAAAGGATACTTTTTTTTTCTTTGGATCTGACTACAGTGATGTGATTTCTCATGTTATATTTTCCTCTGTCTTTCTAGGCCTTTATACTGCTGATGAGCAGAAGGCAGAGGAGGTAAGGTCACTCTTCCTTTCCTATATCAGTGTCATCAGCAGCAAATGATGTAGTTGCAACAGAAATGATACTATTCTTGTTTGTTCTCTCCTCTGAGACCATAGAGAAACTCTTCTGAATGTTAACAAAAGGCTTGAAGTGTCTGTCTGGTATGTACAGAAAGGCCTCTGTCATCCTGTTTCCTCCTCCTTAATATTGAAAGTAGCTGCCGGAATCATAAGCCCAGCATGGTGGCAGTCGCCTCACACAGTGACTCTGTTTATTTTGTTTGCATGGAGCTTTCAAGTCAGATCCTCATTGTCTTTTAATCAGGAGAAACTCATTGACTTTCTAGACTTCACCTTCAAACACTGAGTTATCCAAGATGTGGCATCAAAGACATGGTGTGGAGCAGGCAAAAGATGAAAAACACAAATGTGCTGTTTCCTAATGGGATGTTTGGATGACTAGAAAGTTGAGAAGTAGACAAACACCCTTTTTCTTTCCTCCTCAGTGCTTTGTCCCCTGCTGCTGTGTAGGTGGTAGATATATTGCTAGCCATCCATGTCCATGATGTATCTTTGTGGTCAACTAGAAGGTGTTCTTGGGCCGCAAGACACTCTTGTGTTATTGGCTTTCTAATCACAGAAAACAAAATTGTCATGACTGGTTTGTAGTGAAGAACAAAATCTTTTCCTTTCTATCTTTCCGTATTACCTTACCACAGTTTGTTTTCAGAAATGTGTGTTCTCTGGAAGAAACTCACTGATGAGAAGCAAATTCATCTCACTGCTTTGTATCTATTAATTCCTACTGATATTGTATAGATGCCCTCAAATCTAAAAAAAAAAAAAAAAAAAACCAACCGAAACCCAGGCTCACTTTGTAATTACAGTCATCATACTTCCTTTATTTATAGTTTTTATTGTAGTTTGAAAGACTATAGCATCAGTTATCACCAACCCCACTGTTGCAGATCAGAGCTCCGCCCCCGTAATATGCATATGAGAGACTACCCATGTACTGTTTTGCTTTGCTTTTTTTCATCTCCACATATGAATTGAAACAAAGTTAAAGGGTACCAACATCTTTTTCTGATATCGATATGTACGAGTAGAATTAATGACTGGCCTGGTAGATGAGGGGAGAGCAGCAATTTTCTACTTGGACTTCAGTAAGGCCTTTGGCAGTGTATCTCATAAGATCATCATAGAGAAGTTGTCAGTGTACAGGCTTGATTAGCAGTGGGGTGGATTGAAAACTGCCTGAATGGACAGGCCCAGAGGGTGGTGATCAAGGGACCAAAGTGTAGTTGGAGGCTGGTAACTAGACCAGTTGACCCCAGGGGTCAACATAGGGGTCCAGTCCTGTTCAACATCTTCATTAATGATCTGGATAATGGGGCAGAGTATACCCTCAACAAGTTTGCTGATAACACAAAGCTGGGAGGAGTGGCTGATAGATCAGAGGGTTGTACTGCCACCCAAAGGGACCTTGACAGGCTGGAGAAATGCACTGACAGGAAACATGAAGTTCAGCAAGGGAGAGTGCAAAGTCCTGCACCTGGAAAGGAAAAACACCATGCACCCATACATGCTGGAGGCCCCCAGATGGAAAGCACCTTTGCAGAAAAAGACCTGGGGGTCCTGGTGAACACCAAGTTGGACATTATCCAGCCGTATGCCCTTGTGGCGAAGAAGGCTAAAGGTATCCTGGGCTGCATTCAGCAAAGTATTGCCAGCAGGTGGAGGGATGTGATTCTTCCCCTTTATTCGGTCTTGTGAGACCACACCTGGAGTGCTGTGCCCAGTTCTGGGCTCCTCAATACAAGAGAGGCATGGACATACTGGAGAGAGTTCAATGAAAGGCCACAAAGATGATGAAGGCACTGGAGCCTCTCTCCTATGAGGAAAGGCTGAGAGAGCTGGGACTGTTCAGCCTGGAGAAGAGCAGGCTCAGTGGGGATCTTATCAATGTGTGTAAAATGAAGGAAGAGTGCACAGAAGATGGAGCCAGGCTCTTTTCAGTGGTGCCCAGTAACAGGACCAGAGCCAATGGGCACACACTGAAGCATAGGATGTTCCCTCTGAACATCAGGAAACACTTTTGCACTGTGAGGGTGACTGAGCACTGGCACAGATTGCCCAGAGAGGTGGTGGAGTCTCCATCCTTGGAGATACTCAAAAATCATCTGGACATGGTCCTAGGCAACTGTTCTAGGTGGCCCTACTTGAATAGGGGGATTGGACCAGATGACCTCCAGAAGTCCCTTCCAACCTTAACTGCTCTTTAATTCTGTGATTCATTGACTAGGTTATTCTCCTAGAAGGTCTACATACCTACTATTTAACCAGACATGAACAGTCTGTAGTTATGCAAATTAGCCTCTTCCAAAACATTGCTCCTGAAAGACCCTCACCTAAGAAACTTTTCTGTCATTTGCCAGGGCAACTCTGTGTCTTTACTTCTGCTCTGCCACTGCATGCAAATCGAGGGCATTTCAATTCTGCAATAAAGTTTTAATGAACATCAAGACTTTTCCAGTTCCATGGGCCATTACTAGTTCCAGTTGAGGCCGTTACTAGTAGTTGAGGTGTATGAACAAAGGGTGAAGTTGCAGATTAAAACAGCAAACCTTACTGTCAAGAAGATGCAATTCCACATACTGCTGCAGGGCAGTAGAGTGGAGACAAGGTTACCCAGGTTCCTTTCCCACTCACGATGCTGCAGAAAGGGTTACTCCACAGTAGAAACAGGAACGAGCAATGCCTCTGTGGCAGGAGTGGCATCTGCCCAAAGAGTGCAATGCAAAGTACTCCAGCAGTTGCCATTATCTTTCTGCAGTTGCCTATTCATGGGAAACAGACAAACGCTTCCCCTGTTCCCTGGTCCCAGACTATCTGAGGAATCAGGCTGTATGATGCCGGTTGGATTATACTGCAGAGTGAGCTGAAGAATACAATCTTTTTTTTTTATACAGCTCTATCATTTGCAACCATAAATTTAAGTGGAGAGGTTAAGGATAGGAGACTGTTAAAAGTGAGGCGGTTTGAAAGTTATCGACTGAAATAAAAGGAATTGTGAGCTAAGCAGGGATCTCAATCATGAAAAAGAAAATTAATCCATCTATTTAATTATTTGCATAGGTAATATTGTCATAATATCTGAGCGCTTTACAGGTATTACAATTTTTTTCAGTTCACTGTAGCTTCTTCAGAAAAAGTTCATGTTCTGTTCCAAAGTGGGAGCAGCATCAAGCTCACTAAAGGTGTGCAACACTTCTGACACTGAATTACATATGAATTTTATCTGTGGGAGTTGGCTGTTGCCCCCAGCATTATGAGAGTATTAGCTGACAGCCACATACGAGTAGGTTTGATGGAACGGAAAGAGTATGAAAGTAATCCACCAGCATTTTTAATGCTTTTCATTCCTCTTCTCAACAGAGTCACTGCAACTGTGCCTTGGAGCCTTTCTGCCCCATGGGATCAGCGCCTGGACTACAAAAGCTGAGATGTTGAGCATTTGCTTTATGCTAGGTCATGGTCTTGTATGAAGAGACTTACAGGGCCAGAGGAAACCCTTGACAGGGGGAACAGGACATTGCTTCTTTCCTGTGAGCAACTGAGGCTATTTAGGGAGAGGAGACTCTGGAGGATGGGGCAGGTACAAGGGACTGGGACGCTCCTGAAGAGGAGCAGGGGCAAACATAGTGCCAGGCCTCAGAGGTGGCAGGAAGAAAAAGACTCTTCCTGGGGATCAGAGGGCATGGTATAGTGTTTTCTGCATCTCTGAACAGATGGACTGAATGAAAGCCTGCAGTCATGGAGCTCTCTTTAAGGACATGGTCAGTGGGATGGAGATTTGACTAGAGCCCACTTTTATTTCTCTTCTGCCTCACCAATCTTTTGGTAACTGCATATGACAAGTTCAAATTTATACCAGGTTTCCCGTATTTTAGAAAGTTGTTTGTCTTAGTTTATACTCTAATCAAAATTGATTTTTAAGATTACAGAACATTTTGATTTTGGGGAGAGTTTACCTTAAGTTAAAGGTGTAGGTTGAACACCTTCAAAGTTCTTGCTGATATGGGTTCCCTCCTCTTTTTTCACACTGCAGATATTTAAAACAAACTTTTCCATAAGCTACAGTAGCATGGAGAAAACCAGGAGAAAAGAAAAAAATAGAAAGAAATTGCATAGGTGTGATATAGGAGTGCTCACAACCTTGTGTTGAGAACAACTACTTCCAGATAAATGGCTTTGTGCAAATTGTGCTGCTTCTGTACTTGTCTGTCAGTTTGTAATGATTCACAAACTGCTGAACTTTCAGCCAAGAAGCAATTTCCTTTTGGTTTGTGTGCTTTTCCCCTAGATTATGTGTTCAAGTACTTCAAACCAAGCAAATTCTGGGTACCAAAATATTATGCATCAGAAATGAGAAAAGGTGAAAAGTGTTTATACAGTGCTTGGATTCTGACTGCTCCCAGGGGTTCCAAATGCAGAAACAGCAAGCAGTTGAAAGGAAGAGAAAAAAGGCACTGGTGGTGGAGGTGGGAGGATACCGGAGGTATTCTGGCAGCTCCACTAGAGGTTAGAAGGCACCACTGGTGTTTCTGCAATGCTCCTGCAGGTGTGCAGATTTTGAGTGTTTGCAGGTGTGTTTAATACAGAGTGTTGCCACCTCAGCTGAACTGAGTATCCAGAACCCAGACCAGGTAGGAAGCATACTCTGCTGAAGCCTATCTGGTTGTGTTTTCCTAGCTTATCATGTGCAGGCTGGCCCATGTAGGGGTATGCGTGCTACAGTCATACATCTCAGTATCACCAACCTCTGCAAGGAGGACTGGGATTAGAGAGAATGGATGAGAGAGAGAGAGAACATGAAGGTATGTGGGTTTATATTCAGACTTTATTCAGGACCTCTGGTTCACTGGTACTGTTTCACTGACTACATCTGATACATTATCACAAAAGGACTAGTTTGGATTGGAGTTAATTCAGTGTGGGTGAATAACCTAGGTTGACCTCCATGTTACTGGGTCAAGTTTATTATGGTCTTCATACTAGTTGGGCGGAAGCTAGACTAAGTATCTCCATACTGTGCTGAAGGCATGTCTGAAGCTGCAATGTCAAGCCATATCTGAAGATCCCCCCATTGCTAAGGGGAAGGACTTTGGTGGACCGAGTCCTTGTTATGCAGTGAGCAGTGGCTAGCCCAACGCTAGCCATAATGTTTGGTATCTACAAAATCCCAAAGCTTTATAAACGTCTTCTAGGATTTTATTTTTTTTAAGAGTAGTTCAGAAAGCTGTGCTTTGAGCTAATTACAAAGGCATCGTAATGCTACCTCAGATCCAGGAATCTTAACTGCTGTTTCTCAGCTTGTAGTTATAGTCTCTTTGAAGAAGACATATGGACATTTCCCTGTTCTGGAAGGAAGGTAGTCCATGAGCACTGGAAGCAAGCCTTCTTTCCTCCGAGTGGCTGATTTGAGGTTGGAGAACTGTATCTTATGGTTAGGTCACAGCTTTTCAGTGATTCTTTCAGTAGTAGGATCTCCTTACCCTGTCATCTCTTTTCATCAAGCTCATAGGAATTTAAGACTTTTTCAGCCTCTGTCCTTTTGTCAATCTTGTCTAAATTTGGCCAATGAGTTCAAAAGTCATGGTGAGGACAAGGTCTTAGAGAGGTGAATATTCACACAAACAGAAAAATCACTTTGGAAAACAGATTTGAAAACAATAGTACGCTACAATAGAAAAGACTGCCTTGTTTCATGGAGCATAGTAATGGAGTTGCCTGAACATGTGATCTGTCTGGGCAACAGTTTCACTGAAGTAGGATTTTATGAAATTTTATGGAGATAGAGCTCATTTATCTGTGATTGGTATAATAACTGAGGCATTTGTTTTAAATTTCCAGAAACTGTAATTCCTAGATATATAAATTCACCTGGCAGTCAGAATAGCTATTCAAAATCCCACCAAAGGCTTGCTCTTTTTAATCCAATATCCAGGCAAGAACCCAAACTGTTCAACAGTTTGGACACTGAGCTTTGTAAGCTCAAGAATTGAGTCTATGCCGGGTCCAAATAAGCAGTCTGTTGCTGCTGTCATTTTATATGGTCAGCTCTAACTCTACGTTGCACTCTCCAAGCCCCACAGCTGCTCATTTTACTGGTACCAGTGCTGACTCAGCAACAACAGGGAGGAAGCAGTCCTGCCTTTGTAACAAGACGAGTAAGCACGCAGGCAGGAGGAGTGGGTGTAAAGCAGCTTAATGCACTCTAATCAACAGTGGCCACCAAATTGTACGCTATTAAGAAATGATGGGAACATCCCAGCCAAATCTAAGGAAAGAGTCTAGCAAAAAGGCTCCCAAAGGCTCTTGTGAGTGCTGTGAAATTGTACTTGTATCAATGAATGGCCTGGGGTGCTGTGTCCAAAGCTGACGCGTAATGAATCTGACCTGATTTACGTGAATAATTTGAGTAATAACTTCTTCCAACTGACGACTAAGGCTCTGGCAAGAATGATCGTGTCATAATTTATCAATGAAATGGGCTTCCAACATGCAGAGTCAGCAGGATCTTTTGCTTAGCCTGGGTAACACATATTGTTACCTCTTGCTCGGTCAGAGGTGAGACACTGCTCTGTTGGCCTCATTAAGCTTATCGGAGAGCCTGTGGGTTATTTAGTTAGAGTTTAAATAAAATTCAACTGGAAATCCATCGCTGCTTTGGGACTTACTCTTTTTCTTAAAGTTAGGTGTATTTCTGTGAAATACAGTCAGGTTCCCAGGTGTTCTTTCCACGTTTTTTTGTATAAAAAACCATGAAGGAATTAACCAAAGCTGACCATAGTTTTTTGTTTTAGTCTATGTACTACGAGTTTATCTACCTGCTTCTCTATGCCCTCTGTAATTTTTAGTTAAGGCAACATAAAACATAGTCTATTCATTTTCTGCTGTGTTTTCTATTACCTCATTTGTTTTAGGATTTGTATTTTGTAGTGTTTTGGCATGATCTTGGCATAAATTTAAATGGTTCAAATACAGATGTGTATTTTTAATTAGCCTTTATGAAGATTTTTTTTCTGTTACTGGAGAGCATGCTGTAATTCTGGTGTATATGCATTTACCATATCTTAGAATACTGCAGTTGTCAGGGATGTAAACTACTTAGTTCAATAATCTCCCATTCATCAGTGCTGAAGGTCACAAAGGCCACGTCCATAAGAAGGAGTTTAGCTTCCCTGCCTGCCTGGGAAACTCACCTCCCAAATAAGAGATGTTCAAATTGCTGTTCTTGCAGTCTGATCTTGAAATTATCTTCGTTGCTGCATCATTTGCTATTTCAGCTAACTAGTGATATGTTAGAAGATAATTTCTTCTCAGAGGCTTAAATAAGCCCCCAAAGAGAAAAGGGTTTCTTTCTGATAGTAGAATGTGTTAGTGTCCTTGCATCTACCTAGTTGCTTGCCAGGACTGACTATGGCTTTATTTGGCTCAGCTAGTTCAATAAATGTTTGAGCTGTTAATTTCTCCCTGACCAAGCAACTGCTTGTGATCCCAAAGACACCTGTTGGTACTGCAGCTCCAATGATGCAGAGCGATTTGGAGTGTTGCTTTTTACTTCAACTCAGCATAAGAGCTAAAATAAGAATAATGTGTAGTTATGAGTACTTTTCTATGCAAGGCTTCTATATGCTTGTGAGAAGGACTGTTTTCCCTAACATTTTGTATAGCTCTGATAATTAGGAGATGGTGAGACTGTGCTGGTAAGTACCATATAAAGCCTAACCACTGGCAGTCTTTGGGGACCTGCTCAACAGATGAAAGGAAAACAATGGATGAAAGGAGGACAAACCCAATGTTATAGATGGTATTCAGCTATAGACTGTGGAGTTTTGCAGGAGGAGGTTTTTTCTTGCATTCTGTATGCAAAATGCGCAGCCAGAAGAAACACTTTTGTGAGCCATTTCTTCTGACCTCATTAATCATGCAGGCCATAGGACTTTCCTAATTGACTTAATTATCACCTGAGCCTGCCAAAAAAAAATCCCAACCCCCAAAAAATCCTGAAGACATCCCATCCTTACTGAAACATTTCCAGTGATAGAGATTCTACCCTATAATACTTCTAACACTCCGGTGGTTAATTATCCTCACTGTAAAAAATGCCTGCCTTATGGTTGGCTGGAATTTTGTCTAGTTCCAACTTTCAGACTTTGACTTTTCTTATGCTTTTGTTTGCTAAGTTGAGATAATGAAGAGACATTTATAAAGAGTCCTCAGGTGGTGCTGCCCTGCCTTTGATCAAATCATACCTCCATCTCCTTGTGATTAAGCTAAGAAATGTCACCATAGGGCATGTGTTTCAGTGCATTTAATCATCCAAGCAGCTCTTCTCATAACCTTTGTCAATTTATTATCATTCCCTTTGTACCATGGACATCTGAACAGGACAGCATTCTGGATGTAATCTCCCACTATGCAAAATACCAATATCCGATACCCTAATCTCAGTTGGGATTCTTCTGCTTGTTTACCCAGCTACAGCATGAAGAACTGATTTTGTTTAACAGAGGCTTTTGACAGAGTTGGATCCTGGAAACTGTTAATGTCTACCACGCAACTTGCACAGAGTAGCTAGACATTTCATGAGGGATTTCATGGTTTGTATTTTGCTGTCACCAGTGCCATGAATAGCATGTATTTGCTTTTCAACACTCTTGGAACAATTCTGTACAGGAAAATGTCTTCCCTTCCTAGCTTGCCACATGTTCCAGCTCTCCTGGAGCAATTTTTGTACATTTAAGTATTTTTTATATTTTAGTAACACTTATCCTAGTCAGTCACCTTGCAGAAGCTCACAGGTGCTCTTCCTGATTGGCCCTCAGTGACATTATCTTTTCCTTATTTGCTTTATAACCTTGTCCTAAAGATCTTCATTTCTTTGGAATTTCCCCCTGCTTTGCCTCTATCTTATCAACTTTAACCTGAAAGCAAGACATTAATTCCTCTGACTCAGTAATTTATGTTTTAAGTCCAAATTTGTGTGTTTTGGAATAAGAGACACTGGTGCAGAAAGATGGCTCGTGCATATATAAGCTTTGTCTTGTCAACAGCCAGTCATCTCACTCACTTTCTAAGTTAGTTGAGCTCCAAGACAAGGTAGCGCTTCCTTTAAAGCAGTGGGGTTTTCTAGGGATGACATCTACTCTGCCCGGGGCTGTTTGAGCCCCTTTACTTTAGGAGGAGGACCATAAGGGAAGTTCTTTCTCTTGTTGTGGTAAGCCTGAGGGCTACATGATATGTGGACCTGGGTCTTTCTGCATCTAGAGGGCTCTGCAGCATCATCTGGATAAGGACTGTTAACGTCTTGATGAAGAAGAGAGATTATAGACATTAAGGCTGAGGGAAGTTAGACAGGACAATTTCAATGCACCAGTAACTTGCCTTTCTTCCTCTGCTTTCCATTATGATTTTTAAAAAGTTTCTTTGAACTATTATGGTGCCCTTGGGGAGTATAAAATTGATCTGGAAATCTCTATGCCTTTTTTGGTGGTGTGGGTTTTTTTGGTTTTTTTTTTTTTGAGAGAGATTTCTAGTACTTTCTATTCCAGCTGAGCATAACAGCCGCTTTTGTCTTCGTATTTTGGCATCTTCACTTCTACTCCCAGCTGGAAGTGGGAAGTGCACTAGCAACTGAAATTGAACAATAACAAGGACAAAAAGGGGAAAAAAATAAAATAAAAAGAGTCACAGAGGGTTCATATGTTGTGTTGTGTGTCTTCCTCCTGAGGTGGGTCTTGATCCTGCCAACTGTTCCCCCTGTAAGAAAGTTTATGCCTGTGGGTACTCCTGCTGAGTTCAAAGTTACTCACATGAATAATTGATTGCAGGGTCTAGGACATAGTTTGCAATTCCTTTTTCAAGATAAGTTCATTATCATCAGATCTCATCTTCCTCTGAACATTGCTGGGTTAGGGACAAGTAGGTCAAATGGATACCTGATTTTTTTTTGTTGCAGGAAGAGCAAGCAACTGGCAACCTGAAACGGTGATTTAATAATAATAATGGGGAAAAAAAAAAAGTCTGTGTGACTCTTTTGTTGGGGTAGGTTTTTATCAGAGTGGTGAGCTTTGAACAGCTTGTTCAACAAGAGTTCGAGTCCCAGGGGAAGGAGGAGAGCTCAGAAAAGATTTACGTTTTACAAATGTTTAAGTGGTATTACTCATGGCATAATACACTACTCTGGTGTGTGCTTCAGAGCTCTGCTGCTGCATCTTCTGCCATATAATTTTCCAGAAGTTATACATCTCCGAATTTATATTCAATGTAATCAGTGTAACGTAGAGAAATTAAATAATAATTGAAGTGAATACTTGCTGCTTCAGCATAAAGGTCTTATTTGGATATATTTTTAGCAGTTGGTGTACCACATTGATACAATAACACCAACTCACTGAAGGGAGAGAGGGGAAAAAAAAAAAGCACAGAGTTGTAGAGGATGTGAGAAGGAAGAAAAGAACAAAGACAACTGTTCTCCAATCAAATGCAAATGGAAATGACCCTAAAGATTCTGGGAACACAGGCTTTCTCTTGACAATGAACATTTTCATGCAGTGAAATCCATTTTTGAGACTCATTAGCAAATGCTGTGATCTTGCTTATTTTCTATAGCAGTGTCTAGTTATTTCAAATTGATTAGGAATCCTCTGATGTGAGTGAATCATGAGCTATTCCAGGTACTTCTGTAATTGGTTATCATGCTTAATTACAAATGTTTGAGTACAACTAGTTTGTTCTGAACTTGATTCTTCCTGCTTTTCAGTTGCTGCTTAGGGTATGTGTTACTTTAAAAAAAAATATTTAAACTTCCAGAATGTTTTTGTTCTAAAAGAGCTGAAGATTTACAGAATGATGGATTAATTTAAGATGTACTATCAATAATGATTTAAAAACAAAAGAACTAGACTATCAGTCTATTGATCACCTATCCATCTCAAGGGCATCTGTCACTGTCAGTGTTACTAGTCTGTTTTGGGTCTAATTACAGTTCCTTCCACGTGGCAACTTCTATTTGCCACTTACTGGTTAAGGACTTGGTTGCTGAAAACAGAAGTCCTGAATCTCTTCTCAGTTACACTGACATGCCGTTTTTGCTCTGCTCTGCGTGCTAAGCTGCATAATGCAGGAACAGGAAGATGCAGTAACCCACAATGCTTGTGGGAACTTCATAGAGAAAAATGGCCATCGGGATGGTGATATGTCAGAAAAAAAGCCTGTGTAACGGGAGACACTTTGAAGAATGGTGGTGTCACTTGGTGTGGACATCTGTTTGCTTTGCAAGACTACAGTGGCCATTGACAGCACTCACAAAACAAGAAACAAGCAAAGCACCAGGGCAATAAAGAACACTTATGGTGACACAAAATCATTGTTTATCACAAGATGGAGCAAGTTGCTTGATTAAGATGTGTACGTCCTTCACTGGTTGCAGTATCCCTATTAAGTGGATACAAAGCCCCATTTGGGCTTTTCCTCCTCTAGAGGAGACAACACATCAGGGAACTAGCAGTTACAGGCTTTTATCTGTATCACTAGAGTTTTGTGGTTTGTGATAAACTTAAAATTCTAAAAAATGAAAAAAATATTTATCATTCAGCTCTGTCAGGAGACTAAATATTGCTAATGAGGAGACTGCATACCAAATGTTGCTTCCAAAACTTGCTCAGTTCTGTTTAGCTCAGTCATAGCTTTAGGCATCATCACCTGTTCTGCTGAGTAGGGTAGTGCTGTGCCGTAAGAGCTTTTCACTTTCACTTCTGTAGTGGTGACTGGTAGGCAGAAAGGATCTCTGAAGAATGAATAAGATTTAATGACCCAATAGCACAAGTGTAGTTAACTTCATCCAAAACACCTTGTAACACCTGCATCATCACAAACACTTCTGTGTGCTTGGATGTCCTCATTAAATAAGACATCTAACCAAACCGTCTGTATTTGGGTTGTAATTCATTGCTCAAAATGAGCTCCACGGGGCTGTTCTTTGAGTAGGAACACTCCCCTGCACCTTCTCCTGAAGGCTTGTTTCAAGGAGCCAGACAAATGAGAAAGTGTTAATTCTCCTGCTGGGTTGAGTCTCTGTTGCTTTCAGAAGATCATGGACCATATTTTCAGTTTCTTATTTTGGGGGAAGGATATACAAGAATAGTGTCCAAAGTCCAAGATTGTCCTTTGTCCTACAGCAATCACTACCTGCTCTGTGTTGCTGAGACTTTCTGGTGTAACCTCATAGGAAGCTGACCAGTTTCTAGCAAACAGTAATCTTCCACATTTACATGTTTCCCAATTATGTAAGAATTTAAATGTCAGCTAAATCCAAGGAGATGCTAAATATTTTTCCATTTGATAGTTGGTATTATATGAAAGGAACGTGGGACTTCTGAATTAAAGGGGGAAAAATCTGTTCTAGTTCATGTAGGCTTTTTTCCCTCATTGTGAGTGTGAAGTAGAGAGAAGAAACTGTAAGCTCTTTACATTTGATATTGATGTAGTCACACCAGTGTTACTCACTTGCAGACTAGAGAGAACCATAAACCTTTTAAAAATCAAAACTCTAATTTAAGTCTTAGCTAAATGAAAATTTCCATGCGTGCTTTTGAAGAATAAAAGGCAAGCTCTGAAGGCTTTTTCTCTCTGTAGCACAACTATCGGTTCTTGCTGTCCAAAGTATTCTCTATCAGCACTTCAGTTAAGCCTCTGTGCTTCTGCTGGCACTAACGTTTTTCTTTAGATTTCCCAGCATTTGCACAGCACTGATTCACCTCTCTTGGTGATAACAACAGTCAGAGGGGCTAACAGGGACTAGCTGCTGGCATTTTAATCTTGCTCAGAGCAGGCAGGAGTGAAAATCCTGTCACTGCCTAGCCCGTGCTTATCCTCCCTGTGGTGAAGCTGTGCTGTTGGTGGTAGCGCTGAAGAAGTTTTGGGAAACTGCTCGTGTTGTGAATGCCTGTTGGCCCTATGACAAAGGGAGACACCTTCGTTTGACAGGTAAAAAATGCTTGCAAGAGAACACAGGTATGTACAAGGGAAGAAGCAGACCCTGAAGTAGCCTGAACAGGGACAAAGGAGAGTTTCCTGCTTATTCCAGCAAAGAATGTATCTGCAAATTCTCAACTTTGATATTTATTCTGAGAGTTGAATAGATATTTAAATGAGATAATTTGGCCCTGTGGATTTACTGGAGCATAAGCTAACTATTTGTCACCTTTCTTATTCAAAAAAATACAATTTCCATGGAGATAAAAAGGAAAAAAACCCCACTTCAGAAGTCTTGCATGAGGATACTTTGCTGAGATTAGTGAAGACTAAAGCACACAATGTGATAAGAATAGAATTGCTGGAGTCTGCTCTCTTCTCAGTGGGGGCCTATTCTCTTCTTTCCCTCAATATGCATACCCTCCATAAATGTTAATGGGAGCTATTCACAGACAAGAAGAGGCCCAGAGACTCCAACATATGCAACTCCCGTTCACCATAATAAGCAGGGAGGTTTGATTCTCTTGGTGCCAGCCTCAGGTCTCTCTGAGAACTAGTGCAAATAAGCTGTGGGTATGGACACCCAAATAAGTTTCGACAGAGGAAGTGAAGCCGCGAATTCGCAGTGTTTCAGTAGCTCCATGGTAACATTTTTGCATGCATATTCTTACCCCATGGTAATTGTAAAGTAATCTGGAGTATTTCATCCTTCTGTGAAAGAAGGGAAAGTATAAGACACAATGCATTAATCATAGGTTTAACAATGTATTGAAGGGAGGGTGATGTACTGCAAATTTATACTTTAGCTTACCCTGCAAAAAGCGGGGTGTCTGTGGACTGAGAAGAGGCCTGGACAGACTTTGGTAAGACACTGAGATGGAAGGAGGGTCTTGGTAGAAGGGGATGATTGGATGATGATGAGGCCCATTTTTGGGGGCTGTGAAGTTTAGATATCAAAACACTTATTAGAGACTGACTGGTGACCGGAAAATAAGTGTGCTGGCAGCGTGAAGGTAACTGATGTGGATGCTGAAATTGTAGGGTCTCAGAGAACTGATTCTTTTGATTTCTCTTTCCATGAGAGCTGAGTCAAGAGGGCCATGGATGCTGTCTGGCAAGGATGCTGACTGATAGAAACCATGGTGAGCATGGGACCCTGGGCTGCAGCACGTGGCACATCCCTTTGGCTGGCCCTGAATACCAACACACTTAAACTGTTGTTGGAAATTAATAGGAGTCAAGTGCAGGGATCGGGTGAGGTGAAATCCCTCTGCCTGTGTGTGCAGAGTGCTCTGACACTGGATTTGTGGGAGAAGCACGACAGATTAAGCATGGCTCTTGTTAGGAGAGAAGATGCCACAGTAGCTACAGCAGCAATTTGAGCAGCAGGAGACTGGGGTATACTCCTAGCTCTGCCAAGGTTTTGCTCCATTACCTCAGGTAAGTTGCTGAAAACTGTCATCGATTTTGGGTCCCTGGGTCTTTGGATGCCTCGCTCAAATAATCTGGGGTCTGACTTTCAGAGGTGCTTAGCTACTGCAGTTTTTATTGACCATGACTGATACCCAGGGCTTGGCACATCTGGCACGTAAGCCTTAGCTGGCTCACCTGAGGCATTGAGTCCTCTCTGAAAATTTTGTCATGATCTTACAGTGCTTAAGCTTGCAATACAAATCAACTGTGATGATGATATCTACCAAACACAGGTGTCCCAATATGAAACATAAACGACTATGCTATGAGTGTAAAGCGTTAGGTAATTTTTTCCACAAGAAGGACAGTCTACTTAAAAACAGAATTTCATTTGGTGAAGTGTCTTGATGATGTCCTGTTATAGTTATTAATAACATTGCAAATGGCACTGGGGGAGAAAAGGATGGGAAGCCAAATGTCATTAATAATAGCTGTAATATTCTTAGTGTTAACAAATTATCGGCTGTATAAATTTTTAATTAATAGGAGTATGAACAGCAATTTGACTGTCAACAGGCATCAGTATTGATGTGTGCGAGTGAAGCATGGCAAGGCAAAGATCAAGGGGGAGGATATCTGAAACCACACAGCTGTGAATGACAAGTTAGCATTTTCTGAACAAACTTCTGAGCATTGTGACTTTGGGTGTAGCTCTCTATAATGAGAAGAAAAATGGATCTTGGTGAGGGCAAGAGAACCTTTTTATAGTGAAGATGAATTCATTTTATTTGGGATTTTCCTGTATTTTAGCTGAACTGGCTGTTAAATGTAACAACAAGAAGGCATTTAAGAAGTTGGGTAGGGATATGGAGAAAGAATAGTAGATTGGTTACCTCAGACCAGAGACAACTAGTGGACTTTTAGTAATAAAAGCCTCAAGATTCAAGATGGTAGGATACTGTAATGTAAAGTTGTGCTTCTTTGTGCTCCTTTCACTGAATTTTGGGAGTTTCTAACAAGCTGCTTGGAAAAAAAAACCCAAGCCTGTTGATTAGGTCAAAGCCTGGCATAATGAATCAGAGCCTGGAACAATATTATTTGGTTTAAATGAAATCAGAATATTTTAAACTTATAAAAATTTCAGTAACAACTTTAAACACACTCAACTTCTCAGTTTCAAAATTTTCTTTTCTTTTGGAACTTTCAAAGTGGCTTTGATTAAAAGCTTAGATCTCCTATCTGAATTGTATTGTGCAGCATTTTTCCCTCCCTTTTTGCATTCTTATGCTGTGAATCCACAGAAAATACTTTTGTCATTGGGCATCATAAGGAAAAAGTGTTCTTTTTTCTTTTTTAAAGCAAGGGATACAGACATAGGAATAAGGAGGACAAAACAAATTACATATCTAAAAGACTGCTTCCCCCATTTTTTTCAGATTGGAAACTTTGGAAGGCATTTTTGGTTTGTTTTGGTTTTTTTTTTTCTGGAATGTATTTTTGGCTTTATTAGTAGTAGCTATTTATGAATCTATGAAAGATTCAATATCTAAGTGTATGGATAATATAAACGCACCAATTATAGATAAAAAAAATTAGTACTAGAGTAGCTCTTTCTGGCTTAGTAGATTATACCAGTTTTTCTGTTATATCATTAATAATCTAAAGATTAAAGCTTTTTTTCACTTTTCATTTGAGGAGATCAAAATGCTTTAAAGACATTAGCTAATTCTCCTACTAATCCTGGGAGACTGAACAGTGTTATGATAATCCTTTCACAGATGAATAAATGGAGATAAGAGGGAGGCTAAGTGACTTTTCAAAGTCACAGATATAATCAGTGGCAGAGTTGGATATATAACCTTGGAGTTCTGATTACTGTTTTTCTCTTACAGACAATATATGTATATATACTTTTTTCTTTCCGCATTGCTAACAATACATGGTGAAAAACTATTACCATCAGTTATGTTTATAATAGTAATGGTTTTATTTATTTAGTGCCTCCCTGCCAAGACAGTCAGGGTGCTGCTCCAAAGACAATTAAAATGCAATTACTGTAATAAATAAACAACAATAATTAAAACATCATAAAATAAACAATATCAAAAGCAATCAAAAACACTAAGTAGCTGAACTTAGTGCAATTAATAATGGATCTGAGTGTCTCATTTGAAACAAATTGCATATTTAGTGATTTTTTGTTTGTTTGTTTTGTGAAAAGATTTTTTGTTTTTTATTGCAAGATTATTATTTTTCAGCTGCACTTTTATATCCAGCCCCTGAATGGAAGTTTTGTGTTTTGGTGTTTTTCCCTAATTTGCAGCTATTTGCAACTTTAGGATGGTGCTAAAGGATGACTGGTCGACTAAATTATATGAATTGCATGAATCTTATCAACTAAATAACTATTGCAGTTCACTGAATGGATTAGCTATACATAAATGTCTGGACATCAATCCAGTCAGTAGGAATGACAAAGCACAGAGGTACAGCTGAAATTTAAACCACTTCGATGTGGCCTATTCTCCTGGACGTACATTCAAAGTGCATTTAAGTTGAAAGGCTAGTTGTTTATTTTTCATATTGACTTCAGTATAGTTTATCTTACACTCTACCACTCTATCTGCAGCAGCTTTTAGTGTATGTGTGTTTGATGGCATTACTCAATTTTAAGGTTGACCAACCCTTTCCCTAGTCTGTCGTTTAGCAGCAGTCACTGAGCATTGCAATGATTTCTGTTTATTGTCTTTTAGCTAGAGGCCAAATTTTTGTAGCATTGAGATGCCTCATCTGCTTTGGAGAAAGGAACTTGCTAGAAACATTTTGTTTAAACCATACTAAAGCAGTTTAAGAAGGCTCCAAGACTTCGAGCTTTGGAATTTGCTGGGGATATAGCCTTTGTGTCAGTCATGATATCTACCATCTTTTTGGCAGAACAACGAAATCTGTCCTTGTTACAAAGCTGTGAAAACTGTGATTCGTGTAAAATAGTCTGAGAGCTGGGTGTGGGGAAGGGGAGCAAGAAGCAGAAGTGAGCCTGGGCTGGGGCTGGAAAACTGTGACTGGGGCTGGTGAAGAAGACCTGGCCATGGGGGAGGAAGATGAAGCTGCATGGGTTAGGAGGGTAGCACGCAGATCCCGTGGAGCTGAGAGAAGGAGGAGAGGCAGAAGGGAGGACAGATCTGACTGAGAGAGTGAAGGAAACGGATGACTCATGAGACCAAGGCAAGGAGGATGGAGGTGGGAGGCCTCGTGGAGAGCACATACGGTGCTGGGCACTGGAGGCCAGGGAATAGGCTGGGAATGGGGAGGCTGGGTAGGGCACTGGAAGAGCAACGAGGTGCTGGGTCTGGAAACCAGAGGGGAGATGAAGCTGCACATCCAGGGAGATGAAGACTTGGTGGGCAATAAGGTTGAGAGGGGAGTGAGAACCCTGTTGAGTACATGATTGGCTGAGGAGCCAAGGGCAAGGAAGAGGCAAGATCAGGCTTCTGTTGATTAGTTTAATGAGAAAATAAACCAAGCTTATGAGTAGTAGTAGATGTGTCTAAACTGCACTGGCACAGTCCCTTCCTGAGCCGAATGGCTTATGAACAGATCTGAGCAGACAACTTGAGCCCAAGATCCCCGAGTATCACTGCTCTGCTCTGGAACCCTCTGCCAGAATAGGGTGTTGCATCCCCCTTCAACATCTGTCCGCAAGGAGGACAGCAATCTATTAATGCAAACAGCTGCTCCATTAGCTCAGTGGCAAAATCTGTCTGTTGGCAGTAAAGCTTTGAACTCTGCTGATGACCTGCACATGTTTTAGGAAGATGCCAAATAATGAAATTTGTCTCTGTGTATGTTTTGTTGTCTTTTCTTTTGTTTATTTATTTTTAGATAAATTTGGGAGAATGCATAAGCAAAATGATAGTAAATGTGTTTGTTTTTTTTTTATTGAGCCCATGGACAATAGTACTCAAACATTAGGAAATGCCAGCATTTAAACCTTTTATATGTGGAATAAGCATTTGCATCTGTTCTATGTTTATAAAATGAACATGGTAATATCATGTAAATTTAGGTCTCCTTTGTACCATTCACCGTGAAGTCTTGCTCCTATTTCATCTCTTTGTTGTACCTTCTTTCACTTCTATATCCCATTGCCTCCTGCACCAACTCCGTGTCAGATTTGCCTCCTTTCTCCCCCTTCTCCCCCGTCTTCTGATGGGGACAGCTGTATCCCCCATGCTCCTTGGGTGCCAGCAAAAGGGGCACGAACGGCACGGGAAAGACAATGCTGTGTGGGTTTAGTACTTGTGTCTGAATCAAAGCAGTCATTACAGCAGAAAACCATACCTATAACCCTTGGCTTGAACACACTCCCTTGTTCTCTGCTTAGTAGTACAGGCACAGCTTCCTCAAGCACAGGAGCTGTGAAAATCTCCAGCATATCCTGTGAAGGGTCTTTGGGGAATTCAGCTGCTAAAATCAAAGCAGCCTATCGTAGATATGCACAAACAGCAATTATTCAAAAGCTTTTAACTTGGCTACATTTGGACTAATTTTCATATAGGGCAAAAGGCACAACCCTGATTGATTCCTTTCTCTCCCCAGACAAATTTCTGTTCTTTGCCTAATGCTCAGTTGCAGGAGAATATTCCAAAGAAAGGATTGTCATGAAGAGGGTAATGTATTTTCTCATTAGCCTTTTTCTTGGAAATGACTGAAAAGCATTGGCTGAAATTTTCCAGGAAAAGATATAAATAACTGCACAGATAACGGGCAAGTGAAATTTCTGCCAAACAAATTAAACTGGGTAAAGTTAGGAAGCAGCTGAACAGAGGGGCTCTTAGGAGGATATGCAACTAGGCAATATGAATGAGTATAATAAATGGCACCAGCTTGATCACCTGTTAGAGAAGTGCAGACATATCTCTATGGATCAGTGGAGCACAATGCAGGAATTTCCAAGCTGGCTCTGGACCAAGCTAGTAATTTCACCTAGTGCTGTGCGGATGAATCACTTCTGGTCTTAAAAGCTGGTTAGCTGTGTTTCCACAGCACTGTGTGTCATGGTCAAGCACATCAGCTTGGGCTCAGTGCTGTATGCACACCGATGGTGTTCATCGAGCAGTACTAGCCCAGATATCGTGTGATGTACATGTGCCCTAAGTGATTCAACTCGAGTCAGACGGGACACGTGTCAGGGCTGAGAAATTAACCCAGTTGTCCTGAGCCCTAGTTTAGTTCGTTAACTATGGAAGCTAAATCAGCTTCCTCCAGAGCAGGGACTAGAACGATGTACTCAACGCCATAGCAGATTAGCTTTCTTCTTAGAGGCGAATCTGGCCCAGCTGATGTGAACTCTTAACCTCCTTGGTATATATATCCGCTCTTCTTCAGCGGGATGTCACAAAAGAGTTGTACTAAGGCGGAGGGAATAAAAGGTACCTCATGCTCCTTGAGCTGCTTTGACATATCTCGCAGCCCACCCAGAAAGTCTTTCAGGCAGTCCATAGGGAAATGCTGGCAAAGACTTGGTGCCAAATACTCTGTCTTTGTACTGTGTCCTGGGAGGCAAGTAAGCCGGGCTTTGCAATCCCATGCTGTAGGACCCCCAGGCTCTTCCTTTCGTGTTACCTTAATCTAATTTTCCTTTGTATTTTATAAAAATCTATGGGTCTTGGGTTTTTTATTTCCTTTCAAGAAGCAACAGAGAAAAGCTCTCCTATTTGATCCTGCTGATGTTCGCTTTCCGACACCTGCCACCAGCGCTGCTTGGACACGTCCCTTTTATTTCCTATTCTCTTTTAAGTGTCTAGGCGACTTTGATATATTTCTGTCTTTGTCTGTAATGGCAACAGGATAGGGTGTTATTCTCAACCTGGGCTTGGCATGATGAGCCTTTTATTTCATTAAAGTCACATTCTTTTTCAGGAACTGTAGCCTGAATTGGAGTTATCTTGCTCGGACTAAGGATGAGTGTACCAAGGGCAGCAGTATAAAGTACAAGCATCTATAAGTGCAGCTTTGATTGGATTTTACCCATACTCTTTAAAATTCATATATGATAATCAAAATAGTGAGTGGGTAGGGAGCATTTCCTCTTCAGTTTACTGCCCTCATGTAAAATCTCAAAATAAGGAGCATAACCAGCAGAATTCCAGCATTTATATTTCATGAGAGGATTGTCCTTGTGTAAATATTGGTTTCTTTAATGCATACACTTCCATCTCTTTTTAAAAACTCCCAACTCAACAGTGTCTGACAGCATTACATGTCTCTTTCTGGAGGCAGCAATGAAAATGTGCTTATAATTTGAGCCCTGGGAAGAAGTCTGCTCCCCTGTGAATTTCACCACAGTCACACTGCTCTGCCATTGTATTAGCTCTCTGCTGCAGTACAAGAATAGCAGCTCTCTCTACATTATAATAGCACCTCTCTCAGATCACATCTTACTGTCAAATAATCACCCATTCCCAAATGGCTGGAAATTAATGATGGCTGAACCCGTCAGTGCTAGGCTTATGCTAGTTACACAGTCCAGATGCTGAAAAGCCTTTTTGTGGGGAATGGCTCTGGATAAACTCCTGCAGACTTGCTTGGAGAGTCTGAACTGCTCCTTATCCTCTCCCTCCTGTTGTCACCGGCCACCCATGGTTCAAAGAATTCTTCCAGTTTACCTCAATCTTTGGAATTAGAACTAGAGATTACGAAGTGTATGAGATACCATTTGTGTAGCATCAATCACAAGAGGCAAGATTTTTCTTTCTTGCCCTGGAGACCCCTAAATCCTATCCTTTCCTTTCTCAAGATCTTCTAAAAAATGTAGACAAGTTTCCTATCCCAGGCAGTGCTTCTGAAAAAGCAATAGAAATAGCTGCCCAGATATCACTCCTTATACTGTTGAGGGATTTTGATGACCAGGAGAGCAACAAGTGGATACACCTTTTTTCCCCCCTCTATTAAGGAGTATGGATGGCTGAGGTCAGACTGCAGAACCATATGCTACTTAGGAAAAATTGAGGCCTGCGTACAATTTCTGTACCTTAGTTCAGAATTTTTTGGCAAAAGTGATGATGAGGGAAACCTCATGACTACTTGTGTGATGAGTAGAACCACACAAAAAACAAAACTTTAGCATCCAGACTCCTGTTCCTCTCCTGGTAGTTCAGTTTTCGGACATGCACTTAGTTAACATCAGACTGAAAAAGCACTTTGATTATTGAATAAATTACTGATTTTTATTATTATTTCCACTGAATATTCAGTGAATTATTCTTTTTCTCCCATATTTTAATCACATCTTGGGAGAAACTTTTCTATAAATAGGATTTTAGGATTGTGTGAGTTATAATACATTGAACACAGACTATGGGAAAGAAGTAATGTTGGGGTATGTCTCTTTTATTTGATGCATTGCACTGCAAAACTACAAACTCAACCTGATCTTTACATGTTTATGGAGTTAAACACTGAACCATGGTTTTTGCATAGTAACTATATCGCATGCAGTTTTTTGCATAGTTTGTTTGAGACATAAATATACAGACATATATACAGTGTCATTTTATCTCTTATTTATCTATTTATCCTATGCTGCTGATGGATTATATGATGGCTGAATGCCTTTATTCCAGCTGGGGAAAGATGTAGCATATGGTCAGCTCACAAGGCTCTGGAAATGACTCTTTGGCACCTGTCACAAAGCGATCTCAGATCTGTGTAAATGGTTCCTTCTACTCTGGAGATTAAGTACCAGATGCTGTCCTTTGCAAATAAAAAACAAATAACAAGTTAGCTGAACACACTGGCCGATCTGCTGTGAGTGCAAGAGAACTTGAACTCTACTGTGCCTCTTTGACAAGCAGAAATGTCATTATGTGGACTGTATTGAGAGAAGGAAAAGGCCTGATAAAGTCTTTTTCTGGGCTGATTTTCGAAAGTGTGGTTTTTTTTGTCTGTATTCAAAAAACATCTGAGGCTGTACTTCAAAGATTCTTTGCAAAAGCGGTCATCATTCTTGGTTCAAAACAATGGAATTTTTCTCTTGTTTTTGGTTTGTTTGTTTTCTGGTGGGTTTTTTTTCTGTCTGAAATTGTACTAAGGAAAGCAGGTGATTTCAATTTATGGAAATTTTTAGCATCTTAATCCATATGTACTCTAAGCCCTGCAGAGCGTATATCCTGATACTTATTTTTTCCAGTATAAGAAAATGAAGGATGAAATTCTGAGAGCTTTCACTATATCTCGTAATAAGTCCACTTATTTGGCTGCCTACAGTAATTTTCAGATTTCAGGCACCCAAGTTAATGCATGTTTGTACTGTCATTCTAGTGGGACCTGTACCAAGGTGTTCTTATGCTTAGGCTCATGGACTATAGTCTTAGATGGACTGTTGTACAGCCGGACTTGGGTCATATGCTGTGGGAATGTGTCCCATGCTGACCTGTGTTAGTGGGGAAACTAATGCTTTCTTGGCTGCCCTGTGAACCTGCACCTTGCACCTTTTGTCATCCTGTTGTGCTACCAAACAGAAATATTCTTCAGATGCAGGACTACAAGATTTCCCTGGTAGGTCTGTCAGGTAAGTGAGACAGTTTTGGCCACTGCCAACGATTACTAATTTTCCTCTTTTCCCCGCTCTACTCCCCATACTCATTTGTTCTGTCTGTGCTTTTGAGAGCAGCTTAAAGTGAGGAAAGTCCTGCCAGGTGGGAAGAAGCACCCAGCCCCTGCTTTTCTTGAGGAAGAAAATATTAGAGAAAAAAGTAACAATTAATAACTATGTAAATGTGGGAAAATTTTACTGGGAAAACAAGAGAAGAGATGTGGTGGGGAAAGGGTGATTGTGAGGAGGATTGTGAATACAAGTCGGGATGGCAGAAGCAAAGAGTTAAGGCTCAGGACTGGCTGTGGGTCCTGTTGCCTGGCGTACTCACGAGCTATGCTCTGTCACCACAGTCAGCACATCTTTCCTTACATTGCCTTACTTTCCCTCTTAATAATGTAAGGACAGAGGCTATTCCTTTTTTTTCTGCAGGGTAGTGAAGCAGTTCAGATGGAGGACGTTATGTAAGTGTCATGTATAATCACTAATATATTATTACTAGACAAGGAGACAGGTCAAACCAAAAAAGCACTTGTTCTGCTCACTCTCTAGCATCCTTGAAAAATGTCATTTGAGCTACACAGAACTTGGCAGTGGTGCCAGAGAATAACCCACGTGCTGGTTCCCACGCAGATTGCCCTAGACAGTATGACCAAACATGTCACACAGCAGGAAGGTGGGCCAAGTACTTATAACGGGGCACAATTTTCCCTGCCTCAGGTTATCCAAGACTTGGAAAGGTCTATGGGCAGGAACTTTCAGGGGCTGTAAGACCCTCAGTACCAGTCACTGAAGAATTTGCCCTTGGCTGTTTTTGAGCTACTGCTCTGCACTATCCCTTCGAGTTCTGGTTGCGGGGCAGAAGGTAGTGGGTTCAGAGCAATAATGCTGAGGGAGGTCATGCGATGCAGCCTCCAGTGAGGCCGTACCTTCCCAGTGTCCCACCTGGCTCATACTGAGAGAAACATGAACTCCCCAGATCAGGATTGTGAAAGGGGGATTGCTTAGCAGTTGTTCCTCTGTTCATTATTATTATTATTATCATCAATATTTTGACTAACTACCGCTTTGCCAAGGCGGTAAGTTTGACTTTTCTGAGGCGCATAACAGACTCTCGGCTTTTGTCCACCCAGCAATGTAATGCCCTGTTTTTTACCTCAAACCAGAGGAAGGAGGGGAGGTTTCAAAGGCTGGATGTAAATTGTTCCAGCAGTGCAGTCTACCTAACCTTTTGCACTGTGGTTTTGTACAATGCATGCTAGGTAATGGTTACTGCTGCAAATGTCAGTGTGTCAATGAAGGGGAAGGAACGATCACAGACCAGCCTTTTAGCGTCAGTCAGTCAGTGATTGCTAGCTGGGCTACAGCACTGCAGGTGTGGTTGGGAAGCGCCTCGGTAGGAAACACGTGCTGTGCAGCATTGGAACCCTCTGTGCAAAAAAGATGTGTAAATTGGTACCAATGTGTCTGTGCACCTTGTCAGTCAAGCAGAGCAATCTGGAGCATGAGAGCATAAAATCTGTGCATTGTATGTTCCAGCAAAACCAATACAGTCTATAATTTTCTCCTTGTCACTGTGCCCTGCAGGCAGCAAATATACTTTGCTCAAGTATCTGGATTTATCTATCTGTCACATTGCTTTCTTATATACACAGTTCGTGAATGATATTCTTTTCCATAGTCCCTAGCTACCGGCCAGCCAAGGAGGCTGAATAAACTGGGATTTGATAATTAGCTGACTCGATGCAGTGCCCAGCTATTTTCCTTACCGTTGTCAAGAAATGGAACATCCTGATTTCTATCCTCAGAGCTCTACCGTGTGCATTGCAATAGATGGGGCTCAATACAGCTTTATCTTGCTTGACCCACCCTCCCCAGCCCATTCCTAAAGCAGAACCGTGAATTGCCTGCTCAGCAGCACTGCTGAGAGAAAAGGAGGGGTTAAAGCAGTATGCTTTAGGTCAAACCTGTTCTCTTGGTATCTATCTATACTGCATAGGACTAATTGCATTGTGTTTAGACTTACTTGAGTTTACCTTTGAACCAGCTTGTCTTGATACCAATAGCGGGGCTTGCAGGGTAGCAGAGAACTCAGGTTTGGTCAGACCATGCAGCCAAACCAGCTGAACGGCTCTGGGCTGCCATACAGCTCCTTCTTCACCCCTTCCTGCTTTTCCCTCCTTTACTCCTGCCCACAGGGTCCCATGCCATCCCTGTGCTGTGTCTTCTCCTTCCTTGATTCCCTAGTAAGCACAGTTGAAAACTATTCCTCCCTCTTCCTCTTCTTTCCCTACACCTCTTTTTTTTTTTCTTTTTTTTTTTTTTTTTTTCTGCCCTGGGTGAGTTTAGCATGCTGTCTCAGCACAGGGAGCAGTGAGAAGGATCCTGCTGAATCAGCTGGGAGAGCAGAGGGTGAGGAGGGAGCCTGAATTTCCCGAGCTGCTAGATCCGCACAGGGATTGTGGCTGCGGTTCCCGAGCAGGCTGGCCAGGCACCCCGCGAAAGGGTGCCCTGGCAAGCAACATGCAGCGCAACCTCTGCTGCAGTGGCTTCAACTCCTTATGGTACCCCAGCTCAGGTCGGTTCCCAGCTCAGGCTTTTGTAAAAAAAAAAAAAACCAAACCTTGCAGTCGACTTTAACTGCAGTGCAGACAGCCTGCAGCATGGAGTTAGGTTTGCTAACTTCAGTTGTCTAAAAATTAGGGGCCTAATCTAAGCGTCCCGGTTAGGCATGCTCTGCAAGTGGGCGGACTGTGTCAGACAGCGCATTAGTAGGCAAACACTGATGTCCAAAGCAGATAGGAAGAATCCCCCACTGGAACTGCTGTCTCTGTTGACTATAGAGGGACCCTATAGAGGTTAGCTTTCTGAACAGCAAAAGTTAGATGGGATTAATCCCACCCTTAGAGATGTGCCACTTCGTCAGTATTGGAGCGTTCTGCATCTCACATTTGGTTGTAAAACTTGTCCTTAATATGTGCATTGTAACTGCCTCCGTGAGCTGGAAATACATGGGCATAATTACAGCCACTTCCATGCAGAATTGTGTCCTCAGAATATGATTAAAGTAGCAAACAGAAAGCAACACAAAAACCTTGTCCTATTTACCTCATGGAGCTATAAATTATGATAGAATGCTATGGGATTTTTTGTTGTGTTTGATACAATTTGACTAGCTTGTAAATGATATGGTTCTAGACTGAAAAGTACAATTTGTTTAATACATCCTAGGCTCCTAAACGTATTATTTGCTACTGGGACGTAGAATTATTATTTTTTAAATGTCATTAGTCCCCAAAGCCACATATTATTATTTTTTTCTAACTTTCAATATTTTTTTTGTAAAAAGAAAAAAATGAAACAGCTATGTTTTCCTTACTCATACAAGCTTACATTCAACTTCAGAACTGAGAGGCTATTATAGATCTTGATTGTTTTTCAGAACTAAAGGAGTGTATAAAATAAAATGTTGGTTATTTTTTCCTTGAGGACTCTAATTAATTATACAAATGTTAATGAAAACCGAAGAATGAGGAGAGTATCTGTAAGTACTGAGACTTCCTACGCTTTTTCTTTCTGATTTTGAAACAGTCTTCAATTAGTGAATGAGTATTTTGTATTACTCCTGTATCTTTTCTTTTCTTTTTTTTTTTCCTGGTGCCTTTAAGATTAACATTTTTCTGTATTGTAATGACACATTAAAATGTGAGACTTTCTAATGTGTATCTCTGGCTGTAGTGCCAAATTGGCACAGGGATGAGGAGAGGTGAAGAAAGGGGGAGAGTGGTGACATTTTAGCTTGTTTGAAGAACCCGAGCCAGTTTCTTAGTTTAGTGTTGAGTTCTGGGGTGGGGATGTAGAGAGTTTAAGGCAGCACTGATCCTTTGTTATAGTTCAGATTAGGAAAAAAATAAGTGATTGTACAAAAGTTAAACACAGTGACTGGAAGGCTCCATTTTAATATTAACCTATAAATGGAAGATCTCTTACAGGCAAACAGTGAAGTTTTAAGGTTAAAATCAACTACCTTTTAAGGACTTCAGTGGAATTTAATTAATAGCCAGTTGAAGGTATGCTGCTTTGTGATGAGAAGTGAGAACAGACCTAGCTGACTTTAATCCATATAACTCCTCTTAATGCTAACTCTAATGATCTTCAAAGGAAGGGCAAAAGAAAATGATAGACAGCGTGTCTTCACGTTAACTCTCCCCACTGCAAATCTAGACACACTTACGATGAAGCTGCTTCTTAAATGTAGTACTATTCCCTTGTTCCCCCCAAATGTATTACTCCTTTTGTATCTCTGGGGGCGCAGGGATTTGCCTTGAGGCCATGTGCCTTTGTTTGCATAACACATTCTCCTTGTGTTTATTAACTTACTGCTAAACTATGTTCTCAGCATGAGCAGGCATCCTCTCAGGCCATCGCCCGGGTGCGGGCATGCTCACGCAGCAGAGATAATCACTGGAACTGAGCTGACTTCTCACTGGGAATGTGACTCCAGTCACAGCAAGAGAGCGAAAAGGAAATGTCTTGGGGCAAGTCTCACTAAGCCGGAAAAATGAATTAGACACACTCCTCAACGGAATCTGAAAACATTACATTCAGTGAGGAGAGAGAAAAGGTTAGAGCAAGAGGTTGCTTACCATTCCCACTTTGGAATTGAAATGTGTTTATAGGTACATTATATCTCCTTATGATGTGAGGTTTGTCTTTCAATTGTATTACCCAGAAAAGAACCTGTTCATTGAGCGGTCCTTCCATTCTTTATGTACAGCTCAAGTTTTGAGAGAAGTAGATTGTGTCAGAGATAAATCTCAACACTTTTCTGTGAAAAAATTAAAAAAAAAAAAAAAAAAAAAAAAAATTTGGAAGTAAAATTGTGGAAATTGCTATGAACTTTGAGACACCATCCTTTACAATATGCAGTAAAAAAATAGGCTACTGAGGCTTACATCAAGTTTACAGGAACATAAATTGCCACAATTGAGCTGCAAGCTTTATGTTCTTAAATCACATCATTATTTTTCAGGATATTGGAAGGGAAGGTAGAAAATAGCAGATTTCCATCCATCTCAAGAAATAATAACAGTCTTACTGATTGCCTTCAGTATTTTGCTGCAGTCTATTAGGTCATTTTTAACCCCCTCATTTTAAAGAAAACTTCTTTTAGAAAACATCTGCTACGACATTAACAATCTATTTGTCTGATAAGGTGAACCTAGTGCACTAGTTTATTTTTGTTGGGAGTGTAACACACGAAGACACAGATAGCAGAGGTAAACCTAGAGAAGCCCATAGAGCTTATGTCAATTTGTACAAGTTGAGGATCTAATCAAAACCCCTCAATGTCATAAAATAAAAGTTAACATTTTATTTGAAAATGAAAGTGAGGAATACTTTAATAGGGCAAAAAGAAAAACAACTGTAGCATTCAAACAAAAGGAAGGATAAAAACTGTGTCAATATTAAGAGCTCCTTTAAGAACTACCTTGCCATCTTAACACAGTTACTGTTTTAAAAACAAACAGACCAGCCCCAGGATCACATGAAGGAGCAGTCCTTTCTAATTAGGTATTAATGCTGTGATACTGCAGAAGAATGATAATGAGTATTTTTTATTTCTGGAGGTGGGGGAAGAGAAAAGCAAAAAGGGAACTTTGTACATTTTATGCTAATAAAAGCATCATCCTTAGCCTATATCTGCTAGGTTACCATCGAACTGAATTAAAAGTACCAAAACCAAGTACTGCCAAAAATTCCCCCAGTATGTGAGGTTTCTGCACCCCTTGGGCATTGGATTTGAGTAGGGACTAAGTGGTACCAGCTGGCCTTCATGCCCAAGTGCTTATAGGGATTCATTCCTTAATGAGCCAGAGAGCACAAAGGGTTCTCCTGAGAGGTGCAGGCTTGGGTTTGTGCTGCTTGTGTGCTACTCACGCTGAGTAACTGGCTCTCTGCACCTTATGCTGTGAGATGCATTTTCTAATTTAATATGAGAAAGGGAGAGCAAGATGCTAATAAATAATGTGGCATAGATAGCAAAAGATTATCCAAACAATAGAAACCGTAGAAGGAAAGTGTGTTCCCTAGAGGAGAATTTATTGAAAGCTGAGGTGTAACAATAAGAAGCTACATTCACAAATCTCTAAAGGCAGCTTTGCGCTGCTTCAGCAGTGCAGAGCAACTTAAATCCAGCTTAAATTTCTAGTGGCGTATGCTTTTGTGTAACTGACTCCTCTGGCTTCATAAGGCTATCGTGAGGTACCTGACAAGGGAAGAGCTGTGGCCTGGGTGACCTGTTCCATCATGATTCTGCAGATGGTTTTGAAGCCTTCCCTTGGGTTACCACAAGCACAGTTCAGATGCAGCCTAGAAGTACAGGCCAAAGTTTATCATCATTGCCTGTGTTTTCTTGATGAGAAGAAAGAAATTCCAAATAACATAGCTGTGCACAAAAACAGGTCATGCTACACAGCAAGTTGGTTTCTGGTACTGATTTTGTTTTGATTAAGTGTCTTTTTGTGAATGTGTCTCTAAAGTGTTGCTTAAAGTACACGAGTCAGACTGCACAAATGAACTTTGTGCTAGATAAAATCTTGAAGGTGTAGAGTTTTCCCTGTTTTCCATTCTCACTCCTTATGAAGAATTTGTGTGTGCCCTGAGTTACTACACTGTCTAAATACTTTGTGGTCTTTAATATGTTTCTGTGCATGGTGTTAGTATGACACTAATATAGTAGCACATAGCAAGTTTTGACACTGTCTATGGATGTAGTCAAAAGTCAGTAGAGATTAAATAAATAAGTTCTTTGAAGTAAGATGGTGCATTGCCTTGCTTTTGGATATTGAGTGCCTACAATGGACACCAGAAATTTGTTAAGCATATATAACCTGTACAAGGCACACGGTGAGTTGGGCCCTTCTAATGGGGTCAAAAAAACCCCTAAGTATATGCAGAAGTGAGCTGCTCACAGGTAGCAACAAGAAGCACATGGGTAAGTATTGCGCCTGGAATCTTTGATGAACTCTCAGATTTGAGATGCTTGCTGTCTGGAGCGTCTCTCTTCTTCTGCTTGTCCTCTGTCCTTCCTCAGCCGAAGGATTGTGGTTTCCGCTTCTCACTTACATTGCTTCTGGAAGAGGACAAAAACGAGGAAGTGCTGGTGGAGGACAAAAAAGAGGAAGCTCTTCCCCATTCTTATAGTTCAGTGTAAGTACAGCAAGAGAGAGATTTAAGTTCTTTGATGGAGAGGATTCAAAACCTCATCTCACAGGAGACTCACTTTGCTACAAAACCCCAAATTGTTTGACTTTGGGGAACTATCTATTTCTCCTATAGAAAATATTTCATTGTCGGGGAGAGGGGGCAAAAAAGGAGTACAACACTAGCTAATTGATTAGGTGTGAGTTTCAATTTCTCTCTGGTACGGCTAATTCAGTATACAGAAACATAGTTATGAGTAAGAACTGGACTGCACATCTCCCAGCTCCTGGCTGACCATTCTTAGCCACTGGATTATGTGGCTGTGGGAGGTGACCAGAGACGGGGAGGAGAGGACTGTTCAGGATGCCAGCTGAGGGTTTCAAAAGTTTCTCTTCACTTAAATCTCTCTTCCATAAGGCTGATTTGCCTACCATACAGAAGCTTGAGGAGAAGTAGAGGCTCGAACCTCGTTCTCCAAGGTCTAGGCTGATAGTTTAACTGCTTCCTCTGCGCTCCCTATTTCACTGTACCCACTCTTCCTTTTGTCAGTTGTTGGCCTAATCTACAGAGATAGGGTTTCTCTAAACAGTAGATGGACTGCATGTGTGTTACAACGTTGTACCGCAGTATGTTTCTTTACTGTAATAATATCTTCTCAGACAAAGAATCACTGATTTCTTTCTTTTAAAAAAAAATAAAAATCAGACTCATAATACCAAAATGATAACCTATCAAACTTGTGGTATGACTGAACTAAATGTGATCAGCTTTAGATATCTTTACAATCAGATGTCTTTGCTAAAGAAAAATCATAACAAGAGGAGAGTACATAGAATGTGTACTTCAACACCAGTTTACACACAGATATCTCTTACAAGAGGGCAAGTTGCCTTGCAAAGCTTCAGTTAAGGGGTAGCGTCTTTTTGTACGTGTCATTAACAATAATCATTCTATCTCAGAAGTTACAGAGAATGAAACACAAGAGTCATATTTCTATAGAAGGAATAACTGCAGATAATCTGAGGTGAAAAAAAAAGTCAAGTAACTTTTTTATGACACACATTTGCTTCTGGAATCTGCATGCTGGCAGAAACCCAGAAACTATTATAAAGCAAAAAAATCCCGTTCATTTCTGTTCATTTCCATTTGCAAGGGGCAGTGAGATGTTCTGTGTTTTGAATGAAGCTGAAATGAACAATGTTCATTATTTGTTTAACAATAGCTGTATATGCAGTGTGCCTTGCCTTTTTCCCTGTGTATTGCTGCTACTTACCTGAATTTGCAGAGCTGGCAAAAACTGTTATATTTTGAGAACTGTAGCTAAAGAGCAAGGAAGAGGTAGGGGGAGGAAAAGACGGAAAGAGTTGTTTTGTTTGTTTTCTGTGTAAACTTCTGGTGATACACTGAAGAATTTTAAAACACAGTTTCAGTATGAGAAGTAGCTGCAAAAAGCATCATTTTGAGGGTTTGTGCATTATCACAATAATTTCTATATTGACTCTACGTACTACTCAAGCAAAATCGATGTGTACATACAATTTAAAATATCGATTAACCTTGTAACTATATCCTGGCATTTGAGGTTCAGACTGGTGGATTATTTTTTCTCTATTACCACCAGCAGCAGTAATGGTTCTGTAGATTAGTAGTTGATTCAAATATACTGAATCCAGAACTATCTACAGCTGTAAGTGACTAACTGAAATTGAACTCTGCAATATGTGTGACTATTTACACTGTCTTAGCTTGATTGTCTCTGCAGCACTAATGGATATTTTAAAAAAAAATTAAATAGTAGAGCATTACAACACACAAATCAGAAGATAGAAATGCCCTTACTGAAAGGCAGTTAGTAGCTAAATGCTTAAATAATTTTGGAAAATAAGTTGTAGGGTATTGTGAGTAATCTCATTTTTTTTTTCTTTTGAAGCCATTTGCTATTAGACTATTTTCAGATTAATTTGCATATGAAGTTCAGGCACCTGAAGGCCAGCTGCCACTATCTCCCTTCTAATTCAGGAATGCAGAATATTTCCTCCATCCATTTCCTGTGTTTCTGAAGGAAACTGCATCTTGTCTGCACCAGCATCTCTACAATACTGTCAGGAATTATTTCTAAATACTTAGCGTGTTTTTATTTTGAGCTATGGTGATCCCTAAAACTTAATTCATCATCTTTTAAATCCAAAAACCAACCAATAGAGAATTTTGTTACTATATTAACTCTTGCTTTAAGGGATTATGCTTGCCTGACATTAAAATTGTCTATGAGGAGACAAGGCCTCTGTCCTGGCACATGGAGGAACACAAGAGAATGTGCTCACTTTTTTTTTTTTTTCTTTTATTAATCATACCTTGATGCAAAAAAAACAGCCTCACCTAACCAGGGGAGAACCAGAAATTGTATTTTTTGTTAATAGGCTATGTACAGAAATAGAAAAACAAAAAAATGACAAGAAAACCCCATTGTGTAAGTAATATAAAGTGTAAGTAAAGTGTAAAATAAATTAACACTGTGTATGTAGGAATATAAAACATAAATATTAAACAATACCTGATTTGAACTTCACTATCTAATTGGACAAAGTTATTTTCTTGGGTTTTCAGGCTTGCCCTTAAACTGGGAGCTTCAGTATTAAACACAGAACTCAGCCTGCCAGTTATGTGCTGCTGACATTGACCATACTGGGAAAGTCTGAATTCTCAAGTCCCAATTCATCTAACATTCATATTGATCATGTGCAAGTGTTTGCTCAGCATAGAGTTCTCTGAAGTGTTCTTGAGAAGGAGAGCTCAAGTGTGCTTACCTCAAGGTCTCCTCTAGATAAACTGGGAAGGTCTGTCAGAGATGAGGCTTATAAGAAAACAGCCTGGTCCTGAGCAGCAATTGTCCCTGGGCTGGCTCTTCGAATGCCTCAGTCACTCTTAATATTTCAGTGTAGATGTAGCCCCTGACTCCCAAAAGACTCTAGTCCTCAGTGCACTCCTGTGTGAGGCTGAGGTGCAATTCTTCTTCTTTTTGTTTGAGGGGAACAGTTCAGGGAGTCTCTCTAAGAAGTGTTTTTCTAACTCTCTGCTTCCATCCGACAAAATTATTGACGCTCCTTGTTATGTTGTCTCTAGACAACTGGCATGTGACTAGCAATGTCTTATAGAATAGCTGTTCTTTATCCTAAACACTTGTTCATATCCCTTCTCAAAACAACATCTTCTTTTTTGACTGCTTGTCTTTTACTTTTCAAATAGTGGAAATGTCATCTTTCATTTCTAGCAGCCTGGTCTACCTGCTTATGGTTTTGACGTTCTTCATTGGCATAGCTCTTGGACATGTGAGAATTTCCGTGGCATACCTTTACGATAAGCTCTTCTACCTTGGCAGCTATGTCTTGCTACAGTGCAGCAGCCCAGATGGGTTTACCTCTTTGCTGCCTGTTGATCTGTTTCTATTGCTGTAGCCACCCCCTCAATCATTTGCCACCATCCAAGAGTCAATATAGAGATAGAGTACTGGTCACTTTTCTTATTCAGCAATATCTGAAGCCAACTGGATGGCTTTCTTTTCTACAAACTGACTCAATCTGCCTTTTCCTTCAACAGTTTTTGAGACATGTCATGTGGGACTTTATAGAGGAGTTTTCCACTTCTAATGGTTTTCCAAAATACGATGGGACATACCAGTAAACAGAATATTTTTATTCCCATTTTCTGATAATTTATTATGCAGTGGGGACCTTTTTGGCATGAGTCACCTCCTTGGGTGGCACTCCAAAATCTCTGCCTTCTGATCAGCCCATGGTCTTTTCTGAGATTTCTGGGTGGTTGGGGTTCCCCAGTCAAACCCATTACATGATCAATACTACCCACTTACTCCATATAGCATCGGTCACACTTGTTGTGGTTTGGGTCGGACTGGCCACTGAGGTGAACGACAGATGGTCTCCCCCACCTCTCTCTCCAAGGAGAGGAGGGGGAGAGAGAGAGACTTATGAGTTTAGAAGAAAACTAAACTACTTTAATGAAATATTAATACTAAAATAGTAAAATGGAAGTAATGAAATATACAAAACCGGATCAAGTTCCCAGGATGCCGATCATGTCACCTGCAGGCACTGGGAAAGTCCCAGGCTGGACTCAGCAATGGATGGGAACTGGGTTCCCGATCTGGATTCAGGATTGGGATCAAAGACAGACAGAGACAGAGTCCTCCTCAGATGCTGGCCATTGAAGAAAGAGAGCAAGCTGACCCTTTGATCCCTCAGCTTTTATACTGAGCATGAGGCAGATGGGATGGAATACTCTGTTGGTCAGTTTGGGGTCACCTGTCCTGTCCGCTCCTCCCCACAGGTGGGACCCCTCTACGCTTTTCTGCTTCTAGCCCTCCAATGGGACAAGTAACAAAGTTAGCTGCCCTTGGGCGTTATAGCAATAAGTATAAGCAAGAGCCTCTCTGCATACCATGCCTTGGCATCAGCTATAAACATAGGTCTTATCACTCTGAGAGTGAACAGCTTCTGCACAATATGCTGTTAATTTCAGAAAGTTTCAGAGAGTTCAGTTAGTTAGAAGGGGCTTAGCTGCAAAGTAAAATTACTGAACAGAAAATTGGTTCTGTTTTACCTCAAACCAGGACAACACTGCAAAAGCTACAAGCAGCCATTAATGAATCCTGAAATTTGGTGTACAGCAAGAAAGAGAAGGTAAGGTACAGCAGGTAAGGGAACGAACAAACCAGCGTCGAGAGGAAGAATGTCAACACTGCAACCAGCAACAGCAAGCAGCAACCTGCCAAGCAACAGCTAAACAGGTATAACAACTGTAGATTTAGTCTAGAACATTCTGATTAAATCTATAGGTATCTTGAGCCCCGTGTTGTGCATCAAAAAGGACTGTTGTGTGTTGACGCCGACTGAGAGGTTAAGTCCCCAACCAATATCTTGTCCCCACAGCTCCCCTGCAGTGGGATGGGGGAGAGAATTGGAAAGGCAAAAGTGAGGGGGGAAAAAAACCCTCATGGGTCAAGATTAAAACAGTTTAATAAGTAAGGAGGAAAAAAAAAATAAAAATCAAGTGATGCAAAAGCAGTGACTCACCACCAGCAGGCCAATACCTAGCTGGTTTCCAAGCAATGGCAACTTGGGAACACACACACACCCCCACACACCCACACACCAGTTTTTATAGCTGAGCATGGCATTGTATGGTATGGAATATCCCGTTGGACAATCTGGGTCAGCTGTCCTGGCTGCATCCCCTCCAAACCTTTTGCCCACCCCGAACCTACTTGCCAGGGAGGGCAGAGCAGGAAACAGAGAAGGTCTTGATGCTGTGCAAGCACTTTTGAGCAATAGCTAAAGCATAAGTATATTATCAACACTGGTTTGGCCACAAATCCAAAAACAGTACCACACAGGCTGCTACGAGGAAGATTAAGTCCATCCTAGCCAGACCTGGTGCAGACTAGTAGTGTCTTGTAGAATAACTGTTCTTTATCCTAAACACTTGTTCACATTCCTTCACAAAATACCACTACCTCTTCTGACCACCTGTCTTTTATTTTTCAAACTTTGGAAATGTCTATGGTAAAACTAAACTCCTGTAGAGATGAACTTTTTCCTGTTTTGCAAGAAACAGACAGTGGATCTGTGTGATACATGTAGAAGGAATTTAAATAACACCCATGCATTTATTGTACAACATGCAATTAAAAGTTCCAGCTGCAGACCATGACTATTGTGTGAGGTGCTGTACAAAAATGGGCTCAAAACGTGGTTTCTGCCATGAGAAGGAGTCACCATTTCTGTACCAGAGTTGATGACAAAGCTATCTGTCTGAATCCAACCAAACAGTGAGACAACATCAGTGTGATAGACAGCAATTTCATCATCTCAGGAGCTGAACTGCTGTTAATAGTCATTCCTTCAAAAATAGGGCATATTTAACCATGGCGAGCAGGGTTTTGTTCTCTTGATGTGTACTGGAACAATGATGGAGAATGCAGCTTCACTCAGTGGTCAAGAGATGGCTTGACCCTGAATATACTTGTGGAGAGGGGAGAAGCTGGTCCTTTCACAGACCTGAGGACATGATTCACTTCTTGTGCAAGTGAGAACGTGGGCACTTGACGCCTTTCAGAAAGTCCTTAAATGTGGCAGAATCGGGATCCTTCCAAAAAGTTTAAAGTCTGTGATTGGTGTGGTAAAAGTCTGAGTTTCCCCTCCAGTCAAATTGTGTTCCTAGTTTAGCAAAACAAAAATCCTTCTTTACTGAGGATATGCAAATTACATATATGGTCTACTTTATCTTTAGACACAATTTGCAAACTGATATATGGGGTTTTAAGTCCCTAATGATCACTTTGGAGGCAAGTCTCCTAATACAACACTGGAATGGAAATCACAACCTTGTGGGGAGGGCCTTGTCGTGTACTGGTAAGTGCCTATTTGTTTTTCTGTAGAAGTATCTTTTGCCTTTAAATGGAAGCATTTGAAATCCAAGAATGACTTTCAGAAGCAAAAGACTAAAGTGTTGGGAAATGCCATGTCAGCAAATCTAATACCTCCAAAAGAAATAATTGCAAGGTGTTTCTCTGCCTTGAATTCCTCTGATACTTGGCTGGCTTTTAATATATTTTTAAACCAAGATATAAATATAATCTCTCTGAACTTGACTGCAAAGACCTATTGCCAGCTAAAAAAGAAAGAGATCAGACAAACAAGTGGTTTTTGATGGGCATTAAAAGCTTGGTCGTTCTTTCTCTTCTGAAATATTATGACATTCTCATAAAATGCCTTTTCCCTTTAATGCCAAAGCAATGCTCCAGTTAATAATGTAACACTGATGGCAGCAGCCACCTCTAATCATGAGAGAAACGAGCTGGCCCAAGCAATATTCTACTTGAGGGATTTGTTCAAGCCAATGTGCCCCTCGCCCCTCCACACTAGAAGCTGTTGAAGACAAGAAACGTGATGATACCTTAACATGATGCACAGCTGCTGCATGTATGTTTGTTTGTCTTTTTCATGTGGACGAAATAAAGGAATCTGATTTGTAAATTAGGACAGCACACCTTGAATAGTGCTATGTAGATGTAGGAAAGGCTACTTTGACAAAAGTGAGCTATTTATTAGAGGGGTTTTTCATGCCTACTACCTTTTTAAAAGGATTGTGGGGTTAGAAGTATGTGCAGCAATAAATATGCAATAGACTTCTCTTCACTGGAATTTTTGATAGATTAAAGAAACTTATTGTCTTGATCTCATCCTTTTGTCTTGGTCTGGACAGAAGGATGTTCTGAGATGCCTTTCCACCCTTCGTTTCTGTTCCCTTGTATTAGCATGAGTATTCCAGGCTACATTTCACGATGTCAAAAGTAGCTGTTCCTCTTTTACACTTCAGATTGAAAATGTGTAACTTACTTTTAAGTGATACCCTAACCCTGCACTGAACTACAGAAATGAGACAGCAATGCTGAGTTGGAAAAGGATGGGGGCTGCAAACGATCAGTTACTTCTCTTGGACAGTCTACTCTTAACCTTACAGCTAAGGTCAGGAATGAGGGTGCTGCTCAGCATTTGCACTTCACAAAATGCTAATTAGAGGGTAAAGAGATGGAAGAGCCCTTCTGTGGCTGCACATAGTTGCTGGGCCAAATTTCTGCTCTGCTACCTGACCTCAGCACTCAGTGCTGCCGTGTGTCCTACCAGGTGTGTGGGAACAGGGTCCCTGTGCAACAAGAGTGGAGGCCAGTTCTGTAGGTGATCCAAAACCAGCTATGTAGGCTTTTATTCTGGGAGCTGAGGAGAGTCGGATAGGGGATAGACACCACAGACACACAGGGAATTTTACTAGGTCTTTTTAAAGCAAAGGTCTCACTTAAACATAATGATCCTTAGGAAGCTGGCTATCTAACCCCATTTCTGAAGCTTGAAACTGGCTATTTTTGCTGTCATCTGCATGCATGAGTTTCCAGACTGTTACAGAATAACTTTTACAAGCCAATGCTGAACTATCCTGTTGGTGCTCCATTGACTCCACACTTCACCCCCTGGCAGAACTAGTAATGAACCCAACAGGTTCATTACATGAGGCTGTATATTTTTTCCCAGGCACTTCTAAATAACACTGCTTATCAGTGTAACAGCTGCATAGTGCTCTGCTTTTGGAGGCTGAAGAGGCAAAAGAAGCCTTACTCGGTGGTAGCTGAATAAGGCTCATGCCTTATTTGCACGGCTGCAGCGCGAGCTGGAAGCTGAGTAGGTGTGGTAGGACAGGAAGATCAGCCAAGAGTTTCATTTGTGGGACATGTTCAGGCTCAAGTGAGAAGTGTCTGACCTGCTGTCTGAGCTGAGCGGTGGAAGAGTGCCAGAAGAGCTGGTATGAGTAGGGGACAGGAGATACGCATGCCAGTGGGAGACTTTCATAAGGGGGAGAAACTCTGCTGCATGGTCTTGCTCTTGAATACAAGGAGGGGAAACAGAAAGCAGAGAAAAGTGCAGATTAATGAGTGAAGGACCTCTGCAGAGTGTGCTGAGTGGGAAACGCAATGTTCTGTGTGTTAGTCTGCTTGCGTAGTGCTCAGCACAGGGGCCTTACAGCTACATGTGGGTAGGGGAAAGACTTCTCAACTGTGCCATTTCACGTGGAACCATTAACATCCATTGGTGTAGATAAAATGGTCTGTAGTTTTAATCAGAAATTTAGGATAATTGTGCTTCACTAGTTCTTCAGGGAAACAGATATAGGCCCTGTGGTGATTTCATATTTCTTATTACGGACTAGCTAAGATACAAATAGTACTGAAAATTGTTGGCCTATTGAATTCAGTGACAGAAATCCTCATGCATCTCCATGTCAGCACCTAATTCTCTGAGGGATCTTTGAAAAATCTCAACAGCAGGTACTCCAGCTGCTAGATTTTCTCCTGTAGTGTGCAGGGGTGCATTGAAGCATCTTCATGAGAAAATCTGATTAGGAATGTGGTCACTTAATTAAGGAGTGAATGATCTATTCTTTTCGTTGCTGACTTTTTTTTTTTTTTTTTTTTTTTTTTATTTAAAGAGGTATGACTGCTTTCAGGCCCAATCTTCAGATAGTGTGTATTGGTCCACAACAGTCCACACAGCTGTGCTGGTTAATTTTCACCCGCCAAGACTCTAACCTCCCAAGTGCAAGAGCACTTGGAGGTGGAAGGGGGGAAATACTGCCTGGTATCCTGGGAGAATGATTAAGGCTTGGTCCTGGATCAGTGAATTCAGAGAGAGTTTTGCAATTTTACTTCAATCAGATCAGAATCAGATGCCCTTCATAAAAACATTAGGCTCTGAATACGGGCATCCTGAAAATGTAACTTTTGGTCTGGGACTGAGGCTGTTGGCATGACAGGTGGGAGAAGTAGGAAGAATTCTTTTGCAGCATTACACATTGATATCAATAATCTAATGAAAAAAAGATCAGAGATATTTGAAAGGAAGTTTAGACCCTTTCGTTAGAAAATGAGAAAAAGGAAAACACGCGTTTTTATTTGCCTGTATTGAATGGGATGAACTGCTGGTAGTTTTGACAAATTCAGAAACAGAAGCCTAGAATAATGGTTTGCTTATAATATTTTATTTCTTCAGCACCCAGAGAAACCTGTTGCACAGGGCACTGTGCAAACACATATCATGGAATATTCCTTTGCCCTGTAGAGTTCTCAGCTGAAAAAAGAAATCCAGCCAGGTTAGGAAAATAGAAACCTAAATATACTCAGAGGGTCTCTGCTTTTACAATTGTTGTAACAGGATAAAGTGAATTTATGACACAACAACACTTGGTTCAAATGCTTGGATTATTAAAGAACTGCGGTCCTTTTAAGAGCTGTGTGGTGTGGTGAGGACTGCCCAGTACATCTGACCTCATCTTAGTCTCTTTAGGGAAGAAGGAATAGAGGAATCGAGGAGAGAAAGGACAAAGTCCCTATCAGCTTCAAAGGACAGAAATGTTTATTCATTTAAATTAAGGCAAAACACACACATTCTGTCCATGAGCACTGTGTATCCTGTTTGGGCTGCTCATGTTCTCCAGCTGGAAAGCTTGAAGTAATTTCATACGTGGTCCTCTACATAATTTTTGAGAGACATTACATAGTTCCTGATGATTAGATGCAGAGACTTTGGTGGAATTAAAATATTACATGAATGGCTCTGTATTCATCAATGTGGCTGCGGCACTGCATCAAGAAGTGAATATGTCCTCAAGAGTAAGCACTATTCACCTATCTTGTATTCTTAAAATGGGTGTTGCATCATAGTTTTCAGGGGAAGTAGCTCAAGATTATTGACTGCAGGTAGGATCATTTTAGAGATAATGGTTGTATTATTACTGGAAGAACAGAGGCAAAACTGAGCAAAGAAAATGAGTGGGGACTTAATACTGTATTTAGTGAAGAGCAAGCAGAATCAGGCAGGGACTTGACAATATTGGTAGATGATATTAAATTTGTAACGAGGAATCTTAGAAAATATATTAGCTGACATGGCCAAGGACAGTCTCTGTAGAACTTGAAAGCAGAGGAGGGAGCTTGGTGATTCTTGGAACAGCCCACATCAATGTAGAGTTAGGGGACTGGGAAAAGCTTTTTTAAATTAGAGAGGCCTGTAGGAAGGCCAGAAAATTGATCATGTAGGATTTTAATTACCAAGATATTGATTAAGATAATAACTATGCACAAATTAAGAAAGGGTACATAGTGCAGGACTGCTTCCTTAAGCTGTTTGTGAGCATGCACAGTCACACGCTCTCTTGGATCCAGCCCTGGGGAACTGAGCCAACTATGACAAATGAGGTGGAGAGGGTCTATGGAGCACCCTGGTGTCAGGCTGGGAAGAATGAGGAATGCTTAAGGAAGAAGCGCAGAAGGTTGGCGGTGGGGATTTTTTTGAGGTTAGTAAAGGCTAATACTGAGGAAATGTGCCCGAGGAATTTCTTCTGATTATGGAAATCTCCATCTGTACAGCTGAAAAATAACTGTGATTTCCTCAGAGAGACTGTAATTAAAATGTGTCCTGGTTAAGTCTACACAGGTTAAAGGCTGATGGGGATAAAGTCAGTATGAAATTAGCAAAAAGTATTAAGCAGGTACTTTCTTAAGCTACAGCACAATTGGTGCAGTAAGGAGCAGGATCGGGTGATACATAGAAATGAAAAAAGTTTATAAAATTAAAATCCTTTTCAATTTATCCAAATAATTATTTTCGCATGGTATTTCTCCGTTACTCACTCCCCTTTCTAGATCATGCTTTTAGAGCTAGGAATGTTTTGTCTATCACCTAACGGGATAGATGAAGTTGGTTTTTACAAGAATGTTAAGGATATGTAACAGAATATTACAGATTGTGCTGTGTAGTCTATGGATATCTTTTTTCATGAAAAACACTGTGCTCTCTTTTCTGACTTTTGCAATGGTCCAGAGTAGAGGTGTTGGAGGAGTGAGGTGAATTATAGAGACATAAGGAACAGTCTTGGTTTTACCACCCACTAGCAATAATAACTAGCCAGGCTTGAAGTGAGGAAACAAGCCATGTCCTTTTAACAGATAAACTATCGTACTTCTTAAGGAGCATACAAAGAATTCCTACTCACAACAGCTCCTGAAGGAAAGAAGTCGCATTCTCAGGCACAAGGGAACAGTGATCCTATAAGAGGAATTCATTTTGAGGTAGAGGAAAAGATAAAACCATCAGCACTTCCCCCCCTCCCCCCGCCATGTTCATAGTGTAGAAAGGGCCAGAAAAAGCAGTTTCAAGAAAAATTAAGTGGATTAGAAAAAGAGCTAGGACAGATCTGTTCAAGTAATGGTTTTATTATCTCTTTTCCATAATGAAAGAATGGAAATAAGCTTTATTTAGAGAATCTTTTTCTTAAGTTGCTGGAATAATCAGATAATTTGCAGTAAAGCATGAAATAGCCTGGCCTGTTTCAAATGAACAAACCACAGCTATTGAATACAACCAACATACAAGCCTGTGTTTAGTAAGAAACAAAGTTTGACTTATTGATGTCTTTGTTCTAAGAGGTTCTTTTTTTTTATAAATACATTAGGTCTTCTGATCAGTGAAATGCGATGAATGGGAAGATGCAAGACAGGAGCCATGTATTATTATTGAAAAATACTGTTTTACTCAAAGATGACTTTTGAAGAAAATAAAATGGGGATATTTTTATAACACCCATATTTGTGGCAGAACCTTAATATAAATTTAATGTTTTATTAAGGAATATACTTTGGTTGTATTTGCAAAGTAACTTGGTCAATGTAAAATAATCTCCCAAGTGATGCCTATGGGGTGAGGTGGGGATCAGGGTGGAAGGCTTCCCCCTCAAGTGCAGTGGAAGATGACATTTTAGTTCTGTCATCTGCTGAATGGATTTGAACTCTGATTTCTACATCTCCATAAAGTGCTCTCCTTATTATGTTCCCATATGGCTGCTCTTACTCTTTCCTATCAAAACCATTCCAATTTATGTAACGTACTGTATCCACTCACTGGGCTGCTGCCCGAACCCTGAGAGTGTTACCACCTGTGAGAGTACCCAGGCGCTCTGGATACCCATATACTCAATCCCCTCGTGTTTTACTCCTGTGCACAGACATGTGGACAAAACGCCTCGCTCTCATACTCCATGACACAACTTTCTGCATTAATGCAGTCCCGTGTACCCCCTACATAGAAAAGAGAGTAGTGAAGTGTGTTTCGGCAAAGACATCCACTCCTTCCTTCCAAGACTGAACAACTCGGGCTGGGTGACCACCTGTCTCCCAAAAGTAGAGGCCAAAAAAGTTGCAGAGGAGCAGGAGATGGAACTATACCCTGATGCCTTTGTCTGCTTTCCTCGGTCTGCAGCGGTGATCTGCACCCTGTTGTCTGAAGCTCTTCATTTGGCCGTGACACTTGTTCCTGCAGCAACCTGATGATAGCTCGTGCTGTGGGTGAGGTCGGGCTGGTCAAACTGAGCACCTTTTCTTTTTGTTGCCCAGCTGGTACAAAGCAAAACCTTAAAGGGCAGATGTTATCATTTCTTAGTGGTCTTTAATTGATCCTTCTTCCTCCCTATGCCTTCTGATTTCACAACTGGCTGGAGCTGCCCTTCTATCTTTCCTAGCCTCCTTTCCCCACACTTGCCAGTCTGTTGTGTGTTTCCCTGCCTTCCATCTCCTGGTGAAGAGCAGGTATGCTGGGACTGCCCGTCTGTAATGTGGGGCCACCTTCATTTACAGCTCTGGTACTAGTTTTTCATTTCCCAAATCTGGGCTGCTGCTGCTGAGGACTGTATTTCATCTCTCAGCCCCACTATGCTAGGTGAAGGTTTTTCAATCTCTGACTCCAGAAAATTGTAAAGGAAAAGGGGAATTTGCTTTAAGAGAGTGGACAGATGTTCAGGGCAGGAGTACTAAAATGATGTAGAGAAAAATATTTAGTGGATATGGATCATCTTTGTACTATATGAGCCTATTCCTGCCCATCAGTTATTTCTGTTGCACAGCAAATGTAAGCCAGAATTAGTATTTTGAAATTAGGGTAGGGCTGGCAATCTAAACCAGCTGAGGATCTGGTCTGTGTTTTATAAACAACAAAATGTTAACTTGGTGCAGACAGACTTGCTAAGCCCCTCAGCTTTCATTGTGAAGATCTTGATGTGGCAGATAATGGCTGGAAGGTTTTGCTGGCTGCTGTAAGTGAAAGGGAGTTTTTCTCCTGATCTTTTAAACTTAGCAGAGATTCACAGAAACAGCAGGGTTCAAAGTTATGAAACCTTTCTAATATCCAGCAGCCATGTAATTTTTTCCTTATTAAAGACATTTGCCTAATTTTTATGTAAATAGCCACAGCCTGGTGGCCACTCTAATCTAACAGCATTACTGCTGGCAAACAAGGGATTAAGAAAATGTTGTGTTGAAATTAATGCTGTAGGGCCTGATAGAGCCAGGTTACCATTAAATTCTATAGTTGCTCTCTCCTTTTTGCCAGCTCCATTGTGCTTTAATCCAGTGCTCAGGGTTTCCTATAACTAAAAAGTGCTTCTTTAATCCTTTGCTCACACACTGTAATGCAAACCTTGATGCTGAATAATCCACGGAGGTTTGCACATTTGTTAGATCTCTGCTTCACTAAATTACCAAAATTTATTGGCAGCAGAGCAGGGTGGCAAAATGTCAACACGGCTTTGCAAAGCCAGCGGTTGCTCATTTCTAAAGATGAATATGATCTCTATTAATGCCTGTTTACCACATTTCAGCACTAACCTTTATAAAGTGATGGAGGGATGGGAGGAACTCCAGGGCAGACCTTCGAAGTGCAGTAACGTGTATTTTTCTCGATCAACGTTTGATTGAACCAAGAAACCAGGGGATATGTGTTTACAAGGGCATTGAGTCTGAACTCCATTGCTAGGCATTTTGGGTTTTGTTTGGTTTGCACTGTGCTAGTGATATCATATGGTCTTTGAACATTCATCAGTATTGTGGCATTTGATACTGCAAACACACGCCAAAAGAAACAGAAGCCCAACATGAAACAGCGGGATCAAAGTTGCATATGTTTTCTAGTGGTTGATAAAACGTCTTCCCCCAGCCATCTGAGTGTCTGTTCTGCAGACACTAATCTCTGGAATTTGTGGTGATGTTCCTGGTCCCTAATCAGTGTTATATTTCACGTACATTGTGCTGGGAATTTCTTGGGTTAAGGAGGAAGGGAACTATTATTCAGTGTAATATAATGTCAGTAGCAGTGTCAAGGATCCTGATATTTATTTAGGTTCAGCCCTGAGGGGCATTGGTTTATATCTAATATTGGATGTAGATCATCTGAATTCTTGATCCAAAGCTTTTGCCACTTTTTTCTTTTTTTTTTTTTCAGTTTTTAACTGAAATGCCCCACAGTTCATGCCCATTCTTTCACCAAGATAGTCTCTTGGTCATGTCAACAGGACTTTTACTTGAGAAAGGAAAATAGACTTTTGTCCTTAAGGCAAACAGCCTGCACAACGCATTCTACTAAAAAAACCTGCATGCTGGGAAGTACAAAAGAGAAGCGTTATTAAAGAATCCGTTAAAACCAATATGAGACCTCACACCCCATGTTGGGACAAGATTTTCCTGTCACAAGAGTAACTAAAGAAAGTCTAATTTTTAACAGTGCTTAAGAGGTACTGGAGACAAGAATTTAGTCACACTTCACTTGGATTCCTCAGGAATGTCTTTGTTTAATTCAATACAACTGATTTCAGTTGGGAAGAGGCAGAACCCATACCTGAGTGAGACAAAAGAAGTCTAAACAGAAACCTGAATCAGGCTTTACATTTTATGGTTTTTGACCTTATGGCTCCTAGGAGGAATGAATCATGCCCCTGTGAGGAAAAACCTAACCTGATCTCTTCTTTGGCTGCAATTGCAGAACTGGAAAGGAATGCAGAGAATAAAAAATATAGTTTTTGCAAGTGCAGGGATTTTTTTTTTTGTGCTTTTTTTGGGGGGGTTTAATTATATACATATATAGAAAACTATATATATATAGTTTTCTTTGGGCTTGTTTCTTGAACAATTTATTCCCATCTACCATCATCCCAGTGCTGTTGCTTGGTGAGAGCTACTAGACTGACCTACCATTTTCAAATGCCAGTTTATAAGTAAAGAGCAACATATAGAGCTGGGGAAATGCACAGAAAACTGCTGTACAAATTTGCATCAGCTGTGCAGAGATATTTACGATAAGTTCTGTAAACTATACGTTGGTGGGATAAACACCAGGAACGTGAACAATTATGTGGAGGTTAAAAAGGAGTTTCTGCTAGAAGGAAAATTAGGCAAACAGATGCTCTCAATATTTAGATGATTATTTTTAATAGTGATGTATGATAGATTGCAGATAGTTAGTGGCTTAGGCTACATAAGACATGACACATACATAAAATGCAACTATAATAAAGGACAGTACTGCAGAAATGGAGAGATAGATTAGGTCACCTAAATTATGTATAATTCATCTTACCTTGTGAGGAGTTATGAACTAGATGATTTTTTGAAGTCCAAACTATTTCTGTCTTCTGTAAGTCTATGAATTTCCATTATTTTCAGTGCTTTTTATGGGGAAGGACAGAAAAGTGCTTTAACTGCAAAATTCTCTTTTTTGACTGTACTTATGTTACCTTTCTTGAGAAAACCTAATGCTTTCACTGGAGATCAAATATATTATCTGTTGTTGCTAGTACTTTATGAAGTTCTGAATAAAAATGACACTAATGAGTTTACATGGGATATTATCCATTAATAAATTCAGTAGTAGAGTGAGTATCACAACTCTATATAGTGAAAATAAGGTAACTTTAACAAGGCCAGATAAATGTAGTGGTACTCATCCAGTTCAGTGTGATCCAAATGCAATGTCCCTATTCTGGCACATTGCCCTCGTCATACCTTGTTAAATGTGCAGGATTGCTACTCAAGACTCTTAGATTACCTGTGTGACTCCCTCTGTTTCCTGAGCGGGCGCCATGTGAGACCACATGGGATTTTCCTGCATTTTGCTTTTCTCTTTTTTTCAAGTCAAGGGGTAGTTCACCAGAAAGCTGTACAGTGGCACATGTAATAAGGAGGGGAATTGTCTTGAACAAATTTGATGTTTTTAAATGTCAGTACAAAACACAGCATTACTACATTTGACATTGTCTTTCCAAGCAGCATGTGCTTCCACTCAGCACTGTCCCATTCATATCTAAAAGAAGGCATGGTTTCTGCACCCAAAAAACAAAACCCAAAAAAACCCAGTCTGAAGGACTTTACAGCTGAGACAGTGAATTTACTACCACAGAAATGAGAATTCAGCCCTGGATGTGAAAAATAAAAATAGCTGCAGTTTTGCTACTTGGGGTAAAAATTCATAAGGGAGATGAGTCTGTATGCTCCAAGAGCATAAACCAGTCACTGACTGCCTGAAATTGGTAAGAGATTGCCCACAGTGGGATAGTTCTGCCTAATTTTGCACTGAAGGGCTTTTATCCTTTCTTTGGAAGCACTTAGTTCTGTTTAATCTCTGAGTTGGGATAGGAGTCTGTGCTGACCATTGATCTCATCTGCTCTGGCAACTTCTGTGTGGGAGTCATATCTGCTAAAACAATGACACTGTGTTTTCAGAGCACGTCAGCTTATATATGTTTTGACTGTGGGGGCTGAGAAGTACCTTGAGTGATTCATACAAGATTGGACTGAGGTGTAAAAATAGCCAGAGCTGGGAATAGCCATGACAAGCAGCAGTTCCTGGGTATAGAGTCACAGGGCACAAACTACAAACTCATGGCAAGGGAGGGGGAGGTACAGGCCTCTTAGATCCTCTGTCTCATCTTTTCCTCCCACTTAGTCATGCATGCATGTAACTCCTACTAATTTGATCACTGGAACAGATTGGCCTGAGAGGTGGTGGAGTCTCCCTCCTTCAGGATATTAAAAAGATGTCTGGATGTGGTCCTGGGCAACCAGCTCTAGGTGACCCTGCCTGAGCAGGGGGGAGTTGGACAAGATGACCTCTGGATGTACCTTCCAGCCTCAATCTTTCTGTGATTCTGTGCCTGCATCCAGCCCAGGGCAGCAAGAGAACATGAAATTTAGCACATTGAAGAAATTCAGAGCTGGTTTTCATTGACAGTTTCTCAAATTTTGAAGTTGTCAGCAGAAATATTAACATGGTGTGTTCTCATATTAGTATGGGTTCTAGCAGTAAAACAGACCCTAATTAATGGGTATTTGCCTAATCGTATCATCCTGGGAGTAGAAAAGAGACAAAATTGGGAAACATGGGTCTGCTTCCCAATATCATCATAGCCTGTGGGGAGAGTAATCTGCTTTAGGTCAAACTCAGCAGCAGGGTATTTTTCCATCCATGCTGGCTCAGTTCTGGTGGCTGATCATGAACTGTTCAAAGGGGCAACATCACATGTGTGTTGCCTTATCCTGTGCTTTTGTTTCTTGTGGCCTGTGTTCTTTACAACAGCTCCAGTTTGGGGGCTCCTCTGTGATAGGGGAAGGTATCTTAGGTCCTCAACGCCACCTCTGTCTCCCAGATTGTCCCTGCTTGGCAGAAGCCATGATTGTGCTCTAAAGCAGTCTCTTGTCCAGAAATAAATTTAGCTCCCACCCTTTTATGCACTGCTTATTAAACTCTGTACAGCCTGGTGCTGTCTCTGGGGATTTGCATCTGTAAAAAAAAGCGTGAAGTGATATTAGATGAGGCTGTACTCTTGGGAGTCATGCACGGAAGGGACCTTAAAACAAATGTTATCATAGCAAAGAAGAAAACAAAATAAATATGTGCTTGCTTTACTGTTCGAGGGGTTTTTTTGTTGTTTGTTTTTGGGGGGGGTAATGTTTTTTTTGCTTGGTTTGGTTTTTTATGGTTATTTTTTTTTGTGTTTGGTTTTGTTGGCTTTTCTTTACCACCAGGAGAGACATGGTGCTGGGCTGGCTGGATTTTTTGGTATGACATGATTCTGACCATTTTCAGTAATGTTCTTAAAGGTGCAAAAATACTGGGAAAATAGTGTTTAGTTCAGCAGTAACATTTCCTAGCTGTGATGACCAGCACTAGACAATTTATTTTTTGTTAACAAATTCCTAAAATTTCAGGGACAATTTCACATTATGTTTGTGGCAGTAGGAGGTGCTTCCCCTTTTTGGGGGGAGAGACAAATACATGGGGGCTGCTCTTGATTTCTCTTGTGCTGACATGGGCTTGGAAGAAAATTTTGCACATAAATATTAGGTAAAGTTTTGACCACTAGAAGGAAATGATGCATGCTTACAGCTTTCCAGGTTTAAAACACTACTGCCAAGGTCTAAATTTGCTCCACTTAATATGCATGTGGGGATACTATGTGCAACATATACACATGTATGGTCTCTTAAATAGATATAGAGTATGATATAGATATCTATAGTGTGTAAGTGTGTGCATACGTTTTTACAATCACATATACATACCCTATATATGTATGCGTGTGTAAAGCAATAATTTGTTATTGCCAAGCATATGCAATGCTTAAAAACACATCCATCAATACAGGTATTTGACTTTTTTATCAGTCCTGCCACAGAACCTCTTTCCTGGGTGGGAGGAATAATGAGGGAGAAAAAGCTGCTATTCATAGAAAATGGATCACCAAAATGAAGTTTCATGAAACATTTTTTCCCATTTTTCATTAAACTTCTACCATTTTAAAATATACATATTTTTTTCCACAGAAAAAGGTGTATATTTCTAAAAGTTCTTTCCAAGCTTCTTAAATGCTACTCTTTCTTATTCCACTCTTCAAAGAGCAGCAGCCACGCTATCCCTCTTTTCAACTTCAAACTGTGCTGCTCTGTTGGTCCAGCACAGCAAGGGTGCTTTGAAGCTGAGAAGAGAATATAGCTCCTTTTTTTGGAACCTCGAGAAGGACTTTTTGAGAGTGCTGTAATTAACATTTCCCTTTCACACATATCACCTTTCTTTACTTTTGTAAAAGTAAACCAAATAATAATAAACATATATTTACGCATTTGTAGTTCCCTAGGGTCCAGCAGAGATACCCTGCATTCACGCTTTCCAGGATTTTTTGGATCCTGTAGTTTGGACCTTTAGACAGATATTGTCATATCTATGAAACTTCTCATAGGTTGCTGACTTTGTGTGGGGCAAGTGTGAATTGACTTTGGTTTCCTCTCAGGGGTAAATTCATTCTGCACAGAGTGAAGAGATTCGGTGAATGTCAAAGGAAGAAGCCACAAGTCATTGATCTTGCTTGCTAGACAACCAGCCCCTTGGTGGCTTTTATTCTTGGTGGCCTACCTTGGCTGCAGCAATGTGACCTCTGAATGCCAACAAGGCACCATGTGAATTCGGGCAAAGCTGAGCTCCACAGTTGTTTCCTGCTCTGTACTTGCACTTTGCCCTGGGTGATTTGATGGCGAGGGATCAGTGGCTGTAATTTGGATATGTTCTTATATGAGTCCTTAAAAGATGTACGTGTTGGAGTGGAAAGCAGAGGAAGTGTGCTGCTGCTTTTCCTCTGACTATAAATAGCCAGGTCATCAGTACAAACGTTGTGGCTATCTGGCATCAGCATTTCTAACTGATTTGTGGAACACCACTGAGCGCTTCTAAGAGCGCTCTTTTTTTTTTTTTTTTTTTTTGTGCTAAAAATTCACCCATGCCTGCTCCATCTGAAATGTGGGACACATTGCAGGTAACTTCAACGTCATTGTATTAGTTTCAATTATCTGAAGTACTTGGTGGTTTGGGTCTCAGCCCACAGAGACCTTGCCCTGCCTCACTGGGAGGAGGACCCTTGGGGCTGCAGCAAGTGTCGTGGGGAAACCACTGCCGAGGTCACACGTGTGTCGTGTAGGAGGCTTAGACCCTGGACCACTGGGACAGCAGAACAAATGAGATCCTGCTTTTGGTGTAAGTGTAGATGCCTGAAATCAGCCTAAATGGGATGAGGATGTATGATGTTGTTGCAGTGCACCCGTGACTTGTGAAAATATGTGTGGGAAAGAAAGGTACTTAAAGTGACCACACAAAGGGAATGCTTGTAAATGCAAAAACCTTAAGAAAGAGGCAAATTTAAAGTAAATAGCGCCTTCTTTTTCCTTGAAACTGCATCTTTTTAGCTGTGTTTCTCCCAGCAATTAAATATTTCCTGGTCTATAAACACCTCGATGTTTACAACACACTTTTTAGGCAGTAACTTGTGCAAATATCCTGTGGTAAGAGAAAACCTTTCAAGTGTAAAGGATTTCTTCATGGAAATTAGTTCAATAAAGCTTCCCCTTCCACCCTTGTTCCCCCCCTCCCCAGCGCTTGCACAGACTAAGCAGAGGCTTGATGCTTCTCTGTAATAATGTGGATTTTGAGTTGTTGATAAATACAAGCAGGTTAACAACTAACTTCAAAGGTTTACCAGATTAAAGTCAAAGGAAGATGAGATTTTCAAGGGCTTGGGTAAACAAAAAGGTTGAGATTCTCAATTATCTTTACAAGCTCTTTAATACAAGCCTCAATAGGCTTAAATGAACAGAGGAACAAACACGTCTGTTCTGCGTCCTAACAACACTACTGGGTTGCTTACTGTAACTCAGTTAAAGGCTACATAAGGAATGAGAGATAAGGCAAATAGGTTTGCCTGTAGAATGACATCATTAAGAAAAGGTGACTGTTGTGTTTGATGTAGTAAGAGGTAGAGGAAAAACTAACTATAGCTTAATGGGCATAGTAGATTCTGAGACATATATGGGAATTATTAGTCATATTATTTGAATCCAAAAGGCCACTGGTTCAAAGGATTGCTTAGAAAGGCTCAGGCTGGGAAGAGGAAGCTATTAAATCAGCTGTGCTCCTCTGAGTCTGTGGTGTGGCATTTTTTTTTTCCTTTCCTGAAAGTTTTAGGATACTTCTTGAGAAGAGGAAGTTGATGAAATTTCACAAGTGTTGCAAGAAGGATAAGATGTGTATGTATTATTGCCGTAGACATTTTTAGTCCTCTCTAAAAAGCAAAATTTACCTGCTGTTAGCATGGTCTTACTGACAATAGGACGAATGTACCACCTGCTTCTATGAGATTAAAATAGTTTAAACAAAGCCACATAGAATGTGTCATGGATATTTATGAAGTGCATAATTTCTAATCTACTATCCACTGTTGTGCTGTCTCTGGGTAATACAAAGAGAAACCATAAGAAATTAGAGATGAAGTAAAAAAAGCCCAAGCCCTGAATTTAACCCATCATGACATATTGCTCATACTTAAGTTGAAAACACAAAGGACGAAAATTGTAATTGCCTTTGCAATTATACACGAGATGTAAAGGGTATAGATAACTTTAAAAAAAAATAAATAAAAAGGCTTCTTCAGTTCAAGTTCTGAGTCCTTCATCTAGTTTCTGTATCTGAAAGAGTAACTGGGAGTTTATTTTTTTATAAATCCTTCATAGTTCATGCATTAAGAATACCCAAGGACACCTTTTATTTCTGTGGCAATAGAATAAGTGCATGTTGGGTGCTAGCTTAATGTCTATACTCATACATAGTTTAAAAAGCATTTAAAGCCACATACGATTCAAGACATAATGCTCCACTGTTATAGAACAGTTACAGGCAGACAGGTGTGAGGACCTAATGTTGACTGTGCTATCACAGACCATAAAGAAGTTATTTTATTAAGATAAAATGGCTTCCACTGGTGCTGTATTGATTGTATGCGAGGTCAGTGGAATTCAGTATAAATTGAATGTGGAATGATGTAAGTACTAGGTATAAAACAATTGCCATGAAGCAAAAATCTCAAGTTTTTCCATTTCCAAGTGTCTCACATATTATTAAGGGATCTCACTTACTTGCTTAGAGTTGTACTTAGTTTGCTCTACAATATTGCATTTATTTTCATTTTTTGTTCACTCTTTTATTTGTTAGAGATTTGTTTTGGTCATCATATTGCTGCCTGTCTTCCCAGTTAGTTGAACATGATGAGGGATCTCATACCACTGTGGTAGAACTGATTTGATCTGTTCAGTGACTTAACATTTTGTATTAGTTTATAGTACAATCTTATCGCTCTTATTTGTGCTTAATGTTATCCTCTTTCAATGGTTGTAGTGGTTCTGAAAGGATATTTTGAGGCATACAATTTTATATAAATAGCACTTGGTTACAGAGAAACTAATGGGGATTTTTAGGGTGAGACAGAGAGGGTACAATATTCTGAGTACTAAATATTTAAGGTGACAGCCTGTTACCATTCAAGTGTATGGGCTTGCAACCTGGAATTTCTTTGAGATTTTATATTCACTTTGTTCAAATGATGTAAACAGGGTTCCATAATTATGTCCATGTGAAAGCACAAGGCCTCAGAGACAGATGTACACCGTGCAAAATGGAGCATGCAGCTGAATGTAACAAAACATACCATCTTCTGAGATATTTCATAGAGGGCTAGATGTTGGCCAGCTTCTATTGTGTACTGCCATCCTGCATATCAGTGCGAAAACAACCTTTCCATAGTTTTGTTTTCATGTGTAAAGCAATATCTTTTTCTGTTTTGGTTTATCATCTTCATAGATTCTACCCTGTAGCAACAGCTTACTACGAGCTCTGTTACCTAGGTCTCTTGCTGGTTTTGGAGTTTTGGAGGTAATAAAATGTATTCATTTCTTTTTCTTGCTTCCCTATTTTACATCTTAAGAAAATACATGACTTCACAATTCATTGATCTCATAACAGACTACAGCACTATTTCCAGTTGGGATGTTGAATTGCTAAATGTTTCACCGGGAGGGCAACTGTAGTGCTCATGAGAGTTGCAAGAACGTGCTATATACTTCTCATAGGTAGATAGAGGACACTATCACACACCACGTCTTCTTGCCTTTTATCTTTAGTTAATCTTGCACTGACCACTAGCACAGATCTATATGCAACAAATATAAAATATAAGCTGTTTTCTGCTTCATCCACTGTCCCCAACACAAAGTCTGCTTTACCAGGCTGTTCTCACTCCTTTGCCATTATATCGTCGTTGCTATGGTGAATTAGGAAAACACTGGCTATTAATTTAATGCTGAATGAGGTATACTCTTATCTCAATGAATGGGGATTTACCCACATAACTCCTAAATAATGTGGAGGTATAGACTCTTTTTTCTCATCTAGAAAGCTCTGTAGTTTCCAGCAGCCTTTGAAACAGCTGTTTAGAGATCCTGTGTCACTGTCATGCAAAGCAAATGGAAGGTTTTTCACTTAATGAGGAGAAATAATTCAAAGACCTGCCCACCTGGAAAAGGAGTGAAAAATAGCTCATTCTGTATTTTCATGGTCATTAGGGTTCCATACAATTACTAACGAGAAATGAACAAAAATTACAAAAAAAGCAGGTAAACTGGCTGCGATTTGGTTTCCATCCCTTAGGATTTCTGTTGCCAAATCAGTAAAATAAGGCTAAAAGCTAAAACCCCCACTAACCTTTTTTCCAATTCTTGTGGACCATTCTTGAAAATACTGAGAATTTCATGTCAGTCACGTGCTAATGAGGGCAGCATTCAAGCAGTGAGCAAATGTGAGGACTCTTTCACAAGTTATGCAGAAAAACAATTCTTCCACGTGTGCTGCTCTATTTTGTGGAAGAGCAGCTCAATTATTTCTGCAGCTCTGTCCTTCACTTACTGCTGATCACAGGTCTCTGGGCATGTAGAGGAGGAGACAGCTGGATAGATGGAGCAGAATGAATGCTATGCCCCTTCCTGGGAGAAGTAAATAGTGAAGAGATGATGTAGCCCAAGATCACATTATATTTTCACAGAATCACAGAATTTTCATAGTTGGAAGGGACTTCTAGAGATCATCTAGTCCAACTCCACTGCTAAAGCAGGATTGCCCAGAGCACATTACTCAGGACTGCATCCAGGCGGGTCTTGAAAATCTCCAGAGGAGGGGACTCCACAACCTCCCTGGGCAGTCCCTCCCTTTTCAGTGAAGCCCTGCCTACAAGGGGCAGAATATGACTAGGACTGTGGACCCCAGCCGTGAGAGAAATGGGTTTTGGGACATTCTTGGGAATCCAGGTGAGGAAGAAAGGGGAGCTTTTTGTCCATGAATTTTTTGAAGTTTGGGCAATGTGATGGTGGAATCTACATTTAGCAGCTCTGTCCCGGGGCTCAGATATGGTCCTCCACTAGATTTCTTAGTGCACATCTCCATGGAGTGACAACCACAACAGTCCTCTCATTTTGCAAGCGAAGGGATGATCTACCCTGAAAAAAAGAAAGATTTATTTGTTGCAGTGGTTATAATGTCTGTTATAAACGGCACACTTCAAATGAGAGCTGTGATAAACTGAGTGGGTTTAACAATAATGACTAATAATATTTGGAGGGAAGCTACCAAGAAACAAAGTTAAAACAGAAGAGAAGATGGTGTCTGTTTCTACACAAGTTGAGGGTGTATACTGTGAGTCTTAATTATCTCTGGCAACATGACTGTTGCTCAAGTTAACAGGAGGTGTAAGGGGCACCTACCTACCTTGTTCTAACTGACACAATGGATGTCTTACATTGCAAAAGAGATAGTGCAGATGCTTTAAGTTACAGAGCAGAGTCTGCCACTCAAACAGATGTCACCCTTCAGGAAAAGAGAAACTTCAGACATGCCTTTCCTTATAATTGAAAAGCATTGTCAGCTTGGCAGCTTCTGGGACACTGTATGTTTAAATGACAAAAATTCATACTAGTTGAAAATGAACCCTGCTCAGCAGACATTGGCAATGTTTTCTTATTTCCCTCTTTCTCATTTCTAAAAGGCTAGTAGATCATTTCTGTTCATTAGACTTGATAGGAATTAGGCATGGAAAACAAATTCCCTCAGCTTCTTTTCATCTCGGAGCTGTCCCAGGTTTTCTGCCTTAGAGCTCCTTAGTGACGCCAACTGCAGTATGTGAATGCAGTATTGAAAGGCAAAAGCGAAAAAAAGCAAATTTTACCCTAGGAATGCAAGCACCATCTTTTGCCCATTTCTCTTGCTGACATCTTGTTCTTTTTGTTTATGCCTATGCAGCACGTGGGAGCATTCACAGTAATTCAGACAAAATGAAAGTTAGAGTGGCCCTGAAAACAGGCTATTTAAACTGTGCTTCCCTCTAGTAGGCTGTGCACTACAGAGAAACATGCACAGTTACAATCACCTGTCGTTCAAGGGCCAATAAGCTGAAAGCTTTTTATTTTTTTGGCATCATAAAGCAAAGCAATACTTTCTCCCACTCTGTTTCCACACTTACTTACCTATCGCATTATCAGGTAGATTGCTTTTACCATTATGCATGGCTTCATGAGTAATGCTTTAGTGCTACAGTCTGCTCAATAAGGGATCAGTGCAAAGCATTACCTTGCTAATATGTATGGTTCAGAAATATGCTTTCATACCGGTTCGAGAATTTGTTTCAGTTTTGAGTCCCATGTTATCTCAAGAGGGGGGGGTCTTGTGGAATGGTTGTCTGATGAATGATGCTTTGTGGAAATGCAAAATGAGACAAAACATTTTTGTCATATGAAGTTGAATTGTTGTGAGTTTCAATTAACAGCATCTTTTTCCTGTTCTGGAATGTGTAGATCTGAAGTTCATGAAGATGAATTGGAATTTTTACAGCATTTGGAAAGCCAAATTGTTTCACCTACTGTCTGAACATTAAGCACAAAACAAAACTGATTTGCTGTGTTGTTGCTTGACAGCAAACAGTACAGCAAAGGGGTGAGGCGGGTCTCAATTACTTCAGGATCATTGTGTAAATTTAGTAAAGAGCATTGCAAAGTTAAGTTTCTTGTTTTAGTGGTGTAATTTAATTACATCGATGATATTAAAGACCTTTACTACAAATCCCAAAGACTCTAAAGCCAGAACACTTCTTGCATGTCTATGTACATCCAGAAGAGATCAAACTTGCAAATATTGATGACATCATCTTAACAAAGCAGTTACTAGAGTGTCTTTTTTCAGGGCTCATTCTAGAGAATGTCTTTTTCTCCTCACAATTTAACAAGTTTTTGGACTAATTTGCACAGGATGTTGTACCCATATTCTACTCAAGCAAACTGCATGGAATATGAAGAAATTGTAGATAGGAAAATTACTTTTATTTTGGTCTTGAGAAAGCAGGTGCAGTGAAAAATGTGTGTGCTATGGAAAGGCTCTAATACCCTGCCACATTAAAGGGATCATGCTGTCATCTAAAGGTATAGTTGCATCATTACCAATAAATGGAAAGTTAAGAGTTGACCATAGGCAAGTGCAGCTAGAGTCTGAGAAGGATGAGCCCTGAAAGAAGACACCCTAAGAGTCATCATGCCTGAAGATAAGGCATTAGGTTTGCACTTCATGTGATTGTTTCTAGAAAACCATTTTCATAATAAAATGGGCATAAGGAAAGGTATTTTTCTGACTCTGAATGTTTTGTCGAGAACAGGATGAAGACAGCAATATTGCTACAAGTTATGGCAATGTGAATGTGTGTATTGCCAACCTTAAGCTTCAAAAAGCATGAGCCAAGCATCATAAAATCCTGACACTACTTCAAATATTCTCAGCTTTTTAAAAAATTCACACATGTTCTGTTCTTAACACTTTCTACTGAAAGTTTTCACTTGACTCTGGGATCTGAGACTTTAGGAAAGATACCAAGAAAGATTACAAATATTCTTGTGGGAACTGGTAGAGTTGTCTGTAATAAAACAGTAGTCAATGTAGCTAAATAAATTAGATTATTTTTACTTTATTTTGGTTTTAACTATTACATTAGGTCAGAAGCTAGCATAATGTAAGGTGCTATTGCAAAAGCCTTTTAATTCTGAAAAATTCCTGAAAAATCTCAAAACTGTGTAGCATTCCAAGGTGAAATGTAGAAACAGAAAGGATTAGAACTAGAAATCCTGTTGTTGCCAGCCTCTGGAAGAGAAAATACATTTAGTCTGGAAAGAAATTCTGAGATAACACAGTTCTGATTTTTGCCATTTAGAAATCACAGACTCTACTTGGCAGCAGTCCTCAATTTCCACCTGCAGTACTCGATCAAAGTACTCTGCAAAGCACAGTAACTGTTTAATTTCTAAGTCTTATTGAACAATGTTGAGATTTGCTTTAAACTCCAGCCTTTGGAAACCATTGTGACAGAAAGAATGACAAAAAAATGCAAGCTCTTAGTATATGAAAGTATCCTGCTGCCTACTTTTAAATTTTCAGATTCACAGGAGTTTTTGTTAAAGCCAAGGCAGATTATTTGGAAGGACATTAGCTAAAGATGTTGTTTTGTTATATGAGGGTCTCTGTTTTAGCTGATTTGGTGTCATCATAGTTCCTTGTAGTAAATAATTGTTCTTAGAAATAATCCCAGCTGGCTAAATGAGATACAGTGGCAAGCAAAGCATTTCCTAGATGAAAACCTTTGCAATCGAAAGACTGGTATTCAGACATTCATAGATGAAAGATAAACTTTTAATGGGGAACTTGTGTGTCACCTGTGTTTATTATAAACACTATCTGTGTTTATAAATAATCTAAATGAATTCAAAGTGATTCTTCAGCTATAATAAAATTTAAACATGGGACAGGATGTAGCCTTTAGCATTTACACAACTTTTTGAACATTGTAATAATGGGGAGGAAAGAATAAAATTCTGGCTACAGAAAGTTTCATAGGAGTTTTACTTTTGGCTGTAGTGAAATCAAGATTTTTCTTAAGATATCCCTTCTCCACTCCCCTCTCAAGTAGTTCATAATTGTTAAAAATATGTCAATTTCTTTCTTCTGATTTTTGGAGAGGAATGATTTGTAGCTCAAAATATGCAGGTAGTAAAGGTAGGTTGTACACCATCATGTGAATCATGTGACTAGTTGCAAGTTTTCCTGCAGACTGAGCTTTAACCAGAGTCTCCTACTGAGCTCACAGGAAGAAGGATGAGGCCCATATTATCCAGTACATAATGATGCTATTAAACCTGCCTTATAAAGGTAACTGGGCAACGAATTTACATCTGGTTTTATGGCCTGTAGATAGGTATTATTATCTTGTAGGTCTGTATCCTATTATTACCCTGTATGGCCTGTAGATAGGTATAATACCTATTACTATTATTACGATTATGACCTTCAACAACAGCGTGGGCTGCAGTGACCATGCAATTGTAGAGTTTAACATCTTACGAGGCAGAGGAAGGTACGTAGCAGAATAAAGACCCATAACATCATGGGATCACGGGAGCAGATTTCAGCTTGACCAATGGAGCTGTTAATAAGGATCCCAGAAGAGTCTGCTTTGGAGGCCGAAGGATTTTGGGAGTGGTAGAACACTTTCGGAGACTGCCTTCAAGATAAGTCAAGAAAACAAGGAAGGTTCCTATAGGTATGTTAGTAGCAACCAGAAGTATGAGGAAGATGCAGGCTTGCTGCTGAATGGGGTTGGCAAGTTAGGTCATAAATGACACAGAAAATGCTGACATGCTCAATGACGTTTTTTATCTTGGTCTTCATGGGTAAAGTTAGCCCCAAGTTCCTATGTCAGGAAGCAATGGCAAAGGAAATGGTAAACCTCTAACAGTACAGCAGGGACAAATTAGGGACCTTCTGTAAAAACTGGACATATAGAAGCCTATAAGAAGGGACAGCATGCACCCAGTAGTGTGAAGTTTGCTGACAACTTTGCAAAGTTCTTTTTCATCTTTTCAGAAAGGTCTTGGAAATTGTGGGAGTCCCAGATGACAGGAGAAGAGCAAGTATTACACCCATCTACAGAACAGACAAAAAGATGATTTGGGAAAAGACGGACCAGTCAGCCTCACTTCAATTCCTGGAAAAAAATATGGTGGGGGTCCTCATAGAAGCTCCTTCTGGTCATGTAAAGGTCAAGAAGGTGACTGGGAAAAACTAACATGGATTTACCAAGGGTAAACTGTGCTCCGTTGTCTTGTATTACGAAACAACTTGATCAATGAAGGATGGTAGTATTTTGGACATCATCTACCTTAAATTTAGCAAGGCCTTTGGCACGGTCTCCCACAACATCCTTGTTAACAGGCTGGTAAGATATGAATTAGATAAAGGCCACAAGTTGCATAGAGAACTGGCTAGACTGCTGAGCTCAAAGTTGTTGGTGGCTAATGGCTCAAAGTCAAATTTGCAACTGGCCATGCGTAGAGTTCCTTAGGGGTTGACACTGGGGTTGATACTATTCGATATCTTTATAAACAATCTAAATGAAAGGCTCGAATGCATCTGCACTAAGCTTGCAGATGATACAGGACTGGGAGGAGAGGTAGAATGGGAGAAGGAGAAGCCACCATACAGAGACCTTGACAGGCTGAAAGGCTGGATCAACTAGTTTTTAAAAAAGATAAATCTTAAGTTCTGCACCTGGTATGGAATAATCCCAAGCAGCAATACAGATTGGGGTCTGACTGGTTGGAGTGTAGTGCAGCTGAGAAAGACCTGGGAGCCTGGACAGCAAGCTGGGCATGACCCAGTGGAGCAGCTTTGCAGCAATGAAAGCAAACTATTTGGCTTCAGTATAACCAGGAGTTCAAAGGGTGTGATTATTTCATGCTACTTGGCACTTGATGATAGGCCACAGCTGGAATATTGTGTCCAGTTTTAATCCTTCAGTTCAGGAGAGATTGAAAAACTAAATAGGGTTCAGTGGAGGTGTCACAAAGATGATTAGAGCATTAGAGAACTAGATATATGAAGGAAGGACGAAGAAATTGGGCTTGTTCAATCTAGAGAAGCAGAAGCTTTGTGGGGCGATAATCAGTTTTCCAGTCTCTAAACGGTAATTAGATATAAGAATGAAGTGCTCTTTTAACAAGTATGTGGTGACAGGATAAAGGCAACAGGAATAAACAGTGTCAGGGAACCTCCATCTGAATATAGAAGGAAAAAATTATCTGAACCATGAAAACCAATTGGAATGTGTTGTACAGAGAAGTGGTAGTAGGATCCCCTTTACTGGAAATATTAAGAGACCCTGATCGAACGGTACCTGTGTAACCTGATACAAGGCCCTGATGTCAACAGAAGATTGAATCAGATGAACTCCAGATGTCTCTCCCCACCTAGACTTTTCTGTGATTCTATGACTCTACAAAAAAAACCCAGTTTAACTCCTGGAAAATGTCTATGGACTGAATTTAAGCCTAATATAAGCAGGCTCAGCATCACTCAAACCAGATGAGTTGTGCATACACGCACAGACACAAGCAAGAGCTGAATTTACTCTTAAGACTTTGGGATTACAGTCAAAGTAAATGCGTAATACGGGTGTATTATAGTGCAAGCTATGCAAGACTGATATTAAGGTTTCTGAAAAGCTGGCTCAGGCCATTTATAAGCCGGGCTGGTAAAGTTATCTGCTTTATAACAGCCAGCATAACAGTTACTGTTTTTGTACTATTTTTTATCATTAATGATATTTGGACTGTAATAAAATGTAACGAAAAAAATCCCTCATATCCAGTATTCTACAGGAAATTGAAGACTGGGATTTGAATTTGTTGGATTTCCTTGATGTCATTGTCAGAAAGACCAACCTTGTCGTTATTGGAAGAGAAGACACTGGTGAGAGATAAAATCCGTGGTGTTGATGCCCACTAATGAAACAAATCCAGTATAGAAAAGACTTTGAGGGACACAAAAGTTGCTTTGTCCCAAAGAAGTGAGTGGATCAGTGGCTGTCAGAGATGGCTGTGACCTAAAAGGCTGGTCCCTTTTTTCTGACCTTGTGACAGACAGTTTGTTGCAGTGGCTTTATCTTGTTCTTTGGGCACTCAGAATCAGTGAAAATAAACCCTTATTGGATAGCTGGCTTTGCATAGGAAGGAAACATTTTCTTTGACCCGTTTGCAGCACTTCATAACCTGTGAAGAAAGCAAACGTTGTGGGTGGAAAGTGTTTCGCATAGTCTAATAGTTCAGTAGCTGTGTCATGGGAGTGTTTTGTGGTTTGGTGTTTTTTTTTTTTAAAGCCTACAGTTTAAACATTTATCTCTGCACAAGGGTGCAGACCGTATATCTTTAAGTATGGTATCGATATGTCCTGACCCAGATGAAAGCTTCTTAAGTCAGTTTTTTCCTCAATCCTGTTACTGCACATTAACTGTGAACTGGATTATTCTTTAGTCTGCCAGTCAAGCTGTTCAGAGAAAGCAAAAAAATGAAAAAAAAATGTGAAGGAGAGGGGAGAGAACAGATTCTGAATTTGTCTGTCTGCCATGGGACCAGCAGGATAATGACCCAGACTTCCCACACCATTAAGAACTACAGCTGCTTCTGATATATATTGCAGAGCAGCCAGCGGACATACTAGAAAAACAGCAGAAACACATTTTGGATAATTTTTTTCCCCTTTAGGGAGAATTGAAATACTCATAAGGGTGTAATTGCAGCATTATATTTGAAGGCAACTTCCAGAGGAACACTAGCACAGAAGTCCCTTACCCTGACCCTGCTTCCTGGGGAGGATACCTGTTAGGCTTGTGTGAAAGGGCCTTCCTAACTCTGCTTGTGAGTACCTAGGCTGTGCCAGTAAGGGAGAATTCAGTGGTGTTGCAAAACAGGGGATCGATAGCTCTGGTGTTTATCCCTGGGATGTATTTAGTGCTGGCCCTGGCAGGCCAGAATTCCCCCTGCTGTGTCAGTTTGGTTTGGTGGTCATCTTGACGTTTGCTTCTTGAAGGGTGAAGGTAGAGCTTAGTCATCTTTAATTTTGATCTGTGTGTGTGGACCAGGACCTGCAGTGAGTGAGAATTAGAGCCAGTTGAGGCAATGGCTTTTATGTTGGTAATAGTAATTTAAGGCTCAGCTCTGATCTGCAGCTGAGGCTCTGAGTTAGGATGAGACATGAAGTTTGGGGACATACTGTACCTGTTGTACCATGATTCAACTTGCTGCAGAGTCAGAAGGGAGGGGAAAGGCTGTGGCTTGGCCTCTGTTTCCCTGTTAGTGGTTGTATCTTGTTCCCTTTCATGGAAAGATCTTAACAGAGACTTAATGGCAGGGCTCTACCCGAAGGCCACCACCATCAGATCACTGAGATTACACCATCCCAGTCTCGTACAAAGCCAGCCTCTCCTGTCTTGCAATGATGTCAAATGCATTTTCACTCTGGAAATAGAGTTTGTTAATTTCTACTCAGATCTTCAAATTCTGAAGAGCAACAGAGCCTAGTCATAATTTTCTCTTGACTTCACTTATCCTATATTGGCCTCTTAGTGAGGGCCTACAAACCAGGTTGTTGGTTTGGTTTCCCACCCACAACCTCACCCCTGAGTCCTAAAAGGAAAAATTTCGAGATGGTTCATTCTTCAAAGTGATGGGGCCTTTTCTGGCGTAGAAATGATGAGCAAACATCTCTGCACTCACTGAAACCATGGTGCCCACAAGTAGCTCTGTTTGTCTTGAGAGCCGCACACAGCGAATGCCGAGGAGAGGAACCGTGTGACTCAGCACCAGCAGTGCCAGTTGGAGTTGTATGTCCTTCGGTGCTGTGAAATCAAATGCTGCCAGATTGCTCCCCTCCCCTGGCTGCATGGAGGATCAAGTTATGAGTCCCTTGAAGGTTGCATTATAAACGCCTATTTTGTCTACTGATTATCCTCCAGGAGTCACTTAGGCTGGTGACAGGGAGACAGAAACCCTTTGCTGTTTGACAGGTCAGGTCTCTGTAGAAAATCCAAAGTCAGTTGGGGGACTTCAGGGATTTAAGTTATGGATGTTCAGAGATGAAATAAACATGAGTAATGTCCCAGCATCCTTAAAAGTCCAGTAAATATGGTTGAGGACTGAAATAATACTATATATATCAGCCATTTTAAACACTCTCACTTCTTTTATGCCATTAATTTCTCCATCTCCTTTCTCTCTATTACCCATTTCTTTTCAGTTTGTACTGTTCCCTGTTTAGCTGGATGATTTCTGCTTATCTGCTGTTGTCTGCCTTTATGACCAGCATTACATGCAACCTCTAATATCTTTTTTGTCTTATTTTTTTCCTTGCTGACATGTGTGTTGAAATAAAATCTCTTGCTGTCGTTTGCAATCAGACTTTTATTTGGAAATCAACTCAATGTAAATGTGTTAATGTTTCAACAGATACAATAATATCACAAAGAAGTAGAAAATAATGGTATAGGGGACCACTGGAAAGTAGATGCAGTTTTGAAGCTTTCAACAGCTTAGCATTTGATTAAACATGAGCATAATTCCACTTGCTGACATAAAGTAACTCCAGTGGAGACCATAAGTGTCCTAAAGTATTTGGAAGTCTACCTTGTTTACTGCTAGACAGGCTCTGAAAGTGTCTGTTAGTGGTATGCATGTTGTGGTAGGAGGAACTTCTATCACTTCTGAATAATCAGGTCTATCTGCTACTACTCCATCCTAGGTAACATCTTTTTAGAGGATATTTTTTCTTTTACATTGAACCTAGTATCTCTGATATCAGATATTTATCACTGCTGTATTTCACTTGCTGTGCAGTGACTTGAGGGTGTTTGTCAGTGTTAACATATGCTACTATGTTGGCTCTGCAAATGCAAACCTGTATTTTCTCTGCTGAAAGACTTTTTTTTCTCTTAAAAAAATAAAAATAATCAAGTATATCTGACAGTAAGAAAATTTATCTTGTGACAAAAAGAACAGAACACTAAATTTTCTTCAGCAGACTGTGGAGTTTTCCCATCTCATTTTTCTCACTGTAGAGAGTTTGTTTTATTCCTCTTTTGTCTCCAGCACCGATTTCTTTCATCCCGATACACAGGATGGAAGTATGCATCCTGATTTGTTCTGCTGAAGTAGCAGGGGAATTCAGCATCCTCATTCTGAAATGTATTCTGCCCGACTTTTGTTTGGATTTGCGGAAGAGGACGTTGCACAAGGGCCCTCTTCCCACCAGGATACTCCATAAGGAACTTGGTGTAATTGCAGCTCTTATGTCTCCCTGAGAACAAAGACTTTTAGCTTCTTCCCAAATATTCTGTGAAAAGATAAATTTAGGGCAAATTTTCTCACTGCACCAACTAAAAGAATTGTTTAGCTGTGGAAAGAGCCTTGAACAGCGCTCCTGAAGATATAGGTCTCTTCTTATTGTAGCCCTATTCTGCGTAGTTTTGCCTTTGAATTGCTGGGTGAACTAAAGCAATTCTTTGTTATTCCAACTCAGGCCAGAATTTCATAGGCTGAATTAATGTCAGCTATAGGAAGCATGATCATTTAGCTTGGTGTGTCTTCAAAACTTTAATTTCCTACACCAAAGTAACAGTAATATTAGTCTTTTTTCCCCTCATTTAATTTCCAGTATGGAAAATGCATTTTTCCTAAAAGAATGCCATTATTTCATCTCAAAATGTAGAACAAAAACTTTTATAAATTCTGAAAGATTTCAGAGATTTAAATTAAAAAATCCCCACCCCAAACAAAATTCTGTGGCCTTATATTCTCAGGGAACATTCTTCCCATGAAAACACTTGTTGAAAGATTTATAGACTGTTCTAGAAAGTGTTTCCAAGTAACTGATTCTAGAATTCTATGTTATTGCAGTCAACATAGAATATTCTTTATTATTTCAGCAGAAAAAAACAAAACCAAAAAAACCCAAACAAAAAATGTTTTGCACCAAAGGTCTATGAATGACTTTAATATAATACAGAATAATTTATAAATAGTATCTTGTAGGGAATTGAAATCCCATCAGATCCTGTTATTTAGATTTTCTGTTATTCATTTAACCACTGTCTAATCATTCACAGGCAAAATTTCAGAGCATTGCATGAGCACTTAGTGGGAATCTTTGAGCCAAATTCCTTTCCAGCAATTTGGAAACTTTTCATAATAGGTCAGAAGAATTTTGTCCAACAGCATCAGATCTAGTAAAAAAAGGTAGAAAGAATATTATCGTCTTTTGCTTACAGCAAGAAAGTTATATGGTGGAGAACCAGGCTGCAGAGGTGAACTGGAAAGTTACGTAAAAGAAGGTCAGACACCAAGATCCTAACTCAATATAAGTAATGTGATTTGGGGCTGAGTTTGGAAAATGCTGAGCATCTGCAGAGCTGTTGGATTTCAGTTGGCATTTTGCTCATTACTTTGGAAAATGCAGAAAGCCTGCTAGGTCATGCAAATGGAAAGCAAGGCACCTAAGATCAATTTGTAAGGTCATGATTTCAGGAGTGCTCACTGGTTGATCCTGGTATCCAAATCCTCTTTTTAAACCAATAATCAATAAGTAAGCTTATGTTTTGCATAGTGTGACACAATGCCAGAGCATTAGCTCTATAGGCGATCAGGGCAAAATGAAAAAAACCTTAAGAGAGACTTGCTTTAAACTATGCTACTGTTTCTCCAGCTAAAAAAAAACCAAACCAAAACAAAACAAAAAACCAAACTGCGCTCAAAAAAATAAATAAATTAAAAAACCCCAAACAACCAAAACCCCAGAGCTCTTTCATGGCATTTATGTCACAGACATCACAACTCAGTATTAAGTGGTGGTAGATGGTCTGACATCCTTCTTTTATTAGCATGTTCTTCAATAGCGTAAACTGCCAACTAGAATTTTTTTTTTCAAAATGTATCAAATTATTTCAGCCCTGGCTCAGTATGAAATGGTACAGTTATCATTGAGATAAAGGACAAAACTCCAACAAAAACGTTTGGGAAACTGCAAAACGACAGAAAATATGTCAATTCTGAGGAAATACAGGAACCTGTCAAAACACACACAATTTTCACTGTTTATATTCCTGTCATGCTGTTTTCTATATTTGTGCCTAAAGAAACCAGTATGTAACTGTTTCATAAAGTTCCGATACAAGGGAGGGTGAAGGATGTAATTCAAGTCTTACCTCCAAAATTCCTTGCTTTTCTGCATTTATTTTGGGCTTTTAACTTTATTATGAAGTCATTACAGTTTATCATGCCAATAGGTATATAGGGAGTGTTAACCACAGACCATTGACAAAATAAACCATGCATTCACAATAAGTGCGCGCTCTAAAAATGTCTGTGAAAAACTGAGCACATGCGTGAAGTGCTTGCTTCTTTAAACAGCAGTTCCTGCTTCCTCGAGCTTCTATACCCGAAGGCACACGTACGTGTAGACACTAAGTTGGATACACTCGAATTACCTTATAACCATGCTGGAAAGAGAGAACCATAGAAAGCAGCTGCAAACAATTGTATTTGAGGTGTTTCTCTCTCAACTTATTTTGACAGATAGGAGTAATCAAAATAGGATTAAATTACAGAAAGGCTATGTCTATGTTACCAAGTGAATCTGCAGATCAAAACCCTGTGGCCACCCTGTAAGAGTTTGCAGGGAAGTTCCTTCACACCAGCACTGAAGCGTGCCTTCTGGCTTAATTTCATCCAAAAGGGATACAGAGCATCTGCCCTGCGACTGTCCTGGAATGCAAAACCAAAGTGAGATAAATAGGGAAGGACTGAGAGGTTCACTTCAAAAGTACACCCTGATCCACACAGAATCACTGACATAGACTTGCCCAAACTGCACCTGATCCAAAGACCTGCATTCAAAGCAGTAATCCAATGTAATAACTTATTAATTTTAAAAATTAAGGCTCCTTAGAATGACATTGACAGAAATTAAGTTTAGTATGAATATAACACAGCCTTCTGGGACAGATTTGCAAGACAGTTGAGTTATGTTAAAGCAGCTGATGTGGTGTGTGGTAAATACAGGGGCCATAGTGGGATGGACATTGCTTTGCTGCAATGTGCTGGTACATTCCCTGGCATGGTTAAAGTCTTGTCCAGTGAAAAGTGATTTCCCAGGAAATTGCCATACATTTAGCACACAGTTATTACGGTGTCTTGCAAAATGAAATGGAAGAAATTGCCATACATTCAGCACGCAGTTATTATGGTGTCTTGCAAAATGTAATGGAAATGAAGCTAAATAACTGGTCTGTAAAACTACTTCTGAAACATTTAGCTTTTTATAGAGACTGAAATGTTTTTTACAGAAAGATGGGAACTGCCATATTGTATAGGGCAATTAGTATGTCTCCTATAGTCTTTATAACATGTACTTCGGAAGACTAGTTACTATAATAGTAACAAATATTTTCTTTTTCTTTTTTTTTGATAACTGTTGTACCTCCCTATTAAGTGAGATTTGTGCTTGGGCCATGATGATTTATAACCTTTCTATTGCTCTTGGAACTAGAACCTTAGCTGGTGTAACGTGATATGGTTCTATTGAAGTCATTGAAGTGCCTTCTACCTAAACATACTGATTATCTTGCTTTTAAACTCACTTTCTGCTTTGTTCACTGTCTTAAAGGATTGAGAAATTACAGTATCATAGGATAATTCAGATTGGGAGGGTGCTCTGAAGGTCCAACCTCCTGCTATGTTAGCAGTAATTTTCATAGTGTGGTTTAAAAACAAAGATGGAAGTGTGATACTTTTTTCTGTGAAACTCTGCCAGCTGTATAATAATGTTTGAGAGAAGTTCTATGATGGAATATCTTCTCTCTTCTGAAGAAAAACATGCTTTTCTAGTGGGAGATTTTAGGAAAATCAATCTGCTTAGCTTATCAAAGATAAGGTTAAAAGGTGACTGGGTCATGATCTGAAGATACGTACGTGGAAAAAATCATGGTTCTTTAATCTTAGCAGAAAAAGGTATAACGAGATCAAGTGTCCAGAAGCTGAAACCAGATAAATTCTGATTTTAAAAAGGCAAATTTTAATCATTGAGATATTTAATCATTATAGAAACTTATTAAAGATACTTTGAATTATATATCAATTAAAGTTTGCAAATCAAAAATGAATGTCTTTTGAAAACCATATACCCTAATTCAGAAGTTATGGACTGATGTACAGATTTCTGCACTAATCTGTGGCCTGCCTTAAGAAATCAGACTGAACAATCAAAATTGTCTCTTATGTACATCAGTATTGCATATGCCCTTATTTGTGATTTTCTGTTTAAATTCCAGATTGTTCCCTAGCTGCAAGCTCATTTTAGTATCCTGACAATCACTGTAGAATAATTGCAAACAGAGCTGAAATGGTGGGTATGATAAGCAAGGATAAGTAAACTACCAGAGATGTAACAGATACTTGGCTAGTTTTTGTGAACTTCAGCAGAGTAGAAGAGCTCTGACCAGAGTCTCGATGACTATGGCCATGTTTTCAGTGTTAGACTGGGTATCTTCCTTGCATTTCTGCCACTGGAGCTGACAATATACACCTGGATTAGCAACTGTAGGAGAGAACAGTCATTTGACTCAACAAAGCACATGAGACTGTGTTTTCAAAGAGGCTGTGGCAGTGCAGAACAGCTGTTGTAAGTAGTGTGGGCTTAGTGAGACGAGGGCTTTCTTCGTTTTGTTTGTTTGCATTAGAAGAGGTGCATCTTGGGGCATTTTGGAAACGGTGGGAGTACTCAAGGCTCTGCCCAGTCACATTTTCTGCTTCATGAAATAAAAGCAGTCAGAGCTGGGGTGGTAATAACTTCTTCAAACCCCTCCATCTGAGGAAAGAAACAAAACTCTGGTCAATTCTATAAATCTGTAAATCAACCTGGATCATTTTTTGTGTGTATGACCACCCTGCACTGTAATGGTGCAAGTCTGGTGTTTAGGTGATTCATAACCCAGACTGTTCTCCAAGTCCATCGTATGGAGGAAGGTATGAGTGAGAATGAAGTCTGGTGGCCACAGCCTACCATGCTATGGTTAATAGTAGTACAAATAAAGATACCTTTAAGTCATAAGTCTTCAGGAGTTTCTGATATTGTTTCATACCATACTATAGGCTTTGTCCTGCCAATATTTCTCGTATGGTATGCTGCTGTGATAGCAATGGAGTTGCATGGGAAAATAATGGATTCTTCAGTTTTGTGCCAATCTGCGCTCCCTGTCAAAACAGGAAAAGAAACTGACTTCAGGTTATCTGACAAAGTGAATAAAATGGGAAATTCTTATCTTAGGGTAATAAAAATAGGATTAAATTAGAGAAAGGCTATGTCTGCATTCACAAGTGACATGGCTCAGAAAAATGAATCTGCAGAGTAAAACCCTGTGCCCACGCTGCTAGTATTTGCAGGGAGGTTCCTTCATATCTTTGTTGGAGTGCATTAGTTGTGCTCTTGAAGTGCATCTTCTGGATCAATTTCATCCAAAAGGAACTGCTTCTGTTTGGTGCCGTCAAATGCTTTTTAAAACCATATATACATATTTAGGGAAAATATCAAAAGGAGGTATTTAGAATTAGTCTAGTCCCCTCCTGTGCCCTAGCAATGTGGACCATAAGGAAAGGTAAGATGAGCTGGCCCAGCAAAAGTTAGATCACGGAAACAGGCAGTATTGCTGATGTGTTGAATTACAGATCCATGTGAGCTTGGATGAGAGCATCTGGCTGTGGCAGGTTGTTGGGCGAGGGGTACAGTTCTTTGTGGCAATGTCTGCCAAGCACTTGTGCTCAGTTCTGATCTGAGCAAGGGTCACTCCTGTAATTCTAGGGACTGGGTTAGAAATGGGATTAGTGCTATGATTTGAAATGCCATGTGCAGCTCATGCCACACCAAGCCATCAAGATAGATTTTGTGCTGTCATCAACAGCTGTCATGAATGTTTCCTTAAATCTGTGTTTGGAAGGGGTTTCATGTAGCCTTAGAGATAGATTCATGATTATGCTTAAAATTTGGGGTCAAGCCAACACAGAACAGAGTTGTAGTGAAAAGGGTGTTAGAACTAGGTTTAAATCCACTATTGTACGTATTATTTTTATTTTATTTCTGTGCAGAAAAGCTATGCTTCAGTGGTTTTAGTGTCTGTTTAATAAATCAAAACAAAATGAGAAGTTATGTCTTTGGAGGGACCAAAGAAAGGGAGCAAATAAATGGTATTTTTCTCATGTGGCTGATAATGACTTGTGCCTGTCATTGCTATTCCCTGTTTACCTGACCTATTAATGGAGGGCAAAATTCCAAAGAAATGTTTAATTAACATTTGTAATTAGTATTACAAAAGACCCTGCTTTATAGAACAGGCAGCCCAGAGAGGAGGGCCAGGAAAAGACAAGCTCTTCACCCTGTAATTATTGCAGCTCTCCGTAGTGCTCTCATTCATCTCATTAACATCACAGTGGGATGGTGCCACTGCAGGCTACTGGCAGGTGTCTAACTGCCTTCCTCCTGGGGAGACTTTTACAAAAGAGGTCCTGATCTGCAAATAAGTTTGAAAGCTTGCCAATGGAGTACCTCGTTCAAACTTTGCAGTCTCCTGCTTCCAAAATACCCTAAAGACTTCCAATTTCAATAGATAGGGATGCTCTGGGGAGGTGTTTGTTTTTTAATTGTGGGAAGGAGAGGAAGAGAGAGGGGAGAAACCAAGGTTTGCCTGACAAAATATGCTACTTCATTAATATGTTCCATTAAAAAAAAAGCTAGCTAAAAGGGAATTGTGGATGGATAAACAAAAGGAAAACCTGAGTCATCACTTGCAAAACAGTGAAATGCAATCAGCCCATAAAAAAGGCATGTGTTAATTTTCTGTATGTGAGTAAAGCTTTTATTCTTCTGGATTGCTTTTCTTCTTCAAATTAAATTGAAACAACTATCATATCAAAGAGTCTAATTCAGCAAGTGATAATATAACTTTTATGGAGGAAAGAAAGGATTTTGTTTCTGCTTCTTCATAAAATGTGTAAAAACATGGCATTATACTTATACACTCCTGTGATATTCAGGTTTTTCTTAAATCACCAACTCATGTATTTACACAAGACTCTTGCCTCTAAATGAAAAATAATTAGTGGTTTTCTAACCATAAAAGCATATAATAAATACCAAGATAACATAAAGTAAGAGAAAAAGACCCATAAACTTTTTCTTTTATGTTAAAGATTATACATGATTTAAAGCCAATCTCATGGTTTTTGATGATACATTTTATTTTATTTTATTTTTTTTGGTATGGTGGAACTGAGCTTTTTTATTACAGTTCTAAGTAATGAGGCAATAAACATTTACAATATATGGTATGAATGGAGTCAGCAAGTACTCGATGTTTGGAAAAGTCCTAAATCACGTGCACATCCTGCTGATTTCGCTGGGATTGCTCTTGCAACAGAGTTTGTCAACCTCTGTGTATTGTTTACAATGATAATTAGAGGACCATTATAAATATGCGCAAGAGCTAAAGTAAACCTACCTCTACTAAAGAGTTTGTATATATAAGGACACTGAAGGTGATGTTTGGAACGGCAGTGCAAGAGTTAGAAAATGTTCCTTTGAATCTTGCTGGCTAGATTACCTGTAGTGAATCAGCAAAATCAGATGACCTGTGATTTTAAGAACATATTGTTCAGTTTAGTGAAAGGAATCAATGCTGCATTTATTTATTGCTGATAGAGCATGTATTGCTGTATTTTTAAGAGCTCTAATCACAGCCAAGTAGATTGTGCAGGAGTCTGTTCAAATATTGAGTAGAAAGGGGATCTCTGCCTCAAAGCAGCTGAGACAGGAGGCAGTAGACAGATGCAGATGGAAAACAAGGAAACAATAAGTGAGTATGTTTTTAAAAAATAAGAAATACATGTAGATGAACTTGTGTTATACTTTAGGAGCATTTTAAAGACATCTATGAAATAAAATAATGAGATAGTTCTGCAGATATTTAATGGTACTTGTTTTTAAAGTAAAATTATTGGATGATGAAAATTCACATCATGGATTGATTGAAGGCACTTGTCAAGTTTCTGGCAGTGAATTAGAGATGATAATGATAACTAGCATAGTAGAAACTGTGGTACTCTAATGTACATTTAGTACTTGGGCTAGCAATATGAACCTTTAAAGACTACTCGATGAAGTCTAAAGATTTGCTATTCAGAATCTGGATTTCCATCCTTTTAAGTAAAGTTGCTTGAGCTCAGGAGTGAACACTGTAAAAATTGGCATATCCATGAAATTCTGCCCCAGACTGCAAATAATTAAAAGGCCTGTTTTACTAGTGAAACACACACTGAGCATAAGTCTAAACTCTCCATTTGATCTCTGTCCTTTTACAGATCTGCCTCCAGGGAACAACCCTCCCAGTGTGAAAAAACTGTTACGTGGGTTATATAGTTGCCATCCAATGTTTTCTTTTGAGCAATAGGGAAACTGAGGGGAAGTGTCTCAGGTGTTTGTGTGAAAGAAACTTTACATTTGTCTAGAAGTCCTTAAAAAATCAGGTCCATAATCCTAACCTTATTTCTCACTGAGTATAGGCTAATATACTTTAAAAGTATGGATCAGAGCATAATATATACTATATAATTAGTATATATATAAATATATAGTTCCAGCTATTTTATAAAAATGAGGGTAATGTTACCTGCTTATATGAAAGGCTTTTATGTAGTTTAATTTAAAAGTGTAGAGTGCTTTCAGGTTTATTTCTAATGAAGGGAGCTAAATAATAAAATCACAGTCTCCATGTGTATTAATTGTGTTTTATTTTTAAAGAAATCATACCTTTTTTCTCAAATGGTTCTTAGTTTCTATGTCTAGCTTGGCTTACAGGTTTAATTGTCCTTACTTTCCAATGCTCCCGGCAAAAACAGGGACCCTTTTGGATGTACGTATTCTTAGATTTGTTTTTCTACCTTTCCCCCAGGTATTAGATATATATGGCTTGAATTCTACCAGCCACAGGCAAAGGATGAGGAGAGGAAAAAGACAAAAATGAAAAGAAAATACTATATTTCTCTACTTTGAAATTCTGGGCAAAGGAGGAAGAAACCCATATTCATATAATTGGAGAGTATGTGAGAAGGTTCTTTTAACAAAGTGCATTGAAAGAGTTTTGGATTTTAAAGTGATTTTAAAGAGAGAGGATTTTAAAGTGGGGATGGGTAGAATACTTTTGTTGATTTTTGTCTGTATACCAGCTATACTTATTGCAGTACTCTTGATTGTGTCAAGATTTGTTGTTGTTGTTTTCTGTGCATGTGGATTAATTGCATCTCCTAAACATCAAGCTCAAGCTGTTTTTCTCATGTTTGGTTTTTTTTTTTTTTTTTTTTTTTTTTTTTTTTTTTTTTTTTTTTTTTGTTTTGTTTTGTTTTGTTTTTTTTTTGTTTTGTTTTTTAATTTCCCATCAGGACTTTGTTTTTTCTTTCTCTAGGTCACCAGGGATGCAGCAAAGTGCCCAGGTCACTAGACCCAGTGTTGTAACAGCAAACCTTGTAATTGATCCTGACAGAATGGAAGGACGAGCCCAAAAGTTCAGAGCAAACACACTCGGTGCCTTGGCAACGCCCACGAGCTGAAAGCTGACCTGGAAACAGTAAGAGATGTGGTATAGCTGTAACAGCTTTTCCACAGTCTACACCTAGAAACCATTCATACACATGAGGAGAGAGCAGAAGCACAGAGATGTTTAAACAGAAAAAAGAAAATTACAAAATATCGACACTAACAATGCTAGTAAAGTAGGGAATACAGTCTTGGACAGGTTTGCTTTTTTGAACTTTTCAAATTGCTTTCCTTTGGCTTACGTGAAACTATACATTTCCCCTTAATACATATTGTTGTCAGATACAGCGACAATATAATTAGTCTTGAACTCAAGACCAATACCTAGCTGAGTGTAAAAGCAAACACCTCCCCCCACCCCCTGTCCCCTCCACTGCCCCAAACCCCTCAAAACCACAACAGGAATCAGGCACATCAGATGACAAATCCATATAATTAGTGCACCAGCTCCTTACCTCTGAAAGCTAGAACTAAAATCCTTTGTTATGACCCCAGTAAAAATGAATTTGGAGATCTACTGCATGTCATAAAAGTACAATATTATCTTCAGTTTCTGCTGGCTGAAAGATCCATCAGGGAAAGGTTTTTTTCTTTCTATTTTCTATCTGAGAGTCCTTGAACCAAATACAGATAGTGTATAAATAAGTGTAACCCACTGACCCTCTGTCTCACACTGTGTCCTATATATTCGAGTTTTGCTGCACTGAAAGGAAGGAATTACGTTCCCAGAGGGATGAGCAGGAAGATTGCTGCCTTTTTTTTTTTTTTTTTTCATTTTTTTTCTTTTGTCCTTCATAAGATAGCATGGCATTGCCTTTCAAAGGATCCTCCTTCATGTTACCTTTGTGTAATCTCATGCATAGTCTAATTATTGACTATCCCCAGTGGTAATTTGGCTAGTAGCTGAGCTGCCTGTACTGCAGTGCAGCTTGATCTGCATCACAGGTAGGTGTACCTGAACAAGACTTCAAGTGGTTAACATGGATTTCAGTAGGAACATAGTCATGCAAGCAGAAGTTTTAATTCAGTCTTTGTAAGCCATGAGTAATTATTTCAGTAGCCAAACCCCGCATCGATACCATTGTGCTGTTGCCTAATTCCAATTCAATGCTAGCTTGAGTTTACCCAATAAGCTACAAGCAGACTTCTGGCTCTCAGAGCGAGGACAATGTAAAGTAAAATGTGCCCTGTTTTTGTAGTATCTGGTGATGAGGTAAGGTGCAAAATTGCTTTAGTTGGGTGAGAGGCACACTGTCCTCGGGCTCAAAGGGATCTCTTCTCCCCACCTTCCCTTAAGGGTTGGCAGTTTATAACTGCCATCCTGGCCAAGCTGTGCTTTTGCTGAGCATATCTCTGGGATCTTAATTTGATGCATGATATTTGCCAGTGGCAGGTTTTTAATGCCTGTATTTTTCAGACACTTGAAAAATACGGAGTGAAAAGCACTCAGTTGAACCCATTGCCAAATGATAGTTGTTCTCAGTTTGGATCAGTGCCCCACTTTACAGCTGTCATCATCTTCAGGGGAAAGACTGTGGAAATAAACTGACCTTATAGCACACCTGGAAGGCCAAGAGACTCTGTCTTTGCCAAGCTGTACATAGTCAGGAGGGTTAAGTTATACAGCCAGGTAAGTGGTAATGCTAGCTGTTGTCGTACTTTATTTGGCTGACTGTGGCTGTTAAGGCAGTCCTTTAGGGACATTCCTTCGAAGCTGGCAACCTCTGCATCCTAAAAATAACCAGTGCTGAACAGAGTCAGTGACCAAGGGAAATAGTAATCCTAAGACATTAAGGCCTCATATCGTCAAGATTTAACTTGCGTGGTTAGGGCTAGACCTGCCGATATCTACATGAGATGGATGCTTGGTGGGTGATCTCTTCTAAAAAGGTAGGATTTCCAAGTTGCTGTTTTTTTTCTGCTCTATGCAGTCACTCAAAATGCAGGGCTCTGCATTATAAAGCTGGTGATTCAACAGAAGCAATACAGAAAGTGGTTGCCAATCAGTCATTCCTTACAGACATCCCCTCTAGCGTATGCATGCTGGCCTTTTTAGGAGGTAAACGTCATTAACCTTTCTTTTTTTAGTTTGGATTCCAAGGTTTTTTTATTGAAATTCAGTTCACACTTGCAACATGCTCTCCTTTTGGACTGTAAATGCTGTGCAGTATGCAGATCACTCCATCTTCTTCTGCTCCTTGTTGCTCACTGCTGCAGAGCCAGAACTTTCCAGCCAGCAGCTACTGCAGTGATTTGCCTGCAAGGGCCCTGATGGAAAAAGCCATCAGTGAGGGTGGCTCTTGCTGGAGAGGGACATGAATGCGTCCTTCAAGGAGAAATGCCTAGTGATCCTCCTGAGCACAGCATCAGGCAAAATGCCTCTCTGCCTACTGCTCCTGAAGTGGGAAATGTGCGGTGGGCTTTAGACTGAGGCCAGGGTTTAAATGTAATTTCAGTCCCCGTCTTTTCTACTTATTTTAACAGTACAGAGAAAGCTATTATTTGGCCCTTGATCTAGGTGTGCTCTCTTACCAGCAGTGAATTATGTGACACTGTGCTTCTGTTTTAAGCGCTGTGAGAAGTTTGAATGTCTGTTTAACCCCCTATCTCCTGAGTTACCACTTCCAGTTCATTGGTTAAAGGACTGGGAGTAAAAAGAAAAAAGAAAATCATAATGGCCACAGATAAATCAGGGATTATGGGTAAGAAGGAGGTTCAGTAGAAATTTGAACCTTATTTCTCTCTGTAAACAGTTTGCAAAAAATCTAGTGTGGAAGGGGAGAAGTATTATGCAAAAAACTACCAAAATTGCTAATATGTCTACAGATGCCAGGTGACTTTCCAACGTGAAGTTTAATAGAAGTCAAATTTAACAGAAGTCAACTTCAATGTCTTGTTGTTTGGGTATTCAGTCTTTCACTGAATTCAGTCCTAAAGCTCCCATGGCCACCAGCATGGCCACTGAGCTTGATGATTAAAAATCACACTCCCAAATATACAGAAATGACACTATGTATGAAGTACATGAAACTGAAATGAATCTGGTGGAATGTCAGTGAAGTTATTGCCAGCTTTTGTACCAGGGACTATTCTTGCTGTCTAATATTTGTAGTTGTTACTTTTCAGATTGTTGTTTCCTGGCACAGTAGTAAGCTCCCCATAGAAAAGACTAGCATCCATGACTTCATTAGGTTGATAATTGTCATTTACCAGTCACAAGGAAACCTTGAAGCTTTTCTTGGCTCTGTCTCCTGCAATGAACAGGAGAACCTATGTGAGAGGGTTTTTTTGCAGTGTTTCACCCCAAGCGCTTCTCTATGAGACCAGAGAGTGGAGTTCACTACCCTAGAGAGATTTTTTCAATTGCTTGCTCCGTCAAGGATTCCTTATGTCCTGACATTAAGTGTAAGAGAGAGAACCCTCCCCGAAGGGACTCTAAGCTATCTCTTTGCCAAATAAAACCAGGCTTTCAAGCTCTTTGGATAATTTGACAACCTACCCTTCTTCAAAGTACAGTTTTTCCCAGGTATTGATTCCATAAATCAGAAGCAAAGCCTCATGCTGTATAGATGAATTACGTTAATAGCTAGAGCATCTCTTCTCCCATGAAATCACATGATCTTCCCCTGGAAAATCTTGCAGATTTGGATTGTGTGGGTGAGAAGAAGAAAGTGATGATAATTTTCTGAAGATTCTCTACAAAATTCTCTGCCCCTGAGTTCTCTTAGTTCCTCAAATCCTGTTCCCTAAAGGAACATAAAGTTGTATTCTCTGTTTTGATTGTGTCTATTTTTATTTCCCTTCTGCAATTTTTCTCTAGTGCCTTTTCTGCCTACTACACTTAACTACTTATATACATTGATATAAGAACAACTACTTCTGCATCTTCAGTTAGCTAGCTATGGGCAATTCTTTAGATAACAGACTTGCTGCTCCCCCTCAAGATATTTTTTCCCAAGTGGGTTTGGAACATCACTGAAGTTTTGGTATCATCTGAAAAAGACCCAGTGTAGTTGGGTGATACCAAAGAGGAATGTCTCAAATGCAAGAGGTCCGAGTACCCATTTACCAGCTGCTACGCTGATGTTACTACAATTCAGGACCACGATGGCCTGAACCGTTCACTGGCTTCTGTGTCCTGAAGGACAGGTGAAGCTCATGATAACTTCTAATTTATTTTGAAAATATCTTAGTACCAGCAGCGAGAGAGAATGATAATCCTCTAAACCATGAATAGACATTGGTTTTGTAAGTTGTCTGAGCCAGTTTCCTGTCAAGCTGCCAGCGTTTTCTTTCTGCTCATTCAGCCTTGAATTGTTCCACAATGTTGATGTGACTCGCAAGGTCTGGGTTCTGAGTAGATTCACTGAGGTTGCTTGTAAATACATACTGATCACTGAATTTTGTATTAATAATAAATAATAATACTGAAATGGTAATAATTGTAAGTGAACCTGGCTTATCATTTGATTGCTTCCACTTTTCTTTGGGAACATTAAGAATGGGACTTAATTTAAATTGTATGTATTATTCAAGGCATGTCTTTTAAGCATCTGATGGCATCATTAATATACATGTAGAGGGCAATTTTGGAGACACATGTTTGATATAGAAGGATCTCAAATGTGTAACAAGTAATGATTCTTTCTTTTGTGAAGTTGTAATTAAGTTATTAAAAATTCATCCTTCAAAATATGAAAATACATTTTAGTATGCATCAATTTGTTTTAAATATGATGCATATTTTAAAATTTGCATAAAAGATACTGTAGCTTACCTTATGGGTCCTAGCAGTCACTGTGTTGATATGGAGAATAGGAGAGCCATGGATTTTCAGGAACTAACGAAATTTATGAAGAGATAGATACCATTGCCAGGGATTATCTGATGCTCTGCTTCTCTCTGACTCTGACAATGGTGTGGCTGAGCTCACATATTTCATAAGAGTAAAGGTATATCAGCCTCCAGCAAAAGTGTAGACCCTGATATCTCTAGTACTTGTACCTATCACACTGAACAGCTAAACAGTGAAGAGGATGGGGCTGATCTGGACAAAGAAGCCCCAGTCAATTAATGGGAAGAGACTTCTCTCACCGTATTGTTGAGTGTACTGTGTAAAGATGCAGCATGTGTTGTCTTTTCAGCAAGTTCAGAGTCCTGGAAAGCTTTTAGCATTACACTTAGAGCATAAAGGAAAGATAAAATGGAGCCAATGCACATGATGCAAACTGTGGCTTCTCTCATTCCCACCTGGGATGTTCCAGACGGGCAGCTAGTCACCAATGTTGAGCAAGGTCCCTGCATTGACTGAGCTTTGTTTCCTAGCGACTCATGGGAATAGTTTTGGTTGAGTGGTTTGATTTGCATGGCTTCACATTTGTTGAGTTTTGTTTTGAATTCTGGACTTGAGTTTATTTAAATTCTCCGAAGTGATGTTCATTGAAGTTGCCAAGTTTCACTTGGTTTTGTGCTGAAAGTGACGGTATTCTGGCAATTTTTCCGGATTAGTAAAAGGATTAAGGTCTGATAACTCATCAGTATTAGAGGCAGGCGCTTCATACTGTTAGAAAGCTGCAAAGACTGCTTTCTCCTCTGTCCAATAGGAGGAAGCTTCTGTTTCTAGACATGATGGGTCCTATGACATCAAGTGTTAATCCTGGAATATTATTCAATATGGAAAAGTTATTTCTGGTAGTCTTTAGACCTTTCCAAAATGCATAAGCTTTTATCTCTCCTTCTGAGGTTTTTAAAATGGGACTTACTGTATTAAGGAAACCCTGTTTCTTTGTGAGCAATATATGACATGCAACACCAATAACATTTCTCAGCTTTCAAATGCCACTAAAAGAATGTGCCTGTGACATGTGTGGTCTTTCACTGCACAAAAATGTACTCTGGCATGACATAAAGCTTTTACCTAGATTGTATGAAATAATTTGCCTAATGCGATTGTGGTTTTGCTACTCATGGGTAATACAGCTATCTTAAACTCATGTTTGTGAAAGACTTACTTATTTTCCATCTCTGAAGTGGGGCGGCTGAGCAGCAGGAACCTCTGCAGAGGTTCTTTCTGACTCAGCCATTTCCAGTGAAGGTTTCTGCTGGAGAAGCTTCCTGCATGATCCATATTGAATAGTATAGAGCTGGGAAGCAAACTTTCTGGGCAGTTAAAACAAAACCAGCTTTGCAGCAAGTATTACTGTTTAGTAAATGCATCTGCCAGAATCTTGTTGCTGAACAAACAAAGAATAATAATAGGCTGACAGTTGGAATAAATTTGTTTAAAATTTCAAGTGAATTTGCATGGGGAGGGAAATATTTACCTCCTTTGTTTCTCACTTCTCCATTTCTACCAGGACTACTTTGGCCTTTGAGCACTGATGGTGAATGCCTTTAATAAAAATGAGTCATCACTACAAATATTTTGCATTTATCCTCTTAAGTGGGAAGCTCCCTCACAAAATTGCCTGTTAGTCTGCTGCCTAGCACTCAACCAGATGTAATATGCAATAATCTGTGAAAGCACTGGAGTTAGAGATGCTTGTTTTGTAAGCAGAAATTTCCCATGCTTTCTGTTGGTCCCATTATGTTTTGAGACCACAGGTTATAAGGACGAACTTTTTTATTTTTTGAAAAAAGTGTTTGCTCAGCTCAATTTCCATTAAATTAAATAATTTCCTGTAAAATAATATATTAGAGCATTTTAGATTTATATAAAATGTGGCATTTATAATTTTCCTCACTCAAAGAAATTGAAAATGTTTCTGTAAGACCTCCACTTTAAAGAAAGATGAGCAATTGCTGTGTTGGAAACAACACAGACAACAGATGAAATGCACATGGCATAAGTGAATTACCACATGGCGTAAGTGGATTATCAATGTATTTCATTGCACTGATAATCTCTGAAAGTGTTATTGGTTTGGTTGAGATCATGTCTACAACACACACACACAAAAAAAGGATTTGTCACCAACAAGCAGCCCAGACATTTGAAAACCAGGTTTGTAACACATATCCTTTTCATACCATGTCAGAATGCATTCTTCCTGCTTTCTAGATCTCTCTTCCCTTAGAGACAACACAGTCAGCTGTTCTAGGTCAGTTTCTGATGTCCTGTCTCAATTAAGCAGCATGTGTGTTCGTATGTTTGGGGCTGCAGAACTCCTATGACATGGGAAATTTGTGTTTAATATAAGGAAGGCTACTAAAAGCTGGTTTCAAGTAGAGAATTTATTTAAGATTTTACTTATTTAAAATACAAATTCAGAGGTGTTTTGGGTGTTCACAACAAGAAGTCTTTGCCTAATGACAATTTATACTGAATGTTACTTGGAACACAGTATTATGAATATTTCAATGAGGTCTGCAGTCAAATATCCTAAAACATGTTCCATGACCCAATATGCAAATCAGCTGTGGGATGTGAGAGGGCTGTTGGGGCTTACTCTACATAGATTTAGACTGTTTTAACAAAGGTTATTTATTAAACATTATCAACATTGATTTTTTCACCACTTTCAAAATTCAGGAGGGTATTTTATTTTCTTTAGGGAAACAGCTAAAAAGTAGGTCGGGAAACATGACTGCGAAAAGGCCACTCCAGGGAAGGGAAAGGTTAAGTTCCATTCTAATAAGTAAAATAAAAAGGTTGTGAGGCTGCTGTCAGTTGTGAAAGAAGAACCTCTTCTCACTTATTATTATACATTGAACTATTTAATATGTCTATATTGTTGTTCTTTGACAATATTAAGGTTAACAAAGGGAATTCCTACCACTACATGATTCAGGGAGTGAAACTGGCGGCTATTGGAGGAATTATAATTTGTATTACTTAGACAAGTACAGAAGCATATTCCATGGATAAAAAACGTCATGTAACAGAATCAATAATACCAAAATTGTATGATGCAAATTTGGTGACTTTGTGAAATCACAAAATCCACATAATAACTTAAGTAATTTTGGCAATTGCCACAATAAAAAATGGATAAAGGTTACTGAACCATATTCTATCCTGCTTTGTACTTTGTGAAATTCCTGCTGGGTATAGGAAATATATGAGATTAAAATTGAACCAAACCATATTGCAAACCTAAACAGAATTTAAAGGCTTAGGCTCCTCCAGGCAGCAACTCATATTCACAAAAAGTAAGAAAGTGTACGCAAACATGCGCCAGTTCATCAGGTGAGGAGAGCAGAGTTTGCGGCATTTTTATTTTTTCCTTCCTCCCTCAAATATCATTGAACTCCCACAGAAATGGGGAAATCCGTGTTGACTTAAAATAGAGTAATGGACAAATTAAGCAACTGAGAACACACACACACACACAGAGTTGTGATGTTGTTTACCCAAATCTTTAGCCATCAGGCTCTGTGGAAACCCAGGAGCTGCCTGTCCCTGGGACTGAGGACAGGGACCATGAGATACCACAGCTGCAGCATGGCATATCATGTGGTCGGTGTGTCGGGGAAGAAGATAGCTTGAAAAACCTCTCTTTTTGTAAAGGAAAGAGGGACTAGTGAAGCCAGAGTGCTCCCTCCAACTTAAGGGCTGTCTCTGCTCTGCAGGGCCATGAGCTGTGGCTGTGTGCATGAAGGGAATACACTCTTACAGGAGTGCGGGAGTCAGCATGTTTCCTCTGCAAAAGCTGGGGAATTGCAGAGGAGCTGTTTGGGCCAATGAAGCAGTGTCATTTTACATCAGTAGAAAATTGGCACCTCTCTCTCTTTCTCTGAAATGCAGCACTTTAGTGCTGACCTCTGCTCAAAATGAAGCGTGGTGAACCTATAATTAGGAAAAGTTCAAGTGATTTGTACAACAGAAAAATGAGAGTTGTGGGGTCCACTTACACAATATCCTCTAAGGCTGCTCTTGAAGCCTCCTGGATTTTCTATCTTATTCTGTCTTCCTGCCCGTCTCCTCATCTTTTGCCCTTAAAGTCCTGGAGCTCAAAGTCATAGGCTTATTTTGACCTTCAGTTTTTGCTAAGAAAAAAAAGTGAGTTCCTAGTCCTAAAAGCTGCAGAGATAAGCTTGAAAGTGTGCTCTTTGAAGCCTCATGAATAAGAAAACTCATGATTTTAAAATATTTGGAAATAGCAGGGCTACTCCAAACAAGAAGCTACCAGATGTGTGTATCAGCATGCTTCTGAATTAGGCAGTAAGCCTGTGCTCAAAATATAACTATTTCACAATAGTATTAAATATTCTTCCTCCTGTTGGTACCTTATTCTTTTCTGTGTAAACAACTTCTAACAGCTTCTTTTCCGTCCTTATTCAAACAAATGCTAGCTTTTGTAACCAAAAAGAAAATGAGTAGCAGGTGAAGACTTATTTTTAATGATGCTGAGAACAAATGATTATTTAGCTAAAGATCTCAGCAATTGTTTTCTACTAATCCCTATAATTCCTTACAAATATTAACAATAGTTTATGAAATCTAGAACAATGAAATGCTCATTTTTCTGAAAAAGTGACCCTTTGTCATATTTATTTATTTTTAATATCTTTGTACATGTACATGTGAGTCTGGGAAACATATGCATATAATTACACATGCATGTGTATTGTCTGCATGTATTAATTACCAAATCATATCTGCTACCATTTTAAGATATTGCAATACATACAGCATGCAAATTGATGTTTGAATATACATTAAGTCTACAAGGGACAGTCTGGCCAGCCAGATGACACAGGACAATTCATACAATTTTCTCAGAAACCTCTGTGGTTGAGCCTTGTAACATCTATTTCAACTGAAGCGTCTCTTTCACAGAGACCCAGACAACTCTCAAGCATGGAGTAGTGCACTGAGTTAGGGTTTTTCAAGATATATCTATTAATTTCCTTTAAGAAGCACTGTGATATGATGTGGCGTGCAAGAGGTGTTGGGACCACAGGCTGCTGCAAACCATAGCCTGGGGGAAAGAGAGGCGTCCAGAAGGCCTGCGCCCATTCTGGTGAGCAAGTAACAGCGTGGTCAGAGCACGGAGGTGGAGAAGCTCTGTCTCATGACACTGCTGACCCGACTGGAGGAATGAGCCAGTGTGGGTGAGGAGCTAATTCTGGGCTGATTTAGGAAAGGAAAAGGTAATGACTCTGGAGCACAAAGAAACTATAATGGTGAGGCAAGTAATGCTATCCTATCAGTAGTTCTTGGAATGAGATCCTAGGGATAGGTGTTCAATTAACAAGAAAGACCTTCTTCTGTGTTCGTTGTTCAGACATTTATTTCTGCAGATGCCTTCTTGCTTCTTTGGTTCTGTGCAAATTTTTTCTATATAATGTTTTAGCTTTCATACCAACTAGCTTTCAAACACAAATCATTCAGTAGTGTGGCTTCCAGTCCATTTCCTGGAAGCCTTTGCAAACAATATGCTTTTCAGGCATTCAACATTTTCACGAACGGTTTTGTTATTCTTGTCTGGTCTCACAAGTAAATCAGACTGACAGGGTCGAGAATACCCACGATACAAACCACTCTCTGTAATAAGCAGGCCCTCTCAGAGGAAATCCGAAGTCTGGTGAATGCCAAGAACAGCGTATACCAATGGGTTTAACTCTCTGTTCAGCTAAATAGCAGATCACTGCGGCGATACCGGAGTGCGGTGGGTGAGGTGTGACTTCAGTCATCTCTCTTCTGCTAGATCAAAGCACAGCAGTTATGCATGTTACACCTCTCTGCCTTGCAGCTTTGTACAGCTTTGGCTTTGTGGAGTACCCAAAGACAAACATTGATACTTGGTGGGCTTGGAGCTGTGGGGGATGTTCTGGTCATGGAAGGAAGTGGGAGATAGGGGCAATGGGAGGAGGCAGTTTAATAGATCAACCACATTTATTTTTCCTAGGAGTTGGAACTAGGGCTTGCCCCTTTCCCCCCCCCTCTATATTTTAATAAATTTGAGAAAATAATTGTTTTTCAGAAATATTTCAGGGACAAACTTTTTGGCAGTTTATTTGCAATTATCATTTTTGTTTAATAAGACCAAACTTGAAAAGAGATATTAAGTATTAGTGTATAAAACAAATTAATTTTCATTGTTTTGCATCCACTGTCACGTAGTTTTCTACCTTAATTTTGATATTAGGAGAAGCAGAGGGCTATTTTGAAGTCATCTTCTCTATATCTTTCCTCATTTTATAGTTCTCCAATATGTAACCTTTTTTTCAGTCTATTAATTCTGTTATTTGTTGGTTGGTTGTTTTTTTTCTCTATCAGTTTGTTCTGAATGAAAGCCAAAACTGGATGGTCCTGAGATTTACATAACCAGATGGTACTATGTTTGGCATCTTTCATTCCTATGATACCAAGGCTGATCATATGCTACTCTTAGTAGTTCATCAATTTCAGATCTGAACAGTGTTCTTTAGAAATCCTGAGTGAATATCACTCTGTCCTTGTAATTTGTTATTACTCATTTATTAATATATTCTGAAAGCTTTCCTACCGATACTTCAGTTAGAGACACTTCTAGGACTTTCCTCTGTAAATAAGGACTCTGGTATGAAAACATCTTTTCCTCCAGTGTTAGCTTTATGCAAAACATGTGTTTAGTTCTTCTGCTATTACCACTCCAAAGGAGATCCCTGTCTTTTTCATCTCTCATTTGGGAGCATGTTAGCTCTGCATTCTACAAGTCTCTCTCAAAAAATTTCACAAGCTCTGGTTCTTGAATAGACACAAATGAATGCTTAATGTAACACATTAGTGTTTAAAAGATGGTCCAGTGAGTATACAGACTGCTTTTACTGACAAGCTGTCTATGTGGGAAATATCGCATTCAGTACAGGGGTGTTCATTGATATCACAAAACTCCATGCTATTTCTCTGTGTGCAAAATGTAGTACTGATTAATGGTACCTTTATGTGGCATGGTTAATTCTGCTTTAAGTGAGTCTTCTCTGAAAATACTTGCAGTATGTGAGGCCTTGCGTATAATACTTACACATCAACAAAAGACTACATTTTATTTCAAGCACAGAACTTGGGAGTAGGCTGGGTTACAAAAATCCCTTCTCAGTATATGGTAAGAATATCCATGAGGAAGCTTGCAGTATAGTAACTCATGGGCTGTGAACTCCTCTGCTAGTTTGAAGTGTACTGACTTCCCTGGGTACACAAGCCTGGAACAGGCTAGAACTGATAGAAAGTTTGAAATGAGCAGCATTTTTTAAGAAAATCCCTTGTGATACAAGTGAAAGTGTTGGAAAAGGCCTTGTAGGAGGCAAGTAATATAAACATGGCCCGGGGCGGGGTGGAGGGAACTAACCATAAGCTTCATGAGGTTTTGTAAAAATGCCATTTAGATATGTCTCAGTAATGCAGATGCTGAGATGTAATTTCACCTTTTTTTCTGCTGGCTGCATCAGCAAGGCATTGGGACACTTACAATGAAAGTGTTTCAGCATATTTCTTCAGCTAGAATCCTCTTTTTATTCCAGTCAGAACAGAATAAAACTCATCTGAAAAATCCAAGAGGGGGACAGAAATGCTGACGCTTCAAATGCCCAGTTCAAAAAATCTGATGCCCATGCTACTTTTCATTCCCACAGCTCCTGAATACATTACGCATGTTCCCTTTGAGGACAGCTTGTGTCATTGTAAACCACATTCTTGACGTCTAGTTGCACTGTGCCTGTGTTTGTGTAGGGTTTTAATCATTGATAGTATACCTGGGCATTCATCACTTTCTTGTTATTTCTTAAGGTTGCTTTTTTTCTGTTGCTATTGGTAAAAATGTTTTAAATGGTTTCTGCTGTGCCCATATTTGCTCTTGAATCAAAAGGGAGTAGTTGCTGAAAATATAATTCAGGGAATGTGTTTTAATTTTTTTCAGTCAAGCTCAACACTTTTTGCAGGATTTTTATCCAGTAGAGAAGGGTTACCGCTGAGTAGATTATTACATTCCATTGTTCGCCTGGAAAGAGAAAACAAGGTCTATGAATAAAGGAATAAATTAATTTAAGTGGCACAAAGTGCAATAAATTTTATTTTAATTCTAAATGGAATTGTTGTCATTTAACCCTATGCATGATTTGTATTCAGAAGTGGTACCACTGCCTCGGTATGTCTATTAATACTGTAGCAGTATGGTTTTCTTTCCTTCTTTCTTTCTTTCATCTCTCTGAGTCTTTTACCAATCCTTTGTTTATTTTTTTCCCTTTTTTTTTCTTTTCATTGGGATAGGAACAGCAACAGATCCTTTACCCCTTCTAGTGACTGATCTTTTCCTTTTTCCAAAACTACCATCCTGCAATGTATGACTCTCTGAAATTACCATGTTTTGAAGCAAATAATGCAATCCCTTGGAGAAATTTGAGTCTCCCTTTTCTAGTGCTATAAAACTCCCTTTTCTCCTGGCTAGAAAATGAGAAACCAGCCTGTGAAACCTGATCTGTTTTCTTTCCTGAGTCTTCTGCTAATTTACTAGCAAGTTGTGTGTTCCGGACAGAATAAATATTTCTTTGGAAAGCTGTACAGAGACTGATGGTTATTTAAAGCTGCTCAGAATTTTAGAACATTAGGAAATACCCTGTCTGGTGCAGAGTTAGTGGGCAAGGGTTTAGATAAGGCAACTTATAATTTTACTATCTTGCTGTACTAAATGTGTTAATATTTCAAATGGTCCAGCAAGACAAGGTGCACATCTGTTTGTCTACCAGAGTGCACTAAATAAATATCATAATGTAAATATGAAGCATTTAAGAATGTATTTGTTCCAAAATATATGCCTGTCTTATTAATATAATTAATTCAGATCAGCGGAAGACTTTTATAAAACATCAGCTAGGATTCTGAAAGGGTTAACTTTCAACAAATTTAATTTCTCTTTTGATAAAAAAAAAAATTCTCTTCAACTAGTAACTCTGAAAAAAATATGTGCACATGGAAACCTTAGAAACAGGCTGATGGGTAGCTAAATGATTGTCACCAGGAGTATTCAGCAAGAGTTAAGTGGAGAGTAGCCTTTCTCTGGTCTAAAGTAGATATTTGGTACCTTTACCTTTATTTCTTAATGTTAATCCTGGGGAATAAATGGTTGCTGCTCAAGGCAAGAAATAAAGAGCTACGAGCTCAGCTGGATGCAAAATGACAAAGAGCTGGTGGAGTCAGTAAAGCAGTACTGATTTAGACCAGTGGAGGATATATAACTAAACTAAATCACCTAAATGAAATCAGCCGCTTGCAAAATCTTGCAACTGCGGGTCTGAATAATTTTCGGAGATGGTGGTAGTCATAGGTTCTCATGCTATCTAAAGCTGATGCCTTTCTCAGACTTGAGGATTCAAGACCTAATTGATTAATTTTCTCTCAAAGGAAATGTCAGTGGCTGATGTGTGGAGGGGAAGATTGTGGGGGCATACAGTAGAGGCCAAGTAGGTCTCCAAAAGGAATTTTAAGTGCTGTTACTAAAGAGAATTTCTTTTCTTACCATTTTTTCATTAAAAATAATGTGTTAGAAGAGAAGAAAGAGACAGAGCAACTGTTTAACTAAGCTGCTTTCACAAGTGGGACTTGTGAAAGGGCCAGACCTCTGCAGTGTGTCGTCTCACACGAGCATCGTTGTCAGAGGCTGGAGCATCACTTTCCATTGAAGTGACTGCGGCAGGCAGGATGGCGCATCTTCAGTGAGATGTTGTTATTGCCTCTTTTTCTTACATTTGTTTTTATGGAAATTTAGAACATCTCACGCTCTTTTCCATATTAACAGAATGTAACTCCAGGAAAGCACATAAATTCAAAACCATTTATTCTTGTCTCAAAACCCTTCTCACGCCCCTCCCTTTTTTTTTCCCCCCTAAGCAAGACATAAGACAATCTCAGAAACACAGCACTAAAACAGCCTGTTAAATTCTGATACATCCCAGCACGTGTCGTTTCCTCCTCCTTCATTTTAAAGATAATTTTGGAGGTTAATGAACTTAAACGTAATACTTTAAAATAATCACTAGAGATAACAGAAAAAAATCAAGCAGTTCCCCAGACTAGAAGGAAATGTTTGATCCTAGACTCACAGGCTCATTTAAATTCACTACTGTAAGTCCATCACTTTCAACTATTGATCTATGATAAGACATTTTTATTAATTTTTCCTTAGAAAAATTCACTAGCATTGAAGAAGATTCAGCATGCAGGGGGGAAGAGCTTCTTAATTTGACTGATTAGGCCAATTTACTTAGGCTTTCCTAAAAAATAAAAAGATGCACTGTAAATCTTGGACTTCATCTCTGAAATGTTTAGTCAATCCCTGGCAATTAATCCATACCTTGCATTCTCAGACTGACATATATCATGCAGTGCTCTTTACAAGAACCACTTGTATCTGTGCATTTTGTTTTCTCATCCAGCTGTGACAAATTCAATTAGCTAATGTCTCCCTTACTCCCTTGCTGGAGCTACGCATACCGTGATCATGGATTGGTAGGAGGAGCAGTTCCTGCGTACCTCTTACCCCTCTGGCACGTGGGTGAGGTGGGACAAGGTCTGGGTGGAGCTTGGCCTGAGGAGGTTTCCTGTCATTTTGTGTCCTGTGCAGCCTATTATGATGGCAGTACATACACACTGCCCGACATCTAACGAATATATTCTAGTGCAATAAGGGTTGAGGAGACGAACTGTTGCTTCTTGAGGAAAGACCTGTGTTCTGGTTTGCTTTTTTAGCTGGACATACAGGGGACATATGGCAAAGCCAAGATTTATCTTTTTCTATGTCATCTTCTTGCAAAAAAAGACATGTTATATCCTTTCTCAATTACCTTTGACTGCAAAGAGAGTTTTGCTTGAAAAATTGTTGCAAGATAAGACAGGCTGAAGTTGATTATGACTGTCAAAACATTAGAACACAGGGATACTCCGAATTTTCTTCCCTCTTGTAGTTTCAAGACAAAATCGAACGTAGGCTGAGGTTTTAATTAATTAATCAATTCCATTTTTGAAATGTAGGCTCATTAGGGTTCAGATTTTTGAACTCTGGAATTCCCTCCCAAAGTTCTTGAAATTTGCTTGAGAAGGGTGGGTCATGCCACATATGTGTTCTTTTATATTTGCTTTTATTAACTATTATGATCGCTTCAAAATCAACTGATGAAAGTGCTGTGTGGATGGTATTACATGAAATTATTGCAGTCCTCTCACTGTTCCTTGAACAACAGGACCAAATACCTGTTCTTGTGGCAGGCAAGCAGCACAATATGTTTCAATGGAGTTCCTGCTCTCTCTCTGTGTTCCCCCTGGTGATCCAAATGTAGCAAGTTTCAAGGCCTAATGCATACTTATTATGGGAGGTTTTTTCACCGCTTCTTAATTTTGTCAGACAGAAGGGAAGGAAATAAATTGTTTGGATTTGAAGATTCAGTAGCTGTGTCCTGAATATTACTGCAGAGCTTTGTATAGTACTGTTTTATTATAATTTTGCTTATTGATGTTCGTTTGCTGCAGTAGCTGAGATGCAGCTGAAATGCAGATGATGGATTTCAGTTTGCCAGAATTCTGCTTTTCTTGCTGCTAATTTTTAGAAATCAAACTTTGTGCGTCACCCCAGTGACTGCTCCCAGCCCTTGATCTTGTCCCTGTGATTCAAACCCTTGACTTTTACCCATATCAGAGATGTCTACAAATCTTACAGGTTTCCCAGTGTGGAAATATAAGATAGCCTTCACCAATGACTAAAGTAGGGAAAAAATAAAGAAATAATAAGACATTATTTGCACTTGTATTTTATTTGGGCTTTTTTTTAATCTTTTCAGAACATACCTAGTAGGTTGTTGAATGACTGTGCTTCACAAATTGCTTGCCCAGCTGTATAACTTGTGGAGAAAATAATAAGAATTAAGAACATTGAATAATTTATCATAAAAAGTGAAATTTGTCAAATAAATTATTCAGTGATATTATCTGACAGCTGTAACTGTGGGGCTTAATTAGTGAATATATGCAAAGCACTTCAATCTCCAGTTTATGAAAAGGATTAGTTGACAAAGTTGTGTTCAGGAACAGGGGCCTGAATCTAAGAGGTATAAGAAATCTAAGAGGTATAAGAAATCTAAGAGGTCCCTTCCAGTAGAGTCACGTAAAAAATTGTTGTCCACAATACATTGTAGTAAGTGTCAGATCTTGCCAGCACATTGGATGTGGTGTTCTTCTATTGTTCATATTACAAAGAAAAACCTTAAAGCTATTAGATACCACTGACTGTACTGTTCTTCATGGGCATGCGCTTTTGGTTAAGTCTACCAAATAGACTTAATCTGGTCAGAAAGGCTTTGGATTTTGCTTGAATCTCTAAGGAGGAGTTTCCTTTATCCCCCAACCCTGTTTTTGTATACACTGCGTACATCCTTGAAAATGTTACAACTAACTACATTTGTTTACTTCCAGCTTCCCTCTAGCTAGTGCAGATACCTCAAAATTTGCATACATCCTCTTCAAAACAAATCCTGTAGCTGCTGTTCCCCTGAAGAAGCACAAGAGAAACTGTCCGCAGAATCCTCTGAATTCAACAAAAAGAGTCTCAAAAACTTTATGGTGTTTTTAGACCAAACTCTAAAATAGTTTTCCCTTCATGAGGAATTCTGCGTCTTGTCCACTCTGGCATTGTTCCTTCTGGTAGAGGCCCAACGGAGAGACCAAAACCTGAACTATTATGGGTTTTGGTTTATTTTTCCAACTTGTATTCAGTACAAAATTCTCACCAGCTCAGAATCAGTACACAATCCTACGCCTAGATTGTCTGCCATTGCATATTACTCACTTGGATAAAGCTCAGAAACTTTGATCCTGGTTCTTGTGGTATCCTTAAAAGTGCTCTGTTCACCTATAAACTCTAAAATAAGTTATGTTTCTATAAATTTACTGGCAAGGTTTTTGGTTTGCGTTTTTCTTTGCAAAATGTGTCACTTGCTTCTGAAGCTGCATATATATGTGATGCAAAAATTACTCTGGCAATCACAGATTTTAATTAACAGAAGAATAAGCAGGTGCATGAGAACTCTGAAACATCTTCATCCATTAGCAGCTATTGTTCTGATCACATCAATAACTTACACGCTCTTTGGAAAGTCTGGAACAGTTTTTGCTAAAGTTACTTTTTTTTTTTTTTTTTTTGCATTCATTATGCCAACTTATCTTAGCAGTGCCAGAAAAATAATCACCTTTTTACTTTTTTACTTCCTCCAAGCTGCTTCCTTGAACTGTGTTCCTTGGGGAACAGTGAGGTTGTAGTAATATCAATTGCACAGGAGACTGCTTTATGCAGAAACATTACTCTTGCTAAACAAGTTAACATTTACATTGAAATGGTTCCCAGTTAATTATGAATATGTATGACCCCCAAATGGTCATCTGGTTTAAATGCAAAAAAATATTCCTGTGGTTCAGAAAAGAAGCCTGGTATCTGTTTTTATTATAAAGTATATGGGCTCATAGCTTTTGGAAATTGTTAGAGCCCATATATCTGCCCCAAACAGTGTTAATACAAGTTTGTGTGTTTTCTGCTTGCAGCAATCAGATAAGTATATAAAGTAGCACTTGTTCTCTTTATTGAGTTTGTGTCAATTTTGAACTGTATTTGAAAAAACTAAAAGCTTCTGGGACAGACCTCTTCCCACCCCCCCCATCCCCCAAGACAATAGAAGTGCAGCCTGAAGTCAGGAAAAGTTTGATTCTCAGTGGCCATGTCGAGTCAAGATAGTCTGACACCGATGGCTTGCTGCATAAAAAGGGCACAGGTGCAGCCTGCAACTTCTGGTATTCAGTGGTGTTCAGCCAGTCACATAGCCTTGGGAGACCTTATTCACTTTACTGGTGGAAAAGCATGGTGCTATTTTCTGCAGTGTAATAGAAAAAGGAATAATAGAAGGATTATGTAGAGTGATTAAAAAAAAAAGAAACTAAACAACAAAAAAAACGCCACCAATCTAATAACAGAAAACACAACAAATCAGAAACAAACATATGGATTAATCTCATTAAGGAGAAGAAGGCTGCTCAAAGCTCCCTTTCTTCTCATTTCTTCTTCTTTCCTCTGCTTCCATTTTATCCTTGTCATTTTCACTGATTTCCTTGAGATTTTTACTGCTTCTGGAGTAGTTTTCGAAGACTGTTGGCAGCACAGAGGTTTTATTCTTTAGAAGTCATGTGCAACTTTATCGGTAATAATATATGATAGATGAAGTGATAATGTATAATATGTCTTAAGCATGGCAAAATGAGACCTGTAAAAAATTTGGAAACTTAGCAAGATAGATGGCCTTTCTGGAACTACACAAAATAACTGGTTCATTCTTAATTTAAAACTTGGTGTCTGATGCATTAAAATTTAAAGTGTTTTAAACTCGTATGTTTTTAACAGGAGAGACTTCTATATCACCCGAGAATGATATTCAAGTCCCTCTTAGCTCTCAGTTACCTAGGATGAGGTTTATTCTAAGGAGAAATAAATATATTATTGTTATATCAAGTTCATTTATTATAATTGACAGTGTTGGGTTTACTTTCTTCTTTTTTTCATCTATAAAATACTACATAAGACGTTAAGACCAGACCTCACTGATTTCTTAAGTGTTTATGTGAGGCAGAGAGTAAGATTACACATTTTGAAGGTATTCTATAAATGTAAATTGTAACTGACACAAATCAACGGGAACTAGATTATCTAATCAGTTCTCAGCTCATAACCTCCCTCTAAATTTAACTGAAGTGGTAGGGACTATTTTTTTCTGGAGTCTGAACGAGGTGTCATTTTCAATCCACACTTCTTTTTGTTTATGTATTTTTGAATGTCTGATATCATCTCTTCTTCTGTCAGTGCTGAACTGTGAGTTGGTGTTAAAGGTCTAGCAAATTGTTCTGGATAATCTAATCATTGCCCAATATGATAACAGTGCCATGGTTTATCCATTTTGATGGTCATTTTCAGTTGCAGGTCTGCGTGCAATAGGAAATAGAGTGAGACACAGGATATATTTTATACCAGCTGTGAAAGAATGAAGACCTTCTAGCTTCAGCTTAGGAAAGAATTTTAGCAACTGCATATTAATGAAGCCATAGAACATAATCATGGGCTTAGTTTTATGCCAAACGTGGTGAATTGGTGAATTGAGGCCTCAGTCTCCTTGACCTTCACAGGAAATAATCTGGTCAGCCAGAGGTGAAAGTGTCCATAATCAAATCACAAAAATCTTGATAATTCCAATCCCCTTTTAGACACTTCCCTTGTTTCAATTAGCAATCCATCAAAACTGAAAAGTAAGGCAGGGGAAGAGATCTGTTTAGCTCGTTCCTGGGTCTGGGAAACTAGCTGCTGAATATGTTACTTTAATAAAACCCATGGGAAACTTGGAAGGCTTGGGTTTGTTCTGTTGTTATTAAAAGAATGTTTTAGTAGAGTGCATAATTTGATTTTGTTCTGCTTGCCATTTGATCAAGTAAACTTGATTTCCACATATTCAATTGCCTTTGCCTGCAAAGCTGTTTCACTTCTATAAGTAATAATTTCATTTTGGTTCAGTTTTAACAGAGAACATTGGATTCTTTTTTGAATTTGAAATCATGGACTAAACAAAATGTAGGGCTTATGTTGTTGGGCCTGGTTTCCATTGCCATTATGGACTATTGAGTTAACCAAATTTTGTAACGGGACCATGTAGTCAATGTGAATAAAGTTAAGGTCCAGTCTTGGGCTCCTTTGCTATTCCAGAGCACAGTAGAAGGGCAGGGTGCAAACTAGAATCAGGTCCTTGTGATACATTTTTTTCTGAAGTAACAATACTAGAAACAGCTGAATATCATTTGAAAGGAGCAACTTTGAACTACTGTAGCATCAGCATGCAAGGGAGATGAGGCCAAACAGCTGGACAATCCCAAAAGTTTTCTAAATCAGACAGATTTTATAGTGAAGGGTCAGGGCAAAATGACTATTCGCTACATATTTAGGCACTAATTGTTCAGATCACTACATGGGCTATTTTGCTACTATCTACTGAAAACAATATAAGAATGAAAAACATTTGAGAATAAGTTAATCTAGAAGTCATCCATCACTGCATATTTTACTTGTTTGCTACTGTGAACATAACAAAATGAGGCACATCCAATGTATTTATTCACTAGGCTGCTAACAAAATGTGATACTTGACCTTTAGTTACTGCCTCTCCTGAAAGCAGAAGGCAGAGGCTGCTAGTCAGCACTCTCCAGCGTCAGCCCAGTTCTGCTCCTATTAGTCTGGCTTGGGGCATCGTGATTGGGAAAAATCCCATAAGAAGAAGATCTCTCTTGTGTTTTCCCACTGAGATATCAAAGTTTACATCACACATGCAGAAGGTCCCAGGGTTAGTGACTACTTCTATGGTTCATGAGAACTTGCAATTCTTTTTAATGTGTTTTCCCTGTGGCTTTTGGTCCTGCTGCCATAATTTAAATTCTGTGACGATATACCTCCATTGCAGTTGTTCTTTCAGGATTCCCCTGTCTTAGTTAGCTCCATTGTTGGTTCTTACACTTTTCTAGCATTTTTTTTTTTTAAGACAGATAGATAGCTTTTTCCAGGTGACTTTTAGTTTTACAACATTCATACCAAACAGCTCATGTTTGACTTCATTTCCCTTTCTCTGCGTTTCTTTTTAAACAGGCTTTGTCCATTCTTGCAACCTCTGTTGCACTGTTGGTCTGGCATGAGTGCTGCCAATGGTGCAAACATATAGGTAAATCGAGAACACATTTCCACTTTCAACCTCTAAGTCTATATAATGCAGTAAAGTTAATAGACAAATTTTGGAAAGATCTAGTGAAAATGCATGTCATGAAAACAACGCCTTTTCAAAGGCAGTTTAATTGAAAGAAATATCCACATTTACAACTTGTGTCCCAAATTTAGGTACACAAAAAACGAATATGCAATTTGTATCTTTTTTTTTTTTAACTACAAGAGAACTAGGCATCCCAATTTGCTTGGGGAACACAGACTCTGCTGTTTTGGAAGCAAATGCTTATATGTGGTAAAACAAGGGCACAAATTAAAAGCATGTATTTTAAAAATTGGAATCCAGAATGCTTTGTTTTCACACAGGAAGCATAGGAAATAATATTGTGAAATGACATTGAAAAGACTAGTAATAAGAGAGGGCACTATTAGCGATACATAAAATAATGACTAATTTTAACACACACTGTGTCACTGTATCAGAGAAGAACAAAAGGAGATTCAATGAATTTGGAAGGAAACAAATTTAAAACCGATAAAATGAATTTCCCTTTAGTGCAATGACTAACTGGCATACTTAAGTCATTACTGCAAGATACAGTATCAGAAATAAACATTTCTGTGAATAAGGAGAACAGTTACATTAGGCTGGATAGAAAATTTATGTGGGATATAAACCCTCATGATTCAGGACATAAACCAGCTACTAAATAACAGGGGTTGGCAAGACATGTTCCCTAAGGGCAGAGTAATCTTATATGGTGCTTCTCATACTTTGCTGTGACACATTTTGAGGTACTAGTAAGTCTTGAAGAAAGGTACCAAATTAGGTGGAACTGTGATATAATTAAATATGGCAATTCTTTTGCTCAAACATACTGTTTCTAAACATGAGGTTTCACAGAAAGTATCAGATAACTCTAGACTATGCTGAACATAAAAGAAACTTTAAAGCTTTTACCTTAATGTTCTTTTTTAAAAAAAGATAATATATAGTTTGATACTCAGCACTCTACCCCAGTGTTCCTATCTGATGAATAGATTCACTTCAGATAGCCCTGATAATTTCCAACATTAAACCATGTCTCTGTTTGCACTTCCTTTTCCTTACTTAACTTCACACCCTGAATATAAAGTAGTGCTCAAGGCAACTGCTTGTGGTTTGTCCTGTCAGTTCCTAAATGGGAAAACATGTGATGTGGCAAACTTCTTGTCCTACTTATCTTCATTCAAAACATTTTACCCTTTTAATCCCATAGGGACATTTTGCAGAAACTTCACACCTTCATGTCACTTTCTGTTTAGTTTCAAGGCTGCCTGAATTGCAATTAATCGACATCTGGACTTTCATTTGAGACAATGTCACTTCCTGAGAACATTTCCGGATGACACAAAGTTATCTCTTATGCTCTGCTGTTTAATTTGAGATTCCAATTAATTATTCTTCATGTCCCTTCATATTTCCTCTGCTCTCCAGAGGAAAGTCTTCCTTACCCTAAGGGTTCAGAGGAGACTTTTGTCAGGATTTGCTGCCTTCTTCCAACTAAGAGGAAAACTGGCCTAGATTAAATAAACTGCTATCAATATCATCAGTTCGTTTCCTTTCATACTGTGAGAGGATTTAATTACAAAAATTGGTGTAGAATATTTGAATTGTCTTATTTTATATGCATAGGTAAACCAAGGTCTTAGAAAAATCTAGCTGAAAGAAAAGACGTGGTCTTGAAACTAGACCAAAAAGAGTCTCCTATGCTGTCATGCTTTCTATTACTATGTTTTCTACTTTATCCATATGTGACTCTCTTTAATTCAGCATTCTCCTGCCTCACCTCAGAAAGCATTTGTTCAGTCTTACCTTATTTCACATGTTGGTAGTGTGAACATCAGGTAAAAGGAACTGCATATTCAGTGGAAGAAAAGAATCTCTCATGCCTTTTCTTGTCTGTGAGAAGAAGAAAAGGTACAGATTTGTATTACTACCACTTGATGTTAATGAAAGAATAACAAAAAATTGTAGGACTCGGAAGGTCATATTTGGTCCATTGCCTTACTTTAGAGTGAAATCAGCCATAAGTACATCTTTCGTAGTAGGTGATTGTGTAAGCTGCTTTTAAAGCAGTGATGAAGGTTCCTCAGCTCTCATGGGCATGCTATTCCAAGGCTTTTTCCTGTTGGTTCTCCTAGTGGCTTACCAACATCTTCCTTATTGCTGTTCATGCTCCATAGTTCTTATGCCAACAATGAACACAAAAGCAGTTGATACCTTTCCTCTTTGTTTTTGGCTTTTGCACAGTTGAAGTCTGTTCTGATGGCTCCCCTTCTGCTTGTCTCCTCAACCCTGTCAGCCTTCACTTTTTTTGCTTTAGCCTAATGGTGTCAATTTTTTCAGCGTTTCCTGGGTAATGTTTTCTAGATCATTGCTGTTTGAGTCTTCTGCATTGATTTTGACAGATCTGACTCTTTCTTGATGTGTAGTTCCCAAACAGGACACAGTTTACTGGCTGAACTGAATGAAAGGACTACTGGGTTAGCTAAACATCACGTACTAGAAAACAATCCCAACACCCGCCTTGGCTGTAAGAAAGATTCTTGTTTTGCAAAGACTTTTTGACTTGTGTGGTGATCCCCTGCAGCGCCGGAATTCTTATCAGAAGGAACACTTCCCAGCTGGTTCTTCCCCACCTTGTATTTCTGTGGTGGTTCCCCCATTTAGTTTCATATTTTTCTTTTTCAGACCATTTCTCCAGTTTGGCAGAATCATTTAGAATTATAATCTTGGTATCTGTTATGGCTTACTGTTCCTGCTAGCTTTGCGTCCTCTGTAATTTTAACAGCTACCTTCTCTATTCCCTCATCCTGGCCATTAATAAAAATGTTCCACAGAACCACAACAAGGGCAGACCCCTTCTATACCCTGCTTCATGTATCCTTGTGTTTTCACAATTTCCCAGCAATTCAGATTCTCTTACAGCTGTTCAACTAGGCTTTATCTGTTAAGTCTCCCATATTTTCCTAGCTTGGCTCTGGGGATGTCACATAAGACTATGTCAAAAGCCTAAATGATATCAAGATATGACACCTAATGCTTCTCCTTTATTTACAAACCTAATTACCTATTGTATAACAAAACAAGACTTATTTGACATGATACGTTCTTGGCAACTCTGTATTGGCTATCACCTGTTCCTGTGTTATCTTTCAGGAGTTTCAGGACTCATCTCGTGCTTCTGTGTTGGGTGCGGGTGCCCCGGTGTTGGCGGTGGGCGCTGCTGGGTGGCCCCTGTGTGTGGTGGCCGGGTCTGCCCCGTGCCGGACACAGCCGGTTCCAGCCGGCTCCAACGGCCCCACCGCAGGGCACAGCTGAAGCCCTCAGCCATGGGCGGGCGCCGCGGGGAAAGCCTGTGCCAGAAAGGACAAAACACTGCCCGGCAGCCAGGGCTGAGGGAAACCGGGTGAGAAACAGCCCTGCGAGCCCCGAGGGGAGAGCAGGAGGAGGGCAGGAGGTGCCCCAGGCGCCCCCGCAGAGGTGCCCCGGTGGCCCCGGCAGGGAGAGACCCCAGTCACGAATGAAGGGGTGAAGCTGAGCATGGGAAAAAGAGTTGAGTAGGGGGACGGTGTTGTGTTCATCTTGTCTTTTTTCTCAATGTCCAAATCTATTTTAATAGGCAATAAATTAAATTAATTTTTCCCAAGTTGAGTCAGTTTTGCCCATGATGGTAACTGCTAAGTGATCTCCTTGTCTTTATCTTGACTCATGAGACTTACCATCTTATTTTCTCCCGCAGCCCTGTTGAAGAGGGGGAGTGAAAGAGTGGCTGGGTGGGTGTCTGGCTGATGGCCAAGGTCAACCCATTGCAGCAGTCTACAAATATTTTGATTATTTGTTCTTAGATTTTTTCAAGAATTGCAGTTTATCTGACTAGTTCATAATTTCCTTGTTCCTTTTCCCTAATTTTCACTTTTCTCTTCTGTACAGATATCCACCTTTTATGTTTTTTCTGAATTCTGGTACCTTACCCACCCAACATAAATTCTCAGAACTAAGTATCAAGTATCCTGAAATAATTATTGTCGAAGAACAGAGTTCAGTTTATTTGAAAACACCTAATTTATACAGAGAATTTTAATTCTTCACTTAGTCTAAACTAACATTGGCCAATTTTGTTACTGATATTAACTGTGATAGCTATCATAAATGTCCTTCTGGACACTTAGACCCTCATCCAATGCTTTTACTATGAACCAGTTCAGAACACTGGGATGTAGAAGGGCAGACTACTTTTTTAATTTTAAATACACACAGTTTATCAAGGCTGAATATCTGAAAGGTTTGATGCTTGCTTTCCACAGTTGATATAAAAATTCTTATAATGAAGATTTGAAATTTCAGTTCTAAATTGTTTATTTGGATTGCATGTTATTTAAGAGTCTGAGCTAAAGGGATAGAATCTGACATTTATATTTTTTTGTCATTGACATGCCTCTTGCCATTAACTGCACAAATAGCTAGTCAAAGGGTGATGAAGAAGCCAATATGCTATGTCAGTGCTACTGAGGGATTTCCGTGTGCATGGAGAATGCTCATCACCTAAGCCTTTTTCTGTTCCACATTTTTCGTGCAAAGTAGCACATAGCATCTGTAAATGAATGGCAGGATCTAGATGTTTGTTTCTATAAGTTAGGAGAGCATTCTCTCTTCCTTTCTTAAGAGATTCTGATCCATGAAGAGCAGGAAAGAGTATAGCTGCAGGCTGTAAGAGTATCCTAATACCTCTAAACTGTGCAAGGTAAAAGGCCTATATTAGAGAAATTACCATGTATTCCATGTGTATACAGCATAAGTTATTGTCTATGACATTGCTGGAGATTGCAGAATAGCACCTCCTGATTGAAACTGTGCCGCCTGATAACTCCATTCCATTTGGGCTAAACAAGATCAAGTCCTCTGCTTCGTGTAAGCCTCCAAAAAAATCAAACCTTTGTGTTTCAAGGGACTGGATCTCCAGGGATCCCCTGACAGGCACTGAGGTGGAGGATCAATTTCGTTTTAGTTTTGGGTCAAGCCCTGCATAGAAGATTTAGAACTAAGTGATGGAATTATTTGGGGAGAAGGAAGTTTTTTCCATGTTAATTAACAATAAGCAGTGCTTGTGATAAAAAAATACCTGACTCCATTATTCTTAGAAAAGACCGCTGACAAGACTGAGTTTGGGCTGTCTGATTTTGCCCCAAAAGCTAGCTGTATGTATGGATGTGCATAAGTCAGCACAGAATCTACATAAATATATAAAATATACACATACAGTAAAAACATTAGTCAGACAGAAACAGCAGATGAGCCAGAGCAAGCACAGTGTGAAACTATTTCAGCAAAGCAAATTCAAAGCAAACACTGAAACAAATGAGGTGGCAGACAACAGTATGAATGTTAATGAACCAAAAGCAATACAGCGGAAAACTATTAAATGCAGTTGTGGTGCATGAACAATATATTGCCTTAAAAGGTGCTTTCCTCTATTGGTGGAATGTAAAGATGCAAAATTTCATGCAATATTTCTGAAAAGTTCAGTCCAAATATCTCATTGCTCATTAGTTCTATAGGACTGTTTTTGGGATAGCTGTGAAAATCTGTAAATCTTTTAACTAGAATCTCAGTAATCGTTCAGATGAATTTAGAAAATAAATATCTGGAAACATCAATAGTGATTGTGAATTTTCCCTAGGTTTTGCACCATTATTACTTCAGTTCTCTGGTAATAACATCTATCAAGATCTTTCTTAAACTGGAATTGTAAAGCACTGTTAATTTCATAGGAGGTGGCAGTCATAGCGTGTCTTCAACTTGAGTAGTTTGTTTGCAAGAGTGGCAGATTTTCAAGCCATCACCAGAATTTTGGAGTGCACAGAGCTCCCTGTACTTCCTGTATGACTCCTATATGACATCCCAGACTGATGAAAACTGGTGCTTTGCTTTGAAATATTACCCAGAAGCTCTACTTCTGCAGCTATTTTGTCTCAGTCAGTTATTCTGACTCAGCTTTTAGCTGGTATCTATTTCTAGTTGCCTACACATACCTTGCTGACCAGCCTTCAGCAGGATGTTGCCTTGGAAAGGCTTTGGGCCTTCAGACTTTTGTGCACCCAAGCCCAAGTTACAGCACCCTTTCCCAACGCAAAGTTCTTGTGCACTAGATCAGCTCCTTTGGGAAGGGAGTTGGATCTCACAACTTCGGCTCTTCTGGACCTCCTCCCTTCCTGCCTGGATTTGGCTCACAAGTGAAATGCCTGGAAATAAGCCACTTCACAGGGTAAAAACCTCAATATGAGCAGCCTGTGTTCAGCTGAGCAAAGTAAAAAAAAGTGGACAGCTTTATTCCTGGTGACCCAGTGCATTTGTGAAGCATTTACAGCAGTCTAATTCTATGTCATCACTTGCACATTTTATTAGACACCCAATTTGCTTTGAAAACACCACCGTCGTGCCATAAAAGTGATATATGCACCTCTTTTGGACATCTTCCTATTTTTATGTTCATGAAACTTGAAAGAAGTTGAAACGCATGCACTTCTAGCTTTCAGTTATCCCTGTTAAATGTGTTAACCAGAAGCTATAAAATAAGCTGGCTCTCAGAGTGCTAAAACCAATTCAGACATGTAGAGCACAAATTATGGATCGGCAGTATATGGATCAGGTTTGCAGAACTTCTGCATTACATAATTGCTTTATCTCAGCAGATTTCAGTGGAATAGGTTCTATTCTTTTAATAAAATTAAACTAGTGACACCTGGGGAAGAAATACTGTCCAAAATGATACAATTCCAGCATAAAATCATGAAGTAAAAGCAAACCCTTTTACTATTACTTCTTGTAACCTAGCCAGCACTATTGCTCAGGAAAATAGAAGCTACCATCCATCTGAGACGCTGTGAGAAGGCCTTTGGCATGTGCAAGGGCTGCTGCACCTTCCCCTATGTTACTTCATCACAGGTGTTCAGTGCATATCAATACAAAGCAGTTTGTTATGGTGCTAAGCAATATTTCTAAGGTGGCCATGGTCCCCCCCACCCCAGCCTTGAGGGGAGTTCCAGAGCTGGCCGCACTTTGCATCACATTTTCAATAACTGTGGATGTTTTTTAATAATAGTGCAAGACATCAGTCAGTAGATAGTCAGGATTCATCCTCAGAGCTCTTTCATGTGATCCAGGAAGGCTCTTCTGTCACAACAGTGGAGCATCTCTCAGTCTTACAGCAGCAGAGTTTCTTGCTGTTTGCTCATGACAAGCTGTCTCTGATGCCTGCTTCTTGTCTTGCTTTGGTGAAAATCCATCTGTCACCTACTTGGAAGATGAAGCCAGGGAGGAAAGAGTGGCAGAAACACAAGGAAACAGAGCTAAGCCAGGAAATAACTAAAACTGATTCTAGCAATAGATTGTACAGACAACAATAGGTTATTTGATAATAATAAAAATATATTGTAAACCCACGGACCTGCAGTAGTCCATATTTCAAAATGGGGAATGCTTAAAACAAATGTACCCATTGCTATAAATCAATCAATTAATTAATTAATTAGAAAAATCATTCCTGTCACTTTAATTGCTTCAAGGAATATTTGGGTTTAAAAGCATGGGTTAGAAGATATTGTAATTGAAAACCACTCTCTTAGCAGGTGTCATGATCTACAATCCGAAAAAGAATTTGAGAATAGTTGGGCTCCACAGGCGCTATGTAAAACTAAATGCTAGGGTTTTTTCAGCTACTGACCACAGTGAAAACCATTTGTCATTATGCAAACAAATATACACAGATGTAAATGCACTCCTTGGTTTAAAGCTGCTATGAATTCTGTTGCATTTCTTTTACTGAGATTAGAAATTGCTGGTGTAATCTTTAACCCTTATTCAACCAAAACTCCCAGTGAAGTTTACAGAATTAAAAGATAAACCGAGGTTGTCCCCAATCATTTTCTCACAGAAAGCTTCTTCAGGGCTGTTCTTAGTCACAAAATTGTCATTAAAAAACTGCCCTGTCTGACCATCCCTCCTGGATGTTGGTATTTTGAAGGTTTTTGGCTTGTAACTCCTATGCTTCTAATGACTTTACTCGCAATATTCTAATTGACTCAGACTCAGGGCATGACAATAATCAGAATGTACCTCCTGACAAGGTAAAAATAGGGCCAAAATGCCTAGTAACTTTTCCAGGCTTTCAAAAGAGAAATAGTTTTGTTGATTTTGAGCATAAGGTACTTTAAAGATGAATAAACCTAAGAAATCAAAGGACTTTCTCTCACTTTTTCTTTCATGCAGGTTTAATATATATCCTTAATTGGTGGTTGTTGGTTGTAGAGATTTTTTTGTTGTTTAAAATTAAAGCCACATAGCTTGAAATCACCTATATTAATCTCAGTGTCCAGAAAATGTAATTGTTTGAATAAAAGAAGGGTTGTTTTATGATACCACTAGAAACCTACATGACATTATTTGCATGTTATTCTCTGAATCTAATTTGCTGTACATTTTAAATATGGATTCAGTCCTTTAGTTTTTCAAACAATTTATTAGTCAACATCTACCATACAATAGGAATTCCCAAAGCTCTGTTATTATGGTAAAATGGGCCAAAACCTAAAACTTGCATCAAAGCCTAAATAAAACAATTTTGCCAAGAGAAGCCTGTAGAAATTGTGTTAACCTCAGCTGCAGTTTATGGCCAGGCTGTAGGATGAGTGAGGGATAAATTGGTGGCTGATTGATCTTAGTCTCTTCTGAAGAGCAAGGACTACTGGGGGTTGCAGATGGGTTGACCTGTTACACATGGGGCATCGCCATGGTTTTTGTAGGGCTATAGATGTGGGGGAAAGGGAGGGACCAGTCTGTTTCATCAGTCTTTCTGCCTGCAAGCAAGTCTCACTGCGCTGCTTTAGAGCAGACAACATGTTCTGGTCCTCCTCTGTGGGTACATAAACATTGCATTTCAACATAATTCAGTGTATACTGTACAGAAGAAAATATCTAATTTAATGAAAACAAACAGGAAACATTACTGGAATTTAACAGGCAGAATGAGAATCTAATTAAGTAACACCAACAACTGGCTCTAGTGCAACTGTTCTTGTCTCAGTGGCATTTCTTCCCACAAATATCAGTGCCAGAAATGATAAAAGGATGTGGCACAATAAGGAACCATCCCCCCTCTACAAGAGCAGTGATCAGTCCTTTTACATTTGCAAAGGAAAACTTCCTGCCAGCAAGCTGGATAAATACACTGTGTGGGACTCAGCAGTTTGTCCCCTGCATCTGTCAAGTGTTAGTGGGCTTCTGGTGATTTTATGCTTACTCAAGTTATCAAACAAGGACCGTTTAGTCTGGCACGAAGGAGTCTATGCACTTGGCAAGTATGAAGCATTAAGACAATGAAGAAAGGTGCTGTACCTGATAATCTAAAGACCCTCCTGACAAATCACAGGCCAGGAGTAAGGCTGATGTGACAGTTGTAGAATAGGCTTTTTCACATGGTATCTTCAATAATATCTATAATAAAAGTTAATGTAAATACCTTTGGGAAAAAAATACTGTTCCGCAACAGAGGGACATTCTTCCCAAACAGAGTTCTAGCAAAAGGCTGTCAAATTGTTTAAATCCACATAAGCCCAGATTTGAGGATCAGTGCTAGATATAAATGATATGCAGATACAGTTGTAGGATCTCTGCAAAGGACCATATTTCATCCACAAGAAAGCAAAACAATGACAAACTGCTCTTTCTGCCTGCAAGGGGTTGTTACTAATGCCAGGCAGAAATTCTGTGCTTATTCTTCGTGTTAATAAGCATCTTTTTTGCTGTAATTCCAGAGCTATGTTTCCAGGGAGGCCACCTCAGGCAGACTCATCAAGCATTTGCCCTAACCTACCAACACATAGGCAAAATAGCTCTCAAGAGGCTGCCTATCTGCACACACCCATTTCACTCTGTAAATTTGTAAATCTCCAGGTCACCCTAGGAGCATCACCTGGTTATTTTCTATTAAGAATGTGTGTATGCACAGACGTATGCATATTAATTTATACATGAAATATATATCTGAGTAGCTTCTGTCCATTCCATAGCATAATAAAAAGAGCTTTGTAACATCATGAATGTCAAAATGTAATAAAAGCATATGCTCTACAAGTAAAACAAAATAAGTTCCAGGTACTTTACTTGTAAAGACTTCTATAGCAATGACTTGAGACACGTTTCAGCCACTATATTGTACATATCAGACATGATCGGTAGTCATTGCTGTCACAGCTGAGGAACTGGGAAGGGTGAAAGCAGACAGCAAAGGAGTCAGAACAATTACAGAAAACTGTCAAAAATGTATGCAAAAAATAGATTAAGAGCTACCACAGACGTGTGTGACATGCTGAAATGAGTGAAAAATCACCTCAGTGACCTAAAAAGGATATATAATCCTATTTTACTATTCTAAATGGCTTTGTGAAGCAATGCCCAAAACTTCAGCACAACCTGGTCACAAACATCATTGATTTCAAAACATGAAAAATGAGATCATTAGTCCTCTGGAAGCCGTGGAGGAAATGTACAACAGAGTTGGAGACCTTTATGCAAATGTTCTGAAACCTTGTTCTGTCTTATATTTGGGTGTGTGGGGTTTAATCATGAGTAGGATCAAAGACATCTTGAAAAGAGCTATTCCTGTTTTATGTGTATGCAACTCCATCTATATTAATTATATCTCAAGATCACAGAACTTAGTTACGAGCAGTAATGATAGTGATGCAAATTATATTGTGGCATTGGTAGGACATTTCACCTCCACCAGAGGCAGAATGGATTACCTTTCTCTGTGGCCTTTAATTAGGGTATATAGCCTTCTAGAGACCCTTTTGTGTGTCATAAATGTAGAACTTTGCCAATTAAAAGAAGCTTGTTGTCAAAATATTGCTTTCATATTCATAATGGGATTCTAATGCAAATATATTTGGGGTTAAATACTCTGCATTTGAACATCAGCATTGTTCTGTCAACTTCAGTGAAGGATGTGTGGCAGAGAATTTGGTCTTCACAGAAGAGCCATTTTAAGTGTTGCCAGATTCCAAAGGGTTTCACTGCCCTTTTTCTAGGGAATGCAACTGGTTATTTCTCTTCTGGGTGACATTCCATTCTGCTTGGAGTTTTATTTTATTCTGGATTGATCAAAAGCAGTATTTCCAAAAGTTACTGGGAATTTTTTTTCCCAATTTTTCAGTCTTTTGACCACTTTTTTTCAAACATTTCCAATTGTTTTTGTGAGTTCTGTTCCATTTTTGTAATTTCCTTTTTCCTAAGCTTGCTGTAATTTTTCCAGCTTCCAAAGTTTAAAATGCTCCTCATCGGCTTCTGTACTGCATTTATTACAGTGTTGATAAGAAGCATGCATTTACCTTAGCTATAAAGAACAGTACATTTTCTTAAGGGAAGTTAATTTTGGTAAGAAAAATAAGTTTGCTGAGTGGAGCTCTTGCTTTGTATTTTCCAAGCTTATTCCTTTCATGTATGCTTTTCCAAATGTAGATAAAAAAGATTTTGTGAAAAGGAAAAGTGCACAAATACTTAGGCAGAAGGAACTTTGAATGTGAGGGAAGGTAAAAATCTCAGTATGTAGGAGACCTACAGAGTGAAAGGATAACTATGGGGAAAAGGAGCAAATGGTCATCTTTTCCCTATGCCTTCTTCTAATCCCTAAGGCAGAAGGATCTACCTGCCTTTGTCACACAGTAGGATTGATAACGCAAAGGACAAATAGTCTTGTCTGCCGTTATGTCTTTATAGGTCTCTTCCTGCTGTGCTTAAGCAGCGCTAACTCCTACAGAGTTTTCTTTTGTAAGGATGAAATAATCAGTCCCTGGCAGGGTAGAATCAAGAGACAGGGCAGGTAAGGTAGCATTTACCTCACACCTCCCGAAATACATATGGATCTTCTTCCAGGCAAAGAAGTAGAAGTACATTTCTTAAATCTTAAATCTGTAGCAGGTTGCTACTGGTTTATATAAAGGTAGTCGAACAGTTAGTAGATGGTTCCTGATGCAAATCTGATGAAAATAACTCCATTTAAAAAATGCCTACTGTCTTGCAACAACTGTGTAGACAAAGTAAAGCAAATCACAGGAAATGCATGTAGAGGTGCAAGGTTGGTGATTGTTCAGAGGGAGAAAAATCCCCAAGCATATGCACAAGTGTCAGGCTTTTCTGAATACAGTGCAATCTGCCAAGAAAGAAAATAATATAAAGATATATGACCTTGGTTGCAGAACAAGAGAAATCAGAAACTCACAATGAAAATAGAATAATATCAAGTTAGAATACTAGGTTGATGATGGTAAGAGTTATTATAAAAGGATGCAATAAGCCAGAACAGCCATGAGCCAAATCAATCATTTTCCATCCACGTACAGCTTGTTTGAATGTGGTAGGGTTGCATATCCACATATCCAGATTGAACTTAATCTTATATCCTTCAGAGTTGATGATAAGTAGGAGGTGGAAGAAAGAAAAGAAGTGAAAGCCCATCTGTAGTTATGTAATAACACATCAATGTGATCTCACATCTGTCCAATGGTATACTGAGGACATGTATTTACATGTACTGAGATGACCTTTGAGGAGGACCCAAATTCTGAATTAGCGTGAAGCTACTCTGAATTGTCTTCCCATTGGTCTCACAGAAATTATCTGACAAAGCAGTGAGGCATCAAATGAAGAGACATTTGATCATCAGTATTGGAAAATAATCTATTGCTAGTGCAACAATACTTAGTGAAAAAAACTTTGTACTAGCTGTAGCTTGGGAGGACAGAACTAAGACAACTGTTTCATAAAATTTTGTATAATTTCTAGTAGACCATGGTCTTAAAATACATTTGATGAGCTCAGGTGAAGAAATATTTTATTTCTCTTTCAATTTAGTCTCACTAGCCTTTTATTTAGATTAAACCTTTTTTTTTCTCTGCAAACATTTGTTTTTCTTCCTAATTTGACCCCATTGTAAAAAAAAACCAAAAGTTTGTAGTTTCAAATAAATGTGTGCAGTGTATCCATACCAACATTTTCAAATATGGTAAATAATGGAAAACTTCTACCTCAAGAGGCAAAAGTTTGGCAATAATATTTGCAGATTTTAATTATGAAATTCTGAAACCTGATGAACAGATAGAAAGAGTTAAACATAACCCCCGTCAGAACTCAGATGATCTTGGAAACTGAAAATTAAAATATTACCTTTAAAAAGATCTACCAAGGACTGGCACTATGCATTGAAAAGGCTGCTTATTGGGTCTCCAAGATGTAGAGTTTTGATACTACTTTGTCAAAACCTTGATTAAGACTTGGATTACCTGCAACCCTGTTTCCTTGCCTTCTTTACGTGAGCTTCAAATAGGCTTTTTAGCTGGAACTCAAATTGAAAATTAATTCAGACTCCTCATTTTAGTCTCTTTTGTAAAAAGCTTAATATTTTGTAATTTGGTTGGACTTTATTAAGACTAACGTGAAAGGGACACTTCTGCTGACCCTTTGTCCAGATCTGAACTTCGCCCTAGAGATAGACACAGGAAGACGCTGGTTTCTGGAACGCGTTTGTCTTTCTGATCTGTGAGGACTGACAAGGTGCTGAACCTTCAGATGATCTGCTCCCATGCTTTCCCTCACAACAATTTGGAAAGGGTGTGCATTAGAAGAAAAGGACTTCACAGCACTATTTTTTTCTTTTATGGATGTTAATATGACTGAAGACATTTTTGTGAGGTAGTTACATTTTAAGGTGCATTAGGTGCTCTGTTGCCTCTTTTTACACATCCACTCTTCATTTTAATATTTTCTAAGACCATCTGTAGTATGTGATAGGTGTTAATGTCACTTATAAAATTAAATTAACTAGGATGTTCTGAAATTTTCTTTAAAGGTCAAATTATAATAATCTTACCCAGAGTAGTACTTTTACTCAGGGGTAGGTCTAGGTAAATCGATAGCACTATAGAAGAAATAAGGTTAGATAGATAAAAGAACTTTGGTCCACGTACCCTCCAAAATGTACTTATCAGCGCCTAAATTCACAGGTTTAGATTCTCAGAATTCTTGTTCATTTCCTGACAAACTTGGAGACATTAAAAATTTTACTCCTAAACTATTTATCTAAAATTTTCCACCAGTATGATTTCGCAGCAAGATGGAGATCTGCTTCTGAGTGGTTAGAAGACTTGGTAATATGGAACACACAGGTGTCTCCTTTCCTGTATTTTCCCAGCTACATAAACTACATGTTCCTCTACTTACGTCACAAAACTGGATCCCAAAGATATTCCTAGAATGTCTGGAGCAGAGGCAAGTGCTCCAGTCATCAGCCATGTTAGTACTCTGAATTATAGCACACTCAGTCTTTCCTATCAACTGTTGTGTTTGACATAAGCCTTTAAACTTTCTCAAAGCAAGGACTGAAACCCCCGTACTGGTCTCCAGAGGTAATAACTGTAATCTATGGTGCAATATTTCACTGACTTAATGTTTGTGTAATTCCTTTTTAGGCAAAGTAGAAAGCTATCCATAGAAGGATTGAGAAAGAACCACACCTCTACATCTGAGACTTCAGACCACTCAGTTAAAAGATGTATACATATGAGGAAGGACAAAAGGGAATTTTGGAACTCATTGCTTCTTTACTCCAAGTAGTTGCCATAACCATTGAACTACTGGGTGTTGTGGGGCTGCTGTAGGAATGGAGTCATCTACTGTACAAAACACATTGTGACCAAAAGTCACAAATATGCAGTTGGGCAGCTCCAAGCAATCTAACATTAGATGTTTACTTTTGACAATAGTCTTAATGGTGATTTTCTGATCACTCTACTGATTTCTGTTGCTCTTTCTTCAGTGCTTAATTTCTCCCACGAACTGTGTTGGAAGAGAACTGGTTTATGGATGGAAAGCCTCTAGGCAGCACTGGCCCACAGAGTTTGGCTGATTTTGCAGAGAAGTTCTTGGAACAGCACAGATAGCATCAGTAAGGAAATGTCCAAACCAGATATGATTGGGTTAGCACACCTACTGGAATCCATAAAGATGTACTGTTGACTGTACTATGCTCTAGTAAAAAGGAAGACATGTAAGGCTTAGGCAGAAAAGAGGGAAGGGTAACAAGTTAAGAGGGTTACCCTGGGTTTAGTTCAGGAGTTTAGTTGTCCAATTCACTTCTGAAAGGGAATCTGAGGTTTTTAAGTCACCTGCTGCTTTTGAAAATATTACAGGGAATGCCTCTCTTTCTCTTTAGTGTATGCCTCAGCACGCCATGATTTTGATCCAAACAATCTCCAGTACATCTTTGGACATACTCAGTGGTGAATTTTGTTGCACTGTCTCATGCATTGTGCACACGTGGTGGCACAGAGCCTCTGCCTTGGCAGCTCATCCCAAGGGTGGCAAAGGGAACCCACAGGCATACAGTGCGGATGATCACAGCTGGGGAAGTCCTAGTAGCCGCCTTTGTTCCTTTCTAGTACAGAAATAGCATTGTGAAAATGAGCTGGAAGGCTTTCCAGTAAAACAGTCTCAGGCAGATTTTTAATCATGCACTTGAACGTGCATTGCTGCTCAACTACAACTGAACCTATCAGCATACCACTCCCCAATGCTGGGTGGCTTCCACTCTTGTTTGTTTCAGTAGATTTTTTTAAGTCTAAACAGAGACAAAGGCAAGTACTTGCTTGTGAGGACACAATGTATTAAAGTAGTCATTTTTCATTTTTAATGACTGTCATGACTACTTCAGCTGCTGGGTGCATCATTTAGCTCTTTGTTCTCGATGTCATTCATTGAACTGTCAGCATTTGTCATATGCTGTGCATGCAACCCTGTTGCAGATGTTAGTGTTTCTGTTAATGCCCACCTTTGATACTTGAAAGGGACAGCTTGTTCTCTGCCTTCATATACCTTTGCGTGATCAGAGAGGTAAACCCTCAGGGCACCAAGTGTATACAAGGTTCCTGCTTCAGCATTCATTTCTCAGACCATAGATGTAACCAAATAAAACCTCTGATACAAATATTTCCAAGATTGGAAAGAGTCTAGACCAAGACCCTTTCTTAAGCTTCCTTCTGCAAATGTCCAGAGCCAATCTGTTTTCTTGCAATGCACTGAAGTTTTAAGCCATCTCTCTTTGAGCTCAGTTGGCCTTCATTTTCCTATTTCAAGTTTTATACTGAGGTGAATGGGAAGGGAATTATTTTAGAGAGCACTTGAAGCTCTGTTTAGGTGTGACGTTAAACAAATTGCCTGTGGGAACCTGAAGTGCGTATGGCTACTAGTCTTTCCAGGCACAATTTTCTTATCCTTTCCCTGTCAAATTACTAATCTGATCTATGTGCTTGATGTGACAGCAGTATTTGGCCTTCACAAGGAAATTTAGGACATAGGCAAGCTGTTTTCCATAGTCTTACCCACATTCCTCAAAAGAAGAGAAATACAGCTTGGCCCCTGTACGTCTATAGCACTGCTATGTGGAAGGAATGTCTTCTGTGTGCTCATTCTTGTTCCAGAGCCCCTTCTACAGTAGAATAGGGGACAGGACCTACTGTCGTTTGGTGTGCTCCTCAAAGCAAAAAGGATAACTGAGTGAGAGAACGTAAAAGTAATACTTTCTCATTTATTAAAAAAAAAACCAAACAAACCCCAAGGAAAAAAAAACCACAAAGGAAAAGCAATATGAAGGATACTTGGTGAAATATGCAATGTTCCTAATTGTGCCATCATGTCACTGTGAGTCCTCAGGCAAGCCACATAGTTTCTTTTCCCAACATACAAAAGCTGGAAATGGCCATGATGTCTGTGAAGCTCCTTGAGACCTGTGGGTGAAAAATGCCAACTGCATGTTGACTATTCTTTGTTTTATTTTGCTATTGAAAAGATGGAAAGGAACAGCGTTCCAAGAAAACTTTGGCAAACCATTTGTTTCCTGCTGTGTTCCCTATCTGTGCTTGTCCCTGCTACATAATTACTTTCTAAGTCTTAAGTCTCTGGATATACTTTGCTACTCATTGTTTTGTATCGTATTCATTCTATATGAAGCCCAGTGGAGCTGTCATCCCTACTAAGTGTTCTAGTGAGACGAATGAGATGGAGAAGAACAACCCACCTTCTGGAGAAAAGGTTATGGGAAGAAAAAAAAGTTATTACATAACAGCTCCTGGTTTGTATTTAATCTAAAGTTTCTGGGACACTTCATCTAGCTACTTTCTTCTGCCCTGCTATTAGCCAGTGACATTACAAACCCTTCTGCTGTCATGAGATTGGCCTGTAAAGTGCGCTCTGTCATTTACTGGAAAGGTTTTATGGAGAAAGAAATCAGGACTGTTTAGTTAGGGCAGTTTAAATAGACAAAGAGAATAACAACTGCTACCTACTGTCCAATACAAACTTTTCTGTTTGCATCTGCTGCTTCTCCTCCAACTGCTGTTTATTTCCCTGCATTCTTTATGGATGGCTTAAATGGAGGGAAATCACTCTAATCATCACATGAATGAGAGCACAGGGAAACTGTTTGCATTTTGTAGATTCGTATCTACGTGAGGATATAAAATTTATTTGCTGATATTCAGAAAGTTCATTGCAGATTATTACTGGCTGCAAACTGGGAAAATAATTTTCCAGAAAATTTATTAATAGATTAGTACTTTTAATCAAATTTTATCTTAATCACAAGGGTTTGTTTTGTTTGTTTGGGTTTTTTAAAGGCATTGATCAGAAAGCTAAGGTAGCAAACAGTTAAAAACTCATTAACTACTTACTTTTTTGACATGTTCTACCCAGGCATAGAACTCACTGCCTTCCTGTTGCATTTCCCAAAGCTAGTACTGAAGATAGAACCCAACTATTAAGTTATTTGACTGGTATGTTCGGAGTATAATGTGATCATCAGCAAGGATGTCAAGGAGAAAACTAATTACTCATTTCATTAAAGAACAATGTTGCAGACTCCAGTAAAAGAAAGAATTGCAATCACCCTCACTAGTGTAAAAGAGTGGCCAGCATCAACAAAATAAGTGGGATTCTGTCCTTTCCCACTGCTGCCTTTCATCCCCAGAAGGGTTTCTTGTCATTTCAGCAATGGCTGACAGGAGTCAGTTGAGTGCTGACACGTATTGTGGCACCTGTAAGCATTTTTGACATAATTGACATAGTCCTGCAGGGTTTTGACAAGTTTGTCAACCTAATGAATGGGCAACTGAGCTTTAAAACCTATACTAAAGGTCATGTAAGTTGTTCAATGGAGGATGAAAAATTCTAGTAACCAAATAATACTTTCTGACTTACTCTGCTTGCCTGAGAAACAGCAAGGGTGGGGGGCACTGTACAACCTCTCCCCTCCAATATTGGTTATGACACTTAATGGAAAGGTGAGGGGGAAACCTCTGAAGAATGTTTTTTTTATAAGCAAACTTTGAGAAACCTTCATGAATAGCAGTATATTTAACAGGGAATGGCCCTGCTTAGTTTAATGAAACTGCATTTGCCTTATAAAAGCAGAGTAGATCTTGTTTATGAAAGAAAATGACTCACCGTAGCAATAAAGTGTCTGTACTTTGTGATAGCCACATATACAACCTTGAGGATATAAAAGAGTAAAAATATTTGATTTTAAAAAATCACCTACCTTTTACCAAAACAGCTTTACTTTGCAGACAATGTGTAGACCAAACCAAATGGCTTGTACTAACAGTTAGGTTATAGCAAGTAGACAAGGTATTTCACTAATAAGCTGAGCTTTTGTAGCTGTGTAAGCAACTAAATTTCATCTCAGAGTTTGAGCTGACTGAAAACCTACCCACGGAGAGTCACCACTGCTCAGCTGACAAGCAGTATCCTCTTAGATTGCTGCAACTCGATCATGGTTCACACTGTGGTGGAGCAGTAAGACCTATCAGAATTTTTTGTAATATTTTTTGTAAAAGTCCTGTATTTTCCTTGCCCATACGTAGAACTTACAATATTTGAGATAAACGTAACTTTGTCTTACATAAGAACTCCACGACTGTACCTTTAACAGTGCCTTCCAAAGGTCATACTTGGCCAGGGACAACACATATTAACACCGCTTTATGGAAATACTAGCATTTCTTAAATTGCAGTTCCACACTCTTGTTTAAGTGGCCCAAAGCACAGAGGACTGCATTTAACTGATATTTCTCCTCCTTGACAAGACAATGAGTCTGCGGACTGACCTCACTGAGACTCGTATATTGATTGTAGTGAGGTTTTGTACTCAAATGGCAAAATAAACATCCAATCAATAATATGTTTTCAGAGCAAACCGCAGAGTGTTACGCTAATTATAGCAGGGTGATCAGATCAGTAGCAATAACAACCTGACTAATTTTTACAGGATTAGAATTGCTTAATTGCAGTTAACAACTGTTTGTCAAGCGCACCTTGTTATGGACTATAACAAAAAAGCTTTAGCAACGGAGAGGGCAAAGGGAGTAACAAAGGAGAACCTAAAACTAATATTTTGTGACTAGATTTCTGGGTTTGCTTAACTGCTTTTCCAGCTGCATAAAACTGATGTATTTTCCTTTCAGGAGAGGTAATACTTGTGATGCAGAAGGCAATTTTCAAGCTGTCGGTGAGGAACTCTGGCTTCCTATTAAGATATCTAAGCAAAACGTCTTGCTTTGTATACACTGCCCCATACCTCACTTCTGTCTGGCTCCGTGGTCATCTGGGGGTCACCGCACTGGTGGTTTACTTACTGCATTCCTGCAGCCTGGATTCTGCTTTAAACTAAGACAGATGTTAATTAGCTGTTATTGAATCTTCACCAGCAGGAGATAGCAAGAGGATTTTGTTCTCTGTTTCTCGGTAGAACCAGCAGATAGGAGATTCTGGGAGATTCAGTTGCTGAAAGAAGAGGAAAGGGCTGAGTTATATGTAGCATATTTTTATGTAAAATGCCAATATTGATGGAAGAAAATAAGCTAGCCTTGATGATATTTGCAATTAGACAAGTACCTAAATTAACCCATTGTGAGTTTTTCCTGTGCATTTGAAAATTCAAACCTGTATCGACATTCCACAGAAAGATTGCACTTTTGTAATGTATCAAACCAGAACCATTGATTCATGCAAGGCTGAATTCACTGATATCTAAAAACCAGATGAGATCAGAATTTTTGGGGGCCTTAGCTTGTTTATCTACATGTAAAAATGAGAAAAAAATCCACACAAAAGCACAACTTTTATATTTATTTGTTAAAATATTTAGTACCAAGTTTTTAAATATCAGGTCTCTCAGGTATTATGAAAATTTTCTTTTGCTTGTTCAGTTTGAGGTGAAAATATTATGCATGTGTCTTTATATCCAATATTGAGTTTATTGCTGTTTGAGGGCTTTGGAATCTCAGAGGCACAAACCAGACCTTCTGAAGTGCAGTAACTAGTAATTTTCATGCACTTTAATAGCTGTAAACTGGAATCTACTTTTGCTGTTCTCTTTCCCTTTCACTTTTATGTTTTTAATCGCATTTTCCACTCATGCCACTCCAGGCAATATGACTCATGTTTCATCTGTTAGATTTGAACAAAATATTTCCTTTTTTATTGTTATGCAGATCATTGATATCATTCTGCCATATCTCCACTGATAATTCAGAAGACATTAGGGAACTGAATGTAAGGATAAACTAACATTTACTTTACGTCAGCTCCCCATGAAGACAATCAATCGGGCAGTGAATGAGAAATTGTTTGTTAGTCTGCAGCAGTCTTAGAAGTAAATATACCGACTCTTTTAGAATGTTATAAAAGTTGCATGTATAACCTCTTAGGGCAAAAACCTTTAAATAATTGACAACTGCAATGATATTTTTTCTTTCCACATGTTGTAAATGTTCAGGTGGTCTGGAACATGAGGATATTAGTAAGGAATTTCGCCTGAATGTCATTGGACTTCAACTTGCCACCTTTAAAATTGAGTGCTGTGGAAACAAAATAAAAATTGTGAATACTTTCAGTTTCTTCAAATACTACAGTGCAGACATCTATGAAACCTCTAGCTGGAACTAAAATATTGTGCACTCAGCCTTGTGTCCGATAACAGCACGGATTAAATAGCTGTGTATTTAGTAAACACCTTCCACCTTACAGGCTGAATAAAGGAGAGGTTTGTTTGGAAAAAAAGATTATATTATCACGTAATTAAATATATTTTAAGGGAAAAACATAATGAAGGCTGAAAATGTGAGCTTAATTCTGCCATTTTCTAACTCCTGAGTATTTGGCTTTGCAATCCTAATATAGTTTTCTTTGTATGAAACACAAGAGTTCTCATGGCAACTGGTTTCTCGAGTGTCTGTTTCAAAACTAAACAAAATTATTCATTTTCTCCCGACAGGTATCATTTTATCTAAGCCTTTTCTATCTTTCCAATGCAGATACTAAGTTTGAGAGACCCAAACTGCTATCAGTATTCAAAGTGCAGCTGAAGTAACTGAGGGTACAGAAGAAATATGACCTGAGTTGTCTTGTTAGATGTTCCTGTGTAGCTTCTGTTCTCTAGAACTTACCTTGTTTTTGGCAACAGAAATGGATTCAAAATTCATACTTAGTTTATAGGCAGTAATTTCCAAATCTTACATAATTTGTGTAGGTATGCAGTGTGCAGGAGTGCGGAAGACACACATGGAACAGAGATAACTGATTTGCTCTCTGACTTAATTAAAAACAAACAAGTTAACAAATAAACAAAAAAGCCTTAATAATTCTCCATGGAAAGATGCTGAATGACTTCTAAAATATCATTTCTATTACAACCTCCATACTAAATGTTACCTATGCATTTTACAAGAGTGTCTGGTACCAGGTATTGAAAGGAAAGTGTAGGAAGCCCCACAGTAGACAGTTACACGATCATTTTTCTACAAGAGAACGTTTCTTTTTAATTGCCAATGGTTAATAGCTGGCTCAGGTCCAGAAACATGGAGGAGCTGCATTCTGTATTGTTTTTATGCTAATGTAGCTGTCAGTGATCTTGACAACCCCATTATTGTAGGTAACAGAGGTCTGGGGAATCTCATACATTAGAAAAAACATGTAATATGACAAATAGGGAACATAGTGTGGGGACATTTGAGGGGCTTTTCATGAGGCCAGCCTGGAGCTAATAAGCATTTTCAGACCAAACTGATTCTTGCAGAACTTCTTTCATGCCCATTTACTTGGGCTGAGAGGTTCTGTGCAATGAGCTTTCTCAGATCTCAGACGATGGGGGAACATGAGATGAAGATAGTGGATTAACCAGTCCAAGACTTTGGTTGGCTTTATGAGCCCAGATTTTGTTCTAGACACAGCTGGCAGTAAGCAGAGTTGGTTGCTTTCTGTGGAGCTCATCTCCTCTGCTCTGGGATAGAGCAGGTTGGTGCTCAAGCATCGAGGCTAGCTCTGAATGCCTTCTTGCTCATATGGCCCTCTGCTTCAGCTAGTACTCCTAGGTATTATTAATCATAGAATCATAGAATGGTTTGTGTTGGAAGGGACCTTAAAGATCATCTAGTTCCAATCCCACATTCCACCAGACCAGGTTGCTCAAAGCCCCATCCAGCCTGGCCTTGAACACTTCTAGGGATGGGGCATCCACAGCCTCCCTGGGCAACCTGTGCCAGTGCCTCACCACCCTCATAGTGAAAAATTTCTTCCTAATATCTAATCTAAATCTACCCTCTTCCAGTTTGAAGCCATTACTTCTCATCTTACCACTACATGCCCTCATAAAAAGTCCCTCTCCAACTCCCTTGTAGGTCCCTTTCAGATACTGGAAAGCTGCTATAAGGTCTCCCTGGAGTCTTCTCTTCTCCAGGATGAACAACCACAACACTCTTAGCCTGTCTTCATAGGAGAGGTGCTTCAGCCCTCTGATCATCTTCGTGGCCCTCCTCTGGACCTGTTCCAACAGGCCCATGTCCTTATGTTGAGGACTCCAGAGCTGGATGCAATATTCCAGGTGGGGTCTCACAAGAGCAGAGTAGAGGAGCAGAATCACCTCCCTCGACCTGCTGGCCATGCTTCTTTAGATATAGCCCAATGCCTGGAGATGGCCAGTGTAATTTTCTGGGAACTTGTGGCACATCTGAACACAGGCTGCATATACCATCTGCAGATAACTGACACTTGTCTCCAGTTTTCCAGTTTGTACCTGAATGCCCGTACATTCCTGCTATGAGTGAATGGAAATACAACAGGAAAGCAGTAAGGTCCCCTGTCATGATAAACTATGTTAAAAACCACCACCCTACTCTGCAAAGGTGTGTCCAGTGAATTTCACGTACACCTTTTCCTGGACTGATGGTGTTTGAACTCACTTGTAAAGGAAAACGAGCATATACAGGGAAATCACTACCTCTGGACATGCAGCTGGACAGATCCAAGCCCAGCTCGGCAGACTGGCTGCTTTTTTACACTGTTCATTGACCCGCTTTCTCTTCCCCATTCCTCCTCACACACAGGACCCAGACTAGAATAACTTTTATCTGTGCAGATAAACTCCAACACTAAGAAATTAGGTGATCCACTAACTTCAGTGGTAGCAAGCCTTATTTTCTTATCCTTTAACCTAGCTATGCTCTTCCCAGTCCTGCTCCCTTCCCCATGGTGGGAGGAGCCTACTCTAGTCCCAGTTATCCTAAGAACAATAAAATCCAATATCACCTATGTGTCTGTGACATCCTGATCTCATTTAACTTGGTGTATCACAAGATATGCATAAGCTGTCCATTGTGCCCCAAAGGGCAAAACACAATACAGGGCAAATATGCATTCTTCCCAAAACTGTTATCACAAGGACAGAGTTGTTGTTTGTTCAATCAAAATCTAGGAAGTAATGTGCTACCTTAGTATCTCATTTCTGCTTCTGCATCTTTGAAATCTTTTCCTCTCTGCTTTTTTTTCCCCATGCAAATACCTTCCTCTATAGTCATGACAACTAAAGGAAAAGCTATGTTTAAAACAAACAAACAATTAATATTCATCAAATATTTATGAGCATGCATGATGAATATTTATGAAAAATATCTGTGTCTGCTGAAGATGTAAGATAAGAATCAGTTGTAAACTCTTTGTGTGAAAGTGAAAATACATAGTAGCTGTTAATTAAGTGGCTACTATTATTAGGTATTATTACAACTGAGTGAACCTTTCAAATGATTTATTCACTTACAGATAAGCTGACTGAAATGACTTGTAAGTGTAGTAAACCGTTTTGGCGAAGAGCAAACTGGAAATGTTATTCCAAAATTTTCAGAAAAAAGTGGTTTTTTTTTTAAATTTTTAAATCAGTTCTTTACATCAGATGTGCCAAAGTGTATTTAAAAAAACCCATGTATTTGACCCAGGTTCTTTTTAGAGACACGCAAAGCTAATTTCTTGTTGATACAGAATGCATATCGCTAATAGGTTTTTGTTTGCTTATCAAGCTGAAAAATTATTACTGGAACAGCACATAGTTCACCAAATTAGAATGTTTTATATAAAACTCTATTGGATAATTCTAGTATTTCTGTGGGAAAAGGGGGATTTCTTTTTCTCTGTGTTTCTTTGCACTTTAAGATGCACCAGGAGCTCTTGAATACAGCTGATAAACTTTTAATGACAGTAGGCTAGCCTAGTTAAATCCAGACTTGAATTCAAGACCATGTTTTTAATAATGAAGGTAATTAACTTTGAAACAATTTACCTAAGCATGGAACAGATTCTTTCTATCTTGAATGATATTAATTGAGATAAGATGTCTTTCTAAAAATATGCTTATGGTTACCCAGAAGTTATGGGTGAAATACAAAATTTTTTGCCCATGATATGCGGGACGTCAGGCTAGATGAATGTGTGAGGTTTCTTCCCCCCCACCCTGACATTAAAATCTATGAATCTATGAATAGGAACAATTTAATCTTTGATCTAAGCTCTCCTCTTTTGATTTTTTGCCTGACTAGATAGTAAAGCTGTCAATCAAGGACAGCCTATTTTATAATTTATCTCTACCAAACTGACAATCGGCTTGGGAAGATGATCCCTGCACACACTGATATCATGATATCACTGTTTGGCTACAAGTGCCCAGTTCTGGAACATTTTCTGAGGTGGATATTGTCATGTGCCAAGTAACTTCAATGATTGCATCAATTGCGATAGTGCTGTTTATGAACCCAAAGGAAATATCCTTGACATCTGTAGAATGACACTGCTGAATTTAGAATCATAGAATTATAGAATGGTTTGGGTTGGAAGGGACCTTAAAGATCATCTCGTTCCAACCCCCCTGCCATGGGCAGGGATACCTCCCACTAGACCAGGTTGCTCATTTATGGAGTTTCAGGTGACACCACAAACACATTATGATCAGGCCTTAGAAACCTGGACTCAGGTGGGCTACTTCAGCCCCTTTTATCTCCTCTGGTAATGTGCTGGTGTATGGTAGCACTGCTGTGGTGGTCAATGATGCATGTGCAGTCTGAATCTGGCAGCAAACAAAACCTGCTGGGCTCCTCAGACCTGCTGCATTTGTGGGTCGCCTGGGCCAGCAGGAGCCCGCCTTTGCACTGGGGCATGCCACAGTGCTCAGGAGGGACGTAAGCTGTTTAGTCTACCCAGCTCTTTCCCTGGGATAGAGCTGGGAGGACAGAGGCAGGGACATATACTGGGCCAGGCATGGAGCCCAGGCATGGTCAGAGCAGAGGGAGCTGGGTGCATGGAAATCCTTGTTTGTTTGTGTGCTGCTGAGAGTGAAGAGTGGGACCTCATCTCCAGCGTAGCCTTGAGGAGGCACTTGACATGCCAGTCGACTTCTGTTTCCTCTGAGTTCCCATGGATTGAGTGCACAGGGGAGGTGACTTGCCAGCTCCTCTGAGCAGTTAATGAATGGGGAAAGACAGCAAAGTCAAGGCTGCACTTGCCTCCTGCCCCTCCACATCCCTCCTTGCTCTACTATTTGCAGGGGCCTGCCCAGGCTTACTTCTGTGAGCTGGGGAACTTCTACTCAGCCATGTAATGCTGTAGTCTTCTTGGAAAGTCAGGTATTATAACCATAAATACACTACTTGGATAAACAATGCAATGATAGTTAATGGATTTGGAGCTGAGTAGTATTAAAAACTGATTAATTTTGTTAGTAGCTTCCATATTGGCTTTTTTTTTTTCCCTTCACTTATTGCTAGGGAGCTACCATTCATCAGCTGTCTCATAGTCTGCACAGTTTACCACTTAATTGGGAAGTTGATTCACTCGTATGGTCCATACTGAGATTAAGGAAAGTGTCGTGGTAGATGTATACTCATTACATAGTGTATGAGCACTACTTGTATATGTCAAAAACAGCTCTTTGGTGTCCTCAGAAAATGGTCTCAAACACTAATAAAAAGTTTTCGTGTTACCTTTCAACATCAGTTCAAAGAAATCGTTGGTGTCTGCATAAAAATAAGTTTCGTTGCAGAGTGATTGAATTTTAATAATCTCTTAGATTTTTAGGACTTCAGTTCCAGTTTATTCCTGTCTTATTTTCTTTCTCTCCCTCCCTCTTTCAGCACTTCCCCCCCTTAATCTTTCTCAGTCGGAGAAAACCTGCCTCTAGGGTACAAGTAGGAGGAGCAGAGATCATGAAGGATCAAGCTAAATTAGGATGTCTTGAAACACAGAAGGTCACAACCCCACATTTTTCTGAGAGCAAATTTCCTGCTATTGACTCTGTAACACTAAGGAGGATTCAAACTGATTTAATTTTCAAACCCCCCCTGCCTACTTCCCCCCCTACATTTTTCTTTTACTCTCTAGACAACAGATGTCAATGTCTTTTTAAGTCGTTGATGATTAACTGCTAACACTGTACTGTTAAAAACTCCCAGTCACATTTTTCAAAACCTTCGGAAGTGTAACTGATAAAGTGCACACCACAGCAATGAACATGATGTTGTTGAAGGTTTTTTGAAGTGAGAAACTTATTTTCCCCCTCTCCCTTCCTGCCTCATTTCAAATACATTTACATTCCTCCTAAAATGTATGTATCCATTTATTAGAGTAGTATATGTAAAGATTTACCAAATGACTGGTTTTTTTGTTTGTTTGTTTTCTGGGGGGAAGAGCTTATGCATGTGAATTTGCAGCACAACAGCCTTTCAAGCAATAGCTTGTGTTGTGAGGTTGAGATCTAGCCTTGTTACTGACTTAGCTTATTCAGACCAAAGGCATAAATTCTTCAGAGTAAATCTACACAAGCCCTGCCAAGGTGCATATCCTCGTATAGGTGGAAAGGCTAATAGAAATGTGAAAGTTTAGTTAACCCTGCTTTCTTCTCATTCTGAGCTTTTCTGAATATTTCCCTCTACTGAAACTTCTTCTATTGTTGGGGTTTTATTTTTTTATTTAAGGAGGAAACAAAATGAAGACCCCATAGGAAGGATAAAAATTTATTTCCTTGTGATGCACATGCATCATGTAATACAGAGAATATGCATGGAGATGTTCCTGTGTAAAGTAATAAAATCTTATTTTTGTACCTTTTTTTTTGGTATTAGTGTGACACTGCACAGTTTGCATGGGTGGGGTAATGATTTTTCTCCCCTGATTCTAATGTGTCAATAACCTCCTCTCCTTTGCTTGTCTTGTTTGGTTGGGGGGAAGGGGGTTGTTTGGTTTTGGGTTTGGGTTGTTTTTTTTCAATTGATGTCTTGTGGTTTTTAACCTTCCTCCACAGCAGATGGAGAAGGATTGCTGCTACCTGTTAAGGTAACGGCAATTATATTTCCTCCCCTGTTTGATTCAGAAATAATCTAGGTGTTGGAGCTGTCAGAAATCTCCTGACAAGGCTGTCATTGGGCCTGTGGCAGATCAGTCAGAGCTAATGAAAAGAATTATAGATGTGGTAATCTGTTGCAAGAACTGAGGGACTATGGATAATGCTGCTGTAAAAGGCCAGGAAATCTAGCTGGAGTGTGGTCTGTCTAAACTGAGAACTCAGTCTGGCAAATTCTTAAAACCTAAGCTTAATTTTACACACCTGTGCAAGTCAGTAGGCGTGCTTGCACAACATGTGGACATAAGCATTTGCATAGAGCTTTGCAGGTTGGTGGTGTTACAGTTTAAGGTCTTCAAAGCTGCTTGTTTTGACGTTTTTTTCCTCTCCTGCCTGCAGTGATGGTAAGCTTTGACTGGCATACGCTCCTTAAATAGCTGTTAGAAATAGTCATCGTTATTGTCTAGGTGAGAATATTGACTTTTCAAAGCTAGAGTTGGACTGATTGTCTGGGCCTTCTTTGAGGGCAAGTGAAGTTACTTGCCACTCCCAGTGCTGTACCCTGGTACCTTGCTTCTCTCTAATGGTCTGAGAAATTCCCATGCCCATTGCCGGGTATTTTTGAGGGTAATATAGAAAGTGATGGGACCATATGGGCCAGTGAGTCACTTCTTCTGCAGCCAGAGGCATTTCATCCAAAAGGATCCACCGGGATACCTGCAGGGCTGCTGCTTCTCCTGCCCACCCTTGCTCCCCAGTGGTCCCTTGCACAGCTCAAGACACAAAAAAGTATCAGTGGGATGAGGACATTAATGTGGTAGATGACTGAATGGGTGCTCGAGAGAAGGCAGAGCTTTGAGTAGGACAGGGAAAATGACAGCCCTTTAGAGTGCTCTGTTGCTATTTTAGCAGCAGGTTCTGAGTTTTCAGCTACTTCAAGCTTTTTTGCAGGATTTTTGGTGTGGATTTTTTTTTTTTAATCTAACACTGGAACTGGCTCAGTAGTAAAGTCTCATTTTTACAGAGGAAAATAAATTAAAACTTATTGTTGAGGCCAGTAACTATAGCTAAAAAGGCTGCTAGCTCCATGGGAACAGATAGAAAAGAATAAGAATTTTAGGAAATTTTAAGTAAGCAAATCACCAAATGTTTATTTGGAATAACATAGAAGGAGGTATGTATAATCTCTCTGCTCTTATTTTCTTGACATCTCTTTGCTGAAACCCACTTTTTAGAGTGGAAAGGCCCCCGGGGTGGGGGGTGGGGGGGGAAGCCACAAAACAGTGTTTTTAAAAAGAGCTTGTAAAGAACAAAATTAATAGTTTGGTTTTTTGTTTTGGTTTTTTTTCAAATTAAAAAAAATACCAGTACACCAGTAATTAGCCTCCTCAGGATGTGTGTTATTAAGCTGGCTGCATGCTTCTTAGGTGGCCAAAAGGGAAGGCACTGTGCTTTCATCCTCTTACCTAATGCAACAAATCCAAGGTATGCACCAGTCACTTATTAATGCACACCATGTTGAGGCTTAATGCTATTGTACTTGTTCTTTTTCAAGCTCCAGGCTGGTTGTACAAGGAAATGCTGCAGAACAGCCTTGGGAGCAAAAGTCACAGTTAGGGATTATGTTCAAGCATTGAAGAAATTGTAAAAACTCTTTTGTTGTTTTCTTGTTTTTTTGTTAATAAAGGACTGGTTTATTGGTTATACACTTTCAAATAAATTTCTCAGTCATCTTTAGAAAAGCTGGTTTCAGCCACCTACACACCTCAGAAGGAAAAATAAATTAAGCTGAATTTTACCCGCTTTTCATATATTACTGTGATGTCAAAGCAGCTGTTTATTCCTTAATGTGCCCTTCATTTTCCTACTGAAACAGCTTAAAGCAATCTAAATTTTTTTTCCTAGAAGCTGGAAGCTTCCGAACACAGCAGATAGTCCACTATTGAATAAAGCCTAGAAAGGCATCCTTGATGCTTTCATGATCTTGTACATCAAGAATGACCATTAAACGCAGTCAGTGTTTCCAAAATGGAGGGAGGAGGGGAGGAAACCCCTATGTGTAAGAGCTAAAGATGGATAGAAGATACATTTTCCATGATGTCAAGGGACAGAAACGAAAAAGTGAAGAGTCAAAAATAAGAACTCACTGAAAACTGGAATAGTTCAAAACAATATTTTCTCCATTACAAAATGTTTCACTTTTGGAAAAGACTGCCTTTGTTAAAGCCCATTTTACCCTACTATTTCAACCAGACCTGGAAAAGATGAACTTCTCCAGTTTGGTACGTGTATGAAAATGCGAAGTCTTCTGGTTTGAACATTTAGTATTCATTTGGGCAGAGAACAGAGACTGGATAAGGAACAGGGTATTTGTTGTTCCTGACACAGCGGTTGGTCCGTCTCCTGTTTGGCACAGAAATAGTCCTTGGCTGAGAGAATGCACAAAAGCACATTACTGGGCACCTCTGTGGTGGCTGGCCAGGAGCCCGTTCACAATCTGTAGGCAAGGACTGCTGCTGAATAGAAATGGGAGAGTGGGGAGGCTCCTCCGCTGGGCAGAGAGCTCCGCGGTGCTGACCCTTCCTCTCCTCGGCTTGCACCGGGCTCAAGGTACGGCAGTTCCATCACGCCTGGCAGCTTCTCTTCACTGTTTTTTAGCCAGCTGTCTCTGTCCTACCAAAAATTGGAGGTAGAGCAATTAGGAGATTCAAAATGGATGGTCCGTAACATAAAGAGCTTGGGCTGTTGCTCTGTCTGTACAGCCCTGGGTGATACTGGCTGTATCTCTGGAGAGCGGTGTAAGAAGCAAAGCTGGTATGGTATTAGGCACATTTTTATGCCAATCCTTAATGATTCTTCTTATTGTTATCATAGTGCTATTGTCATATCATAAAAGTTAGTAAATTAAATCTGCTCCAAAATACCTGTTAATTCAACTAAAACTATGCTGCAAACATGCTTTAAAGGTGTACACCTGCAAATGCCTATGTCTGATCATTACCTCACAAAACCCCATGGGAAAAATTTGTAGGATTATGCTCTGAGAGATGATAAATAAAGAGAACAACAGCCTCATTGCTGTATTTATACTCTGCACGGTATATTTTTTAATGTATTGAACTTTAAATGAAATAAATTAAGAGCCTATGTTGATAGATTCACCTGAGTGGTTTTGAATCAGCGAGTATTAACTCACCTTTTGAGACTTAGGATTCAGGATGGTGCTTAGATAGTTAGTTGCCTTCCCCCACCTCCATTCATTCTTATAGAAGCACAGTTTTCCAATTACAAGAAGACCTTAGGACGGATGTGTGTGTGTTTATGTGGCTACTTTTTGTGGACATATAAAATAGAGGAGTATTTATGTTTGCCTGAATGAAACCAGATTTGAGGAACAAGTATCTGCTACATGTGTCTTCCATGGGACAAACAACTTGTATCAGCATGCCTATATAAATGTTAATAATGTTTCTGATATGATTGCTATCAAGCAATTTTTGTGCTGTGCCACAGACCTCAACTACAAGCGTTTGCAAAATGAAGTCTTATCTGCCTTTTTTTTTTTTTCCCAGGGTGCAGTTATTATTATTTACTTTTTTGGGCTATGAAATGACAAAAAAGTTGAGACTTTTTGAACTATGGTGAATATCTCTATTTCACAGGCTCATCATTCATGAACTCCTTGTCTGATTTACTACAAATTTGGTAGAAAAACCCTACCTCAGCTTGAGACCTAGACTACAAATCTTGAGGCCAATATGATTTGTGAATCTGGAAGTTAGAACTGGGGATAGGAGCCAAATTTTATCTTATAATGGAAATCCATGTTGTAGCCTTAATTAAGGGGACTCTTGCTGTTCCTTAATATATCTTTCCCAGCCCTTCATGCCTCAAAATACAGACACATGAGTAATGAATATTCCTTTTTGTATCTGGTGGCTATTTAAAGACCCTCAAGTGAAGTAAAGCGACAGAGCTCCATAGAGATCAGCACACCTGATTTACACTGTGTTCACTGTGCACTCAGTATTGAGGAATGCTGTATACTGATATGTGGTACCACTCCGTCTTTTGCAGCAGTCCCATCTTTACAGCGAGCAGAATACCTTTAAAAAGGGAAAACTGTCAATCTATCCCAAGTTGTTGCTTGCATAAAGCCATGCGAAAGCCCTCAGTAGAAATACTTTTCTTTGACTTTCTGTTGAAGCAGAACCGTAGAGGGGAAGCTGATGTGGAGAGATGCATCATGAATCTTCCCACTGTTTCATAGGAAATGGTTTCTCCCTTGCTGGGTTACAGCCATTTTGTTCAAATCTTGCAGTTCATATTCCGTCATTTCATCAGCCTTTCTTGAGTATGTTAGCTTCCACTTTAACACAGTGGCTTTTATAAGTGAGATGAATAGTTCACTGCTTGGTTGTTGTGTCCTGGGGCATCTTCCAAATATAATTATCAAATGTGAATGTAATGGCTTTCTGGGTTTTTTTGCACCAGGTCCGTAGAATGATTATTTCAGCATAAGGTACTGTATCAGTTTATTACCATGTCAGATGCAAGTCTTTTGTTTGAGACCTGGAACCACTTATTTTTCTAATAAAATATTGTACACTATTTGCAACTCCAATATTCTCAGCTTTAGTAATGAATGAAAAACACAATCAAAGCAAGAGTGTTTCAATATATCAAACTCATTCCAGCCATTATCAGAATATGGTGAGATGGGGAAGGACAATTTCACCCTGGAGAAATCACTGTAACCTATACACAGCATAGAATTAAGTAATAATGAGAAAGAAGATGTACATGATATTTGATTTCTAGATAGATGGTGAATGTGTTCAGCTCTCCCATCTGTCCAGAAATGAAATGCTTTACCAATGAGTGGTGTTTTACTGCTATTCCAATATGGCTTTTCTGCATGATTCTTTCTTCACATAAAATAAATGTCGTTTATGGAATTTAAAACTTTTACTCCAGATTTATTGGGATCTTACTTTATCATGTTTCTTTTTTTCTTTTTTTTTTTTTTTTAGCCTGTTGATTATTCACCATAGGACACTTCTTCCAGAAGTGTCAGAGAAGTCCAAGGGAGTTAGGCACCTCGATCCTACTGATTTTCAGTAAGAATGCGGTATTGATCTCTGCAATCTGTTTTGAAAGTAGGAGTTTCTCTCATTATTTAACTCAAAATGAGAATTATAATAGTGAGGATATGTCAGCATTACTCACAAAATAATCCTTTGACAGGGTAACTCATATGAAGGAAGCTAGTCATGGTAGGAATGATATTTCATCCATTCCCGTTTGGTGTTCAGACCCACATATAGTTAATCAGCAAACCCACCGACTGGAAAGTCATAGTCCTGAAATTAAACCAACCACTAAAGGATGTATGAAGGAGAAGAGACTTCAAATAGATTGCTTCATCTTTCCTCCCACTTATAAGATACCTGCTTAGTTTGTTTTCCCTGTTCAAGAGAGAGAGAATAGTTTGGCTTCTGTACTGCAAAGAACCACTTTCATAGGAACTGCCTACGACTAAGATACTTTATTCTCAGTGGCTTATTTAACTTGCCCTATTGTTCATTTTTCAGGAATGTGCCTAGTTCCTTAAATGGCACAGTAAAAGCCTCTGTGTTGACAGGAAGCCTTTTCCAAAGGTTAATTATTTTATGAGAAAAGAAATTACTCCTATATTGCCTGTTAACCTTTGTTTTTTTTTTTCCTTTTTTTTTTTTTTTTAATTATTTCCTTCAGTTATGTGACTTCTTGGGCGTCACAAGAGCTTTTTTCACTTTCTAATTTAGCTTATCTCTTAAATATTTTTCTCAAATCTGAACCTTATCTTGTTAATCTTGTTTGTTCTAGAGAGAATAGATTAAATTCCTTTAACTGTCCACTTTATTAAATTCCTGGTATAATTTATTAGTCTAACAAAATCAGACAAGTAGGAAATTTAATTGCTTAAAAGTGCATAACCCTTTGCTACTGCAGACTTTCTCATAAATGTGTGTTACAGTTATGAAAGATAATTAAAATAAAAATTGTTTTCTTTTAATTAGACTTTCATAATGAGCATTTTCACTACCAAAATAATTAAGTTTTCAAATGATACACTTTTATTTAAAAATACTAAATATATAAAGTCTGTATCTTTTCCCCAGAAAAGGAATATCTGATTTTGTTTCAGTATAACGTGCCTTCATTTTCACTAACCTTGGTAAGGCAGAAAAGCACACTGATTCCCATTCTACAGGTGAGAGGTGGAGGCATGGAGGCAAGGTGACATTGAAGAAAGCATTCACTCTACCTCCTTGGTGCTATTCCAGGTGTTTCACTAGGGTCCAAAATGCCTGAAATTAGGAGGTAGATTCTCTCAGCAGGTACTGGAATTGGCTCTTTTGACTCTTGTAACCTCTCAAATGGGGGTCCCAGTTACCCTGGGTTAGACACCTGAGCAGAATTAATATCCTTGTTGTCCAAGACGGCACAGAAAGTCTTTAGCTGATCAAAAAAGATACTTCCACGGATTTGGTCAACAGGCTTTTTGTGGCACTCCAATCTGGTATGATGTTGGCAGTTCTCAGTGGTTTGTCTAGAAGGCTCCAATCATGGGCTTTCAAGGGCGTTAGTCACACTCCATTATAAAGAGCTGGGAAGGACATCCAGGTACCTGACTAGCATTTTGAAGGCAGCCATTGTAAAAATTTCAAAGGCATATTCTATCTCTTGTTTTACACCGAGCCAAATACATGATGGGATCTGACTTTAGGGAGTGGAGTTGGCAGATATGATTAAGAAACCTGACAGTACTGTAACTCTGTATTTGACTCAAGGAGATCCCAATAGTTGGAAACACTTATCTTGTTATCAGCTTTATTAATTCAAGTGTTTAGTGTTCCACACTTCACCATCTTCTCCAGCACAGGTTTTTTTTACAGTTGTTGTCCATACCAATAAGACAGCAGCAGAATTCCTGGTGAACATACTATAGAATCAAGGGTTAATCTTCATTCATTTACAAAAACTGGAGCTCCATTGAAAAACAGGCCTTGTTGCAGATAATTTAGGTTAGAGGGATTTTTACATGCCTTGCATTTTCTGCTCTTTATGCCATATTGTGGTGGTGGTGTTTTATTGGCTTTTATTCTACTATTCCATACCCAAGTGTATTTTCAATGGCAATTATTTTTTCTTTTTTGTTTTTGTTATTTTTATACTCTTCCTGTTCCCTGAATATTAAAAGGTGTATTTTGACTTTAATTACTTACCTGATGAGGGAAACTTTCTGATAAACATACTGAATTTTCATAAGCCAACGTAACTCCAGAAAGCTAAGAGATGTAGATGAACATTGACCAAAAGAAACAAAAAAGTGTAACAGAGAACATAAGCACAACCCCGAAACTCTTTACGTACTGGTTATGAGTAAAATGCTATTATCATTAGCTTGCTATTACTAATAACTTAACAGTGACTATTGTAGGTCTTGGTTTTATAAAGAAGGAGGCTGAAAGATGAATGACTTGAAACACCAAAAAAGTGTTTTAACTGAATATTCTGAGAGGAAAATTTGTATGATTCTAAAGTAAAATTTGCTACAAAATATGTGGTTTACACTATGCAAACCTCAAAGTAAGAGATTAAGTACAATTCACTCAGTAGTGAATTAATTCAGTAAAAAGCATACAGTGTCTAACTTCCAGTATTTAACCTTCGAATCTAATCAAATGAGATGTATTGGACTTTTAATTGGCTTTTGACATCGGTGTATTTTTTGTGCAGTGATGGGCTGTAAAACCTGTAGAAAGGATATTAATAGGTGTGTTCAGATGCTCAAGACAAAATTTACTTGGGTTTTTGTGAACTCATACAAGAACAGATACTGCTTTGAGAGTTTTCTTTCTTATTTCTGGTACCTCCAAGTTACAGTGGATTTGTCAGTGTTACGTGTTCTTACAAGAAAAAGAATAGCCGTTTAAGGAGGTGAAGAGTCTGGCAGCCTTCTTCAGTCTTAGGTTTTGAAAAATCTTCTCATCTTGAGCCCCAAGATAGCAATTCTTCCTCCTACATGCCTCATTTTTTTGCATGTGCAAATTCTGTGCATATTGTGTCTGTTCACCCCAAGTTTTGGTACAACTGTGGCCTATTTTCTCTCTCTCCTCTACAAAAATATTCTTAAGACCTGTACTGTTGCCCATTTTTTCAAATACCAAGTATTTGTGTGACTACGCTTGCCAGATTCCTTATGATTAGTATTCCCAATCCCCACATTGTGGTGTTGTCTGTTTTTGCCTTCCAGCTGATATGCTTATTGTTCCGGTTTGCTATTGTAATCTTCCCTTAAACACAATACAAAAGCACTTTGCAAAACTCACCCCCATCAAGAAAGGACAGAGAAGATCTTTATTGTGTGGGACCATATGCCTCTTGGAGAGAAGATAACTGTTGGGAATGATTTTTGCAAGACCTGGTGCTTTCGGAAGCCTATTAGAGGAGAAGAACCCAAAGGCCCGACTCATTCCTCTTTTTCAGATTTTGTTCTCAGAGAAAAAGGTTTTACTATAACTGTCTGAGACAGCGCAGTATCTTCTAAAGGATCAAGGTCTCATAAAAGTACAGTAACAGCTGTCAGAAAACTGAGTTTGCTACTCAGTAGAATGCTGTGCAGTCCAGTACATAATTAGAAAAATATTCCCCATCTGAGAAAAAGAGATGAATAAAACAGGTTGCCACATTTTCAAAAGAGCTTCAACCTAGCTTGTGATGTTCTGCTTACAGTTTTGCACAAGCAGTCATTCTGGCCAGGATTTTTCTCCTTGCCAGAATTTGTGCTGGGAATTGCAGCTATTAGAGTTGCTTCTTATGAATCCTCTTTGGAGGGTCCAATTCGGGTTTTCTACAAATTATATCAGCCTTGTGTGACCAAAAGCACTTTTTCTTTCTAACCCTCAGGCTAATGTGTTGTACTTGAGAGATGTGTAGTATGGCTCAACACTCTTAACTCTGGTTAGAGAGTTGATGCACACCCAGCTTTTACTCTGGCTGTGAACATTGGCTGCAGGTACTCAAAAAGTTTTCAAAACCCAGCATCTAATCTGTGAAACTCCTTGGTTAGAGGTGCTCTCATGATAATGCTTCTTAGTAGGAGGTCAGAGGAAAAGACTAATTTTTAATATTCCTGCAAGGGAAAGTATCTTCCAAGGCACTATGCCTATCAATTATTCTGTTCAATACATTGTGAAAATGTTCTGATAAATGTATCTTCATTTTTGCCTGCCTAGCTCACTCCAGTCTAAGCAAGTTCTTGGGTTACAGGTTTCAATGAATGAGTGACACAATGTGGATGAAGGGTTTTTTTGAGCTACAAATTCCATGGACATGTCCCATGTTGCAGTAATATAAACGCTCATTGCCTCATAGGCAAAGTCTCTGGGAGGTACTTGCTTCTTTTCCACAAATGCCACCAGAGCTGGCTGTTCTTCACTAACTTTTTCACTAGGTGGGAACAAAGGCAGGCCAATAGTTTGTGAAGAAGACAGTGTACTGCCCACAGATTCAGTGACTGGCCTAACAGACTTCCTCAGAAGGTGGAAATTACAGTCATTTTCCCTCTTGTTTTAACCAAGTCTAACAAATGGATTATCTGGAACATGTCATGTTTGATTTTTTCTCATTTTTGTACTTGGATTTTATTTTATTTCTTTTTCTTTTCTGTTGGGGTAGCTCTTCTCTTCCAGCTCTACAGACACAGACAGGTAGGAGCCCGGAAGGCTGGAACAAAAAGTTCAAGGGAGGCACTGCGGGCCAAATTCTCCCCTGACCTGAGCTACGCCTGACTCCATTGAACTCAGTCAAATGGCATGAGGAATCAAGCAGGCTAGAAGCTCGCTCTTAGTAATGCTATCGACTCCCACTAACTCTTATCTTTTCTAAATCTTTATGGCACTGTAGGAAAGCTTATTTCATCCTCTTTTTAACCAAGCCTCTGATGTAGCCATTTTTCAATGGCACTTACACACCTACAGGTGTGTGGTGGGGTCTGCAGGGCTTTTTGGCTTTTGAAAAGAGATTGCTGCAGGGTTAGAACCTCATCCTGGGGAGAACAGTGGTCTTTCCTTAGTGCCAACACTACACTGGAGTTGTCCAGGGAATTTTGGAAAGTGCTTTCTGGACTTTCCTGCTTTAAGAGAACTCTCAGTCTTTCTGACTATAGGTGTCTTTGATTTCTGGGAAATGACCCGTTTTATTTGCTGAATGGCAGGCTCCCCACCGTTCCTCTTCTCCCCAGTTAGAGAGACTCCTGTATGCCTTACATTGTCCATAGTTTGCTCTGAGCATTTGCTATTTTTGTCTGCATGTTTGATCACTCAGGTTACACCAAAGTTACCGGAGCTCTTGAGAATACACATACAACTGCATCAAAAGGCTCTTTGAGGAGAGTGAGTCCATCGGTGCACACACACAACTGTAACACCTGGAAACGTACTCTTGCTGTCACTCTTCTGCGTTGTCTCATTTTGCCTCTGTCTGGCTTTGTGATAATGAATTCTGTTCCCTCAACCTGGGCCACTGTCCCTTCAACCTTACTTAGAAGTTTGTCTGAGTGTGGAAAGGGAATTGGAAGATGTATTTTTAACATGTCCTGTTGGTTAGGTCTGCTACACTGATGTAACTTCATATTACATCACTGCACAACTTGTTATCCCTTCTCTACATTAATGAGTGGAAAGTCAAATAAAGCTTGGGGAGGTAGGGGCGATACAGGGAATTTAAATTGATTATGTAGTCACCTATTCAATGTTAGAATATTGCCACATCAGAGAAAGGGCCTCAGACCGAAATATGGTGTCCGGTTTTAGATACTGTACTTGCAGAAAGAGGTGCTCCAATGTGAGAGACTCCAGAGACTGAAGGACATGTTGTGTGATCAAGAACAGAACATGTGGGAGTAGTTCAGTCAAGAGGAGGAACGGCTGGGATGGAAAGCACCCTTATATGACATGAAACATATATCTTTATCAGTGATCTGGATGAGGGGATTGAGTGCACCCTCAGTAAGTTTGCAGATGACACCAAGCTGGGTGGAAGTGGTGATCTGCCTGAGGGTAGGGAGTCTCTGTAGAGGGATTTAGACAGAGTAGAATCATGAGCCAAGGCAAACTGTGTGAGTTTCAATAAGGCCAAATGCCGGGTCTTACACTTTGGCCACAACAACCCCCACCAATGCTACAGGCTTGGGGAGGAGTGGCTGAAAAGCTGCTCAGCAGAGAGGGACCTGAGGGTGTTGATTGACAGCCGGCTGAACATGAGCCAGCAGTATGCCCAGGTGGCCAAGAAGGCCAACAGCATCCTGGCCTGTATCAGGAATAGTGTAGCCAGTAGGACCAGGGAGGTGATTTTACCCCTGTACTCGGCACTGGTGAGGCCACATCTTCAGTACTGTGTTCAGTTTTGGGCCCCTCACCACAAGCAGGAAACTGAGGCACTGGAGTGTGTCCAAAGAAGGGCAACGAAACTGGTGAGGGGTCTGGAGCACGTCCTATGAGGAGTGGCTGAGGGAACTGGGGTTGTTTAGCCTGGAGAAGAGGAGGCTGAGGGGAGACCTTATCGCTCTCTACAACTATCTGAAAGGAGGTTGCAGAGGTGGGAGTCGACCTGTTCTGTCAAATAACAGGTGATAGAACAAGAGGAAATGGCTTCAAGTTGCACCAAGGGAAGTTTAGATTAGATATTAGGAAGAATTTCTTTACTGAAAGGGTCATCAGGCATTGGAACGCGTTACCCAGGGCAGCGGTGGAGTCCCCATCCCTGGAGGTATTTAAGGGTCGTGTAGATATAGTGCTCAGGGGCATGGTTTAGTGGTGGGCTTGTCAGTGTTAGGTTAATGATTGGACTAGATGATCTTACAGGTCTTTTCCAATCTAGGAGATGCTGTGATTCTGTGAAACATGAAAAAAAAGATTGCTATAAATGGAAAGGGAATAAACTGTTGTCTGTGCCCAGTGTGTCAGAAATAAGGCAAGGGAGATTAAGGTTATGTATCAATCAAGGCTTGCAGAGGGACAGGATAGTTAAGAATCAGAATAAATATTTTGGAAAGAGGGGCAGATCTTCACTGATGGCCTTTGTGGGTGGATTAGACAAACATTTGGTGACAAAGAAATAATTTATAATTGCAGCACATTCCAACTTTGAACTGCTGAGGTCCACATAAATTCAAGTTATCCCTACAGCTGTGCGGAAAATCTCCAAGATGAGTTCTGTATTAACAGCAAGAAAGGGTGAGTCAGTCAGTTAACTTAATGATCTGGCCCATAATTTGAATCCATTGAAATCTGTCTGTAAGCAGCTCTGTGAACAGAGATCAAGCATGACCTTGATTTATAGTAGTCTGAACTAAATCATCTTGTAATGTTTCTGACACTCACTGTTGTCACACAAACAGTTCAGATTAGCAGAACAGTACAGTTTTCATCTTGTAGCACACTCAAGGTTCCTTTCAGTGTAGTCTTTCATTTCTTTCAAAGGATGCTCTTACAACTGTTTTTGATTTCCTGCATTAAAGAACTTAGAGGACCTCTTAACAATGTTAAAGCTCACACAAGGACAATGCGTTTCAGATGTGTTAGTGTACTTGCATGAGGACTTTCCTTTTTATTCAATTACATAAAGATGATTTCTGGTTATAATGGATAACATGTAGCCTTGACACTAAGGGCATAGGCAGTACCCAGTCCAGTATTCAAATACAGTCAGTTCTCCAGTCCTGTATACAGGACTTTCTTTGTATAAATACAAAGAAAGAAAAACTTGTCTCTGTCTCCACATCATAGCGTTTGTTATTTATCCCCTGGACCCTGGCCACTATGGACATTTATCTATGTGATATGTTGTTCCTGTGGCTAGTTAGGTTAAATCCAACCTCCCTGCTCTCCACTGCCAGTTTTTTGATGCAACTTATTTTTGTCATATTTCTTTCTCTATATTTTTGGGGGCTGTTGGTATTTATTTTTTTCTATTAGGTTGGAAGGTAGCTTTCAATGTTCTTTGCTCTTAATTGATAGTCTTTTATCCATTCACTTTCAGAGCAAAGAAGGGAAAAGAAATAGAAATAAAAAGCAGAGCCTACTCCTCACATTAGAAGTTAGGGCTATTTCCTCTTTGTGAAAGAAAAGGGCAGACAATTAGGAAAGACAAAGTTTATAGATATTGAATGCATCCCATTTTTTTAGAATCGTGTCCCATTTTGCCTTTTGAGTAGTTTGCCATCTTGCTTGAACTGGTAGAAGAGCTCAACAAGAGGGAATGAATTACTATATTTTAGAGCTATGACATCATCTATTGTGTTGTGTCAGAAGCCAGCATAACCTAATGAATCACAAATGGAAGAGGTTTAGCCAATCAATTAAAAAAAGCCAAAAAATTTCTCCGTAAGCTGCTTGAGATAGTCAGGAGAACAGCATATATGGTGTAAGCAGGTAATTTCAGTTGATGTAAGCATGTAATTTACATTAATTATGATTTCTTTCTGTCTGCAAACACCTCATAACCTACACATTTCAACCAATACTTTAACCTGGCTCCACCTAGCATACAGTGATCTAATTTTATTGTAGTGCCTCTGTTTTTATAGATACTTAAGAATGGAAGCAGTATGAGTTTTGAAGATTGTGTAGTGCAGAACGATATTAAAATATTTGACTGTTTCTTAACTGTAGGACATTTTCAGTCTTCCAAACTGAAATTACTACGCTATTCTTAGGAATTGAACAGACTTCCTAATTTTTAACATTTTCTTCAAGTCAGAAGTTCAGGACTGTGATTTGTAGAAATGTATTCCCTCCTTCCATTTTCATGGATTAGTAAATGATGTCTCAAATTGCTGAGGAGCAATGTGGTACAGTATTGTCACCTGTGGTACACAGTCATTTGCAAAGAATATGTCTTCCATGTACTGTTTGCAAAGAGAACAGGGAAAGAGTAAAACAACAGTGCCTGTATTTCAACAGACTTCAGGGAACATCAAGCCAAACCTCACTGCAAGTTGACAGCACCTCAGTGAAGAAATCTAGCTTAATGTTACTGTCGATAGGTACTGTGGCATACTTGGTGTAAGCTTCTTCATGGAACAGAGGATTTTGCTTCCCTCTTTCTCCCCATTGTAGCATTTGTTATTTATTCCCTGTACCCTGGCTGCTGTGGACGTTTATCTGCATGATATGCTGTTTCTGTGGCATGTTAGGTTAAACCCATCCTGTTGTATTATAGCATACTTGCTGTCAGCCTCACAGCACAATAGGAGACTTTGCTTGTATGAGTTTTTATGTGCATGCATGCACAGACACGCATAAGCAAGTAATACAGCACAGGGTATGTGTAGTGCACCTGTCAAATGTATAAACACAGAGTAGATACAGCTATCTGAAAGAGGTAGTGTCAATCAGATCTATTATAAGGGGGGGCATTGTAGTAGATAGCATATCTGCTGAAAGCAGGTAATTTTAATTATCTAAGATAGTTTGAAGCTATGAATAATTTATTACCCATAGAAGTCTTTTTTAAGTCTTCTAATCCTGGTGAGCCTCTGATATTCAGATCACAGTCCCTGATGCTTCCCTATTTGAACTGTTACTCTGGAGGCACTGGATGGAAACTATATGTTTCTCTGTAGCTAGTCAGCATAGATTGAGTTGTTTTGACAGCCCAGCATGAGACTGTAATAGTCCAGCTAAAGATCTGAAAAATACAACACAGTGGAAAATAAAACATTTCCTTGGACAGTGATAACCACACTGAACAATACAACACACTCCAGCACAAATAAGGGGGTTTGGGGTCAGCTTTGGTTGATTGGTGCAGCCTTTCTCATGGCTATGAATACAGCAATATATGAATACAGCAATATATTCCTATGCGTTAACAACATTTAAGAGGAAAAATACTATTACTACTAGTTAGGAGTTCAGCCACACCATTGCTCTGTTTGAATTCTTTTGAAGCCTGCAGTTTGTGTGTTTCCTACAGATTTGCTAGAATTTAGCAGCTAATTTTCTCCCCCAAAAGTCCTATTTCTCTCTAGGCCACCCATGCTGAGTGGGACAGGATCCCAGTGTTGGCATGGGGGCAGGCCAAAGCCTTGAAAGCAGAGATACCCACTCTCCCATGCACTTAATCCAGTTTCTCTTTTTTTTTTTTCCTTTTTTTTTTTTTTTTAACAGTTGCCTAAGCAGTAAAGAAAGTGGGGAGAATAAAGAAGAATGAGGAGCAGGTTCTTGGAGGAAGAGGTGGGAAGCGAAAGACAGGAAAGCATCCAAGAGGTGGGAAATGCGCGTGGCGTGTGGAGCACGTGTTTGCTGTGAGGGCGGCAGGATTGATGGGGAAAGAGAGTAGCTGAGGGAGCAGAAGAGGCTGACTTCATTGGGGTGGTTAAAAATAGGGCAGGCCTCCCTAGAGCTGCTGAGATGTGCTTTATGCTCCAGTCTTAAGTTCACAATGAAGGGCCAGGGGCTCCATAAAGCAAGGCACTCAAGCAAAAGCCTAACACTGGTGACATACCTAGGGATCTTAGTGAACCACGTCCGAAGGTGAACCACGGCTTAAGTTCATCTGTAAGCCTCTGCTGACTTTTGAGAGTTGGATGCATATGGCAGAGCAGGATTTTCTACCTGTATGTGTCCTTTTGAGGTGATGAGTCTGGAGGCCTGGAAGAAGGTGTTCAGACCTGGGGTTCGAGAGCTTAGGGGAAACCAGTGTGGCGTGGAAGGGGACTGAGAAAACCCTGAAATCTTTGACAGATTCCCTCCTCTCCCTGAGCCCTCAGCCCAGCCACAAACAGACTCAGGAAATGGGGAAGGTCTTACATCAAATAAGCAGTTCTTAGATCAAAAGCAAGCACAGGATAAAGCTAGCCCACAAAAGGCAGAGGATGGTAATACATGGAGCATGGAGGTTAGGTGGAGAAGCTAAAGGAAATCTGTCATATGTAATGCAACACAATCTATTACTGCTTTCCTTGTTAGAAGTATTCTGTTCTTTGTTAACTGCATTACTTTATTGTCTAACGTGTATTGTAAACTGCGCAGGATTTGCAAAGTGACTGAGGTAATTTTGCTGCAGGAACTCTAATTGCTGAATTGTTTGATTTTTGCATGCTGTATTTCTGTAAAGCAGTAATGCAGTGTTGCTGAACTGTACAGGCAACATGTATGTAAAAAAGACACATGAGCAAGTATGTATGAAAACACCCCTCCCTGCACAACCCCGGCAAGGATTTTGCTGAATTTCCAGTTTATAATCTGACTTCAGTGCCAGCCTTGCCACCAAATTATTTTCAAATGAGTTGTAGAGAAAAGCCTCTTGAGGCAGTGAAACAGCAGGTGGCCTGCTTAGTTTGTTGTGGTAGCACCTTATGAATAACTCAATTGATCTCCATATGCTTCCATTCACTCTTGCTCACAGCAATACTACCTTAAACATTGAGCACTCCAGCATCTGATAGCAAAGGTTTTATTCACAGAAAAAATGACATACTGGAAGGAAAACATGTTTCACTGCAGACATGCTTTGTCATCCAAACCCATTTTCCGTGCCAAAAGCTGATGCAAAGCTCAGGTACTGGAGCAGTGAAAAATGAAAACTGTATGACTTGTTTTGCAATGATATATTAAAATAGACTCTAAGATCACATAAGAGGTGTCTGGTAGAAAAATTTGAAATTCACCTATACAGAATGCTTTGCTCCAGTTAGTGGTTTATGCAGTTTCTAAGGCTAATCTTTTAGCCTTGGGAAATAAGCCTGGAAGTTTATATGTGGCAGATGCCCGAGTAGTGTCCCTGTCCACCCACATGCAGCAGACTGTCAGTTAGGTATTAGGAGACTAGGATCTTGTATTACCTGTGCACTGGAGTGTGATCAAGGTTTCAAAGCTAATGATGATAGGAACAAACACGTTCACATGTCATGGTGATACTAATGTGGTTCTGGTCTCAGTGTCTGATACCAGTGCAGCAGCAGCCTGTCCTCCTGAGTGATGCGCCTTCCTCTTAGCAGGGTATGTTTCCTTCAGTGCAGTACCACACTAGCGCACCTCTACCTCCTCCAGTTCAGAGCTAATATGACCATAACTCATTTAAGTGTAGCGTAGACCTGGTGTACTGAGGTGGCTGTGTGTCAAGGAAAAAGTATAAACTGAAAGATTAAACAAAGAAAGCTGCACATCCTGCTCTGAGAGGCAAGCACCCAAGGACAGCATATAATGCTATATGTTTTACTAAGTTTTGGTCACTACCTGCATATAGAACAGGATCATAATAAATACTTGATGATGTACAAAAGGAGAGAGAGGGATTTACATTTCCCAAGTTTGAGATAATTAGATGCTTAGACAGTAAGTTGTCTTCCTAGGTAGTTACATGAGAAAGAGACTTCCCCAAGAACTGAAGCTTAAGTTTCTGTCTGAAATCATTCTGTGGACAAGCGTTTCTCTTTCTCTGTTGTTAAAGTTGTCTGAATACTTTCCTCTCTCATGGGGTGAGCCCTCCAGACTGTATCCAGCAGTGACTGTGTTTGCAGTCCGAAGCATGATAGTCCGAAAAGTAGCAAGATACTCTCAAGTGACATGCATGGGAAGTAGCTATACATCAGGAGGTAAGGACATAGCATGGTGGAATTGGGATCATTCTTTTTTTAATTCGTAGCACTGGGCATGTGTAGTTCTCCCCAACCCTTGGATGATAGTTCACACCCAAGAAAACTAAAAATGTGTGCACACTGCTTTTGCACCAAGCAGATAAACCTGAATAAAGCCAGATGGTGCTGTAGCTGAGATGCTTCTGGTATCAGGGATGATTCTGGGCTGTCAGTGCATGGAAGTGGAAGATGCCTGTTGCTTGCACAGAATCGGGCACTGTGCCTTGGAAAAAGGTGATATTAAAGGTGCAACCCTGTTCCTGTTGTTTCCCTGTTGGCTAGTTTAACCAAGGGTCTTGCCTAACATCTGATTTACATATAATCTTTTTCTTCTCACAATCTTGACATTAACAATGTAGGTTATAAGTATGCTGGCACAATGGGTATAAAAATAAATTGGCCTCTGTCAAGTCCAGTGATCAAATTTCTTGAGTAACTGAGTTGAGATCACTGCATGTCTATACTTTTGTTTTCATGCTGTAGCTTGTTATTGAGAAACCCTCTTCAGTGCAGCCTCCTTTAATGAATGTAGTCACAGGATTATTGCATTGCTGTCTTTCATATACTGCCCTGTTGACTCAAATTAATTCCACATACATTTAGAACACTGAATTAAGTATGAAAATGTGGTTTTAAGATAAACAGTCATCACTAGATAATTTTAATGATCTGTTTATCCTTTAAAATAATCTGCTTAAGTTATTTTTGTCTAGCTATGAAGTGGCTGAGTGATACACTGAGTAAAGACTGGGCAGTTATTGCTACATATTGCATCTCAGTCTGATTTGTTGATGGATATGAAAGATGACAGGTTTTAAAGGGAATGTGATATATATATATTTAATGGGATTTATATGTTTTAACTTTAGAACATACTTTGATTTCATGGTGTTTTCTGTATTTATGACATGATTTTTTGTTTCATCTAAAATACTGATATTGGCCTGCAGCTCAGCTATGATTCATGGTAGCAAAAATATCTCTTTTCAGAAGCAAATGTTCTGTAGTACTAGTAGGATGTGCTACAGACTATATAATAACATTAGGAGAAATTTTTTCAGGATGTATTTAATTGTTCAGTTGAGGTTCCTCAGTATACATGCTCTTTTTTTTTAATAATGTGCTATATTTTTCTTATGTTATCCCCAAACCATTTCCAATCCAGCCTTCCTTAATGAGTCTAGCCTTAGTATTATTGTACTGTGTTCTCTGGGGAGATGTCTTTCTAGTTTGAATACATACAAGGTTACACTTAGAAAACTGTGCTAGGTATGGAAACTCATTTAAGAGATCTCGTCAGTTTTATACCTGTATCTGTCTATACCTATATCTTTACTAGAAAACAATTAATTCCTTCAATGTCCCTTATAGAATAAGTACTATGAAAATACTGATAATAACAAAACATTATTACAAACAATAAGTAATGAAGGATAACATATTAACAATAGTAAGTCAATTCACTCCAAATAGTTCAGTGCTTGGCTCCTGGATTCAAAAAAGGCATATCAAGGACAACTGCTTTGTCCTGGTGTAGTTGTCTTTTACATGGCCAAGAGACATGAGCAGCAATAATTTCACTTCCACCCTTAATCTGGGTTATGAGGCCCAGTTGTGAGGAGAATGTAATGTTGCTACTGCTTTGCTTCAGATTCTGCAGTGAAAGCCACTTTAAAACTTGTCTGAGACGTCTTTGCAGCCCATCTTACAAACACCACTAGCAGTTGTGCTGAATTGCTATGATGGTTCAAAGCACATACTTTCCTGGCCTATCTCAGCAGTTTGCTTTCTTATCCACTTTAGCTACGTAATTTGTGTGTCACTTTTCCACATGATTCAGTTGACAAAATTTAGTTGTGTCAATGCAGGGAGTTTGCATGGTTTTTTTTTATTTTCACTGTAGCCTGGATGAGTAGGTTATAGGACTACATGTTAACGGTGTGTGTGCATGAATCTCTGACTATGTCTGCATGTCAGAAAGGAGACACATGAATAAGAAGTCTGCATTATCTATGTCACCTTGATTCCCTAGTACACTCAGTCACAGCTTCAGTCAGTTATTGCAGTTAACAGTAACGTACAGGAGAAATCCTACAAAATTGCCAAAAATCATTAACATTTTTATGAACAAAGAAGAACTTTAGATTCTAGGTATTTTGACTTTTCTATGTATTTGGGGCGGGGGGAGTCTCAAAATTACCAGATCCTCTAATAGCTGTTAACCCTTTACCAAAACTCAGATGTGTTGTGAATCTTCCCATGGGAATATTTTACTCTATATTACTGGAGGTATTTCAAAGTCCCAGTGAAACACAAAACTACAGCATTGAGCTCTTTCTAGACATCGCTGTCTCCTGCTTGTCCCCACTGCCACAGCCCTGCATCTTTATCAAAGGTAGTCAGAGCAACAGCAGCCACTGATAGCCTGAGGCTGTTTGCCCCCATATAACACCAATCTTGTCCTGGGTTTGAGTCAAGTCCAAAGAAATGTCTACTGTTATTTCTGTTCTTGTTTTAACCTCAGATTCAGTCAAGGTGGCTGTAAGTCCAGTATTAGTTCTCCCGTCATCTTTTCTGTTAGCTAAAAGACCCAGTTCTTGTAATTTCTGTGAGCTGGGACCACAGTTCAGAGGCTCATTGTCCCTCTCCCTCTCAGGGCCCAAATAATGAGCCATGCACCTTTATGTTTGCATATAATTTTGCAGAGGTTGATTGTCTATGTGCACTTAGCTTGGCAAGCAGCTTCCAATCTAACACACTATTTTATCTCTACATATAGCTTTGTCTTGGAAAATTAGACAGTGAAAGCACTGAAGCACAAGCTTAAATCTGTCTCTATGGAGGAAAGCACTCAGACTTGTGCTTAAATGTAAATATGTGCTTAGATCCTATCATTAAGTCAAAGAGACTCAAGTGCATGCTTCAAGTTAAGCATATGCTTACATCCTTTTTGAATAGTGATGCTTTCCTGAATTGGCACCTTAACTTGGCCAGAAAATTGCCACATTTCCTATGAAAGAAAGGAAATATTTCTGCAAAGTCTGAAGGCACGTTGTCAGACTTTTTGAGTTATAGGTCATTTAAAAATATGCTGATTTGAAATTTGAATTTCTGTCTTAGCTTTTCTTTTCATCTGCCTAGCACAAAAATGATTTGTTAGCACTCAGGCTTTTGAGACTGGTCATTTACAAGGCTATAGTTGATACCTTGAACTGTTATAATGAATTATAAGTAAGTTTCTGGAAAAGCTCTAAAATCTGATTTTCATGTTTGATACCAATTGCTGACTCTTAAAGATCATGTATGAACTCAATGTGGAGGCACAGTTTATCTGACATTTGCTTGCCAGGAGGTACTCATGCATTTAACTGGTGCCACTCTTTGATGGAGGCATAGGACTTGACTAGACAGAGCTCTTAGCGGATCAGATATAACATATTCTCAGTTCCCAGTCAGTTATATCTCCTTCAAAATAAATTAATTATCTATATTTGGAGGAAGTAGATGGTGATGAGGTTACAATAACATTAGTACAGATATCTGGAAACAGATCCAATTCATATGGCTCTATGCTGTTCATACTCATGTTGTTTAATCACTCCTACCAACTTGTAACTGTCAAAAGAGTGTTTTTTCTTTAACGCTGAGTTTGATGAGGATCAAAAAATGTGCTGTAGGTACGAATGAATATGTTGGCTTCTGCTAATGGTTAGTATTAGAATTACTAGAAGGATATTTTAATAGCTAAAAGCACAGAAATCTTACTTTGGGTTGAGCAGGCTGGAGCAAGGTGAGCATGACACATACCTAAGGACCTGTTTTGCTTTAGAGACATCCTTGTGCAAGAAGATGTCAATGATGTATGTAGCCTTCATCACTACATTTTCCCTAGTGAATTTAATGATTCTGGGAAAGTTCTGGACTAATGAGCCCAACTGGTATAGAAAGATTTGCTTCCACATGAGGAAACTCTCTGAGCCTCCAAAATCTGGTAGCTACATGTAAACTGCATCTTATGAAAGGCACTTGCCTGCATTTAACTCCTGAACTGTAACTGGGCATCATTTAGGAAAGTACTAGTTAGCACAGACCAGATGTGTGCCAGGCACTGCTCTGCACAGACAATCATGTTTCAATGACTAGGAGTACTGCCTAGCATGTTTACTAGCATGTTTGCAGCCAATAGGGCTAATTTTGTTGTCATAGCAATGGAGGAGATTATCCTTGTACTTTCCCAGGTTAAACTGAGAAGACATTAGATCCTTGGAATGAAAACATGGAGACAAAATTAATTTGAAGTCCTATAGACTCCATAAGGCTGAGGGCTCTTCCTCTGTGGAGGAAGGGAAGTCATGGCAGCTGATAAAATATTCCTGTTCCAGAGTAACAGTTGCTTCTGTTGCCAAAGGGAAAAAATGCGGGATGTTCTATAGGTTGTTCAGGCATGGCAGGCTTCCTGCAGTCTAGCTCTTGGTTTGTTACAATAGCTGAACAGCAAGAGCAAAATGGAGAAGGTGATTTACACAGTCAGTGTGCCTTCTCTCTTTTTAAGGTTGCATAGTATCTTGCCTGGCTATCTTTTCAGTCCTCTAATTTATGCTCAGACTGTAGTGACTGATTTTCAGCCCCCTCAGTCCCAAATGACTGGGCTTCAGAGACCTTCTCCCATATTTCCCATTCTCTGCATCCCCAGCATTTTCCCTACAACTGGGGCTCCAAGAGGGCAGCAGGGTAATGTAGCTTCCACTTACATTGAAGGTATTCAGCACTGAGGAGTGCATCCCTGACACTAGAGGGGCCAGAAAAAGACAGAAGTTTGGATCAGAGGTGGTGGAATAAGACCGTAATTCAATTGTTGAGTTGAGCTAAAGAGTTAGGAATTGCTCCTGAACTCTCAGTGAATCGGGAATTCTGCGACATTGTTAATTCAGAGACTTCATATGAGAACAAGTTCATTAATCCATGAAAGGTGTTTAGACAACACTGTGGTGAGTGGCAATGTGAAGTCAATGCCTCTATCAATAGTAGCTGTGAGCAGTTTTACAGTCTATCCTATAGTGTTTTCTCTGTCTCAAATTATGTCATTTTTTTTCTTTTAGAGAGATATCATCAGCAGGAGGCTCAGAAATGTCAACTGTAATTAAAAATGTAATTTTCAAAGGCATTTTGCAGTTTATTCACATGGTAAATGGTTTCCTACCCTCTGAACTTTCAGCCTGCTGAGCTGAGCTGGAGAGTTAGACATTTTCTTTAAATCCTTACATTCTCTCACAAGCGTAACAAGGCACTTGTCAGCTGAACAAGTTGGCAATGAAGAGTTCAGCTAATGGTGTAGAGCTTGAAAACATAAAAAAAGGGTTTGTTTATTCACCAGAGTTTTCATCCCTGTCAAATTACTTGCCGAAACTTCCATTCTGCACTATTTTAGTCCTTTGTTTCTTCTCTCTTTCCTTTTCTACTTCAGATGGGACTTTCTTGTTTCTCTATCCAAATGAAAATATAATCCTATTAACCTCTAGTCCCATCTAAATCTGTCTTTTCTCTGGTCTCTGATGCCCTAGGCCTGTTGGATAGCTGATTATATTTTACATGGTTTCCTTTGCCTGGCATCTGAGCACCTAACAATCTAAAATACTTTTTCCTCGTGACATCTCTGTGAGGAAAGGAAGTGCTATTATTAAATATTCATGAAACAAGAGGCTGGTTCCATAGCCCAGTGATTAGGGCAGTCACCAGGTTCACGTAGCCTCAAGTCACCCATCTATAGTTACTCATCCAAAGTAATTGAGCAGTTGGGGCAACTGCCCTACTCAAAGACAATAGCTTATTTTGAGCTCTTCTGTGGGATGTGGAAGGTCTCAGTTCCAATTTCTCCCCTGTATTTGGTTCTGAATCCTTATTTAGGACCTCCCATTCAGGGCTAACTCCATCCCTACCTATTTTCCTTGTACTCCCAGCTGTCTGCTTGCAAGTTCAGTGAGACTCTGCTCCCTGTCGCTGGCCTATACTAGTTCTGCTGCCTAGATTGACATATGACAAGTTTTAGAATATTCTCCTGACCATTGTGAGAATCCCTCTCTGAAGCTTTAGGCTGAGCCAGAACCCTGAGCTGCTTCGGAGTTGTTGGGTGGTGTCAGTGGTTAGAGGGATTTGGCCATGCAGGCTGGCAGCAATGCAGAGGTTTATGAGATTAGGAGGGAGCTAAGCAATGGTTTTGAGACCTGCCAGGGATTTACATGATAGATGGAAGTGCCTGCTACCTTGGAAGAGTAAGGTAAGTCTATCAGGCTAAATCTCTTACCTATCCTGGGGATTTATCTCATGGATGAATTGAACAGACTGAGGGAGTTTAACGTTGGGGAAAGAGAGAAATAAAAGCAGTGCATTGTAACTTGGAGTAGCTGTTAAAGACAGTGAATTTAGTGCATTAACTGAGTTAACAAATTTAAAAAAAAAAGGAGGGTGGAGGGAGAAAGTCTGTAATTAACAAGAGCTACTGGCTATTACCATTAAGATTATTTGTTTATTGTTTCCCTTTTCCAGACTGTAATTTATCTTTGTCTTTTTAGACTTGACATTCTAGAGCAAAGATTGTCTTCCTTGTTCTTAGAAAATACACCACTGTAATGTGAATGAGTTTCTGTAAAACACAGACCATACACCTCTTCCCTATCCTTAGCTTTTAATGTGAAAGTTTAACTAATACTCAATCCTCAGACGTGTAGTTGAACATTCCCTTTTTTATAGAATTGTTACCAAAATCGTACCAGGCTATCCTCACATCTAGTAGAAAATTTGATGCTTCTTATGTGTGAAGCTCAGACTTTATGTGGGAAGACAACCCTAAGACTGTGATCCTGCAATGTGCTGCAGACGTATAGAGATTTCTACCTGAAGTCATGGGGCAGGTTGACCCTGGCTGGATGCCAGGTGGCCACCAAAGCTGCTCTATTACTCCCACTCCTCAGCTGGACAAGGGAGAGAAACTATAACAAAAGGATTGGGAGCCGAGATAAGGACAGGGAGAGATCACTCACCAGTTACCGTCCTGGGCAAAACAGACTCATTTTGGGGAAATTAATTTATTACCAATCAAAATCAGAGTGGGATAATAAGAAAATAAAAATTAAATCTTAAAACACCTTCCTCTCACCTGTCCCTTCTTCCCAGGCTTGACTTTACTCCTGATTTTCTCTACTTTCTCCCCCCAAATGGTGCAGGGGCATGGGGAATGGAGGTTGAGGTCAGTTCATCACATGTTGTCTCTGCCATTCCTTCCTCCTCAAGGGGAGGACTCCTCACACTCTTCCCGTGCTCCAGCTCAGGGTCCCTCCCACGGGAGATAGTTCTTCATGAACTGCTCCAATGTGGGTCACTTCCATGTGGTGCAGTCCCTCAGGAACAGACTTCTCCAGTGTGGGTCCCCCATGGGGTCACAAGTCCTGCCAGAAAACCTGCTCCATCATGGGCTCCTCTCTCCAAAGAGCCAGCTCCAGTGCAGGGTCTCCATGGGGTCACAGCCTCCTTCAGGCATCCACTTGCTCCAGCGTAGGGTCCTCCATGGGCTGCAGGTGCATATCTGCTCCACCATTAACCTCCATGGGTGATAGGGGGACAGCCTGCCTCACCACGGTCTTCACCACAGGCTGCAGGGGAATCTCTGCTCTGGCACTTGAAGCACATCCTCCTTCTCCTTCTTCACTGACCTTGGTATTTGCAGAGTTGTTATTCTCAGATATTCTCACTCCCCTCTCCGGCTGCAGTTGCTCTTGCGCAGCAACTTTTTTCCCCTTCTTAAATATGTTCTCACAGAGATGCTACCACTGTTGCTGATAGGCTTGGCCTTGGCCAGTGGCGGGTCGATCTTGGAGCTGGCTGCCATTGGCTCTATTGGACGTATGGGAAGCTTCTAGCAGCTTCCCACAGAAGTCACCCCTGTAGTGCCACCCTGCAGCACACCCCCGCTACCAAAACCTTGCCAAGAAAATCCAATACCAGTCATTTGGGTTGCCCACACATACTGGAATGTGCACTGAAAGACAACGCACCACTGGAGACTAAAAGACACATTCCTTCAGAAATTTAGTATCCTGAATTTTTCATATATGTGTGCTCAATTGTCCTCTGGAAGGATGCAGTGCTTGAGGTTCACATCAATCACAGACTTTGCAGAGTGATTCAGATTTGCTCTGTGGCTATCAATCAATGTGGAGGTACCACTGGACAGGGGTGGTGCAACCAATCGGTCAATGAACAACCTCACTTCATTAACATAGTACGTTAATCCACTAAGAACAAATACCGGCTACCACCATATTGTCTACTACCTCAAAAGGTCTGAAATGTAGCAGGTCAGCTAATTTTAATTGTTCTTTTTCTCTGGCAGACTTCCTTCTATCCTCCAGAGTAGTTCTGCACATGAATGCACTCTTGAGTATTGCACTTAGGAACAAACAATATATCAGCCTGATTTCATGACAGTGTATATTCTAGGTGTTCCACTTTCACTTGCAGTAACAATAAACTAGGTTAAAGAAAACATTGACAGACCATTTTGCTTTGGAAAATACCTTTCCTTCAAATTAATGTCTCTAATTATGTTTATTTTCCCAAATATTAGAAGGGGAAAAAAAAAAAGAAAATATGAGCATCTTCATAATACTGCAGTGTTTTAAGTATGACATTTTAATTTTTCTTTTAGAAATGACTTCTGATTTTAAATGAGAATATAGAACTGGGAAAAAACAAATTCCTGGCAGAATTTTTTTTGTGAGAGAATTCTGCATGTTTGAAGCTTTTTTCCTTGTCAGGATGAATCTCACTTTTAAAATCATGAAATCCTCCCCGAATTGAATTTGAATTCTCTGTGCAGTTCTCATTAGCAATAGATAATTGCCTAAAACCACAAAAGGCGCAAAAGGAATCATAGTATTTACTAATTGCATCTCAGACACTTCTCCCCCCACAGCTCGCAATGGCAGAGTTCTGCTTCCCCTTCATATGTAATTTTTCTTCCTCCTCTGCCCAACTCCTTTACCTGCTGCCTGTATTCATGCTTTACAAACTGTTCTTGTAAATTGCTGAGACTATGACAACAAAGCTGAAAAAAATGATGCAGTAAATATAAGAACTGGCTAGAAAAGGGAACATAAAGGAAAATGGTGCCGTATATTTAACAACTGTCAATGCAGTTTTAAAGAGCACTGAGACTGATTTAGATTTTGCATTCTTTTTGCACTTTAGTGTTTTATTCTTTACTTACGTCAATGTAAGAGAGAAGAATCCATTCCAGTCTTTCTCCTAACCTATCTCATAGTAATGACTATGTAAGAGGGCTTTTGAGGGCTTATCTTACTTCCTGCAATACCTTATATTTGATGTTTCAGAGGTCGTGAAATTATTAAAAATTCAGCCAAATGTGTTGATTCAATGACACCCTCTGGCAAGCTGACTAAAGTGCTATGGAAATAGTTTATTAATTTTAAGCAAACCAGCAATTAATTTAATATGTAGAACCCTTTTAGTGCTGTGTGATAACCCAGAGGCTGGACCAGATAGGTTTCCCACAGAACCTGCTAATTTGAGGAATATTAATTGAGTCTCTGTAACACCTCTTTCCAGGAGAAACAGTGCTCTGTCTCCCAGTTACCTTGAGTCTAGGTATCCATAGCTGTCCTCATTTGGACACACCAGCAAAGAGTTTGGAGGTTTCCTGTCAAGCACAGGAATCATTCGTGGTGACTATGCTCACTAGCTGGGTTGAACTGCTTGATCTCTTTCATGATATTCAGTCTCAATGCATTTACTGCTCAGCAGGAGTCCTCTAATTCCAGTGTAGATAGACTGCAATAAACTTCCAGAGGAGAAAGTAATATACTGACTTTTAAAAACAGTATTGATGTTTAAAATCTCATAACTGCAAGGCATTTAGCAGTGTTTGAACAATGAGATTGCTTAATCGACTGATTGTACTGAAGCGTGTATTTCTATAGATCTCTCATTCACATTTCAGCTTTAGCAACAGTAAAGTCCGTTGACTTTCACTCATGGAAAGCTCATTTAAGAGTCTAATCTAATGACCACTGTATTCCACTAGGAAGTGGGGTTTTTTTTGGTCCAGATCTTCTTGTTTTTTTCAGTAAATAAATAAAAAAAACCCCACCACACAAAAATCTGTACTAGTGGATGGAAGTCTGATTGGATTTACAAAGTGTGGACACAAAATTTATCTAATCATGTGTAAAGAGGCATTTCCTCTGTAAATATGAAAAGTCTGGCTCAACATACAGCATATGAATGATAAAATCTGTCCTGTATTGTTTCACATTGTTGAGCTCTCAGAATTGCTCAAAATTTTCCTGAGAGAGTAAGAAAATCAAAATAAAACTAAATATAATTGCATAATCTCTGTTAGTTTTTCAACTCTGCAATGGGAAAGGCATTTATACCATGTTCCAAGGGAACTTTGTTCTGTAATGGGTATCTTCATAGTCTATGCTGATTTTTTTTTTAATTTTTTATTTTTTAATGTGATCCTCTTGCCCAAACAGCTCTTGAGTCCCTGTTTAATTAAAACAGAGACACTCTTAGGACATCGTAGAAATTTGTCAGCAATGTATTGTCGCTAAAATGCTTCAGTGTTAATCATGCAGTCTTTGTGTTGGGTTTGTCTGAATCTAAAAATAATGAGAAGAAAGGTGAGAGTTGTGCTTTTAGTGGCCCTTCAGTGCTGTAGCAAATTGCAGTCTGGCACGTTTCCCCTCACAGGTCACATCCCTCCTTTAAAAATGTCCTCATCACTGCCATTTTGGGAAATCTTTAAACATCTCGGCACAGCGTGCCTGTCACTGCAGTACTTTGCTAGAAGCATTAATTCCCTGAAGAACAGTCAATGATAAAATTGGGCATTTGATGTGGGAAAGGAGGAATGAGAGGGAAGGAGTTGAGGAAAGGAGAGCGACTATTTTGCTCTGAGAAAATACAGAAGTTATGCCTGGGTATTGGTTCATATCCTTTACATCTTGAGGATGTCATCCTACATCAACACGAAGGCTTGTTTACAGAGATCTTCAGTGAAGCATGGCTGTCTTTAAACAGATTGCTGAGGCTGAGAAGTAGTTTGGAAACCAATGCAATGAAAGGACTGGTTAAATGTACTGATAGGGGTTCTTGCATCATGGTCATGACAAAATAGTCATGTTGATCTCCCACAGTGGAGTTCAGTGACCACAGCTTGGCAGTTTGCCAGAGGAGGAACTGAAGGGGGCAATCCTTGACACAAGATTGAGTGAATGTCACTGGCACAACAGCTTCTCCTCCTCAAGATCCTGTGGGCTAATGTACCAAACCCCTGAGGCTCAGACTGCCCTGGGAAGAAGAGCACAGCCCCTCCAGCTAGGTTAGACCTACACAGCTAGCGCTGAGGTAACAACCTCTGCCTTGCACAGAAATGGATTAGAGAGAGGCAGTGCCTAGTAGCACTGTGTAAGTGTATACCTGTGAATGCTCTAACTCGTTAGTCTATCTTTACCACAACAACTAGAAATGTCTTTAGAGCTGAGCCTCGCTTGAAAAAAGTGGTAGTTTTGCATGTCTTTCTGAGCTCATCAACAGCTGAAAACTGCTTCTGCTGTGACCTTCCCTTTAGCCTTTGCTTCACTCACCATCCTTTGGGTATCTCACTGTTTCATTCTGCAGCACCCCGAGCTCCTGGCACATGGTGCAAGGAGTCATGAGCTGGCTGGCCAAAGAGCAAGCCCAGGGACAGATGAGCTGATTCATGTGAGTCCTGTGTGGTCCTTTGGTCCCATAGTGAGACTCGCTTATCTTCCATGAGTGACTGATTTGGTGTAATGGCTTTCAAATGCAGTATTTGTGGGTGTCACTCCTGTCTACCTGTCACAACAGTCCAGGTGTCCTTGCAAAGCTGGAAGTGGGAATTAGCTGCTGTAGCTTCTCATGCTGCACTTTTCCCAGGAGAGCAGTCGAATGCACAAGGGCTCTTTCCTGAAAAGCTGCTTCTCCTTCTCTTGCCATAGAAATGTTGAGACTGTGAAATGTAGATTCTTGTGTCTCTGTTGATTGTAAGTGCAGAGAGTTGGTTAAGCATGAGGTACTGGGTCTGCTAAAACATAACTAAAAATATGCTTTCCCATGAGAGGAATATCTGCAGGGTAACTGTCATTATCTGACTAGGAGCTGAAGGGCAAGTGATCCTTGGGGACAACAGGGGAGAACAGCAGGGACTTTTCTGAGATGGCCGGCCTGACAAGACATGGTTCATTCTAAGAAAAAAAGTTTTTGTCCAGTTTTATGTGCATATGTGTTATTTATTTCAATACCCTGCCTATGAATCCAGACTGTATACTTCCTTGCCTGCATTTTCTTTTCTGCATTGCTTTTGCATAAGAAATATTCTTGTAGTTGAAACCTGAATCTCTGACTTCAATAAACAAGAGCCACCAAATCATGTTGCCTTCACTTTAGAATACTGCTTCAAAAAATAAGCGGCATCTCCCTTTACAGCTTGCTATTGTAATCTGGACATCAAAACCTGTCTGAAATTGTTGTCTAAGATTTTCCAGAAAACTGCAATGCTGAACAGAGCTTAGGATTTCTGTCACTCATCTGAAGAGAAAGCCTTGTCCCAGATGCAGTACATATCCATCTCACTATGTATAGTGAAGTGATGTGTGTTTATGCTAGACAGAGAAAGAGGAAGAAAGTGCAAGGGAGTTGTAGGTCTTCAGTTATAAAAGTTTTAAAACATATCCATATTTTTTTCACATATCATATTTACTACTTAAAACTGCTCCATTGCATATCAACACTAAGTTTTACACCGAAATTTCAAATATGGCCAGATATTCAGGCAGTAAATGACATAGCTTTTTGATTTCAAAGGAACTATGCTGATAAATACATGCAGAGGGTTGCCTGCATAGTATAATATAAAGCCTCTTGTCTTGATTCCTGTATGATCAATGAAATGCAGTGTGTATCACTTTACACAGAAAGTGTGCTGAACCTTTAGGAAAAGTAGAATCAGGGATGCTGAACAGCTTATGCAAAGCAAAAGTGTCAGATACAATTCCAAAGCACCCTGGAAGAAATGTGGGAGAGAAAACCTGTGCGGGTGTCTTTCTGCACTCTCAGCTGGCCTTCTTTCAAACAAAAATGTCTCTTACATGGGGCTGGAACACCCAGCCCCTCACTTACCTGTGGTGAGGGGTGGGGAAAATTCTCTGAATCAGTGTCCGTATGGGCGTGGTGGGTATTTTTGCCTTCTGCTCCTGGCAGTGACCTATTCGTTCTCTCCCTGACTGGATGATAAAATGATGGGCTTTGAAAACTGCATCCTTCTCATAATAATGTTGTCTACTTGTCCAAATAGCAGAATAGAATAAAATGCTCTTTTAGGATGGATTTCTTGATGTTAACCAGTAGAAACTTGGGGGAGGTGAGGGGGTGGGGAGGGCTTTGGAGTACTCAAGCAATCATCCTCTGTCTGTGTAACTCTGTGCGTGTGTGCATGTGTATGTATGTAGGTATTCATTCTATCAGTCTCCATTATTTTGCCCTATAAGGAGAAAGAGCCTTCCAGAGTGCCTCCCTTGTTAGGCAGAGCTACTTCTCTCATGTCAGTCCAAGGGCTGGGGCTCCGTGGAAATACAGGGGACTGAGAGAAAACTATCTTACCTTTTAGGAATGAGATACAGTATTATCTTGTAACTTTGCCTGCTAGAGGGACTAACATCTGTAATTACTCCAGTGAACCACACAGGCTTTTGGGGGTCCTGGCTCTTCACAAAGCTGGATCTCTTTCTACAGGCATGGCTTTTGCTGTGTTTTCTGGGTAAGTTTTAGGTGTTGAGCCACTGGTGCTTCCACAGGAATTCTCCCATAAAAGCCAAGAAATTACATGGTCCCTGGGCCAGCCCTTCTGAGCCTTAAATTAATTCACTCAATGGAGGAAGGTAAGAGAAATAATAGGGTAGAAGAGAGTGATGTTGGCACTGCCTTTGGCAGAAACATCTCCAGTAGTTTTTATGTGCATTTTCTTCCACGGGACTGATTTTTCTCTTGCTGAATTTATTCTATTGTTGTAGCTCTTTCAAATTAAAAGAAAAGAGAAGAAATGAAGCCTTTGATTAATATCTGATTTGATTTGAGCTTTGTCAGTGATGGATGCATTTAAATATTCCTGTCAGGGTGAGCAAGAGTGAGGTATTTCTATTAGGAGCACAGCATGCAGCCTTCTAAAGAAACACAAACCTTGCATCTTGAGTTTTGGAGCTGCTAAACCAACAGTAAGACCAGACGTGAAAGTTTCCATCATCTGGGAACTGTAAAATGAAGTAAAAAGCACAAAGAATATGTTCAACCTCTGACCAACCAAGTTTGTATACATTGGGGATATTATAATAACCTTCCCCTACTTAATGTTGCTATTTTTCTTTCATGATAGAAAAAAAGAGCGAACCTAAAACTCAAGCAGAATATTACAGAGGGAGATTCTTGGATATGGTTCTTTTAAACTTATGTACTGTAAATAGGACCCTAGATCTACATGTAGGAAAAATTGAAACAATTCCTCTGAAAGCAAAATCTCTGATAAAAACTTAAGTCAGCTGAATTACACCAGTGAACTTGATCTGAAGACCTGGACTAAGGCTTCATTGGACATTTTAAAATCTATCTTTCAAAATAAGTAGGTTTTCTTTTCCTTAGGTGTTGGGTTTTTTTTTTTTCCAACTCATAATACTTTTCTTTAGGCTTCACAGGATTTGCTCACCATAAATACAAATCAACTATTTGCCCATTCCCGATTTACTTATCCACACACCAGGACAGCAAGTTAATTGCAAGAGTTCCCCGTGGGGAATGGTGAACTTAAATATGCCTGGTGTATATTGTTTAAGCAGCAGAGTGAAGAAAGGCAGAAGTCCTGAAGAAAAGCATAAGCGTGGAGATGGGAATGAAAAAAAAATCTTCCCTGTCACGGGCCAATTGACTTTGTAAATAATTGCCTTGTCCCCCTGGGAGGCTCAGGGGTAGGAAGGAATTTAAAGACTATTTATTGCTTTAGGGCAGGATCCACAGAGGGACTCTTTTTTTTTAGTGCTTTTTAGTGGAATCCACAGTCACTTATGGGTGACTCATAAATGGTCTTTATCTCCTAAAATGCCACACTAGGCTCCCAGATCCAAAATCTATATTCTCATAAATTATTGCAGCTGCTCCAGCCTTGGAGGTATCTAAAGAACATAGAAACCTGCCAGTAAAACTCACATTTGCTCTGCAGCCTGTGCATAAGTGCTTTGGTCCTGACATCACTGAGTGGCCTTGTACTTTTCTCAGGCCTGGTTAGTGTCTTGTCATCTGTGAAGCACAGGGCTTTGATTTCACAGATGCTCTCAAAAACAGACTGTGCATAAAACATGGCTAACAACAGGAGCAGCATGTCCTTTTTAGGCAACGGCATGACAAGCAGCATAGTCTCTTTAAGTGCCAAAAACCAATGTTTAGCTTCTCCCACCACCTGGGGGGGTTTGAACCCAGCAGAATAAATCTGCTAGTAGCAGTGTGATGCTACAGAAGCAAAACTCTCAATCTGTCCTACCAACACATTTCAGCATGGTATGGGGCAATAACTTTGCCTGTTGCTCTAGACAGCACCAGCCCTAGTGACAGGGGCACTCAGCACAACGGGGGAGCTTTTTTCTAGTGTCTGCACTAGGGACTTTTATATTGTGAAGCAGGGCCTGGAGAGTCATGTCTTCTCTTGCTTTCCCCTTTCCTTTCTGTTAAATACCTAGTTATCCCATGCAAGCGACGAGTCTTACATTCTTGTACACATTGAATTGTCTATGTTCTAGCAGCTAGGACACTGTGGAGGAGATAGGTGGTTAAATCTCTTTGGCCAGAGGGTGGACGTCAGGTCCATCCTTCACCTGCTGGACACCAGCTGTGGAGCAGTCAGGATGCAGTAATCATATTTGGATCCAAAATTAAGCTCAGTATGTGAGATAGGCAAATCTGTGTGAGTAGCATAGGCTGAGTGTCGGGATGTTCTTGATGTATTTGAGGTGTGTCTTTCTGCAGACACCTATGGGCCTGTATCAATAATAAATTAGATAGTTTTGAACTGTAGCTAGTTCTAGGGATAGCTGGAAAATAAATAAGCATTTTCAAGATTTCTGTTCTGACTTTGAAAGCCTAAAGTCATGCTTGGCAACACATGTCATTTCATGCATCTCTCGTTTACTATACCTCAGCTCTTGAGTAGTACCCAAATTGGTGGCCTGAACAGGACATATATCTTCTTCATACAATGCTGAGGTACGAAGTAACAATCATTTACTGTCATATTGGTATCAAAGCAGTGGGAGCTGGGTCCTCGTTTTGGTAGACAACAGTCAGTAAGGGAACTGCCACCTATGCTGATTGTTGGTAGAGGAGAGTTTGTTAGCTGTTATCAAAGCCGTAATGGCATACACACAAGCTGTTAATGGAAAGGATACAAGGAATTAGAGATGCAATTAACTAGTCAGTTTCTAAAAAAATCCAGGGTTCACGTTAACATTCAGGTGTATAAAGGTCTGTATCTTTTAAAAAGAACTCTGGGACCTGTGTTTGCGTGATTACCTCCGCAACCATGGGGGTGCAACACCTAAGATGATACATAAGAAGGCTTTGTCGTGTACCCAGCAGTCTGTAACATCAAATATCAGGAGGCTTTCAATAAAACTGCTGAAGTTGATAACATGCAAGGCCAAAAACACTACTCTTTCTTGTGCACTTAGTGATTTCCTATCTGCTGCCCTTTGCATCACATCAGAATCAGGACATCACAGCATTAACTTACTCCCTGCCTCGGGCTACTGAGGTCCTGAGTCACAGAGCCATCAGGGAATCATTTTTACCTCCTCTGTGCAGGGCAGCCCACAATGAAGGGATAGTCTGCTGCTGCGGCCCCGTGCCACAGCTGAGCTGCTCCAGGGTCCACTGCTTGGACTGTCCATGCTGAGAGCAGACACTCTGCCTACCCAGGGTGCCTCCTCTGGGAACGGGAATAACAGTGGCATAAGAACTTTTATGATAAGGTGGAAATTGAGCGGGCACTGTGGGGTGGTGGAGAGTTTTAGCTGCTGAAATTATTAATAGATGTCATTCTGTATATCTTCGTTTCTTGTCTGTAAACCATGGAAAGTGACACTTCTGTGGCTCATCAGGGGTCTGTGAGGATAGGCAGACTCAATGCTGTGTTCAGTGAGACTAGTAATAAGACAGAGGCACCTAAGATATATAGAGCATTGCGTCACTAGAGTACGTTTGGCCTCTTCTATTGATCATGATCTAATCTGGCATTTTTACCTTGTCTTGATAAGTTATGCAAAGGAACACTTTTTAAAAAGGAAATTGTATTGGCCAGTTACAGATTTTCTTGGTCTTTTCCTCTGTTCAGGATTTGAGTAGATTCTGAAATTACCAAGGAAAGTCAATGCCGTTCTGCAACAGCTATGACTGCCCATACACAGTACCCTTTTTTTTCCCCCACACTTTTATTCCATGTCTAAATATGGATTTACATGACAAATTGTAATGGTGTAAAGCTGTTGTAGCCTGTTGGGTAAATGATTAACATTTCAAATATATTTATAATTTAATTTCTAAATACTTACTCAAAGGACTATAATGGCTCTATTCTCATTTATCTTATATTCAATCCAATTTTTGTAACATTTATTAATTCCTTTTATTCCTGATTCAGAAGTACAACATGCCAATTAGAAACAGATTAAAAAGCCTATTTACTCCAAACCATTGCATGCCATCAAGTAAATAAAACATTGTAAAAAAATCCTTGATTATTCATAGCGTAATAAGCATGCTTACGATTACATATTTCTGTAGTAGACCATAATATTTAGCACATTCTCAGCTGGATTAATCACTCACTGGCTTCAACTGTGTATTTATATTCTTTCATGCAACTCAAAAACTTTCTTAGGTGTTTCTACCTTAGCTTTCTAGCAACACAGAGCAGCTATAATTTTTGCTACCAGACTCCTGGTATGGAAATGTGTTGAACAGCAGCTTCTGGTTACTCTGGCGAGACATTTGGCTGCTGTAGCTGCATGGATTTTTTCACATATTCAATTCAGATCAAGAGCTCTCAGCATATTAAAGAGCATAGATTTTTTATTTTGGTAACATCCATAAACCCTATTGCCAGTCCAATTTCCATATCTTGGGGTTTTTTTTCCTTACAGTACAAGAGAGGGATAAATAGTTCTTTGGTTTCACCAGAGAACAATACCAGAAAATAGAGGCCTTTTAATCTCCTTTCTATTCTGCTAAGCCAACAGCTGGAAAAGGATGACTCTTCTTCTACTGGTTAATTTACAGCAGCCACATGGATGCTCCAGTGAATTTACACATGGCTGGGAATGGTCCTGTTCTAACTTCCAGTAATCAAATTCAACAAGAAGTTCCAGGCATCTCTCTTTCAACACCTAAGAGTGCATGCTCTGCTAGGATCTAGGAAGCTTGTGATAATTCTGCTTATCATGACTCCAGGATTATGACTCCATTTTTACTGAATTCAAGAGAAGAAATAACTGCAGCCTTTCCTTTCCCCATAGCACAGTGGTTGTTAGCAAATGCTGCCTTCTCCGTGTGAGCTAATACACGGAAACTAAGGCCTATGTACTCTATCGCAATATTATATTCCATATAAAGGCTTATATTGAGAAAGTAAGAACATGCAAACTTGTAGAACAGGTACGATCTTCTCCAGAGAAAGGAAGGAGCATTCTTAGATAAACATTTTTGACTGATAATGTAGTAACCAAGAAGGCGAAAAGAAACTTCTGTGGTTTTTACCAGGTGCACCAGAGGCTTCTCTCATGACTCCACTCAATCATCAAGCCAGCCGACATCTTCTGCTATGACACACCATAGGATAGCAACCAAGTGGAAAGCGTGCACTGTTATGACAATATAAGAATATGAGATAATGGTGGCTGCCAGAAGTATTGGGCAACCCTGTGACCTAAATCAACTCAACCAGAATCCATTAAATGATTTAATTTTTGTCCATCCAGCTATTGATTGTACTTACAGCGCAAGAACAGCAGTGACAGCAGCAGTGCTGAGAGTCTGAATAGAATTATTAAAAGACACCGCTTGGCAAAGTGAATGGATGTCTGATAGGAAGAACTTAAAACAATAAATCTTTGACAGCGCTGATTCAGTCTTTGTGAAATGACTAACTGATTGCCAGAGACTTTTAATGTCAAAACATCAGATTGTGCAGATGCCTGAAAATAAGCATGCATTGTGATACCAGTGTCTTTTATTTTTTCCCGGCAGTAAAGAAATGCTTTCAGGTGTTACAAAAGAGGATGTGTGATATGAAAAATGGGGATAACACAGACTACTGCTCAAAGGGGAATGCTAATGTGTTATTATGGGAATGATGATATACTCACTGTGCATTTGTGGTGCAGTGCGTTTCTATACCCAGGTAGATGGCTAATTTATCTCTCTAACACATGACCTATATCGACAGCACAACAGCCTACTAGCCATTGAGGTTGCTGCATAAAGGGACACAAATCTCTTTTCAGGAGTCTGGGGCCTGGAAGGTGCATATATTTAGTGGTGGATGCCTTCACTTTTGTCTTGCAGACTTTCTGGAGCATGATGGCAAGAGAGAGTGAGTTTGCCCCCTCCTGGTTTGCCAATGGCATCATAGGGTTTGCGGATATGGTTCAACTATTTGTAAGTAAAGCCTCACTGGTAGGCTGAAGTAATGAGGTGAATAAAGAACATACTTATGCCTAATTTCAGTCTAGACATGTAGATAAGTAAGCTTATGTGGCTGCGTTCATGATTCAGAGCATAGGTGAAGGTGGAAGAGGAATGGGTGGAAAATTTGAACGAAACAGAACCTCTCTGTAATGGCCGGCACTCAACCGGCACAAAGCAAAGCTGAAATCCACTGGTGGATTACCCACAGGTAGGAAGGGCATAGCAGGACTGACCCACAAAGAACCAGAGCACTTTGTCATGGCCTTGAGGGCACTGCCACCTTGGCTGCTGGCCCTGACCTGCCTGCCTCGGTGCCTCTCCCAGCCCTGCTCATGGCCACCAGTCCTGGTCACTATCCCCAGCTGCTCAGGCGGTGCAGGAGGATGTCCTGGCAGGAACAGCACTGCCTGTGCTGTGGTTGCCCTCAGGTTCTGGCTTGTGCTCCCTTGCGGAGGAGCACAGCTCCTTCTGCTCCCTGGCATGGTTGTTGGAGCAGCCTAATCATCTGGTGGCAGCAGGACTTGCACGTGGGCAATGCCTCAAATCTGGCTGGTGCAAACTGTGGGGAAAAGGAGCTCAGGGCTGTACGCACCTGACTTTCTAAGCATGCAGTAAACTGTGTGCCAAAAGTTGCTGCAGCACTAAGACTATTGGACCTTAAGACCTCAGGTGCCTGTAAGGTTTTCAAGAGTCCTCTAGAAATATTGCAAAGCAGGCTTGCAAAAGGCAGAAGAAAAAACAGCTGAAAGCTAATTTCCAGCTTTTGTTAGGATATAAACAGGGGAATAAAAACAATCACGTTACTGTACAATATTCCTTTGTCCTTAATGTTCTGTACCAATGCATAAGAAACATGTGCTGCAGCATTTTCAAGATGGATTTGTTATGCTAGACGTTAATGAATTTCATTGCAAGCTTACATGAAGAGCAGCACTAGAGGTGGCCTGAGAGTTGGAAGTAGGAGTGGGGAAGCCCAAGAAGGCATGGGGCAAGAGAGGGAAGTAATTTGGGAAACGGTGAGAAGGTAGCTAATTTTCCAAAGAGGCTCTTCATCAAGCTGAGAAAGACAGAATAGTAAGGGTAAAGTATAGTGAATGCCAGTAGTAAAACTAATAGGATTCTTTATGAGCATACTTGGACTGTCCCCTGTGCCAGCTTTCACTGCTTCTTAGTAGACAGACTGAAGAACACAAGCCTATCTGTCTCTGTGGGACCATGGAGGGTATGCTTATGTCCTGATTTGCTACAAGCATTTGGGGGAAAATTGCTGGCTGCATTCCTCAGAGGCAGAGGAGAGGAGCAGAGCAAAGAGACAAAGGCAAGTTCACAGTTGACAGTGTCCCTCTGGACATCAGTGAGTAGCAATGCTGATGCAGTCTTGATTGGGCTTAAATTACCAGTCTTTAAAGGACTCTTTTGTGGTAGTGGGAAAACCGCAAGACAGACCTCTCTCTATTCCCTTACATGCTGCAGTAATAGAGGTGGAGGAAGGAGCGTGTTCTTCCTTTTTTGGGGTCCTTTTACCACATTCCAGAAACCATTAACAGAAGAGATGTAGACCCTTCTCTTCTCAATACCAGCCCCATTGCATCAGACCCTGCTGCAGTAAGGATCATCTCTCTCGATCCTTGCTAGGTTCACAGACTGTAAACAAAGCTTGCTATTTCTTTTCTACCAAAAGGAAGTCCCATGTGGTTAGAGTATATTTTAGTGTATAAACCATAGTTACAGCACTAACTGTCTATTTGCAGCAACACTGTTTTTGCAAGAGACTTGAAAGGTTTTGCACTGTATTTAACATGCACAGTTGCTATGTAAAATATTGCTAGTGCTATTCTTTTTCTCCTTCTTCGGAAGTGTGGCTTTACAATTTTGAATGTAGAAAGAAAATAAATGCTTCACCCCAAGTTGTGGTTTACGTGTTGCCTAACATCTTCTTGACAGATTTCATATGGCCTATTTGTGAAAAATAATAAAATCAAATGTCATGAGCACTCCAAGGGAAATGCATAGTATTTATACTTTACCTTAATAACAATTTAGTTAAGGAAATACACAGGAAAAAAATGTCTGTCACTTGAAGTAAGTTCTTTGCTCAGATGTTCAAACTGTAAGAGGGTAGATTTAGAACAGGTATTAGGAAAAAAAATTTCACAATAAGGTTGGTGAGGCACTGGAACAAATTGCCCAGGGAAGTTGTGGATGCCCCATCCCTGGAAGTGTTCGAGGCCAGGCTGGATGGGGCTTTGAGCAACCTGGTCTGGTGGGAGGTGTCCCTGCCCGTGGCAGGGGGCTTGGAACTGGATGATTTTCAAGGTCCTTTCCAACCTTAACCATTCCATGATTCTATGTTTCATTATCCTCTCCCTCCACCATACATAAACAAACCTTGCTGAATAACCACATCTGGCTCTTGTTGCATTTGCACAGTTATAGCAATGTGTAAGCCTAGCCTCAGGCATGACAGATTCTGCTGAAATCTGGCTAGTTAGACTAAGGGGAAAAAACCTTTTTTTTTTTCTTTCACGTTACAATACATAAAAGAAAAATCTTTGTTACAGCAGAAAACAAATATGAAAATGAGAATTAAGACTGTGTTTAAAATGCAGGATTTAATGTGTCTAAGAGTTATTACTGAAACTCCTGCTGAAATCAATAGCAAGATTTAGCCCTAACTATCTGCAGCATTCATGTTTGATCAGATGCTGAAGTGGAGCTGTGCCTATTGCAAATTGGTCCTTTTATGCTCTGAAATCCAAGAAGATAAACTCTGTGACACAGAATAATATACGAATGTCTGTTTTCTTCCATTGTTGGGGGACTTCAAAGCAGCACAATACTGCACTGTCTAATCTTGAAATCCTTGTATTAATGAAAACTGCTCAAAGATGTGCTCTTGTTAAAAGAACAGAAGAGAGTCACAGTTACGAGCTTATACATATATATACACACGCATATATATGTATGTATATGGTTATCTATATGGGGGGGCATTGGCTGTGATGGCAAACATACAATTTTAATATTTTTCAACTTAGTTTTCATTACATAAAAATTCCAATAGCACAATAATGAGTTCCATCTCTGTTCTTTGCAAGATAAAATCTCACCATTTTACAGTTCTGAGTTCCTTGATAGCAGTTGCCTGTGATTTAGAGGAAACGAGCAATTCTACCAAAATTACTGTTTAAAATGTTGTAGGTAGTGTGCCTTTCCTGTCTCAGATGTGGTAAGCATGATGAAAAGGCTATGATACATTATGTGGAAAGGTTGATGGAGAAAAGGTGAAGTTGTCTTCGTCCCTATCTGCAAAACCTGAACCCTTGCATCTTGATAGAGTGATCTTCCACGTATACTGTCAACCCATGGAGAAAAGCATGCCATGCTCTTGTAGCACAATCAAACCTGGCACTTAGGAGGATGTTAGAGCCCAAAAGCTAATAAATGGAATCATTAAATAGAGGAAATATAACATGTTTTTCTGTCCAATGTCACTTCAGCATTTAGAAACACAGGGATGGCAATCACAGGTCAGATGGACAGTCCATCTGGTCTGCTTTCACAGAGAAAGCTCAAAAAATCAGTGAAGCAAAAATACCTGCTTCTGCAGAAGTTCCTCCTTGATTCCTTACCACCTTTTGCCCTTACAAGTACTTACTCCTATTCCTTCCAAAATCCTCTGCGTGTGCCTGCTCCAGCTGCTTGCTGAAGGTAGACCCAGTACACCCTGTGGATGAGACGGACAGATGACAGCCTGAATTGGCACGTGTCCTGGGGGTGAGGGTGCTGGGGGTCTTCTTCAGCATGACAGGTTCTAGGAGCCCAAGTATGACCAAGAGATTGGATACCAATTGACATTTTCAAATAGACTGTTTAAAGATAATGAAGCCATCTGCAAAGCAGGCATGTGAATGGGCCCTGGCTGGAGGGGAGGATGTGCTGCGCTCTCAGATGCTCCAGGCTCTGCTGTTTCACTGTATTGGAACTGCAAGGGTTGTCATTATCTGTGGGAAAGTATAATCCCTCCCTGAATCTCAATCTATTCTTGGTCTCCAGTGATGTCCTTTAGCAATAAGTTCCATAGGTTATTTATGTACTTTGATATCTGTTATCTTTGATATCTATTATATATTCATGGTGTATTTCTGAGCCTGTCATTGAATATCACTGATTGCTCTTTTAAAGAGGATAAATAAGAACTCTTCTTTCTTAACTCCTGCTATTATTTTTTATACACTTATCTAGTGCCTTTTATAAGACTATTCCCATCTGTTGAATTCAGTGTCAGACTCCCAACAATGCAAATGATGTGAACTTTAAGGAAAGATCAAGTAGGGGATATTGTGAATAAAGGCTGCACATCAACCTAAGACACCCACAGCAGTTTTTGTAAAGCTAAACAGGAGCACTAAGGATGTGTAATGTGTTCCTCCTCCTTTTTCTTCTTTACCTCCACGAAAAGAACTTTGGGAGGAATGAGAATCGTTGAACAGCCGAAACCACCAAACACTGTTGCAGCTCGGGATATCACTAGCTGCCTGTGAAATTCTCTCTGAAAGAAGTTTCATTTCTGAATCACTAGCTGGGAAGAAGCCAAAGTGATAGAATTTAGCACTAATGTTTAACTAAAAGATCTCTCCATGCTCAAATAGTGAGAAGTGGCAGTATTTATGTCCTTAATGTATCAGTATGAAATGAATATACTAACTAAAAAGAAAAGTGGTGTTTTGTCAAAAAAAAAAAAAAGAAAAGCAAACCCAAAAAAACCAACCCCAAAAAAAGAAAAAGTCTGGACATTCTCAGGATGGACTTTGGTTTCAGAATCAGAATTGAGCATTATGCCTCGCTTTGCCCCCGGTTTGGCTAGCTTCTTAGGCTCAGTCATTTCACACCTCTGTCCTTCAGTTCCTCAGCCTACCCTTCTTGTGCTGGCAGTGTGTGCTGTGGCAAGGTGAGGTAGCTTTCACGTGTGTGTATATATAATGAGAGCATGACATTGGGCACTAGCATAAAACAGTGTATATATTGTCTGAATGTTCTGAACAATCCTAAATCTTCAGGCGCTGAGTTTGATGCTCAGAAACCACAAGGATTTCTGTGTACTACTTAAATACTTTGAAGTTCTTTTTTCTTCTGGGTTCCGACATTTAGGATGTGTTTGCTGCTTTTGGGTTTTTTTTGTCGTCTCCTCCTGTATGATGAAGAATGGAAAAATACTTAAGAAAATCTGGGATACCCACAAAAGTAGTTGTTAGGGATGTAACATAAACCCCAAATATTGCAATAAAATTGTGAGAGTTGCAAACACTTCATACAATTAAAATCATACTGATCAGTAGGAATTCAAAAAGTCATGGCATTAAGGGAATGATCATGAACAAACACATACTTGCTTTCCAGATGGTTCACCAACACTTAAACATATCACAGGGGAGGGGATGAGGATTACCTAGTTAAAATTTTCACAGTGGTTTGAAGAAAAGGCCAATTAACTCTTAAACTTTATTATTTTATTATGAAGTCCTCCAAATCTTATCTAGTTTGGGACGCCATTACAAACTCCAAAATCAGCCCGGTTTCAGTGAAAGGTTTATGTACCTATCAAGTGGTATTAGGTAATTTGCAGTTAGTGAATAACAGAAACTTTGTTAAGAATTTGCTGTGAATCCAGTTAGGAGTGAATCACAGAAATTGTGATTTGCAAGATACTTAGCTTGGTCTTTTGTGTGTCTGCCAGTTGATTGCATTCAACTGAACTAAATTTTTATTTCAATTTCTCATTAAATGGAAATTTCAGCAAATACGTTTTGGAAACAGAAAAAAAAAAAAATATGCTCCATGAGGCTTTAAAGTTGCTGAGTAAAACAGAGTCATTCTTGCCAGTTCTGCCTCTGATGACAGTTTCTTCTCTCTGGTGGGATATGGGTCTCCCTCTGATGACAGATTCTTCTATCTGGTCTGAGTATGGGACAGCGTAGCCTTGCTGAGGGCACTGTACCAAGTCACGGACTCAGATTCTCCACACTGCCCTTGACTCACTCTGTCTTTGTCAGGAGTAATGCTATTTTTTTAAATTTATTTTTTTCAGAATTCAGGGATGCCTCTTCCCTCATCCAATTGCAACAAGGAAAAAAAAATAAGATAAAGAGTGAGGAAAAACCTCTGTCAGCTAAAATATGTGAGTTTTATAGACTCAGTAGCCAGAAGAGACCATTCAAAGGAGCTAGTCTGACCTCTTGCATAACATAGGGCAAAAAACCTCCACAAGTAATTTCTGCATTAAGCCTATTATTTCTGCTTGAACTGCAGCATGCTCTCCACTCTCATTAGAGGTGTCTCTTCCTAATTATTATAAGAAATGCTTTTATACTAATAATGTTATTTATATAGGTTGTAAATATTCAGTATTTAGTAGGATATAAAATATGATGCCAGCTTTGAACAATTTATAGTCTAAGCTTTCTTTTCTGTGTTGTCTGACATTCTCTGGACTTTTCTGCAGTGTAATACTTTTTATTTAATGAATAACATTTGGCAACAGACTGTCTCCCTTTTTCCTCATTTTTCTTGCTTTTTTTTTTCCTTTTTCCAATCTGTCTAGTGGGTTTTGCTTTTTTGTTTCCTTTGGTTTTCTGTTTATGTTTGGTTTTTTTTTTTGGGGGGGGGGGAACGTGTTTGTTTGGTTTTGGCTTTTTTTTTTTTACTATATCTATATATATTTCTATTATTTATAACCTGTTTATATCTTCCTTAACTTTTAAAATTATCCTTTGCCTTATAATAAGACTCACCTGGGACCACAAGCCAAACAACTCAGAGCTCTCTCACTTAAAAAGAGAAGAAAAACTCAGCATTTACTCTGTAGGCAGATTTCCTGGAGCTTGTCCAGCTCTAGCTTAAATTATCTTCATGAGGCTGTTGTTAGCAGTTGCACTGTTGCATTATGCATGATTCCTGACTGCTCCTAGTATGAACAAACCACACAATGTTTGGTTAGTGGTTTTCAATTTTATGCTAAGCTGTGCAATTTGTTGGTGTTATTTAGGTTAATGTGCTATTATTTTGCATATTTATAACTCTCCCATTACATTTTTATTAATAATGATGTCATGTTTGGTAGCAAGGATCAATAAGACTTCTAGTGTGTAATGTTTACATATTTATATTATTACAGTATAATAAGTCTCTTAGGCAGCTCTCTGCATTGGAATCACTTTGTAGGTGCGTCTTTCAGGTAATTTCATGCCTACGGTGGCTGCTTCAATAGCAGTGATACACAGTGCTGAGATGAAATCTAGCCCGCAACTAGTGTATAGGTACAAGAACAGGCAATCTATCTTCAATGTCTGCATCAGAAAATAAATGGTGATGCATTACATCCATTTCCACTTCCACTGCATGGATTCTCTTTTACCCATTGTGTTGCTTTTGCACTTCCACAAGTGGAATTTTCTTTAGCATAACTCTGAAGAGCACTTCTGCACTCTGTCCCCCAGTCATCCCTTCTAGAGAGATATATTGAGCTTGTGGATGCATACTGCACCTCTTGGAGGAAAAACTTCAGGTTCTTTCTTATAAAATTTCCCCTTTGACTCCCCAGATTACTTATTTACTTCCCTTTCCACTGGCAGAAGGTTTCTTTAGTTAGTGCTATACCCTGCAAAACAGCAGCAATACCATGAAGAAAATAAATGTTACCCCTGTTAGTGAGTAAAGTGCTTGCCTAATCCTTTCGCACACCAGAAGGCTCATCAGTGACCCCGACTCGGTGGTTGAAGTGAAGGGGTGCACACAGGCAGCTGGCTGTTATGACCACGACTCTTTGGGCAAAAAGGTTTGTTTGCTGATCTCCCACTATGCTGCTTATTCTCGCTAATAGTGATCACTGTAGTGTGAATGAGTATCACTGACTAATTATACGGAGCTAGATTATGTCCTGTTAATTCCTTAATGGGTGCAAGAAGCACTCCCTCTCGCCTGTTCATCTGCCTATGTGTCTGTGCAGGAGCATGCAAAAATGCAGTGGTGCATTGGAGCGTGCAGAGACTTTTCCTGCTGTGCTGGCTAGCTGAGGGTGGCCGGGAAATGCTGGAGTCACCTCCTCTTCGATGGTTCTCTACCCTGCCCTTTCCCCACAGGCACATCCTGATCCTCCTGACCCAAACTGGAGCCTCCTGAATGGCAGTCCAGCAGGTATGCTCTTTCAGGTTGTGGAGAAGATATACACTGGTACACTGTGAAGTCTGCAATGTCACAAGGTCACGCAATGTAGATGACTGGCATTGCCAAATCAGGTGTCAGAAAGCGGCTGAATATCACAGGAAGCAGAGCAAGGTTGTAAAAAAACCCAAAGTAAACCGCTCAAGCGTGATTGAAAAAAGCGAAATGGAAATAAGGTTTTTTTATTTAATATTGCAGAATAAGAAATAAGTCAATAAGGATAGCATTTCACAAAATTTCACTCTTGTATCCCTTCCAAAGGCATCTTGCTGGCTCACAACAGACTCCTGTCCCTCTGTGAAAATGCTCCCGTTTTATAATGTTTTACCTCAAAGGAAGAAATGTTATACAGGATGTTCTTACTCAGACACCAGAGTAGAGTGAAAAGCTGGAGCATAGACAATTTATCTAACCAGATAGACTCTCCTCTTCACTCATCGTTCTTTAAGTGCTTCCCTTTATTGCACTTAAATTTAAAATCTCATGGCTTGAAAATTATGAGAATAAAAAATAACCATTTTTTCCCCTTTATGATTTTAAGCAATTAGTACTAGCAATTTCTAGGCTTTTCCCTGTTGCCAGAAACTTACTTTTTCCTTTCTTTAATAAAGGTAGAAACTATTCCTTGTTTAAGAAAGACACATCATAGCACAAGACTTAAAACACAACTCTGAGCAAAGGTGAATGTGGTTTGGTGATCTGGCACATGATGAACAGCCTGAGCCACGTCCGACACAAATGCAGATAAGAAAACCTTCACCACCGGCAAAACTCTATCAGAAATTGTACCTACAGATGCATCAATGTCTCCTGGAGCAATAACCTAAGCATGTGCATGCATGTACTCTCTCTTCTCTACCCTTCTTCCTCCTAAAAGTCATCCTCTGATCAGAGGCATGTCCTCTTGCAGAGACCTCGCAGGAAGCCAGTGTTAGAGAAGGTCTCTGAAAGACCTGGGTGTACACCCTCATCTAGCGAATGCCAGTTCAGCATCTGAGGTCATTTTTCAATGTCAATTCAAAGAAAAATCCAATTTACATGATATTCTTAACTTGTGTAACTCTAGAGGGAAGAACAGCATACAAACAAACTATTACTGCAGGCTTTTTTAATGATACATTGGTAATGAGTCAAACACTAGTGACTAATTCCTGCAAAGTTTTAAAAAATGCTAGAATGTGGACTTGCATAAAGCTGTCCATTCACATGCACAAACTCTGAGTTTGGGTCTAAATTTCATTTTCCCTTTCATTCCTGAAAAAGACAATGCTGATTGTAGCCAGTTCTTTCAAAATGTGTTGACATCTCCTGGTCCCCAGGCTTCAGGGTGGGCCTTTGACTCTTTCCCATGGCACTTCACAGTGACATGGTTCCTTGCGTTTGGTGTAGACACTCGCATTTCCGTTATTTATTATTGAAAAATAAAGTTTTTGCTTATGGCATTAGGCTAAGGTTTGGCTGCCATTCCCCTCCAATGTCATTTCAGGGGGCTATACACATATTGCTTATGAAATGCTGTAGTATCCTTCAGGCTTCAAATACAAAAAAACAGGCTACAAGTTTTTAGCTCCGTTTGCTGCTGCTGAGGAGCAAATCAGTTTATAATTTGTCTATGCACCTTTCTGCTTTTAATTACTGTACTGTTGGTTTATTTTCCTGCTGTTAGTGTGATTTAGGTAGCACAGCACCTAGTATCCATACCAGTATCCTCAATATAAGGGTCTCTACGGAGCAGCAGGTCACATTGCCCCTCTACTCCGCTCTTGTGAGACCCCACCTGGAGTACTGCATCCAGCTCTGGAGTCCCCAACATAAGAAGGACATGGACCTGCTGGAGCGTGTTCAGAGGAGAGCCACGAGGATGATCCGAGGGCTGGAGCACCTCTCCTATGAGGAGAGGCTGAGAGAGTTGGGGCTGTTCAGCCTGGAGAAGAGAAGGCTCCGGGGAGATCTTATTGCGGCCTTCCAGTACCTAAAGGGGGCCTACAGGAGAGCTGGGGAAGGACTTTTTACAAGGGCATGTAGTGATAGGACGAGGGGGAACGGCTTTAAGCTGGAAGAGGGCAGGTTTAGATTAGACATTAGGAAGAAGTTTTTCACTTTAAGGGTGGTGAGGCACTGGAACAGGTTGCCCAGAGAGGTTGTTGAAGCCCCGTCCCTGGAGGTGTTCAAAGCCAGGCTGGACGTGGCCTTGGGCAACCTGGTCTAGTGGGAGGTGTCCCTGCCAATGGCAGGGGGTTTGGAACTCAATGATCTTCAAGGTCCCTTCCAACCTAAACCATTCTATGATTCTATGATTTGAATCTGGTGTGCGAATCTAGTCTTGCGATTTTTCTTCATTGGAATGGACAAAGAAAGATGCAGCTGTTTGCCCCCTTGCTGAAGTTTCCAGTTTCCATAAATCATGTGAACTAATTGTTACAATGCTAAAGTCATATGAAGAACTTGCATAAGTGTTCTTCCAATGCCTAATCATGTGTATGTCTGAAGTCTCTGTTCAAGGATTTTCAGTACTGTATTTCTATTGTGGATAATACGCTCCACTCACAAAAGAATACCTACACATAAGCAGCCATGACATAATTTAGTGGATAAAAAATAATACATATTGTTTTGCATTCAGATGGTAAAAGAGAAAGCAAAAAGCCTTATATTGCACACAGAGATGAAAGACACTGCTCTCTACATTCTCTACAGTTCAGAAGTATACTGGCAATGCTCAGGAGACATGTACAAGTGAGCGCAGGCACCAGAGGCACATACAGAGCCAGTTTCGTATTCTGATGAGGCCAAATGTCATTCTTCTGTATTGAGCCTCTGAGACGGGCTATAAAAACAGCAGACATTGATTCTGTTCTTATTTTGTTTACGGACCATAAGAGAAGCTTATGAAAATGTCAAGTTCAGATCACTGAAAAATGAAATCCTCTGTTTATTCTAATTTTGGCCTCATCCACACACTTTTACTCTGCCTATATCTCCATCTATATGGAAATTTTTTTCCTCATATTGCCATAGAGTGGAATTCAAGATGAAAAAGATGTCTAGAATACTATTTAAAAACTCATGCACGGAAACGTACAGACAAAAATTCGTACCTGTTTTAGCACCCATATTATAACCTCAGAGATTGTAAACTAGGTGCCTTATTCTCAAAAAATCAGTTTACATGTTTGATTCTCCTATCTTTTACACCAGATCAATTTTGCTTATTCTCAGTTTTCTTGACTAGGGTATGACTGATGTAACAGAGAGTGAAATCCAGTCAGTAAAACACATAAAAACCCACTTTGGAAAGCCATTGTAGCAGCTGTGTGTTAAAGCTAGGATCCTAAGTACTGTGACATTTTTTGTGTGAGCAATTGGATGACTGACCTTTTAAAAATGTGAGGCTCAGGTTGGCCCGTCACCTTCATCCTACTTGTAAGACAGAGGTTACTGCTTAAAGTGTATTTATGAATGTCCTGAAATACTCACTTTTCTCATCCTTCTTACTGTTGCCGAATCCTGCCGCACTCGGCTTTCCATCACAATCAGTGCAAACTGGTATCACAGTGCAACTTTGGGGCTTGAGTTGCCAAAGACTTACCCTCTGGGGCTTCCGCTATACTGAAAAGTGTGCTCTGCCGTCTGGACCACAGTGTTTAGACAGCTTACTGGTGTCCCATTTATCCTAATTAAGGTCCCCATGGTAATTATTTTCACACTGGGACATTTGGATAAAATTACAGATTTTTTTTAAGGGACAAGTTTACTTTTTACTTCACAACTTTACTTTGGAACCTATAAAAATAATACAAATGGATGTTTATATTTTAATACTATACACACTGACACAAATATATATACTACATAAATATACACATCTATATTCACAATATCTATTGTACATAAAATATATGTAGTTGCTGATTCAAGTTATTATTTGCTGCATGGTCAAGAATCTGGTTAGCAACACAAAATCTAGAATGATATAATTTCAGTCTCCTGTTTCAGAAACACTTCATCATTTCTAATCTCCTTTCTTTGGGGGTGTGTGGAGTGAGGTGGGGTGTGTTATTATACTGTATGCAATGAAACACCCCCTGGTTTAGCCAGATGAACAAAACTGAGGCCACAGCCTCTCACCAAAAGATATTTAAAAAAATATTATTGGACATAACAGGATAAGAATAAGAATAAAAATTAATCTCATGAAGTTCAGACTCTTTTTTTTTTTTTTACAGGACCTATGTTTATTAAAATACCTTGTTGGTTTTAGAGGATCAGAGATGATTTCTGATGGATGGCACAGTAGTGTTTGACAGAAAAATCCTGCATGGGTGCTGAACTCTTCCCTCACCTTTCTCAATCACCAGAAAACAAACTGGAAAAGTGGAAATAGCAAGGTCAGGTCAGGTGAGTGCATACTTAAACACTTCATAGGGAGCAGGGTGCAGAACAGTGATCTGCTCTCATGTTCCATTAATTCAGAGACAGCTGTCATTTATCTTTTGATGGAAGATAGAGGTTGAAATGCTTGACACAACATATCTGGCCTAATATGGAAAGATAAGAGCAATGTGGGCTCAGTTCTGTAAAAGTGAGTTACTGTGCAAAGAGGTTTCATAATTCCCCTACTGAGGTTTAACAGAGAACTTTGGCCACATTTCAGCAAATACAAATTGCCCAGCTATAGTTTTAAAAAAAAACAACAACAAAACAACAGTCCAAGGACTGCATGGGGAATTAACCACATAATTTCTATTAGATCCTATATGAATTGCATGGCTAAATCCTTGTGAAGCTTCTTAAATGCTTAAGAGCTGTATGTCCATAAAAGAGTCTTAAAGATAGCTTTTGAAATGCAGGTAGGTAGTGAAAAAGTTAAATAAATTGGTGGGGAAGCACTCCTTTTTGCCTCTGGAAAAACTGACTGCAAGATGACAACTCAGACATACCTGCTTCTTTAGTTGTCAAAGTATTAGCATCTGCAAGTCAATTTGGTGGGAAATACCATTAAAAAGATAAAAGAGAGCAAAACCAAAACCAATTTCAGTAAAGAATCACTCAATAGTGCTGTAGATCCAAGAGAATAAAAGTGATTTCTATAAAAACCAAAGTGTGTGTGGGGGGGTTGGCAGTAAGACGCAAAAGCGAACCTCAAAAAACCACATTTAATGCAAGAAACGACACTATATGCGATAGAAATAGCAGAGAAAATCAGCACAGCATGCTGCTGACTCAAGAAGAGATCTTATATGTGGCAAGGGGTTTAGGAGCTAATGAGCTGATGCTTGTACAACCCTATATCTTACCCTTCCCTTGTTTTAAGAATAAAAAGGGCTTTCCACCACCTCTTGCAATTCAGATGGGGCTCTTAAGGGTACTGGGGATAGGGAGGTTCTTTGTGCTTCTGGATACTCAAACTTCACAGATCACAACTCTATGAAGATACTATCTCACTGACACTTACACCCTTCTGCTTACAGTTGTGTGCATCTTACCTTTCCTCACATGTATGAACAGAAAATATTAACAACTTAGAAAAGAGCTGTTGAGAAGATATGCATGTGCCTTTGCACAACTTACGGATAAAAGCAAAAACGCCAAAGCATCATGCTGTGTTTCATGGAGGAAAGCTCCAAAGACTATCTGGTCTCACTGATCCAATTTTGAGAACCACAACTTTAGATTTACAGGGTGACACTTTGTTCTCAGTAATGTGCAGTGATACAGAGAATAGGTGAGTCCAGACTTTCAGTGGTCAGATATAGGTTATGAATTACTGGTTCTAACTCCTCTTGCTCATGACTCACACTTGTAATTTGTCCAGCTTGATGTGGGGCTTCTATTCTGGTCATGTCAGCTTGATGAAGGTCTGAATTTGAATTCGTAATTGCTGCCTCCTGAACTGAAAAGCTCTTAAGGTCTAGATATTTTCATCCAGTCCTGCCTCTGGCAGGAGAGCAGGAGCAGCAGAAATTGCTGACATACTTTCAGTTCAGCTTCTCATGACTTTTAAAAACTTATTCTGTCATAGCGGAAAAAGTTCTGTGCTGTCATTGCCTAAATGTTGTTGTGTGATTTTTTTTTTTTTAACTTTGCTTGGGTGTAACCATTTGTGAGTCTGAAGAAAACAGAGGTAAAACATTTTTCCCTTGATAAAGAAAAAATTGCTTAAAATATTTTCCTGCCAAAGCAAGAAAGAAATGAGAATTGAAAACAAAAGAAAAGCTCTGTATCAAGAATTGGCTTTGACTGCAATAGGAAAAAGTGGTTTTAATTGGTTCAAGATGCCTATTTTTTTTTTTTTTTAAATCTCGTACTGCGAATCAATGGTTTGGTTGGCTTTCTGAGAAATTCTTCCCCTTTTGCTTTTTTTTTTGGTTGTTTTTTTTTTTTTTTTTGGTTTTTTTTTTTGGGGGGGTTGTTTGTTTGTTTGGGATTCTTTTAAGTATTTTGAAATACACTGTTTCAAAATACTACGGACATCAAGTGATGTGGGAAATTCTCCTGTGACTCTTGTAAGATGTCAAGGAGGTATAAGAGAGCTTTGGTATACTCATAGGAAAAAAAACACCCATATGATTCAATACCACATTATTGGAGGAATGTCTTACTGAGCTATTTTGATGCTACTCAGTGAAATACAGTGTTACTTGGAGTAAGCAGATAAATTAATCTGCCCATAACAGCTATTTCCCTTCAGCTGCAAAAAAATCCTGGATGCGGAAATCAGATTTTATGAGCTGTTTTCAGGTAGAAAAGTAATGGAAGGTCCTGAGAGCGAGGCGAGAGACAAAAAGCCTCCTTTTCCCTGGGCTCCGCACCTCACATGTAAATGCTGTTATTCTACTCACACAAAAGAAAGGAGTATGCATTTATATATTTCAAAGACACAGGCAGCACCCTGAAAAAATTAAGGGCAAAACGAGAGAGGCTCTTTGCATTCATTGCCATGGCTCAGTCACGCTGGGCTGCAGCACGGGGTCCTGGTGTGTTTGAGGGATGTAGGAGCAGGTGCAGTGTTAGGTACCTGGAGAGGGCTGGACAGACTGCTGCTGGGTGACCTTCTAGAAGGTCTGTTCCTCCATGCAACAGCGATGCCTCAGTGACATCACTGAATCCCTCTGTCTCTCACAGCATCAGCCTGACACCCCCCAAGCAGCTGCTGGCAGAAGTGCGCAGCGTGTCGCGGCACGGTCTACTCAGTGATTCTGCCTCCACTTGTAGCATGCCTCTGCAAAACAAACGTGGCTCTGCTTTAGACGTTGCTCCAGTTCATGGAGTCAGTGTTGCAGTTTGAAGTGCTGAGCCAACCTGGTGTTTTAATTCAAATTTCATCTGAGATTTCTTTGATCCTTCTGTTCTTAAGGCAAATAATCACCATCTTTAGGGTTCCTTTACATTTTCCAAGAATGTAGATCAAAGCTAGGGTGGCAAAAGTTTTCTTGAATAAAATTTAAAGTAAAAAGGTGAAAAATGTAGATTTTCGCAGAACAACCTAAAGCCCTTTATGTAGGTCAAGGTCATGATTTCTAAATAGATAGAATACAAAGTTCCCTGTGCTGTTGTATGCCCTCCTTCGATCTTTCTTAGGTTCACTCCATAGAAGAAAGCAGGAGCTTCCCACCCCCACTGTGAGCAGGAAGGGGCTGCAGTGAGTAGGAAGTTGCCAAGTGTTAACAACCGAGCTGATGCAGAGGAGGTGGCATGCATCCCACATTGTCAGGCTGGAGCAGATTGTGGCCTTCCTGTTCTAAGGGAGAAGTAATTCCTTCACAACTATATTTGTTGGATAGTAGCAAGACCTTTATCTAGAGGCATAATCTGTTCCTTAGGGCTTCTGCTGAATTCAATTAGAGATGGGTTGTATTTTTTTTTCTTTCTGCTTTTCTAAAGCAAGCGCTAAATAACGATCTGAGATTACCTCTAGACTGGGGGTTTGAAAACATTCCCATCCTCCACTTTGGTAAAATAGGACTAGCACCTAGCACAGGGCATATACAATAGCTTTGAAATGTTTATAGTCATATCAGATTGGGTAAAGGAGATATGACCTTGCCCTCCCCTTCCCCATACTTCTCTATTTTTCTCACTGCAAGAACATTTATTTTTGTTTCAGACTGTTCAGGTTTAAGGAAACCACTAATTTATATAGGGCATGCTCAGAGGCTTAGCATAATCATTCCCAGAGTAACATGACTGTTTCCATTAGCATAATTATGCCTATACTCATTACATGATTCATATTCTTATAATTTTTTTTTAGGAGTCACAATTCCCCACTTTATTAGATTTGTCTTTTCTGAAGAATTGTTCTAATTTTTTTAATCATCCCTTATTTTTCAATTTAACTTTCAGAGGTGAAATAGGAAATTTGGTTTCTTTCTGAATAACTTCTCCTAGCTGAGACTGTGACCTGAGTCACTCTAAGTTATGCGAGGAGAAACTAGAATGGCTCTAAAAAGCTGCGCCCACCTGATTTTCCTATCATGTTTGCCTTTCATTTTTGGTTCCTAAGAGATAGGGCTAGAGTTACATTCTGATCTGTACTCTCTGCACTCTCATTGTTTCCTTCTAGTTGTTAAAGGATCATATCACCCCTACACCTTCCTAACTGAATCAGGAAACACATATTGTTCCAGTTTCAAATGGTGCAATGTGGGTGAGTGCATATAGACCTAAACAGAAGCTGAATGGACCATTTAGCAGACAGCAGTTTCCTGCTTACACACGGAAACCCAATAAGGCTTAGCTGACACAAACTATGATGAGTTTCTTCAGGCTGAAAGAGGTTGCCATATCCTATTTTAGAACAGCTGCTACATAACTCTTGGTCATATGGTAGCCTTTAGGAAACTGTCCTGTAAGGGAAAAAAACCCCATATTTTAGAAGTCTCACATATATATATATATATATATATAAAAATATATTTTTTAAATCATTTGAGCTTTCAGAATGGTTTCTCCAAAGAAACTTTCTTGATTTGCATGCCATTGAAAATCCTGTGTCCCAAGAAACAAACAATATGGTCATATTTCTTTCACCCAGGATGGAATATTTAGGGAGGAGTGAAAGAGGAAGGAGACAGTGGAAATGCAAACCTGCAGTTTTTCTTCAATTACTTCTTACTTGTGGGGAACGGATCCCAGGAAAACTATCCTTCTATATTCCATATGCAAAATACTATTGTGTTTGCAGCTTTGTGTCAGTCAAATATAATCGATCTTTTCCCCAGTGCTAGCACACTTCTGTGCATTGCTCTCATTTTTACATGGACAGAGATGTGAGAGAGTTTTCACCTTCCCAGTTAGAATAGTGCATGTTTTCTGGTAGTTTGGTAGTTAGAAGGGGCATGGAGCTGCATTCCTGTGTTCAGTGTGACTCTCTGAGTGTGTTTTTTGGTCAAAATCACCAGCTGATTTGAACATGGTCTGGAGGACTGACCTCTGCTTGGTCCCAGGAAGTCCTCATTAATACTCACTGCTGCTGAATGACTGCCAACCCTCAACTACAAGGAGAGAATGATGATTCAGTGTCCAACTTCAGACATCTGAATTAAGTTGGAAATCTATACTCCACACAAAGGGATTCCTTCACCTGGAACTCTGAATTAACTAACTAAAAGGACTAGACTTAGGTGGAGTGACTACTCTCCTTTGCCAAAACAATTGGTGCCTCTGCCTCGGTTGGTGAAAGTCCAAATAGTTCCACTGAAGCCAATGGATCCTCGCTCCAACTTCACCATTGCACAACTCCTTGTGTCCCTTTTTCCAACACATTCAAGAATCAGTAATGCACCTACAAGGGCAAGAAGTGGCTTTTATCAGAAAGGTTGCTGTTTATTCCAGCTTAGTGTCACAAATTGCTGTGCAGATGTCTGTCTTTGAAGAATTGGGCTTGGATCTTCAAACTGTTTCATCATCCAGCCATTTACTCAAATTTTTCGCAGAATTTTTTGAAGTCTGTGAATGTATAATTTATGATGCTTCGCTCTGTCTTGTGACAATGAATGCCAATGGGCTTCTTGAAGCAGAAGCTTATTCTTTGAGAAGCACCTAAATGAAGAGCTCACTTAAATGGCAGTCATTCTCCATTCTACCTTCAGGATCCACAAACTTGATGTCATCAAGCACCTGCAAAAATGTCCTTTGTACTGAAATTCTGGTGAAATACAATCCTAGTGAAGCCGCTGATCTCTCTTTGAGTCCTTAAACTTTCTTACTATATGAGATACTTCCTCCTGACAATAGTATTTTGCTGACGCTATCTTTTTCTTTGACATTCAGGCTGGGTACTATTCTTACCTGTCAGAGCTAAACAGAGTTCATACACTGCAGCTGGGGTAACAATGCCTGGTTTTGTTCTTTGTTTCATTTCTTCCACCAGCATAGGAATCATTCTGCAGGATCTTTCCAGTTTCATCAGAAGGCCCTTCCCTTGTAAAAAACGTGGGTGAGAATGTCCCTATATTGGGACATTCATGGCTTTAAAATGGGAATGAGGGGACTACTACCCCATGAGAAATTGCTCAAATGTATGGCCTTGTTAGGTTCTTTGCATCACGTAAGCTTAACCAAGGTTGGGAATGCAGTCTTTTTAAGGTCTGTTCTACTGTCAGTTGAATAGAAACACACTGTTTGATAATGATGTAGTCCACCTAAAGTATGGGGTTACATCTCTGTCCCTCCATTGATGACGAGAGAGAATATAGTTGTTTCAATTAAGTGAGGTGACTCTAGGTCTGAGTGTCAAGAACAGAATAAAAATTTTCTGAAGAACTAATACCCATCATTGACTCGTAATGCTCATCAGAAAGGACATTTGAAGTCTGTACACTTGTTTCTTTTCTTTTTTTTTTTTTTATTCATTAGGTTTTTTTTTCAAATAAACCCAAGAGTGCAATGGATGATGTATTATTCTCCCTTTGGAAAAAGAAATAATTACTGCTTTATTTATCTTCATTTACAGTTATATGGATGTTCAGGACCAGATACAGTTTGAATTTTAAATGTTCTTTAAGTTGAGGAGAATATTAGGAGTGGAACTCCTCACAGAAACAAAGAATAACTTAGGTTAGAATGGAGGTCACTTATCCCAAATGCTTGTTCAAAGCAGCTGCAGTCAGATCAGGTTTTGAACATCTCCAAGCATGGAAATTACACAGCCTCTCTGTGCAACCTGTTCCAGTGTTTCACCACCCTCTTGGTGGTTTGGGGTTTTTCCCCCTAATACCAGGCTGGAATTTCCCATGTTCCAACTTATGTCTGTTGCCTTTCATACTGCCCAGAGAAGCTGTGGATGCCCCATCATTGGAAATGTTCAGATTGGATAGGGCTTTGAGCAACCTGATCTAGTGAAAGATGTCCCTGCCCATGGGAGGGGATGGTTGGACTAGATGATCTTTAAAGGCCCCTTCTAACTCTTCCATACCATTCTCTAATTCTATGATCCTTCCTCTGTGCACCTCTGAGAAGAGTCTGGCTTAGTCTCCTCTACCCCAACTCATAACACTGTTGTATATAGCAATAAAACATCTTCCCAGCCTTCCCTTCTTCAGGCTGGACAAACCAAGCTCTCCTAGCCTCTCTTTGCACACTGTGGGCTTCAGCCTTCAACCACCTTGGTGGTCCACTGATGGACTTGCTCCAAGTGTGTGGAAAAGTGCCTGTCTTGTACTGTGGACCTCAAAACTAGACACAGCAGACCAGTACCCCAGGTCCTTTTTTGCAAAGCTGCTTTCCAGCTGGTTGGACCTCTGCCTGTACTGATGCATGGGGTTATATCTCCCCAATAGAAGGACTTGACATTTACATTTTATCATCTTCATGAAGTTCCTGTCAGCCCTGCGTATATCCCTATGAATAGCAACCCTGTCCTTCAGGGATTGACCGGTTTGATATTGCACAGAAACTTGCTGAGAGTGTACTCTGTCCCATCATCCAACGTCATTAATAAAGACACTGAACAATACTGGTGCTTACATTAGTCCCAAAAGGACAGCACCAGTAACTGACTGCCAGTTGGACTTTATACTGCTTCGTACCATACTTCGAGCCCAACAATCCGGTCAAATTTCCATCTATGTTTTTGTCCACTTTGCTAGTCACTTCCTAGGCCCAACTACCTCCAGAAAATATTTTGCACTGGGAAGGGAAAGTCTCTGCTTTGGTCATTCAAGAACTTTATGTACAATCTAAAATTTTATTTTGCTACTATTTCATGCAAAGTTTTCTTTATTAAATAAAACTCAGCATCTGAAATGTTTTTCTTTCAGATTACTAGTCTTTGATGCAAAAGGCCCATTTTAACACAGATATGGTTTAACTTTTCATGGAAACCTGTAAAGAGAAGTAGATAAATTTGAAAACTTCATAGGTTAAATTTATTTTATATTATTTTATTTTATTTTATTTTATTTTATTTTATTTTATTTTATTTTATTTTATTTTATTTTATTTTATTAATTTTTTCTTTTTCTTGCATCTCTTGTAATAACATGTGCCATGTCCAGGGTTAAACATATTTGCGATCATTGGACGAAAAGCACTCAGTAGTAGCAATGACCTGTTGTCAGCATGATGAATATGTTTTCTTTTCCCTATATTATTCTAATATTTCTTTAACAGAGAGGAAAGAAAAATAAATAATTGGAGTCCTGAAAGGATGCCTCTACTCTCATAAACTGAAAATCTCTAATTTCTTTCTGTGACAAGTGCACTTTAAAGAAACAAGAGAACATGAGCTACTTTCCCATCCATTTAGCTGTGAACAAGTCCCATGACAAATGAGTACCCTAGGGAGACTCTGGAGTTGGTCACCAGAGCCCCCTCTGTGACTTCCTTGATGACTTCACTTTTATTATTGCATAGCAGGACTATAATGCCAGAGTGACTGAGTAAAGCACGCAACAAATTCTTTACTCTGCCTATATACCGAGACAAGGTGTGATATAACTCTGTTGTGTATGAGGTATTGCTTGCTTGTGGCAATGCCGAGCTACCTCCTTGGACTACAGGGCTCTTAACCTTACAGTGCAAGTAACCCCTTTTTGGTCAGGGAAATGAAGGAGTAAAATTCAGCCTCCGTGGTATTTGCAAGTAAGCACTTGTTGACAAACTTTCGGTTCATCTGATACCTGGCTGGGTCAAGGCTCAGCAATGCTGTTATTTGAGTACATTTTGATACCAGCCATGTGCACAGGAAAATATGTGGTGGTGTGGTATGCATGTTTATCATAACCTGACAAACAGAGAGTCACCCATTAACCAACAAAATAGGCAATGTCATACTGAAACCGTTGAGATGTCCTATGCCCATTTCTTGTGTACGCTAATACTGGTTGCTTCGGAGGAAAGCAAAAGTAACCTTGCAGAAAAATTATGCCATACATTAGCCTAAGAAATGTTCCCTCTTTGTGACCACTATATAGCTAGATTATGCCCTGAAGCATCAGAGATTAAATCCTAGAAGGCTAAATTTAATCTTAAATATGTGGATTTGAGTACTGAGCATCTTTGCTGCCTACACATTTGTGTAGCTTTTTCTGAGTCCCATAACCGGCCTTGATGTTGCAACACGCTGATAATGAAAAGTGTGGAGGGAGCAGAAGGAGGAGAGAGAGGGTATATTCACATCACTTACCTTCTAACTAGGTAATGGAGCTGTATCAGTTAAGAGGTTTGTTTCCCTGGGCTCCCTGTATTGCTAATGGAGACAAATGGATTCCTCCAGAGAGGGGCTCGGGGCAGAAGCGCCACTTTGGTGCTCTGACTCCTTCCAGGGTGGAGTTGTCCTTTCTCTCTCTGCTGATTGCACAGCCAGCCCAGAAACACTAATCTGCTGCCTGAAGCTGTCGCTCCCACAGGTGGCAACGGCTTCCACTGTGCAGCATCCTTTTAGAGTTTCTTATGTCCATGTGTAAGAACCAGGGGTATAGTCTGAATTTTCTCGATATCCACAAAGGGCCTTTGGAAGAGGAGGGGTAAGGGTGGCAAGGTGAAGGGTAAATGCTAAGAAACAGCATCTGGCAGTGAAGCCACGTTGTACTTATTTGACTTGACTGCTTACATTGCAACTCTATTTTCCAGGTTTCAATAACAATCCCATATGGCTGTGGCTGAACCATCTCATGCTAGTTTTACAGACTTTTTAATATCTAACAAAATGCTTCGAATCAATATATCCAATAGGGTGTCTCAGTGATGTTGTAATGTAAAGTAATGAATGATTAAATAAACCTACAGCTAAAAATGGATTTTTTAAAGATTTTTAATCCTGTCTTCTTTCTGCTGCTAGATTTGTGCTGTTACAGTTAAAGCAGCTAGTGGCCATTTAGAAGCATGGTGCAATCAAGCCCACATTATAATGATAGCTGGTGTTGTATGTGCTCGGCTTTGTGTGTTGGCTTAGTATGATTGATTGCAGCACAGAGTACTTTCACAGCTGGAATCCTATGGAGAACCCTGGCTGGTTGTATACCTGCCTTAACCTGTTGAAAATGACTGTAGAAAACGTTAGGTAATGGGCTTGTGAGCCCATGGTATTTTGATTCGTTTTAATGGATGGATGTAGAGAGATTGCTAAAAATGAGCTCAGTACAGATATAAAGCAAGCCAGTCTGGGGCAGAGTGAGCATTTAACGGTCCTTATCTATGTGACCACATAATCGTTGGTGCTAATCTCAGTTTCCGTCTTAAGTAAAAGTAAGCTGTCAGTATTTTTGCAGGGGAAGTAGCCCTTGAAGCATTTATCCACTGCTGGGGGTGAAACTGTTGCAAGTTCATCAATGGTGTGCTCATAGCTGCTTGTACTCAGACTGATGAAATGTGAAAACCCTAGCTGCAGCTCCTGTGGGAATTGGAGGCAGACAGGGGACTTCAAAGAATTTAAGAGGATGTGTGGTACCTAACAAACAGCTTTCCCCATCACACTTGTTTTTATGTTTACTCCTTCAACAGATTTGCATTCCCTCATTCAGGGAAATTTGCTTGTTCTAGAGAAGGCAAAACCAACCCCTACTTGGTCATTTGGAAAAGTGCCATTTTGGTGGGGAAGTGCAGCCCACCATCTAAATCAGAACCTCCACATTAAGCTCTGTCTGTCTGGGCAGCCTTCTACTCAGTTTCAACCAATGCCAACCTGGTTACACTAAACCCCTTAGTGAGGGGGATGATTTTGTTTTCTATTTCTACGTGTGTCATCCTTAAGTAGTGGGTGTAGAGAATCCAGAGAGCAAAGAAAACCACAAATTTCTTTGAATGTCTGCTCTTACAGCACATGGTGGCCTCTACTCTTTTTTCTGAGCTCCAGAGCCTTTTGCTTTTATCATCTGTCTCAGCTTTGCTGCCCTTTTGGAGTGGGTTGCCTAACTGGCCAGCTTCCTCACCCCTTCTATAGCACCAGAATTGCCAGGGTTATCCATGTCATTAGAAAGAAAGCACTCTCAGCTTTTTGTCGGCAAAAAGGGGAACCTCTCCATAACCAAGTTTATCCTAAGGTCCAAAGGCACCCAACAAAAACAGAGCTATAGAGGGGTTCAGTGGCTATGGTGCCTTATGTCCGCAGCCATTGAATTCCAACCTCCATTTCACCCTGTATCTCTGTGCTCTCAAATCTCTATAAGTTAGTTTGGATGGCATTGTCTGTGACTATGACTACAAATGGCAGCATTTATGTATTTCTGATTGAACTGTAAGTATATGAGACTGAATCAGAAACATCCTGAGAAAAATGGAGAAATATTTATTTTCAAAGACACGCATGAAAGTTCTGCTCTATAGAGCAGTTTATGACTCATTCAGAGGTGATTTTTTTATCACACATCGCCTCATTCTCTAACTTCCCAAGTTGTTTGCCGCCTTCTTGTTTTTCAGAAGATTTTCTGCTCTGAATTGCCATCAGGTTCCTCATCATCATCAGTGCAAGGATCCAGAATAATAGTGATGGAATTTTGCACAAACACTGATTTCCATCTGAACCTTCATATTGTCTATGTTGTGTCCAATTTTTTGAATGAAGAAAGTGCAAAGAAATAGTAATAAAGGATTTTCTTAAAAGTTTCTTTGGCTTTATAATTGGGAACCTTACCAACATTACTGTTGCCTGTTACACGAGAAACAGTAGTCTTGGGCAGAGACCTATAAAGAAAGTTGCTCCAGTAACCAATGATTTCTTCACTTCAAGTTGCCTTGCATTGCATCATGGTGTTTGCTCCTACAAATACATATTCAAAGCTGTAGGAGTATTTTCAAGTATAGTACTCCAGCACAGGAAGTGTGTACTAAAAACTTTCTACTAGTGAAATGAGGTGAAGAATGAGTACCATTTGCCAAAAGTCAGCAGAGGGATTCAGTGATGAAGCAAAGTTCAAAAATTTGCAACTTCTAACTTGGATGACTGTGCTCACACCACACCTGTGTCTTAAGTTATGATAATAATAATAATGCTTAATTTTTTCACCATTTTTGCCTTTGAGTAATTGCCAGGAATCTGACTATGCAGTCTGGAGACAGCAGAAACTGTGTTCTGCGATTAAAAGTTAGGGAGTTTTTAATGAGAGCTCCAAGGCTGATTCATAGTTCAAAGTTATGCAGAAGGTTTCTTTTTCTTTCTTTTTTTTTTTTTTTTTAATCAAAAGCAGATCATTCATTTTTATCTCAGACAAAAATATGATAATGGCTAATTCATTGGGCGGGGAGAAGGAATGTAGGGAGTTACTGATAGAATTTAAATAAAAAATTTCAGAGGTCTAATATTTTATTTCATTTCAGAAATGTAATAAATCTTATAGAAGGCCTTACACAATTTCTCCTTGAAGATATTGCACTGTGATAATGATGTCATGCCCTTACCAGCCAATTTCATGATTTGTTCAGGTTATTCCAATAATATCTACATTTCACGGGAGAGTATTTACATTCAAATCTTCCCTGAGATTTGTCATGCCCTGTTGTCATCATGTTTTCTCCTGTGTCACCTTCAAGGACTGATAGGGCATGAGAATCCGTAGGAATAAACAGGACTTGAAATCCCCAGTGAAAGAAGCTGTGCCTCAGCCCTGTGGGGAACTGAGCTCCTTCACTCCCACTGATATCATTACTGCTCCAGGAGACTCAGCATTTTGGAGAGGATGCTCAGTGCCTAGCAGAATTAGGATGTAATTGCCAATTTCAAGCCTATGTAGAGAACTGTGTCTCAGGCCAGGAGATGGGAAAGAACTAGCAAGCTGGTAATAGAAAGTCATATGTAAACATCACCAGTTGCCTCTGTAGAAGTAGTTGTCCCTTTGGAGAGCAATGTTTTCATTTCTAAAGACTCCTACTCTGTAGTAATATACTGAAGGTTACTGAAAGAGAAGCACAGCTATGCTCCCAGAAAAACATGTTCTCTAGCTAGCATGGAAATGGAAAGGAGTGCAGGGAATAAAAATGGCTGTGCTTAATCAGATTAAATGGATATCTTATTAGTTATTCTACATAATTGGAATCTTTCACAAACTGAAAGAATTGACGTGCAGTATAGGATGGGAAAAACTGGAAGTTTATTGCCGAGATTGGGGATAATGGATGCATTTTAGAGAACAGAAACAGGTCTGGGACAGGTATGAGAGACTAATAAAACAGTGATTGGAAATTGCAGTGTAATGGATCCACTAACAAGGGACAAATAATTTAGGGTCTGTCTTTATAGTCAGGGACAGTTACTTTCAGGAAAGTTTTTGTCTGCTTGTTAACCAACCAGATCAGACCATGGACTGACAAGATGCTTGAAATATCCTTTAAAGAAAATTTAAACTTTAAGGAAACTTATTTTATGACTTGAATGCTCAGTTTGTGGTGGGGGGGGATGGGTGTGTAGGTGTGATAGGCTATGAAAGTGGAGAAGTAAATCCTTAAAGGGTTGGGTTTTTTTCTGAGTCGGGGTTTTTTGTTTCAGAATCTTTAAAAATATTTTACATTTGAAAGTAAAATTGTTTATGGTCAAAGCAAAACGTGTGGAGACAAAGTAGTCTTATTAACTTATCATGCTTTCAAGATAGCAATAGTATACAAAAGGATGGGATATGTGCTTAGTTTTGTGATTAATTGGCATTTTCCATTCGTAATAGTGTAATGGATGTGCTAACTTTGTTTATATCTAATGCACGATAAATCACACCCCATCTATCTCTGAATGAGGGTTGAAACAACTGCTAACACATACAGTGTTTTAGGCACCTAGAAAGTGCTATCTTCAACAGCAGCCCTCATAAGAGCTGTGCTATGGCCCATACGTAGCACTGACCTCTGTCCATAGCCATAACTCGCACTGGCATCACTCTAAGCATCACTGCATATTGGAGCATAACCTTACGCTGTGTGTGCATGGAGAATGCAAGTGTATTCTTATGATGAATGCAACAGTCCATCAGGAGATAACTCCATGGTCTTATATGAAATTGTGACAAGTGTAACTACAGGCAAGGAAAGATCTTGAGTAGGGCGCTGTAATTTTTCTCATTTTTAGTTTGCAAGGCTGATTTCCCTGTTGCTCCTCATAAACTGTGCTCAGTGCAAAGTTGCCACTATGAGAAAGGAGGGGCTCAATACCCTACAGACAACATCCGCCCCTTCCCAGCTGGGCCCATCCCAGAAGGAAAAGGGGTTGCCGTTGTAATGTCTTCAATGCAGTGACAAACATTGTGAGTGCAAGCACCGCTATATGGGCTGTTCAAACTGCCCGCAGCTGTGTGAGCACACGGTTGGGCACTAAGGCTGGTCTGTGCTGCTAAGTGATGTGCTGGAGCTGACCTGTGAACGTTGAGCCCCTTGACGTGCACATTTCCCTTCTTTCTAGACAGCTGGATGCAGTGGGGCTTGATCCTGAAGCATGCCAGAGGTCCTTGCAAAGTGGGGTCCTAAAACTTGAGCTTTCTACCGCAGGAGTGCTCGAGGACAGAGCCCCCACAGCTGTGTCAGAGCGGGCACCAACACTGAGGGCGAATGGGAGGCTGAGTCACTGCATGTGCTTGAACCACGCTCGCTTCTTGATGCAGGCACTGTACAAGATGGTGTTTAAAAGTAACCTATGGTCAGAATTAGCAAATGTAATTTACACAGCCCCAGCACTTGACTGCTTGTCAAAAAATTCCCTCCGGTGGGCATTCCTTGCTCAATTTGTTCAAAGAGACAGAGCCAGTCTTTGCCAGCTAGGCGATGTTACACATCCCAACATTAGCATATTTCTATTAAAACATATGTTATTTTGTTCAATTATGACATGTTTCTTCGTTCTTAGCCTGAAGCGATATTTGAGATATCGCCCCAATACTCTGTAATTATAAAGATATATCCTATACATTGCACTGAAAAATCGTAGGACTTGAAAAGCATTCAGACTACTCAGGCATTCTATTCTTTGAGTACAGTATAGAGAATAATTATGGTTTCTCATATTCTCCGAGTAATTAATTTGAAGAATTTAATTATATTTTTCATATTAATTATTAATGTATTATTCACCCAGCATAGTCAGTTCATAATTCATAGATGTATTAGTCAAGTAATTTAGTTGATGAATTTCATAGTTTTGAATAAGTTATTCAATTTTTTTTAATTATTCACTCAGCTCTAGGAGTATCTGGTGACTCTTGAATATTAGCAGTAGTATGGCAACTTCTTTTTTTGCAGGGTCTTGTGAACACCCGATGTTAAATCCAAAAGCTAGTGAAATGCTGTCCAGCCCTGAAATGTGTATTTATGTAAGGTTACTTTACAAATAAATGACAGTTTAACCTGATTAGCGAATTCGAATTTGTGATCTTTATGCCTATTTAAATTTAAAATTCAGTTTTATTACAGTATGTTCTCATAAGCTAAGGGGCTTTTTTGTTACATTTCCCCCTCATTTAAACTTACGTAGAAACCTATGGCAAAATCCAGTCTTCACATTCACCTTTCACTAATGCTAGAATTATACCCATGAAAACATACCCATTTGTTAGTCTATGAGGTTTGTCATCAGTTTTATGCTCAGAAAATTCTGTTTATGTCAGGAAACTTCTAACCAGGTAGAAGAGAAAAGAAATAAGGTTTCTACAGTATGCTGCCAGTTCAGCAGGACACTTTAGCTTAGCCTAAACAATAAGTATGTAAGTAGCCTAGAAAATTTCTGGGGAAAATAATCTCATCAAACTGGGAGCAGCACCTCTGGATGTATATCAGGTAACAATTTTGTTGTGGCAGAGGAATAACACACAAGATGAATTATCAGATCTTTCCGTATCCAGATTTAGTGATTATATCACATAACTGGGGTCCATTATGCTGGTGGAAAACCAGAGGAGAATGCATATACGTGTGTGGGTTTATGTGTCTTTTTTAGACAGAGAGTGTCTTGTGCATGAGTATATAACGTAATAGTCAATACAGGGAAATAACAAAGCAAGTGAAAAGCTCTGAGTGAAATATATTTTATTCATAACATTTCTGGATCCCTTATTCTGTTAAACAAAGCGATTTCCATTAATTATTTTTTTTTTACAATTGCATCATTTTGTTTAAGAAAAGGTTTTCCTGTGTTCTAAAAAAAAATGCAATAATTTCAATTACATCCAAATGATGCTTGGAAAGGTTTTAATGGTAAGCATTGATCTTTGCAATGCAATGCATAGTTTGAGATTTTTTTTCCCTGTACGGACCTCAGAAAGGTTTCTTTTCAACAGCTCTAAAAACAAAAAAGCCATTTTTTTCAAAAGAACCCTGTATTTAGAATACATTGGTTCCAAGTTCTCTGCATATTAATGTTATCACATTTACCATTTGTGTATTGTTGTTTCATACAACCTCAGTGACTATGTTAAATCCAAAACACAGAGGTATATGCCAAAATTGTCATGATTTCCAAATCCGTGATTACGATACAGTAATTTAAAAGAAAATTCTCCAGCTACAGGTTGCTTCTTTCACTGAGGAAGGTGTTTGTGTTTTGGGTTGTTACCTCACTAGCAGGCAGTCCATATGGTGCCAAATCCTGTAAACTAACTATAACTAGGTATAAAATTCATAGGAAAAAAATGTAATTTATCACAAGTGCACAGCTGGTGTCTGCTTCTAAGTGGTTGTTTCCTAATCTGATACCAACCTGTTCACAGACCGAGTACGTTATTGAGCTATAAAATCAATAACAAATAGCATGCATGATCCCCTGAGAGATTAACCATTTATTCCAGCTGTGAAAAACAAATGAAGGTTAAAGCAAAGGTACTGCTTTAAGAAAGGTGTGTGCATGTTTATAAATGTGTGTGCACATGAAATGAAACAAAGCAAGCCTCTCTTAGATTAATTGATAATAACTGCAATAACAACATTGGGTGGTTTGTTTGTTTTTAATGATGTTTGGCTTTTTAAGCAGCTGATTTTCAAGCTCAGATTTACATGCAGTTTGCTTTCTGTGTGTTCCCGAAAGTGCTTGATAAGTGATTTATATTTGTTCTTTTCCCCAAATGTTTCAGTATTACTTTGCTCTTTTCTTTAATCACAACTAATATCTCAGGGAGTACTGCCTGGGGCAGACTGAGCATAAGCACCGAAAGCTGCAACGGTAAAAAATATAGTGGACAAAATTGTCGTGCCCTTTCTTCCTGGCTCATGGCTGTAAAAGCTGTGGATATTTTAATGTGTGCATGTGCACTGGGAAGGAAGTGAGAGATCAGAGTCGTGGTGGGCAGAGGCAGGGGTGAGAAATGGGTGGAAGGAGAGAAAGGAGGGGAGCGGACCAGCTCCGGGTGGGCAGAGGGGCGGGGGGAGTGTGACCAAGGGACCTGGTGGGGCATCAGGAGACAGATGCAGGTGGTGTGTGTGGCATGCCAGCCTGTGAAAAGGGGACCAGGGACGAGTGGAACTGCCACAGGATTTTGCAGTATTGCTAGGGATTGATTGTGCTGGCAGCATCTAAAACCTCTCCTTTTTTTTTGAGCAAAATACAGGTCTTAGTCTTAGATGTGGCAGAACCAAACTGAAGCAGCAGTTCCAAAGGGAAAAAAAAACCCTCCTTCTGAGTCAAATTCCTTGCTGTTTGATGTGCAAAGATATCCGATATAATCTTAACACTAAGACTCTGTCTCCCTGCATAGCAGTTAGAAAGATGCTATTACCATTTTAATCAAATTAAGCATTTCTCCTGTGATCCTAGGGTTTTTTTCAACCCTCTGCATGACAGTGCTTAGACCCTTGTACCAGCTGGTCTACCTCCTTTATCTCTGAGTTGGTTGCAATTCATCGTTTTGCATTGTATGTAGTTTGTAAAGCACTTTACAATGAAAGACACTTGCAGTGATTTTACTTTAGCCTAATTCCATCAACTGCAGAAGTGCTGGTTCCTAGTTTCGCCAAAACAAGATCAGAATTTGACCTTAAAGCACCCCAGTGAGATCAGTATTATTTATACTTCTTTTGTGGAAGGATAAATTGAAACACCGGGTTTAAGTGACTTGCCTGAAGGCATGAAGCTTCGGAGTGCCATAGCAGAGGCTCAAACGCATGAATTTGGATGCCAATGTCCTTGCTCTAAATGACAGATGAACTCTGCAATCGGGATTGTGCTCAGACGGAAAAGTCTACTAATATCCATGGACTTATAAAACCAATTTAAGTTAGGGAAGGGTCAGGCTTCTGCCTGCGTTCCAGAAGCAGAAAAGCAGTGCTGAGCTGCTTCTTTTCCTGCAAGTGTGACAGCTGCTTACAGGAAGGGGAAAATCCTCTTCAAAAAGGTGAATTCTGCGTGTTTGGAGACTGTCCTGTTGCAGAAAGCCAATTCTTTCTTCTCAACTCTGTGGAGAGTATAGTTTGAAAAAACAGGGGAAAAAGAAAAAGAACTCCCAAAGAAAAACATATGCCAAGTTTAATTTCATAATTTTCTTTTTTTCTCTATTTGTAATTTAATGCTTTAATTATAAAGGTTTATTATAACATTGTAATTGTTTATTCATCGATCTGAGACACTCAGTGGAATTCCTTCACTGGGAGCATTGCAGTAAAATTACAACACACAGGAGACAGATCAAGCTTGTAACATTGGCAGTCTCCTGGGTACTAAATATCTTCAAAATCAACACATTTGCTGATGGGTAATAAGAGAGAAGACAAAAAAACCCTTCTCCTCCAGTCCACTGCTATTTTTAATGCCTCTGTGGCTGTCTATATGCTTTTTGGTTTGTAGTCTGCTCTCTCATTCATGAAGCTAACTCAGCTCAGCTCCAGCCTTGGTGGCATTATCTCAAGGTTGTCATATGGACGCTCAGAAATGCTGCATACCCATTGTGAATGATGGGCAGCAGAGCCAGAGCAATGGGGGTAACGCCATGTCTGAGTTTTACACTGCTTATTCCCTTTACAGATGTAACGTCAGAAGTTTGATGCACTTTAAAGATTATGCTGGATTTTGTGAACTGTTTTGCAGTAAGAAATTTGATGCAGAAGATGCTGAGAAGAGCTGACAAAGAAATTATTTGATGTTCCTTTTAAGCTCATGGAAAGCCTGTTCTCAGACTGTAATTTCCTGGAATTTATTATTCACAATTATTCACTGTATTTTGTTTTGGCAAATCTTTTTAACTCTGTTTTGATCATGCACAGTCTTCCATGAATAATCATCATTTCAGACTGGAGCTGTTGTGATAGGTCAAAAGAGAGATATGGCACTGTCATGTTTGTGACTGGAAATGGAAGAAACCACTTCTAGTGCAGCATTTGCAAATGTGGGTATAAAATTTGGCACCTGTAAATATTCATGTACATACACTTGAAACTATGCTCTGGGCTTGATCCAAAGCCACTAGAGGTAACAGAAAGAATGAATATTCATCTTAGTAAAACTTAATTCCTAAATGGTTCACTGAAAGCAAATGTAAAGAGAATGCAATATAGGCAAAAATGCATTAATGCCACTAACTATTCACAGGAAAAAAGCTTCTACTTATTACATTCAAATACTGTTGAGGGTTTTTTTGCATATATGTTAATGAAATAACACACATGGACACAAACATGATTACGGTCTCGCTTTTAGCACTATCTTTCCAAGCCACAGAAGCTCTGTTGAATAACAGAGAGAAGCTAGGAAAAAGCTAGAAGTTCAAAATATGTGAAACTGCTTAAGCAGAAAGAAAGCACTTTTTTTTTCGTGTATATAACAGGACACCGAAACAGTTGGAAAGTTTTATTTGATTTAGCGTACTGTTTCACAAAGCTCAATAAACAAATACAAGCCGGAGCTAAGAGTTTCACTGTGGACTTGTGAAGCTTTCATTTTCTCTTAGGACATGCACCTGATTTCCCAAATATGTGAAATTACCTATATTTCAATCTCTCAAATTGAGCAACAGAGCAGAGAAACACAACCAAAGAAGTGTGCACCTGTAGGTTTGAGGCAGCTGTTACTATTTTGTTTATTTTTTAATACTTTTTTTCGCTAACAGAAAGGTAGAAAAAGTATTTGAAGAGAGAAATTATCTTAAATGAGTCTGAAAAGGCAAATGCACACCTAGAATGCATAAATTTTCCAGTCAGGCAGAGGCTGAATTTGGGAGGTGCAGTCGTTTGAAGCTGACATTGGTTTTGCTTGAATTGTGTTCATGTAGTCAACTCCATGGAACACTGCTATGGGGCAGCCTTCAAGTGTCAGCCTTCCAAACTCTGCCTGTAAGTCTAGCTCAGTTCATTCATGAGAAAATGAGGTGTTAAGATAGAATATCACTTGGACTATACCACAGATCTTCATACTTTACAAAAATCTACCATCCCTGCGATTAGATAAATAACAAAATTGGTGCTTGTAATGCTATAAATCCTCATAATTTGCACAGTATCAAGCTGAATGGAGGGTTTCACATATTTGTATTTGCCTGTTTAGCAAAACATCATTATGGACAGCTAGGACAATCCATCTTTAATGCATTCTGTAGTCCAAACATATGGGTTCTATTGCTAGCTGGTATAAATGTCCCACTGCCACTTAAAAAGAGCTGTGTTGTCTTGGATTGAGCTCTCATTTCTTTACTTGCTGCTTAGACCGTGAGAATAACCAGCAAAGTAAGTAACAGGGTGCCATTTCATATCCTTTGCTTTCAAAGTCCAAGAGTACTTAATGGTATGCTTGTATGTACAGGGAGGGTTTTCCTGATGTTATAAAAGAAGGGGCTGAGCACCAAATACATTAACAAATTCTATCACAAATATGAGCAATCTTCTGCTGTAGGGAAAAGAAGCACCCATGAATGAGGGAAAAAAAATATAAAAAATTAATTCTTCTGCCAATGGGTTAGTTTGTACTTAGCACAGAGTATTCAGAATCTCTAAGTCAGACCCATAAGACTGAGGTTTGCATCTGAGCCACTCTGTTTCAACTTCCAGACATGAAGAATAACGTCTAAAAGTTGCCACAGGATTACATGGTTGTGATTAGACAGCGACAGTAGCTCTGCAAGTTTGGAGGAACAGTCTCCTCACTTGCACTTCAGCTGTAGGACTCTGGACTTGTTTAGAGAAGAAAGCAGATTTTTTTTTTCCCCTGTCACTACCTCCAACGCTAGCTTTATAAATTGGGTGATGGAATTTCTTCAGAATATTTTGGTAGCTTTTCTTCAAACAGGTGTTGTTTTGCCTTGGCAAATCTGAAGGTCAGCACTGGGCAGCTATGAAGCTGCAAGGGGAATAATAGCTATAACTGGCAGCAAGGAAAGCAGCTCTTCAGTATGGATCGTGATTAGAAAGAAACATCTTGTATAAACCATGGACAATTGTATTGCACTCTAAATAACATGACATGAATTTTTGGTTCTCCTGAAGTCCTTGGAGTTTGAGCTGAGAAGAAGAGATACCTGGAATTCCTAGTCTTCATTCTAATTCAGAAACTCTTTTCATCTCAAATTGGAAGAATAAGATGTAATTTCTTACAAGATGCCATTTCTAAATCATTTCACTTCAGAAATATCTAAGTAGTCCCATGACTTGCTTCATTTTCTTAAGAGTAAAGCATTTCTTTTTGACTTGTTCTGACTTCTCTATTATTAGTTACGGGATAATAAGGTTTTTGTTGGATGTGATAAATGTTAATACAATCACAAATCAAAACATTACTGAAGCAAGTTTCTTTGACCTTGTCAAAATGAAGTATTTCAAAAAACTTGTGCAAAAATTTTTTTGTTTATCTGTACATTCCAGAAAATGTTTGATGTAATTGAACCATCATTCTCCAACGGAAAACTGTTCTATCTGTAAAAATAGTAGATCAGTTTTAATCACAAGGCAAAAACAAACAAATAAGGAGATGGTGAAAAACCCTTAAGCAAAAACCACTGGTTCTGCAAGATTTTCAGAGGGCCTGAGAGATACAGGAGGTCAAACTATAATATCACTGCAGCTGGTGGGAATTCTGTCAATTACTTTAACGTGACTCGTGTTCAACCCTGTATCTTACAAAAATTCAACATTATCTATTCAAAGGCCCAGAGAACAGCAGACGTTTCTTGAGACTATAACTGACAGAATCCAGTCCCTTTCACTTCTTTGCTGCATAAATAGGTGTGCGTGTCTCTCTCTCTATATGTATATATAAATGTACCTAGTCGGCTGGGGATGCCATACACCAAAGCACAGCAGCTGAGGTTGTGGATATTGGAGTCCAGATGCATAATGAAGCTCCAGTATTTGTGTTTGAAGCCCATCATGATAAACTATAAACTGGGTCTGATGAGCAATGCCCCTTTATGGGCAGAGTGGGTGGATCAGAATGAGGTGCTGATTTCATTTGGATTTCTGCTCTTACATCCACAGGACTGCAGTTTTGACATTGTGGGCCTTTGCTGCAAAGTTCATTTCTGTTTCAGCATCTGTTCATGGACAGGAGTCTGCTTGTGCTTCTTTTATGGGACATCCATTGCTCTTTCACCGCTATACATTGCTTGCTTGTTTGCTGCTCCTGCTTGCTTTCTGCAACAGCTATGCTTTTTCTTCTCGTGCCTGTTGTGCCAAACCCATATCTGCACGTAGCCAGGCCTCTGCCTCAAGCATTTTATTTGTCCTCGCAAGGGATGGTCTTCATTTGGGTTCTAAATTGATCTCCTTCTCACACAGATCTGTTGTGATAATCCTACATTCTCTGCTGTGATGTATTTAAATTACAAATGCAGAACCAGGAAAATAAGGTAAGAGGAAAGGTTACATACAATAAAACAAATTAATTTCCTAGCATTTTAAGATTTCATTCTTTTTTTTTTTTTTAAATCTACTTCTGGGGAATGGTAGGTTGTGGGGGGGAAGTTTCTTGTTTCCTATTTAATGTCCAGTCATTTGGTGTTTGTAAGTCTTTGTAAAGCTTTTCACAAGGATTTAGCTACATATCACAATATACATATCTTATTGACATTAATAGGAATTATATAACCAAATCTTTGCACAACTATTTGAAAATATAGGAACAAAATATCTATTTTTTGTTGTCATTTTCTCTCTTTTTTTACTGTCTTAGGTTTTTTCACTTGTTCATTTTGTGATTAGAAATTATGTCCTACCGTTTCCAGATCAATATCCCAGAATTAAGAGTCCTCCTGCAGCAAACTTTGTGTAAACTGCTCAAAGACAACTTTTAAGTCTTTCCAGAATACTTTCTCCAGGGTTTTGTTGCTAGAGAAGCTGTTTGTTATTGCAAGGTGCTGTGGTGTTGAACAGGTAGGCTTTCATCCAGTGTCAGATGCTTCAAGTGCACCTGCGGCTCTAAGTGCATCTGAGGTTAGCTCCAAGAGATGATAGAAGTGCACCAACCGTGATCATCTCTTTCAACAGCCCCTGCTCACAAAGGAAACTACCCGAGATAACAAATCAGTGTCAGAGTTCACATTGTAAGACAAAGAAATAGCCTCTTGGGTTGAAAGCTTCTTAGTCATGCAAAGGATGATGTTCAGATGAATTCCCAAGTTATCTGCTGACCTTATTTGCGCTAAAAAAATGCGGGGATGTTGTGGCTACATCTATGCTAGTAAACTGAACAGTACTAAGGCTTGGTTTTTTGTTCACAGGTTAGCTGGCACAGTCTGAACCCCTTCCTATTGGTAAGTTCGCTTGTCTTCAAGACAGGCTGCTAACAAATAAGCTACCAACTGAGGACAAGTAGAAAACAGTCCTTGCTTTGTGTTGACTCACAATTTGTGCCGAATAAGTGTTTGGGAAAGGCCTCATTTGCTGGGCCAAAACTGTGCTAAAGACTGTTCAATTATGAACAGAATATCAACAATGAAATTCCTAAGAGCACTATTTAGTTTACTAGTATATATGTTCCCTATGATTATATCCTAAAATTAAAGTTGTGTTTTCAGGAAAGAAGCTGTTACTTAGCATAAGCACTCCATTCCAACACTCACCTTTTACACTAGCATTTTCCTCTTTATATGGTGTCCCCAGAAAGCAAACAGCAGTAAGTTCACTGTGAGGAACATTGGATTTACTATTCCCTATTATATGCTATATGAAATGTGTCATTTTACCCATGCATCTTTAGAGCCTTCTGAAAAAAGAAAAGCAGCCTGAAGTCTATGCTGGGAATATGCTAATTAAGAGATGTGATTGAAATGTTAATCAAGATGTTCTAAGGCTGACAAAGGAAGGAGATGTCTTAATCCTCTACATCAGCATGAGGTCTTCCATTGCCCAGTCATAGCAGAGAAAAAGCAGAAGAAATTGAGATGGAGGGAGTCCCTGGCCATCATGAGCTAAGGGTCTGCTCTATGTCTCTAATATTTGCAGTCAACAAAGGCACAAAGCTAAAACAGAGCTCTGAGACTTCTCCTGAGCATGCCAGATCAGGGACAGACTTTTGAGGCTAATTAGTGAACCTCAAACGCTTGCAAAGATGAATTGTTAACAGCAGCCTTAGTAATTTATTTTTCATTTAAGCTGTTTGTAGCTTTTTTCTGTTACTGCAGATCTCTGTTTTAAGTAAACATGCCATTTAAATCTTGTCTAGTTAAAAAGCAGATGCTGAATAACCTGACAAGACATTGCACTTTTAAAAATACCTTGAACTCAAAAATGTCGAAAAGGGTTGGACCTCTTTTGTGGTGTCCAGTACCTGAATGCATCTATGCACAGCACTCAGATGGCAAAAAAGATGCACCTCCACTGAGTTACATAAGTTTAGGAGCTAGTAATGCAGTTTTGTGGTAGAGGATCTGCTTGAAATCAGTGCTAGCCAGGCAAATTTCTTTGGCAGCAGGATCTTAGTGAGAGCGTTTTCAGATGTATTGATGGCTTAAAAAATGCACTTAAGTTAATTTGTCTGTGCAGCAGCTGTTCTTGCAAATATTATGTATTGGGTTGCTATGTGGTTTTGGGAGGACTTGCCATTTTGTGTTCATGAAATTTGAGGAAGACAAAATTCTATTTGCTGCTGGTTAGCTCCTAAAGTTTTTCTAAAGATCCCTTTTTTTCCTTTGCTCTTTTTTTTTTCTCTGAGTCATGTTGTGATAAATGATCAAAAATTTATAATTTATTAAATGAGTAAAGACAAGCAAACAGCGCTGGGTGCGCCGGAAGCCTCCACTCAACCAAGACGCGCACCGTACATTCTCCGTTTCCGGTTTATATTCCTTTTACTAATACATATTCATAGCTACCAATACATAGTCATAGCTACCAATACATATTCATAGAGTTGCTAATGATGGGCGTGTCTTCTTTGGCGCATGCCCTCTTCACCTTTTGGGGTCTTCTCGACTCCCATCTGGTGGTCGGTGGATGAAGTCAGTAGTCTTCCTCGGCTCGCCCTTAGGATGACCCTAGGTTTTACGCATGCGCTCTAGAGACCTCAGCTCGTCCTTAGGATGACCCTATGCTTAGTCACCATGCAGTTAACAAAAAAAACAAAAACAAAACACGGTTTAACGTTCCTTAAGTGGCTTCTGCAGGAAGGCACATTTCCCCATACGACCCTAGCATTGTTCCATATTGACACGAATCAGGTGAACACATTTCACAATGTTAACAAATACTTTCGTGTCCTAGCAGTCTTGAACTGCATCTTTATGGACTGGATCTCTGCAGTGAACCTTTCAGTGTTGAGAATTCAAGGTCCATACTACATATGTTTTCTAGGGAAGGAATGTTGTTTCAGACTACACCTAGACTGGACCCATGGACTAAAAACCCACTAACATTTGGACCAGGTTTTTTGTGCTCTTGGTGTTCATCTTCCAGCTTAATTTCATCCAAAAGGGATATTGCTCATGCACTCTTAGGCTGCTGCATGGTGTGAAACAAATTATGTGATATGAGGGAATGATTGAGCTATTTGCTTCAAAAGCACACTCCTGATCCGGACTAAACACCAATATGAACACACTCTGTTCTTGAAGTGTTGTGAAAATACAGTTTCAAAACTTATTGGAGATATCAGGGTGATTTCAATGGCACTATTCATTGAAATGGACAAGAAGAGGGCATCTAAATCTTTTAGAAAATCAGTCTGAACCACAATGTCCTTTGCACTTTTAAGTCTTTCTTTGGAACAATCCAAATATCAAGTAAAATATGAAGAGAAAAAAAATCCAACAATGCAGTACTACAATTACAGAAAAAGTATTAAAAACAAATACAGTCAAACTGATATGCTTATACTTGTCATTTAAAATTAGTTGGTACTGGTATTTATTTGTTTGGAGCATTGGGGTTTTCGGTTGGTTCATTGAGTTGAGTGTAGATTTTTGTTGCTCTTCTTTGCTTTTAATTCTTTATGCTGTTGACCTTTCTAGCACAGCAGTTTGAGACCACCGCTGATGAAATGTTATTAATATCCTAACACAGCTACATTAATAATCCAAAGGAAACACAGCTAAACATGCTCTTTCCAACTTGCTCAGTGACTTAGCACCAATGGTGTGCACAGCTGGTGTAGGTGACCTGTTTTCAGCAGGAACCCTGGATACTCTCATTCCCTGTGGTGAAGAGAAGGTGATCCTGTTGGACGCATCATCTTGGACTGACACCATATTCAAGGCAGAAGCTGTTTCTCAGTACCATGTTTGTGAGCTCAGGGTAGCTGACTGCTGGAACATTAGTTGCAGCGGTTGCTCAGCGCTTCTGAAAACTAACTCAGTGTAAGATTTATTTGGACCCCAGAACCAAAACACAGACCTCTGAGTGACTGGGCAGTTTAGAAGATGTGACGAAAGAGATCTGCTTAAAACTGCACACAGGTTCTCTGGCAAGGCCAGGGAGAGAGCACTGAGCTTTCTGCCTTCCAGTCCTCTTTCCAGATCACAGGATGGATTGCTTCATCTGAATAGCTCATATGAACTGTTAATATTATTAACGTTTATTAACCCCTCCTGCAGACTGTTAATTAAATAATGCAGAGTCAAACCTTAATTCCTTTGGTGCTGACTAGATATCTCTTCCACTTGACACAATTTCATTTATCATTACCCTATGTCCCTTGTGTTTAATTTTCAGATGAACTAAATGCCTGCATGTGGTATTTAAGATACCACATTAAAAGTGGCTGCAAACATAACAAACATAAGCAGTGTTACCAGAAGTTGGCACGGTGAAGCCAATAAACAAGGCTGACTGTAGGAAATTGCATCCTCAAAAGTGTGAGGAAAGAACCTTGAGTAAGTCTGTCTTTTAATTTAAACTTATGAAGAATAGTAGTTAATAAACCTTTGCTGAAATGTGGCAATGTTCTCTGCATGTGACAGGTTTAAGTTTACACATAAATGCTGGAGGGAATGGATGAGCCGATTGCCCAAAATGTGATCCTAAGTTATGGTAACCCTTTACCCCAGCTTGACTTTCTATTATATCATGCGGCTGTGAGCCAAACCAGAGCTAAAGGAGTGACTTGATGAATGTGCTTTTAAAGCAGTTAGGCTAACGCTCCCATAAAACTTGGGGAACTATGCAAATTAGTGTCCTCTTCTGGATGCTGATAAAAGGCACTATTTATAAATACAAAATAATTGTTTGGCAAGCAAGATAACCTTTTTCATTGTTGGCATTATACAATAAACAATATCAGCGGTTTCAAAATCCTGGTAACAAGAGCACTGGGCTTCTCCCACTGGAATTTTATATTGATTTCCAGAGCTGACTTTAAAGATAGGTTGTGGTTAAGAAAGAGAAGACTGGCTCCAGGATAAATAAAATCTGCCTCCTAGATGATCACCCTCACAGCTGCCCTTTGGTAGGTCTGTATTTTTCATATCTGTTTTGCCCCAGCAGTGGTACCTGGGGCCATGATTTTCTGTACCAAGGGTGGAAAGGTTGGAGAGGAAACAGATAGCAGGTAGTGCTCATCCAACAGGACAGAAAGCTGTCATGAAGCAAACATTTACCAAATTTATTCTTTTCTTTCACGAGCATTACTGAGAAAGGCTTCCTTACCCCAAAAGTAAAAATACATGTGGTGAAATACTGAGAAAGGTACTGCACAAGAGCAGAGCTTGTTGCGTTGGTGTATCTCACAATTCAAGATGGAAAAGGGCAGAGCAGACTTTCTTCATCTCTATAAATAACATGCTGGTTTTTCTCTGTGTTAAAAGATTTATAGAATCCTTTCTTTTGGCACTTGATCACTCTAGCTGGCAGTATAAACATAGGGACTCCATGAGCACAGAAAATCAGAGCAGGAGAAAAATGGCTGCGCAGTCCTCCTGGGATTCCTCAAACCGTGGCCATTGGGCCTCTTGCACATTAGATACTCTGTCTTGATTTTTTTCCCCCCTTTACTATCAGCACCAGTACAGTGAGCATAGAGTGCAGGAAAGGCAACCAAATGTTTAGAAATTAAGGGGAAATGAAGTTTTGAACCCTGAGTTATCTAGACCTTGCCTAAGCAGTTCTAGTCAATCCCAAAGTGCTCCAGTTGTCTACACTAAGGCTCCTACAGTTACTGAAAGGGTGGCAAAACAAAACAGATCCTGTGGGCAGAAGAGCAAGTGCACTGCTACATGAATTGCCATATTTATTACCAAAGGCACAGATTTGATATTAGAACAGATAGCAACAATTTAAAATAATTTTGTAGTCGCTGCTATTTCTTGTCTCTCTCTGCACCTGAAGAAACAATAACAAGGTTTCTGTGACCAACGATATGATGCTTTTGTGCTCACTTTGCCAAAATAAGTTAGTCTGTATTGTAAACTTTAAAATTAAATACCCTGGATTTCTTATTTTAAAAGGAACACTGTTTAATATAAGCAGATGACGAGAGTTCAAAGGATTATTGTTAGCAAAGGTAGCAAACAGAATTTTTAAAATTATTAGAAAATTGGCCTTATAAGTGTTCTTTTCAAGTACTGTTAATATACTAATGTCACTGGATACATCCCACTGGCTGGAACTAATTCCATTTAAGTCAATGGAGTATATACAATTTTTCCTTGATAAAAGTTAAGAGAAACTAACAGCTTGTTCAGGTGTTTCTGGTATGATTACAGGCTTTTACTGGGTGTTTTGTTTAAGCACCTGCTGGTGTGATGAATATCTCATTGCTTACCTGCCTAATTGATTTTTAATATTACTGACTTACATTCTGTAGGAAGGAGTCTAATGCTAGATATAAATTTTTGTTAAGTTTGTCTCACTGCCTACATTAAAGATAAGCAGAGTATGAAAACTGGCCGTAACAACTTAAAAAAAAAAAAGACAGGAGAAAAAGAAATTTGCTCATAGGTACTGTTTCATAATAAGTTATGGATGAAAATTCCACAGTTCAAAGAAGAAACCAAAATGTTGACGCATTACTGTGCTAGTAACTATCTTGTACCTATACAATAGCCCCACAATTACAGCAGAATTTTACACCATGGAATTAGAATAAGCCTGGAGCTAGCTGTACAGTGATGAATCAAGTCCCACAAAATGCTTATCTGGAGCCATCCTTTCACTTATCAGGATTTTGGCAAAACATTTCTCCATGGTTTCAAGCAGGCTAGAGCTATTGTGAAAATAATCTTTCTTTTGCTACTTCAGCATTTCTGTTCTTACAACTGGTAACAAAATTTTCAAGAAATTAAAAGAGAAGTAATTAAAAGCTTCCTCAACTTTTCTCCTTGATTCTGAAAGTTGGAAGAAATGAACCAATATTGGGAGATAAATTTATTTCTATCTATTTTTTATCAGTCACCAAAATTTTTCTGAAAAAATGAGGGAAAAGATTGTAGAAAATGATAATTTTGTTCTAGCAGACAGTGATGTTTCTGTAGCATGCTTACTTAGGGAAGAAAGAGAACGTAATTCTAAGTATTTTTGCTGTATTTTTAAAACAGTTTTTTGTGCTCTGGTTTTTGGAGTTTTTTAAGATAATTCGGTCATAAAACATAGCAGTATGATCAAGACCTCCATTTGGATGCAGTTAGAGTCTAGTGTAAAGTCTTGAAAAAGTACAGAGGATACGCTTTCCAGAACACAAGTTTATGCAAATAGCACTGTATACATGCATTTTTTATAATAAGGCAGTAGATCTGTCATTTTAGTAGTAGAAATAAGAACTGTACATCTGACGCTAAAAAAGCTCCCTTTCAAAGGTGGTTTCCTTTGACGCTGAACTCTGAGTCTGAAATTGTGCATGTTAAGAATTCAGTATCGTGGCTTTATTTTTTCTATTTTTAATTTTTCCCGACAGTGTATCTCAGGACCATGCAACTTTGAAATGTTACACCAATTGATTAGCATTAACACAAGTTAAAACACTGAACCATGACATTTAAAAATATAAACAGAACTCTTGATTCCACTTAGCTCTCTTTAGCTGGCATCTAAGGGATACAATACACGATAAAATCGGGCCCAGATGACAGCATTAGCAAGAAATCCCCAAAGCAGTTGTTGAGTTTGGAGTGGGTTTTTGTTGGGTTGTTGGTTTTTTTTTTGGTTGGTTGGGGTGTTTTTTTTTGGGGGGGGGGGGGGGGGGGGGTGGGTGGGGGGGCAGGGCGGAAACTAGTTTCAGCAAAGGTGGAACTTTCTACATTAAGATGCTGATAACATTTTTCCTTTACATCAACAATTTTCCATCACAAAAGCCAAACCAAAATGTTTTAAGAAAGGTAACATTTATGTGACCCTGAGATTTTGCAGCATCTTACAGGTGCTGCAGTTTTTGTATTTAGTGCTCCCATTTTCCTCTCTGACTCATGCTTGTGGGTAAGTCTATCTCCCCCTGTAGAGCTCAGCCTCCTCCCAGGCTGAATGTCAGTCCACACTGCAGAGCTGATGGTGGTGGAGGCGTCAGCCGTCTCAGGGCAGTTGGTGATGGGTTGCACACCATAGCACACTGGCAGCAAGTATTAGCTGCACCCAAGCCAGGAAGGCAAAGCTGAATTGCTCTTAGATCCAGAGCCGGTGCAGTCACCAATGTGCAGTTCATGTGCATCTCAAATCACTCCTGTCTGTGAGAGTTCAGGCTAGGGAAAATCATCACTGAAATTTTTAGAAATAAAACTAAGCAAATTTTAAGCACTGGTTTTAGCTTTTTTTCTTATTTATGTACTACATATAGCTAGCTACTTTTCTCATCAAAATATAAGATGAAGGTTGAAATATTTATCATTTCCCATGCAACAGGGTTTGGGATTTCTAAAGATCTCTAGAATGACACATTGATGCTACCACACCTTCCAAACTAGAGATGGGCAGGACAAGTACATACACCACCTCACAGCTGGTGTAGAAACTCCTGCAGGGCTAAAATACAAATCATAGAGATTTAGGACACAGGTTTAAAAATCCGAAATCTTTTTTCTTTGTGCTGTGCTGGACAAGGTTTAAGTCATTTACCTCAGATACATAAGGCCAATTTTTACATAGACTAAGGGCATTTTTAATACTTCCACATAAAGTAAATAAGCTTTAAAAGAACTGTAAATATAATTTGTTTTGTCATTAAAGATGTTTAACGGTGCCACAGTGAGAAAACAGGAGTGTGAGTCCAAGCATTACTCTAGACAGTAGTTTTGCCTTTTCTTCTGCAAATTTTACCCCAAGCCCTTAGCTCCTGGCTCTTCAATAACTTTCTGAGTGCATTTTGTTGCTCTGTGACAAAAAGTGTCTTTTAGGCTGAAAATCCACTGCTCTGGTAACTTGCGCGTGTTTTTTGTTTTGAGACATCAATAAAATATATCTGTGTACATTCTGTTCAGCTTGCTTGGATACCACGCTGAAATGTAAACTTTTACATCTATACAAAAGTTATAAATAAAGATTTAGAGTTAATTTTTGAACATTTTTCAGAATTTTGTTTCTTCTATCCCATCCAGGGAGACCAAGAGTTTATACTCATACTTTATTTTTCTGATATGTTGCCATGTGATGTGTGCAAAGGTGACTAACATCTACTGAGCAAAAAACTGTTTAGTAGAAGAAAAACTGGTTTTAATTTTTTTTTATCATGTTGCCCGTATTCAGGCTTTTTAAAATTTTTTTATTTTCTTTCCTTGATAGTGGTAAAAGGGAAAAAAATAAGGAGCGAGAAAAAAATAAAGGAGGGAGGAAAGCTGCAAAACCTGGATGTTAATATTTTTGTAGGATTTTAAGTGAAAGAAGTCAGAACTGTTCAAAATTTGCAGATTGAGAACAGCCTCCTACAAAGCATTTTCCCTCTCTTGTAAGCATCTCGTTTGTATTTGCGCACAATTATGAACATGCTTCTTCCGTATGTGGTAATACAGAAGATAAAATAGAAGGTGCAGTGTTTGTCTCAATGTGGTACCAGGATTTCCTCCCTCTCCTTGCCAAGCAGAAGTTAGCTGGTTATAGCAGCTGTAGCTGCATTCCGCACTGTTTTGACTTTGTCTTTTCTGAGTGACTATTACAGTCTTCCTACTCTCTCAGTTGGGACTTACTGATTTTCTCAGTTAAAGCAGACAAAAGTGGGGATCTGTTCTACTGTGGGTGTTCAAACACAGTGGGTGTGTGTACGTGGATACAGGGCATAAGGACTCCTTTTCTGGGTTTGTGAGAGATGCCACCTGGAATGAGCTTAGAAAAAAGACAACAGTTTAAATTTCACATCAGGTTTCTGAATATAACTTTCCAATGTCTCTTTTCTGGCCTTCTGTTATCTCCTGTCAGCCTATTTTCCTATTTTCTCATCTGGCAGCCTCTTCACACGCATGTGAATGACGATTCAAATGCTTCAGAAGCTGTTGTTTTCAACTTTTATTAATGTTTCCCAACTCATTCTCTTGTTTTCCTGCTGACAGGCTGCCAAAATCACCCTCTGGTGAATTCTAAAAGGGTCTGGGTAGCAGAAATTGGACCCAAAATTTGTAACAGATAATTATTTGATCAGATCTTTGTCACAGAAAATATTTGACAGCCCACACATCTCTATTTTAAGCAGTCCATAACATAAAGCTATCAGAACTTTTCTTTCTTTAAGTGCAAGCAGCACATCGTTAGATCAAAGATACTTCATTTAACTGGGTAGCGTAGTTGATTCTGCATAATTTTTTGTTGATTCTGGAGATTCAACTGAGGCTGGGATTTCATCCACGTCCAAGTGTGTACACCATTTCCTCCTGCTTCTGGGAATAATACAGTGTAGTGGTAATCAAACCTGAGTTGTTTCATCCCAGATGTCATTCAACATAGCATTACCTGTAATAGCCTGCCAAGGAATATTTCTGCCAAGTTCCAAACCTGGATCTTGAATGAAGCAAATGAAAAAAAAATGTTTCCAAGAAACCAAGCTAGAGATTGTGTTCTGATTACAATCTATTTTGGGATAAGATTTCAGGAATTTAATAACTGCTGCATGAATACTCATACATATAGACATGATCAATAAAGTTCATACTTTATGTTTCCCACTTGTGAAGCTTGGTTGAATTTGATTTATGATTTTTTTCCTAGCAGCTTGGGACACAATATTACAGATTTACGATGGACAGTCAATTTATATTATTTAATTTAAACACTGCTGGGACATTGTACAAAAGTTTGAGGCCACTAAAACAAATCTTAAGTCAGCATCATAAAAAAATAATTTCTTTCTTAAAAGGAAACCTGACATGAGAAAAAAAAGAACCACAGCGGAAAGAATAGGAGAAAAATGAATAGTTGATTTTAAAAGTGTGTAAATATAAAATAATCATCATTGCAAATCCCATCATGTAGGAACTGGATAAGAAAGGGAACACACTGGTGCCTTGCAGAGGAGCATAGGGATAAGGAAAGAAGAGTGGGGGTGAATATATGATTCTTTGATAACTTTTATAAATAACACCTTATCAAGTTCCTCTGACATTCTTAGAATACAGGGATTTCACCTGGCTGTGGGGTTTTGGTTGTTCGGGCAAAATGGAAGTAAAAAAAAACCCCAAAACCAAACAGAAATGAGAAGGGAAGAGAAAGAGGGCAGAGAAAGGGAGGGAAGACTGAGGCAGAGTAAGATTCTACAGTGCTCACGCAAATACCATCTTTTCTTCTGGTGATTCTTGGCAATGTTACAGCTGTGTGCTGCTCCAGCTGTTCAGCAGGTTTTTACTCCTCACCTTGCTCGCTAGTCCATTTCATTCATTAATTGCTAGTTCTTGGGAAGGAAGGTCAGTTGCAGCAACTTTAAATAATTAATCTATTTTTTTTGTAAATTTATTGACCACAACTCTTTGGGTAAATGAACTTCAGCTACAGGCTGCAGTAGTCTCACTGATATGCAGATTGATAGCTACTACATTTTTGAACCCATAAATTTTCTTGTATGAACACCAAATCACTACTCACAAGCCTGTCTGTCCTGATCTAGGACCCCTTGAAGTCTTTAATTAGGCCCTACATGTGTACATCTACTGGGGTATTCTTTCAAACCTCGTTTGCCCCTGACGACATATGAACCAGTTAAGGCGTAGTGTTTGAGTGCAGGTTAAAGTGTACACTTTGTGATTACTTTCAGCAGCAATGCTAGAGGTCTTGCTGTGAAGGTGAAGAAATTGTGGGTGATTAAGTAGTATCATGTACTCCAGAGGGCACACATTTGCTGGAGAACGTCTTGCGTGAGATATCCCTTCATCTGTTAGTTATTCCATCCGTAGGAAATGCAGCAGTGAAACCTAAACTCCAAAGTCAAACATTCTTATAGGTTAATGCTAAATCATCAGCATGCCTGCCTTCAAAGAGTAACTGATGAATCCACACAGCGGTCCTGTTTGTGAAGTACTTATTATCCTTGTTTTACAGGCTGGGAAGACAGGAAGGCTTAAACCAGTTATTTAGGACTCAGACACTGTTGGACTCCCCAGGTAGAAGGATTTCTGACCAAACAGCAAACCTGTAAGTTAATCTCAAAATAAGCCTTATAGAAGGAAAAATAATACTTGATGGTGGGGTAAACACGGTCAAAATGAATAAACAATCACCACACTGGAAGGCAGTAAAAATGATCTGTAAAAGGTTAAAGAAAATAAAGAAACACTTTGTTCAGTTTATTAAGCAAACAAAGCCTTCTATGTACATAAAATTATTGTAACCGTGGGTTTAGAAATTAACCCTTGTATAGGTTTAGAAACTTTCTTTGAAAAGAAGGAAGTCAAAGGTATTTGCAAGCCTGTTTGTTTTCTAATAAGTAGCTCTGTTTGAGACAGACCTTGGTCCTAAACTTTAATATTGCATTTTAGGCCAATTTGCCTTCAATTACACTGAAATCTAGTATTGGTTAATAAAATCTGGTACTACAATGAATTCAAGGGGGAATTTTGTGTTTGTAAGACTCTAGAACAGAAAAATAGGAGAGTAGAAAATTATTGAACTAATCTGCTTATAAAGTATGAAATATAAATCAAATTAATCAAATAGAAAATAACAAGAAAATTCACAAGATACCACTCACACTACCCCAGTCTTGGAGCTTGCAGAAACCCCATTGATACAACAGGATATCTTAATTTTTCCAGGCTCTTGCAGTGATTTGTGGCTGTGTATGCTAGTGGGGATGCTCAGTCTACAAACAATTTATACTGCACCCTCCACACATCAGAATGGTTGAAGCCTTCATCTTGACATTGAGAGACATACCAAGTAGTTGGAGTACCATACTGTGTGCGCACAATAAGCCCCTGATTGTCTTTTGGAAAACTCTTTACCAACCCTTCAACAACAGCTTGTTTTTAATCTTTGTTATTTTCAGCCCTTCATTTATTTTAAAAGGCACAGTGGAAATTGGCTACATCTGAGCTCAAGGTTGCCAAAACATGTCACATACAAATTACATTCATTTGTTTTTTTAAAAATCCCCCAAAACCTCCTCAAAATATACACACTTACATTTCTGACATTTAGGATGAGTCAAAATGATTAAGAAATCCATGTGTAAAAGGTGGAAAGACAGAAAAAAACCACATTGGTCCTCAAACGCCATGTTTCAGTCAGACCAATTCCTGTGTTCATATTAGGCTGAAATGATGCAACAGGGGAGCACAGCACAACAGAAAGGTACGTCCAAACACATTTCTTTGCATGGGGTAGGTTTGCATAGTCTTTGTCTAGATTATACAAGGTTCATGATTTGAAGGACCACAATTTGCAACCATCCCAAATAACTTTTTAACTGGTAGATCCTTAACCTACAACTCATAAGAAGGCCTGAGCATTAATAATATAATTACACCTGGGCAATAAAACAGGAAATAAAATGTAAACCAAGATAATAACTGGTCATTTTTTCACCGAAGGAAAGTGGTGAATTCTTTAGAAAAATGTTTCTTGTTAATTTTGTGTCTCACTTCTAGGTCTAGCTTTAAATATGGCCAGAAGGCTAAGGCTTGACTTACCACTGTGAGCTTTGTAGGCTGTCAAACAATGGTTTTGTCACCAGTGACAACATCCACAAAGACTTCGAGTATTAATAATGGTAGTTCCCAAAAATCTGGTGCAATGACTGTCTTAAGGTAGGCCAAGAAACTTTATTATGAGTGGGAGGGGATTATCAGAGATCTGGTACTACCAGAGATGTGAGGAAAGTTGGCAATTGAGCAATGATTGTCAAAGGCTGTGAACGTGAAGAACACTTTATTATGGCAGAATTATAATTGCAGTGATTTTTCAAATGTGAATAGCAAAACAACCACCTGTTAAATCATATTGATTTAAATCACAAAAGCTATTGAATTTTCCATAAGCAGCTGGATGTTCTGCTGTCATGTATTTTCTGAAAAAGAAAGTAAAATAAAACTAAGAGAGACAGAAACTGTGAGAGAAACAGTGGGGACAGAAAGGTCTGGAGTTCCCATTATCTCTTGGGTAGATACGCCTTTGCTGGATAATTGCACTTTGGATTGATTTGCTGCCTCTGGCACTTTGTTTGGAAGATGACTTTTATTTGTCCCTTCTCCCCAACTTCTTCCACCCTATTATTTAAAACCTAATTATCTTATGAAATACTAATTGCCAAGATGGGCAACTTAATTTTCCAACCTGCAAACTCTCCATTATTTCCACTTACCATTTTTGACACAAGAACACTCACAGGGAATGGTTTTACTTTTATAACTAGTTCTCCAGCCCACCATAGGCAGGAGCCCAGACTTGTCCTAAGACCCCACATTTTTGCCTGAAGCAGATACCTACATTTTACATGCCTTTTTTCTTCTGCCCGGTTTTGATAGAACAAGGAACTTGATATCAGATGATGGTGGGATGACTAGGAAAACGAGACAGCTCTAAAATCAGCGTGTGAAGTTTCTAGGCCTTGTTTGAATACAGCAGATGGAGCTGCCTGCCCTGATGGTAAATAGCAACTGACTGGAATCAAGCAAGTACAACAGATCCTGCATCTCTCTAATTTCCAAGATTTGTGGAACTACATGATGTACAACCCGTGAAACACGAAACAAAACTGTGAGATTTTAATATCCTTGATAAGTTAAAGATAGTTTGCTTGTAGGTTGTTTTCCCCTTGATGTAATCTCCTTTCTTTTTCTTCTCTTCTTCACTTCTTCAGTGGAGCAAACCGTAACCTTTTGAAAGCAGGTAACCTCTGTATCCTTTTTGCCTTTTAAATGGCAGTGATATAGCCCACATCCTGCACAGTTCCAAGATAAGGTTAGCAAGGTACAACTTAAAAGCACTGCTATATTTTTAGCTTATATCTGCTTTGATGTTAATATTTTGGTGCTGCTATGGAGTAATAAAAAAGAAACCACAATAAAACCCCAGCGTGTGGCATGGTTCCCAAGTCTATTTATATTATGGGTGGACTCAGAAACAAAGATGAGACCAACAGAAACATGTTTTTTCTGTCTATGCATAAATCTGGGCAGCTAAATATTATTAAGAGGGATTCATATTGAATTTCCAGACACAACCCTAGATGCAGTCACCACCCTAGATACAGTATATATGAATCTTTTGTATATGTCTCTGCCAATATGTTATGCTTGTTTGTTTTTAAACAGCTCCACAGTAAATCCCTTTCCAGTCCAAAGAAAATAACTTTTATCCAAGCAAAAATAAGCCAGCCTACCTAGGATTATTGAAGCTCTAACACTGAGGAATCAAGAGTCAACGGCTTGGTAGGGTCAATGTTCTGATGCTCTGTTCCTGTGCTTGTGGGTGAAGGGTGAAATACCGTTTCTTTTGAAAACCTTATCCAGCAGCAGTTATTCACACTTGTCTTTGCAGAATGTATTCTCAAACAGAGAATAGAAGGGCAGAATGAAGGATGAATAATTCAAAAAGGAGACCATGCCCTCATTGAGGTAAAGTAATTTTAAGGAGAGTTTTACCAGATCATACATGCTTAAGTTTTCACCCTCAACATTATGTTAAATTTTGTTATATAATATTGGATTACCTTGGGCAGTTTTTCACAGTCTATGGGGTTCTTCTTATTTACCTGTGGTTTAAACCTATTTAGCTCTGTAAATTTCATTGGCATTGTTTTACACTGTGTAAATTAAGTTATCATCCAGCATTTGCTTTCTCTGACCTGCTCAGTTATCATATTTCCCCCTTTCTGAATCTCTGTCTGATGTATTTACAGCAACAGTACTCACAACACCACATGCCTGGTGGTACAGTATTGCGTTAATATCTGAGGGAAAGGGGGAGTTGACAGCACTGCAAAAGGCAGCAGCAAAAGAGACTTATTAAAAAAAAAAAAAAAAAAGCTCATAACTTTTGGGGGATGCATCCGGTTAACAGAGCAAAAGCTTTCACATTCAAAATGCAACTGTAAGGAAAGAAACTGAAAAACAGACAACCAAGAGTTCCTCGTGTATCTGCTCTGCCTGACTCTATACTGGATCTACCAATTGCAAGATGATCTTCCTAACGGACCTGCTTATAAGCTCAGCTGGGAAATGGGAAATACAAACTGCTTTAATGAGAATCAATAAGAAATACTGCAGCTGAAACTTCTTTTCCACTGGAAAGTGGCAGTTTGTCACAATGTACACAGGAACATCACAGTTTTAACCAATTTTCCAAGCAGATTTCTTTTTTGTCTTGAAAGTCATTTCCATTGATCAGAAACTCTGGCTCAAGCCCATTGCTGTCAGGACTCCCAGTTTCCTAAGGGCTCCCCGTAGCCATCTTGGGGAGGACATGTGTGTGAGGCTGTCTATGCATCCAGGTTCTTTACTTATTTATAGCTAGCCAAGTGAGCAGACAGATTTTGGTGCTAGTTGGGGAACCATGTTGGACTGCTTAGGGAAAACTGGCATAAAATGTCAGCGTTTGGACTTTCTTTTAAATGTAAATAACAAACTAAAAAAGTAAGATTTTTTTTAATTTTATATTAAAAATAATTTGTTATATTATTGTAATTCAATTTTCTTTGCAATTTTTCATTTTGTGTTTCATTTACTGTGAGACTTAACTAGTACTGACTAATAGGCAATCAGAATTTAAAGAGCAAGGTGACAATTCACATGAAAGTCTATAATTCCCTAGATTTCTCCTCCTTCCCCACAAATTTTTATCATTGTGCTTGATGCTTCAGTATTTTCCAGTTAACCCTGATGAAACATGAAGCAGCAGTGGTTGCAGTTTGCTATTTGGATCTCTGCTGCGTTATCAGTGTTTCTAGTAAATTGGGGGGGGGGGGGGGGGAGTGTTTAGCAATTAGTTCTCTTTTGAAGATACCACAATCTGTCTTTGAGTGATTTAATCCTCAGCTAAATCCTGTTGTCCCACCACTTATTTTACAAGAAACTGAGGTACCCTTTACTCCTTCCATGTTTTTGTCACTCAAAAATAGTGTCACTGTCTTTAAGTAGATACTTTGATCTTTCAGTAGCATGCCAGGTGCCATACTCCACAGTGAAAGAAACTTCTGATACAATTTTGTCTGTGGAAGGCTTCTTTGACTACTTGCGCATTTTTGCGAGCTTTGTTTTTGGAAGATTTTAGCTTGGAAATAAACTGAGGGCTTTGTTATAGGAATGTTTTACTTGGAAATACCCTAGAGAGAGGGTATTTTTCTGGATTAGTAAACTTAAACTTCTAGAGATACAATTCTGCCTCATTGGTGAAGAAAGTTAGATTTTCATAGGTGTGATCTTGGTGCTTCTCTTCTGATGTCCTATCTGTCTGAGCACAGTGTTTTATTCCTGGACTCTGCTTCTTGCAGTCTCCACCACTTGCCCACATCAGCAATTTTATGAGCACTTTTGCTATGTTATACTTGATGAGATAAAGGATAAATCCTTCCAAACAGGAAAACTCCTTATTTTCCTCATTTACTTATTGCTAAGTAAAAGTTTACTAAAATTGATTTTATTCAAATGAAGTCACAATAAAAAAAAAATAGCAAAATACATTGAAGTTTCACATAATTGCATGGTATTTTTCAATGTCAGAGGCAAGCCTTCAGCTTGGGATCAATGTATTGATTTATATCTACTGAAGATCTGGCCTGAAAAAAATTAATATGTAAATATGCCTGTCAAGAAGTGGTGATCCCATAAGAAAATATTCTCTGCTGTTTATCAAGGCTGTAACTGTAGTAGATTCTTAATGTTGCACTTAGGAACCTTGTATTTAACATTTACTTTAATACTTAGGCACCTTCTGTGCAATAAACCAGCTTGACAAGGGAAAAAAAAAGTATCTGTTTAACATATTGGTGATATAATCCTTGTAAAGCTAACTTCTGTTAGGCAGAGGCTACTAATCACACAACATGCAAGAAAGGAGGTAAAGAGAAAAGTTGGAAAATGTTGCCAAAATGACAGTAAATGTTAATGATCCGATCACAAAAATTGTCCTTCAAACTGGAGTGTGTAGTAAATAGTAATGAATAAATGTACTTGTCAGGAAGATTTGATTTGTCTAGCAAATCCTTACTGACATATACACTCATTTACTACTACATAGCCTTTTGAAAATGCCATTCCAGCAGAGCATAAAAAAGGTTATTTAGATTAAGTATAGTAACAAGATGAGGAGCATACTGAGTTCATTGGACTACAGGCACACTCATTTAGTATCCAGTGCTCCATTACTCTGAATGAAGCTGTCCCTGAAAAAAACAATAGGAAAGAAACAGCATATAAAAACAAGCATAATGGTTTAAAAAGAAAAATATGGGCTTCAGTGTAATGCTGTGTACCATCACTATTTACATTCAGTCTTTGAATGATAACGCTGGAAATGGCATAAAGGTATTACATGGTGCAAAAACCATCACCACCACCCCTGCGCCCTCCCCGGCCCCACTGCCTGACAGCAAAATTATGAAAGCTAAAAATTTGCCTTCATGAGTAACATTTGAACTCAGAAACTCACATAAAAAGGAAAAAAAAAAGTCAAAGCCAACTTTACTTGTCACTCTTACATCTACTTTCCTCGTTCAGGGGAATTACAGGAGAGGGCCACATTATGCACTCAGCGGCACTTTTTCTTGAGAGAGTCCTTAGCTGGTAAAAAGGAAGTCTCACTTTTGGCTTCATTAAAGCAATGCTAATACCTCGTGACTTACTATTGGCTTCGGATTTAATACCTGCATAGCAGCTTGTATTTTTTCCACACCTTCTCTTAATTTTATTGCCACCATGAGCCAGCTTAGGTCTTTCTATATACAGTTTCTGCTCTTATAGGTTAACAGCTTCACATTCTCTTCCTTCAACCCAGCCTTTTGTCAGGAGCAGTTCAAGCATGACTGACAGGTCAGTCATTATTATGATTGCTTCCTTGCACACGGACAGTGCAGGTCTGACACAGGAAGAAACAAGGAACATCAAACTAAATCAAAATATAGAGCTGGAGGAATGCAGGTGCACGTAGACACCTGCACATGCACTCACACACATGCACGCGCACACACACGTATAGCTATGATATAAAGTATCAGCCCTTTCACATTTGTGAGCAGTACAATTGTACATTGTGATAAAAAGATATGTGCAGAATTCTCAGATGGCAACATGTAGATAATATATGGCTATGACAGGGGTTCTCGCTATTGTTTTTTATACCAAGGAGTAGTATATCTTGTTACTCAGGCCCCTGGGTCAGATGACAAAACAAAATCTCTTCTCCCATCCATAAGGCTGGGGGGGAAAACGTTTGAAACTACTTCACTTGTGCTTTCCTTAATTTGTTTTCTGCCCTGCTCTGCCCAGCAGAATTCACAGGTGCATACTGAGGTGCAGCCTTTTTGCCTAGGCAAGATAACCATCAGTTTATGCTCAAAGACTTCCCAGAACACCTAAGTAATTGCAGCTTCATATTCTGCTCATATCTAGGAGAAAAGTGTAATTGTTTGAACACAGTATGTTTTCCAATTGGCTCATCAATATCGCCAGAACAGTGGAAAACAGGGAACAACTTTCTACTTCCACCTTCACAAAAGGCAATTACTGGATTTTTTTCGGGGGGTTAAGAAGTATTCCCTAGAAGTTTGCATGGGCTCATTAGCCCCACTCTCCTTTTTCTTCTTTCTCTTTCCCCTGAGGTTTTTCCATTTTTTTAATCCAGGCCTGTCTTTTTCTCTTTTCTGTCGAAGAAACAGTGCTAGCATGCTTGTGGCAGAGCAGAATAATCAGATCAGTTGAAAGGGCGGGAGATGTAGAGGGAGAGGAGGAACAGAGGGACATGCTTTTTCTTCTTCCAGCTTCCTTTCCCCAGATAGTGCTCTGCTGTCTTTCCAAGAATGAGGACCAAATAAATTGGCTTATGCTCCTATGAAGCCTTGAATTTGTACCATGCTGTGGCAGTAGAACAACATACACGTACCCTTCAACCTATTTTAAAGAGTTTAGTGTGTCTGTAGTTTACCTGCTCACACATTCCCTGTATTTGTTGAAATTTATTGAAAAATAGAGATTGGTTTTCTGTAGGACTTGTGGCGGGGTTTTTTTGTTTTTTGTTTCTTTTTTTAAACTGACTATGGGAGCAGTTATTTAACAACAAGCTGAAACTGAACAAAAAATGTGTTAAATGTTGGGGTTTCTTTGGAGGGGCTAACAAAAATTATTCATTGAGACATTCTTTTTATTCAAAACCTCATTTCTATGAAAAAGGAAAAGAAAAAGTTCAAACAAAAGTACCTTGACTAGTTACAGTCATAAACAAAGACTCATAGAAAGCTCCTTGATCTTGTGCATCTTTAAAAGCTAACCTGGGTAGGCTCAGATAAAGCCTCTCCTGGGTACCTGGGTATGTCTGCAGGGACTGATACACATCTCCGTGCATACTAAATGATCGACAGCAGTGCCTGTGTCTCCATCTGTGTCTCTTTCCTTTTTTCTCTCCCTCTCTGTTCATAGCAGTATGTTTTCCTTGGGTGCTTCACTGTAAAGCTGAATGATGTGCTTACGCGCAGCAAAGCATTCCAGGTTCACAACCTGAGCTTAATTGAAGGAATGGAGGTTGGCTGAGCACTCCCAGTATGAAACTTCCTGAAGATCCAAATACAATTTATTTTGGACTAACAAGGTTACTCCGGATTGTCCCTTTCCAGTGACAAAAATGCCAGGTGACACCTTTATCATATTGCCACTACTAGCCTGAGCAAGAGAGGTGCAGTTAACAGGCGGATCCAAAGCCCGCTGAGATAAATAAAAGCTTTTGCACTGTTCAGAGCCAGTGGGGTTGGGCCAATAACTGAAGGACTGCATTTGGGCTCCCTCCTTATCACCTTTATGCAGGACTATGAGTCACCATTTCAGAGCCTTCTCCTCTTCAAACTAAAATAGTTGCTATTGGAAAACTACATACAGCAATAAAGAATCCCATCCTCATACATCCCAAATCAATAAATAACTCGGTTCTAATTGAAATTATAGAAAAGGTTTTGCTCTTCAACTGCCCATTGTGAGAATACAAAACACAAAATCTTATTAAATTATTAAGCAGAAACAGATCCTTTTAAATTCCCTGTTTAGTACTCACGGTATGATGCAAAAGCCTTATTTCCCTTTAATTGGCTTATCTATAAAAATGATAATTTTCAGACAGTTGGTAGTAAAATCCCTCAGGACTTCAGGGAGCATAATTCCCTTTTTAAAATTCTCTACATTTATTAATGAACTCGAAAAATAACACTTAAAATTGCCTGGTAGTTTTTCCCTCCTGTGCATTGTACTCTCTACAGAGTTTCGCGGTGAACTTCAGGCAGTTCTTCCTAATTTTTACCTTCAGGCTATGTTTCCCAAGTACTAACCCGGATAATCACTGTTAAATTCTGTCCATTAAATGTTTGTGAGAAAATGGAAGGTTGCAGATCACATGTACCTCACCAAGGCCAATAAATGGGAGGGAAGTGGTATGCTGAGGGGAAAAACATGTGCTCACCCTGTCTTTCATCACCATATTTTTCAAGTCTGCACTTTCTTATTTTCATATAACTGTATTCATTTCAGTGTTGCCAGCCCCATTTACATTAAGGGAAATGGGAAGGTGCAAAAGCAGATTCTCCGTCAACTCTTATCTACTGGGGATGCATTTTTTGTTCTGTTATGTCTACAAGATCCAGCAAAGTAGGGTATAGGCATGTCATTGGACTCTTCAGTATTAGCCCAATGCAAATAAAAGATGTTAACACCAACTTGGAGGGCACAAGCTGGTCACATATTCTATAAATGACGTAATATTCTGCAGAAAGCCATCAAGAACTGGGCAGTTTTCTCTGCAAGCTGATGGATCACTGAATCTAGTTCTAGTACAAGAAAGAAGAAAATATTTTTTGCACACATGGACTCAGCTTAAAACCAAGAAATTTAGACTCACTTCTCAACAGAAAGCATTATTCAGAAAGCATTTAATACATTGGGTATAGAACGGCACACAGGGCATTACAGGATCTGTCTGGCTGAAAACACAAACTCCTTACACATAAATGCCATTTTTTTTCTGTTATCTTATGTAGAATTTCCTTAAGTTTGACTGCCAGAGGAAGTCATCCTAAAGGTTTAGAGTAAATGGCAGTCTATCATTTCAATTTTTGCTTTCTCATTGAAGACTGTAACAGGGACATCAACTCAACTGAGATGATAGATACTTATCCTTTGAAAAGTGATCTAAGACTTCATGTAGGTCCTGAAGCTGAAGTAAAGTTATAGCTTATATATATATATATATACCGCTACCTACACAGGTCATTTCTTATTTGGTAACCTCGAAACAAAAGCTGTCGTGTGGTTATTAATAGTTCCTTATTAAACCTTGGCAGACAATGAGTGTATGGGGACTCAGAGGGCAGACACCCTCAGTCTTGAGCAAATCACATGAGAAAATGTTGGCCAAGCATAATCACAGAAATTCTTATCTTCTCAAACATCCTTTTCTCACTTTTCAGAAGAAAGCAGAACACTAAATGTGTTCACAGGAAATTTTCTGTTAGAGTAAGGCACGATTTGTAAAATTGACTGGGATGAATGGCATCCAGGGAGGATTTGACTGCTGGTCAGAGGGGAGACTTGAACCTATGAAGATTGTGGTGAGGACTTGGAAATGCTGGCAGGTGACAAGGGGATGTGGTAGGCTGGGGCAGGAGCACGCAAGCATGAAGGGAAGAGTGTTTGAGGAAATTTTGCAGTTAGGCCATGTTTTTTTTGGAACATAGTTCTGCAATGGTGGTTTTAAGGGATGCAGTAGCACTAGTTAAGGATCATTCCAATGTGCTATGTTCAGATGAAATGGTGTTTACAGTTTTTAGCCTCCTGCCCTATCAAATCTTGTGAAAAGAAACCGGTCCCAAGCTGGAGACAAGCCAAATAGGTAAAGGGGAAAGAAGACGGTGGAAGAGAACTGCAAGATGCTCAAGCAGTGACCAGAACATGAGCCCTTCATCTCAGTCAGGTAAGGTTTTTAATGTTAGTTTTACAGATCTGCTCTTACTTTCCATAGAAGAATACTCCTTCACTTTGCCGTGTAGCATGCTGATTTTCATTTCTAATTGAATTGGGAACGCTTGGTAAAAGCCAAGCCCGCAGTCATATCTGCGTTTGAGGGAGAGGTGAAATATGACAGAGGTATAATTTGGTGTAACTGGCTTAACTAGCCAATTGTTTAAAAAAACGAAGAAAAAGTAAAGGGGAAAAGCAGGAAAAGCTTTTTACTTGAAATTGACTTCTGCCAAGATAAATCAAGAGCATCATTGCAGCAAATGGAATTATAAAGATGTAAAACCAGGAAATGCAAAGGGAGAATAACTCTCAAGTTGTGTTAACAGCCTGGATTTATAGTTTGTGGCTGTAAAAGGAATGCAAATTTGTGATTTTTTGCTTTTTCTGTAATGGAGCAAAGAACAGATATTTATGAATACATCAGGAATTTAAAATGGAACAGAATTTTATTTTATTTTATTTTATTTTATTTTATTTTATTTTATTTTATTTTATTTTATTTTATTTTATTTTATTTATTATTGTCTTAGTAAATTAGAATGCAAAATTTGTATCTTATGACATAATATATTTCCCTGTTGCCTTAATTGTTAAGGTGTGTTTTTTAAAAAAAATAGTCTAATTTCTTTTTTATTCTTCATGTCATATAATTCTTAGGCATATTATGAAACAATGGTGTGGACCTGATCAAGCAGGTGGAAGCTGCAGAAGACTGAAATCTAGAATCAACAGATTATCTTCTTTTGTCTATAGGCAGATACTTCTAGATTACAAAGAGCTTTATTGCAAACCAGGAAATGTGCTTATTTTTTAGATTGGGAAATTGAAGCAAGATACAAAACAGTAATCAAAGTATCTGGTTTTCTAAGTTCGAATACTTGCTTACTGAATGATATCGATAAATAAATGAGGGCTGATTATCATCTTTGCATTACCACCCTTGCATGATCATCTGTTCTGTTAATTCCATTAAGCAACTTTTAACACAGAGCAAAATCAAAATCCCTCATGTCTGTCTCTAGCAAGGATCCAGCACGGAATTTGAACTCTTACCCGTGGCACTGTTAGCAAATCATCTATGCCAATGGATCTAGGCGGTTAGGTGTATCATGACATTTTTTCTGTTTCCTCACTGACTGAATGATCATGTTAGTGTTGCAAGCATAAATACGATCATTCAGTTTTGCCAATATACTGCCAGTGCTCATCAAGCTTGAATATAAAATAAGGTGCAAATAAAGCAAAACTGATTTTATTTAAAATGTGGGCAAATATTTGCAGAAACTATTTTGCATTATTTTTCTCCTCTGTTCAACATTGTCAGTTCCCAGTGGTATGATGAGAGTTTGAAATGTCAGAATGTCTCCCAGAGGTGCTCAGCAATTTGCAAGAACAGCCCCACAGCTCATATCTCTTTGGTTCAACAGCTTCAAAATAAATTAAAATATTTTTGGTTTCTACTGTCACTGATAGAGATTGAAGAGGCAGCAGCTACTTGAGCAACTAATTAGAAGGGCTGATCTTGTTGAGTTTTGATCCTTTCAGGTGGACAAGTTCATCCATGTATTATTTTAATGGTTGGTATAACAATCTCTTAATGGTTAAAAAAAAAAAAAAAGAAAAGACACTTAAATAATCTTTTTGTAGCCTGATCAATTGTAAAAATTTTCTGTATAAACTGTGACTCAGCTATCTTTAGTATACAGGCTGTCAACTTTGTGCAGTGAAGAACACTTTTGTTGCAAAGAAGTGGTGTATATTCCAAGGTACTGGCAACCATTGATTATCCTAGATAATGGATAGATAAATTGGACTAGATATCTAATCCAAAATATTACAGGGAATGGACGTGCTTCAGCTGTAACTAAAACTTTATTTTATCAGTTTTTTCAGAGAAGTCATGGGGACAAGACTGGGTAATTAAATACAGGCATGTTGGTATGATTTCTGATACTTAATATGCAAAGGATTACAGGCTATAACTATAAAGAATTAGAGGATGTTCCGCAAAGAATTATGCCTTATGACTCATAGCTATCAGAATAAAGGCATCAAAGTGATGCAAGTGGTATTGTAATGCTGAGAAAACAAACTATAGACACATGCTAAGAGAAAAATTTTCAAGTGTGTTGTAGCAGTGTGATTACTCTACTGCTTTAAAAAAAAATCAATACCAAATATTTTAGTTTTCCAGAGCTTTGTTCATCCCATACAATCCTTTTCCCTTTCATTTCATGTTAAACCTGTAGGGATAAGATAACAGAGGTCACAATTTTGGAGTTTTCTTTAGAAAAGTGTAAATTCCTGCAAGAAATCAAATCTCATTGTAATATTTCTCTAAACGTGCCGCAACATTCCTGGCGTTGAGTAGGTCTTCATATGTTTCTGTTGAAAGCTGAAGTAAAATGTACTGTGAATAGAATGGGATAAATACTTTAGCCAACAAATCTAGCTCCTTGTTTTACTTACTGTATGCCCATGGCAACTCAAAGTATCCTTGTGTTTGTTATCAGAATTTGCCCAAAATATCTTTCCCTGGTTTTGTTTGTCTCCATAGGGTTTTTGGTGAAAAGACTGATACTGATATTCAGCCCACAGTATTCAACATTTAGATTTTTGTTAGATATGACAGATCAGATAAATTACGTATTTTTCAATTTCTCTAGTGAGATGAGTCACTTTGTATAAATACTAACAACGATATTTATTAGTATTTATACAAATAACTAATTGACAAAAAAGTTATAAGTATATTCATATGAAACTGCTTACTTTTTTATGATGATTTTTATGAAATCCCTAGTTTCAGGCCCGCAAGTACTCACAGCACTGTATTCCCATTGCAGAATGGGACCCTCTGTCTTATTGATGTTTTTTTCTTTGGTGTAAATTCTCAAGTCCAGGTGCAGAGGCCTGAATTATCACAATAATATTTTTATTCATAACCCTTGCAATGAGATCTTCAAAACATCTTCTCCGAAGCCTATTAACAGAGGCCCTAATTTTGACCTACTCAAGAATTAATCCAGCTATTAAAATTACTAAAATGTTTGCCTGTTTAAAAAAGCACTCTTGAGGTTAATAACCTGCAAATCTGACCTACTCATCATTACTATCACTGCTATTTTTTAATATGTTTGCAGAGTCTATTTTTTTCTTCCAGAGGAAGAATTTGGTAGCATTTTTTTTACAATACGCGTGCTTAAATGGGCTTCTCTACAGAAATGCATCTTGTATCTATTTAAAGATAATGTTCTGAGTATTGTGATACATGTAAACTTTGCTAGAATATCATATGAGGTATAAAAAACAGATTATCTGCAGAAAAATGGCTCCCAGAGGGAGATAGAAATAGCACAGCTTGAAACGCCTTGTGCTTTGTAATATCCTTAGCCACCAGCAAGGCAAGTGTCCTGTGGAAAAGACAAATGCCTGACTTCACAGCATATAGAAGGATGTAGCGCAGGAGGGTTTGCTGGGTAAATATGAAAACAAAAGTGGGAATTGGTTCTTCTCTCACAGCACTCCTATTGGCACGGGGCTTCGGGGGAATAATCCTGACTGGGATCTGGATAAAGAAGAGCAAAAATTTATGTTTTTCCTTAAACCCATAACTTGAGGGTAGGAGGATGAAGGGAAAGGAAGACCACACTTTACTCCAGAGGAAATCAATACAAATTTTGCCTACAATCTTGGGAAACCAGGATTTCACCGTCTGGTTTCTAGAACTAAGAGGAATAAGGAACTCTACCAGAGGCATTATATAGCTTCCCCTGAGGGGTGACCTCTTACAATTTCAACCTTTTTTCCCTCCTTTTCTCTCTCCTCAATTTATTCTGGTGGGGTCAGCCATAAACAGGAAAACTAGCTACCTTCTAATTTATACTGAAGGACATTAAAGTATTCAGTTATTATTGATATCTGTTGACCTAAGTTTAGTAAATGACTTGCTAACAAAACTTTAACCTGACCCACTTAGAAGCTACAGACTGCCTATAAGAGCCAAGTTAGATGAGCACTAACTTAACTTTAAAGCTTTATTTACTTACACCAATGAAAATTAGCAACTTCAGAAAAGCAACGTGCTTTGAACAGATGTAAATCACCAGGGGAGTTTCAGGTCAAAACAGGATAAGGGCTTTCTCACATGGTAGCACCCAGCTTTATTCTCTATCACATCCAAAACTTGTACTTATTGTAGTAGGATTGCCCAAATGCTTCATCATTAAAAATTTGCGACTTGCTTAAAATTCTGTTCCAGATGAGTATGTTTTATACCAATATGAGAAGTATCTAAGGTGTGCAGCATCTTGGAAATTTACCTGGGGTAAATACTGCTAGATTAAGCTAAAACATATCAGTTTTTAAGAGGACTTGCTCTGTGTGTGCATGAGAGAGAGAGAGAAAGACTGTGTGTGTTTTGCACAACTATATCCACCCAGAGATGTAGGATTTGGTTTGTTACTGCTTTTTATTTACACAGTATTTTGTTATGGCAGGCTAAATAAGATATAAATTCTACCAAATGCTACCAATTTGAAAAAGTAGTGTTTTACATACTTCACTAGTATACATGTTCTTATGAGCTACAGAGCAATTGTGACTCCAGTCCATTAAACGCATGCCATTAGCTTCACTGTTATAAACAATGCCGTAGAGCAATGAAGCGTTATGCATACCTATGACGAAGGAGATAACAAACACAAATTCCCACTATTATTACAAGAAAAGCAGGAGAAAAACTATTGCTAACAAAATGCAAACAAATAAAACCCCCAAGCTTTTATAGTTGAAACAAAAATAAAGCTTTAGGAATTTCTTCCAGGGAAATGGGAATACATTCAACCCAATAAACTGATGAAATTCTCATACAACAGAAGAAGATTCTCTGTAATGACCCTAGCCCAACCTCCTAAGCAGGATCTCCAGCTTTGCCAGTTTCAACTCTAAATGTCTCCAGTAATTACTCAAAATTAGGGCCAATTTAATAACGTTAATGTTCAAATGATAGATTACTTGTAAGCTGAGCAAGAAAGAACAAAACAGGCTGTTTGTTTGCATTGTTTCTGTATTTTATAGAGCAATTCCAACTGTGTGTCTGGAAAGATTTCAACATAAAAAAAAAAATAAATCACAGCATGTTCCATGTCTGTTACTAGTTACTTAAGATGAATAAACTTAATAGGAGCAAATCCTCGTGTTGTGGATAAATAAAGTTGCAAAACTTATGGCATTTCAGTCTCTAGATGGATGGAGGAAGTCTCTTGTTTCCCCTGAAGGAAGACAGCATTAGTCCTGAAAGGTCACCTTTATAGCTCCTGCTTGGTTCAATAATAAGAGAGATGGACCTACAAACTGACGTTTGTTTTTCACTTCATAAGTTTATCTCCACAGCTTTTAACTACAAAGTATAACATTATGTAATTAAGACATTTGGTGGTGTAAAGAACATATCTATGACATGCATCAAAGTAAACTTTTTCCATTGCATTGTGAGTATAAAACGAAGAATTAATAAATCCCAAGTTTATTTAACATGTCTATACTCTGTGACATTTGGTATACTTGGATTTTAATTTATTCTTCTTTAAAGGCAACATTGCCAGTTTAGGTAATGTTCAGTGGGTTTGTATAAAGAAAAGCCAGGGATTAAGATGTCTCAAAGTCAAAAGTTTGCAGAGATAAAGCTAGAAAGAAATAAAAATATAACATAGATAAACATAGAGCAGACAAAAGAATCATAAAAAAATGAAGGGTGGGTGCATGGCAGAGAGAAGGCTGACAAAAAAAGCTAATTTTGGAAAGGAAAAGACTTTGTTTAAACTTAGTGTAAATCTCAGTGTCCAGCTGAGTAACATCACAGATTTTAAGCATATGGAGGAACTGTGGTAAACGGGAAGTTCATTCACAATCTAAACTTTGAGTAGTGTTTTGCTTTGTTAATGTAATGGGTGAATGGAGACGACATCTCCACTTCTCCAAGTTTTATTGTCCTCCAGTTTGCACTGAACTTCATCTGTACAGGTTACAAAAGTCTAGTCTATACCATAGACCAGGGAGGTTTGCACTGGTGGCTTTGAGTGGACCTAGGACAAAGAAAATGAATAGCTATTTAATTTCTCATGTAGGTTATAGGGGGGCAATTTTTGTCTAAACTTTAAATTAAATAATTGGGGATCGGGTAATTTCAGATCTATTTCTTTTCAATTCTATATAATCTGTCTCCAAATCTTGAGAAAATGAGTTCTCCTGTGGAGACCCAAACAGTTTTCACTGTGCCCAGAGATGGCTGAAGATTATCATGGAAGTTACCAAATTATTGGCACTTGTCCCTATTATTATTATTCTCATAATTGGTATTATTATTCTTATAATCAGTATGAATATTTTAAGATTCCAGTTTTAGGCTTGAACTCTCCTATATGTCAAAATTTAATGGTGCACTTAATTTTTTCATATTAATTTTTATACTTTATGTTATTTCTTTAAGCTCTCTAGGGAGATTTGGAATTGAATTCAGTAAAGAATAAAACAAGTCCATACTTACACTTATTGAAAACAAATCTGTATTAAAATTTAAGAGTGAGAATTTTCAGAAGTCCTTACAGGCTTCAGTTATCTATTATAAATTTAAAAGGAAATGAATGCCAAAGACTGTCAGACTCCCTTGAAGAACTCACCTTTTAAAATCCTCTTGAAGGCAAGAAATATGTCAGAGAAAATGTTCAACTCCTTTGCCACAGATCTAAATAGATCTGATTGTTAACTTCATGCCCATCACATGCAATACTTTTCACTGCTTTATGCAAGAAACACTGAAGAAAAAGAAAGATGATGTAGGGATCTTTGGAGAAAACTTCGCCAAAAAAGGTGTGAATTGGGGATTGTTTATTCATCAATAGGTATAGGATGTTTTAAAAGTTTCTTAAAGTGTGATAAAATATTTCCAAAGTTTTTACAATATCTAGGAATATACCTGTCCTTTTAGGGCTTTGGCAACTTAACAAAACACCTCTTCTTCTTCTTCTGGGTTCCATCTTTTACAACTGACCTGCCATTTGCTCTCCTTCACTGCCTTCAGACTATCTTTTACTTTCCCAGAATGATGCAGCCAACCCTTTAACCACCACAAAAGGACTCATGCTCAGATTTGAGCTGCCCACCATACCATAGTAAAAAGTTTCGAAATGCCAAAAATACCAAAAAAACGTTAGCTGAGGGAGGGACTTTAGTCTGGAGTGTCAGGCAAAAAGACTACCTTAGCTTCTGAATCTGAGTCCAGACATATTTGGCAGGTCTACTGGTGTCGGTGGAAGGCTGAACCATTTTGTGATTGTGCTTATTTGGGAATGAAGGCCTCAAACAGAGGGAACATGTCCCCTTTGTTCCTTCCAGTACCAAAGCATTTCCAGTCTACCAACCATTACATATTTAAATGGCTTAAAATCACATCTCCTTTGCATGGTAGATAAAGCGTCATTACTCAAGACTTTATTCCAATAGTAGCACAAGGATACAGGCAGGAAAAGATGCAGGCTACAACAACTGAAGAACTTGCCTGTCCCACTTCCCTTTCAAATAGACTGAAGCAAGATGAGAAATTACATTGCCTAGAGGATTCTCTCATGAGTATCTTAATGCATTGGCAATCAACAAAAAAAGGAAAAGAAGGCATGTCTTCTTAGTGATCACAGTGATTACAATCTATAATGGCACTAAGATGGGGAGCAGGAAATGAAATGAGCTGAAGTTTCTGTTCAGTGGAGCAGACAGTGCAACACTTCCATGTGTTTCCACCTTCCCCTATCCAATGCATATTATTTCCAGGATTACAGACTTGTCTGGACTGTGTAGCTAACGAGCTTTTATGATATGCAGAACTGGCGACCCCAATACATTGACTGACTCATTTTGCAGAAATGTCTTGGTGTTTTTTTACCAGAACTTGCACGGACAATTTACTTGAATACATGTACTCCTCCTTATTTTCAAAGGTAAGCGCTTAAGACTTTAAAGAATGACCCAAATCCTACTGTAATCAATGGGAGTCTTTTTTTTTTACTTCAATAGACTTTAGATCAGTGTTTCACATTTTTTTGAAGGCGAAAAAAAGGGAAAAAAAAAAGGAAAGCAGAGTTTCTCCTCTTAAACCCCAAAGGTCAGTTGTGTTAAAAATGGGATTAAGTCAGCTTCCTTGAGTTTAGGAACATACTTGTGTGTTTTCCATTCCATCACACACTTCAAGGTTACCATGAGACTTATTAGAGTATACAAGGGTACAAAATGCCCGTTGTTTGTTGTAGAAAAATGTGTATTGTGGGTTTTTAGCATTGATTTATGGATACAGGTGAAAACTGGGCACAGATTTACCATCAAATGAGCTTCCCAGAAGACATATTAATTGGAACTGCAAATTTAAGTGAGCAATATAAAATATATGCTGTGAGCCAAACTTGAATTCTTAATAGGAACTATTTTCACTGCAGAAACTGGAATCTTAGAGTGAAGCCAATTCTGTTAGAGAACTTAAATTTATTTTATAGCTTACAGTTATCAAACTCTCAGTTCATGTAAAGCATTGCAATTTCATAGATTTTAGTGGAGCTGTGCAACTTATAATACCCAAAAATCTCACTTAGAAATGTATCCCGTAAAAGCAGCACAGATTTCAACTACTGAGTAGTCTGATAAATAACTCCAAGAAAGTTTTCCGTAACTCATTCAGGATACTGAATGCACCTAAACATCATATTTTCCTAGAAAATTAGAAAAATTTCCTTTTGCCTCTTGCCTGTATTTAAAGGACATGGGTTTGTTGTGGTTCATTTCTTGAAGGTGGTTCATCCTGTGTCTTAGAGATGTATCTTAGGTGATCTGCTGTCTGGGTTATCCTTGTCTCCTTTCAAAGGAGATCATGTTCTATAAACGCTATGTCTTTGGTAGCCATTGTTGTTGCTGCCGTTGTCAGGAGAGCTAATAAAACTGGCAAGTAGGCAGAGCTCAGCCTCTTTGACCTATTGTCTATTGAGCACTCACATCCTTTGTTCTTGTCTCATCCTGGACATGCCTTGACAACTTGCTTGAAGAGAAAATTATTTCAGTTTTTATTGTGGACTTACATAGGTCCCGGGGCAGTGCTTGTGGTGGTGGAATTGTTTTTGAAGGCAGCTATTTTTGTTCCGCTAAGGAAGGTGCCCACAACCCCTCAGACTGCACACTTGTCTTTGCAGCATGTGTTTCACTGCCATCGTCTGCCAGATCTTGTGGTAACAGATCAAGGGGCCCAGTTCACTGCTGGTTCCGGAAGGTATTTATGGGCTTGCTGGGGGTGCAAGTATCTCTTCCCATCACCTGCAATCAAAAGGTCAGATGGAGCAGGTGAACCAGATCCTGTAGCAGTATCTTCTGCTTTATTTGCCATCAGGATGATTTGATGCCTCTGACAGCGCTGGCAGAATTTGCCTTTAACGGTAGTGTCCACCCTTCCCCACAGCACACCTCTCTTTACATGCAGTATAGTTTTCATCCCTGTCGCCACCCAGCTACTCTGTCAGCTGTCCAGAGGTTTTACCCTTAGGATTCCTTTGAGTGGTTGCAACGTCTACATTTATTTCTTTAAGAGCACCTGGAAAAATTAGGGGCTGATTACAGTCTGTTCAGGTAGACACCAGCAACCAGCACAGAACTCTGTGGTTGCAGACTATGTTTGGTTGTATGATCAACATGTTCGTTCAGTGCATCCTTCTAAATTGGACCACGATTACCTGGACCCATATGAAATAGCAGCCCAAGTTAGTCGTTTCATTTGTAGCTTCCGTGTGGTCTCCAGTCTTTCACTTTTGCTCACGTCTCCCTGTTAAACCTGATCCTTTTCAACCACAACCTCAGACTCTGCCTCCACTTATGGTCTGAGGCCAGAGGGAATATTGTGTCTGAGCTGTTTTGGATTCTGGGATATCCCCGGATACCCTGAAGTATTTGACTGATTGGGCAGGGTATGGCCTGGTGGACCATGCCTGTGTCGGAGGTGCATGACCTGCCAAAGGTTTGAGCTTTTCAAGCTTGTTATCCTGCAAAGTCAGGTCCACTGGAGGGTGTGGGAGCACACCCTGGGTGAGGTGGGTTATGTTTGCATCCCTTCTAAGGAGATGGTGTTCTGTAAATACTACGTCTTATGTAGCCATTGTTGTTGTTGCTGTTGTCAGGAGAGCTAATAATACTGACAAGGAGGGAGAGCTCAGCCTCTTCAAACTACTGATTGTTGGAACCTTCACATGCCATGTTCCTGCCCTTTGTCTTGGGACTGCCCTGATTCCTGCCTACTAGGCATGAACATCCCTTAGACTATATGATTAGTCTACTTAGCTGTAGGGAGTTAAGTAATACAATATCAGTTTTACTCCTGATATGTGGAAACAAATGAACAAACAAACCAACCAAGCTAAAAAGCTTGGAGGTTTTTTTTAGCATTCAGTCACTCAGTAACATAACTTAGAATGCAAAGGAATCCCAATCTGGCCTTCAGCACTTGAATCTTGCAGAAGACAAGTAGAGAGGCAGCAATAACTTGGCCCTTTCCCTGCTAAAATCTATGTAGAATAGGGAAAACCATTCAGAATGGAATATTAAGAAAGTTGTCTGAATGTTTCCTCGGTAGCCTGCTTAGAAGAAAAGTGAGGCATGCTCAGTAAGCCTTATAATGCATTACTGAATGAGGCCCCATCTGGTTGTTCAAATGAAGGGTTAGTTTTCATCCCAGACAGATTCCCCAGTGTGGCTGTACCACAAGCCATGCTCCTAAGAGAAGGAACAGCAGCAGAATATGTATAATAATAATGTGAAGAAAATGTATCTCATGAGGGAATTGGCTGAACGTATAAGCAATGAAGACTCAGTAGACATCCACAGTGTACTGCAGCTTTGCCCTGTGAGGATTTTAGCCACACTTTACATAGAGTCAGGGCTATGCTATTACTGCCATACATCAAGACTTTATAGTTTAAAACCAGTTTTTTGTGCTTTATGATTTTAACTACAGTTTGATTGGGAGCTGGCAAGAAAGAAGTAAGTTGTTTTGCTGTATTAAGGATCAATATTTGGCTCAATAAAATTCCTTTAAGAAAACCCTCACTTGTTTTTTTTTTCATAGGAAAACAATTTATTGTTGACTCTGTGACCTCACCATGCTTGCAATCACTTGGAACCAAGAAATTAGTGGCTAAGGTCTCCTGCTGTTTAGTGTCTTTTTAACTGACAGTGCAATGCTGCCCCATTCAGTTTTAAAAACACCTGTCACTTTTTAAAAACATATTTCTTTTCCTTGCACCACTTTTGTTTTGTAGCTAAACGATTTGACAACAAGTCTGTACAACTGGGAGCTTTACTACTGACTTCAGTGGGAGCACAACTGGGATCTGTACAGACCTTTCTCTTGGCTTGAATAGACTTTAGATGACGGTCCCTGGTTTCAGATTATACTCAGCTGTCAGTCTTGAGTTAAAATGAAATAATGCAACTCCCTCAGGTAAGAAAGAACAGAATCATGTTTTTCTTGCATCTGCGCTATACCCATTGACAATTCCTAGTTGATACATCTTTTTGTAAGTACTTATTGTAAAAGAAAGTCATAACTTTTCAAAGGCAGCCTTTCCATAACCTTGAACTTTCTGTATATCACTTACCCTGTATCAAAACTGTTGCATCTTAAATTACGAAGAGCTGTAGAACTTCACAGGAGTTGTGCTTTGCATGTCTTGGCAAAGTATAAAGAAAATCAGCTGAGTGCTTTCTTTGAAGAAAGTTCCTTAGTTGCACATCACTTCCCATTCTATAATACTATTTCTCCTCTTCCTTGGAGAGGAAGGGCATATTTTGCAATTATCACAAGGGCATCATGAATGGTCTCCTCTACCTGAGTATTCTAGCTCTTGAGATCAGCAATAAACTTGAAGTACAACTCACATGAAGAATTTCAACATTTCATAACAAAATGCTTTTATAGTTCTGGTTGAAAAAAAAACCCAAACCAAAGCTGTTTCTTACATAGTCAACTCTTTTATTCCTGCAGAAAGTAGGTGATTTTCCCACATACATTCCATACATACATTAAAAAAAAATCCAAACTGTCATGGTGAAACAGTTTCTACAAATAAAGTTCAGTTAAAAGTAATGAAGGTAATTAAACAGCAAAGAGCTCTGAGATTAATTTTAAAAAGTTCAGCTAACTTCCTAAGAGTAGAGGCATTATAGGCAGTCAGGTCTTGAGGATTTTCTCTGTCCTTGTCCTAGGAGAGAACATACCTGAGCATCATCAACAGGGACAGTTGGTCTGATTTTAATTGTCTTAAAAGACCAAAAGTGGGAGATAGTCATACACAACTGTCTAGTATAATATTAGACAATTTAAGTCAATCTTTATCGTTATTGAGATATGTACAATTTGTTTATTGGGCTTTCTTATTTTTGTATTTCTGGAAAGATTATGGCTTCTTACATTTGTAATTTACAACCTGACAACCCAGATTCATTTGATTTGTCAGCTGAATCCTGTTTCAGGAGACTCCCAATATTTCTGGCAATGTGGAGCTTGATAGAGTTAAAAACAAAATAACAAACTTGAAAAATCAGTTCTTGACTGCAACAATCCAGTTCAATTTGCAGCATCTGGAAAGAAAATCAAAACCTTCCTGGGAAGAATTAGCACAGCCATAATGAGCGTAACAGTAAAGCATAATGCATAATAAGACATGTTTTGGTCTTGTGTCATTGAGCATTATCTTCACTTCAAAGATAATGTGTAAGTAACAGTATCTTTTTCCACATATCACTAACCTTTAAAAAGTGTGCATGCAACTTTAGATTTTCCCTGACCATCTGGCTACTGAAATCTCTAGTAATAGAGAGAATGAAACCCAAGCCATGGCAAGTTTCCATCTAGAATCTAGTGGGACTAAAACTTAAAAGTCACTTCATAAATGCTGCCGCTTTTTATATCTGTTTTGTTCAATGACAGCACTGCAAGGCTTAACACTAACCTCTCATTCTTTTTCATCAGTATCCATCAGCTAAAGGACATTCTGATTGGATTGTTGTTGCTGTTTGATGTAGGACCAAGATGCCATCTTTTTGGGGAGGGAAAATTTGGTTCAGCTTTTAAAAACATGAAGTGCTCCTAAAAGTGATCTTCACATTCATGTTATTTTTCTGTTTTTATTTAGATGATCCCAGATGCTGTGAATCATTTCCTATTGTTATGGATAATTTGAACATCTAAATTCCTGTGTCATAAAACTTCAAATCCATGCTTTCTACCTCAAGATATCACAACAAAAAGTTTAATATCAAGATCTGGCCTAATCCCTTTAAATTAGTTAGATGAATTAGGACAATCTGTTCAACCTCCAGATGTATGCTACAGGCAAAATGTCCAAGTGGATGTTAAATAGTAGACAAAAGTCACAGGCTTATGAATAGTTCCTTTCATTTATGAGTCTACAAGCACCTTAAATAATAAAGGCAAACAACATTTTTACAGCTGGAGAAAGTAAAGTCTGCCCGACTCGCTGTTACACTACAGGAGATGTGGAGGCCTGGAAACAGAAACCAGAGCTGGATTTAAGTAATTTCTTGGGTCTGAAGTAGAAAACATCATGGCAATTACTAAATAAAAAAGCTGTAAGATCTTTACTTAGCTTACTGGTATTTGCTTAAACTATATTGCAGGAGAGATAATTTCAAATAGTCTTACTTAGTCTACAGACTTTTGTAAAAGAATGTTGAGTTACTGTGATCTTTCATCAGTTTGTTCATACATTTTGTAGTCTGCTGAAGCTTTTTAGATTTGCTTCTGTTACCCCCACGACAGAGTGTCCAGTGCAGGGAGAAATCACAGCCTCACAAATCACTCCTCAGAAACTCCCATCATGCTCCAGTGTTTGACAGTCAACACAGTCCATTACTAAGAGGACCGACCTGTGAAGCAAAATAGGACCCTCAATACTAGGTACCAGTATATACCATGAAATAATGAGAAACACAAGAAACTGAGGTGAACTGAAATAAGTTTCTTCATCCAATAACCAGACTTGACCAGCAGAAATGAGCTCTGAAAGATTCAAGTCTATGGCTTAAGCATTGTTGTGTTTTTGTGTTAGAGTAGATCAAACATCTATATGGTGTTGTATGCTGTATTATCAGAAACGATTAACAGCAACCTGTTTCAAATGGTGTTGACTGTAGAGAAGTGACCTCGGCTGTGGCAGCTGATACACAGATCAAGTCAGACTTCATAAGAGACTCTCCTGAGGATCCAAATCTTCCAGATTATCTTCAGTTTATTTCAGATTTCTTTGTAATATGACTCAATCTAAAAGTTATTTCAAAAATAGTTAATAATTTTGAAATAATTTTGCTTTCAATACTTCAGTATGTTGTTTCACAAAAGGCCCTGCACAAATATTATTTATATAAATATTCAAAAAACTTAAGTTGTTTTAGTAAAGCAGAAGGCTGGGAAGAGATTTGCTATGATAATAGACCTGAAAAGACTCAGAAATGTATTTGCTTTAATGCAAACCATAATCATTTGTCCATTGGACTTTCCAGGTAAAGTGAACCAGGGACTGAAAAGAAACATTACAATCCAGTAAAGAAACAATGCCAAATGCTAAGGCTCTTATTATGAGTTAACTGACAGCCCCTAATGATAATTGAAATTGTTTTAACAAGAACCTGAATGAAAGAAACACTTCTAATTGATATCACCAACAGCAAAATTAAATAAATGCCTGCACAGAGAATGGTATGTCAGCTTTGGAATAACTGTATTTACTTTTTAATGACAAATACAGGGTCGGCGGGGAATGGCTGGAGAGCAGCCCTGTGGAGAAGGACCTGGGGGTGATGATTGATGAGAAGCTCGACATGAGCCAGCAATGTGCGATCGCAGCCCAGAAGGCCAACCGTATCCTGGGCTGCATCAAAAGAAGCGTGGCCAGCAGGTCAAGGGAGGTGATTCTGCCCTTCTACTCTCCTCTCGTGAGAACCCACCTGGAGTACTGCATCCAGCTCTGGAGCCCCCAACATAAGAAGGACATGGACCTGCTGGAGCGTGTCCAGAGGAGAGCCACGAGGATGATCAGAGGGCTGGAGCACCTCTGCTATGAGGAGAGGCTGAGAGAGTTGGGGCTGTTCAGCCTGGAGAAGAGAAGGCTCCGGGGAGATCTTATTGCGGCCTTCCAGTACCTAAAGGGGGCCTACAGGAGAGCTGGGGAAGGACTTTTTACAAGGGCATGTAGTGATAGGACGAGGGGGAACGGCTTTAAGCTGGAAGAGGGCAGGTTTAGATTAAACATTACGAAGAAGTTTTTCACTTTAAGGGTAGTAAGGCACTGGAACAGGTTGCCCAGAGAGGTTGTTGAGGCCCCATCCCTGGAGGTGTTCAAGGCCAGGCTGGACATGGCCTTGGGCAACCGGGTCTAGTGGGAGGTGTCTCTGCCTGTGGCAGGGGGGTTGGAACTCAATGATCTTCAAGGTCCCTTCCAACCTAAACCATTCTATGATTCTATGATTTAATACATAGGTTCCCATCATCATGGTGTAGCTACAGATTGATGGTCTACAAAGTATGTTGCAGGATGAAGGTATGAATTTATTAAACAAAATGTATTTTGTGACAAAATAGATCATCCAGTCACGGAAAAAAAAACAAGTACTTGGCTTTAGGCAACCAAAAGCTAATTCCCAAAGGGATACTTGCAAGCAGTCAGTTTGCAGTAACACAGGCTACAAGTTGCTTGTGCAGAATAATCAGCAAGAAGTTAGGAAGAACAAACAAACGGTAGCAATCATTGTCCGCTCGTAGGTAATTACCATAAGAAGAAAAAGAGCTAAAGTAATTGAATAAAATGTACATAGATTGTTTACTCAGCTCTATTAGCAGCGAGCAGCATGCTCTCATTAAAACTAAAAGACGAGAAATAAAACATTGGCTAGAGCTTCAGTGAAACAGTGATATTAGTTTCCACAACATTACCTGGCATTTTAAAGAACACTAACAGAAAACAAGAATTCAAAAGTACCCTATAAATACATTTGCAAGTTAACCTATTCTGTATAGATTATGTACCATGGGTTGAATGCAGCTCCCACTGCCAAAGATTTCACTGGAAATCAGGCAACAATTTAGGAGTTGGATTTCATTCCTTCTGAAATCAAGAGCAGTCTGCTTATGTCTTTGATAAACCTCAGCAACTGGTACTGGGAAGAGAGACAAAAATACTAAAATCCAGTCAGAGCTGCAAGAAACTTTCAATGGTAACTTTTTAGGAGAAAGTCCTTTGACAGTAATGTTTATTTTTTGAATGTGTTTCTGCTTCTGCGTTTTTTTAAGACTTTTTTGGTGTTGATATTTTCTCTTTGTGGTAGGGGAACTTAATTTTTATCTTCCTTAAAGCAATATTTCTTAGCCCATATAAATCTTCCTTTTCTTGTTTAAAGCAATTTTTCTTGGCCCATATGAATCATTTCATTCACCCTCCCACACTTTACAAAGAAGCTCAAGTAATGTCTTCTACAAAAAGAGAACTGAGCAAGTAAACTCTTTACTCATATAGAAGGTCTGTAAAAATTTCACTTCCCTAAGGACTTTAAGTAAGTAGGCATCAGGGAAGTGATGAGAGCGCTATAAGACTAGTTTTATTGCTATACCAGTCTTTCTACTGGACAGACTGCCCTTAATGGAAGTCACACAAGACATATTTACAAATTCTAATATAGTTACACAGGTACTACCTATAGTTTATACACACATGTATAAATGTATATGTGTATACATAGACACACACACATATTTGTATTGATATCCACTTATGTCTACTTATACTAGTCTGCCTTTGCATCCTCTCTCATGCAATTCTTCCTTTGTTTAATAATTTTAATGATACCTGTTAACTTGATGACAAAGCTAAACCCAGGTTCAAAATAAAAACATTTCAAATATTGGGTAAGATTAAATTTGAATTGCAACTTTGCTTTTCAAGACAGTCTGTAAATATGTCACCTATCTTTTTTAATTTTTAAACAACATACAAAACGAAGGCATCCTTAAAACCACTTTTGCATTAGTAGATCACACAACTGAGTCCACAAGGAGACAACCTTGTTTATTATTCATACTTCAGTAGCACACACTGTGTAAGGCTCTGTCCACAGAGACAGACAAACAGGCACTTCCATTGATTTCCTGCAGCATTTCCAAGTACAGGTTTTCAAAAAGCCCCAAAAGGGCTATATTCTGATGTCCAAAATAAAAGAGCAAGGAGATGGTATCTGGCCATGTATCTTGGTATTACGAACATTACTTAAGCTATGCATGTGGCAGAATTCCCCAAACTGGCGTGAAAAGTTAGGTCTAGAACTGGAAATAGCTTAGGCCCATCAATTCAATGTCCAGGCTAATTAGCCCAAATGAGGGGGAAGCCTAATTACCTAGGACATTACTGCATACTAACATTGTCCAGGACAGGGTTCTGCTATACTGTAGTTGGGCAGGAGAGGGAGAAGAATGGGAAATAGTCAGGCTGTGACCCCACAACCATATATTATACTATCCAAAGCACACTAGCATAGTGCTTCATCTTTTATTTCTCCCATTTCCCAAGAGCTCTTGTTCCAAGCCAAACACCACGCATATACTCCTGCACTTTGAAAAGCCAATCTGATCCCAGGGTATTAGCTGCGCACTGCTGTGGGCATATCAGGTCATCCAGTGCTAACCCAGAACAGAATAGTGTGCTGTAGATAGAATATGAGTCACTTTTGACCCATCCTATCCTTTTGCCTGGATCACACATTGCTGCAGCATAGCTTCACCTCCCCTCCCCCACCACCCCACCAGAACTTCTACAAGCAGTCTCAGTCAGAATTTTTTCATCCCTGCAATAGGTTAGTCTTGACTAAACGTCTGGACGCTTTGAGATCCAAGTATAATGTCAGAAAAGCTGGTAGATTCAGGGACCAGCTCTGAAGACAAACCTTCTCATAGAGGTGGCCTAAACAGAAACCGTTCCTCTGAAGAAGCAAAAGATTCACAGTCAAGACCAAAGAACCTTTGCCTGTGGCCACATTCATTTCCAGCATAAACCTGCAAGCTCCATTTACCTTCACTGTACAATGCACTTGTTTTATGATTACATTCATACATGAATGGAAAAGTACACATTTACAAAAAGAATCTGGTCACTGGCACATTTTGGTGTCACACTCTGGGTTCACTTGTGAAGGAGCAATCACTGAAATCATCAGGCATGTTATTCAAAATCCTGGCTGAAATCAATCTTTTTAATTTAGATCTAAGCTCTTTTGTAAGTTGTCTGGATCAAAGCTAAGAAAATGCTTCAAAGGGAACATGCTACTTGGAGCCAATGATTCTAACATTCAGATATTAAAACCTGAATTCTATATTATTTTTCTTAAATAATACAGTCTGTCAATGCATATAGGGTTTTCCTCATGGTAATTTTATGTAGATGACTGCTGTTCACAGTTTTCAGAATTAACCAACTCTTGTTCACAGTGAACACTGTTACGGGCTTGGATTTAGTGACCAGGGAAAAGAAAAAAGCTTTAATATATCTGGCTTTTTTTCTTGTTCTACCATAAATATGTTCTGTGAATTCAGGAATCTTTTTTTTAAAAAAAAAATCTTTTTTTAAAAACCAATCTCTGCTTGGTTTTACTGCTCAGAATCAGTATGAGAGACACAATTAATTCATAACTCCAAAAGTAATAGGATGTTAGAGGAAGAAACCCGCTAAACTGATGTGAAGGTATGTTTCCTTTAAGGCTCAAGTAGATTTGAAACCCTTCATGAATAAAAAGAATAAAAAAATTATTTTTTCCTGTCCCACTGCTAGGAACAGAAACAAGGGATGTGCCTGAAAAGAACACAAATAAGCACTTAAAGATTAGGCACAATAAGCAAAATTGATATTGGTGACTGAAGTGTTGCACTACTTACACTTATTTGACAGGACAGTGAGGTATAAGGCAAAAAAAAAGCATAAAAGAAGAGTGTCATGACAGGCATGAGGAAATGAAGGAAAGGACAAGGAAGGGCTTTGCCTACTCCAGGGCTTAGGAAAAAACTGATTCCACTAATGAAGCAGCTCTACACTCAGCAGAGGTAGGCTGATTCATATCAGTTTAGGGTGTGTTTTTCCAAGGCTGAGACTCCTCTACTCCTTCAATATAGGAGAAAGCCAAAAAGGTGAGCTCTTCCTTTTCACTGTTTTTTTTTTTGTTTTGTTTTGATTTTTTTCTTCAAAGTTAATTTCTTAAAATTCAGTTATTTAACAGCAGCTTCGGCTTCATCCTTCTCAGACTCCTCTCTGCTATCCCACAGCCCTCAGAAGGAGAAAGAGTGAAATGACAGACAAACAGTAAGATTAAAAAGGTTTCTGAGGATCAATTCCATAACTGGTAAGGGAGGAGAGGACATGGGTTTATGGTCTGAAGGTCAGTTCAGTGTATTCTCCAGAGGGGCCATTTCCTGGAACATAAATATGTAATTCAAAGTATATTGTGTCAGCAGCATTTTTGGGGCCTGGTCCAGCAGCAATAATTGCAGCTTTCCAGGCGAGGTAGCCTTTGGGTTCTCATTAGTGCGATAGGGTTGTAATTCGGCACTCATTTGCACTTCTGCTCTGTGTGATCAATCTTTGGCAGCTCACCTATCCAGCAAGAGGCCAGCATACTGCAAGCAGACACACGTCCCCTCCTCGCCTTCTGCCGTAACTATGCCAAGTTGCTATTACATTGTTTGAGGAAGAAAACCTTACATGAAAATGGGGTTCCTGCTTTCAGTCTTCTGATATTATCTCTGATGAACTCTTTATTTATCCTTTACCCTCTATGAGGCTGTTGAAGAAAACTGCATGGTCAAAGGTCAGAAAGCATTTGCTTTGAAGTCTTATCCATTGTATAAGATTAGGGGTGAGAGGTGGAAAGAGAAATTAGTGCCATGAAGCCCACAAACAGATAATTGCTAGGTAGGGTAAAAAGGCTGTAGCCTTTTCCGTGTTACCATTTGCCTCTATGGGTTGCACGTTGTCTGCCACGTGGCTTGGAATTACATTCAGCTGCACAATTCCCTTATTCATGGCATAACTACATTCATTTAAGAGACCCCATTCTTTGCTATAAAATAAAAATAATTAAAAAAAGCCATCCTCCCTCTTCAGATGAAATTTAGATCTACATTATTTCTGTGCTTAAAGTATCTGCTGGACACAAATGCCATCAGATGTGAACATAGAGTGCATACACATGTATTTAGACACACACATATGAAAATACATATCTACACATTCAGATTGACACTGTCCCACACGATATCCTGGTCTCTAAATTGAAGAGACATGGATTCAATAAATGGACCACTCTGGATAAAGAACTGGCTGGACAGTCGCACTCAAAGAGTTGCGGTCAACGGCTCGGTGTCCAAGTGGAGAGCAGTGACGAGTGGCGTTCCTCAGGGGTCGGTACTGGGACCTGTACTATTCAACATCTTTGTCACCGACATGGACAGTGGGGTAGAGTGCACCCTCAGCAAGTTTGCTGATGATACCAAGCTGTTTGGCGAAGCAGACACGCTAGAGGGGAGGGATGCCATCCAGAGGGACCTGGACAGGCTGGAGAGGTGGGTCCATGCCAATCTCATGCAGTTCAACAAGGCCAAGTGCAAGGTCCTACATCTGGGTCGGGGCAATCCCAAGCACAAATACAGGCTCGGCGGAGAATGGCTGGAGAGCAGCCCTGTGGAGAAGGACCTGGGGGTGATGATTGATGAGAAGCTCGACATGAGCCAGCAATGTGCGATCGCAGCCCAGAAGGCCAACCGTATCCTGGGCTGCATCAAAAGAAGTGTGGCCAGCAGGTCAAGGGAGGTGATTCTGCCCCTCTACTCCGCTCTCGTGAGACCCTACCTGGAGTACTGCATCCAGCTCTGGAGCCCCCAACATAAGAAGGACATGGACCTGCTGGAGCGCATCCAGAGGAGAGCCACGAGGATGATCAGAGGGCTGGAGCACCTCTGCTATGAGGAGAGGCTGAGAGAGTTGGGGCTGTTCAGCCTGGAGAAGAGAAGGCTCCGGGGAGATCTTATTGCGGCCTTCCAGTACCTAAAGGGGGCCTACAGGAGAGCTGGGGAAGGACTTTTTGCTAGGGCATGTAGTGATAGGACGAGGGGGAATGGCTTTAAGCTGGAAGAGGGCAGGTTTAGATTAAACATTACGAAGAAGTTTTTCACTTTAAGGGTAGTAAGGCACTGGAACAGGTTGCCCAGAGAGGTTGTTGAGGCCCCATCCCTGGAGGTGTTCAAGGCCAGGCTGGACATGGCCTTGGGCAACCTGGTCTAGTGGGAGGTGTCTCTGCCTGTGACAGGGGGGTTGGAACTCAATGATCTTCAAGGTCCCTTCCAACCTAAACCATTCTATGATTCTATGATTCTATCTATCTTTGTGCATTAAAATATATTTTTACATGTAAGTGTATAAACACATAATTTGTTGTGCCTATATCTTTATTTCTAACAAGCAACATATAAAACATTTGATAAAGTTTGTGCCTGTTACCAAACCACAGTGTTCAAGATGTATATACTGTATTCAGCTACAGTGTGTGTGTATATATGCATGTGCATGTGTGCATGCGTGTATGTGAGCGTGTGTGTGTGCATAAACGCAGACAAATACAGTCTCCATACTCTTCTTAATTTGTGAAGCATGCTTTCTTGTTAAGGCACTATGAACAACAAATGAAGCAGAAAGCACCCAGTACTCTGCAAGTCAGATGCTATCTTGAGGCTCCAAGGACTTCTTAATTGACTAGGGTGAGGTCAGGAGCTAAAATGATTGAGCAGCAATGATGTGTGCAAAAACATTTTTTGCTGCTTCAATTTCCTGCCCTGACATCCAGGAAACATCTCTCATAGAAAGGAGAAAACCTTTAAAGGGTCACCAGTGCAAGAGGACAGGATTTTATGCTGAACATTTGGAAGAATAAAGAACGAGCCTGGTGCTATGAGGGCATGGGCAGCATTAGTTTGCAACTGTTAAACCAGGATACTGAACTGTATTTCAGCTTCTGCCCCAAATATGCACTGTGATCACTTCATCTTTCTTTATCCCTGTCACTTCCAATGAAATTGGAAATGCTTTATTGAAGGCATTGAACTCTGTACAGCTCCAAACAAAATCAAGACTCAGGCCAATAAGGGGGCAACTGAATTGTACCTGTTTTAGGTAAATATAATAGGTATGTAAAAGTACAGTCAAAGCTAATGACTTTAAACCTCATATGGTTATTAATCTAAAATAGGAAGCAATGCTAATTAATTAAGACTAATTTTACATATCAGTGACAGCAGTATTTCCCTAGGTTCACATCAGAAAACAAGTGTTGTACTTTGTGTATTCATGTTGATTTTAATTTGACTGCTTGTGTATAAACTATTACATGAATATGTGCAGGAACAGACATATACCATGAGCCATCTCATGACGTCCTATTCCAGTTTCCTAATAACAATTGTTTAAATGGTCTTCTTTTCCTCAGTCTTCAGGACCTGTTGTAACTGCCCTTTGGACCTGATAACTCAGAAACTGAATTAGAATTCTGCTTTTAGTTTAAATCTAGGACTGCATGCATTTGAAATTACATTTTCTCTGAACTTTGCAAATATTAGGTTTTCATGATGGATAATGTACTCAATGAATGAAAAATATTTGTTAGCTTACTTTTTACAACTGTAAGTATCTTGAGGGCAAAACAATATTAACAGGTATCTTGTAAGAATTTAACAGTTAATTTACCTCATAAAACATGTTCCAATAGGCTATAATCTCTCCATATTTACCAGGTTTACTATAATTTGCATGGTTCTGCTCTGTCATTTTTTCCCTGCTTGTACCAGAACTTTCTCTGTTGCTCCCTCTATGTTTTTTTTCATCAGCAATAGCCTTTTTATATTTTCTGTTTCTCACTCTTTCAAGCCTCCCTTTCATTTCATGACTGATTCTATGCCTTCGTGCCACTTTCCTATTTCAGTGTCTAGGTCCACATCTACTTCCTCTCTTACCTGCTTTTATTCCCCAAGCCTAAGTAAGTTCTCTGCTTCTCCATGTCCTTATAATGCTATCAGTTCCATCTTGATTTTGCTGACATCTCACAATATCTAGTTCCTGCTTCACTGCTTGGCCACCAACTGAAATTTGATTGACTGGCTGGGGACAGATAGGACCGAGTAAGCCACTATTTAAATCTTTTCATGGCCAGCTTTTTTAAGTGCACCAAAAAAAATGGAGACCATCAACCCTCATCACTTGTCAGCAAATTTCAAACTCACTGTGTTTAATTGGGTTTGGAAAAATAATCCCACAAATCTTGCTTCCTCTATATACTGAGACAGTATGTCTACGGTCTCACTCCAATCTATTCTGGAGCACTGAACCCTGGCAGTGAATTTTGAATGCCCTTCTATCTCTCTGAAATCTTTCCTGCTGCAGCAAATTTTTAGTATCATTGAAGTCCTGGCATGCCAGTTTATTTATAATTAATATAGACCACTTAAGTTTTCATTGCAGAACACCAAAGAGCCATCGTTTCATGTTATTTGGATGCTACCTTGCCAACAAAGATTAAGAGTTGAGGTTCTGTCAAGCATTGAACTTTTTTTATGGGACCTGAGTAACCAGATGATGAAAAGCAGACCTTTCCTCCCAGAAAATAAATCTTCAGTGGATTCTTCGGGCTCTTTGAACACAGAAAAAAAATAAATTAAAATCAAGACTTTTACCACACACTATGTTTACCCTGAATTGATACAAAGTAGACAGAAGTTAAATATTTAGGATATGACCCATCCAGTGGGGAAAGCAATTTTGCTTTTCATAAACACTGTCAGATTTTAAAGAAGTGTTTTCTCAATAAGCCATAAAATTAATATCTAAGAACATTTCTCTAATGAAACTCCCCTCCTAAATGGGACCTCATCCTTCTGAATTCTTGTTTGAAAAGTCCATTTTAAATCAGGCTCTACAAACTTGCTTAAATTTTTTAAGAAAGGATTAATGACTTCTCCTTTCTGAGAGGCTTAGGGTAAACAAAGCAGTATGGATAAAACAAAAATGAGTGAACTTTTTTCTCTTCTGTCAAAGCAAACATGACCTAAACCCCTTTTGAGAACTAGACAAAATAAGTAACTGGATTAATTTCATGTAATTTTCTAGTGAGATCAGGAAGAAACATAAGTAGAAAGGTAAAATTAGTATTACAAAATGGTCTTCAATAACACCATGCAGATTTTCTCCAGCTCTGTATCCAATAGAGTCCAGACAGCACTCTCAGAAAGAATAAAAAAGTACTGTTAGAAAAGGTGAAGTTAATATTTTGTCCAAAGCAAGGGCATGTTTCCCTGATTCTTGCAGAGAGTTTGCTGCTTCATTTCCCGGTTTTTCCATCAGCAGAGGGTTGAGTCCATTATTCATCTCAAAAAAGGAAGACAGCTCCAGTCCTCTAGTCAGATGGATTCCCATGGTCTGGCAGGCTCTCAGGCACTATCCCTCATTGACTATGTGAGTTGATTAAAATACCAGCTGATTACTTTGCACGGTATCCCACTGCAAGAGGACAGAGAGCCTTTCACAAATTCAGGCACATCAGAAAATACGGGTGGCTACTCATACAAATGTAAAAATGAACACACAGTGTTCAAGTACCCCTTCTTTAACATGTATTTCAATTTGGTTCATTTCTGCATTGCTAATTGACTTTTGGTGTCACGTGGTGTTTTCCATGATTAATATTTCATGTATTATACAAGCTGTCACAAGAAAGCTGGAGATTTTGGCTGGGGACATTTAAAACGTTTGGCAGTCAGTAAGGCACGAGAGGCAGCTCGTATTTTTGGTATAAACTTATTAAAGTCATATGTCTTAACAATCAACAGAGATTGCTATGCACAATGAGGAAAATATGCATTCTCAGGTAAGATAGTTAACACCTCATTAGAGGGAAACGTTACTTGCTTTTCAGCGGGAGATAACATCATCAACTGATGAAAGTGAGAATCATATAAGAACTGATTTATGAGGGGTTTCAAATATAAATTTCACTAAAAAAGCATTAATTGTGATCAGATGGCTGACAGCCTCACGCACAGTGGGGTCAGAACTCAGTTCAATATAGAACTGCTTAGAGACTCCTTGTAATGGTTTTGCTGAAACTAAATTGTATGAAGAAAAATTTAGACTAGAATACCTAAGGAGCGTCTGAAATATTCTCAAATGATATTGGGATTATCTATGAGAATTTGTGAAGAACAGGTACATTTTCAGAAGACTCCAAAAAGGCAGAGTATTAGTCTGTAAAGGGAGAGGCAAGAGAAAGCATGAACCAGGAAATTATAGATCAGACTTTCAGAAGCCCTGGAAAGATATAGATAGATAAAGACATAAATATAGATATAGGCATAATGATATTAAAAAAAAACCCTACCACCACCACCAAAAAAAAATCCATTTTAAAGACACTAAAGAATAATAAGGTGGGAAGTAAGAGGATTTGTCAAGAAGAAATGATATCAGACCAGACTGATTAGGGCTTCTGAAAAAAAGGTGGATGGTAGCATGTGTGGGGGAGAAGCAGAAGGTGTCATAGCTGGACAGATTAACAGGTATGTTGTTTATAAATCTGGAGAGTACTCATACAGAGTAAAACTCTCATTTTCAAAACCCCAAAATATTTGATTTGAATAAACTGTTCTACTTATTCCTTGCAGATAGGACAGGAAGCAATGGGCTTAAATGACAGCAAGAATGATTTGGGTTGGCAATTGGGAGAAATCTTTCCTACTATAGGCATAGCAGAACATTAATGTACACTGCCAGGGGAGAATGTGCAAACTTCTCCCACTGGAAGTTTTCAAGAACTGATGAGACAAAAAATCTGTCAAAAATAGTTTAGTCATAGCTGATCTTGCCTTTGGGCAACTAGATGGATTAGATGACCTCTTGGGACACTATTTACCGTGATTTCTCTGATTCTCATGTAAACCTAATGCTATTGACTCAAATTCAATTCATGTCTAGAAACTTATATAAACTATTTTAAGAAAAAAAAAAATTTGCACTTAACACAGAGAAAAGTTACATGTGGAAGTCAGACAGTTTTCACTGTTTTACAAAAATCAGAAGGATGGGGAATGCCCGAATGAAGACACAGCTGCATGATGAACTTCTGCCTCCATGCTGTCAGCTGGCTACAGTTATGTTTCACAGCAGATTTAGCTACTTGCCTTTCATGCCACCCACCATTTATACTGGGGGAGAAATGTAGTGTCCTAGTTGTAGCAGAACTTTCAGATCAAATGGATTAGTATCTGGAAAACTGCCCAGAAGTGAAGACTTAAGCTAAATCATTTGTGTACTGACAGTCCTCCAGAACAGATCTTCCCTGCCCCCGATATCCAGAACTACCATCAGGTTTACCCACAGCATATGAGAAGACTCCCAGAAGGCTTATCCAGGGTGTAACACTGGCAAGGACAGCATGACAGAGGTATGACTTCTTATAGAGGCTTGGCCAAGCCAAGAGCTCAGGCTTGGGAGCTGAGGTTGCTTTAGGAAAGGTGTTGTTAGGAGCATGAGAACTCTGAAGAAAGCCTAGAAAAACATTGTATTCTGCAAAACAGAGGTTGTTAGCTGACACTGGACACCGAACAGTGAGGATCACCTCCATTGACTGCTGTGCTCCAAAGCTTTGATTTAATCCTCCTTACCTAAAGCATTTACCTGGGGCACATACAATAAAACTTAGATATCCTAATCTGCCTCTTTTTCAACTCAATAAGAGTGAAAAATTCAGAAAATTTAAGTTAAACTCCCTTTTGACCACAGAAGGAGCCTAGGAGGGCCAAGCCCCTCATTCAAGCACATCAAATAAGCCTCTCAAGGTAGGTGTGATGAAGATAAAGTTCTGGGCCCAGGTTATCTGCCTAAATCAAGAGAGATGAATCTGGGCTAACTCCTCAACACTTCACTCATCACCCAGGATAACTTTGCAGTGTGTAGATCAATTGGAGATTCAACAGAATAGTACAAAGACTGTCATAACAATATACCCTCAAAACCACTCTCCTGTTTCCCTGCTCTTAGAAAAGTGTGAAAAGAGGTCTCTGGCAGCAAGCATACAGCTTTGAAAAATATTAAGAGTTCTATATAGTCACAATGAGATTTGAGGGTGCAGGGAGTAGGGAAAGTTACAGGCATTGCCCTGATCTCTACTATTGTTGGATTGTTTTTCTGCACAAGTATCTTTCCATTCAAAAGCACTGCATGCCTAAGGCTGATCCTATTGTTTTCTTCCTTGCAGAAGAAAGAATTGTGTGCAGAGGGTCAGTTCTTATTCATGTACAGTTCTCAGGAGGGAATCAGGCCCTATAGCAGAAAGTACTGAACATCTTGCAAGGGATCTTGAGAAAGTTGCAGCCACCTTTGCAGAATCCAAAGGCATGGAAAGGTCAGGCTGTGTTTGTGTATTCGGTAAACTGAACACTTACCTGAACTGAAACAAACTTCAAAAGCTACTGGGGATCAGGAATCATTATGGCAGATGTCTGAAAAAGAGAGATTATCATAAATTAACTTGTATGTGTGTGTGTATGCACATCTTTGTGCAAATAGAAAAACATACAGTTATTCACTTGACCGTGTGATATTAGCTAACTGTAAAATAGAGCCAGGTGAATTCAATTTTAGTAGAGGACAAAAATTTTCCATGTATTCTCCATTCAGTTGCTGCTGGTGATTTCTAGACACCACTTTAGATTTACTGTGCACAGTAGCATATGGCTGCTCTGTGGGTATTTTAAAAGACGAACTCCTAACTATGAAAAAAATCAGGCAGAATTAATAAAAGCCAGCGAAATGCTTGGGTGGTTGAGCTTCTCACAGTGAACACATTACAGTGTCTGAAGGAATCCAAGACATGCAGTTCTGCATCAAGCAAAGTTTCTTAATTTCCAGTGCAGCACCAAAGATAATACAGAAGTTCTTGTAAGTCCCATCTTTTCTCATGGTCTGATAATTTCCCAATATTGCACCTTTAAAGTACAGAGGTAAAATGTGATAAATAAAAAGTGGGATCTGAAATTTAATTTCAGTCAAGGAAAACAAAATAAAACAAAAGCACCAAATTCCTCATCAGACCGAACAAGGATGGTGCAACTCCAGGTTTGCATCAACGCAGGGATTCAAAGGGCTAGAAAAGAGCTTATAATAATGTCTACTATGTAAACCAGTTTAACACTGTGCTTATCAGGACTCACCTGGAGTACTGTGTCCAGTTCTGGTCCCCACAATTCAAAAGGCATGGACAGACTGGAGAGGATCCAAAGGAGGGCTGTGAAGATGATCAAAGGGCTGGACAACCTGACTTCTAAGGAAACACTGAAGGAGTTAGGTCTTTTCTCCCTGAAGAAGAGAAGGCTCAGGGGAGACCTCACCACAGTATTCCAGTACTCAAAGGGTGACTACAAAGAGGATGAAGGTTCTCTCTTCACAAGGAGCCACATGAAGAAGACAAGGGGCAACGGGTAAGTGTTGCACAGGCAGAGGTTTCATCTGGACTTAAAGAAATTTTTTACAGTGAGAACAATCATTCACTGGAACAATTTCCCCAGTGACATGGTAGAGTCCTCATCACTGGAGGTTTTCAAGATAAAATAGGCCAAGGTGTGACATAACCCCATCTAGGCTCCCTTTCCTACAAAATTTCGGACCAGATGATCTTTCAAGGTCCCTTGCAACCTGGTCGCTTGCAACCTGGGCTGTTCTATGATTGATTCTGTGAACACAATGAAAGCACAGATCTTTTTCTTCTCTTTTACTATTTTCATATATTGTTTTTCTTCTTAATAGCAAATGATACACAGCTTTCTATCAGGAGAAAATAGTCTTTTCCCTCAAAAGAATATGCATGACAAATCCTTTCTGGCAGGAGTGAGGCTCACATATGTGTTGGGTGTTCCAGCATTGACTGCAGGATCTTGTGTTTCTCTTTTTACTGCTTATTTGAATGACGTCATGTTAGGCTATGGCAGTTTCCTGTGGACTGTGTACAGATTGCTTACTCTGAGGGACATGCTCAAAACTCACTCAGACTGCTCAGAGCTGCCTGTTTCTGAGTTCTCAACTGTGCTTTGTAGTTGCAGTTGTAGTTGTAGTTGTAGTTGTAGTTGTAGCTGTAGTTGTAGTCTGAGTCATTATCTCTGCTTCTGAATGCTGTGTTCTCCAGTTATTTAAGAATAGACTAGTCCCAGAAATGAGCTGCTAAACAATCAACTGATGAGAAGGTAAATAACCAAGCTCTACTTTGAGTCCCATGGCTCACTCCATTTAGTACGTACTTTGACGTCCGAATTCGGCTCAAAGGAACATTTTTCCTACCCCGCATTTTTGCATAATGGCTCCCAGGTGCCAGCAATTGCTAGGGAAGATAGATTCTCCTTAAACAAAATAATTTAATGCTTCATAGCCCACTGCTAAGGAACAGGCTTTTAAGAAAGAGAGAGAGAGAGAGAGAGAGAGAGAGAGAGAGAGAGAGAGAAAGAGAGAAAGAAAGAGAGAGAGATAGAAAGGAAGAAAGAAAGAAAGAAAGATAGAAAAAGAAAAAGAAAAAGAAAAAGAAAAAGAAAAAGAAAAAGAAAAAGAAAAAGAAAAAGAAAGAAAAAGAAAGAAAGAAAAAGAAAGAAAAAGAAATTGAGGCTTTGGTCTCTGTTTCAAAGACTATAAATGCATTTGACATTAAATGGGGAAGATGCTGAAATGGTGTTTAGAGGAGGAAACCTCCTGGACTGGTGCATGGACTTTCCTCCCTGTCTCTTATGGAAACATAGATACTTAAGGAGAGAGTTAGATGGGATTTTGGTATATAAGATTTGTAAAAGTTCAGCTCTCAAAGCTCCTCTGCAGCTGAAGGCCAGCCTTGGCAGGGCTTGCTTGCTGCTGCTTACTGCTTGCTCATGAGCATCTTGGTTTTGATAGGGCTGGACAGTTAGGCTCCCAACAAATCCATACCTAAATTCCTTTGAGGTGCGCATGTTAATTTTTCTTTTTGCCTTCAATGCCATGGACATTCAACAGGGCATGTGTAAACAAATATGCTTGCATCCTGTGTTAAACTTCATAAACCCGAGCTACCAGAGGAAATTAGGGAAACTTCATTGCTTCTTCACTTTCCTCAATAGTTTTTGTAAGTAGTCAGAGGCACTTTTTGAATGTCCATGGCATTGAAGGCAATTTAATGTATATTTGTATATACTTATGCACTGTGATGATGATATCTAGACAAAATCTATATTATTCAATTTACCTCAAAGCCTTTGTTTTTAAAATTACATAAGTCTAGGAAAGGGTCCAGTTGTCAAAAGCATATACAATGTGTATCTTAGTTCACCTCTTCTCTTGCAAGAATTTAATGGCAGGTGATATTTAGAAATTACTCTGATCATTCTAAATAGACTGAACAAATGAACAGGACTATGAGTAAGTTAAAAATATTTTGCATTATCCCTATAAAACTGAGAGATCACTGTTATATTCAAAGGTAACAACTGAATCTGAAGACTCCACTTTTGCCTTTCATATATTTTTGGTCAGGGTATCCAACATTATCTTCTAGTTATTCTGTGTTACTGAGAAATAATTTAAGAAAGAGTAAAAAGCCAGTATAACATATGGATAGTGAAATTAGAGTTCAATATACTGTGCGTTATGCAAGGGAGAAGAAATCTGAGGATATTTATTAGAAAAATTGTCATATAGCCAAATAATAGAAGATTCTGGGGGAAAAAAATTCTGAAAATTACATTTACTGATTTGTAATGAGCTTTTAGAGAAATAACTTTGGAGGATAGGTAAGTGATTTTTTTAAACCCTCCAAAAAAGTGGGGCAAGGAAGTCCATCACTTAATACTCTCTGCTCATTTTAAATGAAAACACTTCCTTTCTATTCTTTCCTCATACCTGAGCCATTCACTTTCCTTTTTTTCTCCCAGTTTTTTTTTTACTTTATTTGCACAACCTGGTCCACAGCAGGTGAATGTTCCCTGAAAGAACTGCAGCCCATGGAGAGCCCACGCTGGAACAGGTTTATCCTGAAGGACTGCAGCCCATGGGAAGGCCCCACACTGGGGCCAGGAAAACGAAGGAGCAGCAGAGAGGAGCTGTCATGTACTGACCACAGTCCCCCATTCCCCATCCCCCTGTGCTGCTTGGGAGAGCGGAGGTAGAGGAGTTGGGGATGAGACAGTGAAGGTGAGTCTGGGAAGGCCTGGGAGATGTCCTTTAGTTCTCTGTCTGTTCTTGTCTGTTTCTCGTCATCCATCTCTATTTTAATTGGCAATGATTTAAATTAATTTTCCCCAGATCGAATATGCTTTGCCCATGTCAGTAACCGGTAAGGGATCTCCCTGTCTTTATCTCGACCCATGAGCTATTTAATCTTATTTTCTTCCCCCGTCCTTTTGAGGAGGGAGAGTGAAAGAGCAGCTGGGTGGGCATCTGGCAGCTGGCCAAAGTCAACGCACCATAGATTCTCCCATTCTCTGGAGAATATAGCAAAATTTGAAATCTAACAGATTTTATCTAACAGTCAAATAATATTCTGTGTTTGAAATGCTTCTGTTTCAATGTGAAATTTAATGCATGTTTCTCTCCTTCAGACTGAAAGACAGGGTCTGTGTGAAAATACTTAAACAAGACTCACCTGGCATTTTCTCTAACATGGGGAAAGTCAAAGCATAGCTATAGTCCAATGTCATATGTATACACTGTCTTAAAAATATATACACGCTAACATGTGTGGATACATTCCTAAAAGTAAAAATTTCTTACAACTTTGATAAGAGAGGGCATTTTAGCCCTTAATGTGTGTAAATGTCACTGAAGCAGAATGTAAGGCCAGCTTGAAAGACAACAACAACAAAAAATTATTTGGATAAGAGTGGAAAATACAGGTCCAATTTGAACAACAATGAATAACTGACCTCCAGAGGCCAAATGTTTCACAGGAAACAAAAGTACATCTTTTAAAACACAGTGACAAAGTAATTGCCTCTAATAGGGTAATATTTGGTCAAGACAAAAGTCACATACATTACTCCCTTCTCCAAGTAATGATGCATAACAGAAAATGAGAAAACTCTCCCAAACCAGACACATTTGCATATGAACATGACTATTCAGAATGTTTAAGAGTAACACACAAAACTGGTGACTTTCTGATGAGAAAAAACCCAATTAACGAGCATGCTGCTGCCAGGATGACTTGGGCTTTGGCTCCATTTCTCTTTCATTTCACAGAATCACAGAATCACAGAATGGTCAGGGTTGGAACAGACCTCTGGAGATCATCTAGTCCAACCCCCCTGCCACAGCAGGGTCACCTACAGCAGGTTGCACAGGACATCATCCAGGAAGATTTTGAATGTTTCCGGTGTGGGAGACTCCACAACCTCTCTGGGCAATCTGTGCCAGTGCTCTGCCGCCTTCAAAGTAAAAAAGTTCCTCCTCACGTTAAGATGAACTTCCTATGTTCAAGTTTGTGCCCATTACCTCTTGTTCTATCACTGGGCACCACTGAAAAAAACTGTTCTCATCTACCTGGCACCCTCCCCTTAAGTACTTATAAGTATTGATAAGATCCCTCCTCAGTCTTCTTTTCTCTAGACTGAGAAGACACAAGTGCCTAAGCTTTTCCTCATAGGAAAAATGCTCCAGTCCCCTGATCATCTTGGTAGCCCTTTGCTGGACTCTCTCCAGCAGTTCCCTGTCCTTCTTGAACCGGGGAGCCCAGAACTGGACACAGTACTCCAGATGCGGCCTCACCAGGGCAGAGTAGAGGGGGAGGATGACCTCCCTCGACCTGCTAGCCACATTCTTCTTGATGCACCCCAGGATGCCATTGGCCGTCTTGGCCACCAGGGCACATTGCTGGCTCATGGTCATCCTGTTGTCCACCAGGACTCTCAGGTCCCTTTCCACATAGCTGCTCTCCAGGAGGTCAGCCCCCAACCTGTACTGATGCATGGGGTTATTCCTCCCCAGATGCAGTACCCTACAGTTTCCCTTGTTGAATTTCATAGGGTTTTTCTCTGCCCACCTCTCCAGCCTGTCCAGGTCACGCTGTATGGCACGCTCTTCAACCAAGAGAAATTTTTCCTTCCTCCAGACTTTCTCTGTTACTTGCAAAGTCTGGAACTCCTGAGAGCTGGCCCGAGTAGTGAAGACAGAAGCAAAGGCAGCATTCAGCAACTCTGCCTTCTCTGCATCATCTGTCACCACAACACCCGTCTCGTTCAAGAGCAGGCCCACATTTCCCTAGTTTTCCTTTTGCCTCCTATATACTTAAAGAAACCCTTCCTATTGGTCTTGACATCCTTCGCCAGGTTCAATTCCAAAGCTGCCTTGGCTTTCCTTGTTTCATTCCTGCATACCCTGACAGCATTCTTACACTGGTCCCAAGTTGTCAGCCCCTTCTTCCACATACTGTAAACTTCCTGCTTCTCTGAGCTTTTTCAGAAGATCACTGCTCAGCCATGCAGGTGTCCTGTTTCCCTTGCCTGATTTCTTGCTCTTAGGGATGTACTGATCATGAGCTTGGAGGAACTGATCATTGCAGCCAAGTGAGAAGACAGAGTTCAGGATTAAGTGTAGTATGCACAAAATGACAAGTAGGGTTGATACCTTAGACTTCAGGAGGGCTAACTTTGATCACTTCAAGGAATTGCTTGGAGAAATCCCATGGGAGAGGGCTCTAAAGGATAGGGGGGTTCAAGATAGCTGGCTGATATTTAACCATCACTTCTTCCAAGCTCAGGATTCAGTTTCTCAGTCTTCTGTTTGGAAATATTAAATGGTAGCAACTCTGTAGGCAGCCAACCCAACCATCCAAAGACTCTTATTTGTTCATTTATTCATTTATTTATTTTACTGAGTGCATTATGTAGCTTAGCTATTGAACGTACAGGTTTCAACAATATAAGTTCAAAGTAAGTGACTGTTTTTTTTTTGTATGAGTGTCAGAGAGAATTACATATCTATTTGTTATTCAGAGACTTCTCTGAGGATTAACAACTCTGTATTGGCTCCAGTTCATACTGTTCTGCAGTAATATTTCCTGTCCATTTGGCTTCAGAGGAATATTTTCTCACACTGTTTTGGCCATTGTGTAATAGAGAAATCTGCACACATCTGCAGGCCAGATTCAGACACAAAAAGCTGCGCCCAGTAGCACCTTTTCCCCCAGTATAGTATGACTGAGAGGAAAGATGATTTTAAGTAAATCCATCACAATCTAACACTGGCTTATAAAACTTTAAAAATGCTTTACATTTAGAAAGCAATGTATTGAATTCATGGTACTTAGAAAAACAATAGTGATCAAATAATTTATGCAAAAGAAGCACCAGAAATGAAAAAATTGTTTAGCTCTGAAGATTCAAATACCTTTGTGACTAGTAATGCCAGAAACAAACAAGTGTAAGGACTATATAATTAAAAGAAAAATGCAGAGAAACAATTATATCTGACACTTTTTTTTGTTTTCCAGAGGCAATTATTGTAAGGGCCGAATTCGTAAGGAAGCTACCCAGTAGCTGTTAAACATTCATGGCCAAGTTATAAACACAAAGACAGACACTGCCTCGACAGAAGGTACTATGTTACCGAAAATGAAGTAGACGGTTAGTGTTCAACGGTTTATCTGACTTGTGTAAGCAAGTGACTATTTAGGTAGAAAGCATAAGTAAAAGCAAAAATATGTGTACATTTTGGTACCCCTGGAGTATTGCCATTGCAAATATATAACCTAAATTATGAAGTACAAAAATATTTTTCATGCTGAGGAAATTGAAAAGATCAAAAGTTATCTTGTTCTTCTGAAAATGCTTATCAACAGAATTGCAAATATTTTTAGGTGAAAGCATTCACTATATCAAAATGAGTACTTGTGATGTTGCATGAAACGACTCAAGAGACATTGAATCTCAGATGCAGAGTACATCTGTTTGTGAGTTAGAAATATATATTTATAAGAAATTTTGCTATTAGTATACATTTACTGCTTAATACTCTAATTTTTTTTTTTTATTTGCATGTCTATGAGAAGCAGAGTAAGTTTCTCTTGGATAGATCCTGTTGCTACTACTCACCCAGGTTATTGGTCTTCTTAAGCCTCTGAATTAACCTTGTTCAAGAAAATTAAGAATCATGGTTTCTTAGAGAGGTAAATGAATATGTTCATGCGATAAAGAGAATCTAGAGACAAAGGTTGTACCAAATATTCAGTTTTGAGTGTTTTAACTTTCCCTTCATTCAGAAAAAGAATTTGGGGTCAGTATACTGTGCTGCAAGAATTCCATGCTCACTGGTCTTTTTCAAATAAAGACTTCTCAGATAAAGTAAATATTTAGGGTTTATCCTTTACACAATATGAAATTTTCATTTGCTTTCCAATTGTCGTGTTTGATTGATGAAGGTAAGATTACTCAGTTTTCTTGCAAAGAAATGAAATAATCTGATAACAATATAAAGACTGAGTACTCCATTCCAGTGCTTTATAGACAAGTAGAGAAACACATTAGATTATTGTCAGGGATATTAATTATTGTGTCACTTTGACACATAGCACAGACCACCTTGTATTTACAGGTATTGATCAAAGGTTTTGGATCATTTGTTTATAGAAGTATCCTAAGACATCAGTAACTGCAAGGTTCTGTCATCTTTCGTTTCTTTATATTATCCCATAGTTCTGTGAATATAAATACTTGACGATTGTTAATATAACAAAATATATGCAAGGAATATGATTTCACGAACCATGGAGATTCATTTGCCTTCTATAGACTTTTAGCTATGGCTAAATTCTAAAGCTAAAGTCTATCTTTAGATAGTCTTGGATAGGGCTAAAAGTATTTGAAATAAACACTCTGGCTATCGTGTCTTCATTGGAAACTGCATTTCCTTAGAGGGCTTTGAGAATGAATGTTTCCAGCTTAGCACTGCTGGACATGAAAACCAGATATTTCTTCATCAACTTGTCTCTCTGTTACTAACAAGGGCCAGTGATATAATCAGGATTTCTGAAAAGTAAGGAAGATGTTATGGAAAACCGAACTTGGATTGTGTGTTGATTAACTTAAATTAAAAAGAAACATACTAAGGAGTAGAAAAGTAATATTCTTTCTATTTGGACAAACCTTGAAAGAATAATGGAAATTATTGATATTGTCCTCCAAAGATCTGTCAATTTTATTCCAAGTAGGGCAAAAAAGCATTGAGGAAAGAATTCTAGACCTAACTAGACAAATAACTCCTTCAAAAAAACAGTAAGAATAAATAGGGAGTCTACAAGGACTGTAAAAAGAGGGATCAGCAAAGAAAACTCCATCAGGGAAGTGTTAGATCTTGCAATGGATGTTTTAACAAGTAAAAGCTTCTTCAGCTATATAAAGAAGAAAAGAGCAAGGAAAGCAAAAGTGGGGTCAGCATACAATGGAGATATGTTGGAGATTAAAAGTGACCTGGGAATTGCCCTCATAAATAAGCATTTACTCCTCAGTTTTCAGTAGAATAATGGTGTTTGGTAATGTCTGTACCACAGAGATTGTCCCCACTGACACAAAAGACTTTCTTTCCTCCACTAAGTAAGAAAAATGAGTGTGGTAATTATATCACAGTTGCTTATTCAAATTTATACCTATTTATGGCAACACATTAAGCTAATTTACATTCAAGCAAATTCAGTTTCACCCATTGTTAATAGCCTGGGATTACTGTAGCTGTTGAGAATTCCGATCTCCCCTGGTTCTTTTTTTGGTGGTAAGAATCTCCAGATTCACCCCATTTCTTTTGAGAGGATTATTCCTCACTTCTAAATCAGTGAAAGTATTAATCAGCTTTTCCAACTGAATGAGTTTGAATTCCTTTGTTTCCTGGCCCCTTAAAAGTCAAGTTAAAAAAAGACCAAGCAGGCTGCTAAATTGGTGATTTGAAACTTTTCTCTTTTCCCCATAGGGGAGTGAAAAGGTATATGGGAGGACATATCCTTCTCTTTGTGCTCTGTGTGTTCAGCAATATAAAAGCAAAGCCTCCTGAGAGCTGGAGCCTACTCTTTCAAGCATACACCTCCTTTTGCCAGAAATACTAGCTCACGTTGTATTAACAGAGGTCATTAGCTATTCTTTTAAATGTTACAGAGTCTTCAGAAAAAAAATCCCAAACCTAACACAGAGAAGTGAGTATGGCACAGATAATATGCTAAACGAAGACACAAACTTCCATAAAGACAGACCATGTATGTGCATGCACTAATGTTACATGTTCTAGAAGCATCTGGATTTAAAAAATTACAGTAGGTCCTTGCTGCTTTGTTTCAGGTGTCCTTCATAAGGGGCAGTTTGGTTAATAAGAATTAGGATATGGAAATTGCCAATCTAATGTCAAAGCAGAAGCCAAAGAACATTTTTACTTTCTAACCACTTTTTTAATGTTTCAGGAGGAACTAATTATCCCAACTTCTACACTGAGGAAAAAAATGACATATACAATCACATGTCAAGGAAGAAAGGCAGGGTTATTTTTCACCATCTATCATTGGGGAAAAAATGGTCTACAGAATTTTTAGCCTACATTCAATAATAAGCAAAGCACGAGCACAAACTCTGAAGGAAACCATAACCAAGCAGACAGAAGTAGTGAAAAATGGCGTAAAATCAGGAGAAGTTTTTAGTAGTATTTTTTGCTAGTCCTTTTCTTACAGCCTTTTTTTCATTATTCTTTTTCTTAATTGCATTCATAAGGTGAAAGAAGGACTACTTGGGAGGAAGTACAACATAATAAATAGAGTAAAATGTATAAACTGAAGAAATTTAGGACAGAAATTAGAAAGAAGATTTTTATTGCAAGTAGTAGTTTCTGAGAATATCCCCCCCCCAAAAAAAAAATATCAACACAGAAACCTTAATTCATTTTAAGATATACTTTACTTGGTCTGTGAAAGAAATTAAATGAAGTGGTTGCCGATAATTGCAGAGAATTGCCCTTGATAATCCAGACAATCCTTTCCAGCTCTATTTGGCTAAAACACGACATATTTCAGGTGGGATTATTGAACCAACTACTCACCACAACTTCCCATGGGGATTATTTCACTCGCTTTAACCTAGCAACTCCTCAGTATTGTTGGCATCACTCAGGAGCTTGTGGAGAGAGGCTCAGCAAGCAAGCCATGAAATCTGCCATAAGATCTGGCACCAAGTGAGATGTCTGACTGAGTTTGGTAAACCGTTGTCTTATTTGGTCCACTTTTTGCTTTATTAAAGACCCAGCCCCTCACTGAATTCACTTCTCATGAACTGCTGATTTCTCTGATAACCCACTGACTTCAGTGCAAGTTGAAGGCGATCTTTTGAAGCCCATACAAGAGCAATCTGAGTCCACAGGGCATCATTTAGTGACATAAACGCATGCTTTTTTTGAGATGGCCAGACTTTGTAACACCCCACGTCCAAATCCTTGTAAATTCCACCTGGTCTTTACATCTTTCTGAGCTATGCTACTTTTCCAGAATGCTTTTAAGGTGAAACTTTTCTACTAGGACAAACAAATGTCATGACTCTTTTTGTAGAAGCTGCAATTTATCCCAGTTTCCTCAGACCAAATTTGCTCTTCTTCTACAAGACTCTCTCTTATTTACTGCTGGGTTGCTACTTTCAAGCCCAAAAGCAAATACCTTTTTATAGAGCTGTCTACACACAGTATTGTTTGTGAAAGTTCTCTGGTAACTAAGTACTTATTTTTATTGTTGTTGTTATTATTATTATTTCTTTGGCTTTGTGAGAGAGGTTAAAAAAAACCCCAAACATACCCAGCATATTCGGCATTCATTTCTCTGCTAAGGAAATCAGATAAATAGATGGGGTTTCATAGTATGACATGCAATAGTGATACAATCTGGCCCTAACAGAGAACAAAAAAGAAGGTCTACCCACAAAGAAGATGGCATTTACTGGTTGGTTCCCACTGTGCAGAAGGAAGCAGTGAGGTTGGGTAGCACCTGCACATCAGGGATGGGAAGATGCTGAGGTTCTTTCGGTTCCCAGAGTCTTAGATCCCACCTAACGTTTTGACTCCAGTGTAATTCTTGTATTCCTCAGAATTTGGAGTCCCCCAGAAGTACACTGGGACAAGTGTCTGAGGCCTCATTCCCCTCCAATGAGTGGTAAGCGGAGCTCGCTGCCTACTGAGCAGTGGGGTGAGGAGAGAAGGGAGTCCATTGACTCCCTCCATGGGGAGCTGTTGCCCTGCTTTCACTCCACTGCTGAGACAGGGACAGTGCCCATGGCTCCCTCTAAATTGCAATTCCTGGAGTTATGTGACCATCTATTTTAAAAGAAGAAAATATCAGTAAGGTTCCAGAGCTCCTGGTGTGGAGAAAAATTGGAAGACATAAGCCCTGAGGGTTCAGTAAGTAAGGCAGTTTTTAAAAAGAAAAACAGCACTATTTTTAAATGTCATTTTTTTGGGGGGGTGGAGGGGGGGGGGGGATGAGGGAAGAGGACAGAACTGAGGACAAGAAAGATTCATTTGGGTTTTTTTTTAAACAATCTGGGACTGGCAATCCTGCACTGTGCTCTAGAAGGCCAAGAGGTATTCAAGAAGCTTCCTTTTGGATGTTATGGCTTTGTATGTACAGGATGGAACTGTAAGTGAAAAACGATTTTCCCACTGTTAACAGTCTGTATAATGGAAAACAGAGGAATAGCTTTTCCTTCTGCCTTACATGCCTAATCAGAGCCAACCGATATGATTTTTCTCTTATGCATCTAGAAAAACTTCTCTAAAAGAAAAGTCAAACCCATCATTTTAGCTGTCCCTTAAAGTGCATTTAATAATTATCTGATAAGGTATTTTTTTTTTCAGTGCTATTAGTTTGTTTGAACACAGTATTTTGAGAGTCCCAGACATTTTTCTCTTTGTTGACTCATTAGCACCAAAATGCCGTTTCTAAAAGGCCTTTTAAAAAAGCCCAAGAAAAACAGAATTAGTTATTTGCAGACAGTGAAAGCAGATAATTAAGCAGGAATATGGATATGTCAGAGTACATATTTGGTGGCTGTGATAGATCTTAAAAAACAATTAGAAATATGGCTAGAGAAGAGGAAATTATTTTGGATAAGAGAGAAAAAAAATAAAACTGGCAATATTAAAAACTGTTAAGTTCACCTTTTCTTGAGTATAAGAAGAAAATTGCCAGAATTTCTTTATTTGTATTTCTTATGAAAATTTCCTTAAGGTTTATTTTGGTCCTTTCATTTGAAAAATCACTAAAAATAATCTTGACAGTGATAAGGTTTTAAACAAACAAACAAACAAACAAATAAACAAACAAAAAAGAATTCCAGATTTCAGGATCTTATTCTCTGCAATACACAAGAAAACTTGTAGGGTTGCTGAACCCATGATTTTCTTGATTAAATAGGTAGACAAGAGAAAAATAAATAAAGCTTTCTGACATCTCTGAAGTCCTGTGTGCAGTCTGTTTCCAGCCAGAGGCTGAATGGTGGACAAGTAAAAATATATACGACTGCATTGGAATTACTTTTATTTTGGTTATGCAGTATCCTCCCTAAAACAATCCTACACTTGATAATATTTCACATTTATATGTGTATCTTTGGGACATTTCTACCAATCTAACAGGTCTGACAATACCAGTATTTTTAACGCCAAGGCTTCTGAAAAAAAAAGGAAAAGATTTCAGAGAAGATGTCAGAAGCCTGTTCAGACACCCGATAGGCTTACTGGGGCAACTGCAAACAATTTAGTACAACAACAAGCTATTTAGTGTCAGTGGAATATCACTATTCACTGTTCTGAAGTTACAGATTAGTACAAAATCTGATCAGTTCCTCGGAAAAGCTTTATAAAATAAACTGTTGTTTGCAGAGCAAGTCTTACATTGCATATTGAAGTGACTTAGTGACTTCTTCCATTTGTTACTTCTTCGTGTTTATACACTGCAGAAGACAAGGTAAAACAGAATATAACAATAAATAACATTTCTTAAACCAAAACAATTTGGCTGTTTCTTTTTTTGATTCTTGTGTGGTTAAAAAGTCTGGGAAGAGACAATTTTTTTCTTTTTAGAGATATTTAATTTGCAATGAATCTTGACAATGCAATATACTCGACTGTAAAAAGTCTGTGCAGTCCTTGGAGCTTTGGGAGCTTTGAGATCTTTAGATAACTCTGTATAGTTATGACAGCATTTATGAGTGAGTTTTAATTAAATTAGTAACAGCACTCTGTCATGGAATCAAACAAAACAGAACCTTTAAGCCACAATTTTAACCTGCAAGTATGATCACATTCAGCCCTCAGAAGGCAAAGAAAATAATCACCTCTTCAGCCCTAAACAAAACATAAGATCACTCTAACACTTTGGCTTTTCTGGGAGGGAAAAAAGAAAGGTTTTTCTACTACAACGTAGCTCTGCAAACATATCAGATAGCAGGATTTCTACAAGGTAGCTTGCCTTTATCACTGAATAATTGATCTACCTGTCAAAGTACAGCAGTAGGTGTGATCTGTATGCCAAACTATTGGGAAATGCGTGTCTAATTTTATACCTGTCCTTTACGAGATAAAATATGGCAAGTACAGTACATATGACCTAAAAGAACATTCACATAGACCCATGACTGCATAGGCATGAAACTATTATTACCTGTGCAACCGTTCTGCTGGCACTTGCTCCTTTTAAATGAAAGTATGGGACAGAATGGCCATTTTATCTCTTGCACTCCTAAAGTTTATAACAAGGCTGTTCTACAGGCTGATGGAGAAAGAAGCTGTGGTCAGACACTCTGCAACAGAACCTGAGCCAATAGCATTCAACTCTTTTGCAGTGTTAACTTTCCAATAGAAAGGGAGACTTTAGAAATTTAGGATATCCATAACAATTACATCAAAACTTACGCCTCTGAAATTGCTTTCTTAGTTGCCTTTCTTGGGCTTCATAGAAATCCATGAACCCTGTACATCATAGGCTAGAAATTTCTCTCCCCATTAAATTAATTTTAAAATATAAATCTTTTGTTTGGACTTCTTAACCAGACCATGGAATTTAGCTGAGAAACAGAAATAAGAAAAATAATTAGTTCCTTCACTCAGTTCAAAGTAACTACCCAACTATTAAAGTCCATTTGAGTTGAAATTAACAGAAATTTTGAATTTAGAGAAAAACCCTCAAAGATTCACCTGTGTTTGCTGCTAGAGGACTATTTGTATGAAATAACTCCCATGCTAAAATATTAATGTCCAGATGTGAAGTCTATTTGCAAAGATTATCTCTGTTCCTAGCAGAAATGGCAATTTGTTCATGTTAGCAGTGCTTGTCAGAAAATAGACATACATTAATATTTCAGAGACCAGCCTGCTCCAGAACATAACCCTATTCCTCTTATTCCAACCAGAAAACCATGTTGGTTTATATGCTGTGATTTTATTGCTTTTCTTCTTAAAGAAAAAAAAAAATACTGTAAGAGAGGCATTTTATTTTTCCTTAACTTTGTTGAAAGTAATGGACTTCATTCCTAGCCTGCACTGGTCAGAAAAAGAGAATTTGAGACTTAAGATATTTGTCATTGAGGGGATATCATCTAACTACACTGTAATTCACGCAAGAGGCACAATCTCAACTATTCTTATGTACTTAAGTTACGGTTGCAAATGGTGATGTAAAATCCTAAATCCATTAAAGTAAACATGTATTTTTCCAGCAGCTTTGCACACAGATCACTCTTGCTGTAGCACTGTGCAAGGCAGATGAACTATTAGGTGTCAGAATCATGTCGTAATGTAGATATTTTGCTTCCTAACCGTTTTTCCACAGTTATGTTGTAGCAGAAATACTGTATTTCTTCTCCTAGGAGTTAGGCAAAGTGTTGGGACTATATGAGAGTTTTAATCTAAATCTCAGATTAAAAATGCCCTGATTCTTGAATACCTGAATTGTTAGAAAGAGTCATTTCAAAATCTGCTACAACACTGTATTTGTTGATAGTGTGTCATGGTAAATTTTGCATTTAACAATGATTATTCCCTGAGATCAGATGTACAAATCAGATGATCATTGAAGATGGATCAAACCCAGGCTTTAATGGTAACCAACTGTCAAGTCGCCCAAATTGTCTCATTATAAGATCTTTTCTCTTCTTTAGTTTATTATAATGAGCAACATTTGGAACCATAGAAATGATGTTGGATTAAAGTATAAGAAGGGTCCTGATGTCCCCCTTTTAAACAAAACACAGCACTTGAGTAAATTTCGCAGATTGTATTCTTGTAATATTTTAAGTCTTAGATATTTTACTAACGGAAATATTAAGTATACCAACAACGGAAAATAGTTATTTAGGCTGAAATACATGCAATAAGCTAAATACACCATGGCTAGGTGTAGATTTATGCATAAATAGTGACCAGACAAGGACCCAGCATTCTTGGATGCTGGCTTGGACATTAGTAGCTGTTGCTACCCCGTAATGCATTTGCATTTTAGAAGGTATGCATGTGTGTGACGATCAGCTTGAAAACAGAAACAGGATTTCAGCTCCTTTGCTCTGTCATTTCCCTCCTCCTTGCCTTCTTTTTAAATGCATAAACATATCTTTTTATTCCTTTTATTTTGCTTGAGGGTATAAAGAGCTTTAGGCTGCATGAAAACACCAGGAAACTACCCTATAGCTTCTTTCCTTCCATCACTGTGGTGCAGATACTTGGTTATTTCACGTGGCAGTTTTCATTAGTGCTTCCACTGCTGTGTTCCTTCCCTTAGCTGCAGGAAAAATTCCTTGCAGATAACTGTAGTTGGGCTTGTGGTACCATTAAGCACATGGCTGCTGTTACAGACCAGGGATACATGCAGAAGCAAGCTAAAATACTGTAACCTTTGACTTGCAGGCTTAATTGGCTTAAGAAGACCACGTTCTAAATATTTTCATATCCATTTATAATATGGGTACAACTTATCAGAAAAAATAGATCCATCTGCAAACAACAGGCAATTAAAATTCTCATTTATACGGTAACTTTGGTACAGGTTTTGTTCTTTTTAGTTATAAGTAGCTAAAAGGAGAACAGCTATAAGAAAAAAAGGAGAAAGCTCTATTTCTAATAAATGCGATAACTCTTGGCTGGTAAATATTTATTCCTATCTTCTATTTCAGGTGACATTCCAATAGGCTGCTATTCAGCATTTTTACTCAAATCTGGAGAATTAAAGCTTGGTCACAAAAGGAAACTTTTAGTACAGGTCCTGAAATATATGGCTGGAATATAGCATGTAAAATACACAGTGTGAAACAGTTTAGCAATCATGTGAGTGTGTGATTGCTTACAGACATTTGTGTTCACAGAATACACATATGAATGAGATTGTAAATAAGAAATCTGCAGAGTGAAAATTTCAGGTAAGTGTTCAGCTGCTTCTGTGCCCGCAGAAATAGTTAATTGGTATGAACTTACTAAATATACATCTAATAAGGTACTCACTCACCAGATCACTGCTTCTTCTTAGGCGTTCATTATTTTTTGTCTTTCCTTTGCTGTTGGTGACCATCTTCCACAACCTACACAATAGAGAAGGAGAGCTTGCCATAGAGAAAACAGAACAGCAGGGTTTTCTGTTTTCCAGAGCAGTTATATAAAAAGGCCTTTGCTTCAGAACCTTTAACATAATGTTAATTTGATAGAGTAGGGAGGTGAAATTTGTACTGTGTATTTAGCTAGGTGTACCCTTTTCCTAAGCTGAACTACTTGAGATATTTTTAGTTTGGATAAAGAAAAAAAAGGAAGCTGAAAAATTAACTCCATGTGAAATTCTCTCTTCTTGCTATATTTTGATCCTTTAGTTAGCAGAGTGTTAACAAAGAAAATGAAAAGAAAATAACAAATTTTCTTTTCTTCAAGAGATCTGCTACCTTGTTAGATAGAGATCTCTCTGTCCATGCTGTGAGAGGGTTAATGTGCATGTTCCTGTGCTCTTCTCTCCTACATTCATTGATCTTTCAGCTGCTAGGGTCTGTTAAATCATTGGTATGGGTTCTTAGCAATAAAATTGTAAAATAGTCTTGTCTAGAGAAGTCTTATCTAGTGGAAGGCTACATTGACGATTGTCTCCTAATGACTTCCAAGAATTTCCTTCAGCCTTCCTGTTTGCAAAGCTGGTATGTTATGTCAAAAGCCCCACTGTTTGTCCTTACATGACCATTTTTAGAAAGATATTTTCTACTGAATGTTTCTGAGTTGGATATTCAGTTTTGCTTGCAGATCTGTATAAGACAATGAGATCACACTAATAGCAGAGGCAGTAAGTATTTCCAATTTGAGGCGTTCTCATCTTTCTAGTAGATGAGTTTGCGTATGTTGGAATTTAATCTGCAAAGCACTGTGTGGAAAACATGCAAAGGGGACCGATACCTGACCTGTAAATGAATAACTTGTATGAATTTAAGGAAATGCTGTAAGTTTTGCAAAACTCTATTACACAATTTTCCGATAAAGGAGTACATTTGCTGAGCACCAAAGCTTTCTGCTTAAGAGGTCTCTTCTGTAATTTCCTCTATCTGTTATCTCACTGAAAAGACAGAAAACAGAAAACAACATTCGCTGTTAGTTTATTGCTTTGGCTCAGGGATTCTCATATTAGTGTTAACTGCCACTGAGAACAGCAGGTGGTAATTTCCAATGGAAACGAGCAGCTACTAGACCAGACAACCCTCATTTGCTTACACCCTGTGCAATGCTTCTCAGGAATATTATAAACTGTGGGCTCTTTCTCATTTGTCCTTGTTTTAGCTGACATTGTCATTCATGACTATACTGTGAGTGTAAATGATGATCTAATGTCACTTCTATAATTACTTGCCACCCTGAATAAACCGTAATCCTCCTGGGTCAATAACTGCTCTCAGTTTGACATTCAATAAACAAGTTTTTGAGAATTGCTGTAGTTTCACATTTTTGGTTTGGTTTTTTGTTGTGTTTTTTTTTTTTTTTCTTTTTTCTTCCTGGTGCTTTCAGTGAATGCTATTCAGGAGTAGTTCAGGACCATTAAGAAAAGAAAGGAAGCAACTGTACACAGTGCAAGACTGCTGAAGGGATGCCTCTGATTTTCAATGCCTATTTACAAAGGCCTCTCACTGGTGGGGCCCAATTCAGCTCCAGTGGAAGTTTTGAGAATGACTTCAAGGGAAGTGAGACTCCCAGCCTGGGAGGCTGCTTTGTGCACAGTCATAAGCTACAGTTTTAAGGGCATATATTACAGGTATTGTGACTACGTCTGTTGCAGCCCTGCTCTATGCCTCAAGATTTTTGATGTAAGTTGACTTTTGTTGCTGTAGCCTTGAATGTGGCTCCACATAATGCAATCCAGCTAGGTGCAACCAAGCCTTTTAGTCACAAAATAAAACCGCCTCTGTTATGCACAAGGATGACATCCAACAAGGACAAATTAAGCGTTGCTGCAACATTCTCTGTGTTGGTTTCTGCTGTTCTTACAGTCACATAACAGTTGCTGCTCAATGACTATTCAGAATCTACCTCTGCACTGACCACCTAAAGGTCACAGTGACCACGAGTTTCATTCTCAGTTTTCCTATTTCCTTCATCTTCAACATTATGGAAACAACACCTTCTTTACTTGTACAGTATTATGTCCTAACTAAGTGCATGTACCATTGTCTAAGAAAAAGTAAACAACTAGTCCTTCTAGTTCTGCTAAACCAAAGAAAGACTTAATTTGCTGGTGGGATTAATCATGGGGCAACTGCAGACACCACAGTCACTGCAAAAAATGGTATAAATTAGGATTATGATGAGGCTGAGAAGCAAACGATTAATGAATGGCAAAGGTAAAGAAATATGCCAAACCTTCCATAAGGTGAGGGCTGAGAAAAGAAAATCTGGAACTGCTTCAGAGATTTAATCTTTCAAGAGAGACTTGCATGGCACAGAAGGTCAGAGTCACCTTGACTTCTGATCCATAGGTCTTGTTTTGAACAAAGAAGAGCAGCTGTATCAACATACGTGAAGGAGAAGGGAAAGGGAGAAAGGCTGAAGAGTCCCAGCCATTGTGTACAGAATCAAAAGGAACAGCAACAAAGTGATCATAGGAAAGACGGATAAAAAATTTTTAGTGGATGTAGTAGGGCATGCATTTTCATGTCAGAGGCTTTTTGTTCATTCTGAGACCAATATTCCACCATTTTTTAAGGGCAGAAGGACTTAGGGACTCTTAAAAGAACTATTTACTTTTACAAATCTCTCCTATTTTTATTATTCATACTTACTATTTATTATTTAATTTATTATTTAGAGTTATGTTTTGCATACAGCTCCAGAAATCTGTTGAATGTTGGTACTACAAACAGTAACAAGCCAGCTGTATCCCCGCCAGCAAAGCTGTGCCTCACCACTGTGAACTAAAGCACAAGAGCACATTAATTTTTGCCTAATTGAAAATCTGTACTTTGATAGACCGATCCCGTGCTTCTTCTAAAAAGAAATACACAGCTATATAACATTAAAATACGGTATAATGGTCTCAAATGAGCCATTCATGAACATGCTGAGAAAGAGTTAAAGGTAACATAGTTGGCATAGAGGGAAGGACTGGGAAAAGGAGTTGCTTTTTTGGCTTGTATTCCTAAGAAGCAGAAACATCTCCAAGTCCTGCATCAGGGAGCCTGTTGGTCTATAGACAAATGTCCTGGACAGTCTAGAAGACAGTTGCAGGATTTTTAGAAAAAAATGCATGCGGTTCTTCTGCCCAAGATACTTTTCAATGCCAACGTGCAGTGAAATCCATGGACATAATTTCTGTGTGCAGTTAGGTAGCAGAGAGGTCATAAAAACTCTTTTAACACTCTCAGGAGTAAAAATTGCAACCTTAATCACATAATCTGTAATAAGTTCCTTAAATTGTTCCCTATCAAAATAGCCGTAGCTTTGGAGCCCTCTTAGAAGCATCTCTCCCTGTGGCTGGGAACTAAGATCGCCACACGGGCTACAATCCCTGCAGCTTCACAACACTTCTAAAGTAAAAGGAAGAAAAAAACTTTGATCTTCTACATATCAGTAAAAGAATACTTACAGGGGACCAAGTACAGAGGGGAAATAGAAATTTAGATGGCTTTCATGATTATTTTGTCCCCCTGAACAATCATTTTACTTTTCTTGATCAGTGTCTTTTATCAGGAACCTTTCACAGGCATTCAAAGACTGACTCAGATCAGGAAGTACGAAAACTGAGAGTGAGCAATGAAGAACTGGGAGGATCCAACACTGGAGAGGAAAAAAAGACCTAAGGCAGAAGGAGCAGAGGACTGAAAGAAGCAGAGAGGACAGTGCCCTACAACACCATGTATCTGCAAAATGGTGCAGATAATTGCACAAATTGGCCCCAAATTCTCTCTATCAGTGCCAATGCACAACTGGTAATACTCTTTGTGCTGTCGTACATGTTTTCTTGGACAGTAAACAATAGAACCCATGTCTTTAACAACTACATGCTGGACAAGTGAAGAATAAAATGAACTATGACAAATCTTAGAGGATTAAAACCTCCATAAACAGCTTGCACTTTCCTCAGACTGATTTTATTTTTTATTCCAGGACAATATTTCTCAATGTTTTTCATAATTTTTAACTTCTCACACAACATTTTTAGCACAAAGATAAACCCCTTGGTTGTTTTCCAAAGGTCTTTTAGTATGTTAATAAAAGATTTTTCAAATATTTTTGTCATCACACTAATAAGTTGCATGGTTCTATATTTGTTTTTCATGGAATTATTGAGTTTCATTCCTTTTACTTACCTTTTTGCATGCAATAAAAATGTTAAAAATACACAATGCATGCAATGTGTAGTGTTATATGTTAAAATATCATCCAGGTTTTCCTCTCAAAGAACTGTCAACAATACTGTGTATGTGACTAATATTTATCATTCAGGCTGCACAAATAATAAAAATATCTTTTTCATAGCACACCACTTCGTGATTTTTAAAAAACATATCTTAGTCTAACAGCTTGACAGCTGACTTTAATAGATGCCCTTATTGAAGATCACTCTGTCTATGTCCAACTGTCATCTCCCTGACAAGGCACCCCTCTAAAGACACTGAAGCATGCAGTAATGCCAAGAGTATTGGCTTTCATGAGATCTAGACTACCACAAGGTCTTTCCCAAAGAAAGATCTTTCTACACAAGAGCCACGCTAAAGATATACTGAGAAAAACTGTAAGGGACTGTGGACTTCAAACCCCACAAAACCTCAGGATCCAGAAAACATTTTTTTCTGGAAGCAAGAAAGCAAGAATATGAGCATAATAGCCAGATTTGCACTATGCAGCATGTAGAGATATATAAGGTAGGAAATGTAAGGTGGCAAAACTTGCTGGTGTAGATACAGGCTTAGACAGTGGACACAGCTTAGGTGTTATTCTTTGGGACACCTGCAAATGTAACAGGTTTTTTTTGAGTGGAGACTATACTGTTAATATCTCTTCTGATAATGTCTTTACATGTGATTTATAGTGTTTTGTTAGAAGATGTAAAACACTTCTCCACAAGCTTGTTCTCCAGTCAAGGTGGTTAAGCAGGGTCCAGAGAAGTAGTCTCTAATTTTTCATTCTTGCCCCTACATCTACTTCCTGTAGTGTGGTCATGACATACTGCAGATCTGTGTTAGATATCACTGTCTTTACATCTCTGGAATACTTTTGATGACTTTGACAATTAAAGTAAAAAAATAAATTCCGAGTTCTACAATGGCTGTCAGTAAGTGATGGAAGAACAGGTGACTGGTCAACATCCTTTGAAAATCAACAGTGAGACAGCTTTCTTCCTATATTACGCTGAAGGGTCTGACTCTCACTCCTGACTATCACATGTTGCAATTTTGGTATGCTTAATCCCTGTGTGCTAATTGCTCTCCTTTCTCAGAGTTTTTTCTAGGATGATTAGGGATCTCAAAACAAAAAAAAACAAACCCACAAACCAAACTAAACCCCAAATAAAATTAAGCCATTTATACATGACATTGATTTTTTCTTTCTCAAATTGCATGGTCATTTTGTATCTTCCTCTTATTCCTCCATCCTTTTTTGGCACAATCAACTGAGTAGTAAAAAAATTGCTAACTAAGAGCCTGTGTTTCGTAGTCTCTAGTGTGCAATCAAAGCTTGAAACCGGGGGTGTGTTGCCAGCTGCACTACTTATTTCTTGCTGTATGCCTCAAGCCAAGGCTGCTCCAAATGTCTGTGATAACCACTGAAGTAGCAGCGAGGAGAGGCAGAAACCAGAGATGGAGAACTGACTTTCTTCTGTCAGGAAACGGCAGTATTTTCAGGTTTCATACAATTCACACAGAAACTGGTGACTATATGGGAATTATAAAGTACTGGGGACTGGATATTAAGCATCTTTCCACTGTACTGAAAAGCTCAGACCTAGGCAAGGTCTGTGTGGGCCAAAATCTGACATTATTTAGTAGTTGTCCAGTGCTCTTTGTAAACTGAATTGATAGGTTCATTTAGGTTTTGGAGAAAAGTTACCAGTTTGTTTAAAGTATTATTAGGGAACTTTCTCTGGTAGTCTAAGAAAAGACACCTAAGGTTAAGATAAACAACATTTTTTGGTTTGTTTTTTTTTTAAAGCAATTGGAAATTGGAAAAGTGTCCTTAATTTTTACGTATAAATTTCAGACTATTATTCTCAATTGAATTTCATTAGTACTTCACTTTTTTGAGAAAATTGGCTGATTTGGATTCAAAGTCTTCCTTGGAAGACTGAAAATTAATATATTTTTTTCCTTTGTTATCTTCACCCACTGTTTTTATAGATGGTTGGTTTGGGGCTACTTACTGTTCTCTAACAAAGGAAGCCCAGTGCAGAAATAGCCAGAATAAGAAGCTGAGTGGAGTGCCTGAGACTAGAGATTCTGAGAGTTTGCCAGTATACGTATAGTTTTGTTTCTTTTCCTTTTTTTTTTTCTATTTTTCATTTTATGTTGCAGAAAATAAAAAGCTTATATAAAATTCTTGAGAGAATGTACTATTCAACATCTTTGTCACCGACATGGACAGTGGGGTAGAGTGCACCCTCAGCAAGTTTGCTGATGATACCAGGCTGTTTGGCGAGGCAGACACGCTGGAGGGGAGGGATGCCATCCAGAGGGACCTGGACAGGCTGGAGAGGTGGGCCCAAGCCAACCTCATGCAGTTCAACAAGGCCAAGTGCAAGGTCCTACATCTGGGTCGGGGCAATCCCAAGCACAAATACAGGCTCGGCGGGGAATGGCTGGAGAGCAGCCCTGTGGAGAAGGACCTGGGGGTAATGATTGATGAGAAGCTCGACATGAGCAAGCAGTGTGCGATCGCAGCCCAGAAGGCCAACCGTATTCTGGGCTGCATCAGAAGATGTGTGGCCAGCAGGTCAAGGGAGGTGATTCTGCCCCTCTACTCCCCTCTCGTGAGACCCCACCTGGAGTACTGCATCCAGCTCTGGAACCCCCAACATAAGACAGACATGGACCTGCTGGAGCGCATCCAGAGGAGAGCCACGAGGATGATCAGAGGGCTGGAGCACCTCTCCTATGAGGAGAGGCTGAGAGAGTTGGGGCTGTTCAGCCTGGAGAAGAGAAGACTCCGGGGAGATCTTATTGTGGCCTTCCAGTACCTAAAGGGGGCCTACAGGAGAGCTAGGGAAGGACTTTTTACAAGGGCATGTAGTGATAGGACGAGGGGGAACGGCTTTAAGCTGGAAGAGGGCAGGTTTAGATTAAACATTAGGAAGAAGTTTTTCACTTTAAGGGTGGTGAGGCACTGGAACAGGCTGCCCAGAGAGGTTGTTGAAGCCCCGTCCCTGGAGGTGTTCAAGGCCAGGCTGGACGTGGCCTTGGGCAACCTGGTCTAGTGGGAGGTGTCCCTGCCTATGGCAGGGGGGTTGGAACTTGATGATCTTCAAGGTCCCTTCCAACCTAAACCATTCTATGATTCTATGATTCTACGATTCTATGAAAGGCAGTTCATACTCTCCTTCTTTCACTGAAAGTTTTGTGCCACAGGTTCTGTGTCTGGGTACCAACAGACTGATCATGGTGACACTGACAGGTCTCTGTTCAATGAGGAAACTATTTCAGAAAATAAAGTTCAAACGGGAAAGACTTATATTTTCCCAGGTATCAGTCAAGAAAAGTGACACTCTTCATCGTTTTTATTGTAGTTTTTATTATATTTTTAATTGTACGTCTCTGCCTGCTTTCTCCTCCTTTTCTTCCCCATTTTTTTCTGGAGGTAGCCATCAAATTCTGCTCCAACTTACAAATAGGTTTGCACCTTTGATAAATTGCAGCATTTGTCAAAAAATTGTCATTGCTTTAAAGCACAAATGCCCCTGGCCTGAGACACTTCCCTTCTGTTTTGCTTATCTAGAGAAGACTTACACTATGTGATTGGAAGCACAATAGCCTTTTCCTTCCTTTACCTTGTGAAAGTCTAACTAAACACTTCCAATTACAGTAATTTCAAGTTGCTCTGTTCAGGCCATATGGAACCAGAATATTGTGTCCTTGTAGGAGCACATTGTTGATTCTTCCTTGAGTACTTTCCCTCCATTCCAGCAACGCAAATACTGCAATTTCCTCATACCATGTAATATCAGGTTGCTTGTATGACTAAAATCTGTAATATATCTTTAAGAAAATAAGACCATCGGAGATACAGCCTTATATAGAAAGGACATCTACAGTCTTTGAAAAGTACCATACCCTGGCTAACAATATGTGAATTTTTTAAAAGCTTATGGCTGGTTTTGGTCAGAAAAAAAAAGAGCAAGCTAGCCATCTGCAATAGCACCATCTGCTGGTGCTTATAATTTGGTAAAAATTGACAGCCTCTGACTGAAAACCATACTGCTCATCATGGACACCACTTACATACACTTACTTTTAGGGAATTGCCAGTGTGAATGGAAAATTTTGCAGTAAAAAGCACCTCATTCCAGTTCATACTGATTTGTTTTTTTGTAAATTGTCCAAGAGATAGCAGGAATTCAAATTACTTTTAATACTAGGCTGTGAGGTTTAAAATAGGAATGACTGTCTCCTGCTTGCATTTTACCTTACCTCAAGATTAAAAATAAGAACCTTAAGGTATAGTGTGTGATGCATGCAATTTGTCTGGAAGGGCATTTGTATGGTGCAACTTCTTTTCAGAATGTTTTCCCTTAAAATGGAAGATACATATTATGAAAATAGAGATTAGTTCACATTTTGGATTTCATTTCTGTTGATTAAACCCAAATGATATTTTCAAGGCTGAGTAAGAAAAGGCAAAATCAGACTGAGTATGGCAGAGAAGAGAATTTTACAAATGGAAAGAGAATGAGGTGAAATCTTAGTGTTACCAACCTTCATTATCAGCATCCTTTAAAAAAAGCAGAGAAGGATGTTGGGTTGTCTTCAGACCAATTGCATAGCTCCTCAGCTGCTGCTAAAGTTAAGTAAAGATACCGAACACAGAATGCCTACATATCAAATTGTAAAAGATAGTATATAAAGAATTTGCAAAGCAAAATAGTTTGCAAATACAGCTGTGGGTCAGCCAATATCAACCTCTTCAGTCATCAAGCAGCCTTTCTTCAGGACTTTACTCACTTTTTTGTAACAAAGAAAAAATGCTAACATTCAGTTAACATTGGATTTTCTACCAATACTCAGACAGTTTGTGTCTGGAATTTTTTTTTAATCCCACAAAAAGAGTTTTCCCACAAGACTTGCAATATTTCCCAGTTTGCATCAGATAACCCCCAGAACAGTCTCTTGTTCCATTACTGAATTTTGGATTCTTGTACAGAACCAAATCTGAATGGAGCTCAATGATGCATTTCAGACAATTATTTATCCACCAGAAATGCGTTAACCAAAATGGAGGGCTTCAAGAAGTCCTGTGTGTGAAGTTGAATTACCCAGCAAAGTTTAGCCAAAATGAACAAAATGTGGCAGAAATGGTGAAAGTTTGTTTCAGTACATCTAAAACATCTGTTTTTCGCACAGTAGTAATAAAAGCCAAGGAAATGAAGGATTAGCTACATCAAATTAGTACCACTGATGAAAAAGGGCAAGGAAGTGACCTGCAGAAGGTCTCCAAGGAAACCACTGGCAGAACCAGAAACTGAGGCCAACTCATAGTGTCACACTCCAGTTGCTATTATTTAGACTATAGAAAAGGTCATTGAATTTCTTCAAGGCATAAATGTTTCTTTAATATAGTCTCTAAGAAAAATATGCTTGATTCTTATTAGTAGATGACAGGGTTGAAATAAAAACAGATATATACTGACCCATTTGCCGTTGTCATTGTTGAGGGCCTAAACCATGACAATCATACAGGAACCAGATACTATAGGTTTCCATTTTTATTAAAAATTAATTGAACTCAGTATCCATTTACCCAGAACTTAGGACACCCAAATCCATGGAGGAATTTTACATGCATGAAGGTCCTGCAACTTTTGACATCTTTTTATTTGTTAGGAATCCACCTTTATTTGCTATTAGAATATGTAGCATGCTTCTAACACTTCACCAAATTTCTTTAAAACCACTAACACAAGAGGAATGTTTTATGGAACTTGTCAAAACAACTTAAAAATATTTTTTTCTATTAAAAAATATCATACTGGAACTACAGATTTTCTCAGAAACATGCAATTTTGGTCAAAATCTCAAAAGGAAGTATTTTATTTTAACTTTACTTTATTTTTAAACATATTCAGGCAGAATTTTTAGTCAAAATGCAAGAAAAACAAGCCTGAGCAGTCAGTATTGTTGTCATCAAGACTGTAATTTGTGAGATCCGTGCTCAAGTTCATGCTGTTATTATTATTACTCAGTGCAGACAGAGCAGAAGGCCATGTAAACGTACCCTGTTTCATTTACCTATCATCCTATTCTTAACCACCAAATAATAGAGCCCAATACACTACATGATCATACAAAGTGGAACAGCTGTAGTAGTACAAGTTGAAGAGAGAAGCTGAAGTCTCACTCTGTAGCTAAGTAGAATGCTCAAGTGATTCAAGTAAATCTGAAGCATCCTTTTTCTTCCTCCTATTTCTTTCCACAAAGACATAACAAAAGTTCATTTAAATGAAAATCAGACTAAAGCCAATGCTACAAACAAAGCATAATTTAGTGCACAATTATTTTTCCCTGCTCAGTTGATTTTATACAGGAGTTATAATAAAATATTGCTTTCATAAACAGAGGTATATACACAAAAAAATGCTAACACTTTTTGTACATTTTTCCTCATTTCCCCCAACAGTCCAAAAAGATGTTTCTCTTCTTTCCTAAATTCTCTACATAGAATGAACATGTCAACATCCATAGGCATTGAAAAGCAGAAATACTCTGAAATACTCAGAATACTGACTTTCCTGAAATAGTGAAGTGACCACGGTTTTAAACAGAAAGATTCACCAAAAAAATGAGGTTACAAGTTTCTCTGTGATTCATGGTAGGTATAGCTCTTAGCCTTTGTGCCATAGCTGGATCATTTCTTGAGAAAATTATTGAAATAAGTGATGATGCCTGTAAGTGGGTATATTTTTGTATCATGTCAGAAAGCTACATGGACACAGAAACCTTACAGGCTCTGACATGATACACATATGAATTTGCTGACCTTTTTTGTTCAGTTTACTCCATTTCTCCCAATAGTCCAAAAAGATTTCTTGGTTCACATAGCTCTTTTTACAATGCAAAGAATCTTCTAGAAGAAAGTAAAGAATAGCTATACCTAAATGACTCACAGCATAATTATATTTTGTAGTATGTTTAGATTAGCTTAGAATAAGCCTTAATAATTTGAACTATTTAGCTATAACAAAATATGCTATTTGCCAGCCAACCAGCCAAGAATGTGTTAAAAACAGATTAGAAAACATTTTTGTGATATTTCTGTCGTACTCAAAAAAAGTCTTGCCATCAGTATAAAACAACACTTTCGTTCCTTTATTCAGTGCCACTGTGTGGTTTATTTTTTGTGACACACATTTCATCTTACGTAAACTAGTTACAACACTGCCTGTAAAAGAAATCAATCTCATCAACTCAGAGGGGGCAATTTTTTCATCTGCAGTGTGACAGAAAAGGGTACTGCAAAATGAATTACTGGAGGAAAGATGTGAGGATTACTTCTAAGTACTTGCTGACATGTTCCTCCCAGATATCTTTTGGCATGGTTTCACTGGGAACAGACTCAAGCTTTACAGAAAAACTATTTACAGAAGACCAATAGTCAGTGTGAAAGATTTTATCAGAGCAACCTGAACCAAACCTATAGCATTGTTGGTCCTACCATATGTAATAGTTTACTCTGCCTGTAGGTGCTTCATGACTAATGGAGCCAGGAGAGTACAATGCTTTCACAAATGAAGATATTTAAATACGGGATTTTTATCCCTTTTTGTGTTTGAAGCAAATGAAGTTCAGGACTGTTGTTGGGTGATGATGATGTTGAGATGAGGATGTGGGGGTAACTACGAATACCAATGAGCAATCTTCAGTGTGAAAAGAACTCTGAACTACAGGGGACTTCCTAAATTCCTAAAATCCATACTCTTCATGTAAACTACATTCCTCTCCAGATAATATGACTAGCTTCTTTGCCCATGCTGCAGTTGGAGGATAGGGTCTTCGGTAATTCTTTAATGCTATTTTGTACATGACTGCTTCCTCAATATGTGGATTCCTTCTCTGACCGTGTTAACAGAAAAGCAGCTTCCTTCTTTCATGTATGCATGTACATACACGTGTAAATATACACATATGTATTTCTTGTATTAGTCATAAAAACTTCTGCATCCTTTGGGTATCTGAAATGCTCTAGTATAAAGGATGAGGGCATTAGGGAAAGTCTTCCAGCTTGGTATCATTTAATAGAAATCTTTACATGTTCCTTTTATATTGTTTTATCTAGTCTATTTCACTAATTCATGAGGGAGAGTTCTGTTGTTAGGGTTGCTAACACAGAGAATGAGAGAGAAGAAGTACCCCTGAGTATAAACCTTATTAACAGCTATTCAGTGAATTTAATTCTTTCTGGAATACTGCCACCAATTACTTTTTGGCATGCTGACTTACACAGTGTTTTATACCAGCAGTTGCCATGTGTGCACACCATCAGAATTACCCTAATTGGCCGAGCATTTTGGAAGTTTCAGCCTGGCCCGACCTGAGCTCATATGGACTAGAGAAATGAGAAGGGAGAAAAAAAAGTAAAACTTGATGTCATTGTTATTGATAAGAAGGGACACACAGTCTGTCCACCCTCCCTGAACTGTGAAGATTTTGTTTCCCTTCTCTCTCTCGTGTTTTAAGACTAGAGATTCCCATTTATTATAAAAAAAGATTTAATTTCGAGGAAAATAAAAGGCTCATCATGGAACATTCTCAATGGTTTTGTAGTGAATGATCCAGCAAAAGCAACATGCATGTGTAGAAGGACCAAGAGGCATTTGTGTGGACTTTTAGACACAAAGTACTCATTTTACACATAAAGCACCCATGAACAGATATTTTCATAACTCTAGTGAGACACGTGAAGCTACGACCATTTTCACTCAGGAAGGGTCACTTCTGTAATAATTCTTAGCCCAGACCAGCAGGAAAACTGTTGAGTCCAGACACCTCTTTTTCTGACAATAACATATACCATGCAGGGAAGTAACATCGTTTGATTGTGGACTACAACAGTGAGGAAGTTTTCCTTTATCCTAAACGTCTAATGACTGGAGTGTGGCCTATTTTTCATAGCCTTAGTTTACATTGACTTTGTGACTTTTCTATTGTAAACATAAATATTCTTGGTGTCCATTAATATATTAGGCTGTTTTGAATCATATTGAGCCCTAATATAAAAGATAACTTGTGGGAAAAATTATCTCAAGCTAATGATGAACTGTGTATAAATTTATTTCCTTTCTATTTATTTGAAAGGGGTTACCTTTCAGTCTTATAGACTGTCACATCAAGTTATTAGAGGAGCTGATTTTGTTTGCTATCCCTACATCATAAATTATTTTGAACTCTTCTATACTTTCCTTTTTATTGCCTTTTCTCTTACCCAATAAATTTAAAACTTCTTTTCTCTTTAAATGCTGCTTGATTTTGTCAAGTATATATATATAAGAATGTGTAATGTGCACATTCAAGAGTAGATGGAACATTGAGATCCATACGTCAGTTGCATAACAAAAACAAGGAACTTGCTCTATTTAATTAAAGGCAAAACAATTTTCTTTCTCATTAAGATCATTGTCAATTACTTTTATAAATTGTCATTGCTAGTCTTAATGTCTAGTTTCTCAAAAAATTGTTTATGCCAATCTTAGGCTGGTGTACCAAGTAGTGATTGCAAACAAAAATACGCATCAAAAATTCTCTCTCAAATTTCATGATCCATTGTTTCTTGTGTGCATTAATTTCAACAGTAAAATTGAATTTGTGTTTCTTGTTTTCCAAGCTATCTTTCACAGGTATGAAAGCCCTTACAAAAACTAAAACAACAGAGGATTTTATGAAACTATAAATTAACTGCAATTGTTTATTTCAATGATCAGTAACCAAAATGAGAAAAGTCTGTGCCTTCTTTATGCTGAGAACCACTGAATGCAGTGAAGGCTTCCAAGTGAATTGCATACAGGTATCCTATTCTTACCCAAGCCATATTTTGTTTATAAATTTATGGCCTATTACTTAACATTTAGAATACCATGGGTCTGAGAAAGAATACTCTCCTGAGCACTGAATGAATAGCAAAAAACAATGCTTGTCCCAAAGTGTTCACAGACTGAAAAGGCCTGTGATTGAAAAACTTTAGTTTAGAAACTGAAGTAAAAATACTGAAGTTTTAACAAAAAATCATCTCGTTCAATCAGGTGAAAGGGAGAGAATTTGAGAGAGGGTTCACTGGAAAAAAAAATGCGACAAAACAATATTGTCTAAAAGAAATTTTAAATTCAGACACACATAGACTACACTCACTATTCTCAGTGAGAGTTGTCTGCCTATTGCAGAGAGCAGAGTTCATCTTGAGCAACTTAGGCACAGTTCCGAAGTGATGCTTTGTACATTGTACAAAGCTTACATTATTCCTAGGGTGACAAAAATAACAGACAAGATTATCCCCTGCCCTCCTTGGCTTCTTGCCATTATACCCATTACTGAAACAAATTGTCCAAACCTCATTATAAGGATGAGGTCATGTCTTGTGATGGAGTTTTGGGGCTAATTTCCTGAGTGAATCAGGAATGTATAGCTCACTTAAGGCATGTTCCAAAATCCAGTGAAATCAGAGGGACTATGTAATGAATTAAGCCCCGTATCTCTTACCAGTTAAGAAGAAAGAGATACACTCTTTTAGCCCCACAGTTAAAAGCAGCATCAAATGCCTTACCCATGAGTTATTGCAAGTAGAAGATATAAGATTATACATAAGGAGAATAGAAATCAGAAAACAGAAAATATTGGTTAATTTTATGATAGGGACAATAGTATTAAGTTTTGCTTTCTAGGAGGCCCTCTATACTTGCTAACATTCAAAATAATGAAGCATTTTCAAATTAAAGATCAGGAATTGAAGTACTGAATATATATAAAGAGTTGAAAGCCCTATTAAAATCTCCACCCTCAGCTAATAATATGTTCTTTGCTTTCAGTTTCACCAAAAGGAAAAGCTTTCTATCCTACAGACAATAGTAAAATAAACAGACATCAAATAAGGTGTAACATTTTATACAACAGTGAATTCAGTAAAACAACATGCCACGATTCAGGAATTTACCTTATATGCCTAACAAAGGAACAAATAATGGTAACAATAACAAACTCAAAGAGGTGGTCTAGCAGTGGGCTATTAAAAAGTTTCTCAGAAAAACTTTGAAGATGGTTATTTGAATTGAGAACTTGAGAACCAAGTCAGAAACTCAAACACAAAGAAATATTTGTATTCCACTTCTGAAGTTTTTTATCTGTGTTTGCACTGACAAAGATAAAGTTCTCAGTGGAAAAAACATGGCTGGTTTGTTGAGCCTGGGTATTTTCTATTTTCAAATGTCCCATCTACAAGACATCAAATAAACAATACATGACACTTACCTTCAGTGTAGATGTAAGTCCAGCATTTTATAGCAAGAACAAATTTAGCTAGAAATACTGTCAGATACTTTGGTCAAGACTAAAGCTGACTGAAAGTTGCAAATATATTTTTAAGGGAAAGGAAAGGAAACTTAAAGGTGTCTTCACTTTAAATAGATAGAAAACACACCTTTTTTTTCTTGCAAATTGTATATAATATCATAAAAAGATTAATTTACAATACAGCAAATACTTAAAGTATTCGTGTGTGTATACATGTGCATCCACATACACATCCACGAATTATATATGTATGCATCTATAGAAATTTACTCTCATTTGCATACCCACATTCAACAGGATAGTGAGATAAACAGCCCTGACTATAAATGAGAATGAGATCTTATGTTTTCCAGTTGCAGACAGTGGATCACTACCTTAATGTAACATCTGACATACTGCACAAACTGAAATGCACAAAAGCACACAGTTAAATTATTGTTTTAGGATGGAAGAGGCACATAGATGTGATCTCAGGGAAGCGCCTCAGGCCAAAATCCTTAGTCTACATGGTGAATGTAAAGCTCAGAATGAAATCTTGAAGTCATATGTCTGCTTCTCTAACCTTGTGATATCCAAGACTTGTAAACGCCCTCCTGTAGTAATCCAGGGCAGCCTAAAGTCTCACCTACTTTCTATTACACAAACTTCGGGGACTGCCTAGAAGCTGGGCAGTGTCAACAATCCTGACCTGTTTCTACATGCCAAAATAGCTGATAGAAGGGCTGGAAACGGCATAAGAAAGGCCATGCAGAAAAAAGACCCAGATGAGTCAAATCCTTGAGTAAAGACTAGAAGATTCAAGGGTAAAAAATGTACCATAAGGTTAAGTAGTGTGCCTGCATCTCATTTTTCCTTTGATAAACGCTAAGATGCTACTAAGAATAAAGATTTATTAAGCAGATTAGATGGCTTATTGGTATAATCATAGAATCATAGAATCGTAGAATGGTTTAGGTTGGAAGGGACATTGAAGACCATCAAGTTCCAACCCCCCTGCCATAGGCAGGGACACCTCTCACTAGACCAGGTTGCCCAAGGCCATGTCCAGCCTGCCCTTGAACACCTCCAGGGACGGGGCTTCAACAACCTCTCTGGGCAACCTGTTCCAGTGCCTCACCACCCTTAAAGTGAAAAACTTCTTCCTAATGATTAATCTAAACCTGCCCTCTTCCAGCTTTAAGCCATTCCCCCTCGTCCTATCACTACATGCCCTTGTAAAAAGTCCTTCCCCAGCTCTCCTGTAGGCCCCCTTTAGGTACTGGAAGGCCGCAATAAGGTCTCCCCGGAGCCTTCTCTTCTCCAGGCTGAACAGCCCCAACTCTCTCAGCCTCTCCTCATAGAAGAGGTGCTCCAGCTGTCAGATCGTCCTCCTGGCTCTCCTCTGGACGCGCTCCAGCAGGTCCATGTCTGTCTTATGTTGGGGGCTCCACAGCTGGATGCAGTACTCCAGGTGGGGTCTCACGAGAGGGGAGTAGAGGGGCAGAATCACCTCCCTTGACCTGCTGGCCACACATTTTCTGATGCAGCCCAGGATACGGTTGACCTTCTGGGCTGCGATCGCACATTGCTGGCTCATGTTGAGCTTCTTGTCAATCAGCACCCCCAGGTCCTTCTCCACAGGACTGCTCTCCAGCCATTCTCCGCCGAGCCTGTATTTGTGCTTGGGATTGCCCCGACCCAGATGTAGGACCTTGCACTTGGCCTTGTTGAACTGCATGAGGCTGGCTTGGGCCCACCTCTCCAGCCTGTCCAGGTCCCTCTGGATGACATCCCTCCCCTCCTGCGTGGGAATAAGCAATCACTAGGACTGAGACTTTGAAAACCATCAGTTAAAATATTGGCCTTTCCCTTCTTCAACCAACCAGATTCATGCAATCTGTCTCTTAGACAAAATGAAATATATTAATGGATGAGAACACTCCACAATATTGAACTACACTGTTGATCTCCCTGATACAAATACAATTCCTTAGAATAAGGGAGTATTTATATAGCATAATACTAATTTAAAAAGAAGAATTCTACACAGAAAATTTTGTGGAAAGTTTGTATGAACCAGAGTTTAAAAGTGAAAAAAAAGGTAGAGAAGCAGCATACAACTTCTGTGAAACCTTTCTTACCTTGCTGCCTCCATTACCTGTAGCAGTAACCATATGGAAATTGAATTATCTTTTTTGCTTCATATTATTAATTGTGCAAAGTAGTACCCAGTGGTCCTTTGCATAATTTTCATTGTGAATGTGCCAGTCTTCAAAGAGTTCTGGCCTATTCATTCATAGCTGTGATTCTTTCCACTCTAGGCAAGCTGAACTGATGGTCTTCAATACTATATACTTTAGCATTTTCTCTTTTTTTGGGGGGATTTTGGTTTGTTGAGGGTTTTTTGGCTCTGTGTGTTCGTTGTTAGCTCATTTTCCTACAGTGAACCTGACAATGAACCATCCATTCATTGTTAGTTCTCATATGTCTCAATATAATGTGTTATTTATGATGTAATAGTGCATAATTTTTATAACAAGGGTAGAGAGAATTGTACTGTTAATGCCATGATAACAAGCAGATTTTGTTAAAAGTACAGAAAATAAAAGCAAATTTCAAATTTTCTAATATCAAGGTTTGCATCTATTTAAAACCAGATGAAGCAAGAAATGGATTTTGTCTGAAAGTTTTGTCAATTGTCTGGAATCTTAATGAGAGCCTGGAATTGAAATTAGGTTAATCTACAATAAAGGTCTCATCTAAAGTTCAAGGGAAAATATGTGGATCTTTCTATTGCCAGGAGAGGCTGCCCTGAGAAAAAATGTTGATGATCATCTCATATAAATAGTTCCAGAAAAAGCAGAAAAGGCTAGGGAACCGGCAACTGCTACTGCTTTTACTTCTACAATCCACGACTACACTTGCCCCTCATCTCACCAACAGAATAGGAACGTGAAAGATGCAGTTTCTTTAACTGAATAACTTGCTTGTCAGGACAAATTAATGATTTTCTTCTAACTGGAATACACATACCAGAGTGACCTATTTGTATGGTATTGCCCACATTACAGTGATATCTGCATTTCTCTATGGTATATGAGTAACATTTCAACTTATGGTGTGAAACGAGAAAATTCCCAGTACCACCTTTAATATCCTGAATGTTTTCCAGATAGTCGGCCTGACTACGTCTACCCAAGTACAATGGAAAAATGTGTCATTTGCTCCAAAAGTTTTCATGTGAATCTATCCAAGTTCAATAAATTTCAAGGAGTGTGAGGTCACAACCAACAGTAACAATACTAAAAATGATTAAATCATTTAATAGCAACTCTCCCACATGGGTATCCAGGAGCAATCTTCTGTAGTCTTAGGTTCCAGTCACAAAGTTCAAAGTAGAACTAGTAATTACTGTCCTAGCTTGAATGGTAAGTTGTTACACCCTTTCTGTGAAGAAAGAGTTTATGCTGTTAGATGCAATTGTTCATGATTAATTCAAAGAGTAATGGTTTCCTGCCTTGATAGCAAACAAGCTGGTTTCCAATGAGTAAAATTTTATCTTTATATATAAAACAATGCCTTCTGAGTGTGCTATCAAATATAAACATACATATATTTTTCCATTTCCAAAGTTTCTTTAAAATTTACTTGATGATTCAGCCATCAACATTCCTAGGCAAATTTCACACTTCTGCATTATTGGAAAAGTTTAAGGATTAAGCTCTTTTTAATTCAAAACTTCTTTTCCATATAACTTGCTTTCAGCATTTAAGGAGAGTCATTTTACACTACATTTTATATTCTGAATAATTCAGCCATAGTCCTTTTTTGTTTATCAGTAGCTGACTTCAAGTGAATGTGTAAAGTGTAGATACTCAAACGTATGTGCATGTATAGCATGTGTTCATTATGAATTAATGTTAGAAAATATGAGGACATTTGATTATGTGCTTGATCAATAAAAATTTCATTTATAACATTGAGTCTTTTTTTTTTTTCCAGCCAGGCTGGACGTGGCCTTGGGCAACCTGGTCTAGTGGGAGGTGTCCCTGCCTATGGCAGGGGGGTTGGAACTCTATGGTCTTCAAGGTCCCTTCCAACCTAAACCATTCTATGATTCTATGATTCTATGAAATACACATTTTCTTATCCAGTATTTAATACCCTAATTCTGACTCTCTAGGAGTAGTAACTGTCAGAGAATTATTTTCAAATTAATTTTCAGATTAATCCAGAAGGAATAATTTCTGTTGTGAAACTGTTTGTTCATGCACTTTTTGGACATACATGTGTTTTAAGATCATACATCCAGACTTTCAAGAAAATACAACATCATAAAGAGTAATACCCAATTTATTTTTATTTAAGATGTTTTCATGATTCTTTTTTTTTTTTTTTTTTTGTAGGTTAGATTTGAAGAGATTTGGAAGAATCACTAAGGTGATATTTCACAGTGGAAACAAAACCAAACCCAATAAATAGTTTTCTGAAATTAAACCCATGTTGAGATATCTAATTATTGGTATACTAATATTAGTTGACTCTGCAATGAAGGGGCAGGTGAGACAGCTGAGGGTAACTTTAAAATATGCTCTCATCATCTGTGTAGGTTTCATCTGAACATGCGGTATTAATTTTGCTATTCAACTAAAAAATGGGAATAATTACTATAGCAACAAGAGAAATACATGTGGTATATGGTATGTTGCCTGTAAGATAAAGAAAAGTTCCTTGGAGAAATTAATTACTCTCAGTTGGGTTTAAGTTGGTGTACAATACTTTCTTAAATACAATAAGTAAACCCACATATTTTAATTTTTCTCAGCAGCTACTAGTTACTATTTCTAATATACTTAAATTTTAACTGAGCTGGACCCATTATACTTGTGACTGACTATTACTTTTTATTGATAGAGCTTTTAGGCTTGCCCCTAAAGAAAGGCAGACAAAGATTAATTCATCCCCAACTAATACAAGAGAGAGGAGAAACCTCCATCTCTAAGGTATGGGATTCCTTACCAGAAAAATATTTTCCTAATCTCTGATTGTTAAAGTCTTTCTTGTACTATAAAGCAAGGAGGTTTTCTATCCTTTCATAAATTCTCTCCTTTCTAGTCTGGATCTCACACCACTGAAGTCATAGGAAACCCATTCAATTCAATTGGTGCAGGGTCAAACGCTTAATCCTTACCATTGTACATTTGTATATTCTTGTTATCCGTGTAAATGTTAAATCCTGTTTTCAATCCTGATAAGCTCTTGGCCTCAGCGATACCTTCAGGCAATGAGTTCCCAAAGCTACTTTTTTAAGAATGTACTTCCTTTTATCAGTCATAAAGTCGCTGCATTTCAATTTTCCTGAATGTCTAGTATTGCAAGCGGAGGTCAAGGGACACACCTGTTTTAATTTTTCTCTGCACTACATTAATTTGTCCACTTCTACCTTTTTCGGTCCTATCTTTCCTCTTTCTTAAGTAAACATTCAACCCTTTTCAGTCATACGAAAACAGAATTTTGAGTGCCTTTTCTTTCTACTGAAAGTAATGATGAGTGAGTTTGTTCTTGGTTTAATTGAACATTAGGTAGCAGGACTGCTACTTCCACATTCTGATCTAGTAATACAGTTTTTCTTCATGTTACGTTTAACTTGATTTCAAAATAAGTGTTAATTTAACTATTTTGAGAAAGATATTAAATGATTCTGACGTTCAGGAAATTTTTTCCACCAGCTAAGCTTCCTGAATTATATGTGAGTAAAATTTATGTAGACAAAAGACTTCAGACTATAGAAACAGACAAATAAATCAGAAGGAGTTGTGGACAGATTTATACATTTTATGTATTTTAGTTGCACTGGCACTTTCATTTTTCTGTAATTGCACTTTAATTGCATATATTTTTCTAAATTTAAAAAAGTAGTTAAAACGGCATTGTACTAGATGAAATAATTTCAGGCACTTACTGCAGATGTTTTAAACAATTCATGTGTGGAACAATTTCATAGTCCTATTATATAAGGCATTTAAAAATTGCACTTGAGTAATTCTGCCTGCAATCAGCAAAGATCCCATAATACTGTTTTTTAGTCATCAAAGAATGCAAAGCTGAAATCTGTGAACTAAAAGAGCCTATTTCTTCTGCCTTCTGGGAGGCCCCTGTAGCTCTGAAGTTTTGAAAACCATATAACTTAGATGCCTACTTCTGAATTTAGGAGACTAACTCAAGGAATTCTGCTTTCAGATATGGCTCTTACTGTTTATTACTTTTGGACCCATTTTCATATGGTATCTGTCTGAATTTTAAGCCCTTGTAACCAAAATTTCTGCTAGGTTTCTGTATGTGGCTAGTGCTTTGGATTCCTTTCTGAGAAACACCATACAACATATTCTACAACTATCCTTGAAGGATTTGTTATTGAATTTAAAACTAGAGGTAAATGTGGCCATGACAGAAAAATGAAAAAAGATAGAGGAGATGAAAAGAGTGTGTAGCATCTCTGCATAAAATATATTGCTGTAAATTTGTGGGTCTCATTGTACCACCAATGTTTAAGCTAAACCTCTCAGCTAATTCTTCAGGAGTTCTGCTTAAAAGGGAGAAATTACAGTATAGCTCTTCATGTTTGATTTTTGCTTTTTTTGCTGGCATGCATCTTGCTCTTCATAGTCCAGGACATTTTTATTAGTATGTAGGTTATTTCATCTGGTCCTATAAATGGATGAACCATTATTTATACAGATTCAGTATTGATGAACCAATAAAGTGTTTATATACCATTGCTAATGAGATACAATTATTTGTAATTTTAGATTTTGAGATGTTTATAGAGACAGCTCAGTTTAATAAAGTATATGAAACTATTAAGTTCCTCACAGCCCAATGATGTGCACCATAATGCCACTGGCACAAAGGTAGTGCAAAAAAATAGCAGACAATTACAGCTGGATAAGTATTAAAACCAGAAAGTGAACTGAGAAACATTCCTGATTCAACACATACAACAGTGAAATGAATTTGCCATCTTCATTTTATTTCTGCCCATGTAAAACTCTCCCTTGGCTTTAATAATGGAAATAGATGGTAAGACACAGAACAAATATTCCAAATACTTACATTTTTAAATATGAGTTATCTATACATTACTCTTTCCAAGCATAAACATAAAAAAGTAATGAGCAGTTTACTCTAGCTTAATATATAATAAATAATAACAGCAATACCATTTAGAACTTTTATAGCACTTTTCATCTGGAAATCTCAAAGCAGCTTACACAAGGGGGACAGCAGAGTAGCTCTGGCATCAAAGAGCCTTTCAAACTCACACATCATCCATTTGATGAGTGTGAAGAACACAAAGTCTGAGTAATATGTTCATCCCATAGGCAAAGTTACAGCTAAATCTTGCATTAGTGCTATGTATTGGGTTTATTTTAGCAACAGTCTAAAAGAAGGAGAACTGCAGCACTGAAGCTGTGAAGACATGAGAAACTGAAGGCTTAAAGGTTAGCATCCAGACTTCCACCAAAAAGCAGAAACTCAGTTTTAGGCCAGTAAAACATGCATCATAATGCTTTGAATATCCGATCAACTTTTACTTGGGGAGACAGTGTTGTTCAAAAAAGAAATCCTCACAGTTTTCCCTTTTCTCCAATGTTTCTTCCTTCAACTCTTTTCTCAGCCTTTTGCACTAGAAAAATTGGACAGTATGAGATTAATGGGAAAAGATAGGAGGAAAAGAAAGGAAAATAAAAATATTTTATACCAATTTTTTTCTTTTTTGATCTAAAATATAATCTGAAAATTAAAGTTTTTCACTGTTTTCACAAGTAAAATTTTTCAGCAATAAGGATATACAGGCCACATACAGTACCTAATATATTGTGGATGCTAGCGGAGACCAATAATCATTTGATATTTCTGTGACGTATACTTTCTGAACAATTGCATTCCTGATGTTCTTGCCTCATATCATTTAATGCTTCATCTGATGCCTACGTAATTGTCTGATAACAGAAAACAGTCAGGAAAGATCACCTGCAATTTCAACCTTGTTTCTTGTAAAAAGAGAAAAAAAAAAAAAAAAGCTACATTCTAGCAACTTAAGGCACATTTTCTATAATTTTCAGTTGATCTCTTTTTTGAAATACTGCTAGACAGACAGCAGGTTATATATCAATACTTCTTTGATCTCCTACATTTAATTGGGGACACCAACAAGATCTTTCATGTTTAGAGGCCAGCAATGAGGAAAAAGCAATGTTTTGTGTAAAGTCTGACAAATTGTCTATTCTTCTTTTTCTTTTTACTTTTCTTTTTTTTTTTTCTTTTTCTTCCCTATGGGTGGAAGACTAAGCAGTCTCTTTATTGTCTTACTGCCAACTTCTGTGTCAGAGATTTAAAAACCTGAGATTAATATAAAAACCCCTTCATTCCCATAGCAGAGTGACTAGCCTGCACCTTTGCTGCTTTTTCTGGTTGAAGTTAGCAGATCTGCTAGGCTATATATACACTGAACCCACTTTACCTAATATAAATATAAGCAATATATTTTGTGATTAAGGTAAAGTGAAATTAAATCCTATTTCAGAAAGCTACCTCCTTATACAATGAAATACATTTAATGAAAATCCTGTGCTTGAAAGGCAAGGCTTAGTACATTAAAGATTTCCAAAAAGCAGATGCAATGGGAAGGAAGGCTTTTCTTTTGCAATTACCTGTAGGCAACACTGTACTTTGACATCCTTCTTTGTGCTTCAGTTAAGGATGAAATCAGAAGAGGTCTTCTGAAATGAAAACAAAAATTATGCATTTAAATTTAATTCCATCTGATAAATTAAGACGTTACCAAACCTTTTAAGATTAGATTGTCTTGTACATTTCAGACTTGTACAAAGGCATAAGAGAAATTAAGGAAATACTTTTTGCTATCTCTACTTAGATCTTGGCATTGGATCTCTATGATGTTTTATAGAGTGTTACATCCCAACATGAAGCGAGTGAAGGAGATGGTGTATATGAAAATTAAATGGATAGTCCTGATTTACAGCAGATGGCACCTTGCCACATACAGAGGTACTGGGGAAAAAAAACCAAGGTATATTGTATAGTCCCTACTTTGTTGTGACCTTTTTTCACTTGTGCAACAATTCTCAGCACTTTGGTATTACTTGATAGCTATTTTAAATGATTGCCAAAGTGAATAGCATATGTTTAAACTGAATGACTGGCTGACTAGGTAATTAGAAATGTATGTTTTCCTTCAAGCTCTGAGATATTACTGTGCAGTCATTTGGGTTGCACTGGTTTGCTCTTCTACCATGTAAACACAAACTACAGAATTCATTTTTTAGAATAATTTGTTAAAACAAGTTAAAGGAATACCAGAAAACTACCTGTAATCTCCTCCTTCAGTGTGAACTTTCGTTGAACAAGCAAGATAGCCACATTCTCCTTGAACAGAGTTTAACTCTTGAAGCTGATTGTTGTTGATTAAGCAATTGTTCCTGCTAAAGCAAAAGGCCTTAGTGGTTATACGGGCTATTTGGAAATTGACCTTTTTTTATCTAGTAATCACCAAACCTATTTGATGGGTTGTATTTTCATATGATCTATTGCTAATAGGCTTCTTTGTATCTGTTTATTTAGAACGATTACATCTTTAAAGGAGGTTAATTTAAAAGGTCACCTTATCAAACATTTTGCTATTGACTGAAATTTGTAGTCAGTCAATTATGCTTCACTTATGTGGCTGCCTACCTGCTGTCCTGTGACTGCCCATAAGCTTTTGTCTCAAACACCTGATCACATTTATATATGTGGCAGTATTTAAATATACACAATCCTGAATATCTTTGCTGCTAACTTAGATCGCATTGACTTCAGGCCATAGGAAGTTGGTGGGGTTTGATTTCATATTAAACATAAAGGGTGAGAGTCTAGGCTGACTAAAGTAAAAAAAATGATGAAATTCAGTAAGGCCAAGTGTTCACTCACATTTTAAATTTCTAGTAAGACAACAGACAAACCACCACTTATAGCTATTTGATCTAGCATCAGTGAAGTCAAGTAGAAAAACTATCACTGACTTCAAAAAAGTCATGGATTAGTTCCAAAAGGATTTCTTTTAGCTGTCTGAAGACTCCCCAGCCTTTCAAACCACTTCAGGCAGAATGTAGGCCAAATCCAATTGACTCGAGAAAAAAATAACTATTGGTATAAAGGCAATGAATCTCATCTCCTTCTCTTTTTTGTTTTGTGGCAGGATGGAGCTCACTGGATGAGCGGGAAAATGTTTCATGTTACCATGCCCACATTACAAGCTTTTCCTAACAATTAATTCACATGCACTAGGTTATCAGAAGTGAAAATTGTCTTGCATTTCAAGCTTAAAATGAAAAGCCATTGGACAAAATAATAACCAGTTCAGTTGTTGTTTTTAAGATTGGAAACCAGACCTGTGAATACTGAGATAAAGATGAAGTATGGCTATTATATTACTGGTATGCAAAGATCATCACCTTGCAAATGACAGTGGTTTGTCATAATCTATGACAATAATAGGAGACAAGAAAAACATTTTGTGAGTGCAAATGAAAGAGTTGCTCATGATGGATGAACAACAAAGCAGCCCTAGTTTATACTTATTTAAAGCATTTGATTGATTCAAAGTTCTTAGGAAAGAGATCGCTGCCTGGTTTCCTGTGTATCACAGTATACAGGACCTTCTTGTACTCCATCTCCATCTGTCTATAGCATTTTGTGAGATACAGCTAGATGTATTTCACCCATCACTAAGGCAAGCATGGAGAGAAAACTGTCTGCTAAAGCACTGAAACACTGCATAACAACTTAGCATGAGGTGTGAAGGAATGTAAAACTTCATCATCAATCTAAATATGCAAATTTAATCACCTGAGTTGGATTTTTTGTGTGCTTGATAAAAGAACTGAAATCCAACTTATTTGAATAGCTTCTTTGAGAATCTTTCCAAACTTTGAGAGCAGTTCATCAGGCAGCAGCTTCGGGGAACACAGTGCAGCATGTTCAATGTTAGAAGAAGGCACAGATGATGTGCCAAAAATATTCCCCCTCATATACACTACCCACATCCTTCCACAAGCACAGACAGTTTATCACCCTGAATGCAATTACAAGTTTTAAATACATTTTTACGCTACTAAATCAAGAATAAAGCTACAGTATGAAACTAAATTACAATATTAAATTTCCTTATTTCCTTTGAGTTTCACATTGTTAAGAAGATGTACTTTTATTATTATTTTTATTATTTAAAATATACAGCAAGCTAAGTCTCTGGAATGAAACACAGCATAATCTCATTGAACAGATCACTCTTTGGTACTGAAGAGCTCTGGTGCAATTTTACTATAGATTTTATTGTAGTTCCAAAATTTGGAAAGCTGTCAATATCATTAGGTCTTAGAGTCAGTTTAAGCAAAGACTGAAATATGCAATGGAGTAGGAAAAAATCCAAGCCCCCCCCCAGTTCTCATTTCAAGAGAAATCCCACAGTTTTATCAATACCAGTGTGTATTACCCAATCTTTCTAAAAAGAGCCCATGCGAAATAAATTAGCGTGACTGAAAATTTATTCTGATTACTCACAGTACTGCAACACAAAAGTAATTGTCGAAATATTTTTACATACTTTTATAGGAGAATTTTTTTATTTTAAAATAGTTTGTGTCATTTAGCAGTTGCTACTACCACTGCTATGATCAAACTGTTAATTGCCTCTGGAGGAAAAACAAACAATCCTAAATTAATGAATCAAACATTAGCTGTTGACTACAATTCTTGTTCTGATGTTAAAAAAAAAAAAAAAAAAGAGGTGAATGCAGTTAGAAAAATTAATAAATGAAAAATGTTTTAGAAAGAGTTCTCTTATACCTCAAAACAACAATGTACAAATGGATTTGAAAAATCCAAATTTTCTAATGGATTGTAATAATAATAAACAAGGAATCCCATTATTTCCTTCTGGAGGGATATTAACACTCTGTAGTTTACAGGATGAATTTAAAAACACTTTTCTCAATTGCTACCTTCATGGTACAATTTGTAATTATAAGTAAAGGTTATAAAAATTTAACTGCTGTTAGTGACTGCTGCCAAGAAAGGCTTTCTGGCAATTTAAACAATTCAGAGGGCAGAGAAAGAGTCCAAGGAAAAGAAGTATATTATACCATTTTGTCACAGAATTTGGACAGAAAGAGAAACTATGCCTGGACAGATCAGTAACTGGAGAGAAACTGGCAGAGAGGTAATTGAGAAAAAATTGGAGATTGCCTAATAAATTCCTTTTTTATTCCCTGTATCTACACAAATAAAAAAAAAACCACCAAACCCTGGAAGACTAAAGCGACTTGATCTGAACACTTAGAGAATAAAGTCTTATCATATGATTTCTTTCTTCTTCAAAGAAACATGACTGAAACAATGATTCCATTTAATGAGTTGTCTCAAACTGTCACAAATTAACCAAAAAACTATTTCACTAACATTTGAGCTAAAAAAGAGAGCTCTAATGACCTCACAGAAAGACACAGCATCACATTTTTGATGGAATCCAGATGCAACTACTGGAAACAAAGCTGAAATTTTGAAGCCTCTCTGCCATAAATAGACCTTAATAAATAAAATGCCACATTTGTTCTGAGTCTCTCTGGCCAGTGTGCTGACACAGCAGCAGACAGAAATCACTGAGTGTGTTTAATACAAAGAATGAGCCCGAGAGCCATTTCAAAGGCAATATCTTGATGATCCTTTATAAGAACCTTAGAAAGACAACTCTTTATCAGCTGTTGCTTGATTGTTAATTTATGTCTCAAACAGCAGGCCATGACACAGTCATTATTCTAGAAACTTTGCAGGTGGAGTAGTTTCAGTTATAGTTACTAATGTATACATAAATATATACGCACACATACATTTACATACTAATTCATACTGTTAACACATTTTATCCTAATATAGTGACAGTTGGCTAGAAAGAAAGGATTCAGGGCTGTTAGCATTCGTGTGCATTTTTTTTAACCCTCCTGAAATTTGGGAGAAAAGTGGATAAGAAAACTTTTCTCTTTGCTTCCTCCTCATGTCTGCAACACACATCAGCTGACCAAGGATTAAGCTTTCAGTTAGGATTGGTAGTAGACATCTGAATTTAGGTCATCCAGCCCTTATTACGCTAATTCACATGATTGTGACACCAAACATTTGAGGGTATTTCGTCTCACCAGAAAGTCACTCAAGGACTTCAGAAAAGTTCATCACAACAAACACTTGAACCTCCCACTCATACTATGCTAACCTTTCACATTTAACATCATGGGGGTATAATACAGAAAGAAATTTTAAAATAACTAACTACATAGATACCTCCATAAAAATTTGGACCTAATGCATCTCCTGAATGTAATTCCAATAAAAAACTAATATGGCTTGGGGACAGCTTAGCAGAATATCTAGCTCGATGCCCTTCTGAAAGATAACCCGTAATTCAACCAGAAGCTATGGGTTTCATGAGGAAAAGAGAGTGACATTTTATAATCTGAATTATGCAGGAGATCACAGAATTACGGAATTTTCAGAGTTGGAAGGGACCTCTAGAGATCATCTAGTCCAACTCCCCTGCCAAAGCATGATTGTCCAGAGCACATTACTCAGGACTGCATCCGGGTGGGTCTTGAAAATCTCCAGAGGAGGGGACTCCACAACCTCCCTGGGCAGCCTGTTCCAGTGCTCTCTCGTCCTAACTGTAAAGAAGTTTTTCCTTGTATTTGAACGGAATTTCCTATGTGCCAACTTGTGCCCATTGCCCCTTGTCCTGTCACTGGGAACCACTGAAAAGAGTCTGGTTCCATCCTCCTTCAACCCACCCTTTAGATACTTATAAGCAATAATAAGGTCTCCCCTCAGCCTTCTCTTCTCCAGGCTAAAGAGTCCCAGCTCTCTCAGCATTTCCTCATAAGGGAGATGCTCCAATCCCTCAATCATCTTAGTTGTCCTACGCTGGACTCTCTCCAGTAGTTCCCTGTCTCTCTTATACTGGGGAGCCCAGAACTGGACACAGTATTCCAATTGTGGTCTCACCAGTGCAGAGTAGAGGGGGAGAATGACCTCCCTCGACTTACTGGCCACATTCTTCCCTGTGCAGCCCAGGATTCCATTGGCCTTTTTGGTGATAAGGGCACATTGCTGGCTCATGGATAATTTGCTGTCTACCAGAACCCCCAGATCTTTCTCCTCAGAACTACTTCCCAACAGGTCCACCCCTAACCTATACTGGTGCCTAGCATTCTTCCTCCCCAGGTGCAGGACCTTGCACTTGCTCTTGTTGAACCTCATTAGGTTCTTCTCTGCCCAGCTCTCCAGCCTGTCCAGGTCACGCAGGATGGCAACACCGCCCTCTGGAGTGTCAGCCACCCCTCCCAGTTTGGTATCATGCTGAGGATACACTCTGTCCCCTCATCCAGGTCATTGATGAATATATTGAACAAGATTGGACTGAGTATTGACCCCTGGGGGACACTGCTGGTTACAAGCCTCCAACTAGACTCTGTGCCACTGATCACAACCCTCTGAGTTCTGTCACACAGCCAGCTCTTGTATGATGTATTGTATTACATGTATGATTTAAAATGTACTGTTCAAATATCCCTCCTCTAGCAAAGTCTGTCGTAATAGAAAAGTAACGCAAGTTACACACTTCCATGGAGTGAAACTATCATAAAGCTTAATTATACATTTGAGTTGGTGTTATTATGATTTTTATGAGCTCGGGTACCAAAAGTAGCAACATTTCAAATTCTGTTAGTGATGTTCACTACACGTGTGCTCCTTTCTTGGTTAGTCTTCACACCTAGATCACATTAGCTCTTCTCTCCACTGAAGTCAACTATCAACATGTTTAATAGCTACATGATGCATGAGCAGAAGAATTCACATCAATTTTTCTCATTACCTTGCTCTGTCTCATTGGTGTTTTTTTCTGTTGGTTTAAGTTTGAGTCTGTTTCTGCTTCTGACTAGAGAGATTGTTTATTGCATTATATTAAATTCACTGTGGATGGCTGGGTAACAAATGGACAAGTTACAAGCTGGGGCCATAGGGGCTGGCAGTTGTCAACACTGTGATAAGCTAGTGCTTTATCATCAGAAACCAAACAATACTTAAATGATACTGGCTATAGTTATGATCATAATTTATTGGCCTCAAGTGACTTCTTGCTATATGGTGCCCTGCCTTTTCTCAATTTCTGTTTTGCTGTAGTTGGCATTATAAAATCTCAGTTCTTTTGTACAAAATCTATATCTCTGTAACGCAAGAGAAGGCAAGAAAGGATATGCAGCAGAGAACTGGAAAGGTTAATAATACTTTGTGAAGTTTTATGTAAGGCCTTTATGGATAAAAACACCAAATTCTTCAGTCAAAATTGAATGAACATGCTCATCTTTCCTGACATCTCTTCCCTCTTAATGTTTTTTTAAAAGGTTTTAGTTAAAAAAGCCATTTTATTGCATTTCAATTCTACACTTCAAAAGATAATGACATGATTTTCCCAAGCACTCCTAAAACTGGTCAAGAAATCATTATTTTGACAAAAAAGAAACTATCTTATTTTCATTTAGATTTTCTTTTACTATTTTTTTCCTGTGACGAAATGGCAATATTTACAGTTTTAGAATTTTCTTTCCCCAAAAGGTACGTTTTCTCAAAAATTAACTGTTCTTTGGGCTCAAGTCAGTGCCTAGGGATTTAATAAGCAAAGAGATCCATAAAGTTAGGCATTACAAATATGATATGAACTGCACAGTTCTGCCTCCAAAAAGGGGGGGATAATGGTTGTCAGTTCTGCTGAACTGTTTTCAGTTGCTTTGTCTTGGTCTGCTCTTGACTCTTGTCAAACTCCCACTCCTCTCCCCGATCAGCTGAACAGGGTAGCTTAGAGGAAAGGGGACAATGGCAAGATGTTCCTGCCCGACGCAACAGGCGCTGCAGGCACATCAGCCTGCCAACTACTACACATTCTGAGATCCCATTGCAGAACAAATACAGTGCTCTGCAACAGGAACTGAACAACAGTGAGGATGATAATCCTCTCAGTTTGGAGATGTCATCGAGGCCTCGTCGAACCACCCCCCGAATTAAAACTGCCTCAGCAAAAACCAAAAGACAGGTCATTGTAATAGGTGACTCAGAACTAAAGGGCACGGAGGGCCCGATTTGTAGACCAGACCCGCTATATAGGGAGGTTTGCTGCCTCCCTGGGGCCCGAGATGATTATATTAAGAGGAAGCTTCCTTCCCTGATATGACAATCCGATTATTTCCCCCTTTTAGTTTTTTAGGTAGGAAGTGACGACATAGTGAGAAGAACGCCGAGGGCAATGAAGAAAGACTTCAGGGCCTTGGGACGACTGGTTAAGGGATCAGGAGCATAAGTCTTGTTCTCCTCTATCCCTCCAGTTGCGGGGAACGATGAGGGGGTAAAAAGGAAAAGCCAACAGGTCAATGACTGGCTCTGAACCTGGTGCTACCAGCAAGGTTTTGGGTTCTTTGATCATGGCCTGATTTATAGAACACCAGGCCTGCTGGTAGCAGATAGGAAAAGCCTATCTCACAGGGGGAAGAAGGTTCTAGGACTAGAGTTAGCGGGGCTTATCGAGAAAGCTTTAAACTAAATTGGAAGGGGGATGGGGATGTAACTGGGCTCACCAGAGAGGCACCTGAGTGTAGTAGCTCAGCACTTGTGGGGCAGGGTGTTAGTACTTTTGAGAATCAGAAGACCCACCACCTCTCTAGGGCTACACACTCATTGGCCTCTCTGAAATGCCTATACACCAATGCACGCAGCATGGGGAAAACACAAGAGGAGTTAGAGATCTGCGTGCGGTCATAGGGCCATGATCTCATTGCAATTACTGAAACATCGTGGGATAGCTCGCGTGACTGGAATGCTGTCATGGAGGGCTATGTTCTCTTTAGGAAAGATAGGCCAGCGAGGCGAGGTGGGGGAGTTGCTCTTTATGTGAAAAAGCAACTGGAATGTATCAAGCTCTCCCTGGGGGCTGATGATGAGCAAGTTGAGAGCTTGTGGGTAAGGATTAATGTGGGCAGGGTAACATGAGAGATACCATTGTGGGTGTTTATTACAGGCCACCTGATCAGGATGGGGAAGTTGATGAGGCCTTCTACAGACAGGTGAGAACCGCCTCACAATCACAGGCCTTGGTTCTCATGGGGGACTTCAACTTGCCTGATATCTGTTGGGAAGGCTACACTGCTAGGAATGCACAGTCCAGGAGGTTCCTCCAGTGCGTTGATGATAACTTCTTAACTCAGGTGATGAAAGAGCCCACAAGAAGAGGTGTACTACTGGACCTAGTACTGACAAACAAAGAGGGACTGGTGGAGAATGTTAAGGTTGGGGGCAGACTTGGCTGTAGTGATCACGAGAAAATAGAGTTCAGGATTAAGTGCAGTATGCACAAAATGACAAGTAGGGTTGAAACCTTAGACTTCAGGAGGGCCAGCTTTGAGCTCTTCAAGAAATTGATGGAGAAACCAAATGGGAGAGGGCTCTAGAGGGTATGGGCACTCAAGAGAGCTGGCTGATATTCAAGCACCAGCTCCTCCAAGCTCAGGATAGGTGCATCCCAAAGAGCAAGAAATCAGGCAAGAGAAGGAGACCTGCATGGCTGAGCAAGGATCTTCAGAAAAACTCAGGTGGAAGAAGGGAGTTCACAGGATGTGGAAAAGGGGGCTGACAACTTGGAACGAGTATAAGAATGCTGTCAGGGTATGCAGGGAAGAAACGAGAAAAGCCAAGGCAGCTTTGGAATTGAACCTGGTGAGGGATGTCAAGACCAATAGGAAGGGTTTCTTTAGGTATATAGGAGGCAAAAGGAAAACCAGGGAAAATGTGGGCCTGCTCTTGAACGAGACGGGTGCTGTGGTGACAGATGATGCAGAGAAGGCAGAGTTGCTGAATGCCGCCTTTGCTTCTGTCTTCACTACTCTGGCCAGCTTTCGGGAGTTCCAGACTTTGCAAGTAACAGAGAAAGTCTGGAAGAAGGAAAACTTTCCCTTGGTTGAAGAGGAACAAGTTAGAGAACAATTAAGTAAACTGGATACCCACAAGTCCATGGGGCCTGATGGGATGCACCCACGAGTGCTGAGGGAGCTGGCGGACGTCAATGCTGGGCCGCTCTCCATCATCTTTGAAAGGTCCTGGAGAACAGGTGAGGTGCCTGAGGACTGGAGGAAAGCCAATGTCACTCCAGTCTTCAAAAAGGGCAAGAAGGATGACCCGGGAAACTACAGGCCGGTCAGCCTTACCTCCATCCCTGGAAAGATGATGGAACAGCTTGTTCTGGGCGTCATCTCCAAGCATCTGGAGGAAAAGAAGGTTATCAGAAGTAGTCAACATGGATTCACCAAGGGGAAGTCATATCTGACTAATCTGATAGCCTTCTATGATGGCGTGACTGGATGGGTGGATGAGGGGAGGGCAGTGGATGTTGTCTACCTTGACTTCAGCAAGGCTTTTGACACTGCCTCCCACATCATCCTCACATGCAAGTTTAGGAAGTGTGGGTTAGATGAATGGACAGTGGGGTGGATTGAACAGCGGTTGACAGATAGAGCTCAGAGGGTTGTGGTTAGTGATGCAGAGTCCAGTTGGAGGCCAGTAACTAGTGGTGTCCCTCAGGGGTCAGTACTGGGTCCAGTCCTGTTCAATATATTCATCAATGGCCTGGATGAAGGGATAGAGTGTACCATCAGTGAGTTTGCTGATGATACCAAACTGGGAGGGGTGGCTGACACTCCAGAGGGCAGTGCTGCCATCCTGCGTGACCTGGACAGGCTGGAGAGTTGGGCAGAAAAAAACCTGATGAGGTTCAATAAAGGCAAGTGTAGGGTACTGCATCTGGGGAGGAATAACCCCATGCATCAGTACAGGTTGGGGGCTGACCTCCTGGAGAGCAGCTGTGCGGACAGGGACCTGGGAGTCCTGGTGGACAACAGGATGACCACGAACCAGCAATGTGCCCTGGTGGCCAAGAAGGCCAATGGCATCCTGGGGTGTATCAAGAAGAGCGTGGCCAGCAGGTCGAGGGAGGTCATCCTCCCCCTCTACTCTGCCCTGCTGAGGCCGCATCTGGAGTACTGTGTCCAGTTCTGGGCTCCCCGGTTCAAGAAGGACAGGGAACTGCTGGAGAGAGTCCAGCAAAGGGCTACAAAGATGATTAGGGGACTGGAACATCTTTCTTATGAGGAAAGGCTGAGGGACTTAGATCTTTTTAGTCTAGAAAAAAAGAAGACTCAGGGGGGATCTTATCAATACTTATAAGTACTTAAGGGGAGGGTGCCAGGTAGATGGGAAGAGTCTTTTTTCAGTTGTGCCCAGTGATAGGACTAGAGGTAACAGGCACAAACTTGAGCACAGGAAGTTCCATCTTAACATGAGGAGAAACTTTTTTACTTTGAGGGTGGCAGAGCACTGGAACAGGCTGCCCAGAGAGGTTGTGGAGTCTCCCACACTGGAGACATTCAAAACCCGACTGGACGCCGTCCTGTGCAATGTGCTGTAGGTGTCCCTGCTGTGGCAGGGGGGTTGGGCTTAGATGATCTCCACAGCTCCCTTCCAACCCTGAAGATTCTGTGATTCTGTGAAACACCAAAATTTTGCATACATGACACTATCCAAATATCAGCTTTCTGACCAGTGGGATCAAGGGACACCTTAGTACCTCACCTTTCATCATTGCCTTCACAGCTGTTCAAGAGCAGCAAGAAAGACAATATAATGAAAAGGAGGTGATGAAACTTAGACGTCTCCCATCTGTATTTAAATTAACATATGATGCAGCTTGGAATTTAGCACAGAAATAATGCTTTTTAAAACCCAGTAGACAAGGTCTGGATAGCTTGTTCAGGCTAGTCAATAAGTTAGTTCTTACGAATTCTTTATTCTTAAGTTGTTTTACCATATTAGTCATGAAGTAGACTGTTGTTATGTATCTTTGCATGTATCCCATGGATCCCCACACTGTTTTGATGAAGTTATACCATTTCCTCTGAGATGATCCCCAGCGTTCTTTGTGTCATAGCTGAACTAAGGCCCATATCACACAACTCAGAGCATATGAGGGCATGAATAGGGACCCGTCAGCTCCAGGGTGTCTATCTGGAGGTAGCCAGTGGGAGAAGCAGAGCTTAAGTCACCCACGTATCTATGTCTAGCCTATCACTTACCTTGGTGCTCCGCTTAGGTTATCATGTCTTGAGAATAAAATAATTCTGTTACTACCACTTTTATTAGTTTCTCATATCTATCTATATTTTGGTGTTGCATTTTTCAGCACAGGGAATTACCTCTTTTTGCCCGTCTTTTTCTTTCTACTGACCCTTTCTGTCAGCAGTTGTCAAACAGTGGTCTGGGGTCTAGAAAAGTAAAGAGAAAAATGCCATTGTCTTGGTTTAGTTTTCTGAATAACGGTGTTTAATTGTTTTGTTCCCAGAATTCAGGAATCACTGACCTATCCGGTTTCAATATTTCATTTTAAATTTTCCTACCAGCTCCATTCTCTTTCCAGATATTACTGATTCTTAATTAGTTCACATCCAGTTGCCTTTATTCCCGCACTTGTGTACAGCTTTGGCTACTGCAGCTATTGTTTAACTTCAGAACAGAGGTGACCATAGCTTACTTGATCCCTCAATCGCATACTAATGTGTTGTCCTGATCAGGGATTGCCTATAATTTTTTTTTTTTTTCCCTCATGATAGTCTTTCCTGGAATAGGAGTTTTCAGGTTCCTAGTTCTTGGTGGGGGTACTCAAGAGCCTTTGCAGATTGACACAGCACCTGTTTTCCAGGGTGTGCAGATATACATCTATTCTATATATGCCTCTGAAAATACATTTGGCTGATAGATATTTTCAGTTACCAGAAATTCTGAAAGGGACCCTTGCAAGTAAAGGAAAAGAGAATTTGAATATGTCTGGAAGCTGCAAGATCAAGACCTTAGGTTTAACATTATATTTTGCATATTTAGAATAAATTGCATACTTGATGAATCTTACCATTTTCCAAGCTTTCTATGGAAATGACATGTTTAAAATTTTGCATGAAATTCTAGCCTTACTCCAGTCAATAATAGTATTCCATTAATGTTGACAGTGAGAGATTCTAGCCATACCTACACATTAAGGCTTTCTGTCAGACAATTTATATTCTTTTTCTCAGCTCTCTGGAAGAATTCTACAACAAACACAGAATCCCTGAGCAAATTCTGTCAGAAGAGTGGTAAAGTAGTGTACTAAGAATCTAGAAGTGGTCCCTAGCTGTGTCACAGATTTAATGTGTGATGTTAGAAAGGGCACGTAGATTCTACACTTTTTTCCCCCTCAAATATAATGTGTGGATTGATTCTAATACTTGATGTTAATGGAACACCATTGTTCCTTTAGATTTTGCATTCCCTGAAACAGAACCTCATTATTGCTATGTGCATTTATTTAGTTGTTTTTTTAATACCAATAAATAGTGAAATCCCACAAGCTTTTTCAAGAATTGAAAGAAAGTTTATATTTTCTCATTTAGATAATTGTATAGAATTAGAGCTGAGCAAAACTCTGTTTTCCTATCACCCACAACGTTTCAAGAAGAACAGAAATAACAATTCTACAACTAAAACCAGTACAAATATTTCATAAAAGATTACAGGGAACGCTACACAACTGATTACTGCAAAAGTATTAAGCACTTATTTGAAACCCTCTTTTGCCACTTTCCCCCAAGCAAGGAGTGTTCTAAGTGCTTAAAAACTGATTCAGCATCTTCTGCTCTGTTATTGTGGCTGTTCCACTTTAAGTGAACAAATCTGATAAAGGATTTAAACCTAAATTTCTGAAGATTCAAACTGCTCCAAACTGACCCAAACTGCTACTGTGCTTTCTCACCCAAATGTCTACACCTTGAAAAATTGATTCTTTATTTGCATCAGTATGTTCCTTTAAAAAGTTTTGTCTTAGATGAATATACATTCTCTGGGGGAAATGTCCAATTCTATAAAGAAAGTGTCAGGAGAGAATCTGTTAACCAATTGCATTTGTTTGGAATATCATGAATTAATATCATGATTAATATCATGATTAATATATTTTGTCATTCAACATATGATATAGATTTGTATGCAAAAAGACAATAAGCTGCTTCTGCAAAGGCTGGTCTTTATGACTGTAAACATCAGATATAAAAAGTTCACATAGTGTTCTTATGACACCTAAATTTAGATAACCAGGTGGACCTGAAAAATCATGGATCTCTCTAGAAGAAGGAAAAGTTGGAACAGATGTTCTTGAGAAGACCAGATACCAAAGACAGTATGTCATTATTCTTTAATGTAATTAAAGATAAAAAGGTAAAATGCAGAGTTTCTTTTCTTTTGTAAAAAGTGTTAAGGCCATCTCATATTTGAACAAACATTAAATTAAAGTAATTCTCAAACTAGTTTCAAGATAAATGAAGGAGACATGAATATTCTCACTTCTAGGACTTCATGAATTTTGTTCTTTCCCTTCCTTACACAGTCAGTTGCATGACAGCGTGCCTACTAAAACTTTCCTTTAAAGTCCTGCAGTTTATAAAGCATAGACTACATTATCTGCCAAACTCCATCTAGAAAGTTATATGAGAATATAATATATTAAGCATTGAAAGGAGAATGCAGTTCATTGGACTGCAATTAAGCTGACATAGGGTCTAATTCCAAGGTACTTCTGCAAGGTGGCTTGAGTGGATGGCTTCTTCACTGTATTCTCATCCACAAACTGGGCTTTGGTGTTTACTAATGAAAAGGGCTATATAAAATTTGTCTAGCTGTTACAAAGGTGACAATTACCTGATATTTATTAATAGATTTATTTCTAATTATGTGTTTAAATTAAACGTTGATATTAACTCTCCTACCCTGAAGTCTAAACGAGTAGAAAGGAAGGAGATAGTATTTAACTTTCTATTTATACAGTCCACACATAGACATGGGTTTTTTACAGTATGCATGTGGCTCAACAATGAATACTTTATTAAGGTGATATGTCTATGTAATCTTTCTTAAAATATTATATTTAACACTTAAGCTCTGACCTGGACATATGTACTGTATTTCCTTTTTGCATCAAGAAGGTTACACATTCAGCTAATGAAAATTCATTCACTTGAAAGCCAAAGCATGCCCGATTACCCCTAATTAGTTCTTCATCTTTCAGTGACCTTAAATAGGCAAACACTCCCAATAAGTTCAGTGTGGGACCAGACTTGCTACGTGCAACGGCAGAAAAAAGGAAAAGCATTTTTGGCTCACCAGCTGTTTTCTGTCTATTAAGCCAATTAAGATACATTTTAAATTTTACATATACAATTTCTAGTGAGAATAGGTTTTTTATTTACTGCACATTTTCAGCATCTGTCCAACATATCCAGATTTCTTTGGAATCCAGGAAGCTGAGAAGGGAAATAACAGCAAGAAAATTCATGCCAGCCTTTTCTTGTGGCAGTCCTAGAGCTCAAGCACAGGATGTATATTCTGGTGCGTTCTGCTTGAAGGCTGGTGATTACATGTCCAAGATGAAAAGCTTCTCTGCATTATGAACCTTTTAGTTACAAATGAGCGTTTCTTGATGCATATTAAACTTGACACATTAACTCCTGGATGAATTGCTTACAAAGGGAGCTGCTTAAGACTATTAAGATATATACAGCGAAATCCTAGGTGCTAAGTAGAGTTAACGTTATTCCAAAGTGTATTTGTTTTTAAAGTGTCTGGTTTAGCTTAAGTTTGTCTCTTTAATCATGCATACTGCCCCAGGCTGCCAAAAAGGCAGCCATCAGCATTGCTTAGTGAAGGCAGCTTAGTGCTGTCAGCCATCTTATCTCCCCTGCTGCATGGGCGATAGCTTTTATCTGTGAGTATAAACATTAAAATGGAACTATAATCCTACCTTAGTCCTACAGAAGATTTCCAGCTGTTTCTTGGATATGAAGAAACTCCTCCCATTACAGAAAGGCGTATGTGTCTGTTTGTGTGTTTATTTGTGCGTACATGTGTTTGGACAGTAAAAATCATGATGAGCAGGAATTTATCTGGACAAAGAAATTCTACCTTAGGAGCTCTTTGGAAATAGCTAGCTAAGCCAGGAAGCCAGTTTTATATAACAATCCCAACCTAGCGCACAGAATGCAATTTAAAATATCTAAGTATATTAACAATGTGGCATCACAGCATAATATGCTTTACAACTTTTTTCTCTGTAATGCACCATTCAATTTTTATTTCAGGGCATTTCAGGCACAAGACCTCAGATCATCAGTTTAAATAAGGAAATAAAAGAGCACAAAGGCGCTAGCATAAGAAATTCTAAAAGTAAGCTTGCTTCAGCATTGTTTATGAAACAGAAAGAAACCATCTTTAATAAATAGGGGAAGATAATTTCATCATTTCTGCATAGGAACTGAAAGTTCTTTCCTTCTATCTTGAAGAAAATAACATTTTCCAAAGCATGTTAAGATTAAGTATGCAAATGTAGAAAATATTCTTTTTTCTAAAATCAGGAAAAACATGCAGGATAGTTTAGAGATATATTGTCTCATCTTTCCTTTCACAGCTCCCTCTGTCCTCTTGTCACTGGCCCTGCCTGCAGCCATATCATTATTAGATCCTTTTTGCTATAGAACTAGCCTTTGGAACAACCTCCCTACATATTCTTACTGCAACAATACTTCTTTTTCTGACCTTAATTTAGCAGCTTCTTACTCTTACTTGCTTTCCTCTTCCATTAATGTTGTATGCAACTTAACTTTGGGAACACGAGAAATGGTGTTTGGTGAGCTGGGGTTGGCATAAAAGAAGAAAAGATGGATGGTACTGGGCTGTCTCTCTTTCATGTTTACCCCGTTTCCTCAAAATGGAGTGTGGCTTAGACCAGGGAATAGAAAGTGCAAAGATCTCATCCATCAAGACACAAAATTCCCATTTTCCCAGTTGACCACTGAATTCCACTGAAGCTTTTTAAAGATTCCTACTTTATTTAGAGATTCTGAATTAAACCCCAATTTGGATGCAATGATTAAAAAGGCGGTTATATGTTTAACTCAAAGAGCATAAGTAGTTGTCTTAATGTCAACTCAAATGCTTGCAGCAGAGTTTTTCCCTAAACATTTATAGGAGTCCTTAAAATATTTCTGTTGGGTTATCAAAGGCATATAAAGGATTTTGATTCCCAATTATCATTAGAAATTAATTGAAACGGGGTATTGAAATCCCTTATGTACAGTTCTGTATATGCAATTCACATAATGTGGATAAGCAGAAATTAATAGGAAATGGCTGCCCCCAATGCATTGAAAGCCTTGACTTTCAGTTGTATTGAAAATAAAGTTATTATGTTTTTGAAGATTCTAACAATTCTAATGTTATTCCCTAGCCTTAAAATGACAATGAAGAGCTCAGCAACAAATAATAGAGATTTAAACCATCACATTTTTAAACGTCAAATGTATATTTCTATAGCAGATAGAGATGGTTACAACAGGCATAACCTCTGCTAATTTAACAAGACAGAAGCACATTTCTAATAAAAAAGCACACAGAAATGCATTGTTATGTTTAATAGAATCTCTTTGCTTTTCTTTCTTCTCACTCAATACCTTCCAAGGAGCTCTGATTGTAGCAGTTTTTAAGCTTCTGTAGAAGCATTTGACATTCTTACCCTGGGATTTGATCCAGAAATGTGCCCTCAAACCAAGTGAAGTCTCATCAGACTGGGATTGTTTCTGTCCTCCCTCACTAAAATCAATAGTTTATACCAACTAGATTAGATCAGGCTAGATATATGAACTGCTCCTGGTGTCACTGCTAACTGCGTAAAAGTAAACACATTAAAATAAATAAATAAATAAATAAACCCTGACCATTTCCATTTGGAATATGCTCTCTTGATGAAAAAAAAAACCAGCCCACTCTATTTTCACTGAATACTTTATATATATGAACACAAACACAGAATTATGGAATTTTCTTAGCCCCTATTAAAATCAGAAGAAAAAAATCCCTTTCTCTTTCTGTAGACATTGTATCAAGCCCCTTAGAAGCAGCTCCAGTGAAAACAATGGAATTGCTTGTGACAGAATTTGGCCAGAACTTTTAATAATTATTCTGATAACATCTGAAACAAAAATAATACAGTGGAAATTAAAAAGAGAAAGGTACTATTTTTAATCAAACTCAGGATTTTTCTAATGGAAATTTTTCATAGAATCATAGAATGGTTTAGATTGGAAGGGACCTTGAAGATCATCGAGTTCCAACCCCCCTACCATAGGCAGGGATACCTCTCACTAGACCAGGTTGCCCAAGGCCACGTCCAGCCTGGCCTTGAACACCTCCAGGGACGGGGCTTCAACAACCTCTCTGGGCAAATTTTTGCCTTGTATAAAGATGATTAAAAGGGAACAAATTGTTAAAATAGTTCCCAACTTCCTAGTGATACTGAATGAGGGGGAAATTTTACACTGAAGAGATAATTGGCATATTTAGCTAATCTTTTATTAATGTAGCACAATTGTAACATACATCTTGTCTCAGAAAAGTCAGCATGGAAGTTTTTATGTCATTATGCTGTGACTCCACTTTTTAATAATTCTCTGTAGAATAAGTTTTTCATAACAAAAATGAGGGTTTTTTCATTTTTATGTGTGCTGTATACTACATAGTTCTATTCAGTGAAGAGCAGGTTCCTTTCAGTACTAAATCTTTATGCCACACACTTTTATTGTGGGAATTACGCAGAACTGTCACCAATACATTTTAATCTAAAGAAAAATAATAACAATTACACTTTATGCTTTTGATATGTAACATTTTATACAAAATCATGCTTTATGGAATGTGTAAAACAATATATTCTCAGTCACAAAAAGTCACTAGATTACAAAGAGGTTTTTGGTATCTCAAAAAGCTATACAGAAAGGTCATAAATTATAATTCTCCAGTACATTAATATGAAAAGTTAGACTCCTAATTTTGCAATTGATATTTCAGAATAACAGATCTCTCCAAGACTGCAGCAGTGTGTGCTATAAATTAATGACAGATATATGATTGACAAACCATCATTGGACATAAAGAATAGGCAAAGATTCCTTACATATGGAAGGAAAAAGAAAAATTCCTCTCTCACCCAAGTTTAAAGAGGAAAAGACTATGCAATGTCCTTGAGTGTCCATTTCAATTGCTTAGCAGGATTGCAAACAACCGGAATTGAAATAGTGTTTACAGAATCCTTTCTGTATTTTAAATGTAGCCACCTAGGACAGGATTTGGAGAATCTGGCTAGTGCTACATGAATACTCACACTGGAAAGATAGGATCGATAATGCCAATACCATTGCACTTCTGCGCTTATTTTTACTCTCTGGATTGTAGTACTCTCATTAATTTGGAATCCAGTTCTCCAAAGTTCTGAGCATCCAGAAAGGACACATCATCTAGGAAGCCTAAAACATAGTGTAGCATATCATTGGTCTAATAATTAGGTATTATGTGTATGAAATTATGTTTTTGAACCACAGAATGCTTAAGGTGGGAGGAAACTCCCTCAAGTCATCTAATCCAAATGCCTGCTCAAAGCAGGGTTATGATACTCCAGATGCAATTGCACAAATGCTGATCATCTCCCCATGGCCTTCTTGCTATACTCTTGCTAATGCAGCCCAGGATGATGTTAGCCTTCTTTTCTGCAAGGCACATTGCTGACTACTCCTCAATTTGCTGTTCGCCATGATCCTTCAGTTCTCCTCTGCCAAGCTGTTTTGTAATCAGTCAACCCCCACCATGTACTGTTGTGTGGGATTATTCTGCCCTAGGTGTACGAAATTGCATTTGCCTTTTCTCAGTTCCATGAAGTCCCTGTCAGCTCACCTTTCCCAGCTTGTCTAGATCACACTACCAGCTCAGCCCTCCAGCATATTGACCATGACCCACAACTCAGTGTTTACTGTGAACATTTCATTTCATATTCTAGGTCCTTAATAAAGTCATATAACAGTTTAGTGCCAAGATCAGTCCCTGAGGAATATCACTAAAAGACCAGCTGCCAGAAGTCCTTCCAAATCTCCAGTCACTTGGTAGTCCTCTGATCCAGTCCATATCTTACCAATTTGCCTATTATGACACCATGGCACATGGGATTAGGACCCTTGCTAAAGTCAAGGAAAGCAACCTCTGGTGTCTCCTTGTTCACAGAGCTGGCCCTCTCATGAGTTACCAAGAGACTATTTGCCCTTGGTAGATTCCTGATAGCTGTTCCTGATCACTGTCTTGTCATACATGAATTTGGAAATGACTTCCATTGAATTTGCTCCATAACATCCTCAAGGACCAAGGCGAGGCTGACTAGTCTGCAGTTCTCTGGTTCCTCCCTCTTTTTTTTTTGTCAAGATGGCTGTGATGTTTGTCTTTTTCCAATTACCAGCAAGCTCCCTGCTTGGTATGACCTTTCAAATATGATGAAGGTCTTGCAGTGACACTGGTCAGCTCCCTCAGTACCCCTGGATGCATCCCACCTCAGCCCATTGACTTCTGCATATCTTGATGACTCAGGTTCTCTCTAACTGTATCTTTCTCTACCACGGTTACTGTGCCGCTCCCAAAGATTCTGCTAGCAGTCTCAAGGAGGTGAGTCATCTAAAGGCAGACTTTACCAGTTTTAGAAAAAAGAAAATCAAAAAGGTATAGAGTACCTTGGCCTTTTCTGCGTCTTGTGTCACTAGGTTCCCCACACCACTGAATAGTGAATCCAGCTTTTTCTCAGTCTTTTTGCTGTTGTTGTGTTTCTAGAAGTAGGTATGCACTAAAAGCAATTGATAAGAAGAAATAATTTTCTGTTTTTTTTCTTTCTTTGCAAAATAGAGGGAAAAAAGTTTCAGCCAACTCTATTCGTGATCAGAAAGTAGAGGTGAGGGAGAAATATACAAAAATTATATTTTCCTATATCGCTGATGTTAAAAAGCTAGCAAATACGCAATCACCTTATTTTTTATTAGTCTGAATCTACACTGCACTACTTTCTTCCAGAAAATATTACTTATCAAATATTCAAAAATTAAAAAAAATACAGAAGATATGTTAACATGGCTGACATGCATTTTCCATGAAGCATTCTAAACAGTTTACTTCTCTTGGCAAACCAGAAATAATTCTACAGCAGCATAAACTGATTTAAATTGAGCTATGACAATCCTCCACTTCCATCCCTCTTCCTTTGTAGCAGCTCCAGCATTCATTTGGCCTTCCAATGAATCAATTCAACTGACTGAGCTTGCAGGAAACTATTCTATTCCTTTTTTTGGGTTAGTTTTCTGCTGATGTAGCAAGTGAACAGACACATCAGAAAGCCAAGATAAGCAAACGTGCTAGAGCAATGGGTGCACTGACATTTAGGCTTACTTAATCTCTCATGAAGCTGCATCCTGAATTAGTATCCAAAATATAATGATAGTCCAGATATTTGAAATACTATGTTTGTACATACATTTTGTTTATTCTTTCTATTTATTACTGTAGCAGCTAGAAGTCACTTAGAACTTTTTGTGAGGTATTCAAATACAGAGTAAGAAAAAGTCACCAGCCAAATGGATGTGGCGAAGGAGGGACAGAAAAACAGAAGTACAGAATCTTCTCCAGTGTCAGTGTCTGAACCGAAAGCAGAGCTCAGGTCCTCTTCATTCCATTTGATGCCTTCCTGCTTGAAAGAAAACAGGATTACAACTACACTTTCCACTCAGAAACTGTAACTCCCCACATATGAATATTGGACTTGTTCTTCTCCCTGACTAGGAAGTATCTTCTATATACTAACGAGGTTTGACAGTGAAATCTCAGTCCTCAACAAAGCCAACAGCAAAACCAGTAATTTGCTTCCAGCTTCAATTTATTTTAACAAAATTATGTCTACCAAAGCTTGGAGTGCAAACAGATTCTGAGATAGGTATCCCTGTGCATGACCATCAGCACAAGGCAAAGGTTAAAAGCTAAGGAACAAAGACCGACCCACCATTTTATAAACACCACTCAACTTAAAGAGGACTCTGATCAAGAATATTTATCTCATCAGAAACAGTAAATGTGAGGATTTTTTCCCCTTTTTTCTTGTCTTTAGCCTATTTTGTTCACTCAGCTACTAAACTTAGGGAAATGTTGTTTTGGTTTTTACAACCCTGGCTACATAAAACCCTCGTATCAAGAGAAGAATGCATCAGCAAAGCTACAGGTAGTTAACTTTAATGCTGGAATGATATTTCACTATGTCTCCAGGAGGAAAGATAACCAAAAGCATGGAAATCCATGGTATGCTCTTCATGTGGCAAGGTGTTGGAGCTGCCGGGCAGCCCCTGTGTGTGGCAGCTGGGGCTGCCCCATGCCGGACACAGCCGGTTCCAGCCGGCTCCAATGGCCCCACCACAGGGCACAGCTGAGCCCCTCAGCCACGGGCGGGCGCCGCGGGGAAAGCCTGTGCCAGAAAGGGCAAAACGCTGCCCAGCAGCCAGGGCTGAGGGAAACCGGGTGAGAAACAGCCCTGCGAGCCCCGAGGGGAGAGCAGGAGGAGGGCAGGAGGTGCCCCAGGCGCCCCCGCAGAGGTGCCCTGGCGGCCCCGGCAGGGAGAGACCCCAGCGGGGCAGGTGGACATGCCCTCAGGGAAGCTGCAGCCCATGGAGAGCCCGCGCTGGAGCAACCTTATCCTTAAGGACTGCAGCCCCTGGGAAGGGCCCGGGCTGGAGCAGGGGAGCAGCGAGGGGAGGTGACAGCGGCAGAGAGGAGCTGTCATGGACTGACCACAACCCCCATTCCCCATCCCCTGTGCCAGCTGTTTCAGGGGGAAGAGGTCTAGGAGTCTGGGATGGAGGAGTGAAGTTGAGCCTGCGAAGGAAGGGAGTATGGGGAGGAAGGTGTTTTGATTTTTGTCTTTTTTTCTCACTGTCCCACTCGATTTTAATTGGCAATAAATTACATTAATGTTCGTCAAGCTGAGTCTGTTTTGTCCATGATGGTAATTGGTAAGGGATCTCCCTGTCTTTATTGTGAGTCATGAACTTTTCCATTTTCTTTTCTCCTGTCCTGTTGAGGAGAGGGAGTGAGAGAGCAGCTGGGTGGGCATCTGGCAGACAGCCAAGGTTGACCCACCATATCCATCTAATCCATCTAGGAAAGTCTAGTTGAGTTTTTTATTGCAGAACATAAGCAAGATGTAATCCAGAGTAAGCAATAAGTTTGCTGATTATCTGCTTTTTTAGGCTATCCTCAAAATAAACTAAACTTATTTCCTTACTACACTACATTATTTAAGGTCTTTTTCTGCACTTCTCCCATTCAATTAACTCCTAAGATAATAGATTGCCATTCTGTATATGTTTAAGTGAAACAATATGAGAAAAAGATGTCTTCTTCAGTCATCTACAGTTTCTCATTCTGATTCAGCTCGACTTATCTAAAAAGTAATAATGTGATGAAAATTCATATAATTACTCTAGTACAGCAAAGTTAAAATACAAGTGTCTCTTTTCCATCTCCCACACATTAAGTAACTTGCACTACCACTGACCAGTAGGACTGAACATCCTTCCTTCACCTTACTGACCTTTATGTTCTCCTGGGTGAAGCATATGCTTCTGTAGAACAGAGTGAAGTGAACTCATTGAGCACCCAGCAAAAGGGTTGTAGGAGGTGGAAGGAAGGCCAGTTTCTGTGGCCATTCTGCAAGTCTGCCCAAACTGTTGATCCTCAAGGAAAAGGAAGAAGGGACTTTAGAGACACCAGGTGCTCAATCGGGCAGTCTAAATCAAAACAAATATACAACCTGTAGGGTAAGATACCTGTGTGGCAAGTGTAGCTGTGGAGTGGTGAGGGAAGCTACAAACAGGCTGTTGAGATGGACACTCATCTGTGTTCACATTGCTGTCACAGAAGATAACGAGTATCATTTGAAAGCTAGTGACAATTAATTATGAAATATCCAGATACTATGAAATATTTAAGTACTCCAACAGGAGCTATAACCTATAGTTTTTGTTCATTCTTTGTAAGGTTGAAGATGGTTTGAGAAGCAGAAATTAGGAATGACATTAGAAATATAGAGTTCCCAAAACTAATTTCTATATCGTGGTTTTGTTTAGTTTTTTTTTTACTATTCAAAACTGAAAGATACAAGCTATAAAATCAATAGGACATAGAACCACTTTTAATTCTTTGATTGAAAGGAATGCATTTAAGCACATACTTAAAAGATTAAGCCTATACTTAAGAGATTAAGCCTTCACTGCTGAATTACAGCCCTGATGAGACTTTATGGCAATAGTAGCATCATAGATCTTTGTCGGTGATATACATAGTTAATTAATGTCTTAGAGGAGCAGGTAAGATTTTCAAGCTCATCATAATAGAGCACTTTCCTTAATTATTTACATCCAAAGTGAAATGCGTTGTATTATATGAATTCTCTAAGGTGTACATCTGTAAAGAAAACAGGTCAATCTAGCCAGGTGAGCATTAAGATTAGTTCTCCTTAACAATACCCCTCTGCTTTTCCAAATCTCAGCTTGCTAATGATGTTGAAGGAAGTAGAACTATAGGAGTGATGTAAGAGAAAACCATGTCCTCTTATAAACTTCTGTAGTTTTTTTCAGGAATACACCCCTTGGCTATCAAGCCAATGGCAGCATGTACATTAATTTCAAAGGGGCTTAGGTTTCACAGTATGCAGCTAGAAATCATTGCCATATATAGAAATGTTCCATCTGAAAGAGGAAGATTTTGCGTTTGAAGACTGTATTCTTCTTAGGAAGGACAGTTGGCCTGGGTGGCTTTTTGGGGAAAGAAATATACGGACAAGTGCTAGATAGTCCAGGATCATAGTTGTTGACTGAAGCTTATTTGAGCACTACAGTAATACAGCAATAAACAACAATTAATAAATAAATAGCACACACTACCTGAACTTTAAAATCGAGGACGAAGGTCTCTCTCAATCTTATGTTCCAATGCCACAGTTTATTTGTTTTGGTGAAGGAATTAAGCGATATAGTACTTAAGGTTGAGCAGTATCAGAAGGTCAGATCAGTTCATTGCATTGTTCTTACAACACGTAAAATCTATGAAAGTACGAGCTTTGGAGCTGAACTTTGCATACCAAAGTATTTGTTCTACATATAAAAAAAAGCTCCTTTATGTAAAAGAATTGACATACCAGGATAAAGTGCATCAGCCCGCTGTCTGTAATATTATCTAGCAGATCCATTGTGAGAAAGTTACCCTTTACATATCTGGCTGTACATACATTGCATAAATTCCCAGGTTCTGCAAAAACTTCTCTACTGTTCTTTACTATGATGTAGGCTGCTGTTTTAAAAGTTACTGTGCTATTTCATCTGTAAAGCACTGGATTTTAATGTGTATTCCATTAGATTTGGGCTGAGATAATGTTTAACACTTCTGTATTTTGAAATTATTGCTCCTGAATTTGTACTTGCATATTTTTTTAGTTGCTCTTTTTGTTGTTTTTTTGGTACTTGTAAGCTGCTAACAACAGACAGTTTATACTGTATTTGATTAAACAGTTAGACAAAGCAGTTTAGCACAATATAGTGTAATCAGAACTACTCAAAAAATCAACTCAGCCTTAATCTTGTAAAATCACGGGTGGTCTAAATGTACAACTTGCCCTTTTCAAGAAAACATTACGTAGCAGGAATGTGCCCGAACAGGGCTTTTATTTTATTCTTTCCTTCTGTAGAGAGTGAGCAAACTGAGGAGACAAGATCAATCCTGTATGAATGTTCCCTGTGGGACTTTCGAGAAAAGTAAAAAGAAACCTGATTCATTTCTGGTCCAGAGCATAGAAAGTGCTAGCAATTTTAAGTGCAAAGTTAGAGACGCTGGCCTGGGGACAACTAGATCAGTAGAACAGAAAAGGTCTAAGTAGAGCTCTGTTTGGAGTTTTATTTTTGAAAAGACTTTTTTTTTCCCCTCATCAGAAGATACTGGTCCCATAATACTCAAAATTCTCCATGAAGATACTTCACAGACATATATCAAAATCATGTATATTCTTTGGGACTAGGATAGAAATACTTGGCTTTGGAGTCTGTTTCTTTCTCAGTCCTTACTTATAGCTAAAGAATTAGAGCATCCGACTTTATATATTTCAATGACTGCAAAAGTCACTTGGGATGGAAAAAACATAATAAATGAAAAATGGTAAATACTTGATTATTTTAAAGAGGTAGCAAAAGGGCTAAATAAGCCTTGCCCATAGTAACAAATCACCAGGTGGTTAGAGTACTTATGGGGAAATAACCAAGTCTGAGTCTCCCACTTCCTAAATCAAGACCCTCCCTATCAGGTGTTTTGGTATTTTCACTTCTGCATAATAAATCTCTAACCCTGCAAAATGGCTCACTCTCCTGAAGAACTGGAAAAGCGCTAAGGACCAGGATAATATAGAAAAGAAGTCATGTAGTGCTGTACCTGAATCCCTGAAGGTACCATCACATAAGTCCTGACAAAATTTAAAGTCATGTTGCTTTTCATTCTCTAATTTTTGCACTGGTGTTCTGAAGCAGCATATAAACCTCTGCTCTCTTTTTTTCAAAGTTTATCTGAGCCTCTTTAAACTGGTTATACATTTTTCAAAGCAGATTTTTTAAAGTTGTTGTAATTTCAGTATTTCTGGTTTTAGAATAGATTAGAAATATAAGATCAGATTTTTCCAACACCTTATTTTCGGATTTTTGCTCTTGATCTCAGGAAATAAAGAAAATTAAATGTAACATATTTGTCTCAGTCTCTAAAAACTTTAGCTTCATTGTGAAGTTCCAACACAATTTCAAACTTACAATATTTGTTTTCTCCTTTTAAAAATTCTTGAACAAATGTTTTCACAACTTGCAGGCTACTCAGGGCTACCTACCTAACTCTGTTACTAACACCAAGTAAAATCCTGTTACATTAAAACCCTTTTTACTTTTTCCTTCTTCTGCGTGAGGAAGATTCCAGTATGGAAAATAAAGCTGACTGTTTTGAAAGATACAGATTAAAGCAACTCTTATATCTGAGGGCCACTAATGGCAATTTGTGCTCCTGTATATTCAAGGTCAGAAAATCACTAAAGTAAGTAGTTGACAATCCCCAACCTTGTCCTAAATGTAAATGTTATGTAAGATACATATTGTTTGAATTTTAACTGGTCTGCATTTTAGTAACTAGAAACAGAAAATCAGGGAGTGGAAATTCTTACATGAAATTGCATTCCTGAGCTCCACCAGCCTGAGTCCTCACAGTAAGTGATTCTCATCATTTTAGAAGTGGAAATTACACAGAACAGTACATTTTACGTATAAGTGTTAATGGCCTTTTCAATCTCTCTCTAACCTAGAGCTATAAATACAGACTAACGTGAGAAACTGCCATCTTTCTCTGTGGAGCTATATTGGCATAACTATGCCAGCAGTGCCTCAGAGCACAGACAGTGTGTACACTGGCAGGAGGAATTTCTCCCTCAGTAGTTTTGCTACCTCCCTGCAAAATACGCTATAAGTTGGCAAACCCTCTTCTGCTGGAAAAGCTGAATTCATGTAAGGGTTTTCCTCACAGCAGAATGATTTCAGCTGGGGTATGGCTTCCTCACATTATATATTCACAAAACTAGGTGGCAAAACTTGTGGATCAAGCTTAGGTGTTTGCCCTTGCTCTCTTGGTCTATTTCTGTCTACCTGCCATCTTCCTGGCACCCAACTCTGTCTAGAAAATCTCAGTATAAGGACCCTGATTTAAAGTCAGTGGAGAAGAACAGAAAATAATGATCCATAGGCATGGTTAGGCTTTAAGATAGCTGGATGCTATGAATTTCTTATTTTGTATCTCCAGCAAAATGATTTCTCTTCTTCCCATAAACTAAGCCATGTATATTGATGTTTCCAGATATGCTTCCTAAACAGTATGTAATCAAAATATCCCCCAAAAACTTTAGTTCCTAAACCAGTAAAGGCTACAATTCATGTTTGTTTGTTTGCTTTCTTTAAAAAAAAAAAAAGGAAAAAAAAGATGGGGGGGTCATATCTTTGCATTTCTTGCAGCTTCTTAGAACTTTGTCTTCAGTACAAAGTTCTATATCAACAGTAAAAAACAAACACATACAATAGCATGATTGGTGAATGTGGCTAATGTGAAGCTTAGCTGGGTTACTCCAGCATAAAGCACTGAAATACAGTCTCTGCTGTGTTTTATTGACATTGGTAAAGAAGAACAGGATTTCACTCAACCCAGTCATGGAAAATCATGCCTTTAAAGACCTTCTCTTTCTTTGTATAGCTGCACGTATTTTAAAAATAAAATTAAATGTATCTAGTTAGTTTGCGCAGCAGACTGATATTAGTCTGGTGTGATTTTCTGTGTTCATTGCAATGTTCTAGCTATGGTACGAAGTTTTGTTGATGTACACACATTTCCAGGCAGCTAACTCTCTGGTATAACACTGCTCAGAATGGTCTACTGCATCAAGTGTGAGAAGTTTGTGCAGTTCCAAATTCAAGTGTCTCTCAACTATCTTGTATTTTGTCTTTGATACGTTATTGGAGCTCTTTCATTTGATGGTATTAAGCTGTTTCCTCAGGCACAGGATGCCTTTTTTTCCAGGCTTGTTCCTTTGAGATCTGGGAAGCAAATTTGGGTTTAATCCACTTCCATCTTCATTGCAGTTTTACTGGAAGCAGCTGTTACCCCTTCTTTAGCAGTTTGCTGGCTGTCAGGCAGCCTGAGGGACACACCATATGACATCCGTCCTTAGTTCTAAATATACACCTGCACAACGTGTTTTCTTGGGGCAAGAGTAGAGCAAAGGGACTCTCACTTCCTTTTGCACAACTGTATTTTCATCTCCACTAGAAAACTTTATTTATTCCCTGTAGTTACACTTAGCAACTTTTCATCTTTTGAATAGAATGGTTAATTCTACTTTTAGTGCAGTCTGAAAATGTACTACAGCTTTGCTGCCTGTTTTGCTAGACATAAATATTAACATTGCAAAATGCAAATCTCTTACCCCTTAAATCTCATTTCAGCTTAATACAGAAAATTTAGGCAAGTTTTGGTTAAGAGAATGGGGGAGTCTACAGACATATCCCATGAGGTTCAACTTAACTATCATATTATTAGAAATAGGCTCAGAAAAGGTGTGTGTAAAATGGCAATATTTTGCAGCACAGAAAAGAACAGCAGGATTAAGTGTGATAGTGATCATGTCAGCCATAAATATAAAAATGTCAAAAACTGCAAAAAAATTCTCTAGCATGATAGGGACAAAAAAGAAAGTAACAATACAGAAACTTGTTATTACATTTTTAGTTTCCTGGCCTTATATGAGGGCACTGTATGAGAGATTGATGGGTCATAGTAATGGAATCAAGAGTGAAGGCCAGAGAACAACCTTCCACTAAAAAAAAAGAAAAAAAAGAGAAAAAGAAAAGAAAAAAGAAAGTAAAAGTCTAGAATAATAGTACTTGTCAGAGAAAAGATAATTCTGAATAGATGTGATATGTATTGCTACTTGCTAAGTTGAACAGTGAGTTTACATTTATCTTATTTTTAAAAAGTTGTCTCATTCTTTTAAGACACACTCTCAACTCCATACAGTGCAAAAAATATACAATATTTCAAAGAGGGAGAAAACAGAATTTCAATTTGCTGAACACCTTAATGAAAAAAACAGTAGAAATATCAAATTAGGTAGCTCTATACTAGCTTATCTAAAGTGTCCTTTAGTGCTCTTATTGGGAAAATGCTTACTTACAAGATGCTGATATTAGATATTGGAGATGAAACTGACCAAAATTATTAATCAAAAGTTTATCTTTTTTTACCTTTGTAATTTCAATTGTCACATGCGGACAAAATGGGACTCACACATTTAAACTTTTTTTAGTATTTCTCTTTTCTGTTAAAATAAATTTTTATTATTAAAAACAATAATTTCTTTGCTTAGATAGTAAATAATATTAATTTGAATCTTCTAAACTTGTTTTTGGCAAATATTTCTATCAGCTATCCTGGTTAGTTTTAAGATTGTGTATCAGAAGCAAAACTCTATAAAATGCTGCCAATATCTGCTATTTATGAGATTGCAGGGGTAGAGTGTTCATATAACTATCTAGAAATCTCCTTAATGTCGTTCCTCTTGTTTACAAAGGTTGTCACCCAGTCAGTTAACAGGAGTAGTATCATATGGCTTAGATGACTAGTTGCATGCCACAAAAGTAGTCAAAAATAAGGATGAGGCAAATAATTGAGGACTGCTTGAAAAAGGTATATTAAGGTGTCGCATAGGTTAGGCCCTGATCATGCAAAAGTATACACCCATTGTTCTATTTTCATCACCAGGCCCAGATATTTACATAGCATGACTGGTGTCAAAGAGCTGTAAAAATAGCTTGGAGCATACATCTATTCCTGCTTAAGCTCTGAGCCCCTTTATGTATGCTGCTTATTTTCAAGTGCCTAGTAGAAATCCACTATGATTTCTGAGATCCTGAAGGCACAGAGCAGGTGTTACCCTCCTTTTGAAAGCTGATCAAGCGCATGTTAGATAATGTAAACAACAACAAGGAAAAAAAAATCCAGAGCACACAAGTCTATCCAGTTGGTATTTAAAATAGACAAAACCCAAACAACCAAACCCCCTCAAAAGAAAACCAAACCAAACCAAAGGACCACTAAAAGAACTAAAAGGATTCTTTTAGTCTGCAAGCTGCTCTAACTGAATGGACAAAAAGTCCTACCTAAACAGCTGTTGCTACATTGGATGATTGGGAGCGAACCTCAAGATACACTGTTCTGTAGGTGTTGGGCATTGGAGGAATGATGTGGAACACCACTTGATTGGGAATAAATGTTTGAGCACAGAAAATATTTCAACATATGCTTAGAAGTCCAGTTAAGTCCTACTGAAGTGAAAGACAAAACGACATCCTTGCTGCATTTTATGACTGGGACCCTTCTCTCTAAGCCAGTGATCTCTTCTACCCTGGACTCCAAGCAGTTGGTTGCACTGTTGCAATTAATATATCCTAATGTGCCTCAATATGGAAGGCTATTCACCACCTCATTCGAACACTACAACTATAAGGCAGTCATCTGATGTAGTCCAGGGAAAAGTAGACCTGAAGGCAGAAAACAGCAAAGTCAGCAGATTTATGAAAAGTGAAGATGCCATTCTGGGTCTGCTAGATTAAGGTGGTTCTATTTCCTGATAAGGATAGTTTCACATCTTGCCCTGAAGTCATGAAGACTTCATGCCTGAATACATCCCAAAATGGTTATTTCATTTTGTTCAACAAAGGCATACTCCTTCAAAACTATCTTCAAAAGACAGGCTACGTGTTTCATAAAAATATCAGATATGCTTTTTTAAGGCACAGACCTATTCTGCTTGATATCTGTAAACATACCAGATAAATCACATTATGTATCCCAATACATTTTTTTTTTACTAAATATAAAAAAAACCCCATTTTTAAAATAATGAAACTTCATAGCATTATGTGAAGTGGGTTTGTAGCGTGCCTTGAAAAGAAGTAGAAACACATTAGAAATCCTTGCTTTTTTTATTTGGAGAAAGCAAATACTCCTAATCAACTAGAAAACATAGCAGCTGTAGTTTGTTGTTCAGAAAAACCTGTTCCACTAAGCAAGATGCTTTCAAGAATACTGAGGAATTCTCAGTCCTTAGCACGTGCTTCCCTAAAGAGTATGTGATTTTAGGAAGATTTGAAACCTCTAGCTTATTCTACAAAGTTGGACCCATTTAAGGTAAGTTAAAGTGGGAAACAAAAAAAAAACCCACCACAAAACAACCAGGCAAAAGAAGCAGTGGTTATCTGTAGCTATTCTTAAAATGGTGGCCAAAACAGAAAGAAAACCTCTACCTTACACAATTTACAGTCTAGTTACTGATTGAAAATACAAGTGCATGTTGTTGAAGTATTTCAGGCCAGTCAGATTCCAGGATGAACAAATCAAATCAAAATAGTAGAGCTCAGAGCATCTGGAGTCACACTTCTAATTTCGATTTGTGAACCTAGATGGCTAGGTTGAGTCTGTGGTCTGGAATTTTTCCACAGTTCAGTTCATCTTTTCATTTGGGCTGACTCCTAGCAGAAACAGGAATGCACATAGTTGGCTAAATTAATTGTCATTTTCTTGTTTGCCAATACTGCTAGTTTTAATAATCTAGTTTATTTTCAAGACCTACCAGCAGTATATTCATATACTTTATATCTCTTCACATCAGTCTAAGACTTTCAGTCAATTTGCTCTACCATACGTCAGATGTGTAGCTGCACTATTTATTGACTCCTCACTTCCACCCACAAATGGCCTATAAAACCTCTCAAAACAAAATGTATGATTTACAAGGCAATCTCAGCAAGAAGCAGCAAATGGTCTCATACATTCAAATACCCCTACAAGATCAAGTAAATACATCGGGCGCAATATAAGTTGTTCTGTACAGCTCTGAAGTGTGCCTCAAGGTTTTTTTATGTATAGAGAGTATCAGGTGACCTAGTCTCGGATTTAAAAATATTTATTGCCAGGGACCAAATGCTTCATTGGGGTAATGAGTGTTTCTTGAACAAAAAAAATAAAGGGTTTTTGTTGTTGTTTTTTTGTTTCCCCACAAAAATAGTGCAAGGGAAATATGTGCTTGGTAAGCTCACTCTTGTCTCAGGTAGGGGCCACTTCCTGCAAAAGTCACTTGGAACAATATACTCCACTGTACGTGGAATAGAAAAGAACTGTTTACATAGTGCTGTTTTGAACAGTGATATCAGTCCCTCTGCATTTTGAGGAGTCACAAGTTGGCCCACAATGTGAGAACCAAAAGTATGAGTTTTCTCTTGAGACCATGGATAGGTGGCAACAATGAATATGAAGTGAGAAGTCTTCAGGAACTCGCCAGTAGTGCTCCCAAGGAAAATTTTGCACTGTGATACTCTGCTTGGCCTGATAATGCTACCTTCATAGCCAGCCTATGGCTCCATATGAAAACCAGGGAAAAATAGACTAAAGACTATGCACATTTTTTACTCATTGTCAAAATTTATCCTAGCACATTGTTTCCCATAAAATGAAAAAATTACCGAGGCTGGCTGCATCATATTGAATATGCAGTATGTCCTGCATAATCACAGCTAACAGAACGAGGCATTTGAGTCTTATAAGAGGCTGCTCAATGGTGCTGGTGACTAGGAAATCAAAATTCTAAAGAGTAGGAGTCTGAATTCAAGTTCCTAAACTGCCTGTTTAGGCATCTAATAAAAACCTATTGTTTAAAGATTATAAGATGTTTAGCTTTGCGCAATGGAGCGGGCTTGTGGGTTTTTTTCCAAAAAATGTTATGTTTAAGAAAGTATTTCAGTGTTTCACTTCCTGTAACATTTTCAGCAACAAACTTAAAAAATAAAAGAATATTTCATTTTGCTTCTGTTCAGAGTAACTGCAAGCTTATAAATTTAATTTTTTTTTTTTTGGCACAATAAACATGAAGTTCTCAAATCAAATCTTTACTAATTGGATTCTGAAGAAAGTTCCAAAAATGTATTCTCTTTCCCAATTCATAGTAAGTGGATATTTTTATGTCAGAATTTCTTCAGGAATTACTTTTTTTGTTGTTGTTAAATTTCTGTTCGCTGTAGCATAAAGCTACAGTGGAATTTTAATTAACACAATGAAGCTTATTAGTGCTTCTAAGAATCAGGATATTTAAAGTCAGGCTAGATGTGTAAATAATGCACTTGCTAACAATAAATTTAGTTAGCCCTAAGAATAATTGGTTTAAAATAGTGGAATTATGCTGAAAAGGTGAAGATATAATGCAGAGAAAGCATAATGAAAAAGAATGTGAAAAATATGAAGAAAAACAGACATATTAATGCATCATTAAAATTTTCATTGCAGTAGATAAAGCATGCTAAACATCGGGCTATAAATACGTAAAGTTATATGGCTTAATTTCACACAAGAGACTGGAGAATATTTTCAGATTTTAATTCCTAAACAGCAGATACCTTTTTTTTTTAATGTCAGGTTTAATCCTGAATGATATCATTTAGGAATCTGTGGCAAACTCAGCAAGATATATTCAGTGATGCCTATTACACACCAAAGTTTAAGTGTGCTGTATAGGCAAACGTATGCTGTATCCATTTATTGAATCCTATGGACAGAATTTAATACTTCTCTTTAACTTTCAACACTAAATGGCAAATTAAATTTACAGAAAGAAACCATCTGTGTACAGGGTTACATGTGGATGAAGAGAGTTACAATTCCATTTACTTACTTATTTTAGAGGTTATAAAGGGATAAATATCAAAGGAATCCTCTCAACACTAGTATTATCAGACAATGAAGCTTTTTTGAGAGATTACAAATGATTTATAGAGGTTGGCACAAAGTAAAATTTCAAGGAGGATTTAACATTAATCAACTGTCTTAAAACTTTTTGGAAGTATAAAAAATATATGATTTTAACCAGCTATTCCCTCTTGTTGAGTCCATCGTTTACTCACTGTTCTATATGATTGCCACTTTGAATTAAACACCTTTTCACACCATTTGCTGTGCAGATGGCAAAGTGCTCTGCGAATGACAGAGCTGAAACCCCAGGAGCTCTGAGCAGTGCACTGGAAATACACCACAATAAGCAGATACCTATTATCTACTCTTGACTTGGCTGTAATCTCCTCCTCCAAATCCTTGACTGTCTGCTCTTCCCTTTGGCTTTCCTCTCAGAATATACTACCTCTGCACCTTTTTCAGAGAGCTCTGGAGAGGAGATCTCTGTCAATGTCTAGACCACCCTCTGTAAAGTTCAACAGTTTGAAAATTTGCACCTCTCACTGCCTGGCAGCCAGCAGTGGGTATCGTCTCTTCTGTGCTCTCACCTGTGAACATATTTGGCAGTGGTGTGAGAGAAAGAGCTGCTTAAAGCAACTGTAGAGCAAGTCCTGTGATGCTCCCCATGCCCCTGGGCCATACAGATGCTGCCAATTGCTGCTCTGGAAGGTGGGCACATGAGCAGGGATATCACCCCACCTCTCCTCCATGTGTCCTCCTGACCCTGTGGCATTCACGCCTCCTTCACACCTGCACTCATCCCTTTCTCAGCTTTCACATCTTGCTCTCAACTTAAACCTCTGTCACCAGATTTTCAAATGGTCATTTCCTAGCCAGATCTCAAGAATTGTACTTTATCCACCCTGCTCGTTCTCCCTGTCAACCATCTTTGACAGTTAACCAAATTGTTCTCCACGAGATAGTCTCCTCTGTGTTACATTGCCTTCCAAATCTGAGCCCTTTCCTGTGTCTCTTCCTAGCGCTTTAGTAACTTGTTACTTAGTGTATCCTTTAAACAACATTTTTGTCTTCAAATTCCTATGTATTTTCTAGGGTTCAGTCACAACTCTTCATTTTCTATACCTTCTTACATTAACTTCAATCATAGATGCAGATTTAACTCTGAACTTTTTGCAGGCAATGTACGGATTCCAAAAGTGTATCTTAAATTCTCAGCTTGCCTCTCTAACATAAATAACTAGCACTTCAGCTTTCCTTCTTTCTCCCAACCCATTTGCCATCCCTCACCTCACTTCACACTTCAGTGCTTACTTTGGCATCATCAGATTTTGACGAATCTCATCATCCACAAATCAAGGTTATGTTAATACTTGCAGATTTTCTGTATACTGTTTTCAACTTTAGCCTTTGATAAAATGGCAGCTTGCCATCTCCTTGAAACACATTTCTCAGGTTTAAGAATAGAATAATTTTTAGCCATCCTCCTTCAGAATGCTGAATTAAGGAATTTCATCCTGGCTTCCCTTTTCCCTTTTTTTTCTACTGATTATGGCTTCTCCATTATACCAAGCATATTCTACTTGTTTTCATTCCCAGGCCTCTCCAAGTACTTCTCTGTTGTCCTATTTAAAAGGATAACTTTGAGTTCTCCTTCTAAAGGTTAATTTTCTATACCCTCTTTTTTTTTTTTTTTTTTTTTTTTTTAATTGGAACAGTCTATAAACATCTGGCTTTATTGTGCTTTAAATCCATCTTAAAATTCCTTCTATTTAGAGACATCTTTAATGAACAAGGGGCTTATAAGAAAGACGGGGACAGATTTTTTCACAGGGCCTGTTGTGATAGGACAAGGGGTAACGGTTTTAAATTAAATGAGTGTAAATTCATACTAGATATAAGGAATAATTTTTTTACAATGAGGGTGACGAAACATTGGAACACATTACCCAGAGAAGTAGCAGCTGCTCCACCCATGGAAATATTCAAGGTCAGGTTGGACGGGGCTCTGAGCAACCTGATCTAGATGTCCCTGCTCATTGCAGAGGGGTTTGGAACTAGGTAACCTTTAAAGGTCCTTTCCAACCCAAATTATTCTATAATTCTATGTTTCTATAACGTGAAAATTTATACTTCTGCTGTACCAAGATCACTCTCTCTCATATTCTTGTGCTCTTCCAGTTGACTGTCTCCAGTGCTGCTTCTCGTTATATAGTATAAGCTGTTTGAAGTTGGAATGGTCTTTCCATTTTGTTTTGGGCTAGTATGTTCCTGGTTCATGGCAATATTCTTTCCCCTTCATGAATTGCCTCTGAAAATTGCTCCTTTTACTGGGCCATTGTTCCAGGAAAAGTACATAAACAGTTTCTCATTTTTTTAAGGATTTAATTATTCCTTAGCAATTTCCTTCAGTAGAATAACATAATTTAATACAGATTTCTAAAAGTAATGGCAAGGCTTCAGATTTATTACATGGATAAGTTATTATCATGTTATCACAAGGAACTGGAGGCACAAAAGGGAATGTGACAGACACTGCTATGTCTGGATTTCAGAACAGAACTGGAAGTTAATCTTGGCTTACTGGGGAATTCTCAGAGACACTTCACACAAGCAAGTGACTGCTTATGGGCCTAAGTGACTGTTTATGGGCACTTCATGTGGGAGTGGAATACTCTGCTGTGTCCTACAGAAGTGAATGAGCTCGAACTAAATGCTAAAGGAGGGGGAGAACCCTATGAAAAGTTAAAAATACCCTCCACCTTTATTGCTATGGGGGAAAAAAGACAAATCAACAACACCGAAGAAGGAAAGAAAGAAGGAAAGAAGGAAAGAGAGAAAGAAAGTGAGAAAGAAGGAAAGAGAGAAAGAGAAAGGAAGGAAGGAAGGAAGGAAGGAAGGAAGGAAGGAAGGAAGGAAGGAAGGAAGGAAGGAAGGAAGGAAGGAAGGAAGGAAGGAAGAGAAAAAGAAAGAAAGAAAGAAAAGATCCTAGCTACAGATTTTAAAAAATGGAATAGACCTGAGTCCAACTAAAGCTATAGAGAGAAGCAATAAGTCAAATCTGTTACTGTGGAAAAACTGTATAAACTTATACAATTGAAAAAATGCTTGCAAAAGTATTTCTATCACATCTAGAAAAATTGGCGCAAAAATACCACCTTCAAAAACACTCTTGTTTGTAGGGCCTTACATTTAATAATGCATTATACCTTTACAAGAAATCCTTTTGACAAAAGTGGCATGTGATATGAGCATACAGTCTCCTCCTCCAGTATAAATATAGATTGAGAAAAAGAATCATTAAAAAGTTATTTAAAATGTGGGGTTTTTGTTCGTGTTTTAGATCTAAAAAAAACTTATTGCCTTCACACTGAAGTGAAAAAAGGAGAAAGAAGTGCAACTAACATTTGTAGTAAATACTAATATCTGTAGTAGATAGTCTGGAAAAGAAATTTAGAACTGCAGCCACAGTAATTAGCAATGAATCACATTACAGCTATTGCAGCAATGAGTTAGTGAGGTACTTGGGAGGTTATTTTTTATCAGACTCCTATCTGAGTGAGACAGGTTTCCTCTTCTTTTGTATGCCATCCATGGATCCCTGTTAGGAAGAGAAAGCTGCATAAAACTATACAAATGACATCTACTTTCCTCATAAGAGTGTCTGTGTTCTTTTCTGCTGTATTCTACTAACAGGATTCGTTTCCTAAAAAATGTCTGAGCAGATCCAGTTTGGGGTCTTCTTAAAGAAACATTCTGCATCTTCTTTTCAGGAAGTACTGTGTCCTGGTGCCTCACATTGTGTAAAGATAGACTTGTCAGAATTGTTTTTGCTGTTTGTCTGTTTTAAAGAAACTAGCAGTATGGAAATCTGATATCTTGTCGGTTTCAAGCCCCCCTATCAGCTTTGTTCAAGTCTAGAAATTAATCTGAAGTACTATGCACCATTGCTTTATATCCTAACAGGAAGCAAACCCTCCTTCTCTGAGAGCCCAAATCTGCCCCTTCACACGTGAGGCAAGACTGATTCCTGTTGCATACTTTTTTCCAGGATCAGTACATAGATGGTTTCAGACATGATCTACAGTTACAGCTGAGGCCCAAGGACAGGCAGCTCTGTACTGAAACAGGGCAGCGTGGCTTCATCCACAAACAAAATTTAATGGGCAAGCAGATTGCCCAGGAAGAGCAGCAGGCTACAGCACCCCAGTGACAAACTGCCAGGCATCTCATGCTGTGGGAGACACCAGCTCTCTTCCTCTGGCTGCCAAACAGGTAAGCCTCCCCACAAGTCTCTCTCTCTCAGATTCTGCAACTGGAGTGGCACAGGTCAAGTAATTTATGCAGGGTGGGTATGGAATTACACACCGGTCTTAAACGACTTATTTTAGAATGTTAGCAATAATCTGAAAAATATTGCAAGTTTTCATGTGAGATGTGCTATTATTTTTACTGAAATAAAGCCATTTTGAGGTCAACAAAAAGAAATAGTATGATTTATGTGTACCTAGACATCTACTATAGCATGAAATTAATTATTTCCTGGAAGCATTTATTTCTCTTTACTGACTATAGAAAAAGAGCCCAGGGTGATTCCAACGTAGAAGTTCAGACAACAAATATTACATTTGGAAAAATGAATCTCAGATCTGCGTGGCAGTCAACTTCATGTGTTTAACTACAGCTCACCTGAGACAAGCCCCTAAGTCAGATGAACCATAACTCACAAACTGTTTTAGCAGTGCTTTACTTCTAATCATTCAGCTCACACATCTGTGGCAGTGTCAATAGAAAGTAAAATAAAAAGAAAAGCTCCTTGCTCAGCCCAACACTCCTAATTGTATCAAGGGGATCTCTGCATTGTAACTGCACCCAGCCAAATCTCTTACCTGGACCCTGCACCAGCCGGGTTCAGTCATGCCCGGCTCTGGAGTGGGAGGTCCTCCGGTATTTATGGCCAGATATGAAGAAAACCCACCTCTTTCCTCTCTTTGGGATGAGCCAGTGAAAGGATGTAGGTGTCATAGATCCTACTATGTAGGACCTAGTTATCCAGCTGGGGAGTAGAAGGGTCTTGCCATTAATTTGATCATGAATGGCAGTAAGTTTATTAGCCAATGGCTCAGTGTTTAACAGCATGAACTCAAGAGCAGAATCCCCATCTGTCAGTACCTTGTATTACTGAGATGAAACAGATGGCAAAGGTAATGGAATTGAAATTAAACTTCTCAGCCTAGGTTTGCACCTAACTGCATCACCTTTTGCTGCCTCATGATTGGCTGCAGAGGGAGAAAAAGCTTGGTATTCTGCAGTTGTAAAACACCTAAATACGAGATATGGGAAGGAGTACTACTGCATTCCTCAGGCCACAGGAGAGGAGCTGTGCACCTGAGAAGATGCCTGACATCATTGATGAGTTCTCAGCCTCTATTGAAGCATGAGCCTTTTTTTTTTCTCTGAGTGTGTCTGCTCTGAAACAGAAAATTATGTTTCTAACTCAGATAAGCCAGGCTCAGCTGCAAAATGGATATGCACTTTCACCCATTCCTGCAGTCTCAGCCATACCATTTTAAAATGATTGATTTTTCATCAGAGCTCAACATTAAACTTGATCGCAGGCAACTTTAAAATAAAATAGATTTCTTTTTAAAGAGAATGAAGTTATATAAAACAAAAACAAAGCCACTTCCTTCTACCAGTGAAATGGGTTGTTTAATGTGTTTTACTCTGAAAAAGCACCTGGTATATACATTATACTTTCAACTCCCAGCAGTCTGAACAGGTAGAATTAAGTTAACAATTCCTATCGACATGAAAACTTAAATGTTATTTGCAAAGGGTCCTTATCTTTCTAATTCTTAAAAATGTATATAGATGAAAAATTAATTTGTGCCATAGAGATAAATTATGTAAATTTTGAGACTGTCATATTTCTTATCTTGCAGTGAGAATTAGACATTTCTTTGTAGAAACTGAACTCAGCATTAATTTCAAGTAATTAGTAAGAGCTCTGTATTGACAATCAATGTTTGTAAAGATTTGGAATATTTTACCTGCAGTGCAATCAGATCTTCAATATTATTAGCACCACATAAAACTTAAGCATAATAGCATAATATAATTCTCAATTTATAATGTATTTTGTAATTCATGACAGAACATGAGAATTTTTTTATAAGTGTAGTCTAGTGTGGGATAGTCTTGATTGTCAGAAATGTCACTGAATCTAGGAATTATAGAATGGGTGTCATCTTCCTTGAAAATCTGTTGTATGGAAATTAGTTAATGCAAATCTGTGTTTTGTTTTGTTTTGTTTTGTTTTTTTTCTTCCTTGATCACAAAGAATTTATTGTAAAATTTTACACTGGCTTAAAAGTGTTAGAAATACCTGGACTTTCTTATTCCTGTAACTCTTTAAAATGAGAAATTGAAGTTCCTTCGTTACCATCTCCTTCCATCAAAGTACAGCAGCACTGTGGGGGAGAAAACAACCTTCAGCATGGCCTTTTTTTTTAAGTTTCTGGTGGCTCATTCTTTTTTACATCATTGGATCATTCATCTGTGTAGTTTTATAATTTCTGTAATTACTGGAATAGCCTCTGAAATCAACGACTACTCCCCATAAGTAGATACAAAGGTTTTGGTCTCATATTTCTTCATGGAGAAAGATCCAGTTTCATTTCACCAACTTTAGCTGCTTAAAAGTTAGGGTTTTTGCCTGAGTTACTGAGATTCCCTCACTAGTGAAGTCTCAAGATGCCTATCTTCAACCTAGAAAAAGCTTAGAAAACTAAAATGGTGTATCCTCCTCATTTTGGAATGGCTAAAGTTAGGGGACAAGAATTCCAGCTGGAGTCATGATTTTTTAAAATCATAGTATTATCATAACTTGCAGTGTAATGTTTTCCTAGTGCAACATCCAAATACACTCTGGACACTTTGGAAGAAAGGTTCTGCAGTATGGTGGATTTCTTAAAGTTCATAGAGAATATGCAAAGGAAAGTATCCAAGATAAATAAAACATCTTTCCATATTAATGTCTGGACCACCTACTCTTCTCTTGGGCATTTTTTATGTTTCTTTTAATTTCTGAATAAAACACAAACTACGTTTTACAAAAATTATAGAAAAATCTATTCTGACAAGACATTAAAATGTATTTGAGGCTGCAAGAATTTTAAGGCTGCAAAGATTAATTTAGTTTAATATTTTATTTTATTTTATTTTATTTTATTTTATTTTATTTTATTTTATTTTATTTTATTTTATTTTATTTTATTTTATTTTATTTTATTTTATTTTATTTTTGGTTTGGTTTGGTTTGGTTTGGTTTAATCATCTGGTATGATATATAGCAGAAAACCAGGGCTTTTAATCTTTCCAGAGTAATCATACCTCAGAATTTCTAACTGTTCTAAACTCTTAGGGGAATGTGTTCAGAATTGCAGTGAGAGGATACCTGTGGTTCTTCCCACCTCCTGGCCCAAAGGTCAAGCCATGAGGAAGTTTCTGATAGCACTTCCCTTAGTTGAAACTTAATCCATGTACTGTCCCAGAACTATCTTTTGCTTGCCCATATTCCTTCCTCTTTAACTGCTGTAAAATAGCATCCCCATCCCTCCTCATAGTGTTTACTTTGGGTTTGTGTGTAAGTTTGGAGTGAGCTGTTGGTGTGTTACCAAATTTTTATAACTTATCTCTGCTTCCTCACAATTTTTTTATGAGTGCAATCCCTCTGATGCTACAGAAAGAAAAGAATGATAGACACTTTTTCTTCACAGTCTTTCTGTCCTCTCCTCAGTTTTCCGTGCATATGGAAAAAAAATAAGTTCCCTTGAGAGGCCCCTGTTCTCTCAAGCGTCAGGACAACTCTGCTGTCTCCCAGGAACGTAGCAGCACCATAGCAATGCAACCTGATCAAGTATTAGAGCCCTGGGGTTTATGCTGGAGGGGAAATCACTGGTAAAGACCACAGCAGACTGAACTGAATACCTCTTTGGAGGGGGGACGGACATGACACCCCCAAGAACACAAAAAAATCCCCTGCAAGTATAGCAATGACTTTACATGTGAGTAAACATCAGACTTACTGGTTAACTGTTAATGATTTAACTAAAAAGTAAGGGGACTGAATTTGCACAGTACTAGTGTGCTAAGAACTACCTTATTAAAAAGGAAAATAGGCAACATACTATTAACGATACAGGAAAGTATTCCTATTTTTTTATTATCCAATAACATTTAAATGTGTACCTCTATTTGATATTTATAGTGACCATAGGACTAAATGTTTGTGCTGCCATATGCCTTTCCTGGAGTCTATGGTTATTCTGATAGTTTGGGGGTTTCTGCATATTTGGGTGTTCATTGGACAGTGTCTGTTCACATTGTTAAGCTTTTCTCCACAAGGGCTAGAAACTTCCCTTGAAATATAGTCTGAGATTTTGATGTAATCTCAGGATCTCAAAACACAAGTGGGACTCTAGGTCAGGCCCTTGCTTTAATCTTGTCTTCAGCCGGAGGGTGGAAAACTACATTGCTACAACTGAAAATTACTATTTCTACTCTTGTGCTCCTATGAAACTCTTATTCAAAGTAATATACTTTTTTTTTTCATTGAGATTTCTGAATTATATCTCCTACTCCTTAGATGAAACTTTAAAAATTATCGTCTTTCACTTTGTGTACACTTCTATCTTGTTATCCATATGTACAGAGAGAGAATGCACAGAAACATATCCTGTGGTGTAGAAACAAAGAAAGTTCTAAAGTGGTGTAGGGCAGTAATTCAGCGGAGGATAAAAGAGCCGTCCTGAATCCTATTAACAATAATATGGTTTATGCTATAGAGAAATACCAGCACAACACACACAAAAATGTAACAGCAGAGCATTTTTAGAGCATATTGATTGAAAAAATACATATTTGGTTCTATATATTGTTTCTTAATGTTTTAACCTCTTTTACATAAGGAATCATCCATTCACTGGAAGCATATGGTTCATACCCCACTGCTCTTGTATGCAGTTAAGAAGGAGGTACTGCAAGGTGAATTCCAATGGAGAAATCACCTCAGCATATTTAAAAAAAAAAAAAAAATTACCATTGCCTCCTTTTTCCCCTACAGCACACAAATAGATCTCCGTTAGCAAGAATGAGTTCAATCATTATTTCATGCTGGCGTTATTTCATATCAGATCTGAGGTTGCTGTATCAATGAAGTTTTCCAATGGGTGATGTAAATGGAAGCCAAGTCCTCTGTTTATCCCTGGGGGTCTAATTCCCATCTTACAAGAGAACTTATGGCAAGGTATTGTTCCAAGGGACATGTTAACACAAGATAATGTGATTTAGGCTCAATATCTATCATAATGGCAGACTTTGGACAGATGTTGTTGTTTGGCAAAACCACAGAGTAAAGTAAAGCAGAACATTTTAATCAGATGAGGATATTTGTAGTTTCTTTCAAGAGAGGTACCATGTACAACTCTCTATCACAGTTTATCATGTAGACAGAAGAACAAAGACTGAGAATAACTGCTACTCCAGAGAAATCTCAGAAAAAAACCTGTGTTGCATAAAATATTCCATGTTCCGTGGGGAACAAAGATAGCAAGATAGACCTTGGACTCTTTGTACAACACGGAAATCTAGGAACATCCACTAGCTCTCCATACACTGTGTAGAGAGAGAGATGTGTCCCTACCCGGATGTTATCTGGTGTCTCACATGTACTGGCTGTGATTGCTCTCTCTTGCCTACCAGGAACCTAGAAGGAGTTAAAGCTGCTTTAATTCCAAAATAGATTTCTTGAAGGAAAATAAACAAAATTCAACCAAGAACGATGGCTCCCATGGTCTCCCTCTCACTGTCTGACTCATACCTTTTCTGCACACAGTAATATTCTGGGTTTACAAGGAACTTGGCTTAGGAACTTTCCAGAGATAGAGAGTAGCGAAGATGTTACAAAAATTCCACCACTTTACGTTGACATTCTCCAGCACACTTTAGTATGTTCTCTTCATTGAAGAAAACCTGGAATGATCAATTAAAATGAAAAAAAATTCTACCATGTATGTCTGATACGTAGGAGGTTTTGGTTTTTTTTCAGATCCTGATACTTATTATCTGTATTTGAAGGAAGCAATTTGACTTTAATATCTGTTCTACATTTTAAAATTTATGTAAGTATAATTACATATATTTTATACTTTGCAGTAATTACACAATGGAGTTACAGATGTAAGAATAGTGTGAGCCCAACTCTAAAACTTTACAAGATTTTTTCCCCCCTCCATTAGTAGGATATCACTTAGATGGACTTGTTTCTGTAAGTATAACTGACAAATATTTTTTTCGTGTTCTGTGGAATTGCTGTTTGCATTTTTTACTTTAATCTTTTCCTCAAAAAATATCTTCCTTTCCAATCTGCAATACTACCTCTTTGATACTATCTATTCCACAGAGGTATCCAGATTCTTAGGAATTTATTCTACTTATTTTGTGAATCTACTTATTTTCTGCATTTCCCTAAAAAGCAACCCTGTCCGTCCCCCCCCAAAAAGAAAAAAATAACAAAACCAAAAACTCAAAACCAAACAACTCAAAAAATATCTTCCTCTACTTCTGAGTTTCACTGAGGTGTAGCATGGAAAAGTTTTCAAATGGTTTTGCAAATCAAAACTTTGACATTGAATAAGAGAAAACAAACTTAGTAATGGAAAAGTAAACATTTTTACAAATGGGTAAGATATTTCATTGCTACATAAATCCTCAGAATCAAAGCATTGCAATCTTCACCTCTTATAATTAAAATCCTTTTTAATTTCAGAAGTGTGGAGTGCAGAAAATCTCATTGACTTCCTCAACAATAAGAAGAATCTTGGTACTTGTGAAAAATGGGGTTCCCTTTTTAAAAGATCATTCTTTTGAACTGATCTTTGAAAGTAGTGTGGTTTTCTTGATTTAAAAAAAAATCAAGAGAATTTTGCATTAATAGTCTACTATATAAACAGAACATATATGTTTTTGAACTCTGTTTTTTTCATACATGCCTTGCAATTTAACTATACTTCATTATTCTAGGGAAAACTCAGAGGAGGGTGAAAAAGCTATCACAAAACATGTTCCTTAAATGTGCAGTCTGATACTGCCATGAATTCTGAACTACTGCTAGTTAGTGGGAAGGAGGGCATCATATATTTGTTTTAACAACTGTCTAAATGTCAGATCAAGCAAACTTGGCTGCCTCAGTACACATACACAAACAACTGGAAACAATCTACTTGGAGGAGAAAAACACAAATGAAAAAGACAAAAGACTGTAATAGTCTTACATTGAGGCAACAATTCTATGCAGTGTATAGATCTGAACTAGCTTCCTGGGAACAAGCTTGAACTTGACAGCTGGGTTGGATTTTTTTTCAGCCTTAGATAATTTTATTTCCTCTCCCTATGTTGTTTGCTTGTTTTTGTATTCAATAAAGCCAACATTAATTTGTGATAAAATGCATGATGGGTCAGAAAATGGAAAAAAGGCTTTGGGGCTGGACTGACTAAATCAGGAAGACCCCAGTCCATTTCCAGAGCAAGTTCTCTATTTCATGTTTCATGGAAGAGGCACTCTTTTTTTTTTTTTTTTTTTTTTTTTTTTTGCAGGTTCACAGCACAAGGTATTTGGATTGCATTTTCTTCTCATAATTTTATTCTCTTCTAATTTTATTCTTTGTTTCGCAAAATAAAAAATAGTTACACTTAAGTCCTTCCCTTTATAATTTCTAACTACATACCAGAAGTCTGCCTATAGCTATGGAAAACGGTAGGAGAGAAGTACAATGCAAAATAATTAAAAGGGTTAATTTACCTCTCATCAGGATTTGCAAGCAGAAATGCCAGATGCTGCTGTTATTGATAAATCTTAGCTTTTGTATCTGTACATTAGCTCCATGCAGATGTGAGTAGCTCAAGACATATTTTAGCAGAAAATTGAGGTTAAAGGACTTCTTTCTTTTCCCAGTCCCACTCCCACAAAGTCAAACCAATCTTGTCTTGCTACAGCCTTGCTGTTGGAGTTCCTCGTGCTCTATTCACCTCTTTGAAGACTAGCTTTATGCAATAGCTGATGTTCAGTAAGCAAGGTGGTAGGGAAACATCTGTTATTGCAGTCTGTGGTCCTGACAAACAGAACACGTGGCTGCTTTACTTATCTGAAAGGGGACCTGGGTTACTTGAAACATATATCCTTTTTTCCTCCTCTCTGATGAGGATTCAATCATCCAGGAAATTTTGCCGAGGAACTGACTTATCAAAATACAAAAAGCTGCTAAGAGAAGCTGGGAGGCAGCCAACTGGTTGACACCCAGCTATGACAAAAAGTGAAAACAACATGTAATTCAAATACCAGAAAAGGGCAGAGAAATTTGTTCTATCAGTGGTGCTTGTTCTTCAAGGAGAACTTGTCATGAATGTTCTTCATCTTCTTGTCGTGAGCAATCTTCATCTGGAACATCATTACAGTTAGAAAGTTAAAGTTTATAATGGTTTTCAGACATGTCAGTCTCTTAAAAAATGCTTCAGGTCACTAAATATTCATACAACTAGAGAACTGAATGATTAATGGAAATGCTTAAGAGCAAGAAAAAGGTAGTGCTCATCTGTGATATCCTCTATTATTACCACAGTGGAAAAAGAACTCTGGCAAGATCCAAATCCAAGCAGAATTAAATTTTCAATTGAGTTTGAGGAAACTGGACATGTTTTGCCATTTAGTTATCTATTCAGAGTTAAAATATATGCCTAGGAACATTTTTACAATCTTTTTAACATTGAAACGAAATTTTACTTTTCTGTCGTGTTCTATTAATTAAATGGCAACAGCACTGATGTAGGTCAAGTGGTAGAATTTGGTAGGTGCAGTTTTTGATAGGTAAATAGTCTCGTTAAGAAGGAATTCACCTCCAGCCTTGAGACATTTGAAACTATGTGCCAGCTGTGGAGCCATGTGCAACTGTGACTTCCGAAGTGCGGGGTTTGGACATTTTGCTGGATCCCGGGCTACTAGTTTTATACACAAACTGTGGAACCTCAGTGCATGTCCTGCTTGACTCCACGTCAGGGCAAGATCTGGGTGTTCCCCAAATGCCTGTCCCCTGCCTTCCATGATTTGGTTCTCATCAAAAGGCAGCAAGAAGCACAGGCTAGTAGGAAGCTGGACTTGCTCCGGGCCAATCGAGAAGAAGCCATCAGCATACTAGGGACCCCATATGACCTGCAAACTAGATACAGTATAAAAGTCTCCCACCTTCACCTTATCAAGAAACACTACACTTAACAGATATGAAAGCTATTCACAAAGCAATGAAGTTATGTTCTCTACAGCAGGCTACTCCTCTCCTTTGTAACTTGGGATTAATATGATCAAGCAGGAGAACTGTTCTAAATTATATCGTCAGGTCTGCCTTGTCCTTGCAGGCTGAACCAAAGCATACATTACAATTTTTCCTAGTCTTTCTCCTAACTCAGGTGTAATACCTATATGAAGACTGTAGAACTACCTATAGCCACCTAAAATACTGTATTTACAAATGGAAATACGACTTGTAAATTGGAGATAGCTCATGGTCACTATTTTCTGGTTACTTGAGACTGGAGAAGCAGAATCCCTGAGTGTATTTTCCAACCCACCAGCACAGATTGCTTGTCCAAATATAACAATGAAAATCAAAGTAGTTGCATGAAACCAACTCAGCTGGTTGTGTTCTCACCCGCTTATTCCAAAATGTATAAAAATGCAGACACAGTGAGGCACAGCACACTTGGGATTACAACAAAATGGTGTTAGATTGCAAGCAAAAAAGTAGTAATGACAGGAGAGTGAGAAATCTGGCTAACTTTTTCATTGCTATGTTTTTTTGTTAAGGGCCAGGTCTATATTTGTTTCCACACTTGCAAAATTTTTAGAGTTTAGTACAATTTTTTCTTAACCAAAATAGTGTAATCAGTACAGAGAGTAGAGTGGATGCTGCTGTATTACTATAACAGTTCTTCTACCACAATAATCAAATGTGAATAAGCTATTGCAGTAGAAATGTTTTTATACCAGTTCACCTATATCCGCTCTAGAGCTTGCTCCTTTTTTAACCTTACCAAGTTCAAGCTGATATAGTTAAAGTGGTGCAAACATCACATGTAAACAAACCTCTTAAATTCTGTAGCTGAAATTATGACTCACCAACTTCAATTTGACCAGGAATACCCAGCTGTGCTGTTTTCCCATTCATCAGATAGGATTAACAGTGTTTACTTACCTCATAGCAGTGCAGGGAAGATTAATTATTATCTGTATGTTTTCAATCTTTCGAGGATGAAAAGTGCTACACAGACACTAACCAACACAAAAGTCGTAATGACCTACAGTACTAAGGTACTGCTTAGCTATGTGATGGTTTCCACTGGAACTGGCTGTTCACTGGCATTGATCCCTTCCTGAAATCTAGAAAGTTAATTCTGTTTAGAGGATTTTTAGGCCTGAGCAAAACCAACTGCAATGCTACTCAGTCTGCAGCGGGTGAAAAAATTACTTACAAAATCATTAATTGTGTCTCTTCCAAGGTGCAGCAATAATTTTGTGAGAAGACAAGTTACATTCTCTTCTCCTCTCCCAAAGGAGCTCCAAGGGCTGCCCCATGTTATACATTTGTTACTGCACGTTGGGCAGGTCTGTCTTCCCACTGAGAAGCAGTAAGTACTTCCCCTGTGACTTATAGCAATGATTATTAAGAGCACAAATGTCACTGCTGAGAAATCTGGTCCCCTGTCAGTATACAGCCTTGGGCAAATTTTTATTTTTTATCACTCTGTGGTGGACATATCTTTATTTTCCCTTTATCAGGATTTGCCTCTCACATGTATGTTTTTAAATATTTTTACATGACTTAGAAGCAAGGATCCTGTTGATGCACAATGGGTTTTACACAGCAGTGCCACCAAAATAATTTAGAAATTATACTCCGTAATGCTGTAAATCATCAGTTTCATTTTCCCAGAAGTTTTACAATATACAGGCCTAAGAACAAAAATTGCGTATGCTCTGAATCTGGCCTTGAAAATGCCATTGCATATGAACACCCTTCATTCTAATAGTGAAGTACAAAGGATACAGATAGAAAATCAGCAAATTAGTGACCTGTGTCAGAAGAAAAACAAAGGACTAATGATTCTATTTCTTTCCTAATTTTCTTCTTATTTTTGAAATTTGAAGGGAAAAGCAAGGGTGACAGGATGTGAGGTTTCCCACGAAACTACAGAAGTAGATCACCAAAGCAACTGTTGCATAAAGGAAAAAGATGTTGCTAAAGAACAGTTTACAGAAGGAGCAGTTGCGTGTCATTTGACTCTTTCTTCTGCTACTGAGCAGATTTTTGCTGCTACTTAGATTTATAGTTCACTGTTAATTATTTAAAATATACTTGTTCGACTTCAAGAAGAGTCTATTGTTACTTGGATATGGCTCCGTTTGAAAGGAAAAACAATGTTTCAATTTATTGTTATGATTTTATTGTCTTACTAAATGTGTGGTAAAATATAGATATTTTTCTCAACATGCTTTTAATAATCATTCCATGCAGGACTAATTTCCTTCAAGTTTTCATTTAAAACTGCTTTTATTAGTTAAGCTCTGCTGCCATTACTTTGCTTAGGGATTTATTCACTATTCTTAGTGTGCACATAATTTCTATTAATGCCATTTAATAAACATTGATTGAAAAAAAAGAATCCTATAATTGTTTCTAATTTTCATTTTTCACAGAAATTATTTCAGCAAAGTATTTGGTAATTTTACAGAGATAGAAATACATTTCCGTTAAAACTATGTCAACACCAGAAGATTTAGATGTGTATTTTTTTCCTATTTCTTCCCATATAAAACCTATTAAGAATGGCAATGCACAAAAATCAATGAGGTTGGACTGACCATGGCTACCCCTGGCATCAGTCAAGGTATAAATTGTGTCTATTAGATCTGAAGATATAATAAAACCTGTAATATTCATAGTTTTGGCAAGTTCTTAAAGAAGCAAGACCAAAGTCCTAGTGAAATTTGAATTCCCTTGAATTCTGAGGCAAAATTCAACCAAGACAGGCCTGGATTTCAGCACACTTCTTTGGAAGCTAACATGCAAAAAGGGTGCACTCTGCTCACACGTGATACCACCCCAAAGTGAAAATCTGAGTCCAACAAAATAGGCTTCTAGAAACTGACAAAATATCCAGCTCTGGTATCTGATATTTGATAGTTTTATAGAGAGATTTAACTGTCAATTCCACTTACTTCTGAAAAAATAGCCTGTGTTTAGACTCACCTGAGCAGTAGAGAGCAGGTGTTGCTTGTACAAAGAACTTCCTCTACTGCTTTTCTGTATGCGCTATTAAACATATTTATGAATAAGTGCACTGAAATATACTAAAAAATTCAGTTTCGCCTTCATATTACTACACAATTTTAATTTTCTTCTATTTCTGAAGTAAAAATAGATTGTAAGACATTCAAATTTTATCAGAAATGTTTTTTCCATTTGCTATAACCTCTTACACCATATATATATTTCGTACACATATATAAAAATATATTTCGTATTATAGATGTTATATTTTACACTAAGACCATCAGGGGAACAAGTTAAAGATCACATGCAAGTTAATTTTTAGTGTTTGGTTTAGGTTTTACCTTTCCCCTTGGTGTGTCATAAAACACCACTAATATATTTTCTTTCTTAAAGAACTTACTATGCTCTTTTAAACACATAGAAACAATACTATATTCTGAATATATGTGACTTACAATACTTTATTGACATGTGTATGTATCCACCTAAAAATATCACATATGGCTAGACACATATTCACATATATTCGGACATGTCCTGAATGTTCCATCTTAGAATTCTCTACATTTTTACTGAATTTTTTATTGAAAAAAAAGTTTTCATGGATGGAAGAGTTCCATATTATAGGAGTCTTTTTCTCTAATATCTACTTTAGTTTAAAATTCAATTTTTTGATAGGAGGCTTTTTTTGCCAAAAATAAAAACTTTAAGAAGCAAAGAAAATTGGTGTCACTTACTCTTTTTGTCACAGGGTAGTTAAACTGAAAATGCAGGACTAGTATATTATTAAATGATGACTATTAATAAATGTGGACATCAATCCCAGTCTGCGGAATAGGTTATTTTACTTTTATTGTTTCAAAAGTCTTGATAGCCTACACAGATTTATTGTAAAGCTCCAAAGGTTTGGTTATGAAGCACTGTGGTTGGGGGGCTCATTTATCTTAAAAAAGCACAGAATACCGCTGGTTCTAATCACACATTTCTCTAAAACTCATTTGAGCACCAGTGTGCTTTTTCTTCAGAGTAGAAGCTGAAAATTTGTCTCAAACTTGTAACAGTATGCCACAGTGGTTCAAGGTATGAACAAGTGCCATAGTATCAATCCATATTTTCAGTGTTTTTCTCAGGTTTTCAGTACTATTCTGGTTGAAATGCAGGTATAGACATTCTTCACAATGCCATGTCAATGATTTTTTAATAACTGCTCTTACAAAAAAGTAGAAAATAAATATGCTTTCCTGTGTAAAAATATAAGATAATAAAATGTATATAGGCATGGTAGGTTGATGTTAAAATTGAAAATTAGTTCTTGACACCCCCCTATCATGTTTTCTATTTTATAGCTCTTCAGAGATCTTATAGTTTTACTAAAATGTAATATTATTAAAGTAAAGCTTGAATGCAGTTTGTTCATTTATGCAGAGAAAAAGCATAAGTATTCCCTAAAAATACAGTTATTAATTTCTATGTTGTTAATGTTTTGGCTGAAAAATGCATAAAAGTGAGGTGTTTCAGATAGGTAAGCAGGTAAAAGTACACTATGAGCTGGACTTCTATCAAGGAAAGTGAGGCCAGTGTCCCATTCCTAGCTGGTTCTGTCTCCCCTCAGAATATACTGCCAACTACATGATTTTCATTTTCCCATCTGGGTAAACCAAAACAGTGGAAATAAACTAAACCAATGGATCTATAACTGTTCACACAATCAGTGAATTTGTCTTGAAAAGATATTCCTGAACAGAAAATTGACATGTATGCATAAGCCTGGGGGGTTGTGTTTATTCATATCAGCCATAAGATTATAAAAGTATGTTTTTACTCTGTTTTTACCAGAATTCATTTCTGTACAGATAACCAGATTCTGCTTCATAACCAAACCTTTGGAGCTTTACAATAAATCTGTGTAGACTATCAAGACTTTTGAAACAATAAAAGTAAAATAACCTATTCTGCAAACTGGGATTGGTGTCCACATTTATTAATATTCATCATTTAATAATATACTAGTCCTGCATTTTCAGTTTAGCTACCTGTGACATAAAGATCTTATTCTTAAGTATGCATTTTCATTTCTTTCTGTCTTCTCTATGTTAAGCTTTATTTTGAAAATTAAAAAAAAAAAAATCTACAAAAGATATTTGGAAAAAAAACCCCACCTTTTAAGAAAGGGTTTTAAAGAACGAGAAGATTCCCAATTATCCTCCAGTTCATTCTGTGGATCTTAAAATCTTGCATGTTAAAATCAAAAGACGCTGAAAGAAGATGTGGGTAAAAATGAGAATCTGATGACTGTTGAATCATAAAAAAAGTAAAGGACACATCTTTTGATGTGAATCTTGCTTTCTAACGACTGAATGGAATTTGTATTTGTGTTCTTGAATGCACAGTTTCCAGATACTGATTCAAATATCTTATATTTTTACTCAGAACCCACCAAACTTTGCTATTCTTAATCTAACCCCTTTCAGAAAATGTAATTCTAAATCTTTACACCATTCTGGTAACTATTTCACTTGTATTTCAAGAGCCAAATTAAATGAATTGTAACATCTTCCAACTAACTGAAGTTCAGTAAAAGACAGTTAACCTTTTTTATTTCTTTATTTCCTTCTCTTTTTCTTCTCAAGTGAAGTCACCTGGTAGCTATCCCTCTATTTGTATTTTCTAAATTTAATTTGTTCACTTCTTGTAATAGTTTGTTTCTTTGCCCTGTAGCCATTGGTTATATATTTGAAAACCAGAGTAAGAAAAAGGCCAGACTTATGTCAAAGTGATGCTTTCCAAGGCATCTCTTCATCTTTGTGGATGAGGAAAAGACACAATAGCGCACAAGTGTATTTCTATTAACTGATAATATGAATAGCTGAACTGGATGTTCAGTAAGGCTTTGTGTCTAACAGAAGACCTGTTTGTCTCCTGACTTTCCGTGAAAGTACTTCCTGACTTAACACTTCTGCAAGGTCTTAATTTTTTTTTATTTTGTTTCTTTTTTCCCCCATGCTGTTTTTTCTATTTGAATTTCCAAAATTTTATTTTGGAGGAGTGAAACAAAGAAGAAGTAAGGAATTCCTTTAAGATGAGCAATCACTTATCTAATCAAGATGGGCAGGCAGGAAAAGAGGTGCAAATAATTAAGTTGTTTCCAAAACAGTATAATAATTAAACTTTGCATATAATGGTAACCTATAACCCTGAAATATAAATACATTATGTGTGTCCAGGGCAGGGGTACCAGAAACCTTCCCTTACGATACTTTATCAGAGGATATGAACAATTCTGCAATACAGTCAGGGATTATGCGCAAAGAAAGGGATGTGCCCTATGCATATGGAGAGATGGACATTGCTTTCCCCAAACCCTTGAAGCCTCCTGCCAATATCTTGATATTTTTTGCAACAGACAACGCTTTGGCTGCAGTTTTGAGTTTGTTGCCAGTTTTCTGAACACACTGGGTATACCAGCTGTAGGCCAGGCACACAGTGGAACTAAGCTGTGAGATTTTTCTAAGCTAATCCCTAAATTAAGACCTTTGCTATACCAAAGCATAAAGATGAAAACTACTGAATCATGACAGGTTCAGAGCTAAAAATCTCTAGCTGATTTCGTTTATGTGGTTGAAAACTATACCTGGCCCTTGAAAAAACAGAGTAGTAATGACCCATCCAGCCTTTCAATTTTCTGTGGACCCTGTCAAAACCTACTTTTGAAAGCAAGGGTAACGTTATCTGGGTGACAAATGAAAAAAAAAGTTCTCCCTCCCCCCTAAATCAAAACAAGGGACAAATTTTTAAACTTAGGAAATATCGTTGGACTTCATTTGCACAATCCCCACATACTTGCAACTGCTAATAAAAGATGGAAATTATGTGGGCAGATGATTTCAGGGATATAACTATAAACATAGCTGAAGCTAGACATGCTTAAGACTGGAAATGAAGCCACCCTCAGAAATAACTATAAAACTAGAAACTCCTCATTATGGGACAAATGCCTATGTCTCTCATTCTTCATTTTTCTGCTGTCCCTCTCTAACGTCCCCAGAGAGCCGGATTTGTTTCAGCTACATAGGATTCCAAACAGTTAAAACGGAAAGCAGAGAAAGAAGAAAAAATTATATCTTCAAGATTCGAATGAAGAATTTTAGCTCTAAACCTAAATTAAATACAGTCTTCCTTCTGTGCAATTATTTTAAAAAGAACAAAACCAACTACAAAAAAAACCCACCACCAAACTTTTAGTCATGCCCAACTGAGGATATTAACTTTCGGAACCTTTTTAAAGCTGTCTTGCTTCATAGAAAAGTGCATGGCATGCACTGCATAGTCCTGGTCTAATCAAAAATAATTTCATTAAAAAATTGCTGCATAGGTGTTTTTTTCCACTAGACTACACACAGCATTTTAAGTTATCTTTCACTTTTCCCCTTTGGACTTTAGCGCTTACAAATAGAGTTTCATGCTTCATGAAACAAAGCCTCTCAGGCTGCTTAGGCAGCCACAAGCAACAGGACAGGAAGATGCCAATCTGGGGTAGAATCTGAAATCCCAGGCAAAACCACATCAGGCTGGGGGTCTGCTTATGATACCTTCGGTGCTCATCCCATAGGAGAGAGGAATAGCAACTTTTATGATTTTATTGTGAGTTTCTTTACAGTTATACAAGTCACTGGCTCTGTACATCGTGAAGCCTCAGCTCCTGGAGTCATGCTACTATAGAAAAGATTGGTACTTTCATATTCTTTTCAGGTATTCTATTATTCTTTTTCAGTTATCCTATTATTTTTAGAACAAGTTTTGTTATTTCTTGTGTTTGGCAAAACAGTACTCATCCTGGCTGCATACTCCTATCCCCAATGACTAAAAGTGTAGCCCAAAGATGACTCCCTTTGAGAGGGTAACAAAGAGGGCTCCTAAGAATAATATGAATGAAAAAAAATTATTTCTGCCCCACTGAGCAGACCATAGCAGACCCTGAGGGCAGAGCACAATTGCTGTGTTGACTTACTGAAAAGTAAGAGAATTTCATATTGTCTTAAGAGGATGAACCTCTAGTCTCCCAACATGCACATAATACATGCTTGCCCCTTTCCTATTCAATCCAGTTCACTGCCTCATTTTTTTCTGGAATGAATACTGACTAGCAACTTGATTTGCATATTTTGTTTCCTGTTAAACTAAAATAATAAAAAAATCCTCTGAATTCATTCAGATAGAGGAAAAAAACCAACACCCTCACACAGCAACAAAAAGTCTTGAATTAATATTATCCTTTAAATATGCAACTGTGTTTTATAGTCAAACACAGCCTGTACTACTGAATTGCTCGATATGGCTTTACATTAGAGTGACGCTATTGAGATAGTTGAACCCTTGCACTTCTAAGCTCATGAGGGACCACCCTGGAGGAAAGCTAACAGGATAAATCAGAAATTACTTCAAGACGAGGAGTAATTAAATTCACAGTGCTGGATAATGTAAGAGAAAGAACTGAGCAATTATGCAGCCAGAGCAAAGATAATTGTTCACACAGATGCAGAGCACAGCAAAGGATTCACCTGAAGATACACAAAAAAAACGTTAAGATCACACAGAAGATATAGGTACATGTTTGACATAACATGGAGTTATTGTTTACATTGCTGTGAAGGATTCTGTATGAGCTACATACTATGGATATTCTATGGGTTGTGCATTTTACAGAAAATTTGTCTATGAGTTGTCTTGACAGTGTTAGTTCTCATCCAAGCATTGGCCTAACGCCTGGTCTCTGGAAAGCAGTTCATAGCTTAGCAATGCTGAGGATAAAACATGGCCCGGGCACTGCTTAGGCTGTTCTCCACAGTATTTCTCCTGGCTGCACCCTATCAGCGTAACCATAACCATGTAACCATTCTCTCTCATAAGAGCAGTTATTTTTATTTATAGAGACAATAATGTGACAGGAATCAGACTAAACTCTTTTCCACAGTGACACCTTATGTCTATCTTCCTGTAGGAGTTATTCCTGCCCTTAGAGGTCTCACACTGTTGAATTCATATGATTAAAATTGCTCTCTCCGCAAAGGTCTCAGATAACCCTTTGTATCAACAGTTTTTCATACGTTTTACTTCTGCCACAGTTTTATCGGTGGTTTAAACTGACCCATGAACAGCTTCCCCACGACTCTGCATCCTCACATCTTCTGTGTTGACACCTGAGAGCACCACACCAATACTGGTCACAGTGTCTGAACCATGTGGCACAGGGGCCCAATGGCACAGGGTTCACAGCAGGACTCTCCTCAGGTGACATAATTGTCCCTATCCATAACTGTCACATTTGGGCATGTCACTGGTGATAAAGTTTAATAAATTTTGTTAAAGAAATAAATTAATTAATCAAGCCACAATGGCAGTCCTGCTACTTAAATATGTCTGTGTCTATAGCAGTGCAGTATAAACCCTGGGTATCAGAAGGATTTTCATCTACTTCATTTCTGAGAAACAGATTCTTTCCTGTTCCTAGCACCAAAAAACCAATTAATTGGGCTTTCACAAACTACAGTGTAAATCTTGCATTAAACATGACTGATTTTCTGTCTTATTTCAGCGGTAGAGATTTCTGGAGATTTCATTAGGAGTCTGCAGCACACATCAAAACATACATATCTACTTGTTTGGATTCTACTTGCTTAATTCCCATTGAGTGACTAGAAACATTCTGGTTGACTTAAATAGCTTTTTGATCCATACTGGTCTCCTTTGGAGCAGCCAAATTCTGTTGAATGAGAACTAACCCCCTAAGAGTTATCACTGCATCTATTTCCTTGCTTCATGAAACCTTTTTTCTCTGCCAGCATCATTAACTTTTTGAAACGGTTCTAAGAATTCTTTTGCTAATCATAAACCCTAATTTTAAATTCTCTCTACAGCTATCCAATTCAAAACACAAACAGATTTTGATTAAAATGATGAGACACTTTGTACAAGAAGATACATTAGAAAAATATTGCACAGTCATAAATTCCTCAGTATCTACTAGTTAACAATATTTTTCTTAATGTTGAGTTTTTTCCCCCTGCCTCTTTTAGCTACTGACTTTACCTAGATATTCCTCTTAAATGGAACACAATGTTAGATTACTAAGAGTGATGACTATCTGCCTACTACTTCCACATGCAAATGCAGTATAAATTCACCAAACCAGTCTGTAGACTGTGCTGTGCCTGCGAAGTGAGAACTGCTTTATAAAAATTGGTTCTTTTCTATTTTAAAGAAGAACTCAAAGAGATTTATTATCAGCACTTGGATGTTAGAAAGCATTACAATCAAGAAATAGAGAGGCAAGCAAATTAGTTCCTGTACTGAACATGCATCAACCTTTGCGCTTAGTTTAGTCTGCTTTCTCTGAGCCGAAGTTTGCCACTTTTCGAGGCATTTCATAGTCTTTCATGATGTGGAAAGTGACAGATTCTATCAGATGCTAGCAAAAGAAACAGTTCTAATATATTATCATTAATGTCGTAATCCCTAAACCAGTCTTATTACAATAATCATATTTAATAATGTGTTAATATTTTAACATTAAAAAAATTATCTATTCAGGATTATCTCTCCTTCTAACAGCAAATTTTATAAGTCTATTACAATATTTCTCTTCCTAAGGTCTTTGACACTAGAATCCTCTAAATAACAAGATTAATACATTTTAATTAAAAACCTTCAGAAGATTGCAGCATCCTATAATTGTTGATGATCTGCTCTGTCTAGACAAAGGTGATGTGACAGTTGTGTCATATTGGATGATATTGCTGTTTTTCATGCAGGATATTGCATCTCCTCCAAAGATGGACCTTTCATATAATGAAAACATGAACTTTGTTACCAGTTCAATTATAATAAGTTTGCTAGTTTTTTCCTTTTGAAAATTCTCTGTGAACTGTCAGATTTTACTGCAAGTAAACTCATTTCTTTCTTAAACACTTTTTCCTCTGAGGCAAACATGGTTAAATTCTATCATCTAGTACTTGTTCATAACTGCATTGCAGTTGGAACTGCAAGGCCGTGTTCACAAAATAATTGTAAATGAGAGGGGAGGAGTTTTCCAGTCTCCTGCAAGCATGCAGATGCTCTTGATTTTCCACATACACAAAAAGCAGCAGCTCCCACTCAAGCAAAAGAATCCTTTAATGGATTCTCTAGCAGATACAGATACCCAGCCATATCCAGTCTAGAGGCTTAAGTGTTAATCCCTAATATGCAGTGAAGTTTTCCATGTAGAGAAGTAATATATGAAATTTTATACATTTCTATTTAGACTGTTTGAAATGAACATTTCTTTTTGAAATAATATTTTTAGAATTTAAGACAATTCTTTTCAATTGCAAATGAAAAAAAGCCCTCTACTTTGTATTTTTAGGGTTTGGTTTTACACTCTACCTTCTTTTTCTTCATTTGAATGGGGAAAAAAAGAAAAACAACAGAGGGTGAAAAAATAGCTCTGTCATACAATCTTTTTATAGTTTTTTAAAAACTGGCTTCTGGGTTATCCTAACTGGAAGCCAAAAAGCGTGGAAAGTAACTTTTTTCATGTTTTTGCCTTTGCTTTACTCTCTTCAATACTCTTGATTGATGGCAACTGACTTTTCCAAAAAGAATTAAAGCAGGGGGGTGATATCCATAGTGTGGATGCTCATAGCACGGCCTGGAATCCCTTATGACAGCATTTTAATGTGGGAAAGAACAGGAAACACAACAATGCAGTGCTCATTGCCATTCCTGGGCAGAACATCTGCCTGAAAGCTGAAGTATTTGTGGTAAATAATAGCTGGTAGAATTTTTCATAAGCTTCTTTGAAGTCATCTATAGTCAAGCATATGACCACAATATTCTGCTAAATTATGCTTATGTGTACAAAACTATATATAAAAATACTACTGTTATGAGGATACAAGGCAGCCACAGGTAGAAGTAGTGTTGTGTTATTTTGTACGCACGAGAATATAATGGACTTGTTATGAAAATTTGGTCCACCAACTGAGAAAGCTTAAACTTAGGCCCTGATTTTACCTCACAATTGTAAAAAAGTGTGATGTTAAATGTCACATTTTATTTGTTTAGGTTATAAAATGTTAGTCAAGAATGGAGCAAGGCAAACAGTAGGCTAGTTTTAGAGGTATGATGTTTTTCCAGACATAAAATTGTTGCTTATTTGCATACATATTGTATACTTTAGAGCACAGTTACTTCTAGTGAATCTCAAATGCGTGTCTCAGTCTGCCAAAGTATGATGAGCTAGCTATGCTTTCAGAATAAAATGCGTAATTACACACAATTGCAACCTGTGGTACACAGATCAATGCATGGCAGCTGAGCTACCTCCTGCACCTACCAGCAAATGTGTATCAGTCCCCTGTGCCCTTCCAGAGCACAGAAGAGAAAGCCAAAACCCTACAGTCCATTAGCAATACAAATTGAATATATTTCTCCTAATTACTTTTTAATTTCCATCTCATTTTTGTATAGTAGCTGCAGAAGGAAAAAGACTTCTATTCCTTATTCTGCCACTGTCTTGCTTATTTGACCTTAGTCATATTACAATTTCTCTATTGCTTAATTGATTCTTCTGCATCATATGCATAACTAAAACTACTTGCTTTTTAGGTGTTAAGTGGACCTGAGCTTATCTTTTACACTCTGGGAGAAGTTTTTTAAAGAAGAAGCTCAAATTGATACTATTTTTTCAATTTCATATTGCTAATTTACAGTCCTGGGCTCAAAATTAATACCCTAGATTAAGTAGTTTTATCCACTAGCTACAAATTACTTTAAAATTTTCAATTCTTATGTAATTTAGCTTAAAGTTTCTTTTAAATACCAGAAATATTTTTCTCCTTTTGTTCAGCCAATGAAAAGGACTCCACAGTCTAAGGAAGAATTTCTTTTTTTTCTTTCTTAATACTAGTCTGTAGAACCTTGCCCTGACTATTGAAAAAAGGACCTCAATGAGAAGTTTTATATAAGATAAGTAGTGTTGCAGAATATAGATCAAATTGGACAGAATTTTCCTGGAAATTAAGACAATGGAAGTCAAAGACCATTATAGGTGTAACATATCGAGAAATAATCTTTTTTTACCATAGACTGGACCTTACATTATTAAACAAACCTATTGACTTCTGTGTGATCACCTATAAACTAAGGAGATAGTCAGTGCTGTGGGGATCTTATTGTGCCTTATTGTGCAGTCTTACTCCAAATGCAGACAGGTAAAACATCCAAAACTGCCTGTGGTTTGGAAAATATAGGCAAGGACAAAGGGTAGGGAGACAGAATATAGTACGTACAAACTAGATACTAAGTATAGAACATATAGATTTATGTAGAGTGTGTGTGCTGTACTGAATAGTAAGACAGGTAAGTGACTGGCAGTTATTGTTACTTACACTTAAGACACTGAATTTCACTTTGAAATGCTGAGCTCGCCATTTCTCTTGTGGATGAATTATACCTCATTGTCAGTTCTGTGCTTGTGGCTGTGTAGAAGCAGCCTTCAAAGGAAAATGTCATTTCAGATGCACTGTATGTACAACAAAACATAAATCAAATCTTCTCTCTTGATTCTCTTGTTTTTCCTCCTTGTGGTCCTCTGCAAAGCAGTGGTATCTCCTGTCAAGATAAGTCACCTCTGTCACTCAGCCTTCATCTTTGTGAAAGCAGTTAAAGAATATCCAAGAGTTAACACCAGGAGACTGTTCTGAAGACAGGAATACAATATTGGTGCTGTCTGTTCATGTGCTTACTTATCAGCTGACAAAACATTTACTAAATACAGACAGCATATGCTGTGCAATAAATATGAAGTAATGGATGAAAATAATGCATGTCAACTGGTCAAAAAGGAGAAATAACACAAGTGTTAACACCAGTTTCACAGAGTTTTGCTTCAACTTGTGATCACCGTGAAATCTGAGACTATAAAGAAAATTTATTCAGAAGTAGTAGGATATATGTTTTCAATAACTGTTGAAAAGTCTGTGGCAGGATATTGTTGAAAACTGTCCTGTGAAGAATGGACACTGCTTACATGATGTAACGCTTTTCTCTGAGCTGTGCTGGAATGCCCATCAGAAATCAGAGGCAATACCTTGCACCTTCAACACTTCTCATGCATGACAAAAGGAACACATTCTGCAAATGAGCCACAAAGTGAAAATATTCATTGGAGTCTATTAGCAAAAAAAGCCTCTAACAGATACATTTACACAAATTTAATCTGATTTTTAAATAGTTGTCCTCACCATTGAAAGAGGTACTTAACCTACTTATAATGTATGTCAGCTATTAAAGCAAATCAATATATTTCAGGGAACAGTACTAGTTTTACTCATCATAATGATATGTATTGTGGTTTCTTTAAGGCTCGGACCATTGGGTAGAGCAGAACCTCATGCGATAACCTTGTTGGATCTCCCAAACTGTCAAAGTAAAAAGGATTTTTGATTGCTATTTATTGCTAGCTATTGATACAGAGATTATAGTTACAGTTCAGTAGCTCTGATTCTATCTTGTAGAAGTGAATGGAACATATCAGTACAAAACAGGATGGTTTTGTTGCTGTTCCACAGACAGATTACTTAAAGCAAACAGTGAGGTGACATAAGAATTCTGGGGGCTTAATTTAAACATGAATTATTTAACATTACAAACCTTAAACTTGTGTTGCTCAGGACTTTATGGTAAAACTCATGCTTAGTCTGATTTGAGCTGCTTGAGCATGTTGAGAGTGATAAAGCTGATCTTGCTTACAAATGAAATTTTTAATGCTGGTACATAAGTGCAATTGTAGGCTTGATCCATACAAAGTGCTGAAACTTTCTAGATTCACTTGGGATTAGGAATCAAACCCCAAGTAAAACTTTTCTGTAACTGACACTTGTGTAGTCACTCAAAACCCAGTTAGGCAGTGGTGCTTGAAGGTGTGGCTTCTATTGCCAGCATTACCTCTAAATCTATCAGATAAGACACTTAACCTCTGTATATATAATTTCCTTATTCTTTAGAAAAGGGATATCATCATCTCCCATCCTGTTGAAAGGCTTTCAGATTTCAGAATGAAAGATTCCATGTAGACAAATAGCAATTGTTAATAATGGCTATCAATCTATGAGTTTAATTTAAGCAAAGTGGAATATCACCATGTCTGTGTTCCATTGTATCATTGCATGCCCATTAAAACTGTTAGATGATCTGTTATTGTGATAATTTGAGATCTGTCTTGTGACACAAGTTGAAAACATGAAGGAACTCATGTTACAATGTGTAGTGTGAAATTCATTTTCTCTTTATCTAAATTAACGTCATAAGACAGCCTTTATCTAAAATAGTCTATACCTTCGAGAGTATATTCAAGCCCGGATAGAGACAAACCTGTCTATTAAATTTCACTGGTGTTGGAAAGCAAGGGGAGTTCTGGCAAGAGTGAGAGGAGAGGATATAAAAAAAACCCAACCACTATCCTTGAGTGGTCCATTCTTCATGTGGTGAGAATGCTGAGCATAAAAGATCTAATACAAGGTCCAATCAATTGAAAGAAAAGTTTTGGGTTTTGTTTTTTTGCTTACTAAATTTCATACAACTGACTTTCTTTTTGCTGCTTCCCATTCTTGTCCCTCAAACTGATCAGAAAACAGAATATTGTCTTCATGACACATCCTGAATTCATGCCCATGCACTGCCTGTGGTGCACCCTTGAGGTTATCAAATAAATTTTCCAAAACTTATTACTCTCCCTACCCACAAGGAAGATGGAAACCTAAGACCAGTATTTTTCAAGAACGTATACAGGCTGTTTGAAAATTCAGTGGGGAGCATAGCTTGCAAACACTGTACCTACGTTTTGGTAAGCTGCAGAGGTTGGTGTACCTGTATGGACATTTGAGCCATGTCACATGGCTGTCTCTTATATCACTGCTGACTTGCGCTAAAAGCAGTGTGGTGCCTTCCCAGACAACTACTCCCAGAACAGTCACATTCTCCCTCTCTTCAGCACAACTAAGTCAGCTGTTCTGCTAGAAGACTGGGAGGGACCCCATCACAGTGTGACTGAGATGCTTTCAGACACATCAACGGTTGCCTTCTAGACAATTACCAATCCACAACACCACCAATAGTATAACTGCCCTTGTCAGAATATTGGGTCACTAATTGCTAAAAGTATGGCCAGTTTATGTCCCCAATTTTTTTTTCTCTACCAGGATGGATATTCTGTTAGATACACGCTACTCATACACTTTAGAGACATAAATTGTCTCTAAATTTATGTCATGACCATAAATTGTCATGCTTGTTCATTCCTTTTTCTTTTTTTTTTCTCAAGTTAACTGCCTGCAGCTCTTTTATCCGCCTTCTAAAGACCCACATGATGACATGATTATGAATTGTGGATTCTTGCCCTTAATAGACATGAGGCTGTTTCATGGCCCTAGTGGTAAACTTATGGATGCCTCATGGGTATGAGGAAATCACAAGAGTGGTCCCACCAACTGTGGTCCCCACACTGGGGAACCTGTTGAATCTTTGGGCCAGCTTCCTGAGCCTTCTTTTCACTTACCTTGTGTCAAAAAAAAAGTGAGCTAAGTGAACAAGGCAGCAAAACCAGTGAGGATGCTGAAGGGTTGAGTCATGATACTGACACAGGCTGCTAGACGAGATCATAGGGTTACTGTGTTGTGACATGAATGTGAGAAGGGACTGCTTTGGCCCACAGCAGAGAAAGGTGGGATACTGGCCATTTATAGCATTATCTTAGCTGATGGGAAGTGTGAATGCAACAGATCTTACAGGTGAAATACAAGACTGTGGCATGGCAATGTATGGGTCAGTCAACTTGAATTGCTGTCATGATGACTACTCTCAAGGGCAGCCTGTAGCTATTACACCTCTATAATAGCCTGTGTGCATAGGCAGAGAGGGCTTGTTGGCACAATATAAATCTAAAATAATTAATTTCTTCTTTCCCTTTCGTACCAAAGGCAAGTTGTATCATACTGTCAAACTGTTTGGCACATGTCGGAGAAAAGCTGGTGAAGGGTAACTTTTATGCTTACCTGAATTTCTCTCTTTCTCGTGTCCATTTTTAGCAGGTCCCACTGGGGCCTCAGAAATGGACCTTAGGCCTGGAGGTAGTAGACACATCGGCAGAAGATAATGAGAAGGGCTGCACCTTTGCTGCTGCTTTGTGTGTACAATGTATAACAGCTGCTCTTGTAACAGCTGGAAGGAAACAATTAGCATACCAAAGAGACATGTTATAATGTCACATCACAAAGTCTTGAGCAACTGAGACCTTAGGCTTCAAATATCCAGACAACTAGATATATTTAAAGAGACACTGTCAAGCTGAGATCTAGTCAGTTAAAAAAAAATGAATTAAATGTAGTTTCAAGTACTCTGTAAGCCCCTGAGTCCTCCAGCAATTTTGTTTTTCATGCTAGTCACCACCTCACTTATTCTTTGGCCAGCAGAGACTCGGAACAAAGAAGGAACAGGGCAAAACACAGCACATGAGGGACAGGCAATTTCCTGTTTCCCTGATTTAGCTCACAATATCCTGTGTTTTCTGATCAGTTTGAGGGACAAGAATGGGAAGCAGCAAAAAGAAAGTCCGTTGTATAAAATTTAGTAAGTAAAAAAAACCAACTTTTCTTTCAATTGATTGGACCTTGTATTAGATCTTTTATGCTCAACATTTTTAAGCTTCTGTCTTTCCCGTTAGCACACAACACCAACATAGGATTCTCCTGTTTACTTTCTTATAAAAGCTAGAAAAATGAGAGACATTTTCCTTTTTCCTTACTATAGCTGTGAATTTCTCAAAGTAACCTAAAAACCATAACCACACCAGTAGAGTGGTAAAAACATATTTTCATTTGATAAGCACCATGTTTGACATTCTCTTTATATTCATAGAATCACAAAATCATAGAATCCCTTAGGTTGGAAAAGACCTTTAAGATCATCAAGTCCAACCATTAACCTAACAATGCTAAGTCCGCCACTAGACCATGTCCCTAAGCACCATGTTTACCCATCTTTTAAATATCTCCAGGGATGGCGATTCCACCACTTCCTTGGGCAGCCTGTTCCAATGTTTGATAACCCTTTTGGTGAATACATTTTTCCTAATATCCAATCTAAACCTTCCCTGGCGCGACTTGAGACAATTACCTCTTGTCCTGTCACTTGTTACTTTGGAGAAGAGACTGACCCCCACCTTGCCACAGCCTCCTTTCAGGTAGTTGTAGAGAGAAGAGTGTCAAAGAAACTAGTCAAAGAAACTAGTTTGAGATGTAACATTTATTTAGTCACTAAGCTACATTTATAATTTAAATGATTAATGATAGCTTTAATTGTATTAGAGCATGAAAAAAGTCCCACAAATAGGAAAACAAATACATAGAGATAGTACAGAGGATTTTTTCTTACAACCACTGTATTTCCACTTGATTTCTGGCCTTAAATAACTCTGAGTTCAACTACTCTCAGCAAAAACACCTCTCAAAACCTGAGCTTAAAAGTTCTGTATACAACAACAACCCACTCTCATTAGAATGACTGGGAAAATGACAAAAAGCATTAAGTAGTTAAAGAGCGTAGGTAATTCGGGATGTCCATTTCAGGGAAGTAAGCTGTCCTGTGTTGCTAAAGGATTTTGGCGACCGAGATCAGTAGTAGCAAGGAAATAATTTTTTTTTCTTCTTTTTTTTACTTCCCTCAAAGATAGAATGATAGTGCCATACAGACTAGAGTCCAGGATGGTTGAACAGGATGAGCAAGAGACGACAAAATGTGGGTGATGCAAGCTGGCCTCACAGCAATGCCACCCAGCTATACTGAGTAGCATGGCCCCTTGGGGTCTCTCAGCATCAGTGGAGGGGTGCAGGATACAGCACTTCTTTATTACTGTGGCATGGGGTCCAGCACACATGAAGCAGTCAAGCTGAGCACGTGGAGCAGGACAGGAATGACGTGGACATGCTGGAGTTTCTGCACCTGCCACCCAGTGCCTACTCACCAGCGCCCACAGAGGAGAGGGCAGCTGCAGTTGGAATAATGCCACCAGAATAATTCTTACATCTTCCTCCTGACTGCCACTTCCCCCTTCTGCATCCTTGAACCCCTTCCTATGGGACAATAACCACATCCAGAGCAATTAATTCAATTTGCCGATTACTATATGTGCAATCGCTAGCTGGCTTCTTTCCTCAGGATAAAAGAGGTCCCACAAGCAGCCACAATCACAGAAGGGATTGACACTAATGATCCCAGTTACCTTTGACAGGGACAAATCATAACAAATGTTTACTGTCACACTTTCTCTTCTCCCTGCTTTAACCAAACTTTACAGAATTATCAAAAGCTCTTCCGTCAGGCTAATGACAAAGCAAGAGTAATAAGATATTAGTCTTATGTATACTTTTTTTTTCTCAATGTCAATAATTACATTTAAAACCAGAATTCTACATTTTTGCTCTGAAATTAGCAATGACGCTGAGCAGAGACCATATATATTATTGATGGTTCGTCATGTACTTCACTGACCATGGTTTAAAGTTTATTGGAAAAAAAAAATCCCTAAAACCATCAAAGCTGAAATGGAAAAGGCTTCTAAAAAAGATCACAAATCAAAACAACCTATGAAATCAGCAGATAGGTAGAAAAAGTAAAAGTACTGGCAGAGAGACATATTCCACGCAAAGGAAGAGCTAGTTTTTGTCTTTTAGCAAATCTGATTTTATTTCCATCCCAAAGATATCACTGCTCTGGAGAATATGTAAGAGAAAGCAGCCAAAGAAGGGTTTGGGTTTTCATAGTCTCTGTTCTTATGAGCGGGAGAAAAAAAAAAAAGGTTAAATTTATTCTCTTTGGAAAAGGGAAGACTTTGAGGTGACCTACTTAGCTTCAGTGGTCTTTGTTACTTGGCAACATATGAAATAAGATGGCAAACAGAATAAATGTGTTTAAGAGCCAGCGAAGACATTTTTATAGACAAAGGGGTTAAATGATATAGTTACAAAGCAGAGAGGTGAGGTTAAAATAAATCTAAAGGACACAGTCTTACTGAGGCATGTGGCCTTTTCCTGACCAGCAATCTTTTATGTCCTTATGATAGGTTTATTAATTGAAATAAAAGAGAAAGTTTACATGTGCTGGCTCCAGTAAGTGAAATGGTAGGTTTAAGAAAGAAAAATATGAATTTTACAAAGCATTTTCTCATTAATTCCTACCTTTTCTTTTCAGAAGTAACCATGTGGTTTCCACTGATTAGAAGTGGGGAGGGAGACATCTTTATATGTATTAGGGCTTACAAGTCCTTGACTATTTCAGACCCTGCCTGCTTCCTGTTCCAGTTCTCTGCTGTCCACAAATGTCACTGTTCTAATCAAAGGTTTGTAAGTACTACTCTTCAGTAACCGCTAATGGCATCTAGACACAGAACCATGCTTTGGACATTTAAAACCTCAAAAGTGTGTCAAAAGGCTTTACATCCTGTAAGAAAATAGTAAGGAAGATTAAAGTGATTAAACAACAACAATAAAAAAGACTGTTAAGGTGGAAAAGCAAAGGTGATTGCTCCAATTCTGCTTGATATCTGTCTTCTACATTTTGGTGTGTTCCACATTTTTTAATTCTACTGATTGTCATCTAGGATTACTCTGCAAAGCATCACTTCAGAAGACCAAGTGAAGATCAACCTCAGTACATTTTATGAAAACAATTATTTTAAATTATTTCCTGCGGGATGCTCAAGGTGAGGGGAAAGGAGGTAATTCTGGAGGTGGGACCTGGTAGTGACTGTGGACAATGCAATAAAATCCTTGTCCTGCATACACGGACCAGGAGGATGCTGCCCTCAGCAAGGTCAGAAGGGCTTTTGGGTGCTTTCTCTGGGAATTTACAGCAGAAGGTGACATCGGAGAGCAGATGGTGCAACCCAGAAAGTCATGGTTGTTGCCTGCGATTTAGGCACCTCTGACAAGCATTTGGTTGCTGGCCAACCTGCCTCATTTCCTCACACCTGCTCTGAAAATAGTTACCATGTGCCCCCACTGGCACAGCTACTGGGGAAGGCAGGAAGGATGAGGGCAAGATCCATATAGATGAGATTAGTTCCTCACGAGTTTGGACAGTGCAGACTCAGATGTGAGAACTGCAAGGCTTGAATTGAGGTAAAATTGTTCTCTGTATGTACATATACATATGCATACACTGAGAGTTGAAACAGCAGTATATTTTGCATTTCTCAGAACTAGTGAAAATGGTTTCTTTTTACCTGCAAGGAAGCTTCATCCATTCGTAATCCTAAACAAATGTGACTAGCTTTCAACAAAATATATTCTTACATTGTAACTTCCTAGTAGAAGGAGAGACAATTGAAAGTACAATTCAGTGAAAACACTCGGGTTTTTAGGTAAAATTTTATCAAATTAAGCAAATTAAAAGCCCTTGCAATATTTAAATTTAGCAGAAAATTACATTAAAATTTTGCAGTTATGCAGATGTTTTGTTAAGTTCTAACTCTTTTAGTAATAACTGTTGAGGAGAACAGTTACCTTGGATAAAATAGTACCAGAGTATAATATGAAACAACATGGAGAGATGCTACATGATTGACATAAAAAATATCAGTAGAAAAATTAAATCATCAAATTCTATCCTTCACTCCCTTTTATCTCCAAATCATACCAGATTGGCCTGTGATTTTTTGACTGTTTAAAGTAGAATGCCAATGAAGGAAACGTAGTAAGGAGGATGTAATTCTCTGTTGTCCTGCCACAAGGGAGCAGAGAACTGCCAAATCATGACTGCTGCCTTATTGATCAACAATCCAAAAGATGAGAGAAACAATGCAGTGCAGCACTTTTTAAAAACAAACAAACAAACAAATGAGCAAACAGACCAAACATAACTAGGAGACACATGCTAATCTCAATTATTTTAGCTTTGATTATCCAAAAGTCAGATTGCTCAAAATTTGGACATATTGTTCCTCTCCCATTTCAAAACTCAAATAGAAACATATTTTGCTTATAATGGACCGTAATTGCTTGAATTTTTCAAAGGACCCTTGAGTCAGCTAGATAATAGGGGTTTAGCTCTATTCAGCAAATGTAGACAGAAAATACACATCCATAGAGAAGCATAATGCAGCTCACACTGGCTCAGACAACAGCAATGTTTCTTTGCTAGATCTCCAAGCTTTTATTCCATGAGGGTCTTGCTTTACATCTCTCCATGGTAATAGGAGAGATTAGCTACTCAGCTGAAGAAAATCATCATAGCTTCATGGATTTTAATGAAGGTAATATACACTAGTTAAGAATCTGTATTCCTTATGTTAGCAATAACCCGTGGTCCTAGGAAATCTCCCTTCACCATCAAAGTCCATTTTAATGGTTGATTGCTAGTCTGCAATATGGTACCTATGTGTGGTAAGTGTAAATTATAGCTTGAATGGCTTTTTTTTCACTGTAATTCAGGTTTGCTTTTAGCACACCATTTGTGATGAATATCTTAACTTTTATCCATTGCAGGAGAAATTGTGTTTGATCCCTGAGCATGATGGTATTTATGATAAAGATGTAAAAAAGGTAAAATGCTGAGATGGATCTTAAGTCCCCTGAAGGATGAATTTGTAGATCAGTAGCAGAAAGCTATGGTAAGAACTGATACAACTACACTGAAAAATCTGACAGATATGACTCATGCTGTCTACCTACTAACACATCCAAACTTAAATGTCAAGAGCATTTTATAATATGTTTGGATGACATGTTTTCATCTTAAAACACTAGAAATGTATCTTATAGCTCACAAGACTTACAGTTAGAAGTGAACATACATTATATCCCTCCTCCCATGCATTTACTGCCTACCAGGAGTGACATTTTCTTGCATTACATTGTAAGTTTGCCTGTATCCATTTATGAATAGGTACCAAATGTTGCCAAAACAACAACAACAACAACCAAAACAAAAAAACCCCAACTTTCTAGGAATACTTACCTGTACCTAGTCTTGTCTTCGAAAAAGGGCAGAGTAAACATTAGTCCAAAGATTCCCAACCTAAGCAAAAAAGTTGCACAGCATTTCCTGCCCTTTCTCCTTTTCCTCCCAAGAGCTGCCACTGCTCTGTCAGATTGCTTCATTGCTAATAGTTCCTCCTCACTGCTGTACTGCTCAGCACTTCAGCGTTTACTCCAGATCTCAAACTCAAGCTAAGATACATGGAAGAATTTATTGGCTTGTTTCCCATCCCAACTACTCTACGTCCTCCCCAAACTTTTAAGTCTTTTTTTGAGCAATTCCAATGGTGACCATACAACAGCAAAATAAATTTTGTAAACAAAAGACTCTAATGTGTCAGAAAAGACCTCTGTTCTAGTAGGAACTTTTCATTCCCAATCAACACCACTGTAAGGAGTAGGGGGAAAGGAAAGGAGAACAGCTGGCTTTTAAACTATGATGTTGCCAACCAAGTCTCTGAGGGTGCATGAGCCTCTCTTTTTGGATACAGGGATATGTATTAGTGATACAGAGAACTGTGGGTCATTTTCCTTACAGAGATGTACAATTGAAGATATGCGAATATATACAGAATAATTCTATCACTGGCTGTGGAAACAGCAAGTATTTGGGGGAAAAGACCTTCAAAAAAAAAGCATGGAAATATACTTAACAATCTCACAGATTTACATGTACTGGAGACATAAGCTATTCACTTAATGTAAGCTTTTCACTGCTTTTTTCTTTCTAATAAGAAAAAAGTCTTACTCCATAGAATGTATCGAGAAAAAAAACATAGCTTTCACAGGACAGAAAACTTTAAGGCTCAAGTACCATAACATCTGTGAATGCTAAAATCTTCTACAATCACATGCAGGAAAACAGAATCAGTGATTTTTAATGGGAAATTAAAAGTGAATTGTCATCTGAAAGGATTAAGTGAAATCTTTAATCTCCCTATTTCTCCGTATGGAAAATAACACCCAAACAATTTCTCTCAAAAATGTTGAAAAACCATTACAACATTTTTCACAGAGGTTTCTCTTTTTTATCAGCAGATTTATAATTTTTTTATGTTTCCATCATCTTTATCCTACATGCATTGCTTCTTTAACTCTGTTGTGGGCATGGTACAAGAATGGACAAGGTCTACTTTTTAAAAACAGGCTTTCAAAGGTCTTGGTGTTTTAGTACATTCTTAGCTCTTGCTATGCTGTCACAGTATTAGGAGTAAATAAATCACAAATGACCAGAGCCCTGCTCCCCGATCCTCCAGAAGGAACTTGGAGCTGTATCCATTAATCATATAATTCCAATTCTGCTGCAGGTATTGTCTGGCAGGTGCATGCCAGCACAGTAAAAGCATTTGGCCAAGAAGCTACACTTTAAAATTAGATGATTTTTAGACCCACGTTTCTCTATACTCTTTAGGTCTCTGACGTTAAAAATAAATAAAAGTCTGATACAAGTTAACAGGAAAAAGAAAATGTTCCTCCTGACAGAAAATAATTCCATGAGCACTCATTGCTCCCCATCTATTCTCTAGTCCAAGAAAAAGTAGAGGCCAGGGCCAGAAAACCGACAGTCGGAGAAAAATGTTCTTTGTAGAATCGTTTCTACCACACAGAGTAGCTCCCAGCAATTGCACCACATTGTGTGCTAGAAAAGCTTCAAGAAGGCAAAGTTTTAACCATCAGCCAAGATCTATATAGAATACATAGGTTGGAAATCTGGGATGGATATTTCACCTGTTTGTCCCTACGTACCCTAAACGATTCCCAATAATTTTTGTCTATTCTTAAAAATGTCTGTTGATGGAGATTTCCAAATCTTGATGGATTTCAGTTCTCCAAGGCTCTTCTGTTAGGAATTGTGAACTGTAACATACAGGCTGGAATTGAAGTCCACCCTCTTTTGTCCTTACTGCTGGCAAGGCAGGAGAGATATTTCTTCCATCTTTGTGCAATCCCTTGCATACTGAAGATTACTGTGCTGACCTCTCTCCTTTGCCCGATTTCCCAAGTGGTTTTTTTCCAGGTCTGTGACATCTCTAGTTTGTTCATGCATTTCTTCCACATCTGTATTGTCCTCATTCAGATCAATAGTCATGATCAAAATTGTTAATAGACAATTAATGTGCATACTAATTTAATGCAAAGAGATTGCAAGCAAGTTCAAGAACTTGATTTGCACAAATGCTCCGTAACAAGTATCAGTACTTCCAGATGCTTAAGATCCAGTAGGGTAGGTGAGGTACTATAGCTAGATCATTAGACTAAGAACCTGGGCACCTATTTCTATCTCTACCAGAAACCTTCCAGTAAATACATTAGCTACATTATTATTAGATACATTATTTCAGAAATGCACTTTCACAAATATATATCTAGATATTTCCTACTCCCTTTTTAAAATTGGTTTTAGAGCTATAGCTGAAAATGAAACGTTTTCCTATCCAAAAGATGAGTCTATTTTATATAAATTGTTGTTATTATGAGGAAGCTATGTGGTTACTTGCTCCACTGAGACTGTGACTGTGTCATCCTTGGTAGCTTCACTGGACTTCAAGCTTGAGTTCCCAGAGCCAAGTGCTTCTGCAATTTGTATCTACAACACTTGTAGAGCACAGTTTGAGTGTGAGACTGTCCTCTTCTGAGTCTGCAGAGCTAGCTGGCTTGCTTGAGGTAGAGTACGGGTATGTATTAACTGGAACGTGTTATATGAATAATCAAGGACTATGAACTGATAACCCATCATAAAATGTATTTATGACATTTGGACAGCTGAACCTGTTCAGAGTAGTGCTGTCTTAGATTAACATGCTCATTAAATCAGTAAAGCTTGGGGCAGTCATTCCTTCCTCCTCCTCCCCTCAGTAGTAATTTATCCAGCAGAAGACCTTGACAGGTCAAAAGCCATCTCAGCAGTGGGTGAATCAAACAAAAAGGGGAGGTACTTATTTCAACAAAACTGCTTCATGTAGTTCAGGTTTTAGGTAAATCTCATGTAATGGTAATAGGAAAGATGAAACATTGCTTCTTTTCACATGTGGAGAGTCAAGACAAACAACAAATCTTCGTGCACTTGCCGTATTGAGGAATTCCTGATACTTTCATTGCAACTGAATCCTTCATCTCCCTTTCCCTCAAAGACATTTGAACACTTCAGTTACTCCATTATCCCACAAACCTGTGAGAATTCTTGCCTAATTTCCAGATAACACTGGTTCTTATCAGTATAGATAAAGCTTCAGGTAAATATGAGACTTTTAAAAACGTAGCTGAAGACTTCGAGTATCCCAAAGTACTCAAGCACTACATGTTTTAATGTTAAGACTAGTTGTTGTTAACACTTACAGAAAATCTACTGCTGACAAGGATTTGTGGTGTTTGTCATATCATATAATACTGATAAATGTGACACTCACTTCCCAAATCATGCAAGAAAAATCATATGAATTCTTCTTGAATAAACTTTACAATTTGTACTTAAAAATATTAAGTGTCTATTTGCAGAGTGAGGAAGGTGGAGAGGGAGAAGACTTAAAAAAAACATCCCCAAACTCATGCAATCTACACCTGTTGTGCAAGGGAAAAAATATTAAATTGTAAGACTACATCAACAACCGTATTCCAGGTAATATGTCAATGTTATATGAAGACCCCACAATCTTGCCTTTAAAAATGCAACTATAAAAAGGAGGGGAAATTAAATGATCTCCAAGTCCTGAAGTGAGTAGTCTCAAGTAAACCAACAGTGCTTTTTCTTTGGTTTGGTTTGTTTTTTTGATTTTTTTTTTTTTAATTTCTACCACATCTAGAGTAATCTGCTAGGGGAAAACAAAACAAAAAAGGTAATCTAATTTTACATGGGATAAGTTTCTTCTGCAGTAAGCCGTCATTACAGTTAATTGCAAGCACTAAATGGAAGAAGGGACTGAGTCTGTTTTGCAATTTTGACTGCAGCATTAGCATTTATATTTGATTCAATGTAAATTATTTTTCATTTTCGGTATATGCTCTTCACTTTGAAGCTTTATCCACATGCATATTGCCAATGAATCAAGTTATGAACTAAGTAGCAATGGTAAACTACAACAGCTCACGAGTTTATACCCCATTGTCATCTCAAAGTAGTTGCTGATCAGAAGGTTGAGTAGCTTGTTCACATAATGAAGATTTGTTTTACTCTTGTTCAGAAAACCCTGGCCTACATGGTTAACTTTTACTGGGAAAATTCAGGTTTAAGTCTCCACTTTAAAGAAAGCAAATTTCACTTTACCAGGAGCACAAAACCTTTGGTGATTGCCTGAGCTACTAAGTGAGTCTTCTACTTCATCTTTCCTGTAAGAGTGGTTTCACTTTTCATAAGCAATCAATCATTGGAGAAGCAGAAGTAACGAGTGGCTCTTATGAGCAGAATTTTTTCTTCCTCATCTCCAGCTACATCCCTTCTTTGCATCACACCTCTGACCTCTCTGGTGTTATATATGACCAGTCTCCATGGACATATATATGGAGAAAATTAAATTTCAGAACTCTTGAATAGCAGGGATGCATCACAGTAGGTATAGTAAATAGAGGCTGGATGTCTTCTGATGTGTGTTTATAATGCTGACCATGGTAGTGTGTGCTACTTTTCTCATCTCAAGACAGCGTAAACGACTCAGGGAAGAAAGATATATTTTCTTAGTCATTTACAGATGGGCCTTACCCAAAACTCAGACTCTGAATTCCCCTGATGTTTGAAATATGCAGAATCTGACTTTAGATCTTCATTTTGCTGAATTGTTTTCTAGCATTGCCAATTTTAAGTTTCAGGTTTGGGTTCTGAATGAATATTTTTGACTGTAAAGCCATCATTTCTCCCTTTAGTGTACATATCAGTTCTTAGCAAAGCCTGCAGCTCTAAGTTAAATGCAACCATGCCTTACATGTAGAAATTATCTTTGGTTTTAAAGAATACTAGATGGGGAGGGCAAACAAGTTCCTATTCCTCTCAGGTGCTGCTGAATCTAGATATCGTTGGTAATAGCTATGTCTAATTATGTGTTACTGCCTAATCCAACAAGCTGCCCTCATAAGCGCTTCTGGCAGTAGCTTTGTTATTAATTTATATGTTAATTTTCCACTGATGTTGAAAATTTTGCCAAAATTTCCTTACAATACTTTTCCTTGAGTAATCTTCTAATTTTAGATTCTGTGACTTGATTAAACTTAAAATTTACTATAATCCTATGTAAGGCTTGATTCAAAAACTATCAAAATCAATGCATACTTTCATTTTGACATACACAAGCACACACACATATTAATGCAATAATTTTGTTATTATTGCTGAAAGAGACATAAATATGATCGGAAGGTTTTTGCAACTGCTAATACTTTATTTTTCACTGATATTTCTCCAAAATTTGAGATTCTTTATCAAATTTTTTTAGATTCCTAACATGTCAGAGACATTTGGAAAAATATTTAAAAAGAACCAATCAGAAAAAAACAAAATAATATACTTTCTAAAAGTCCAGTACTGCCAGCCTTACCATTCAATTTAATATTGAAGTCTATATTTTGAAGCTTCATCTGTAACTCAACTTTGCATTCTAACTTTGACCTCTATTCTTAATTAAAATCTAAGGACTCATACGGGAGTTTGGAAAGAAAATGAAAGGCAGGTGAGAAAATATGAACACATTAATTATGCAGATGCTGTCATATATAAAAGTTGAGACTGAGTAGACAAATCCAGTGCTAATTTAGACTGATTTTGGACTACTTTCTACTTCTTATTGAATACTAAGCAAGGATTATTTTTTTAGTCTTAGGTGTTTTCTACAGGAAGTTCATTGATATTATAGGGCCAGGCAGTGCTAGATCTTTCTCCTCCCACACTTATTCTGCATGTGCTTAGTGCAGTATTTTCATTATTTCATTTTAAAATGCCATTTCTGCATGTTAACTGTCAGCATTTTATTATGAACTCTGATTTTTGAAGGTTTATAATTATAAGCCATTTTTAAATCTATTTTAAATGTAGGGTTGAAATATAATGTATGGAATTTAATCACGGAAATATTTTCTTGTGAAATTTCAAAACATCTCTCTAGCCATTGTACTTAAAATCCCATATGGTGATAAGAAGTAGGCACAAAAACCCACAAAGTGACAAGTACAAGTATATATTCCAGAGCAGGTATATATTAGTGCAATAAGACTTTCCCTGTGAAATTATGCAATGTCTTTTTAATACTAATACACAATACAAACTTGGTTTCAATATGGTGTCAGAAAATGTAGTGCTGGCATCCAACTCTCAACTGGAAGCTCTGGCTTTTGAGTCCAGAGGTCCTTCCTTTAAACAACGCAGAAGTCGATCACAAACACTTTGAGAAAATGCGATAGTGAACCAATGATCTACCTGAGCCTGGAATATCTCTGAAAATCTCCCCTGAAGGGAAAAAAATATACAAAGAAATCATTCTCAATGGAAGGCTGACAGTCTAGGGAGCTTAAAAGACACTTGTACTTTCACTTTCTCTGGCAGAAGCCTTCTCTGACCTACCTGCTAAAAGGTGCCTTCATGTTACATCCTGACCATAGCATGGCCTTGCCCACAGAGACAACTCTTCTGCTCTGTCTCTTATTCCAACTGTCAGCACACCTAACTCTCTACAGAAAGAGAAATAATAGGCTTAAGCAATCTTTCATTCTAAATTCTGAGGAGGTCACTTTTAAATGCTTCTAGGACGAGTCCGTAGTTGGAGAAATATGAAATGCTAACCAGAAAATAATAAGTGCTTGTGCCTCACAGGACTCTTACCTCAAATCTCAGTCTGTATTTTTCCATAATAAAAGGAAAAAAAAGAAAAAAAAATGGAAAAGTACATATTTGAAAGAACGTGACACTTTGCAATTTAATATGTGAGCCTGTCTCCTTCATTTTGTCTGCCTGTCACATTTGAGGTTTGTTTTTTTCTTTTTTTAGCACTTTTTCTTTCCCTATATTTGATTGTAAGTATTTAGCAGTAAAGTGTGTAGTCAACCATGGATCAATGTCACCAGGCAAAAGCTTATTATATTAAATATTACAAACCGTGCAGAAAAGACAGTTAATAAGCAATATCTTGCATCCAATCATTACAAAACAGGCATATGAAAGAATAATACTATACAAAAAGTGGTCAGAGAAAAATGGCTATTTTTCTGTAAATGAATTAGTATCTTCTTTCATGTGGCACCTTCTGGCGTCACTCAGCACAGCCTACTGCTCAGTATTGACAACAGGTTTCCGCTAAGGAACTAATACCTCTGTCAAAGTTGAAGTTACAGAAGCCTCTTGCCACAGATTTCTGATGGCAGGTGAGACAAGAAGATGAGATAGTAATGTCTTAAAAACCAAAATGGTAAGAGGAAAATGGCAACAGAAGGCTTAGCAGAAACCTGAATCTTCCCCAAACTCCTTTTACTGTGGCTCTCCAAAACAGTACTTTGAGGGCTGCATCAAACCAAGACCAGAACATCAGAAAGAAACTTCAGTTGCCCAGCCTTGGCCTCCTAAAATGCACCTAGGCCTAAGGTGAGAAAAGGCAATAATTTAGACCAAGACTCCTTGCCTTCTAAGCAATATTCAGCCTGTTCCTATACTGTGCATCATTTTCTTTTATTATAGAGGTACTGTGCCAACAATAACAGTTACCCCTGTTTGAGTTCGAAAAAAACAAGAACTTAAGGCTTTTTTAGGTTTGTTTTTCACTTGAGTATGCATTTCTACTTAATACTCTGCAATTGTGGATGGCCAAAAGGCTAGGCTAAGTAAGGGTTAATAGGACAAAACTTTAGACCATGGCATTTTATATGCCTTGTAGTCATTTCCTGTCTGTTGGCATCACCAGGAGAGGAGACTCTTCTGCTTCATTGCGGAGTCCTTCCCACAGGAGCCAGTTCTCCACAAACTTCTCCAACATGAGTCCTTCTCACGAGCTGCAGTTCTTCATGAACTGTTCCAGCATGGGTCCCTTGCACGGGGTGCAGTCCTTCAGGAACAGACTTCTCCAGTGGGGGTCCCCCATGAGGTCACAAGTCCTGCCAGCAAACCTGCTCCAGCGTGGGCTCCTCTCTTCATGGGGGTCACAGGTCCCACCAGAAGCCTGTTCCAGCGCAGGCTCTCCATGGGGTCACAGACTCCTTTGGGCATCCACCTGCTCCAGCATGAGGCCTTCCATGGGCTGCAGGCAGATATCTGCTTCATCATTAACCTCCATGGGCTGCAGGGGCACAGCCTGCCTCACCACAGCCTTGACCACAGGATTGCAGGGGAATCTCTGTTCCGGTGCCTGGAGTACCTCCTCCCCCTCCTTCTTCACTGACTTTGGTGTCTGCAGAATTGTTGCTCTCAGATATTCTCAGTCCTCTCTTCTGGCTTCTGCAGGTTGTTGTGATGTTTTAATTTGTTCTTCTTAAATTTGTTCTCACAGATGCATTACCACCGTTGCTGATGGCCTCAGCCTTGGCCGGTGGCAGGTCCATCCTGGAGCCGGCTGGCATTGGCTCTATTGGACATAGGGGAAGCTTCTACCAGCTTCTCGCAGAAGTCACTCCTATCACCTCTCTGCCCCCTGCTACCACAACCTTGCCACACAAACCCAATACAACCAGTATCTGTCTCTCCACTGCTGCAGCAGTTATTGGGTTGGCAGGCAGCAAGAAAACTGACAAAGTGATGGGAATCCTCTCTGCTGTTTACCCTGATGATGTCCACAGTGAAAGAAAAATGAGAGGTTTGACCTTACCATTAGACTTGCTGCTCTGAGCAGGTTGCAATTGCAGGCCACCTATCATTTCTCTATACACAAAAATACAAAGTGGAAGTGCAAATGCAGTTAATGAGAGCTTAGAAGCAGATGTTGTCTTTTCCCAGCTAACACAGTGATAGACGTAATACAAAGAGCTCTTTATTTTCATGCTAGGGCTGCACAGCATATTCTTTACTAACTTGTGTTTGTGTTGGAAGCATGCATGCCAGGAAAATTAAAGTGTTACAAAGGTTAATTTATAATAAGAAGCAGAAGCATATTGCCTCTCAGGCAATGCCCACAAAAAGTAGTTTCTGATCAAGACTATGGTGACTTAGGTTGGGCCAAGTTTTCACCCTAGATCTTACTAAAGGAGGTAGAGGAGTCCTTCTCCGATATGACTATCTTAGATGTTACCACTTCTGAACAGATTAAGTCAATCCTGGGATTCTGTAGTGCTAATAATGACAGGGCTATGAAGTATCTGGATTGCATCTCCCATGTCCTGTTGCAGTAGTATATCCAAAATAAAATCTATGCAGCTTTAACCAAAACATTTGAGATGTTTATTTTCTATTCAAAAAAGGAAAACAGATTAACTTCCCCAAAGAAAGGACAAAATGCTTCAGCACTAATGTTTTGATCAAAACTTGTATTCAGAGACACAGGCTCATGATAGAGCATTGTCTTATTCAATTGGCCTTTAAAGACGTGAGTGAAGATATTACATGTCTGGCTTGAGACAGATATTCTAGGGCTTCTATTGAATCAAATTGCCTAATACATTTTGGGTTTTGTTATACTTCTTTCTCTTTTTATCAGAACAAACATGTATTAAAAATCTATTTTAAAAATAGTAAAGTAAAAAAGTCCTCAAATTGCAGGAAATGACAACAGAGAAGTGATCCATGCAATTATGACATTTTCTATACTCCACATGGCAATCTCTAATTACATGTTATTATTTCCACAGGACATAATGCCTCTGTGAGGGAACTGAACAAATGGAGACAAATTGCATAATTATAGATTTCTGAATTTCAAATAAATTTTGAAGAATGTAGTCTACATCTCATTATCAATATAAGGAAACAATAGAAATAGGGACCAAGCAGTTTCAGAAATCTCCCTCGTGGAGAGCACATATGTAACACATTTGATCTTTACATGTAAACCTTTCTCAAATGAGAGCACATTCTTCAGCTGTTGAGAACAAAATAGGTGTTTACATAAATAGTATAGATATTCATATAAGACTAGATCACTAAAAGAGTAAAAATACATACAAGCAAAATCCAGTCAGATTGTGGTCCTAGGTATGGTAGACATGTACTGGGGGGAATAAAAGAAATAAAGAAAAAAAAGAAATATCATTAACAATTGCATTCTTCTCACTGACTTGCAATACATAATAATCTTTGCCTATTTTCTACCCGAAGAAATTATAAGTCCAATATCCCTCCCTTTATGAATATAATTGTGTGAATAGTAAATGTGTAACTAATTTGTCTACTTCAGAATGTTCTACAAAATATAATTCTGTGAAAATAATACTCACTTAGTCAATAAAAATATATTTGTTGCTCTTTTCCACATGAAGAAATTTAGCTAACTGGAATCTTTCTGCATATCCCAGCTCTGCTATGACCACTTGTCAGTGTTTAGAGTTTGATTGCAAGAAAAAGATGTAAAGTGGAAGAAGGAACAATGCTATCATGGTCCACTTAGAAGGAGCTCCACTTCCTGAAGAGGTAGAAAAACGTGAGCGGCAAATAGTATCCTCCTAACGTGCTACTGCTGAGACACTGTAGCATCAAGGTATGTTCCTGAAGACATTAGAAGACAAGAAAAGAAGCAGAAATGTTACCCATACATGTCATCTCCAAGAATAACTTTAGGGAGGAAACTACCTCTTCTGCACACCAGGCGTGAACTATAAGCATCAGCCCAAGGCAGTCGCAGGTCTGTAACATACCCAGCAACTGAGATGCGGGAATGAACTCCCTGGCCTTCACAGCACCTGCTAAAGATGGCTCCAGGCACTGTGCGTAGCACAAGGTTGCACACAGGGGCTCAGTTATGGCTGGCTCCCTCTCCAGAGCGTGCAAGACTCAGTACATACGCACGCCAGGTGGACTCGCATGCCATGGTGCAGGATGGACTGCTTGCCTGCATGCAGTGTGGGCGCAGTCGAGCAGCGAGCTGCATGGCAGTTGTGCAGAAAAATGTCAGAAAGGAGACAGAGCAGGCTGTGCTTATGCTCTGGGGACTGCTGTTTCAGGAGCATGTTTCAACCCTGATAGACCTCGCCTTATGTATGCAATCACTATACCATCACCATAACGTTAATATTTTTACTTTTCTTTTCTTTACTTTTTATTTCTCTCTCCCTATCCACAAGCCCTTGACTGTCTTCCTTCATTTCTCCATCTCCCTACTTGATTTTTTTCTGAAATCGTCTTCCTCTTTCTGAAGTTTCCCTTTCTTAATATGCAAATACAAAAAAAGCATGCACAAGTAAAGCAGAAAAAGAGCTAAGGAAGCAAACACTATTGTCATTATTTCATGTTTCCAATTAATTCAAATGGGAAATTTACTGGAAATCAATACAGTGTATTGGAAACAAATAATTCAAGCAACATGGCAAGCTAGGGAAAATATCCCTCTTCATAATTGCAAAGCTAACTGAGCAGGATGTACTGCAATTGATCATATAGGTTGCTTAAAGAACAGATTTACTCTATCCTGCTGTCTATAGGCCATTTTTTTTCCAGTCCAGGGGCCACAGAGAGGATTGGAAATGTACTGAAATGTATATTTACAATTTTCATCAACAAGATATTGTAAAAAACAAGGTACAATTATGAAAGATTATTCACAGATTTGCCTCCATTCTTCTTCAGTCTCTTTTTCTTTATGCAATAGCTCACAGACAATGCACGTAACCTTTATTACTATGGCTACTTTGATATACCCTCATCTAGGCTGTCAAAACTTACTTATGTCTACTTAGCAAATGCAAATAAAAATAAAAATGCCATATAAAAATTGCTGTGGTACACCCTGCTGGCCATTGACATGAAGATCCCTGTTTTGGTAATCTTTTCTATTCACTCTGGGCAGATTTCAATTTTTCTCTGCAATAATGGAAGTGCTTCAGTGGATTGCAGCCTTGTTTCTCTTCTGACTAGCCTTCTCCTACAATCCCTTCTTGCTCTGAAACATCATCCATAGGTCACCCCTCGTGCCAGATAGGAGGATTAGCATTTCTTTAATCCTATTAAGTTTAATATCAATAGGTTATTTTCACAGAGGAGTCTTCTGCTAAATCTTTTCCTGTGCAGTATTTAAAGTTATTCCTTGGCTGTTTGCTTACTGTGCTGCCTGGTGGGCGGGCACTCTCTTCAGAGGTTGGAGAAGACTGGTCAAATACACTTTCAGCCTGATTTGGAGCAGTTATGGGAACCAAAATCTCTGACCTTCCAGAAAGGTACTGTCTGCATCCAACTGTAGAAGCCAATCTCTTTTAAAGAAGCCATTCAGCTTTTAAATACTCCTTAATCAAATAGAGGTGCATCAGCAGGACTGAGACCAACCTCTGCTCGGCTCAGCTAACAGTCTGGCAGTTCAGGCAGGAGGAGTGGAAAGGTTCAAAAGAAGTGGAGAGCTGGTGTCCTCTGAAGCAGAGGAGAAAACTTCACTGACTCTGTTATATCCTGGGTGATTGCTTTAATCAGCTCATGGAAAGATTCCTCCTCTTCCTGAAATTTTTGCACACTTTGTTTCATTGGCCTTTATTACCAGCAGCCAACTTTCCTCTTTGAACATTAAAAAAATGTTATTTGCCTAAAATAAACTCATGTTTTTTCAAATGTCAGTAAAATAAAAGAATATATTTTGACTTGATTTAAATTGATTTTTATTAATATGATGGCCACTGAATATATATATTCACTAGTCCTTCCTGCAATATTTCTTATACTGATATAGTAAATACCCACAGTACCCAAACAGCTTATAGTACCTATACAGACAAGCACAACTTTTCCACTAGAAGTTACAGTATGTACCTGTGTATTCATTGCATATCTTTGTATGACTGACTTACACTGGGATCATTTGGGAGGTCATTACTTCTTTCAATAATTCTTTCTTTTTGTTTCATCTCAGATGTAATGCAGCTAATTTCTTTCTCAAACCTGGAAGCAACCTGCAGTCATTATATCTTTTTCTTTGGCATCCAGTTTAATCTGACTAATGACTGAGATGTTCAGACCAGAGACTTTTGCTTGGCTTGTATTACATCTAACATATCCAATATCCTGGAGTTTTGCTTGTTTCTGGAGACTATTTTATCAGTCAGTAAACACGCTGATTGTAAAACAAGCAAGATATCAGCCAATATGAACTTTTTTGCATTTATCTATCAGAACAGCCAACACAATTGTAAGTCCATTTATTTTCCCACACTCCTGTTAATATGTGACAAGATATGATGATAGGATGCATTCTAAAACTAGAATTTTAATTCAGAAGTAAGATGCTCCACTCCTAACTCCAATTTAGCACACTAAAGGATTCTATGATAGCTGGCAATCTTTTATGAGTGTAAGGCAGAGCGTGAGAAAAAAACACGGAGCAAAAATTAAAAAAAAAAGCCCCTCTTTCACCCACAAATATATGAGATTATATGAGATACTGAGGGAAGAGTTTGCTATTGATGGAAAAATGAAGTACTATCAGTTTCTAAAGTAGAAAGAAACAGAGGAGGAATATGAAATATCAAATTGTGAAAAGACTCTTTCAGCAGGTTTGCGGCCAGGGGTTGTATTCAATGTTATGTGTTCCATTTGTTTCTTAGTTTTCTACTCTCTCCTCTTTCTGGCTCAGATCTCCTCTCTTTGTGGCTCAGGACATTAATCATTATAGTTCTAAAACAAAGATTTTAGCTAGATCTGCACAAAACTTCTGTAATGAAACAGAAAAAAATCAGACTAACCTGTTTTGGGGTATTAGTCCTGCAAGCAGGAAAAAGAAATTCAAAAGTGAAAGACTGGCAAAAGAAAAGTGGGCTATAAGCTTCATTTCTAAGTTTAATAAAAAATTTCTGAGGGTTCAAATATATGTTCATTTAGCAAATGGTTAAAATTATTTCTGATGCTACTTTTTCATACTGTTTGTTACCGCCTTCTGTTGGAAATCACTGTCCTTATGGCAACAGAGAGCAAAGACTGGAACACAGGAACATGGAATCACAGAATCATAGAATCGTATAGGTTGGAAGAGACCCTTGGGATCATCGAGTCCAACCATCTACCCTACTCTACAAAGTTCTCCCCTACACCATATCCCCAACACCACATCTAAACGGCTCTTAAACACATCCAGGGATGGTGACTCAACCACCTCCCTGGGCAGCCTATTCCAATGCCCAACCACTCTTTCTGTGAAAAATTATTTCCTAATTTTCAGTCTAAATCTATCCTGTTGGAGCTTGAAGCCATTCCCTCTCGTTCTGTCATTAATTACCTGTGAGAAGAGACCAGCATCAACCTCTCTACAGCGTCCTTTCAAGTAGTTGTAGAGAGTGATGAGGTCTCCCCTCAGCCTCCTCTTCCTCAAACTAAACAGTCCCAGCTCCTTCAACCGCTCTTCATATGATTTGTTTTCTAGGCCCTTCACCAGCTTCGTTGCCCTCCTCTGCACTCGCTCCAGCACCTCGATATCTCTCTTGTATTGAGGTGCCCAAAACGGGACACAATACTCGAGGTGTGGCCTCACCAGTGCTGAGTACAGGGGCACAATCACCTCCCTACTTCTGCTGGCCACGCTATTTCTAATACAAGCCAGGATGCCGCTGGCTTTCTTGGCCACCTGGGCACACTGCTGGCTCATATTCAGCCGCTTGTCAATTAGAACCCCCAGGTCTCTTTCTGCCAGGCAGCTTTCCAGCCACACTTCCCCAAGCCTGTAGTGCTGCATGGGGTTGTTGTGGCCCAAGTGCAGGACCTGGCACTTGCCCTTGTTGAAACTCATACCATTGATGTTGGTCCAATGATCCAATCTATCTAAGTCTCTCTGTAGAGCTTCCCTATCCTCCTGGGAATCAACACTCCTGCTTAACTTGGTGTCATCTGCGAACTTGCTGATGATACACCCTATGTCTTTATCGAGATCATCAATAAAGATGTTAAACAGAAATGGTCCTAACACTGAGCCCTGAGGCACACCACTTGTGACCGGCCGTCAGCTGGATTTAAATCCATTGAGAACCACTCTTTGGGACCTTCCAGTCAGCCATTGCTTGATCCAGCAGATCATATGCTCCTCCAGGCCATGTGAAGCCAGTTTTTCCACGAGAATTGTATGGGGGACAGTATCAAATGCTTTTCGAAAGTCCAGGTATACAATATCAACAGCCTTTCCCTCGTCCAATAATCTGGTTATCTTGTCATAGAAGGAGATCATGTTCGTCTGGCAGGACCTTTCCTGGTCAGTGCACAGCCAGACAATTTGATCTGTAACCACCAATAAATTTCCATATGAACCAGCTGAAATGGAGTTGTCTTAACCTCCAGTTGTGGGGTCATAACCTTCCATTCTTAGGCAGTTTCATTTTAAGATCTCCAGAAAAAGACGTCTGCTTACGTCCTCATTCACGCCAATTTCATAACAGCTAATGTGGAAAGTCATGATCCTGTGCTAGGCCTGCTGACATGTGCAGGTATTGCATTGAGATATCACACTGCAAGAAGTCAAATTTCAGAGAAAACCCTAAACAGTCATAAAACGAAGAACAACTCCATTGGAAACAATGACCAAACGAAAAGTGACAGGTTTTGGCAGAGTTCTGGTTTTCTGCAGCTGGTAGAATTGTTCTGAGTCAGAACTATGTTCTTGGAAATTATCTGACATTACAATTACAATGAAGTTTTCATGGTGAACATTGTAAAACGTAATTGGAGTGTAAGCTTCATCACTCCATATTTGTATTATAAAGGAACATTGTGAAAGCAAAAGTTCATTCTGATTCAGATTGTACTGATAATAATTTAGACAGACTAGTTCATGGGGCATATAAACTCACAGGTAAGAGAATAACTCTGCATTTTTTATGTTTACATCTCCTCTTATAGAACAAATAGCATTAGTAGTAAGTGACTGATGAACTTCAGAAAAAATACTAAGAAATCCAAATAAAATAAAGACTTTTTTCTGCCAGGTATGGGAAAATGGACTTAGAAGACTAGATACTTCTGACTTCATGTCAGAGGTCTACAGCACAGACATTAAAATATGGGTTGGTTGTCCAGACTTCTCTTACTGTCATGTGATTAGTTGACCTTGTCTGGCTGCCTGACTTCAACCCAGACACTCTCATTTCCTCTCCTCAACAGGACAGGGGGAGAAAATAAGGTGTAAACACTTGTGGGTCTCGATAAAGACAGGGAGATCCCTTACTAGTTACCATCATGGGCAAAACTAACTCAACTTGGTGAAAATTAATTTAATTTATTGCCAGATAAAATAAAGTTGGATAGTGAGAAACAAAAACAAATTAAAATAATACCACCACCCTTTTTCCCAGGCCCAACTTCACTCCTTCATCCCCAACTCCTCTACCTCCTCCCCGCCGAGTGATGCAGGGGATGGGGATTGGGGAGCTGTGGTCAGTCCACAACAGTTCTTCTCTGCCACTCCTTCCTCATCACACTTTTCCCCTGCTCCAGGGTGGATCCTTTCCAGGGGCTGCAGTCCTCCAGGGTAAACCCACTGCAACATGGGGACTTCCTCAGGCTTCTCCACTGGGATCTCTCTAGAGGCTACAGGGGAACCTCTGCTCCTGTGTTTGAAGCGACTCCTGTCCCCCAGGAAGCTTTCCCCTCTGGGCTCACAGGGCTTTCTCTCACACTTTTTCCCTCACTGCCAGGCAGTGTTTTGCCCTTTCTCAAATATGGTTTGCCTGGGTTGACACCACCTTGGCTGATGGGATCAGCTGTTCTCCGTGGTGGGGCCATTGTGGAGTCAGCTGGCTGCCCCGGTTTCACTTGTCACAGGGACCACCCCAGCAGGCACCATCCATGAACATATTTCTCTTCTCTGCCTTTACAGAGAGACTAGAAAATTGGATCAAATGTAGATTTTATTGTAGTGGTTGTCTAAAACTAGACAAGGAGAATGCCATCAAATAAGATAAAAATAAATTAAATGTCTACGTACAAACATTCTTGAAGATGAAAATCAATCAAAATCACATTCCTGGGAGCTGATGATAATGCTTGTAAACATTATTTGGAAAAGAAAATAAAAATAATTGATACTGACAGTTGACATTTGTTCCAAGAAAAAGTCTAAAATGGTTCAATTTTTTTTTTTTTTTTTTTTTTTTTTTTGGTGGTAGTATATTTCATTTGAATCCTAATTTTGTATGTTAAAGACTATGGTGCATTTTAGTATTTTATTTCTTGTAGTCTTCTGACAACTGAAAAGACACTGTGTTACTAAGACATAACATCTGATTGTTTCAAACAACTTATTGGTGAAAATTCCATGTCAAGTGAAATTTTAGAAAAGTTGGTATTCTGTTCTGATATAGGCTGCTCCCCCAACACCCCCACGAAAACAAACACACCCGCCCAGCTTAACTCAAGATACAAAGTCTAACATATAAAAAGAAGAAGGCTAAAGAAACAACAAAAAAAGGCTTTGACAGATCTGAAAACTCATTTACTGTTACTCCCAAGCATAGTTAGGCACATTCGCTATTTATTAATATGTAGACGTGAGAACATATTTGAATATATATAAAAAATTATTTAACCATACTTAAAAAAAATACTTTATCACACTTACATAATCTATGCTTTGTTGTTTTTCAAACAAAGTGTAAAATGTTACATAGAGATTGCCTCTGATATACCATTTCACACTCCTCTCTTTATATTCCTATTTGTTAATGTCTGTTAATAGAACCAGCAGTCCTACCTGGAACAGTTTAACTGAACCTTCAGCTGATGTCAGCCAAAGTGAGCAACACAGTGGATAAATCTTAAATAAATAAATACCTTGCTGTATTAAAAAATAATGAATTTTAATGATTATTCTAATAAAGCTATGTACAGCAAATTGACTTAATTTATCTGATATCTAAACCAATTATAAAGTTGGAGGGAACTAATAAGCCTAAGGAAAAAAAGCAAAAGAAACAATGAGGGATAATCCATTTGAACAATCTATCCTCAGAAATACTTTAAGTTATATCTTTGTGTAATTCCGGTGTTTAAAAGCTCCCTTGTTGACATTCTGACTTTAGCACTCTGTAACAAGTATCCTGGGAATAGGATAATATTCCTCAGCAGTCACACACACACTTTCTTTCTCAGACATAGCAGCCTTTGTACACTTTCCAGGCTGATCTAGCATTAAGTAAATTTGATGTCAGCTAAGTTAAAGTGCTCTGCTTTAACTGCAAGTGACATTGTCATTTATGCCCAAAGGTTAAAGGAGAAAAAGAAGGAAAAAAAAGAAAGCTCAGTGGAAGATTTGACAAAACAGCAAAAATGCTAGTATTCTCCTTTGTAATCATTTCATATTTCATCTGGTTCCAAGAACATTGATTTGAAGTAGTCTCAAAGTGTGGACGTGATAGTTGTCCTATAAGACTGGTACAAAATTCCTAAGACAACAATAAATGCTTTAGTGTTAATGTGGGCAGCACTGAGCTTTAAGTGGAAGTCAGTATGGCATGATTAGCTTCCCTGCTATCTGATATTTCTTGGAAGGAGAAAAGGCAGAGACTGGAGGGTCACCAAAGCTTCTAGCTTTAATTAAACAAAACTCTTCATTTTAATGGATATGCTCAAGAATGAATGAATGATACTTTCTTCTTTTTCACTCTCATTTTTCTTTTTTTTTTAATAACTGAAGATTTAACATTTTGCAAAGCATGTCTAATATCTAGATGTGTAAAAGATGAAAATAAGGGTCATCACCTTCACCTTCTTTCTTTTTCATGATTTGGGCTTATTTCATTCTGTGTTAAACTTCAGATATCCAAAGATTTTCCTTAAGCAGAAGAAGGGCGTATAAATTGCAGTCCAGTGTTCCAACTACAATGTAGGTCTGTTGCTTTAGATGATGCTTACCTAAAAGTATATGTTTGCTGTCACCTTAACTCTGTCCACCGTGCCCCTACTATTAAAACCCTTTCCCTTATATGTCAGTCTTGCTGATGCATTTATTGTTTTCCATATGCATAGCTCTGCAGAGCAGATACTGTTTTCATTTTGTGTCTTCTTCAGTGTTACAACACTTTTTATCCTTTTGCAAATAATGTCATTAAGGATTAACTTCATGTCATTGAAAACTAAGCAACCCAATGAAATGATTTGAAGCAACTCTTCAACCCCAAATTATTGACTGTAGACTATCCAGATGGCAGTCTGTTTATGTGCTTAAAACCAGGAACTAATATGTGCTGTTACTGTTTTCTAATATAAAAACAGATGCTATTCATACTCATACAAATACAAAATACTCGGCAAAACCAAAGTACTTCATTAATAGCGGTAATAGCAATGAATTTTCATTGTTAATTATTTGTTGTATACACAAATGTACTTTTACTTTTTATGTTCATCGCTTGACAATTTTCAACCAAATTTTCTTTTTATAAATTGTTTATTTCATCCTCTCACTTCTTTAAATATTTCTTTTATAACTGAATATATTGTGTATGGTTAATCAAAATTCATATTGATTGGAGGGGAAAAAATCTAGTGCATGTATATAACAAACATGTATTTTTGAGGTGTATGGTTTTGCACCATCTGTGTGAAAGTGCCTGACCTGACATCAACACTGTGCCCATCCATTGCCTCAACGTACCTAATCTCTGACTCAGCTTGATGCAATTTTCTTAGTTACTGGTACCATGCAAAAGAATGACTTCTTGCAAGTCAGTTAAACAGCTATTAAGTAAACTAAACATCCTCTCTATTTTTGTATTTCAGACCCAACTAATTACAGTGTTCATCACTTGTAACAGGTTAACCTGTTTTACTTGGTTAAATCTTCATTTAACAATTTGCTTGTGAGCAGATGGTAAATAATCATGACAACCATTACAGAAACACCTTCATTTTAATATTTACATTAATAGGATACTTAAACAGTTCCTGCTGCAGGTAAGTGATGCTTTATACAAACACACACAGACACATCAGCCACTCTTGTTTGCTTGCTGATGCACAAGGATATCTCATTGCTTGCATTTTCCTGTGTGGCAGTTTGTTTAGTGCCAGGATTCCTCCCTCTGGGCCCTCTTTTTAAGCCTTCTCTTAAAGAAGATTTCCTCCTCATCTGTGGCTCTGGAGTGCTATGAAGATTTCATATGCCTTTTGGTCAAATGAAATATGTTGTAGTTGACTTCAGGCATATAAGTAGCTTCTAAGGGACCTGCAGTGTACAGAAGACCCCTTTCACCCTTTATTAGCAGCAGAGCTAAGAGCATGGTGAAGCAACTCAGGTTGATTCTGAGTTTTTTATATCAAATCAGAGACATAAAGAAGCTTAAGTGGTTTTTTTTTTCCCCCAGATGGCTCCATGTGCAGATTGTTAGAGTTCTTAGAAAGATTAAAAAAATTAAAAATTTGAAGGTGTGTGAAGTTAAGGATCTCAGCGTTTAAGGTACTAAAAGAGCACACAGGACCAGAAGCGGAACTTGAGAGGGAAAAATCTTGCAATGAAATAAAGAGCAAGAGAAAGGACATTTGGGAATGAGAGAAAAAATAAATAAGAGACGGAACAACAAACATGCCTTCACGAGCTTGGTCCTTGGGCAGTGGTTGCAATCAGAAAATATTTAGAAAAAAATGTGAGAGAGCTATAGAGAGACACTAACTCAATTTAATAAGAAAAGAGTCACAAAAATGTTATTTTCCTGATTACTGCAGTGTGTCATGTTAATAAAATTTTTAATAACATGCAAATAAGTCAGGATGAGAAGACCTAAGAAAAAGTAGTGGAAGAGTTTGAGGAAAGCTGTAATCTCATGAAGAGTGGAAATTCTAGAAGTTCCAGATGAGACTGCAGAAAAAGAATCATTTAACCACTTTTTTGTCACTGACTTGAAATTCAGAGGTCAGAAGTATAACTGTAGTATTTTGACATCAGAGATCAGATGGTGATCCAAGAATCCACAATGACAGAGAAGACTAATGAAACAGAGGGGCTTAGACTTAGAACTATCAGCATGTTTTAAGTTATTAAAATTACTCAGGACAGAAAGCTGGGAAGGTAAATCAGAGGTAGCTATAGGCAAGCTGCTGATCAGCGGGAGAATAACTGGCTAAGAGTAAACAGACGAGACTTCAGGAAAAAACTGCAAGAGGATGCAGAGAAAAGAAGAGAAAGTGCATGAAATGTGGCAACTTACACAGACCCAGGCAAAGTCTGGATTCATTGACATTCACGAGACATAAAAACATTTTACAATGAGCTGCAATCAAGAAAAGTGCGAGTGGACCTGCACAGATAGCAAAAGTGAAGTTTTACATAGCAATAGTGGAGTTTTACACATGTACAATGTCTGAAAAACTGAAAATAGCCAATGGACAATTTCATGACTCATTAGTGAAGGTCTAATGAATTATAAACTGAATTCTTGTGCTCAGCCATCACTATATGCAAACATGTTGCAAAAGAGGAAGAATCCATAATACTAAGAGGAAACTATCAATGGGACAACATACATTTGCCTAGGAATATTAACTTGTTTAAATGGATAAGTAAGATTAGCTAGGTTTATCTAGGTTTATTATGGTTGTCAAAAAATTAAAAATCCAAAACTGCATTTAAAATACGCTGGGACCTATCTTTATGAAAAATGCACGTGGAGACACAAATTACTCACTGGTTTCTAATGAAAAAAACAAAAATGCAAAATGTGTGGAGCCTCAAGAAATTTCATACAGGGGAAATACCCCATGATGGATCACCAGAATGTGTTAAGGCATCATTTTAAACAAATATTTTAAAATATAAATATATTCACATTTAATGATCAAGGCCATATTGCCCAAAAAGTTCTGCAAAGTTTCAGTCAGGTTTGGAGCAGTGCCACCATCAAAGGCCACAAATTAAACTGTTTTACAACAAGGAATCATCCACTTCTGAAGTTCATCGTCCTGCTTGATATCCAATCCTGTTTCTGACACATCGGCAACTTTTTTCCTGTGTGTAGCATTTATCTGTTCATCTCTTCGCAAGGTCATAGATTCAAGGCTTCACTGTTACTGAAATTTCAGGAGGAGAATGTGAATAAACCTCTTGTGAATTTAAGTTTCCTTGCTCTGCTATATAAATTTTAGTGGTCAAGAGAATGTGACATATAAGAGTAGCTCGACCCAAGTGTTATATGATTGTCCTCTACAATTCTACCAAAATACTTCAGTGCTAGCCAATAACACTCTTTCCTCTAGTGTACTAATGATGTAGCACTCCCTGTGGAGCTACTCATAGAGTACATTTTTTTTTCTAAGAACAAAAGGAAGTTACTAGGAAACGTTTAATCTTATTTCATGAAAAAACTAACTACATATTGAGTCCTGATGATCTTCAGAAGTAAAAGCTAATGTATTGAGCCAATACAGCATTCCAATATGCAGAGTACCAGTTTATGATAATTACTTTTACATCTGCATTTAGAGTACCACATGTAATTACTGAAGTGTATACTTTTCTCTCAGCAATGGCATGCAATTTCCATTAGTGGTCTTGGCAGTCATGCACATGCATTACAAGACCTCTAAGTAATCTGTAGCCCTTGTAATTAAATGTGTAAAGAATTACAGCCAGTAGAACACAGTCAATAATTCGCAACCAATAACTTCTCTGATGAATTTAACCTATTTTTAGGTACCAAAACACAACCAGGTATTCTATCTTTTCTTATGTATCCAGTTACTAATTTATTACTTCATTCATCTGCAGTCCTTTTGCAACTTCTTGCAAAATGTTTCCAAATTGCTACTGGAACAATACTGATTGTTTACATAATTTCTTACTACAATTTTACGTAAGGGATTTGAAAGAAGATGGTGAAACTTTGAAATCTGAGGCTTTTATCTATACAAAGCCACCTGTTTGAAAAATTCTCTCTGCAGTTAGAGAGGAAACCACTTCATTCAAAACCTCTATATCTTAAAACAGTTTTCACTAGAATTACTGAAAAAGCATAACTTTCATCCAGCAGGAAAATCTCATAGTTTGAAATTCAAATGGTATACAAGTGGAATGAGCCTCCTAGGTCTTTGAATCACTTCTCTTATATTGAGGGTTACCATATTATTTTTTTAATAACTTAGCTTGTACCTTCTTAAACACCAGCTACATTACTTTCCTCCCTACGGTTTCCTCACAAATATTTTTCCACAGGCTTAGTATGCAAACGTGTTTGCTCTTCTGTCAATCCAGTATTTTACTCAAATAGCCCTTCGCTTTCTTTGATGGTCATACACTTGAGGCATTTGGAGACAATGGCTATTTTTCTTTCAGATTTTTTTTTGTTTTGTTTAAATAAAGAAAAAATACCCTATCCTTCTCATTTCATTTGGAAGATTCATCTTTTATCTAATTGGCTATTTCCCTGTGTGTGTGATATCCCTTTTCTATACGTCTTTTACTCTGCATTCATTGACCTGGTCTAGTGGGAGGTGTCCCTGCCCATGGCAGCGGAGTTGGAACTAGATGATCCTTAAGGTCCCTTCTAACCTAAACCATTCTATGACTCTATATTTTTTTTTTCTCAAATATGAAAGAATGGAATTTTACCTGGTACTATAAATGACATTTCATGTGTGTCCAAAACAGCAACAAACTTTTTACTACAAAACACCGTGGAAGAAAATATTTCATAAAATTAAATTTGGAGTAGTTACAACAGTAAATTATAATAGCCACTCTACAGAAACACACCATGATATCGAATTCTATCACGAAATTTCATCAGCAGAAAAGAACAGGGGATGGAAAGAACCTGAACTGCATCTCCCGTGCAACTGCATAGGAAATCTCAGAGACCAAAAAATTCTTAGTCCTTCAGTAGACTACAAAGCCATCTACAGAGTAGAACAAACTAGTTACCCCCAATTAATCCAGGTGTGGTGAAGTGAAATGACTTAACAGAGATAAAAGAAGGGTCAGGAGCACATGTTTTAATTCCAGCATTCTGTTTTATGCACAGTACATTTCATGTGGTTTTCCAAAGCAAAAATTTGAATCAATGGCTTTCACAGAAAATTTCAATTTTTAAGTGTGCTTTTCTAACGTGACATTACCACTAATAAATACATTTTGAAGTGTATTAAATCTAGATTACATATATGTTTAGAATTCTGTAATACTCATGTGCATGAAATTATTCAAATAATTTCTGAAAATCAATCAAAACCCCTCTTTTTTTGGACGATGTTGTAATATTACTATCCATATTTATTAAGATCAGTAATAACTAACTTGACATTAACAGACAGTTTATCAACTGCTATTAATAAATTTATTTGTTTCAACTCCATTTTCCTTCTTGTAGAAACAATGGTACGAAATAATGAAATAGTGGATTAGTGAAACCATGAAAGTTTGCTGAGTTCTTTTTACTTCTCTTTTAACAGCAAATGTGAAGGACATAGACCTGCTGGAGTGTGTCCAGAGGAGAGCCACGAGGATGATCTGAGGTCTGGAGCACCTCTCCTATGAGGAGAGGCTGAGAGAGTTGGGGCTGTTCAGCCTGGAGAAGAGAAGGCTCCGGGGAGATCTTATTGCGGCTTTCCAATACATAAAGGGGGCCTACAGGAGAGCTGGGGAAGGACTTTTTACAAGGGCATGTAGTGATAGGACGAGGGGGAATGGCTTTAAGCTGGAAGAGGGCAGGTTTAAATTAATCATTAGGAAGAAGTTTTTCACTTTAAGGGTGGTAAGGCACTGGAACAGGTTGCCCAGAGAGGTTGTTGAAGCCCCATCCCTGGAGGTGTTCAAGGCCAGGCTGGACGTGGCCTTGGGCAACCTGGTCTAGTGGGAGGTGTCCCTGCCTATGGCAGGGGGGTTGGAACTCGATGATCTTCAAGGTCCTTTCGACCCTAAACCATTCTATGATTCTATGATTCTATGTGCCTGTCTACAGACTGTGTTGTCTTTTTTTTTTTTAATATGAAGTTGTTTGTTCTAGGAAATGTTCAGCTTAGAAAAACTGTGACTGTAGTCTTTTCTAGAAAGAATCTCTTGATTTTTTTAATGATAATCAAATGGGAATTTTAAATTCAAGTTTCATCTCCTATAGTTTTTATTGTAAATAAGCTACCATATATGGCATCATACTGGATAATGTGGTGAAAAAAAATTATGTGTCAGAAACAAGTTAAAAATATTGTTATTTTTAAAGATCAAAACATTCTTTTGACTGTCACTGTTTTATAAGAAACACTTGTTTCATAACAATTTGACTGAATTGTTCTTTTATTATTCACAAGTCCTCCCATGAAAAATGTATTTGTTAGGTAATTCAGAAAAAAAATATTTAATTTGGGGCTTTTTGTGAACATTTTAATCCAAATGTTTACCAACTAAAATATTATACAGCTGGTCATTTAAGTTACTTGATGCTGCTTGAGTTCTGTGATGAATAAAAATGAAATTCTGTAAGCCATGATACAGGAAGGCATCAATAATGTGTCTTATGTTCATGGTCTTTCATAAATAACTTTGTTTTCCATAAGATCAAAAAATCACAAACCATAAAGTTAAGGAGTTCTTTTCCAGCAGCCGAGATGTTTTTAATATGTCCAGTGTAATTGCTAAATTAAACAGAACTCACAGTTCAGGTGTATGATTACACACTAACTCAAGGAAACAGAAGACATGCTTACCCTTGCATGAGTAATTCCTTTTAAAATCTTATTTTAATTCAAGTGAAAAGAAATCACAAGTGCTTTGTTAGAGCAAGATTTTGCCATATACCCAGAGTGCAAACCCTCAATCTAGTATTTAAAGTTACACAGAGAGGTTATTATTTTCAAGGTCTTTCTTGTTTCATTTTCCCCTTTTCCCTTTTTCTTTTGTTCACTCAGTATGTTTGAAACCAGCCTTGGGAGTCTTTCTAATTTATAATTAATTTCTATTATTAGCAAGTCATTTCAACTTGTCTGGAAATTGGTATTTGATTCTACATTCTCTGAACCAAACTCCTGGGGTAACGACTCTCTTCTCATGTCCCCCAAACATCACAGGCAAGGTAGCATCAAAAGAACCATTATTTTCTTCATTTCCCTCATTTTAGGAGTCCATTTCCCTCATTTTAGGAGGCCACAGACAGTCAGATAAGGAAGGTGGGAGTCAGGAAGGCAGGCAGGAATTATACAGAGGCAAGGATTGTACTTCTTTAAGACATAGACATAGAGCATTAAGCTCAAATCCTAGCAAAGTCTACTGCTTGTTGCAATGACAAAAGAGCAAATTGATTTTAAACCTTTTTCTTACTCCACAGAACACACAAAGAGGCTATATAGTGTATTATCATTTGAATTATCTTGTTCCTTTATCCCTTTACCTATCTTTTCATTTTATGTACAATTTGTACATACACAAGTGCATAATTAAAGATCATATGTAGATGTACAAAATTATGTACAAGAATCTTTGAGTTATGTTAAAATATGTAACCACTGCTAAAAATAAACATGTTGAAATACTCATAAAAAAATTCAGAGTTCCCAGGATGTCTTATACTCGCTTGTATTCTTTGCTGGAGAAAATGATGAAGCATGGAGGTTAGGTATTATCATCACACACCACAGTATCCCAGGCCATTTCAACCACTGAATATATCTAAATGAACTGAATTATTGATTGACCTTAATTGCTTTCAGAACAGAGATGAAAACGATATGTAAATTTTATATGCAGTGAATGCCTAAATGTGCATGTGCATGTGCATGTGCATGTAGATATGTATTGTACATATTCTGCCTCTTACATGTGATATTTACCCAGGTCAAGGACACAACGAACATGGTGCCATTCATTTTAAGGCACTAAAATATGGACATATCTATTCTGTAAAACCAAAACACCCAAGTTCATGGTTAAAGCATATGGTTAGTTGCTCTGATAACGTAGAAAAAATAATAAAATGATTATATACAGTATTCGCTTCTTTTGACAGAAGTAGAAGTAATTACATGATTGCTTTTGAACCTCTACAGGGCTCACATTTTCGCACTGGCTATGCATTGGATTATTATTTAGAAAGCAATCTCTTCAATATTATTGTAAAGTTTATGAAATAATTTTTAAATAAGAAAACTCTTTTCCTGCTTTGAATAGCTGTCACAAACTCTGTTTTCAAAAAACTCAGTAAATGATACATGGAAATTTCATCACCTTCATGAAACTTCTTGGCGAAATAGTAGTGAAAAAGCATTTATTTTGAAGAATTTATAAAACAATAAATCTATAATAAATTATTATCTTTGGGGAAAAAAGATGTAATGATTAATCAGTTATTTGATTATAAGACAGACTAATTATATTACTCAGATGTCTAGTGGAAACCCATTAGTAACTGGGTAAATCTGTTGTCATCGGGGAAATTATCAATTGCAACAACATAAATATATATTGAATTTTCTTTATTTTTGGCAAGATGGTTTAAGTACTGAGGATCATGAAAATGAACATTTTAGATTTTCTCAATGAAAATTTAGATGGCAAAAAGATTACCTGATACAAATAAAGATTGTAATAATATATGAAATCGCCAGTCCAGAAGGCAGACTTCATTCTCAGTAACCCATTTGAAAAAAATAAGTGCAGCAGGTATATGTACAGATAACTCTAACTTTTGAACAGGTACGGATTTGGAATTCTGTGGAAAAAGGTGTGTTTTTCTCTCTCTTACCTGGAGTAACTTTTACTTTCAAAACCAAACTTGACCAAAGCCTGCTGAAGCTAACAGAGTCTCATTGCCTTTTGATCAGACTTTGGGGAACATTACTTTCTTGAATCTCAATGCAAAGCATACACCTTACGTTCAAATCTTCACCATGACTGCCCTCGAAAGTGGTACTCCTAGTTTCAGGCCTCAGTTTCACTGCGAAAATATCATTTACTAAAATCAAACTAAAGCTGGAGCTAACAATGCATGTGGAAACAACAGTAAAAAATATTGCACAGCACTTTCCCAAAGTATTCTTTCTACCATTGTCCATGGCTATCACCATTCATGCATTATGTCTTGTTTGATTTGAGATTTTTTTTGTCATAAGACCTAGCTGTGTCGGTAATAGGGAAATACTGCACAAGACTTTGGGAATCACTAAATTATAAAGAACAAATTCCTCACAGAGGGCAGAGTCATTCTGTAAACATGTCTGGATGAAAAAAAAATATTTGCCTTGAATTGCTGCTTGAAGACCGACCATGGTAAATCCTTCTTTGCAAACTGACAAAATTTGAATTAAAAATGTTTCCGTAAACCTCTTTTCCAGATCTATTCAAAAGTGGAAGTGTAAAAATATGGAGACGATTGTCCTAAAATAATTTCAAATCTATGTGACTTGGTGCTATTCCCACTATAATGCAAATAATAAGTTTGATAGAATTAGAGTAATAATTTACTGGATTGGGACATCCCAAATCTTTACAAAAGCCTTACCTGCTCTGGAACCATGTGTGTATTATGATATGTCAATGGTGTTAAAGAGTGGGTCAAAACTGATCACATAAAAGATCCAAACAAGTTTTAAGATTAACCATAGACTGTGTTGTCGTCATTTAACCCCAGTTGGCAGATAGGATCACACAGCCGCTCACTCACTCACCCTGGTTGGGATGGGGGAGAGAATTGGAAAAGCAAAAGGGAGAAAACTTGTGAGTCAAGATAAAGACAGTTTAACAGGTAAAGCAAAAGCCGTGCACACAGCAAAGCAAAACAAGGAACTCATTCACTACTTCCCATCAGCAGGCAGGTGTTCAGCCTTCTTCAGGAAAGCAGGGCTCCATTATGCGTAACGGTTGCTTGGGAAGACAAACTCCACAACTCTGAACGTCCCCCCCTTCCTTCTTCTTCCCCAGCATTACCTATTGAGTGTGACGTCACATGGTATGGAATACCCCTTTGGTCAGTTGGGGTCAGCTGTCCTGGCTGTGTCTCCTCCCAACTTCTTGGGCACCTCCAGCCTACTCAGTGGCAGGGCATTATGAGGAGCAGAAAAGGCCTTGACTGTTTAGCAACAACTAAAAACACCAGTGTGCTATCACACTATTCCCATCCCAAATCCAAAACATAGCACTAGACCAGCTGCTAGTAAGAAAGTCAACTCCACCGCAGCCGAAACCACGACAAGTGTCTAAGTACAATTTCTATATGCTACAGTGCAGAATCACATTTAACATCACGCTAATTCACCTACAATTCTAACATTATGCATTTTCACATATTACAGTGAAACGTAATGCATGCATGGTGAAATTTTCAAGAGGGCCTCTGGTTTAGGAGTCAGTAAACATTTATCCCACTACACTCCTAAATTCCAGATCCATTAAGGTATATGTTTATCAATCTTTAGTAAAGCATAGAATTAAGAGTTAAATATGTATTATTTTTATGTATTTGGGCTCAAATAAGTTTATCTAAAAAAAGTTGTTCATGGAAGAAATTAATATCCTGAGGGGATTATAAGGAATATTTGTCATATTATTTCTTCTTCCTATTCTGAAGGAGTCAAAGTGTACCTGACTCATCTATTCTTATGAATACTTACTGTGCAAAAATGAAGTTTATTTCAGCTGGCAATCTGGAAAGGTTGATTTTACTATGAGTATTCACACTGTCCGATACAAAATATTTGATAGCCATACCATTTAAGTATTTAGATGGACTGTTAAATAGTGCATGGTAAAATGCAAAAATACATCTAATATTATTTGTTTGTTACACTAGAAAATATTTGACACTACTCTTTTCCATTTCAAATAAGAAATTGCTTATGGGAATCACAACGGCATTTGATAAGGGTGCATGAAGAACCAGAACCCAGGTAGGAATTTATTGTAGTTTCCTTCCCTAGTATGTATGCCAGAAGAAAAATGGATTTCATATTTTGATCATTTTAATTATTTCAAATACAGTAGACTTACATAAGATGCATTCTTAGGTATCATTATTCTCCCTAGATATCTGTTTCTTTTTTTCTTCACTTCACAAGAATCAGTGTCGCTAATTTTACAAAGTAATTCACCCACGTCTTCTTTGTCAGGTAAGCTTAGTTTGTAGCTGGAGATTAAGCTAAACTTATAGAATATGTTAAATTCATGGTCACTGAGGTATTAGTGAAAAGAGTTGTATTGTCATATGCATATCAAAAAATGTACTTTAAGTGCCACGTTAACAAGTTTCTGCTTCCAAGAAACAAGCTATTATGGAGAGCTGTGAAAACAGTCAATAGATTTGCTTAGAACAGAAAAGTTAGTAAATCTAAGTCATTCTGATCATCTTTAAATCTAATAAACTTTGGCTTTTTTAGTTAGGAATGTTTGCTGTCAGGTCTATGATTCTATGAGAACTCTGCAGCTTTTAAAAGCCTTTGGAATATATGAAAGGAATAAATAAGAACTGTGCATATAATCAGGAAAATTTTCAAAAAGGTATATTTTGCAGAGTTTCTGCATGGAACTTCCCCGCTGTTCTTAGTAGCATTTCTGTGCATAAATCCCCATTCCCTGCTTGGGAGTGTACTGCTATAGGGAACATTCATCCAAAGGCAGTGTGGATTCTTCTGAAAAGTGACTCTCTTCTACTGCTTCAGGCAGCAAACAGTGTGAAAGTATCAGCATGTGAGCCTTTGTTTCCTTTTCTCTGAAATAAGAAAATGCCACAGAAATACCCAGAAATAATATCGTCACATGAGATTACTGTCCATCATTAAAGCCATGAATTCCACTCTCTAAATTTGACAGTCAGTTAGACCAACAACTCTAGGATATTTTTACTTCACACCCATGTGGTACTTTTCAGGACCTCAACAAGCCTTCTTGAGCTGATTAATACTTTGGTGTTGAAAGTGAATTTGTTTTCCTGGACTTAACAACTCCAGCTGTCTGCCACTGGTGATAGATATGGATGACCGTCATTCAACTAATTAACCAAATGCAGACTTGTTTCAATGTCTTTAATGAATCTTCTATTCTAAGATGAAAGTAAAATTAATCTTCTTGGATTAACTGATTGGATGCTTTTACTAAGGAGTCTAGCTAGCAGATGAGGACATGTTGTAGGCTGCATCATGATTTACTGCAAAATCTCACTTAAAGAACTATAGGAAACATCTACACTCATTCACAAAGTGTGGCAGATGTTAAGATGATAAAGAAAAGTTAAAAGTCCTTTGCATCATAGTAAAATATGAACAGAACCATAGCTGAGCAGGAAGGACAGAGTACCTGCAGGTTTTTTGTGCAGTCTTTCCTAAGATCCCAGGTTAGCAGGACCCTTCAAACACATGCTTAACTCTGCATGCATGACTAAATAGCACAGATTTCCATGGACTGGAGAGTCCTGCTTAACTGCTTTTCCAAAAGAAAGGGGTTGAAGCTAATGCTTGAAAGTTGAACTCCTCTTTGCTTAATGTAAGTCCAGGCCAGGATTTGACAGAGAAGTTAACAACCATGCTGATACTCTTTGTTCAGTCTTCAAAACTCTTGTCCTGCAGCTTTAGGTAACAAATTAATTCAATCCCTTGTTTCTGTATTTATTTTCTGTGTACTAAAACAGGCAGTCAGCAAGTAGTGTTTATATATGAATGTAAACAGTTACAATGAGATGATAGCTACAAAATTTGTGTGTGTAGCACATACGTATACCTTGCACATGCCTTTATTGATTTAGAAATTCCTTAGACTTCTGGGAAAAGCAGTAAGGAAATAATAGAATTAATAATAGCTACAATTAATGCAATATGTTGATTGCCTTCAAGATATGAATTAGTCCAGGGATGCATTTTTTCTTGTTAATAAATTTACTGGTGCTCTTTAGACTCACGATCTTCTTTTTTTAATTACAATTCCACATAAATAAGAAAAAACAATGGAAAAATATTCAAACTTCACTGGTCGTTCTTACATATTATTTAATTTCCAGTGTAAAAGGAACTTACTTCAGACTTCAGAGTCCATCAGCGCTATATAGATCTTACCAACTTACTAGAAATTGAAAGAAGTTCCCGCTAGTAGTAGTGATTTGTTAGGTAGACAATTAAAAACAGAACTGATTGAAGCTGAAATAAGAAATGGGCAGAAAAATGGGCTTATGTGGGTGGCCTAAATGTTAAAAAAAATTAAAATGTCCCTAAAAGACACTGCATTTTGTCAGTTTCACAGAATCATAGAATCATGGAATGGTTTAGGTTGGAAGGGACCTTGAAGATCATCGAGTTCCAACCCCCCTGCCACAGGCAGGGATACCTCTCACTAGACCAGGTTGCCCAAGGCCACGTCCAGCCTGGCCTTGAACACCTCCAGGGACGGGGCTTCAACAACCTCTCTGGGCAACCTGTTCCAGTGCCTCACCACCCTTAAAGTGAAAAACTTCTTCCTAATGTTTAATCTAAACCTGCCCTCTTCCAGCTTAAAGCCATTCCCCCTCGTCCTATCACTACATGCCCTAGTAAAAAGTCCTTCCCCAGCTCTCCTGTAGGCCCCCTTTAGGTACTGGAAGGCCGCAATAAGATCTCCCCGGAGCCTTCTCTTCTCCAGGCTGAACAGCCCCAACTCTCTCAACCTCTCCTCATAGGAGAGGTGCTCCAGACCTCAGATCATCCTCCTGGCTCTCCTCTGGACACGTTCCAGCAGGTCCATGTCCTTCTTATGTTGGGGACTCCACAGCTGGATGCAGTACTCCAGGTGGGGTCTCACGAGAGTGGAGCAGAGGGGCAGAATCACCTCCCTTTACCTGCTGGCCACACTTCTTTTGATGCAGCCCAGGATACGGTTGGCCTTCTGGGCTGCGATCGCACATTGCTTGCTCATGTCGAGCTTCTCATCAATCATCACCCCCAGGTCCTTCTCCACAGGGCTGCTCTCCAGCCATTCCCCGCCGAGCCTGTATTTGTGCTTGGGATTGCCCCGACCCAGATGTAGGACCTTGCACTTGGCCTTGTTGAACTGCATGAGGTTGGCTTGGGCCCACCTCTCCAGCCTGTCCAGGTCCCTCTGGATGGCATCCCTCCCCTCAAGCGTGTCTGCCTCGCCAAACAGCTTGGTATCATCAGCAAACTTGCTGAGGGTGCACTCTACCCCACTGTCCATGTCGCTGACAAAGATGTTGAACAGTACGGGTCCCGGTACCAACCCCTGAGGAACGCCACTCGTCACTGCTCTCCACTTGGACACCGAGCCGTTGACTGCAACCCTTTGAGTGTGACCATCCAGCCAGTTCTTTATCCACCGAGTGGTCCATTTATCGAATCCATGTCTCTTCAATTTAGAGACCAGGATATCGTGTGGGACAGTGTCAAACGCTTTGCACAAGTCCAGGTAGATGACATCAGCAGATCTTCCCTTGTCCATTGCCGCTGTAACCCCTTCGTAGAAGGCCACCAAATTTGTCAGGCATGACTTGCCCTTGGTGAAGCCATGTTGGCTCTCGCCAATCACCTCCTTGTTTTCTGTGTGCCTCAGCAGAGTTTCCAGGAGGATCTGCTCCATGATCTTGCCAGGCACAGAGGTGAGACTGACTGGCCTGTAGTTCCCCGGGTCTTCCTTGTTTCCCTTTTTGAAAATAGGGGTTATGTTTCCCCTTTTCCAGTCGGCAGGAACCTCGCCAGACTGCCACGACTTCTCAAATATGATGGCTAGTGGCTTCGCAACTTGATCTGCCAGTTCCCTCAGGACCCGCGGATGTATCTCATCAGGTCCCATGGACTTGTGCACCTTCAGGTTCCTCAGGTGGTCTCTCACTTTATCTTCATCTACAGTGGGTGGTGCTCCGTTTTCCCAATCCTCTCCTTTGCAATCTGCGTCTTGGGCAGTGCGGCTGCTGTCCTTGTCTGTGAAGACTGAGGCAAAAAAGTCATTGAGTACCTCAGCTCTGTCGCTGTCCCGGGAACCAGTTCTTGCGTATCCTTCCGGAGAGGGCCTACATTTTCCCTAGTCTTTCTTTTCTCGCTGATATACCTATAGAAGGATTTTTTGTTTGTCTTAATGTCCCTGGCCAGATTTAGTTCTAGCTGGGCTTTAGCTTGTCTAACCCGCTCTCTGGCTGCTCGAACGATTCCTCTGTAATCCTCCCAGGCTACCCGCCCCTGTCTCGACTCCCTGTAGGCCTCCTTTTTTCTTTTGGTCACTTCCAGGAGCTCCTTGTTCATCCACGCAGGCCTCCTGGCTTTTCTGCCTGCCTTCCTCTTTGTAGGAATGCATTGCTGCTGTGCTTGGAGGAGGTGGTCCTTGAATATTAACCAACTTTCTTGGACCCCTCTTCCTTCCAGCGCTTCATCCCACGGCACCATACCAAGCAGATTCTTCAAGAGGCCAAAGTCGGCTCTCCTGAAGTCCAGGGTCATCAGCCTGCTGCACACCTTCTTCATTGCCTTGAGGATTTCAAGCTCGACCATTTTCACTACAGCCCAGGCTACCCTTGAGTTTGACCCTGTCAACCAGACCCTCCTTGTTGGTAAGAACAAGGTCCAGCATGGCTCCTCTCCTCGTCGGCTCCTCAACCACTTGGAGAAGGAAGTTGTCCTCAATGCAATCCAGGAACCTCCTGGATTGCCTGTGCCTGGCTGTGTTATCCTTCCAACTGATGTCAGGGTGGTTGAAGTCACCCATGAGAACCAAGGTCTGTGAACGTGATGCTGCCCTTATTTGTCTATAGAGGGCTTCATCCACTTGGTCTTCCTGGTTGGGTGGCCTGTAGCATACCCCCACTGTAACGTCCCCTGCTCCTGATTTCCCTGTAATCTTGACCCATAGGCTCTCAGTTGGCTCTGTATCCTCCCCCAGGTTGAGCTCCATACATTCCAGCTGCTCATCAACATATAAGGCAACACCGCCTCCTCGTTTCCCTTGCCTGTCTCTCCTGAAGAGCCTGTACCCTTTCATGCCGATGCTCCAGTCATAGGAGTCGTCCCACCAAGTTTCGACGATGCCGATGAGATTGTAGCCTTGGAGGCGTGTACACATCTCTAATTCCTCCTGCTTGTTCCCCATGCTCCGTGCATTTGTGAAGAGGCACTTCAGCTGTGTCTTCGTTGCAGCCGATTTGGTTGGAGCAGCTGTAATTCCTTTGTCCTGTACTAACAGTGCCTCCCGATTGACTCCCGTTGGTCCAGGAGCTCCTAGCTCATCTATGTGAAGGTTTGGGCATACTGCAGCATAGCTGGCCCATCTTGGAGCTAATGGCTGCAGGCCCTCACCAGCCCCCTGTTCCCCTTTCCTTGATGTAACATCCCTTGGCTGTTCATGGGCAACCCTTCCCCTGCTGAATTTAGTTTAAAGCCCTGTTAACGAGCCCTGCCAATTTTTGGACAAAAAAACCTTCTCCCTCTTTGAATGAGCCAGCCCCCATCTGATGCCAGTTTCTAGACTCTGCACCTTTATTTTTAAATGAATTGAAAAAGTCTAGTATAGCTTGAAATCACTAAGTAGATCTCAAACAACTTCATACAATTTCTTTATTTTTTACTTTAAGAAAATAAATTCCTTTAAGAATAAATGCATAATAACGATTTCTTTGCCATTATGCAATTTGTGTGGATTTAACAAGCCAATTGGCACTGGCCGCCAACACCTCTAGGTTTCTATATTGCAAAATAACACATGCTTTGTCACATCCAGCTCATTAAATAATCACCTTGTAGTATAGTTTGTGGTTATATTTTAATTAAGTCAGTGCCATGATACTGCAAAGAAATGCCTCCTATTGGTTTTGTGGGAACCAGCTGCTTTCACAAGAGGAAAAATCCATGCTATATAGTGTTGCAGTTACAATTTAAATAGTACAATGTTTATTGTACAACTTTATTTCTCATGGTATATGCCAATTCAAGTAAAATCTTAGACATACAGTATAAAGAAATGTCTCTTCAAGAATAAACAAAATCTCTTAATAGTAAAGAATGTGGATGTTTCTTCAGCTATGGAGAATATTCTTAACATTGGCCACATTGCTGGTGAGTTATGAGCCTTTTATACACACAGGGGAAAAAAGGGAGATAATGGGTACAATAATCCTCCTAATAATACCACAAGCTGAATTTCAACTTTCAAGCCTCTCTTCAAAGTTAAAAGTTAGCTTCCAAAGGTTTTTAAGAGGCTGCTGCCCTTTTCAAACCACATTTCAGGTGCATCATTCTTGCTGATTTATACATACTAAATGCTATGTGCCCTATTCCTTCTGTGTAAAGCTGGAGAAGGCTGAGTAATTTCATTCTGCACCCTGGCAACCTCATTCAGCTCAGGCTGGTTGAAAAGTCTTAAGGCTAATTACAAGAATATTGGTTATGGACTGAGCTGGAATAGAGGACCTATAGGTATTGCCTGACACAGAAACAAAAGATACAGGCGGACCAGTTCTTTCCCTATAAAATAGTTGAGACTCCCTTCCCTTCACTCAGAACTATTGAGATAACACAGTGGCAAGATGGCATGGCAATGGGAATAACGGTAAAAATCCTGGGCAGCAGTTCAGACAGTTTGATGTGTCACAAGTAGAAGCACCTTTCTTGGGTTTCTTTTTTTTAGAAGAGCAGATTAAAACTGCTTGGGAGTTAGATGACTCTGGATTACACACGGAACATACTACATAGAAGTAATTAACACTTTACAGAAATACGCATAAAGCCGTGTATGTTACCTATACATGTACACCCCAATACAAGCTATGGCTAACACAAACAAGAACTTGCTTATATTGTAACAAGAATCTCTGGAAAAAAGAAGTAATAAAATAGTTAACTCTTCGGTGGACAATACTATGGCAATATATCCATTACCTTTTTTGTAAAGAGCGAAATCATTGGGCAATATATACTTTGCTTAAACCCTGTTCTTCATACTATTTGCACAACAGAAACAGCATTGTGATAGATACAGGTTAAATGGCAACTGAAGATCAAATTGAAAGAAAATAGCCCCTGTCCTTTCTGGTCACAGCTGAAATACAGTAATGTGACAATACTGAGAATCTTGCTTCTGTTGTATTATTCAAAAAAATGCAGATTAAATTATCAAGAGACTGCACATCCAGTTCACCAATGTATGTAATTAGAAATGAAACCAATAACTGTTTTAAGTTTATAAGGCAGAGATATGTGACATGCTGTTTTCCTGATTCAACTGACTTTCAGTCTCAGGCTTACAAAGACTTTTCATATAGCTGTTCTGAAAAAAAACCTCCTAAAGCTACAAAACATAATGTATTCCCACCATTTTCAAAAGGATGACTTTCAGTCATGGTATCACAGAAGAATTAATAAGGAGGAGAATAGCAGAACATTGTACCTACTGCTTGTCTTTTTACTGAGGAAAGATATGATTCCTTGACTTATATGACTTTTTTTTTTTTTAACTCTAACTCTCAAAGTCAGCTATACTGGTCAAGAAGACAGACTGGTTAGAGGCGTGAAGCTAGATGCTATTACCAGTTCTGCTACCAGTCTGCTATACGATAAGTCTTTAAATCTCTCTGCATCTTTGTTTCCTCTTTGACCTTCTCATTCTCTCAGGTTTCCTTATCATCAGTTCTTGTCTGGTTTTGACCTGATAAGAGCAAGCAGTGCCTACTCAAAGGAATGGCTGTGGGTTTTTTGGTCTTATTTGTAGTTTTTGTTCTGTTTCTTTGGTTGGTTGGTTGGTTTTGCTTTTTGCGTTTGTTCTTAAATTTAATGTAAGGACTTGTTGGTTTGACATCATACTGCCTGCAAACATCTTGATGACTAGAGGGAGGCTGGGTACTTGGAAGCAACTGCAGTCATTACTTGCAGTGTTCTATCAAACCTTTTGATTTTTGTATGAAACTGAAGAAGTGATAGCAGTGACTTCAACAAGGAATTAACAGTGCTGCCTAAAGAAAATGTTACTGGTTGTATGGATGACAGAGGAATCTGCAAGCATTTGATAGACTTTGGACCTTTGCTCTGTGCGGCTGAGCAGAGGATGCCTTGTTCCTGTAGGCATTTTTGAGTAAAGTTCAGCCACAGAGCCAGCAGCTTCTCCGTGCAGAACATTGTTCTTAGAGACAGTAATGAAAACCGTAATGGAAGTTAGGCTTATGGCGAAAGGACCCTTGGGAAACAAAGGAAAAACAAGCTAAGGAGACAACCACAAAATGGGAATTTCTGTGTAGTAATTTCCGTATATTCAATGTGAATGTCCCTGCATGACAGTAGCAGGGAGACGATTTGGATGAAATAGGACGTGCTTTACAATCTGCAGTCAGCTTCCAGCCTCTTTGCCTCTGCAAGCAGGCAGAGTTGGCAAATGCCAATATTTAAGTGCTCAAAAACTAGCGCTGACAATTTTTGCATAAAAGAAACCATCCAATGTCAACTCTAATTAGAGTCTGTAGTCATTTCTAGAAGGACTACCAGTTCCATTTTGTCCAGCTTGATTGTAATTTGTAGACTTATGGAAAGAAGGCTAGAAGAGGAAGAAAAAAGGGACTATTTTGGCTGTTTTCTGGTATTAAATTTTTACCAAACAACTTCCCCTCAGAAATGATCTGGCTGTTATTTAAACATCTCTGAGAGTTGTGATAAAGTAGCTCTCAAATATCAATTTAAGCCACCCACACTCTAGGTAAAAACAATTCATTAGATACAGCAAAGAGAGGGAATGTTTTCAATGAACACACTGTTGCCCCATCAGAGAAGGGGTTGACACATTTCAACCCGGTACTGCACAGCACTAAGGATTTGGAGAAAGGACAGAATGATCCTAACTTGATATACATCCTTAGGAACAAAATAAAGTATTGGTAGCATGGATTTCTCTACTTCAGTGGACTTTGGGTCAGGACATAATATTGCACAACACGAGCGATGAACTTTGCAGAAAAGGCTGCAAGTGCTGACCTAAAGCACAGGAGGAGAAAAAGTGAAAGATCCCCCTTCTCTATGGAAGCCCTGTACAATTTTCTTTCATGTATAAATAATAGCCATACCGCATAAAAGGTGCAAGATAGATCATCTGCAATGGCTTAAAATAGCAGCCAAAAATAGAATCTTGGGATTTTTTTTAAGTCCTTTTAGCACATTCTAGGACAAAGCCCTTGTCAAAAGGAATAGACATTTTTGGACGAGCCAGCACATTTGTTCCCATAACCTCAAATGGAAAATCCCAACCATCCGTGAAATCAAAGAGAAGACAGGTTCCTCCTACAAGAAGACATTTGTAATTATGCTTCTTGGGATCAGCATTCTCTCTCTCTCTTTTATACTCCTACTCCTCCTATTCTTTCTTGTGATCTCTCACCAGATCTCATTAGAGGAGAAAATCAGAAGGGGGAAAATAAACACCAAAAATGCAACACTTATCTTACTTAAGCTGACTTACAATATGAGGAGTATTTCAGTTGCACAGGCAAGAGAGTTTATCTGCGCTTACTGAACAAATAACAAAATAACATTTCCAACAAAATAAATATTAAAAAACAATTACTATATGCACCAATTAATAGAGTAACAGCCAGCAACCTTGGAACCTGGAACAGTATATAGGTCCTACATTCTCTAGATAGTTATAGCCTGTACATATTCTATTATAATTTAAGTAGATTTCTTTTTTACTATATTTTCAGGTGAAATAAAGGAAATATGCAGGGCTCTGTGGTTAAAAAACTGTATTTACTGGATGCTTACAAACCTGCTACTGCTGACCATGCTTGATACACCACAAACCTTTAACCTTACAAATCAAATTATTTGCATCACACATATGCAGATTGAAAGGACTTGCATGCTATGTTTTGCATCACCTGGGTAATTCAAGGGCACGTGTACCTATGTCCAGACAGTGCCACGTGAAATTCATGGCTTCCCTGTATTCACTGATGACAAAGGGAGAAGGGGTACATTGTACTACTGCTGACTTCAGTTACAGGAAGAAAAACAAACATAATCTGAGTAAATCTGAGTGAAATTTAGAAGTGGAAAAACCCCACAAGATTTTAAAAAGAAAATAAATTATCTGTGCATGTGCTTGCTGAGAAGGAAGTCAGCAGTATAGGGAAGAAACAGCATTGGTAGAACTCAGACTAGGGCAACGACATATACAGATTATGGCTAGAAAAGTAGCTATTACATTGTATTTGACCTTCCTCATGTGTGTGCATGGAGTTATGCATGGCACCTTGTGAATGCCAGGACCCATGTGTTGGAACAGGTCTCTGAAAGACTATAAATTCTATTTCAAGTTTGCAATCCACTATATGGCAAGGGGAAGGGAGCCGTTCTGTTAGTGGGATCTGAGTGCCCTTTCAAACCCCTGGGTATGTGATAAGATTTGGAGGGTATGTATTGTATTTTTCACATGGAAAGTTATGCAGCATTCTCCTCACTTTCTGTATGAATCAGACTCCAGTATTTCCAGAAAGTAACCTAAATTAATAGCTCTGAAAACAGGAAATGCAGGCTTAAGGTGATTGTCATCTTGTGAATTATGAGTAAACATCTTCAGACAGGTCCCAACACAAGAAAACTTTCTTACATCTTTACTGACACAAACTACTCAACAGAGCATGAAATAATGCCTGTCAGGTATTTCAGAGAGTGCATACACTCCTTTGTTTCCCTTTTCTCTTCCCTTCACCTTCCCTCCTGCAAACCTCCCAGGTTCTTTTTTTATCACAAGCACAGCTCCGTCAATCTGTTCCTACTAATCCTTGGATCAGTTCAATACAGCTATATCTAACAAGGTGTTTGCTTCTGGAGCATTTGCAGATAATTCCCATTGGCTACGGACTGCCCCAGGAAAGGCAGAGAACCCGTATTTCCCAGCTTTCAGAAATCAACACTCTGAAAAGACAGAAAATACACCAGGAAACCGTCCATCTGCTAAAGTTTTTGGCTTTTTGTCATTGAATATGTAAGATGAATAAACAGGCTTAAAACGGAATCAAGTTGAAATACTAACATCAAACACAGAAGAGGTGGTTATATGTCCAAATGGGCAAAACAGATACCAGAAGTTATGTCCTGAGCCAATAGTAACTGCACTGTCTAGCAAAGATAGGCATTCAGAACAGGGCAAACAATGCCAGCTCAGCTGGTTGGAAACTGTTTTCCTCTCAACAGATAAAATAGGGACACAATAATATTTTTCATATTTTTATTACAGGAATACCAAAAGGCTCCAGGTGAGATAAGAACCTTATTGTGTTTCCTTATACCTGTGTAGCCCAATTAAACAAGAAATAGGTAATTATTCTCATTTTACAGATGAAGAACTGAATTCCAGTGGCAATATCCCTTAATATTTCTGAAAGTCTGCAGCAGAGCTAAGGCAAAGAACTGAGATTTCTTGAATCCCAAAACTTAATGCATTGCCATCTTTCCCTGCTTTTACAGCAAAAGGAGTAGGCGATTCAATTTGATGTTTCATCCTTCTGTTTCTTCATACAATACAATTAATTCCCATGATGAATTTCTATGTTGATACTCCTACTCCAGGCTTGATACATCTTCAGCTTAATAATTTCTCCTCTATGTGTGTTTTACTAGCTGAAAGTGTTTGTGAAATCTCATCGTATTGTCTTGTCTTACATGAAACGCATTCAGGAATCAAAGATCATCCTTTTGTCTTTCCCTTGCCTTTGTGTAATGAATGAACTTCAGGATATGATTTTAAAAATTGATGCTGTGATTCATTTTTGCAGCATGATGGAGAGGTAAGTTTTCTAAAGTGTTAAGTGACTCCTTAGTGAGACACAGGTAGGTTAAATCTTTCACTGTGTTATGAAAACATATCCCCCCTTTGACATAAAGATTTGTTTAATATATACGAAAGCTTACAAAATCCCAAAGATTTGAATTCTTATATCTGTACATGTTATCAAGCATACTTTGTCTGACGATAAGTAGAAGTATTTGCGAGGCACAGATTTTTTTTAGTATTATGCAGAACAGATATCCTGATGCTTTCCTTTTTCCTTTATTCACCGGTAGAAAAATCAAAGAATAAAGTTCAGTGAGATCACAGTACATGGATTTACTTCCTCTTTCTCAAAGGCAGAAGATCTCTAGTTATGGAGTTATTCATCCCCTGGATCAGCTTTCTTTGTAAACCCTCCAGGGATACTGGGATTAAATCATCTATCATGAAGAAGGTCCACTTATGTCCAGATTGCTTTGTAGAGCATGGAAAGAATTAGCTTATTTAGGGCAAATCTGGAATAATTGCACTGAAGTCAATGTGATTTCTCTGGTGTTTTTTTTCTTTCCAATATGAAAGAGAGTAGAATATATCTCACTTAAGTAAATTATGACATCCCTGCATTCCAACTCTAAGAAGAGCTGAAATGCAAAATTTAAAGGTGAGAGACTTAATGTATCCATGCCTAATGGTCTGTAATACAAATGAGAAACCCCAATAATGCTCTTCTGTGACTGTTCTCATAGCTATTTATATCCATTTTATACTGGCTTCTTTCATTTCTATCACTCCTTATTACGATTTTCTATCATTCCTTATTACAATTTAACCCACTCAACAAGCAGCTGAGCTGAAACCAAAGAGGAAACAAAAATTGTTTGAAGCAGAACACTCTCTCGCTCCATGAACAGCAGTCCTCTGGTTTTCTACACTGGAATATGCTAGTGCATCTTAGGGACAGACCTGTCTCCCTCGTTATTGTGCTTTAACCCCAGCCATTAGCTAGGACTGCCCAGCCACTCGTGCAGTTGTCCCCTTCCCCCCAGAAGGG